>JAUCBN010000002.1:4894166-7337500 GCA_035048815.1 Abelmoschus esculentus
AAAGCACTAGGAATCCAAGAAAAGAAAGACACCAAATGAATGTTGTTGCAAGGAGGAAGAAAAGATATTCATAAAATGGCATCGGAATAAAGATCGATTGCAATAACAAAAGAAAATATTAGAATAAATGGACAATGGTGTAAAGATGATGATAAAAATAGTAGCAAGCTTATTTGAAAATGGATTATTGACTTGCTGTCAATAGGTTGGATTTTGGAATAGATTTATGTCCTAGGAACCCTCTTGATCGCAATTGATCAAGCAAACTCCATGATAGTCTCTAACCGACCCTCCAAGAATTGATTATCTTGGCAACCCGGAGTGTGAAGATGGCTTTTTCCACGAAAACTAGAAGGAAATCGTGTTGAAGACAAGCTTCGGAGGCACAAGCAACAATACTTGCAAAAATGTACCCAATAACATTTATTCTCTAAAAGAAATATTCAAATTGTGTGTCTTACAAGAGAATAGGCTGCCTCCTTTTATAGCCTAAAAGAGACAGCAAAACACCCTAAGAAATAGCTATTTCATCCCTAAAAATCAGCACATAGATAGCTAATTAGAAGGGATCAACAATTATTTAGGAAAATATGAATTAAAACATATGGAAAGTTGAATAAAAAGATATTCATAAAATCAAAACATGGAGCTGATCATTCTAGATTTTATTTATTTAATATTTATAATTTATTTGGGCCTTAAATATGTTTTAAGGCATTTGGGCTTCTTGGACCATCAATGTAGCTTTTTGTCATCTATGTGTTCTTGAAAGCGGACATAGGATTTCTTCATTCAATGCTTGATTCGTCAAGAAGGCTTGCAAACCCTTGTTTACAAAATCTTGGACTGCTAAATGTATCTTGTCTTTGAGTTGCCTTGACTTTGTTCTTGTCATCGGGCCATGTGGTAATGTAAGCCCATCAGATGTAAGGGCCTTAGTGCATGCATCATTCCCCTCCTCCTCAAAAGGATTCGACCTCGAATCTGAAACATCAAAGGAGAAAGATCAGCAACATTAAAAGAGGAACTAACATTATATTCACCTGGAAGGTCAATGCGGTAAGTATTATCATTGATGCACTCCAAAACTTGAAAAGGACCATCTCCACGTGGGTCCAACTTAGTCTTCCTTTTGGATGGAAAACGTTCCTTCCTCATATGAACCCAAACCCAATCTCCTTGTTCAAAAATAACTTGTTTGCGTCCTTTGTTGGCTTTTGTAGCATTGTTATTGGCAATCTTTTCCATCCGTTGTTTAGCTTTTATGTGAATGGTCTTCACAAACTCAGCTTTTTGTTCCCCATCCAAGCTACAAATACTATTGATAGGTAAAGGAATAAGATCTAAAACAGTTAATGGGTTAAATCCATAAACTACTTCAAATGGTGAAAATCCATTAGAAGAATGAAAAGAACGGTTGTAAGAAAACTCTACAAAAGGTAAACATTCTTCCCAATTCCGTATATTTTTACCAACAACTGTTCGAAGTAGGGCACCTAATATTCGATTAACTACCTCAGTTTGTCCATCAGTTTGAGGATGACAAGTAGCCGAGTATAAAAGTTTAGTGCCAATCTTACCCCATAACACTTTCCAAAAATGACTGATAAACTTGACATCCCGATATGAAACAATGGTACGTGGGATGCTATGAAGCCTTACCACTTCTCGAAAGAATAAATCAGCCACATGTGTTGCATCATCAGTTTTGTGGCAAGGGATGAAATGTGCCATCTTTGAAAACCTATCTACAACCACAAAAATACTATCTCGTCCCTTCTTAGTGCGTGGTAAACCAAGAATGAAATCCATAGATAAATCAACCCAAGGGGAAGAAGGAATGGGAAGGGGAGTATACAAACCGTGAGGCATTACCTTAGATTTGGCTTGTTTGCATGTAAGACAAGATGCACATATCTTTTCAACGGTTTTTCTCATGTGTGGCCAGAAAAAATGGTCCATGACAATGTTTAGGGTCTTGGTAACGCCAAAGTGCCCCATCAATCCTCCACAATGTGCTTCGTGCACCAAAAACTCTTGTAAAGAACCTTGCGGAATACACAACCTGTTTAAGCGAAATAAATATCCATCTACAAGATAAAACTTGTTAGAAGAACCTTTATTACACTGATTATAAATTTTAGCAAAATCATCATCTATCGAATACAAGTCCTTAATATGTTCAAATCCCAAAACCTTAGCATGCATAGTAGTAATTAGTGTATAACGACGAGATAAAGCGTCAGCTACTATGTTATCCTTACCTTGCTTGTATTTGATTACGTATGGAAACATCTCAAAGAATTCTACCCATCGAGCATGGCGTTTGCTTAATTTACCTTGGCCGTTTAGCCACTTGAGTGATTCATGGTCTGTGTGAATGACAAACTCCTTGGGGAGCAAGTAGTGTTGCCAAACTTCAAGGGAGCGAACCAAAGCTAGGAGGTCCTTGTCATAGGTTGAATAATTTAATTGGGCACCTTTAAGTTTTTCACTAAAATAAGCAATGGGCCTTTTTTCTTGTAAAAGAACTACCCCTATGCCTATTCCTGAAGCATCACATTCAAGTTCAAATGTATCAGTAAATTCTGGTAAGCGTAAAATTGGAGCTGAACATAACTTATCTTTCAAGGCTAAGAAAGCCTTATCTTGCTCCCTACCCCATGTGAAACCAACTGATTTTTTAATTATTTCAGTTAAAGGAGTTGCTATAGTGGAGAAGTCCTTGACAAACCGATGATAGAAGCTTGCAAGACCATGAAATGGTCTTACTTCCGAAAAAGAGGTGGGTAGGCCACTCACGAATAGCCTTAACCTTCTCATCATCAACGTGAATACCCTGAGCACTAATTACAAAACCTAGAAAGATGAGTTGATCACTACAAAAAATACACTTGTCAGCATTAGCATATAATCGTTCTCGTCGAAGAACATCAAAAACTGACTTAACATGTAAAATATGATGTTCAAGAGAAGTAGAATAAATTAGAATGCCGTCAAAATAAACGACTACAAATTTACCTATAAACTTCTTTAAAACATGATTCATCAAGCGCAGAAAGGTGCTAGGTGCATTTGTCAAGCCAAAAGGCATGACTAACCACTCGTATAACCCAAACTTCGTTTTGAATGCTGTCTTCCATTCATCTCCTTCTTTCATACGAATTTGATGATATCCGCTCTTCAAATCAATCTTTATAAAAATACATGCTCCATAAAGTTCATCAAGCATATCATCTAGGCGTGGAATGAGATGTTTATACTTGATGGTAATGCGGTTAATGGGTCGACAATCAACGCACATACGATACGTACCATCTTTTTTGGTACCAGGAGTACCGGAACAGCACAAGGGCTTAAACTTTCTCTTATGTACCCTTTCTCCAATAAAGCTTCCACTTGTCTTTCCAACTCCTTAGTCTCTTCGGGGTTGCAACGATATGCTGATCGATTAGGAATGGATGAACCTGGAATTAGATCAATTTGATGTTCTATTCCTCTCAATGGCGGTAAACCTTTAGGTGGATCATCTAAAACATCGGAATATTCCTGCAATAATGAAACAAACATACTAGGCAAATTCTCATGAGTGTTAGATATAGATAAGCCATATTGCCTAAAATGGATGAGGATGCAAGGTTGTTTTGTGAAAAGGGCTTGCCTTACTTCTTTTTCTCTCACATATATATTTTGAACCACTCTTTTTTCTCACAGTTAGGTTCACTCACCACCCTTGGGCCATCATGTCTTTGACTTTTGTTACTAAGGGCCTCTTTCTCAGCCTTTTTTTCATCTTTTGGAGCTCCCACCCCCTCACAAATTTTTTGCATTTTAAGTTGATCCTTGTAGACATCTTTCGGATCCAATGGGGTTAAGGTATATTTCTTCCTATGGTACACTAGAGAATATCGATTCAACTTGCCATGGTGAGTAACATCTCGATCATACTGCCATGGTCGTCCGAGAAGTAAGTGGGCAGCTTGCATGGGAACTACATCACACCAAACGTCATCACAATAATTCCCCATATTAAAAGTGATCAAGGAACGTCTAGTTACCTTAACTTCAGAACCTTCATTAAGCCATTGAAGATGGTATGTCTTTGGGTGTCGTTGGCAAGGTATATTTAGTGCATCAACAAGAAAACTACTTATGGCGTTTGCACAACTTCCGCTATCAATGATGACAGAACAAAGTTTACCTTTCACCATACACCGAGAATGGAAGATATTGGTTCGTTGAACATTAGTTTCTTCCGTAGTTGAATGCTAAGGGAATGATAAATTACCAAACAACGAGCATCAAGTTTATCACTCTCATAAGGAGCAATGATTTCTTCTTCAGAAACATCATCTTGTTCCTTCTCCGAATCGGATGAGAAATCACCATTATCTCTTATAAACATAATTCTCGAATTTGGACAATCACGAGCATAATGTCCACGTCCTCTACATTTGGAGCATTCAACATCTCTAGCCCGACTTGATCTTTGATTACTTTCATCCACCATGGGTGTTCGAGTCGATTTTGGTCTCTGTTTGGTATTTGCTTCCAGCATTTTTAGCCCTTCTTCCTTTGGTTTCATTCTGGAAGACTCAAACGAAGGCTTAGAACTTTGAAATGGTAAAGGTTGAGATGTACCTTTATCGTGGTGAGAATGTTCCCTTTGTCGAAACCTTGTTTTTCTTTGCAGCCGACTTTCAATAGCAATAGCCTTTTGGAGAGCTTCATCAAGATCTAAGTAAGGTTGAAGTTCAAGCACCTCTGAAATTTTATCATTGAGACCAACGATAAATCTGGCTAAGGTATCTTCTTCGCCCTCTTGGATGTTTGCTCTTTGTAGTAGAGCCTCCATCTCTTGAAAGTACTCATCGACGAATCTATTTCCTTGTCTCAATCATTGAAGCCTTTGTTTGCATTCCCTATAGTAGTATTGAGGAACAAACCGTTTTCTCATGATTTGTTTAAGCTCATACCATGTATCAATCTCGTACTCTTCATTGTATCGTCGGGTTCGAACAAATTGAGTCCACCAATTCAAAGCATAATCAGAAAACTCCAATGTCACCAAAGGAACTTTCTCTTCTTCGGGACATTTGTAATAGGCAAACAATAGTTCAACCTTGCTCTCCCAATCGCAATATGCATCTGGGTCATGTTTACCTCTGAGTACTTGATAGTTTCCTTTTTTTGAAATCAAAATTGTCAATTGTAAAATTATGGTAAGTGGAGAAGGTGAGAAATGAGGAAAATTTGTTAAGTAATATTTTTTATGTATATTTAGAAAAAATTTGAGTAATTGATAGTTTCCTTTTTTTGAAATCAAAATTGTCATAAAAGGGAATATATGGAATTTAATTAGTATAAAGATTACAATATATGGTAATAAAAGATATGTGTTTAAATTAGGAAATAATGAATAGGTAAATTGTAAAAAAGATAGGTAGAGAAATTAAAGGAAATTGGTAAGTAATATTTTTTTAGTAACGTTGAAATTATGTTTAAAGTTTGAGAATATAATTTTTTATAAGTTAATAGTATCATATGTGTAAATTGTATTGAATTATTGCTGGAGATATTAAGTGTCATAAGGATTAAAGGTATATGGTAAGAAATGGTATGATTTTTAGTTTTAGGGGGGGAGTGGAAACAATAAAATAGTTTTAGAGATATATGGAAGGAAAAGTTTAGATAATGTTTTTTAAGTATATTTGGAAAGATTTTGAGTGTTCGCGAATCTATTTGGGTTAAAAGCAAGATTTTTGTGATAAGGTAAGGGTGAGATATTGGAAATTTTAGAGGATTTGGTAAAATTAGGGGATTATTTGTGGAAAAATTTGACTTTTGATATGTAAATAGATTGTAATTTATTGGTGGATTGTTTAAATTTATTTTAGGAATTGAAAAATGTGGTATGGAAATTTTGTTTGAGATTAAAAGGTCTTTGTGTAAATTGATATAGATATTGTATAGCATTTCTGCATTATGATTTGTCTTACAAATAAGAGCATGATCATGATTGGTGTGATTATTTTGAAAAAAACGTAAAAAATAAATAGATACAAAAAAATATAAGATTCTGGTTCAAACGGTCGTGATAATAACAAACTGATAATAGGAGACATGATAATGGTAAGAAATGATGAAGTAAGGTTGATATGGTTAAAGGAATGAAAAGTACATGTATTCATCGAGATTGGTAATGAGATAAAAGGTGTAAACATACTATCAATAACCTTATCGTTCCCAATTAAAGAACTTGAGCATGGTCGTTTATGTAAGTAGAAATTAATAGTGATATTTTTGTGTTCTAATAGTGTGGTCTTCCATACGGTTGGTTGTATGAGATTAATTGATGGGACCCAAGAACGGGTTGGTCTGAATAAAATAAGATTGTATAGGATACCAATAAATGGTTGGATTTTTGTGGGTACCCGATAATAGGTTGGTATGACAAAAACACAGATTGCTCGGAAACCAAAAAAAGGTATAAGTAAAATAGGTTTATGTAATTTTAAGATTATTGTAAGATAGAAGTAAATTGACAGATGTTCAAATATAATATTTGAGATTGATAAAAGAGTAAAAGAGAAAAGTGTACCTGAAAAATTCATGCTTGAAAAAATAAATAATTATCGAGAACAGTGGAATTGCACAAAAGTTTGGTGAAAAGTTGAAAGCTTCATGGCAGAGAAGTAGATTAAAACTCCAGGAACATCAAAAAACAAAACATGCATTAGTAGATTAGATAAATTATTGAAATTAAAGGATATAGTAAATAAAATAAAACTTTGAGGAGAAGATAGAGATAAGAACCAAGTTTCTTTCTTGGTCAAAACTTGAAAAATGAAATCTCCTAGATAAAAGACAATGTAATACCTTTGAGAGCCAAAGTAATTCTCTTCCATAAGGATCTCGCAAGAAGTGAAAAAATAAGATTCAATACTGATGTGATCCAAGCCAGCACCAAACTTCTTGGGGCCTTGCTCATATCAGAGAAGAAATCACAAGATTTAAACACTTGTGACAAAGTCGATGATCTTAACAATTCAAGTTCAAACATGTTTTTTCAAGCCTTGAATTTGAACTTGGAGCCTTGGCCATTTTTTGAAAAAATGTAGCATGTTACTTTTGCATTTTAATACATGCATTTGAGTGCTAGCATAGGAGTGTGTTGCATGTAGTTGCATGAGCATTTTAGCTTGCATGAGTTTACATTATTTTGCATATTTAATTTCTGTATTTCTTTTTTATCATGAATAAATAAGGCTTATTGTTCATTTAAACATATTGTTTCATTTATGTTTGTTTAGAACATTTAAGCATGTTAGTTCTTTTAAGCTTGTTAGTTTATGCATGTTAGTTCATTTAAAGTCTAAGAGTTTATTGATGTTTGTTAGTTCATTAAGTGAGTTAGTTCATTCAATTAAACTGGTTCATTTAATTTAACTAGCTTATTAATTTTCTTTCAAGCATTTACTTTATTGAATAAAGTTGTTATCTAATGGATGCTCATATATTTTCAGCTAGGGTATTCATTTTGGATCAAATGGCTGATCATTTTCTACAAGAATGACAAGTCATTTACCACCAATTGAAGACACTTGAAGACACCATGATGGCTGATCAGTTTCAAGACATTCAAGGGAGATTTACACCACTTAAAGACTATCAGTTTCAGCAAGAAAGCAAGGCAATGAAGAGCTCCTAAATACACCACTTAAAGAGGCACTTAAATACCACTTAAGAGCTACTTAATCCTCCATAAAGCTGATCAGTCTTTTATCAGAGAAGACATGCAATTAAAGCCTTCATTATCACCACTTAAGGGAGAGTAAAGGCAAGAATTAAAGCAACACTTAAGAAGGGAGTTCAAGGAACATCAGTCAACTTGTTCTCCATTTTTGGACTGGATACGGGCATATTTGAGTCTTCAGGTCTTCTTTAAACTTATTCCCCTATTTCTTAGCTTTTCAACGCACTTTGAATCACCTCAATCCGATATCAGAAGCTTAGGATATGATTAAATTAGTGAAGATAGTGCATGCTGGAAATTTAGTACGGGAATAGTCACAAGATGCTTGTTCAACAAATTCAAGAGGCCATTCAATTGCTGAATTCAATGCTTTATCAGCAGCCTATTAAAGGAGGATGAATGACAACTTAATCAAGTTCATTATCCCAAGGGTTTCTCCATGTGGATGATATGTATGTCTACATTCATCTTATGAATGTCCATATTCATCCTTTTTAGATCAAACTTTTTGGCTATCAATTGGAGATAGGATAACCTACAAATTAATAGGCCTTTACCACTAAAATAATGAGCCTTTAATCTTTGTCTAGGTCAATCAATTTGTTGTTGCCTTACACCTATAAATAGGCACTCATTCCATTGTAAAAGATAGAACTTTTGGCATATATTACAACTTGAGAGTGTTTCTATTTTATAGTTCTTTTTGAACTTTATCGGCTTGCAAGATTGTTCTTGTGGCATTCATCCCTTTTCATCTTTTTATATTGTTGGTTCCTAGTTCTTATAACTAGAGGGTCACAATCCATTAACCTTTCACCCAAGTTACGGTTTAAAAACTCTTAAGAAACGGGTCTTCACTTTTTAGTGTTGGTTCCTCCTTTGTTTACACCGCACCATCAATTACATTCCTTCTTTTCACATTCATCATTCATATATCCATATTTTTTTCATACGTCATCCTAAACACAACAACCATATTATCATCATTCTATTTCATCATAAAACCGGCGATCAAGGGAGTGCAAACCATCCCATTGAAGACTAATTAATCTTTCTCCAAAGATAATATCATAAAAGTCTTCAAACTTAGAGTTTTCATTGAAAAAGAATGTAAAGAAAGAAAGATTGGATATAACATAAGAAAACAAGATTCGAACCAAGAACTTGTGATAATAGTAAGAAACACACTGGAACATTAGAAGAGAAGATAAAGAAGAACAAAACAAACGGGGATACCACCAAATATATCAACGTGAAGATGATTCACATTGA
The DNA here is from genome assembly GCA_035048815.1 of Abelmoschus esculentus. NCBI lineage: Eukaryota > Viridiplantae > Streptophyta > Magnoliopsida > Malvales > Malvaceae > Abelmoschus > Abelmoschus esculentus. The sequence goes on from JAUCBN010000002.1 coordinate 4,903,195, forward strand.
TCCATGGTTGGATATTTTAAACGATATGGTGAAAACAATAACTCAAACTAAGTAAAACAAACAAAAACATGGATCTTCAAGCAAGATCCATGAATGATCCGGATAGTTAGATGGAAGAAAAATAGAAAATAAATATTCAGAACATACCTTTGTGGTTTAACAGGTGTTGTGATTGTTCCTTCCTCTCTTAGTGATGGAGATGTGATGCAGATTGGTAAAGATCGTCCAAATAAAGGTTCTCCATCAGAACGGCGAAAGAACGACGGTGGAAGAGGTGAGCGGCTGAGGGAGGAAGGGTCATTAAGGAGGAGAGAGGATGAGAGAGAAAATGGAGAGGAGAGAAAACAATCACCCGTTCCCCGTTCCCCCGTTCAAATTTTAACCGAGTAAAAATCTAAAAATTTTAGATTAATTTTTATAATTAGGTTAAAAATCCCACAATTAACTATCTGAACTCATAAAATTTTATTTAATATCATTTTGCGGTGATTTTGTTGGGTTTAAAGCGTGCATGTCTAAATGGGCTTTATTGAGAACCTGTTCGAATTTTAAACGAGTAAAAATCTAAAATTTTAGGATTAAGTTGTATAATTAGGTTCAAAATCCTATAATAAACTATTTGAACACATAAAAATTGATATAATATCATTTTACGATCGTTTTGTTGGGTTTAAAGCTTGCATGTCCAGTTGGGCTTCATAGAGAACCCGTTCGAATTTTAATCGAATAAAAATCTAAAAATTTAAGATTAATTTTAATAATTAGGTTAAACATCCCACAATTAATTATTTGAACTCATAAAATTTTATTAATATCATTTGGCGGTGATTTTGTTGGGTTTAAAGCGTGCATATCTAAATGGGCTTTATTGAGAAACTGTTCGAATTTTAAGCGAGTAAAAATCTAAAATTTTAGGATTAAGTATAATTAAGATAAAAAATCCTATAATAAACTATTTTAACTCATAAAAATTGATTTAATGTCATTATACAATCGTTTTGTTGGGTTTAAAGCATACGTGTCTAGTTGGGTTTCATAGAGAACCCGTTTGAATTTTAACCGAGTAAAAATCTAAAAATTTAAGATTAAGTTTTATAATTAGGTTAAAAATCCCACAATTAATTATTTAAACTCATAAAATTTTATTTAATATCATTTTGCAGTGATTTTGTTGGGTTTAAAGCATGCATGTCTAAATGAGCTTTATAATGTACCCGTTCGAATTTTAAACGAGTAAAAAAATAAAATTTAGGATTAAGTTGTATAATTAGGTTCAAAATCCTATAGTAAACTACTTGAACTCATAAAAATTTATTTAATATCATTTTACGATCGTTTTGTTGGTTTTGAAGCATGCATGTCTAGTTGGGCTTCATCTAGAATCCGTTTGAATTTTAACTGAGTAATAATGTAAAAATTTAAGATTAATTTTTATAATTAGATTAAAATCAAAAAATTAAATATCTGAACTCATAAATTTTATTTAATATCATTTTGCGGTGATTTTATTGGGTTTAAAGCGTGCATGTCTAAATGGGCTTTATTGTGAACCTGTTTGAATTTTAAATGAGTAAAAATCTAAAATTTTAGGATTAAGTTGTATAATTAGGATAAAAAATCCTATAATAAACTATTTGAACTCATAAAAAGGTATTTAATATCATTTTACGATCGTTTTGTTGGGTTTGAAGCATGCATGTCTAATTGGGCTTCATAAAGAACCCGTTCAAATTTTAACTGAGTAAAAATCTAAAAAATTAAGGTTAAGTTTTATAATTAGGTTAAAAATTAAACAATTAATTATTTGAACTCATAAAATTTTATCTATTATCATTTTGCGGTGATTTTGTTGGATTTAAAGAGTGCATGTCTAAATGAGCTTTATAGTGAACCCGTTCGAATTCTAAACGAGTAAAAATATAAAATTTTAGGATGAAGTTGTATAATTAGGTTCAAAATCCTATAATAAACTATTTGAACTCATAAAAATTGATTTAATATCATTTTAGGAGCGTTTTGTTGGGTTTAAATCATGCATGTCTAGTTGGGCTTTAGAGAGAACCCGTTCAAATTTTAACCGAGTAAAAATAAAAAAATTTAAGATTAAGATTTATAATTAGGTTAAAAATCCCACAATTATTTATTTGAACTCATAAAATTTTATTTAATATCATTTTGCGGTGATTTTGTTGGGTTTAAAGTGTGCATGTCTAAATGGGTTTTATTGTGAACCTGTTTGAATTTTAAACGAGTAAAAATCTAAAATTTTAGGATTAAGTTTTATAATTAGATTCAAAATCCTATAATAAACTATTTGTACTCATAAAAATATTTTAATATCATTTTATGATTGTTTGGTTTGTTTTGAAACATGCTTGTCTAGTTAAAGCGTACATGTCTAAATGGGATTTATAATGAACCCGTTCGAATTCTAAACGAGTAAAAATATAAAATTTTAGGATTAAGTTGTATATTTAGGTTCGAAATCCCCCATTTAACTGCTTGAACTCGTAAAATTTTATTTAATATCATTTTTGGGTGATTTAGTTGGTTATAAAGTGTGCATGTCTAAATGGGCTTTATAGTGAACCCGTTCGAATTTTAAAGGAGTAAAAATATAAAATTTTAGGATTAAGTTGTATAATTAGGTAAAAAATGATATATTAAATTATTTCAAATCATAAAAAGTGATTTAATATCATTTTACGATCGTTTTGTTGGTTTAAAACATGAATGTCTAATTGGGCTTCATAGAGAACCCGTTCGAATTTTAACCGAGTAAAAATCTAAAAATTTAAGATTAAGTTTTATAATTAGGTTTAGATCCCACAATTAATTATTTGAACTCATAAAAGAATTTAATATCATTTTGTGGTGACTTTGTTGGGTTTAATGCGTGCATGTCTAAATGGGATTTATAGTGAACCAGTTCAAATTCTAAACGAGTAAAAATATAAAATTTTAGGATTAAGTTTATATTTAGGTTCTAAATTCTATAATAAACTATATGAACTCATAAAAAGGTATTTAATATCATTTTACGATCGTTTTTTTGGGTTGAAAGCATGTATGTCTAATAGGGCTTCATAGAGAACCCGTTCGAATTTTAACCGAGTAAAAATCTAAAATTTTAAGATTAAGTTTTATAATTAGGTTAAAAATCCCACAGTTAATTATTTTAACCCATAAAATTTTATTTAATATCATTTTGCGGTGATTTTTTTGGGTTTAAAGCGTGCATGTCTAAATTAGCTTTTTTGAGATCCTGTTCGAATTTTAAACGAGTAAAAATCTAAAATTTTAGGATTAAGTTGAATAATTAGGTTCAGAAATAAACTATTTGAACTCATAAAAAGTAATTTAATATCATTTTACTATCATTTTGTTGGGTTTAAAGCATGTGTGTCTAGTTGGGATTCATAGAGAACCTGTTCTAATTTTAACCGAGTAAAAATCAAAAAATTTAAGATTAAGTTTATAATTATGTTAAAAACCCCACAATTAATTATTTGAACTAATAAAATTATATTTAATATCATTTTATGGTGAATTTGTTGGGTTTAAAGCGTGCATTTATAAATGGGCTTTATAGTGAACCTGTTCGAATTCTAAACGAGTAAAAATATAATTTTTTTGATTAAGTCGTATATTTAGGTTCAAAATCCTATAATAAACAATTTAAACTCATAAAATTGATTTAATAACAGTTTACGATCGTTTTGTTGGATTTAAAGAATGCATGTCTAGTTGGGCTTCCTAAAGAACCCTTTCGAATTTTAACCGAGTAAAAATCTAAAAATTTAAGATTAAGTTTTATAATTAGGTTAAAAATCCCAAAATTAACTATTTTAACTCATAAAATTTTATTTAATATCATTTTGCAGTGATTTTGTTGGGTTTAAAGCGTGCATGTCTAAATGAGTTTTATAATGTACCCGTTCGAATTTTAAACGAGTAAAAAATATAATTTTAGGATTAATTTGTATAATTAGGTTCAAAATCCTATAAAAAACTATTTGAACTCAAAAAAATTGATTTAATATCATTTTACAAACGTTTCGTTGGGTTTAAAGCATGCATGTCTAGTTGGGTTTCATAGAGAACCAATTCGAATTTTAAACGAGTAAAAATCTAAAAATTTAAAATTAATTTTTATAATTAGGTTAAAAATTCCACAATTAATTATTTGAACTCATAAAATTTTATTTAATATCATTTTGCGGTGATTTTTTTGGGTTTAAACCCTACATGTCTAAATTAGATTTATAATGAACCCTTTCGAATTTTAAACGAGTAAAAATCTAAAATTTTAGAATTAAGTTGTATAATTAGGTTCAAAATCCTATAATAAACTATTTCAACTCATAAATATTTATTTAAGATATTTTGATAAGAGTGTCAGCTGGTGCCATTACAGCCAGCCAGGACCATTACAGCCTGGCCACAGACACCTCAGTAGGGGACCACAGGCAATATCTTAGTACCACTGTCACCACTGCTATCTCTGAAGAAATGCCATCACGTGAAAGGGGTCAGGAATAGAATTTTCATTATCTTTTAGGGGTTTCACCCCTTTTAAGGCATGGTGACCTACAAGAAAAAGAGATACCTTTTGGAGGAACAAAAACATAGAAAAAGAGGCACCTTTGGAGTGGTTTGCGGAAGTGGAAAGCTTCTACCTTTATCCTCCAAACTCCGGCCGAAGTGTCCTCCATTGATAGAGCTCGAAGGGAATGGTGTGCTAGGGACCTGGGAGGGGCTAGCACACCAAGGCGTCTCGTGGTGGTTGAAGAGCCGTCGGCTTGCGCAACCAAGGGTGTCTTCTAGTCTTCTTTCCTTTGCTTTATTTTTCATATTTTTATGAGGATGATTGTCGAATGTTTTAAGATGTATGTGGATGATATTTCTTTAACATTGCGCACCACCATGTGTTACTTTGTTTAGGTGGTTGCACTTATGGATGATTACCTTTTGCTTTTATTAATATATTGTCTTCTATGTGTTTGTATATTTGCTTTGCTCATTGTTGATAATCATCTAGGCATTGTAAGAGGCACGAGAGTGTCCCATGTTTAGGTGCATGCTAGAGCACTCGAGAGAGGCGTAGCTATAGATACTTATATCATCCGAGAGGAGCTGAGGGAGGATCTACGTGAGCAATAGGTTCTAGACAGCAAATAGAGCCTAATCTAATCCTAGAGCACTCGAAAGAGGCGTAGGTGAGGGTTTCAACGAATAAAAGGAGTGTGCTTCGTAGATAGACTAGTGTCATTCGCGTGATAGGCGAAATGCCATGGCATTTTAGTTTGCCAGGTTCCTATGACTCAAGAGAGCGGGAACACTTAAGAAACCTCTATCGAGTAAATATATACCATAGTGGCTAGATGTTAGTAGAAGTAAGGGTTAAGAAGTCCATAGGACCTTCCACCAATCATTCCCGAGAGAGCTCATCAATAGAGGGATAGTACAACATATTGTTCAAACATGTTCTTGTATCCTGCATTTGTCTCCGCATTTACAAACTGCTTTCTTTGTTTACTTGTTCTCCTACAATCACACTACTATATTTTCCGCACACCACTTCCATACATCTACCCTGCCATCACCATACATATCATTTTGCCTTGGCATATTTTAGTTACTTACATTCTGAAATTGCCATAACATTTTACCATTACATTTGTACTGTACATATTCATTTCAACCTGTCTTTATCTTTATTTTTCTTTTTAGTTAGTGACACCTTTTTGCCTTTACAATATTGACTTACTAGTTACCTCGATCCTCGTGGGAACGATACTCACTCACCCTTTTATTACTTGTACGACTGTGTATACTTGCACATACGTGTTCGCATAATTTATAGCACTACACAGGCGACACCAAGTTTTTGGTGCCGTTGTCGGGGATCGGCAAGAGAACAGTTTGTCGTTTTTATCTTGGCATTTTTGTTTTACTTAGTTTATTTTCTTAGTTCGTTTTACTTGTTTTATTTGTTTTTCTTTTCTGGGTTATTTTCAATGCATGTCCAGAAGGTCTACTGACGGACCTCTCTATCCTATAGTGCTTGAAATTGAGCGTTTGTTTCATCAAAAAAGGCGTACTCAGCGTAGAGCTATGGACCCACCAATAATGCAAGACCCAGTAGTTTCAAATGTCGGGGCAAATCTAAATGTTGTTGCACCTCGACCAAGGGCTATTAGGGACCATTTAAATCCTATCTTGGATGATCTTAATCCTGGCATCGTGGCACCAAAAATTCAAGCTACACACTTCGAACTCAAGCCTATCATGTTCAATATGTTGAATTCTATTGGGCAATTTGGAGGGATGGCGCACGAAGATGCAAGGCAACATATTCGAGCTTTCCTAGAAGTTTGTGATTCTTTCCGTCAACAAGCAGTGCATGAGGACGTGTTGAAGCTCAAGTTATTCCCTTATTCCCTATGTGGCCGAGCAAAGGCGTGGTTGAGTGGAGTGGCATCCGGATCGATGGAGTCATGGGCTGATTTGTGCAAGAGCTTTTTCCTGTGGTATAATCCTCCAAATCTACACACCCAGCTTAGAAATGACATAGCTTCTTTTCGACAAGGTGATGACGAATCAATGTGTGAATGTTGGGATCGATACAAGGGATTGCTTCGCAAGTGTACAAATCATGAATTTCAAGATTGGACTCAAGTTGTAATGTTCTACAACGGAGTCAATGCACCGACGAGGATGATGCTAGATGCATTGGCAAATGGAACTTTACTAGACAAATCACCCGAGGAGGCATTTGACATTCTTGATAGAATTGCCAACAATGACTATCAATTTCCTTCTACAAGACTTGGAACCGGGAGGAAGGCACAAGGGACATTCGAGCTTGATGCTAAAGATTCACTATCCGCCCAACTCTCAGTTATCGTCAATATGTTGAAAAGCATTCAACGTTCCAACGAGGTGAAGGAAGTGAAGATGGCCAGTTCAGCATGTCTGTTAAGCCATGACAATCATCACGAGAGCGAGTGCCCTGGAAACAATGAGTCAGCCAATTATGTGAGCAACTTCAACAGAGGCAACAACAATCCCTACTCTAACACATATAATCCAGGATAGCGACATCATCCGAACTTGTCATGGGGAAACCAAGGATCCAGTAACCCTTATCCCCCCGCTAGAAGTCAAAATGAGCCCCAGCAGTTTCAAGCGAATATTCCCTGGCATAATCAGAACAAGGGGGCTGCTGCATCATCTAATACCAGTTCTTTGGAGGCTACTATGCAAGAATTTATTCTAAGTACTAAGACTATGCTTCAAGAGCATACTACAACCATCAAGAACCAAGGAACCTTACTACAAAGCCACAGTGCTTCATTGCGAAATCTGGAGAGTCAGGTTGGCCAAATTGCCACGGCATTACAAGAGTGTCAGCCAGGACGTCTGCCAAGTGATACTGAAGTCACTAAGCCACATGGTAAAGAGCAATGTAGCGCGATCACACTAATAAGTGGTAAGCAGATTAATCAAGAAGATAAGTTTGGGGGGAAGAAGTCTGATGAATCCCTACCCAAACCTGTGCAAGAAGAAATGCCTGAGCAAATTCTCGAGGAAAAGGAGGAGGAAGGTTTGACAAAGGAACCTGCTGTTGGAGCTAGTGAAAATGCCACGACAAAAGAGTATTGCTCTGCTTTAAGTAACCTACCAATGAACAAGAAGGATCTAGGCAACTTCATTATCCTGTGTGCTATTGGAGATAAGTTCATTGAGAAATGCTATTGGATCGAGTGTAAATCTGATGCCCAAGTCAACTTTTGTGAAGCTTGGCATGGGAGATGCGAGACCCACATCCGTCATATTACATCTAGTCGATCATTCCCATGTGAGACCCGAGGGGAAGATCGAAGATGTCATAGTGAGGGTGGACAAATTCGTGTTTCTGGTCGACTTCCTCATACTTGATTGTGAGGCTAATGCAAATACACCCATTATCTTAGGGAGACCTTTCCTAGCAACCGGTCGCATTCTCATTGATTGTGAGAAGGGTGAGCTCACAATGCGTGTAGCAAATCAAAGATTGACCGTGAACATCAACAATTCTCTCAAGTTCATGGATGATTCTGAAGAATGCCGAAGCATTTTGGAAGCAGATTATGAGCTATCAACGAAAGCTGATCATTTTTTCCACAACAATTTTGTGCAACTGGATAAGTATGAAGCGCTCATAGAAGAGGAAGAGGAAGCTGGTGAATTGCCATTGGAAAAGCAACAATCTAGTCTACTGATAGCTAGAAATCATTCGAGCTTTGAACCTCTTGACTTCGAGGAATTCATTCCTCCCAAGCCTTCATTACTCAATGCGCCCAAGTTGGAGCTGAAGATTTTGCCACAACATTTGAAATATGTTTATCTGGGTGAAGACGAGACCATGCCTGTTATTATTTCAGCGAATCTTAATTTTGATCAAGAAAGAAGTCTACTTGTTGTTTTGTCATAGCATAAACGAGCGATAGGATGGACCATGGCAGATTTAAAGGGGATTAGTCACACTATCTGTATGCATAAGATACTTCTGGAAGAATGCCATGGCAAATCCATAGAGCCACAGCGAAGACTCAAACATATTATGAAGGAAGTTATTATGAAGGAAGTTATCAAATGGCTCGATGCTGGAGTTATTTACCCAATATCAGATAGTTCATGGGTGAGCCCGGTTCAATGTGTGCCCAAGAAAGGAGGCACAATCGTGGTAAGCAATAAAGACAATGAGCTATTGTTGGCGCGCGTAGTGACCGGATGGAGGATTTGTATGGACTATCGCAAGCTCAACAAGGCTACGAAGAAGGACCACTTTCCTCTACCTTTTATTGACCAAATGTTGGATCGCTTGGCGGGCAAAGCCTTCTATTGTTTCTTGGATGGATATTCGGGGTATAACCAAATAGCCATAGCACCGGAGGACCAAGAGAAGACCACATTCACTTGTCCTTATGGCACTTATGCTTTCCGGAGGATGCCCTTTGGATTGTGTAATGCCCTGGCAACTTTCTAGCGCTGCATGCAAGCTATCTTTTCTGATATGGTTGAGGATTATCTAGAGATATTCATGGATGACTTCTTTGTTTCTAGAGATAGTTTCCAGAATTATCTTGGCAATTTAGCAAAGGTCCTGAAGCGATGTGAAGAAGCTGACCTTGTGCTAAATAGGGAGAAATGTCACTTTATGATAACTGAAGGTATTGTGTTAGGCCATAAGATTTCACACAAAGGCATTGAGTTGGACAAAGCTAAGATCGATGTGATTGAGAAGTTACCACCACCTGCAAATGTCAAGGGCATAAGAAGTTTCCTCGGGCACGCGGGATTCTATCGGAGATTCATCAAGGATTTCTCTAAGATCTCCAAGCCCTTGTGCATGTTGTTGCAACAAAACCAGCCTTTTGTGTTCAATCAAAAATGTCATGGCGCTTTCACAGAGCTGAAGCAAAGCCTTATCACTGCACCCGTTGTTGTTCCCCCAGATTGGACCTCACCGTTCGAGCTGATGTGCAATGCAAGTGATTATGTCGTGGGAGCAGTTTTGGGACAACGTCGAGGTAAAATTTTTCATGTTATATATTATGCTAGCTGTACTTTAAATGAAGAACAACTTAACTACACTACCACAGAGAAAGAGCTACTTGTCGTGGTATTTGCATTTGACAAGTTTAGGCCATACTTGATAGGCACTAAGGTCATTGTTCACACCGATCACTCAGCTATTAAATACTTAGTGACTAAAAGGGATGCCAAACCTAGGCTTATTAGATGGATACTGTTGTTGCAAGAATTTGATTTAGAAGTGGTAGATAGGAAAGGCACAGAAAATCAAGTTGTTGATCTTCTTTCTAGGCTAGAAGTTAACCTGGAATGTCATGACAAAATTGAAATTGATGATGAATTTCCTGATGAGAAAATTCTTTATTCCACGGCAATTCCGTGGTACGCTGACCTTGTTAATTTTCTTGTTAGTGGTATTTTGCTTTTTGACATGACTAGCCAGGGAAGGAAGAAATTTAGACATGATATGTGATTCTATTAATGGGATGAGCCGTATCTGTCCAAGCGTTGTGCCGATCAAATTATCCAAAGATTTGTGCCTGAAGAGGAGCAAAGAGATATTCTGTATCACTGTCACACAGGCCCGTGTGGAGGTCACTTCGGAGGTATGCAGACTGCTACAAAGGTCCTCCAATCAAGTTTTTATTGGCCTACTTTATTCAAAGATGCCCAGGCATTTTACCAAGTCTGCGATCGCTGTCAGAGGACTAGGAACATCTCCAGACGTCATGAAATGCCACGACAAAATATTTTGGAGATAGAGTTGTTTGACGTGTGGGGCATAAACTTTATGGGACCATTCCCATCTTCATTTGGAGATTGGTATATCCTTTTGGCAGTGGACTATGTGTCCAAGTGGGTAGAAGCCATTGCGACGCCTAGGAACTGTTCGAAGATAGTGCTGAAGTTCCTTCACAAGCACATTTTCACAAGGTTTGGCGCGCCAAGGGCTGTCATCAGTGATGAAGGCACTCATTTTGACAACAAGTTAATTGTCAAGGAATTATAAACATACGGGGTAAAACACAAAATTGCCATGACATATCATCCCTAGACCAATGGGCAAGCCGAGATTTCAAACCGTGAAATCAAGCAAACTCTGGAAAAAATGGTGAACTGGAGAAGGAAGGATTGGTCACCAAAGCTTGATGAAACGTTGTGGGCATACCGAACATCATTCAAACCCCCCTAGGAATGTCTCCATTTAAGTTAGTATATGGCAAGGCATGTCACCTCCCGGTCGAGCTAGAGCATAAAGCCTATTGGGTAATCAAGAAGCTCAACTTTGAGGTCGAGCTAGCTGGTGAAAGAAGTCTTCTAGAGTTGAATGAGATGGAGGAATTTAGGGCCCAAGACTATGAAAATGCCAAACTCTACAAGGAGCGGACTAAAAGATGGCATGACCATGCAATTTTGCCACGACATTTTCAAGTTGGACAACAAGTGCTCCTATTCAACTCAAGGCTGAAGCTTTTCCCTGGGAAGCTTAAATCAAGGTGGTCCGGGCCATTTGAAATACATCATGTGTATCCCCATGGAGCTTTGGACATCAAGAACATTGATAATGGGACAATTTTCAGAGTTAATGGTCAGCGCCTAAAGATCTACACCGGAGCCCATGTGATGCGAGATAAACCTACCGATATCTTAAAGATGCCTGACATACAAAAATGTCATGACATTTTCAGTTTACTCATGTTCATAAATAAATTGTTTTAAGTTTGTTTTTTTATGCTACGTCGTTTTCTTAATTAATTTATGTGTTTTTTCTTGTTTTTAGGAAATACACACCCTTGGAGGCCGACGGCTGAAGGAGAAAGAAGGAGAAAAGTAAGAAACCCTACCTGAATTCATTGGGCGGCAAAAGACAAAAGGGAGAAAAGTTTTTATTATCTTTATTATTTCTTTTTGAATTTCAAACCACCCTCTCTCTCCTCTTTAAAAGTCTGACAATACCACCCAATCAACCCCCTCCACACGTTTCTTTCCCACCTCCCCACTAAAAATTAAAGCTCTTATTTTTATTTCCCTTTTCTCTTTCATTCCCCCCATCTTCTTCTTCATCTTTACACCTCCATAACCGAAAAGCTTTCTTCTCCCACCATTATCAAAGCTCAAAACTATCTTACTTTTTCTTCTCTTTTTCTACCCAAAAATGGTATGAACTAGACCCCCAGGATCCACCCCACAACCTCCTCCTATTTTTGTTGATGATGCGGCGAAAGAGAGGTTTAAATCTCTCAAAAATAGAAAAGTTTTCTTTGAGCTTGGTTTCAACTTCTCCGATGAATTGGGATCTGATGTGAAGGATGTGGTTCAACACCACCATTGGGAGCAGTTTGCTGCCCATCCTGGCTCCGTCAATGCTATTTTGGTGCGCGAGTTTTATGCAAACATTCACAGCCCTGACCAGAAATTTGTTTATGTCCGGGGCAAGAATATCCACTTCACCAACACAACCATTAACCTCTTCTTCAAAATTCCACAAGGAGTGGATAAGCATGCAAAGAAAGAAGAGGAAGCGGACTATGAGACTTATCAAGGCGTGAAGGAAGATCTCTGTCTACCCGAGACAGAATGGAACGGCCAACAAGCATCGAGAAGGACGGTTAACCGTGAGCACTTGCTTCCACACGCCCGATTATGGAACCATTTCATGAGATACAAGCTAATGCTCACCTCGCATCACACTACCGTGAGTCTATCTCGACTAATGCTGTTACATTCCATTCTTTTCGGTTGTCCCATGGATATTGGCCGGATAATTGTTCAAGAGACTCATGCTTGCTTAAACCGCCCCAAGAGCCCCCTCATATTTCCCAACTTGATTATTGCCTTGTGCCGGAAGAAGGATGTTCCGGAGGATGATTTTGATGAAATATTAGAAGGTATGAAAGGTTTGACTGCTGCTAAAGTGACTGCACTAATGGGTGACAGTGAAGAGCAACCAGAGGCATCACATGCTGTCGCTGCAAGAAAAGGCCCATCTCATAAAGATGATGTACTGGAGCTCTCTCAAAATGCCATGGCAAAAGTAGATGACTTGTACAGAGACTTAAAGGAATTTTTCAGCTATACTAAGAAAAGAGATGAGGTCATCCAAGCCTATCTGGCAGAGCTACTACCTCCCCTAAATTAGGAGTTCCCCACACTCCTGGCATCTATCCTGCCTACTATGCCAGAAAATGCCTCGGCATTTCCAGCAGACCCACCTTCAACTAGGCAGACGCCACCTGATCTGAATGAAGCACCATCCCCAGCTGATCCAACTGAGGAGGTAAGGCCAATGGAACCGGAACCAGAGGAACACGCTCTAGAGGAAGAAATCTAAACGCCATCTTAAGATGTCGGCCGGGAGACAATCAACCCCACTACCAGCTGCTGAAAAATCAAGATCACGGGGAGCAGATGATGAGTCTGATCTTGAAGTCAGTCCACCCCGTTGAAGAGAAGAGCCTCACGCCGAATTGCCACCGCAACACCACCTGCCTAGCCAAAGTACTTTGCATTTCATTTCATTACATTGCATAGCATTTAATTTAGTTTTTTTAGTTGCATTGAGGACAATGCTTGCCTCAAGTTTGGGGGAGGTGTCGTCCTCTACTCCATTTTCATATGCATGATAGCAGTAGTTGTAGAATTATGCCATGATAATTGTGCAAGTTTTATGATAAGTTTATAGGATTAGTTAGTGATGCCCGATGATGATATTTCTTATATGGCCAATGCTTGAATTGAATATGCAAGACTTGAGATTTAGATAGAGCATGCTTTAAGACTTGGTGGTTTGTGTTTATTTTTCTGTTACACGAGTATATGTTCTCCATGCTTAGGGAAGTTAGGAAATTTTTATAGAATGAAAACTTGAACAACCCTGCATATTTTAATGAATTCACTTGTTAATAGAGAACCCCCATTAGTTAGTATAGAAGTTGTGAATAAATGTCTGGACATATCTGTAGAGGGATATTCCGCTATGCCATGGCATATCCATGTGCATATGAGTTATTGAAAGAGGCACAGGGTGACGCTACACTTTTAACTTGCCATGGTATTACCTGGATACAACGTTCTAATAAATGATAGCTATGGCATGAGTAAAAGGTAGTGTGATAGGCTGGCTCCTCTCGTAACAGTATGTCGAGCATATTTGTATAAGAAAATGAAAAATGAAAAATATATATATATATAATAGGTATGGGGAATAGTAAATTGTGCTTTAATGAACAAACATGCTTGTTAGGATAGTGAACATTCCTTAGAATTTTTCTAACTTAACTAAGCATAGATTAGATACACTCACTCATGCACACACACACTCGCATTCGACCTTGTCCTAGGGTAGCGCTCTTGAAAATTCCTCGAGCCTTATATGTTTATGCCATGACATTTTCTGAGGGCTGAAACTCTGACCATTTGCTTGCCTAGTTCTTGAACATTGTCATGACATTTCTTCTCTACTAGCTGCTATCCATTGATTGAGGATAAGCAATAACTTAAGTTTGAGGGTGTGATAACTCCGCAAAAAGGCTATATTTTAGGCCTTTTTACTTAAGTTATCGAGTGTTCTTAAGCTCATGTAGGCTCATTTAGTTGCATTTAGGCTCATATCATTGCATGTAGTTTTGTAGTTACGCCTTGGCATTTTTGTGTGGCAATGGATGCTATTTCATGAGAAAGGTAGTTCTTTTGACTTGTGTTGTGCAGGTAAAGCAAAAATGGGAAGTTGAGGATATTTTCCATGGCATTCGAAGAAGGATAGCGATGGTAAAATGCCATGGCAAATCTGGAGGACTCCTATGCTGAGCTAAACGACAAGAAGATATTTTGATAAGAGTGCCAGCTGGTGCCATTACAGCCAGCCAGGGCCATTACAGCCTGGCCACAACCACCTCAGTAGGGGACCACAGCCAATATCGCAGGACCACTGTCACCACTGCTATCTCTGCAGAAATGTCATCACGTGAAAGGGGTCAGGAATGGAATTTTCAGTATCTTTTAGGGTTTTTCACCCCTTTTAAGGCATGGTGACCTGCAAGAAAAAGAGAGACCTTCTGGAGGAACAAAAACACAGAAAAAGAGGCACCTTTGGAGTGGTTTGCGTCGGTGGAAAGCTTCCACCTTTATCCTCCAAACTCTGGCCGAAGTGTCCTACATTGATAGAGCTCGAAGGGAATGGTGTGCTAGGCACCCGAGAGGGGCTAGCACACCAAGGCGTCTCGTGGTGGTTGACGAGCTGACGGCCTGCGCAACCGAGGGTGTCTTCTAGTCCTCTTTCTTTTCTTTATTTTTCATATTTTTATGAGGATGATTGTCGAATGTTTTAAGATGTATGTGGATGATATTTCTTTAACATTTCTCACCGCCATGTGTTACTTTGTTTAGGTGGTTGCACTTATAGATGATTACCTTTTGTTTTTATTAATACATTATCTTCTATGTGTTTGTATATTTGTTTTGCTCATTGTTGGTAATCATCTAGGCATTGTAAGAGGCACGAGAGTGTCCCGTGTTTAGGTGCATGCTAGAGCACTCGAGAGAGGCGTAGTTATATATCCTTAATTTGAGAGGAGCTAAGGGAGGATCTACGTGAGCAATAGGTTCTAGACAGCAAATAGAGTCTAATCTAATCCTAGAGCACTCGAAAGAGGCGTAGGTGAGGGTTTCAACGAATAAAAGGAGTGTGCTTCGTAGATAGACTAGTGTCATTCGCGTGATAGGCGAAATGCCATGGCATTTTAGTTTGCCAGGTTCCTATGACTCGAGAGAGCGGGAACACTTAAGAAACCTCTATCGAGTAAATATATACCATAGTGGCTAGATGTTAGAAGAAGTAAGGGTTAAGAAGTCCATAGGACCTTCCACCAATCATTTCCGAGAGAGCTCATCAATAAAGGGATAGTACAACATATTGTTCAAACGTGTTCTTGTATCATGCATTTGTCTCCGCATTTACAAATTGTTTTCTTTGTTTACTTGGTCTCCTGCAATCACACTACTATATTTTCCGCACACCACTTCCATACATCTACCCTGTCATCACCATACATATCATTTTGCTTTGGCATATTTTAGTTACTTACATTCTGAAATTGCCATAGCATTTTATCATTACATCTGCACCGTACATATCTATTTCCACCTGTCTTTATCTTTATTTTCCTTTTTAGTTAGTGACACTTTTTTGCATTGACAATATTGACTTACTAGTTACCTCGATCCTCGTGGGAACGATACTCACTTACCCTTTTATTACTTGTACGACTGTGTATACTAGTACATACGTGTTCGCATAATTTATAGCACTACACAGGCAACACCAAATTTTAACCGAGTAAAAATCTAAAAATTTAAGATTATGTTTTATAATTAGGTTAAAAATCCCACAATTAATTATTTGAACTCATAAAATTTTATTTAATATCATTTTGTGGTGATTTTATTGGGTTTAAAGCGTGCATGTTTAAATGGGCTTTATAGTGAACTCGTTCGAATTTTAAACGAGTAAAAATAAAAAAATTTAGGATTAAGTTGTATAATTATGATCAAAATACTATAATAAAGTATTTGAAATGATAAAAATTGATTTAATATCTTTTTACGATCGTTTCGTTGGGTTTAAAGCGTGCATGTCTAGTTGGGCTTCCTAGAGAACCCATTCAAATTTTAACCGAGTAAAAATCTAAAAATTTAAGATTATGTTTTATAATTAGGTTAAAAATCCCACAGTTAATTATTTGAACTCATAAAATTTTATTTAATATCATTTTTGTTATGATTTTGTTGGGTTTAAAGCGTGCATGTATAAATGGACTCTATAGTGAACCAGTTCGAATTCTAAATGAGTAAAAAAAATTTAGGATTAAGTTGTACATTTAGGTTCAAAATCCTATAATAAACTAATTAAACTCATAAAAATTGATTTCATATCATTTTATGATCGTTTTGTTGGGTTTAAAGCATGTGTGTCTAATTGGTCTTCATAGAGAACCTGTTCAAATTTTAACCGAGTAAAAATCTAAAAATTTTAGATTAAGTTGTATAATTGGGTTCATAATCCCACAATTAACTATTTGAACTCATAAAATTTTATTTTAATATCATTTTGTGGTGATTTTGTTGGGTTTAAAGCATGCATGTCTAAATGGGCTTTATAGTGAACCCGTTTGAATTTTAACCGAGTAAAAATATAAAATTTTAGGATTAAGTTGTATAATTAGGTTCAAAATCCTATAAAAAACTATTTGAACTCAATAAAAAAGGATTTAATATCATTTTACATTTGTTTCATTGGGTTTAAAGCATGCATGTCTAGTTGGGCTTCATAGAGAACCCGTTCAAAGTTTAACCGAGTAAAAATCTAAAAATTTAAAATTAATTTTTATAATTAGGTTAAAAATCCTAAAATTAACTATTTTAACTCATAAAATTTTATTTAATATCATTTTGCGGTGATTTTTTTGGGTTTAAAGCATGCATGTTTAAATGGGATTTATAGTGAACCCGTTCAAATTTTAAACGAGTAAAAATCTAAAATTTCAGGATTAAGTTGTATAATTAGGATCAAAATCCTATAAAAAACTATTTGAACTCAAAACAATGATTTAATATCGTTTTACAATTGTTTCGTTGGGTTTAAAGCATGCATGTCTAGTTGGGCTTTATAGAGAACCAGTTTGAATTTTAACCGAGTAAAAATCTAAAAATTTAAAATTAATTTTTATAATTAGGTTAAAAATCCTGCAATTAACTATTTGAACTCAAAAAATTTATTTAATATCATTTTGAGGTGATTTTGTTGGGTTTAAAGCGTGCATGTCTAAATGGGCTTTATAGTGAACCCGTTCGAATTTTAAATGAGTAAAAATCTCAGATTTTTGATTAATTTGTATTATTAGGTTCAAAATCCTATAATAAACTATTTGAACTCATAAAAATTTATTTAATATCATTTTACGATCGTTTTGTTGGTTTTGAAGCATGCATGTCTAGTTGGGATTTATAGAGAACCAATTTGAATTTTAACCGAGTAAAAATCTAAAAATTTAAGTTTAAGTTTTATAATTAGGTTAAAAATCCCAAAATTAATTATTTGAACTCATAAAATTTTATTTAATATCATTTTGCGGTGATTTTGTTGGGTTTAAAGCGTGCATGTCTAAATGGGCTTTATAGTGAACCCGTTCGAATTCTAAACGAGTAAAAATATAAAATTTTAGGATTAAGTTGTATATTTAGGTTAAAAGTCCTATAATAAACTATTTGAGCTCATAAAAAGTGATTTAATATCATTTTACGATCGTTTTGTTGGGTTTAAAGCATGCGTGTCTAATTGGGCTTTATAGAGAACCCATTCGAATTTTAACCGAGTAAAAATCTAAATATTTTAGATTAAGTTGTATAATTGGTTTCAAAATCCCACAATTAACTATTTGAACTCATAATATTTTATTTAATATCATTTTGTGGTGATTTTGTTGGGTTTAAAGCGTGCATGTCTAAATGGGCTTTATAGTGAACCCGTTCGAATTTTAACCGAGTAATAATATAAGATTTTAGGATTAAGTTGTATAATTAGGAAAGATACTATAATAAACTATTTGAACACATAAAAATTGATTTAATATGATTAGGCGATCATTTTGTTGGGTTTAAAACATGAATGTCTAATTGGGCTTCATAAAGATCCCGTTCGAATTTTAAACGAGTAAAAATCTAAAATTTTAGGATTAAGTTATATATTTAGGTTAAAAATCCTATAACAAACACTTTGAACTCATAAAAATTTATTTAATATCATTTTATGATAGTTTTGTTCGGTGTGAAGCATGCATGTCTAGTTGGGCTTCATAAAGAAGCCGTTCGAATTTTAACCTAATAAAAATCTAAAATTTTAAGATTAAGTCTTATAATTAGGTTAAAAATCACACAATTAACTATTTGAACTCAAAAAAAAAATTTAATATCATTTTGCAGTGATTTTGTTGGTTTAAAGCGTAAAAGTCTAAATGGGCTTTACTATGAACCAGTTCGAATTTTAAACGAGTAAAAATATAAAATTTTAGGATTAAGCTGTATAATTAGGATCAAGATCCTATAATAAACTATTTTAGGATATAGTTGTATAAATAGGTTCAAAATCCTATAATAAATTATTTGAACTCATAAAAATGGATTTAATATCATTTTACGATCGTTTTGTTGCGTTTAAAGCATGCATGTCTTGTTGGGCTTCCTAGAAAACCCGTTTGAGTTTTAACAGAGTGAAAATCTAAAAATTTTAGATTAAGTTGTATAATTGGGTTAAAAATCCCATAATTAACTATTTGAACTCATAAAATTTTATTTAATATCATTTTGTGGTGATTTTATTGGGTTTAAAGCGTGCATGTTTAACTGGGCTTTATAGTGAATCCATTCGAATTTTAAACGAGTAAAAATATAAAATTTTAGGATTAAGTTGTATAATTAGGATCAAAATCCTATAATAAACTATTTGAAATCATAAAAATTGATTTAATATCTTTTTACGATCGTTTTGTTGGTTTAAAGCATGCATGTCTAATTGGGCTTCATAGAGAACCTGTTCGAATTTTAACTGAGTAAAAATCTAAAAATTTAAGTTTAAGTTTTATAATTAGGTTAAAAATCCCACAATTAATTATTTGAACTCATAAAATTTTATTTAATATCATTTTGTGGTGATTTTGTTGGGTTGAAAGTGTGCACGTATAAATGGGCTTTATAGTGAACCCGTTCGAATTTTAAACGAGTAAAAATATAAAATTTTAGGATTAAGTTGTATAATTAGGTTAAAAATCCTATAATAAACTATTTGAAATCATAAAAATTTATTTAATATCATTTTATGATCGTTTTGTTGGGTTTAAAACATGCATGTCTAATTGGGATTCATAGAGATCCCATTCGAATTTTATCTGAGTAAAAATCTAAAAATTTAAGATTAAGTTTTATAATTAGGTTAAAAATCCTAAAATTAACTATTTAAACTCATAAAATTTTATTTAATATCATTTTGCGGTGATTTTGTTGGGTTTAAAGTGTGCATGTCTAAGTGGGTTCAAAATCTAAAATTTTAAACGAGTAAAAATCTAAAATTTTAGGATTAAATTGTATAATTAGGTTCAAAATCCTATAAAAATCTATTTGACCAAAAAGTCAAAGTCAAAGTAAAAAAAGAAATTCGAAATTAAAAAAAAACATATTCGAATTTTTCAATGAAATTGAAAAACAAACTGTATTCTTGTTGTTGAAATCATGATGAATGTACAAATTCTTGTACTATGTGATTTTAAGTGCTTGGAAATCAACCGAAACGAATTATTCTTGTTTGTTTGGTGATAGGAGCGTTGTAAAGCACTTCTTTGCAGTAAGAATTACATTTCTGTCGTTTCATTGTTACATTCTTCAATTTCCAGCCTTTTCTTCTTTTGTTTTCATTTTCTTCGTTCAAATCTTTATTTTTCCTTAATTGTGTTTCTTGTTAGTAACACATTTGTAATAGATTTGAAAACGTTGGATTAGTCCTTTAAAGAACTGAAAATAGAGAAATTGTGAGGGAAAAAGGCACTGAGTGTTGTGAGAACAAAAGGAGAGACAAAAAGAGTCATTCAAGCATTCTCCCGAGTGAAACACGAGCGCTGAGTGTTACATTTTGAGTGAACATTTTTCTTTGGAGTGAAAATCAAGAGGTTATTGTGAGTGTGCAGTGAGGACTTTTTACTTTCGTTTTACTTAACCCGTATTTGTGTTTTTTTGCGTTTTTCTTTGTTTAATTATGACAGGTTCTAGTGGAATTAATCAAGAAGGACAACAACAACCGAATTTACAAATGCAAGCCATTACTAGTGAGATTCAAATGTTGTTAAGGGCTGAATTGGAGCCTTTATAGTCTCGAATGGATAGAATTGATGTGGGTGGTTCCCAATCTGTTCATGATGAGATTCATGATGAAAACGATGTGGATCAATCTCCTAGATTGAATCCGAGACAAGGATGTATGGTTGATGATAACTTATCTAATATTAAGGTTGCAATTCCTTCTTTTTAGGGACGAACGGATCCGGATGCTTATTTGGCATGGGAAAGCAAAGTTGAACATGTTTTTGAGTGTTACAATTACTCGGAAGAAAAGAAGGTTCGTTTAGTAGCAATGAAGTTTGTAGATTATGCCTTGATATGGTGGGATCAGTTATTGCTTAGCCGAAGACGTACAGGTGAAGGTCCAGTGAGAACGTGGAAAGCAATGAAGCGAGTTATGCAAAAACGGTTTGTTCCATCTTATTACCATCGTGATTTATTTAAAAAATTACAAAACTTGAAACAGGGTAATTGGAGCGTCGAAGATTATTTCAAGGAGATGGAAATATCCATGATGCGTGCTAACATTGAGGAAGATCGAGAAGCAACTATGGCACGTTTTCTTGCAGGGTTGAATAAGGTAATAGTCGATGTTGTTGAATTACAACATTATGTGAAGTTAGACGATATGGTGCACATGGCCATTAAAGTTGAGCGCCAGCAGCATCGAAAATCAACAAATCGAGGTAATAATCCATTTAAGTCTTATTCTAATCCGTTATACACTCCTAATAATTCCAGGAAGCAAGTACCGCTTCAGATTAAGGAAAAGGCAGAATTGAGTAAACCAAAGCCTCTCGTTACTGATAATGGGCGTGGCAAGCAAGTGGTACCACAAGAAAGGTCAAGGGACATCCAGTGTTTTAAGTGTCTTGGTAGAGGACATGTTGCGAGTCAATGTCCTAATAGAAGAACCATGTTGGTGCGTGAGAACGGAGAAATAGAATCTGACTCTGAAGAAGACGAACAAGAGCCCCCTATTGAAGACATTGAAGAGGATATGGAATTACAAGCAACCGATGAAATTCTGGTTGTTAAACGAAGTTTGAATGTACAACCATCTCAAGATGCACAACAACGAGAAAACATTTTCCATACACGATGCCACGTAAACGATAAAGTATGTGTTGTGATTATTGATAGTGGTAGTTGCACTAATGTTGCTAGTTCTGTTATGGTTGATAAATTAGGATTAAAGACGACAAAGCATCCCAACCCGTACAAGTTACAGTGGTTGAATGATGGTGGGGAGCTAAAAGTCACTAAGCAGGTTGTAGTGCCATTCTCCATTGGAAAATACAAGGACGAGGTTCTTTGTGGTGTTGTTTCTATGGATGCTAGTCATCTCCTACTGGGACATCCGTGGCAGTTCGATAAATGAGCAATTCATGATGGTTATACGAATAGGTGCTCTTTTGTGCATGAAGGAAAGAAGATCACTTTGGCACCATTAACATCGAGCCAAGTGAATGATGATGAAGTAAGCTTGAAAAAGAATATCGAAGCTGCAAAAGGGAACAAGAAGATAAATGTTTATGCAAGCAGTAGAGAAATCAGGAAATGTCTTTCCTATCAACAATTTTTGCTTATTTTAATGTTTAAAGATCATTGTTTATTGACTAAGATTCCTACTGATTTACTTGTACCTATTTTATCTCTTTTGCAGGAATTTGAGGATGTGTTTCCGAAGGAAACACCGAAGGGATTGCCACCTCTTTGTGGCATCGAGCACCAAATTGACTTTATTCCAGGTGCTACTATTCCTAATCAACTAGCATATCGAACTAACCCTGAAGAGACAAAAGAGCTTCAAAGACAAGTGACAGAATTGATGGAAAAGGGTTATATTCGAGAGAGTCTGAGTCTGTGTGTTGTTCTGGTGCTGTTAGTGCCAAAGAAAGATGGGTCTTGGAGGATGTGCGTAGATTGTAGAGTTGTGAATCAGATTACAATTAAGTATCGTCATCCTATTCCTAGACTTGATGATATGTTGGACGAGCTTTGTGGAGCCGTAATCTTCTCCAAAATTGACTTGAAGAGTGGATATCATCAGATTCGCATGCGAGAAGGCGATGAATGGAAGACAACCTTCAAAACAAAGCTAGGTTTGTATGAATGGTTAGTAATGCCTTTTGGTTTAACTAATGCACCTAGTACTTTTATACGATTGATTCGCATGCACCTGTGTTAGCCTTACCTAACTTTGATAAAATTTTGAAATTGAATGTGATTATTCTGGAGTTGGTATAGGCGTTGTGTTAATGCAGGAAAAGAGGCCCATTGCATACTTCAGTGAGAAACTTAGTGGAGCGACATTGAATTATCCAGTCTACGACAAGGAGATGTATGCACTGATTCGGGCATTGGAGACTTGGAAGCATTACTTGTTGCCTAAGGAGTTTGTGATTCACACTGATCATGAGGCTTTACGATATATCACAGGTCAGCATAAATTGAATAAACGACATGCTAAATGGGTTTAATTTTTAGAATCTTTTCCTTATGTCATTCGTTACAAAAAGGGTAAAGATAATGTCGTTGTTGATGCTTTATCAAGTAGATATGTGCTTTTGAATTATCTTGATTCACATTTGATTGGATTTGCATATATTCATGACTTGTATGTTGATGATTCTGATTTTAGAGATAAGTATAATGCTTGTGAGAAAGGTGTAGATGGGAAATTTTACAGGCATGATGGTTATCTTTTCAAAGAAAGCAGGATATGCATTCCACAGGGTTCAATGCGTGATATTCTGATCCGTGAAGCACATGAAGGTGGATTAATGGGTCACTTTGGAGTCACCAAAATGTTACAGACATTGAAGGAGCATCTATTTTGGCCTAAGATGCGCAGAGATGTTGAAAGGTACTGTGAACGTTGTGTGACTTGTAAGAAAGCAAAATCAAAAGTTTCACCACATGGTATGTACTTACCTTTACCTATTCTTGATTCCCCTTGGACTGATATTTCTATAGATTTTGTTTTGGGACTGCCTAAAACTAGGACAGGTAGAGATAGTATTTTTGTTGTGGTTGATAGGTTCTCTAAGATGACACATTTTATTGCATGCCATAAGACTGATGATGCTGGTAATGTGGCTAACTTGTTCTTTAGAGATGTTGTATGTTTACATGGTATTCCTAGGTCAATTGTTTCTGACAGGGATGTATAATTCTTGAGTCACTTCTAGAGGACTCTTTGGAGCAAATTAGGTACGAAACTTATTTTTCTACTACTTGCCATTCCCAGAATGATGGACAAATTGAGGTTGTTAATAGAGTTTTATCTACTTTACTTCGTTCCATCATTAAAAAGAATATTAAAACTTGGGAAGATTGTTTGCCACATGTTTAATTTGCTTATAATCATGTTGTACATTCTGCTACTAAAATATCGCCATTTGAGGTTGTTTATGGTTTTAATCCTATTACTCCTCTAGATATGTTGCCTTTGCCATGGGAACAGGTGATGAACAGGGATGTAAAGCAAAAGAAAAATATGTGAAGAAATTGCATCAACAGGTAAAGGAGAACTTAGAACAAAGGACTCAACAATATGAAAAACAAGCAAACAAAGGAAGGAAGCGAGTCACCTTCGATGTTGGTGATTGGGTTTGGGTTCATTTAAGAAAGGAACCTTTCCAGACCAACGACGGTCAAAGTTGTTACCAAGAGGAAATGGACCTTTTCAGGTTTTGGAAAAAGTGAATGACAACGCCTACAAGATTGACTTACTGGGAGAGTATAATGTGAGTGCCACATTTAATGTTTCTGATTTAACCCCTTATGATGATTCTACAGATTTGAGGACAAATCCTTTTCAAGAAGGGGGGGATGATGTGAGCACATCATGTCACGACAAGAAAGCTGATACGGAGGTCTTACCATTAGGACCTATTACTCATTCTAAGGCAAAGAAATTCAGGGAAGTCCTTTTCCTTGTGCTTCAATTCAAGATTCATTTGATAATGTTTATGCCTTAACACATAGGCTTTATAATGTGTTGCTTGTTGATATGTGACATATTATACTATACTATTTATATATATATATATGTTTAAGTATGTATATATGTTATTAAGTAAGTTTTAAGGATTGGTTTGATAGTGTTTATTATGTTTCTAACTTATTTATAAGTTCATGTATGTTATTGAATAAGTTTGTTAGTGTTTACACCTTATATTTATGTTTCCATTGAGTTTACAATACATTGATGGATTCTTGTGATGTTTACATGTAGGAACATAGGATAACACCAGCTCAAGAGAGTGTATGTAGCTCAACTCCAGCTCAAGAGAGTGGATGCAGCTCAACTCTAGCTCAAGCGGGTGTATGCAGCTGAACACTAGCTCAAGCGGGTGTATGCAGCTGAACACTAGCTCAATTGAGTTCTATTCAGCTAAGAAGAAGCTCCACGACGTGCATGCAGCTCACTTTAGCTCGAGGTAGCCCAAAGGCTTAATTCTAAGCTAAAGTCAGCTCCTAACACTCTCAGCTAGCTCGTTTCAGCTCAACTCAATTTCCAACTAGCTCAACTCAAGCTGAAGTGACCTATTACAGCTGAAACCTATCCTACACGATGGAAAGGTGTCCTACGCATGTGCCATGCATGTGGAACACTCATGGCAGCCTTGTGAACATGTGTGGGTGTGTAAATGCATGAAAGCCAAACAAGGCCCTTGCTTTTGAAGGCCAAAACGTCCAAGGGATAAGAATGAGTGGTTTCTTATTCAAATTCAAACATTAAACACGTGTTTAATGTGTTTTAAGTGCCAAAACATGTGGTTGAGATGCATGGTGCCTAGAAGGGAGGTTATTACCCATTTTTTAAATTCAAAATGTACTTTTAATTATAGCCATGTATTCAAAACGCCCAACTCCTCTCATGCCTATATATTTCCTTAATTTTATAAACACAAGGTTACACACTTTGAATAAAAATTAGATTTGAGAGTTTTCTCTTTTTTGGTTCCTTTTAGAACTTTCTGACATTCAAACTTGTTTTTGAATTGTTAAACTTTTGATACTTCAGATTCCTAGATTGCTATCTAGAGGGTCCAAGTCCTTTGACGTTAAACATATTCGATTCGGGTTTGCTCACTATATTGTACAGGTTCTTTCGAGTTTAGCATTTTCAATCGATTCTAGCATCATAATTCATCATTGTTGAACGCTTGAATCACTGCCATGGATGTTTCTTGAAGCATTCATCTTCCTTATTTTGGGTTTTCTTCAAATACCATCTTTATTTATTTTTTTTATTAATTTTCGTTTTTCCCCTTTATTCCCTAATTCCATCATGAATATAACTTTTTTTCCTTGTTTTTTTTACGTTATTCTTGTTGCAGGAACATGCTTTACAACATTCCTCGATCCGTAACATACGAAGAAAGCCCGTTTTGACTGGCTACCTCGTATCACAAATGCAAGTATTACCCATCGGGTTCTATCTTTGAATCTGATCACACTCGGAGATCTTCCTTCACTTGGAAAGGTCTTAGCTAGCTATCTCTAAACTTCGCAATGGTTTCTTTAAACAGCCAGACATATCCAGTCAAATTCGGTTCCACATTGACAAATGGGGAGGCTCTCAGCCTGTCAACCTTTATGGTGATTATGAGGTAAATGACGAAGTCCCTCTTCGAGCAGGTACTTTCATGTTGCCTATCCTACTCCAATGGGACGAATCAAAAGTTAGAGAATACTTCTCTCATGAAGATTCTAACACCATCCTTAATGTACCAATTATTAATGACATAAAAGACACCACCCTTTGGGGTTACCATGACTCTGACATGTTTACGGTTCGGTCTGGTTACCAATATTTGCAGTTGCAACTAGGGCCAGTTAACATGCCCTCTAAGCTTTGAAAGATTTTATCTAAACTGTCTACTCTACCCATGGTTCGTTCCTTTGGATGGCGATTATGTCATAATGCACTCTCATCTAGTCATAAAATTTTGCAGTCCAATCTTAGTACGGGGGTTTGCTGATATGTGCCGATCTTGTTGATGATGCTGAACGACAAACTTTGATCATAGGACCTAGGAAGTAAGCAAGTCTCTCGCAAGAAGTGGCTGCAAAAATGAAGAATTAAGGATAATGGATGAAAGGAATAGGTGAAATTAATGAAGGAAATAATTTAGGGACTGATTTGGAAGCGGAAGGATGTGTGATGTTGATAAGGGTGAATGGATGTTTAGGACGTTTTATGATGATGATAAAGGATGGGAATGGTGAATGGAATAAGATGATAAACGATAAGGATGGGAATGGTGAATGGGAATGGTAAATGATAAAGGAAGAAACTAGGTTATAGAAAACCTAATCCTGAACCTTATATTGATCTTTAAGGGGTGGTGATAAACGAACTTTGACCCTTTTAGTATATTAAACTAAAAGAACCCGAAGTATCAAGATGGATAGAAAGGGTTTGACTCCACAAGTACCAAAGTACTTGATAAGTCAATAAAGTTCTAAGAAGAACTAAACGAGAGAAAAATCTCACAAGTAATTTTATATAATCTGAATGGTGTGTTTACAAAATGAAATCCAAGTCATATTTATAATTTTCTAAGGGGTTTGGCCGAAATGGCCTTTAACTATTCGGATAACCATTCATTTGAATGGAGTCTCCCTCCAAATCTATTAGAAGAGTTGTAACTTTTCGGTCCAGCCTGCACAGTCTTCAGTAATTGGGCCATGTCTCGAGCTGCTGATATCGGATTGATGCGATTCAACATGTGTTGGAAAGATAAGAGATAGAGGAACAACTTTCATGAAGACACCGAAACCCAATTCGACTTGTATCCTGCTCGAAATTGGCAAACAAGTGGACCATCATGAATTTGTTCAATGAAAAGTGCTATTTTTTTGTTTTGGCGTGAAATTTATATTTCCCTCCAACGAGTGGTGCCCAAACATGTTTCCCTCCGTGGCTGATCGGTTGTGTCCCTTGGGGAGGGAATATGTCCTTCCATGGTTGAGCTGAAGGTTGTAGGGTGAGCTGAGAGTGAGCTGACTTGAGCTGAGCTAGCTAGCTGACTTAGCTAGCTCAAATCTTGCTTCCAATTTGATCTTTCTGGACCTGACTTTAGTTGGCTGAGCTAGACCTTTAAGTTCACGAGTTGAAATAGTCCTCCATTTGAGCTCCTTTGCATTCCTTTACGTTTTAGTCATTCTAGAGCTGCTACGAGCTGCCATAATCCTTTCATAGCAGAGTTGAGCTACTCTTGATGTTTTTAAGCTTCCTCGGACTATTATCTTGACTTAAAAAAGCTGAAACAATAAGTAAACAATGTGTAAGCTGAAACAAATTGAAATAAGCTAAAATGAGCTAGAAATAATATAGTTTATCTAATATTAATAATAAGCTGACCTGGAATAATTATAAAGATGTAGTTATGCAATCACGAAGCATCACTTAAGTAGAAAAAGCATGCTTGTCAAATTATAGAATGCATAAATTAGATAATAGAAGATAAAGTAAGGTAGAACTCCCTTAGAACCAGTCTTAAAGATTTTCAATGATGTGATCAAACTATAGAGAAAATAGGTGCCGATTAGGATCATATCACTTGCCCTATTTGCAACATGGCCATTGAAACCACCCTTCATGTTATGAGGGACTGTCCTAGTGCCAAGGAGGCGCTCCAATTAGCAGGTCTCCCTACTCAAATTTTGTCCAATACCTTTATATCCCCCCACTAGTGGCTTTCTAAAGTTGCTGGTTTTCTTTCCTTGCATCAATTCTCGTTCCTTTTTATGATCCTATGGAATTTATGGAACCGCCGTAATGACTTTGTCTATAACAACCATCTCCAACCGGTTTGGTTAACTGTTATGCACAAAAACTTTTCAATGACTATACATCAGTTAATGATGCTTCCCTCCTACGTTCTCAGCTAGCTGAGCCAACCTTTGCTCAAGCTAGATGGACGAAACCGAACCTTGGTTTTGTTAAGATTAATACGGATGACGCCCTTGACCCTGTGTTATGGGGTGCTGCTGCAGGCGTCATTGCTCGGGATTCTTCTGGCTCCGTCCTCGGTGGTTACTCTATGCCTCTTGTTTGCTCAGATCCAGCTTCTGTCGAGGCTCTTGCTCTTTTTGGAAGGTTTAAAATTTGCTACTACTAATGGCTGGACTAAAGTGATCTTTAAAACTAATTCTGCTTCCATTGCTAATAAGGTCAACAACGCTCATCACCAAGATCTTTCCACAGTGCAGCATTTGGTGTCTCACATCCGCCACACTCTTGGTACTTTGCCTGATTGTAAAATTTGTTATGTACCTAGAGACACAAACGTTTTTGTCCATGTCTTAGCTGCTAAAGCTTTACGTTCCTTTATTTATTGTTCTTTTGGATATATCTTTCCCGATTATATTCGGGCTTCTGTAAATTCGGAGAGGTTCTCCTCTTCTTCTCAATAAAACCATGGGTACTCCTTTCCCCATAGGGGTCTGCTCATCTTTTAAGGTGACTGGATATAGGTTTTTTTTAATGAGGCCCTTTCCTTCAAAAAAAATTTCAATGGTTTTACTAAATAGCCCAATGAGACTTGCACGCTTTAAACTTAACAAACCGTCCACAAAATGAGATTCAATCAAATTACATAAGTTCAAATAGTTAATTATAAGCTTTTGAATTTGATTAAACAACTTAATCTCAAATTTAGAGCACTATACTCGGATTAGATTCCAATGTGATCGCTATAAAGCTCCTTTAGATATGCACACTTTAAACCTAACAAAACGGACGCAAAATAAGAATAAATCAAAACTTCATGAGTTCAAATAGTTAAGTATGGACTTTGAAACCAAATTATAGAACTTAATCCTAATTTTATAGCAATTTACTCGGTTAAAATTGCAATGGGTTCACTAAATAGCCCAATGAGGCATGGACACTTTAAACCCAACAAACTGACCACAAAATATGATTTAATTAAATTACATGATTTCAAATATATAATTATGATCTTTTGGATATGGTTAAACCACTTAATGTCAATTTTAGATCACTTTACTCTGTTTAAATTCTAATGTGATCACTATAAAGCTCGTTTAGATATGCACACTATGAATCTAATAAAACGGACACAATAGGAATAAATCAAATTTAATGAGTTCAAATAGTTAATTATGAGATTTGGAACCAAATTATACAACTTAATATTAACTTTAAGCATTTTACTCAGTTAAAATCCAATGGTTTTACTAAATAGCCCAATGAGACTTGCACGCTTTAAACTTAACAAACCACCCACAAAATGAGATTAATCAAATTACATGAGTTCAAATAGTTAATTATAAGCTTTTGAATATGATTAAACACTTTAATCTCAAATTTATAGCACTTTACTCGGTTTAAACTCCAATGTAATCGCTATAAAGCTCCTTTAGATATGCACACATTAAACCTAACAAAACGGCCGCAAAATAAGAAAAATTAAAAACTTCATGAGATCAAATTAATAAGTATGGACTTTGGAACCAAATTATACAACTTAATCTTAATTTTAAAACAATTTACTCGGTTAAAATTGTAATGGGTTCACAAAATAGCCCAACAAGACAAGGACGCATTAAACCTAACAAACCGTCCACAAAATACGATTTAATTAAATTACATGATTTCAAATATATAATTATGATCATTTGAATATGGTTAAACCACTTAATGTCAATTTTAGATCACTTTATTCTATTTAAATTCTAATGTGATCACTATAAAGCTCGTTTACATATGCACACTCTGAATCTAATAAAATGGACACAATAAGAATAAATCAAATTTCATAAGTTCATATAGTTAATTATGGGCTTTGGAACCAAATTATACAACTTAATATTAACTTTAAGCATTTTACTCGGTTAAAATTCCAATGGTTTTACTAAATAGCCCAATGAGACTTGCATGCTTTAAACTTAACAAACCGTCCACAAAATGAGATTCAATCAAATTAAATGAGTTCAAATAGTTAATTATGAGCTTTTGAATATAATTAAACAAATTAATCTCAAATTTAGAGCACTTTACTCGATTTAAATTCCAACGATATTGTTGTAAAGCTCCTTTAGATATGCACAATTTAAACCTAACAAAACGACCGCAAAATAAGAATAAATCAAAACTTCATGAGTTCAAATAGATAAGTATGGAATTTGGAACCAAATTATACAACTTAATCTAAATTTTAGAGCAATTTACTCGGTTAAAATTGCAATGGGTTCACTAAATATCCCATTGAGACATGGACGCTTTAAACTCAATAAATCTACCACAAAATACAATTTAATTATATTACAGGAGTTCAAATAGTTAATTATGAGCTTTTAAACATGATTAAACCACTTAATGTCAATTTTAGAGCGCTTTACTCTATTTAAATTCTAATGTGATCACTATAAAGCTCGTTTAGATATGCACACTATGAATCTAACAAAACGGACACAAAATAAGAATAAATCTAATTTCATGAGTTCATATAGTTAATCTTAATTATGGACTTTGGAACCAAATTATACAACTTAATCTTAACTTTAGAGCATTTTACTCAGTTAAAATTCCAACGGGTTTACTAAATAGCCCAACGAGACTTGCACACTTTTAACTTAACAAACCGTCCACAAAATGAGATTCAATCAAATTACATGAGTTCAAATAGTTAATTATGAGCTTTTGTATATGATTAAATAAACTAATCTAAAATTTAGAGCACTTCATTCCGTTTAAATTCCAATGTGATCGCTATAAAGCTACTTTAGATATGCACACTTTAAACATAACAAAACGGCCGCAAAATAACAATAAATCAAAACTTCATGAGTTCAAATAGATAAGTGTGGACTTTGGAACCAAATTATACAACTTAATCTTAATTTTAGAGCAATTTACTCGGTTAAAATTGCAATGGGTTCACTAAATAGCCCAATGAGACATGAACGCTTTAAACCCAATAAATCTACCACAAAATACGATTTAATTAAATTACAGGAGCTCAAATAGTTAATTATGAGCTTTTGAATACGATTAAACCACTTAATCACAATTTTAGAGCACTTTACTCTGTTTAAATTCTAATCAGATCAATATAAAGCTCGTTTAGATATGCACACTATGAATCTAACAAAACGGACGCAAAATAAGAATAAATCAAATTTCATAAGTTCATATAGTTAATTATGGGCTTTGGAACCAAATTATACAACTTAATCTTAACTTTAGAGCATTTTACTCGGTAAAAATTCCAATGGGTTTACTAAATAGCCCAATGAGACTTGCACGCTTTAAACTTAACAAACCGTCCACAAAATGAGATTCAATCAAATCACATGAGTTTAAATAGTTAATTATGAGCTTTTAAATATAATTAAACAAATTAATCTAACAATTAGAGCACTTTACTCGGTTTAAATTCCAATGTAATCGTTATAAAGCTCCTTTAGATATGCACACTTTAAACCTAACAAAACGACCACAATATAAGAATAATCAAAACTTCATGGGTGCAAATAGATAAGTGTGGACTTTGGAACCAAATTATACAACTTAATCTTAATTTTATAGCAATTTACTCAATTAAAATTGCAATGGGTTCACTAAATAGCCCAATGAGATATGGACGCTTTAAACCCTACAAATCTACCATAAAATAGGATTTAGTTAAATTACAGGAGTTCAAATAGTTAATTATGAGCTTTTAAATACGATTAAACCACTTAATGTCAATTTTAGAGCACTCTACTCTGTTTAAATTCTAATCTGATCACTATAAAGCACGTTTAGTTATGCACACTATGAATCTAACAAAACGGACCCAAAATAAGAATAAATCAAATTTCATAAGTTCATATAGTTAATTATGAGCTTTGGAACCAAATTATACAACTTAATCTTAACTTTAAAGCATTTTACTCGGTTAAAATTCCAATGGTTTTACTAAATAGCCCAATGAGACTTGCACGCTTTAAACTTAACAAACCGTCCACAAAATGAGATTCAATCAAATTACATGAGTTCAAATAGTTAATTATGAGCTTATGAATATGATTAAACAGATTAATCTCAAATTTAGAGCACTTTACAAGGTTTAAAATCCAATGTGATCACTATAAAGCTTCTTTATATAATCACACTTTAAACCTAACAAAACGGCCGCAAAATAAGAATAATTCTAAACTTTATGAGTTCAAATAGATAAGTATGGACTTTGGAACCAAATTGTACAACTTAATCTTAATATTATAGCAATTTACTCGGTTAAAATTGCAATGGGTTCACTAAATAGCCCAATGAGACATGGACGCTTTAAACCCAACAAATCGACCATAAAATACGATTTAATTAAATTAAAAGAGTTCAAATAGTTAATTATGAGCTTTTGAATATGATTAAACCACTTAATGTCACTTTTAGGGCACTTTTCTCTATTTAAATTCTAATCTGATTACTACATATCTCGTTTAGATATGCACACTATGAATCTAACAAAACTGACGCAAAATAAGAATAAATCAAATTTCATGAGTTCAAATAGTTAATTATGAGATTTGGAACCAAATTATACATCATAAATTTAACTTTAGAGCATTTTACTTGGTTAAAATTCCAATGGGTTTTCTAAATATCCCAATGAGACTTGCACGCTTTAAACTTAAACAATCCACAAAATGAGATTCAATCAAATTACATGACTTCAAATAGTTATTTATGAGCTTTTGAATATGATTAAACAAATTAATTTCAAATTTAGAGCACTTTACTCGGTTTAAATTCCAATCTGATTACTATAAAGCTCCTTTAGATATGCACACTTTAAATCTAACAAAATGGCAACAATAAGAATAAATCAAAACTTCATGAGTTCAAATAGATAAGTGTGGATTTTGCAACCAAATTATACAACTTAATCTTAATTTTATAGCATTTTACTCGGTTAAAATTCCAATGGGTTTACTAAATAGCCAAATGAGACTAGCACGCTTTAAACTTAACAAACCGTCCACAAAATGAGATTCAATCAAATTACATGAGTTCAAATAGTTAATTATGAGCTTTTGAATATGATTGGACCACTTAGTGTCAATTTTAGAGCACTTTACTCTGTTTAAATTCTAATCTGATCACTATAAAGCTCGCTTAGATATGCACACTATGAATCTAACAAAACGGACGCAAAATAAGAATAAATCAAATTCATGAGTTCAAATAATTAATTATGAGATTTGGAACTAAATTATACAACTTAATCTTAACTTTAGAGCATTTTACTCGGTTAAAATCCAATGGGTTGGTTAAAATTAAAAAGCAAACGTGTTGTTGAACTCTCTCCTCTCCCTCTCTTTTTCTCTCGCCCTCCTCCATGCCTTCTTCTTCTTTTTATTTTTTGCTTTTCTTTCTCCATGTTTTGGAGATCTACTTTGTCTATTACATCACCTCCATGGATTTACCAACAACGTCGGGAGAGGCTTTTCTATTTTGCTTCTTGTTTTTATATTCTCCTTATTACTTCTATTTTTCAATCTTTTCTTGATCCTTTTTCTCTTCGGCTATTCATATATATTCATCAACATATTTTGTATTTTCTTTTTGCACCAAGAAGTTTCAAGGAAGTCTTTGCCGTTTGGATCCGACACTAGATCTGCTTTTTCAAGTCATTCTTGATGTCAAGATCATGCTTTCTTGGTTTCAAAGTTTTATGGTTGTTTTCTGATGTGAGCACATCAATGCAAGCACAATATGATCCGGAGGTCTTGCCACAAGGACCTATTACTCGTTCTAAGGCAAAGAAATTCAGGGAAGTACTTTTCCTTACTTGTGCTTCAATTCCAGATTCATTCGATAATGTTTGTGCCTTAGAACATAGGCTTTATAATGTGTTGCATGCTGATATTTGACATATTAGACTATACTACTTATTATATATGTTTAAGTATGTATATATGCTATTAAGTATGTTTTAAGGTTTGGTTTGATAGTGTTTATTATGTTTCTAACTTATTTATACGTTCTTGTGTGTTTTTGAATAAGTTTACAAGTGTTTCAACCTTGTGTTTTACGAATGGATCCTTGTGCTGTTTTCCAGTATAGGTAAACAGAGGTGTACTAGTGAGTTACGAAATGGATTCTTGTACTGTTTTCCAGTATAGGTAAACAGAGGTGTACCAGTGAGTTACGAAATGGATTCTTGTACTGTTTTCCAACATAGGTAAACAGAGGTGTGCCAGTGTAAGAGCAGGCCAAACACAACCCTCTTTTGGAATGATGGACGGCAACAAAGGATAAGGATGAGGGGTTTCTCATTCAAATTCAAACAATTAACACATGTTTAATGTGTTTTATGAGCCCAAACATGTGGCTGATATAAATGGAGCCTAGATGCAAGTTATTAAGCATTTGAATTTAATTTCAGCCAAGTATTCAAATTCGGCCAACTCCTTCATTCTCCTATATATTCTGAAATTTTTGTAAAGACAAAAAAGCACACTTTTGAATAAAAATTATATTTGAGAGTTTTCTCTTATTTGGTTCTTTTTAGAACTTTTCTGACATTCAAACTTGTTTTTGATTGTCAAATTCTTGATACTTTGGGTTCCTAGATCTCTATCTAGAGGGTCCAAGTCCTTTTGACATTAAACAGATTCGATTCGGGTTTGCTCAGTATATTGTGCAGGTTCTTTCGAGTTTAGCGTGTCCAATTCGATCCAGCAACTTTCTGTCCTTTTCTTATCTCTTTTATTCACATGCGAGAAGGCGATGAATGGAAGACAGCCTTCAAAACAAAGTTAGGTTTGTACGAATGGTTAGTAATGTCTTTTGGATTAACTAATGCACCTAGTACTTTTATGCGATTGATGAATCATGTTCTGCGATCTTTTATTGAAAAGTTTTGTGTTGTATATTTTGATGATATTTTAATTTATAGCAAGACTTTGCAGGATCATGTAGAATATTTGATAGCTGTTTTGTAGACTTTGCTAGAAGAAAGATTGTTTGGTAACATAGAGAAATGTGTTTGTTTTACTGACAAACTTACATTTCTTGGTTACATTGTTAGTGCACAGGGTGTTGAAGTCGATCCTGAAAAGATAAAGGCAATTCAGGAATGGCCACGACCGACATCGATTACTCAAGTTAGATCTTTTCATGGTTTAGCTAGTTTCTGTCATCGGTTTGTTCCTAACTTCAGTTCTATTACCGCACCCTTAACCAGGATTATTATGAAGAATTCTAGCTTTTTATGGGGTAAAGAACAAGAAGATGCCTTTTTGAAAATTAAGGATTGTTTGACGAAGTCACCTGTGTTAGCCTTACCTAACTTTGATAAAACTTTTGAAATTGAATGTGATGCTTCTGGAGTTGGTATAGGCGCTGTGTTAATGTAGGAAAAAAAGGCCCATTGCATACTTCAGTGAAAAGCTTAGTGGAGCAACATTGAATTAACCAGTCTACGACAAGGAGATGTATGCACTGATTCGAGCATTGGAGACATGGCAACATTACTTGTTGCCTAAGGAGTTTGTGATTCACACTGATCATGAGGCTTTACGATATATCACAGGTCAACATAAATTGAATAAGCGACATGCTAAATGGGTTGAATTTTTGGAGTCTTTTCCTTATGTCATACGTTACAAAAAGGGTAAAGATAATGTCATTGCTGATGCTTTATCACGTAAATATGTGCTTTTAAATTACCTTGATTCACATTTAATTGGATTTGCATATATTCGTGACTTGTATGTTGATGATTCTGATTTTAGAGATAAGTATAATTCTTGTGAGAAAGGTGCAGATGAAAAGTTTTACAGGCATGATGGTTATCTTTTCAAAGAAAATAGGATATGCATTCCACAGGGTTCAATGCGTTATATTCTGATCCGTGAAGCACATGAGGGTGGATTGATGGGTCACTTTGGAGTCACCAAGACGTTACAGACATTGAAAGAACATCTATTTTGGCCTAAGATGCGTAGAGACGTTGAAAGGTACTGTGAACATTGTGTGACATGTAAGAAAGCAAAATCGAAGGTTTCACCACATGGTATGTACTTACCTTTACCTATTCCTGATTCTCCTTGGACTGATATTTCTATGGATTTTGTTTTGGGATTGCCAAGAACTAGGACAGGTAGAGATAGTATTTTTGTTGTGGTTGATAGGTTCTCTAAGATGGCACATTTTATTGCATGTCATAAGACCGATGATGCTGTTAATGTGGCTAACTTGTTCTTTAGAGATGTTGTACGTTTGCATGGTATTCCTAGGTCGATTGTTTCTGACAGGGATGTAAAGTTTTTGAGTCACTTCTAGAGGACTCTTTGGAGAAAATTAGGTACGAAACTCATGTTTTCTAATACTTGCCATCCCCAGACTGATGGACAAACTGAGGTTGTTAACAGAGTTTTATCTACTTTACTTCGTTCCATCATTAAAAAGAATATCAAGACTTGGGAAGATTGTTTGCCACATATTGAGTTTGCGTATAATCATGTTGTACATTCTGCTACTAAGATGTCACCATTTGAGGTTGTTTATGGTTTTAACCCTATTACGCCTCTAGATTTGTTACCTTTGCCACAGGAACAAGTGACGAACAGGGACGGTCAAGCAAAAGCAGAATATGTGAAGAAGTTGCATCAACAGGTGAAGGAGAATTTAGAACGAAGGACTCAACAATATGAAAAGCAAGCAAACAAAGGAAGGAAGCGAGTCACCTTTGATGTTGGTGATTGGGTTTGGGTTCATTTTCGAAAAGAACGTTTTCCAGCCCAACGACGGTCAAAGTTGTTACCAAGAGGAGATGGTCCTTTTCAGGTGTTGGCGAAAGTGAATGACAACGCCTATAAGATAGACTTACCGGGCGAGTACAGTGTAAGTGCCACATTTAATGTTTCTGATTTAACCCCTTATGATGATTCTGCAGATTTGAGGTCAAATCCTTTTCAAGAAGGGGAGAATGATGTGAGCACATCAATGCAAGCACAATGTGATCCGGAGGTCTTGCCACAAGGACCTATTACTCGTTCTAAGGCAAAGAAATTCAGGGAAGTACTTTTCCTTACTTGTGCTTCAATTCCAGATTCATTTGATAATGTTTGTGCCTTAGAACATAGGCTTTATAATGTGTTGCATGCTGATATGTGACATATTAGACTATACTACTTATTATATATGTTTAAGTATGTATATATGCTATTAAGTATGTTTTAAGGTTTGGTTTGGTAGTGTTTATTATGTTTCTAACTTATTTATACGTTCTTGTGTGTTTTTGAATAAGTTTACAAGTGTTTCAACCTTGTGTTTTACGAATGGATCCTTATACTGTTTTCCAGTATAGGTAAACAGAGGTGTACCAGTGAGTTACGAAATGGATTCTTGTATTGTTTTCCAGTATAGGTAAACAAAGGTGTACCAGTGAGTTACGAAATGGATTCTTGTACTGTTTTCCAACATAGGTAAACAGAGTTGTGCCAGTGTAAGAGCAGGCCAAACACAGCCCTCTTTTGGAATGATGGACGGCAACAAAGGATAAGGATGAGGGGTTTCTCATTCAAATTCAAACAATTAACACATGTTTAATGTGTTTTATGAGCCCAAACATGTGGCTGATATGAATGCAGCCTAGATGCAAGTTATTAAGCATTTGAATTTAATTTCAGTCAAGTATTCAAATTCGGCCAACTCCTTCATTCTCCTATATATTCTGAAATTTTTGTACAGACAAAAAAAAACACTTTTGAATAAAAATTATATTTGAGAGTTTTCTCTTATTTGGTTCTTTTTAGAACTTTTCTGACATTCAAACTTGTTTTTGATTGTCAAATTCTTGATACTTTGGGTTCCTAGATCTCTATCTAGAGGGTCCAAGTCCTTTTGACGTTAAACAGATTCGATTCGGGTTTGCTCTGTATATTGTGCAGGTTCATTCGAGTTTAGCGTGTCCAATTCGATCCAGCAACTTTCTGTCCTTTTCTTATCTCTTTCATTTTTCATTTTATTTTACTTCATTGTTTTCCTATGTAGGTAAACAATGTAAAAATTCTCTTCAAACGCCCAAATTATTATACTTATTTCCTATATAGGTAATCAGTGTAAACACTTGACTGTTTATGTTTTTCTTTTGCAGGAACTTGCTTACAACATTCCTAGATCCGCAACTTACGAAGAAAGTCCGTTTCGACAGGCTACCTCGTATTATTTTCCTTATCATTGAACCTTGTCCCGGTTGCACTCGTAAGTTTAGCATTTTGTACAACGCATTTACCATGCCGACGCCATTGGGAGAGGAAGTAGCTATCACAACGACACCCAAACCGTTTAGGCTTTTTCTTTCTTCTATCTCTTCAATCTTTACATTTCTTTCTATATATCTTTATTACCTTCTTTTCGTTTATTATTATAAGATCTATTCTTCTCTTTGTATCAAGTGCTTTTCTTAGTTTTTGAATCTTCTCAGAGCCGTATACAATGTTTGCTTTGGAGAACCAAGGTTTGTGTATGCCATGCTACCGTTGGAGCCAAGAGTTTGTGCAAGAACTCTGATGGCCTTCACTAACGATCTTTGGAGTAGGCCGCTAAGACCCAACCGATCTGCTCCCTCGGGTTTGGACTCTGTTAGTTTTGTTTCTATGGAAAGTATTTTCTTTCTATATGACTTTGTTAATTCCTTATTATTCTCTATTAATGTTTCGCATGACTCAAAGTATGCAATCCGAATAGAGAAAGATCTTTTGATTCTTGGCGTTGTTTTCAGGGTTATTAGCTTCTTTCTTTATAACTTTGATAACCTTTTTGATCACAAGACTACTACAATGACTACTAAGCATCTTTTATCTATTTCTTTATACCATGTTTTTTTTATGTTAAATCCATGTATATACCACCCTTACTAAGGGATTTTACCAACACATCTCATGGTGTACTATTCTAAAAAAAGCTTACTTGCTTTATTGTTATCCTCGTTCTTGAATTACAATGGATTCAACCAAGAATCGGAGCCTTGATGGCTCTCTTCCTATTATTATATTATGTTGCATGGAACGTCTATACATCACAATATGGACTTAACCACTAAAAGAAACACAACTCGGTTCCATCTTTCATCTAATGTCCTTTTATACCATGTAACTCTTCTTTTCTTTGTTAAACCAATGTACATGCCCCACTTGCAATGAATTTTATCAACACTTCTCTAGGTGTACTGCCAAGAATAGGAACCTTGTTGGTTCCATTGTTCATTTTGTCTAAATCACGTTTTCTCCATGATCCAACAAGCAAAGTCTTGTTTCTTCCCATTCTCCTGGTAAGACTTTCCTATCAAGTTCTCCTTGTTTACCTCCAAAATCTTTATTTTTTCTTGTTTTATATCTCTTTATTCCTTTTGCAAAAGAATACCACCATTGTTAATCTTGTCGTCATTAATCCGAGTTTTGAATTCCTTGAATTCCTAAGTACTTGGTTTGTGACTATTGACGCTAGGTTTACTTTTGTTTTCCTTTTAATTCTACCGTGTATTCTATTCCATGTTTGTCTTAACTTTTTTATTATTTCCATATACATGTCACCCTTGCTAAGGGATCCCTCTAACACCTTTCATGGTGTGCCATTATCGAACAAGTTAACTTGTACTTCTAACATCCTCTTTTTAGAGGTATAATGGATGCAACTAAGCCCCAGAGCTTTAATAGCTCCCTTGTTGTTTTCTTCCCCCTATCCTTCTTATGTCTAATGATGGTTTTCCTTCTAATACTTTTCATTACCTTGTCAAGCAAGAACCTCTTTTTTCAAGTAGAGATACTAAACGAACCCCACTTTCTGTTCAAGGTAACAAGCCTAAGCTCCCTCGACTTGTATCCAAGAGTTCTTTAGGAAAAGCTGGGATGAGCAGCGGAAAAAACTCTCCGGCGAAGGTTGACGATGATCAACCACGCCGAGCAAAATGAAAATCTTATGCTGGAACTGTTAGGGTCTCGGCAACACCCAGGCAGTTCTCACTCTACAACGTGCTACCTCTCAGCATGATGCCGACTTTCTTTTTCTTTGTGAAACTAGGTTGAACAAACACAATATGGACCATATTCGGTTTAAGTTAGGAATGCAAGGCGGTATTCGTCGGGAGATTGTCTTTTGCAATATGATCTCTTCGATTGTAAACCAAAATTTAATGAAATCCTACACGACAATGAAAAGCAAGGCGGTATTCGTCGGGCAAGATCACAAATTAATAATTTCAGAGATTTTCTTTTGCGAAATTATCTCTTCGATTGTAAACCAAAATTTGGATGGTTCACTTGGACTAGATATGGACATAATACTGAAACTATTATGGAAAGAATCGATAGATTCCTTGGTAACTCCTCTTGGTTTAATGTCTTTCCTAACTTCAAAGCTACGTCATTCTTTCAAGCCCGATCTGATCATTGCCCCATCTTACTGGACACTAGTCCTTCTAGTGCAATTAGGTCGAAAGCTTCTAGGAACCTCTTCTGCTATGAGAATTGTTGGGCTGATAACCCGAAAGTCTCTTCCCGGATTAGAGAGATTTGGTCTAACCCATCCAACAGGACCATTGCTAAACTTCATGAAATTAGGCTTTTTCTTGGATCTTGGCAAACAAACCAACGTATCAAGTCGAATGAACGTATTAACCAATTAACTGACTTTATAAATATGTACCTCAAGCGACATCAGATGCTGATATTAATAATTTTATTTCTGCAAAAAATGAGCTTGATAGCTTGCTTAACGCGAAAGAAATCTATTGGGCACAACGAGCCCGCACCACCTGGCTAGAACATGATGACAAAATTACTTCATTTTTCCATGCAAGAGCAAACAATCGCCGGCAAAAAACCCATATTACTGGGCTTTTCAACAATGCAAACATCTGGCAAACGCATACGGAAGACATCATGGCTATTGCCATTAATTACTTCCAAACTCTTTTCTCATCCTCTTCTTCTATTATTGCATCTTCCATTTTTTAAAACATTCCAAATATTGTTTCTGAGACCATGAACAATGACCTCAATAAGGAATTCACAGCATACGAAACTACATCTGCTTTTTGTGATATTAATCCAAGGAGAGCCCCAGGGGTTGATGGATTTCCGAGTGGTTTCTTTAGGAAGTATTGGGATGTCCTTGGCCAGGACTTTATAAACCTCTGCCATAGACTCCTAAGTTGGTATGTTAGCATGAAAGAGGTCAATCGTACTATCATAGTTCTTATACCCAAAATTAGCGATCCTACAACTATGCGACATCTCAGACCTATTAGCCTATGCACATTTATCTATAAGAATGTTGCCAAAGTGCTTGTTAATCGTTTGAAATCCATCATCCCCTTATGTATAAGTGGTAATCAAGCGGCCTTTGTTCAAGGTAGGAGCATTACCGACAATATCCTCATAGCCCATGAGCTTATCCACATGTTGAATACCGACGAGACATCCCTTGCCAAAGGTGCTAGCTTAAAGCTAGACATGGAGAAAGCTTTCAACCGTGTCGAATGGCC
The DNA here is from genome assembly GCA_035048815.1 of Abelmoschus esculentus. Taxonomy (NCBI): domain Eukaryota; kingdom Viridiplantae; phylum Streptophyta; class Magnoliopsida; order Malvales; family Malvaceae; genus Abelmoschus; species Abelmoschus esculentus. The sequence goes on from JAUCBN010000002.1 coordinate 4,945,185, forward strand.
TTTTCTAGAACAAATTATGCTTCATCTAGGCTTTAATGCCAACTGGGTTTCTCTTATTATCAATTGTGTCTCTTCCGTGTCTTTTCAAGTACGTGTCAATGATTCTCTTTCACGGCCTTTTAATCCTTAGAGAGGGATTCGACAAGTGGATCCCCTTTCGCCTTTCTTATTTCTTTTTTGTACTCAAGGTCTTTCAGCATTGCTCAATGCTGAGAAAGCAATTGGCAACCTCCCTGGCCTTTGTGCTAGTAGGAATGACCCCCGTATAAATCACCTCCTCTTTGCCGATGATTGTGTGGTGTTCATTAAGAACACAACAACTTCCTCTGGTCAAACGGTGAATTTTGAAAAATTTATAATTTATTTTTCACGTAAAACCTCTACATCTCTTCGATCAGAAATCCATAACATCCTGAATGTACGAGAGGTCGATGACCTTGGTACTTATTTGGGGGTTCCACTCCTAATTGAGAAGAATAAGACAACAACTTCGGGTTTTACTAGAAACAAAATGAATGCTCATCTTAGCAAATGGGATAAGCACTTACTCTCCTTTAGTGGTAGAGAATTTTTCATCAAATCTGTCATACAATCAATGCCACAATATGTCATGTCTTGTTACCTTCTACCCCAAAACATTATCGATGATATGACTGCTTCGATACGCCATTACTGGTGGTCAGGGAAAGCCGATAAACGAGGATGGCATATGCTTCCATGGAACATTGTCTGTCTGCCAAAAGCAGTCGGAGGTATAGAGTTTCGCGATCTACACCATTTCAACATTGCTTTACTTGGTAAGCAAATTTGGAGACTAATTTGTGAGCCTGATAATCTTTCTTAGTCAAGTCTACAAGTGCAAATATTATTCATCGGGTTCTGTGCTCGAATTCAATTCCACTCGAAGATCTTCCTTTGCTTGGAAAGGTCTTAGTATAGCTATCTCTAAACTTGGAAATGGTTTCTTTAAAAGGCCAGGTATGTCAAGTCAGATATAAATCCACTTAGACAATTGGGGAGGATCTAAGCCATTACACCTTTATGGCGATTATGATGTGAATGAGGAAGTCCCTCCTCGAGTGGGTTTTTTTATGCTGTCTAATCTACCCCGATGGGATGAATCCAAGGTGAGAGATTATTTCTCTCACGAAGATACTAATACAATCCTTAATGTACCAATTATTAATGATACGAAAGATACTACCCTTTGGGGTCGTCACGACTCTCGCATCTGTACGGTGTGTTTTGGTTATCAATTTCTTTAACTGCAACTAGTGCTGGTTAACAGGCCCTCTAGGCTATGGAAAATTCTTTCTAAGTTGCCTACATTGCCTAAGGTTCATTCACTTGGGTGGCGGTTAAGCCATGATGCTCTCCCGTCTGGCCACAAAATCCTCAAAGCAAATCTCGGTGCTGGGGTTTGCCCAATTTGTAATACGGATATTAAAATTACCCTCCATGCTTTAAGGGATTGTCCTAGTGCTAGGGAGGCTCTCCGTTGGGCAGGTTTTCCAGGCCAAATTTTTCTAATACTTCTATCTCGCCCCACCAGTGGCTTTCTAAAATTGTTGGTTTTCTCACGTTGCACCAATTCTCCTTCCTGATAACAGTTCTATGGAATCTATGGAACCGTCATAATGACTTTGTCCAAAACAATCATCTCCAACAACCATGGTTGATTGTATCCAACGCTCAAAAACTCTTCGACAATTATACATCAGCCAATGATGCTCTCCATCTAAGGTCCCGACTAGCTGAGTCCACCCTTGCTCAGGCTAGATGGACGAAACCGGACCGTAGTTTCATTAAGGTTAACACGGATGGAACCTTTGACCCAATTGTAAAGGGAGTTGCTGCAGGTGTCATCGCTCGGGATTTTTCAGGTTTCGTCCTTGGTGGACGCTCTATGCCCCTCGCCTACTGCCCATATCCGGCTTCTGCTGAAGCTCTTGCCATTCTAGAAGGACTTAATCTTGTTGTTGATAATGGTTAGACTAATGTCATCCTTGAGACCGATTATGCATCCATTGCCAACAAAGTTAACAACACTCATCATCACGATCTTTCCACGGTGCAAACTTTAGTGTCTCGAATTTGTTCTAATCTTTGTACTTTGCCTGATTGTAAGATTTGTTATGTACCTAGAGAAGCAAATGTTGTAGCCCATGTCCTAGCTACTAGGGCTTTGCGTTCTTTTCTTTCTTCCTCTTTTGATTGTTACTTTCCCGATTTTATTTAGTCTTCTGTAAACTCGGAGAGGTTCTCCTCTTCATCTCAATAAAACCATGGGTACTCTTTTCCCCATAAGATACTACTCACCTCTCGAGGTGACTAGCTATAGGGTTTTTCTAATTAGGGCCTTTCCTTCAAAAAATAAATTTCAATGGGTTTACTAAATAGCTCAATGAGACTTGCACGCATTAAACTTAACAAACCGTCCACAAAATGAGATTCAATCAAATTACATAATTTCAAATAGTTAATTATGAGCTTTTGAATATGATTAAACAAATTAATCTCAAATTTAGAGCACCTTACTCTGTTTAAATTCCAATGTGATCGCTATAAAGCTCCTATAGATATATAAACTTTAAACCTAACAAAACGGTCGTAAAATAAGAATAAATCAAAACTTCATGAATTCAAATAGATAGGTGTGGACTTTGGAACCAAATTATACAACTTAATCTTCATTTTATAGCAATTTACTAGATTAAAATTCAATGGGTTCACTGAATAGAACAATGAGACATGGACGCTTTAAACCCAACAAATCTATCACAAAATATGATTTAATTAAATTAAAGGAGTTCAAATAGTTAGTTATGAGCTTTTCAATATGATTAAACCACTTAATGTCAATTTTAGAGCACTTTACTCTATTTAAATTCTAATCTAAACACTATAAAGCTCGTTTAGATATGAACACTATGAATCTAACAAAATGGACGCAAAATAAGAATAAATCAAAATTTCATGAATTCAAATAGTTAATTATGAGATTTAGAACCAAATTATACAACTTAAACTTAACTTTAGAGCATTTTACTCGGTTAAAATTCCAATGGGTTTACTAAATAGCCCAAGGAGACTTGCACGGCTTAAACTTAATAAACCGTCCACAAAATGAGATTCAATCAAATTACACAAGTTCAAATAGTTAATTAAGAGCTTTTGAATATGATTAAACAAATTAATATCAAATTTAGAGCAATTTACTCGGTTTAAATTCCAATGTGATCGCTATAAAGCTCCTTTAGATATGCACACTTTAAACCTAACAAAATGGCCACAAAATAAGAATAAATCAAAACTTCATGAGTTCAAATAGATAAGTGTGGACTTTGGAACCAAATTATACAACTTAATCTTAATTTTAGAGCAATTTACTCGGTTAAAATTGCAATGGGTTCACTAAATAGCCCAATGAGACATGGACGCTTTAACCCAACAAGTCGACCACAAAATACGATTTAATTAAATTACATGAGTTCAAAGAGTGGATTATGAGCTTTTGAATACGATTAAACCACTTAATAACAATTTTAGAGAACTTTACTCTGCTTAAATTCTACTTTGATCACTATAAAGCTCGTTTAGATATGCACACTATGAATCTAACAAAACGGATGCAAAAAAAGAATAAATCAAATTTCTTGAGTTCAAATAGTTAATTATGAGATTTGGAACCAAATTATACAACTTAATCTTAACTTTAGAGCATTTTACTCGGTTAAAATTCCCATGGGTTTACTAAATAGCCGAATGAGACTTGCACGCTTTAAACTTAACAAACCGTCCACAAAATGAGATTCAATCAAATTACATAAGTTCAAAGAGTTAATTATAAGCTTTTGAATATGATTAAACAAATTAATCTCAAATTTAGAGCACTTTACTCGGTTTAAATTCAAATGTGATCGCTATAAAGCTCCTTTACCTATGCACACTGTAAACCTAACAGAACGGCCGTAAAATAAGATTCAATAAAAACTTCATGAGTTCAAATAAGTGTGGACTTTGGAACCAGATTATACAACTTAATCTTAATTTTATAGCAATTTACTTGGTTAAAATTGCAATGGGTTTACTAAATAGGCCTATGAGACTTGCACGCTTTATACTTAACAAAACGTCCACAAAATTAGATTTAATTAAATTATAAGAGTTCAAAGAGTTAGTTATGAGCTTTTGAATATGATTAAACCACTTAAAGTCAATTTTAGAGCACTTTACTCTGTTTAAATTCTAATTTGACCACTAGAAAGCTCGTTTTGATATGCACACTATGAATCTAACAAAAAGAACGCAAAATAAGAATAAATCAAATTTCATGAGTTCAAATAGTTAATTATGAGATTTGGAACCAAATTATACAACTTAATCTTAACTTAATCCTATGGAATTTATGGAACCGTCGTAATGACTTCGGCCATAACAACCATCTCCAACCGGTTTGGTTAACTATTTCCAATGCACAAAAACTTTTCAATGACTAGACATCAGTTAATGATGCTTCCCATCTACGTTCCCGGCTAGCTGAGCCCACTTTTGCTCAAGCTAGATGGACAAAATCTGACCTTGGTTTCGTCAAAATTAACACGGATGGTGCCTTTGACCCTGTGTTAAGGGGTGCTGCTACAAGCATCATCGCTCTCGATTCTTCTGGCTTCGTCCTTGGTGGTTGTTCTATGCTGCTCGCTTTCTGCCCAAATCCAGCTTTTGCCGAGGCTCTTACCATTTTGGAAGGATTAAAATTTGTTGTTGCTAATCCCTAGACTAATGTGATCATTGAAACTGATTCAACCTCCATTGCCAACAAGGTTAACAACGCTCATCAACAGGATCTCCCCACGGTGGAACATTTGGTTTCTCGTATCCGCTCCATTCTTGGTACTTTGCATGATTGTAAGACTTGTTATGTACCTAAAGACGCAAACGTTGTAGCCCATGTCTTAGCTATTAGGGCTCTACGTTATTTTCTTCCCTGTTCTTTTGGATGTATCTTTCTCGATTTTATTCGGGCTTTTATAGATTCAGAGAGGTTCTCCTTGTTATCTCAATAAAACCATGGGTACTCTTTTCCCCATAGGGGCCTACTCACCTCTCGAGGTGACTGGCTATAAGGTTTTTTTAATGAGGTCATTTCTTTAAAAAAAATTCAATGGGTTTACTTAGCCTAATGAGACTTGCATGCTTTAAACTTAACAAACCGTTCACAAAATGAAATTCAATCAAATTACATGAGTTCAAATAGTTAATTATGAGCTTTTGAATATGATTAAACAAATTAATCTCAAATTTATAGCACTTTACTCGGTTTAAATTCCAATGTGATCGCTATAAAGCTCCTTTAGATATGCACACTGTAAACCTAACAGAATGGCCGTAAAATAAGAATCAATAAAAACTTCATGAGTTCAAATATATTAGTGTGAACTTTGGAACCAAATTATACAACTTAATCTTAATTTTAAAGCAATTTACTCGATTAAAATTGCAATGGGTTTTGACCGTGTTGAATGGCCTTTTCTTGAACAAATTATGATTCGTCTAGGATTCAACTCCAGATGGGTTTCCCTTATTATGAGGTGTGTATCCTCAGTATCCTTTCAAGTTCGTATCAACGACTCCCTTTCACGACCTTTCAAATCCCATAGAGGGAACAAATACAAATGGTAACCTCCCTGGACTTTGTGCTAGCAGGAATGGGCCACGCATCAACCACCTCCTTTTTGCTAATGACTGTGTCGTATTCATTAAGAATACAACTACGGAAGCTCAATTCCTTAAGGATGCTCTACCTACTTACGCTACTTCGTTTGGGCAGGCGGTGAATTTTGAAAAGTCTACTATTTTCTTTTCTCGGAAAACTTCCACGTCGCTTTGGTTGGAAATCAATAAATGTAAGAGAAGTGGATGATCCAGGTATTTATCTTGGAGTCCCTCTCCTAATAGGAAAGAACAAGACAACAACCTTGGGGTTCACCAGGGATAAAATGAATGCTCGCCTGAGTAAATGGGATAAACATCTCTTCTCTTTTAGTGGTAGAGAAATTTTTATTAAATCTATCATCCAGTCTATACCACAATATGTTATGTCTTACTACCTTTTACCCGAAAACATTATTGATGATATGACCACTTCGATACGCGTTATTGGTGGTCTGGGAAAGCTGACAAACGAGGTTGGCATATGCTCCCTTGGGACACCGTCTGTCTGCCAAAAGCAACAGGAGGTATAGGGTTTCGCGATCTTCACCACTTCAATATTGCTTGCCTAACAGATCTGGCGTCTGGTTTGTGAACCTGATAGTCTCCTTAGTCAGGTCTACAAATGCAAGTATTACCCATCGGGTTCTATCCTCAAATTTGATCACACTCGAAGATCTTCCTTTGCTTGGAAAGGCCTTAGCATTGCTATCGCTAAGCTTTGCGATGGCTTTTTCAAACGCCCAGGTATATCCAGCCAAGTTCAAATCCACTTTGAAAAATGGGGTGGCTCCCATCCTGTCAACCTTTATGGTGATTATGAGGTAAATGACGAAGTCCCTCTTCGGGCAGGTACTTTCATGTTGCCTAATTTACCCCGATAGGACGAATCAAAAGTTAGAGGATACTTCTCCCACGAAGACGCCAACACTATCCTTAATGTACCCATTATCAATGACACAAAAGACACCACCCTTTGGGTTTACCATGACTCTGGCATGTACACGGTTCGGTCTAGTTACCAATATTTGCAGTTACAGTTAGGGCCAGTTAACAGGCCCTCTAAGCTTTGGAAAATTATATCTAAATTGCCTACTCTACCCAAGGTTCGTACATTTGGATGGCATTTATGTCATGATGCACTCCCATCTGGCCATAAAATCCTCCAGGCCAATCTTGGTACGGGGGTATGCTCGATCTGTAACATGACCATCGAAACCACCCTCCATGCTATGAGGGACTGCCTTAGTGCCAAGGAGGCACTCTAGTTGGCAGGGCTTCCTACACGAATTTTCTCCAATACCTTTATCTCCCCCCACCAGTGGCTTTCCGAAGTAGCTGGTTTTCTCTCCTTACATCAATTTTCGCTTCTTATAACGATCCTTTGGAATTTATGGAATCGCCGAAATGATTTTGTCCATAATAGCCATCTCCAACCGGTTTGGTTAACTGTTTCCAATGCACAAAAACTTTTTAATGACTACACATCAATTAATGATGCCTCCCATCTACGTTCCCGGTTAGTTGAGCCCACTTTTGCTCAAGCTAGATGGACAAAACCGGACTCTAGTTTAGTCAAGATTAACACGGATGGCGTCTTTGACCCCTTGTTAAGAGGTGCTGCTGCTGGCGTCATTGCCAGGGATTCCACCGGCGGTGTCCTTGGTGGTTGTTCTATGCCGCTCATTTGCTCGGACCCCGCTTCTACGGAGGCTCTCGCCATTTTGGAAGGTCTAAAGTTTGCAGTTGCTAATGGCTGGACTCATGTGGTTTTTGAAACTGATTCAGCTTCCATTGCCAACAAGGTAAACAACATCCATCATCAAGATCTTTCCACCGTGCAACATTTGGTGTCTCGCATCCGCTCCACTCTTAGTACTTTGTCTGATTGTAAGATTTGTTATGTATCTAGAGACGCAAACGTTGTAGCCCATACCTTAGCTACTAGGGCTTTGCGTTCTTTTACTTCCTGTTCTTTTGATTGTAACTTTACCGATTTTATTAGGGTTTCTGTAAATTCGGAGAGGCTCTCCTATTCTTCTCAATAAAACCATGGGAACTCTTTTCCCCAAAAGAGCCTACTCACCACTCGAGGTGACTGGCTATAGGGTTTTTTTAATGAGGCCCTTTCTCTCAAAAAAAATTGCAATGCGTTCACTAAATAGCCCAATGACACATGGACGCTTTAAACCCAACAAATTTACCACAAAATACATTTAATTAAATTACAGGAGCTCAAATAGTTAATTATGAGCTTTTGAATATGATTAAACCACTTAATAACAATTTTAGAACACTTTACTCTGTTTAAATTCTAATTTGATCACTATAAAGCTCGTTTACATATCCATACTATGAATCTAACAAAACGGACGCAAAATAAGAATAAATCAAATTTCTTGAGTTCAAATAGTTATTTATGAGATATGGAACCAAATTATACAACTTAATCTTAAGTTTAGAGCATTTTACTCGGTTAAAATTCCAATGGGTTTAATAAATAGCCTAATAAGACTTGCACGCTTTAAACTTAACAAACCGTCCATAAAATGAGATTCAATCAAATCACATGAGTTTAAATAGTTAATTATGAGCTTTTAAATATGATTAAACAAATCAATCTTAAATTTAGAGCACATTACTCGGTTTAAATTCAAATGTGATCGCTATAAAGCTCCTTAGATATGCACACTCTAAACCTAACCAAACGGCCTCAAAATAAGAATCAATACTTCATGAGTTCAAATAGAGAAGTGTGGACATCGGAACCAAATTATACTACTTAATCTTAATTTTAGAGCAATTTATTCGGTTAAAATTGTAATAGGTTAACTAAATAGCCCAATCAGACATGGACGCTTTAAATCCAACAAATTGATCACAAAATACGATTTAATTAAATTACAGGAGCTTAAATAGTTAATTATGAGCTTTTAAATACGATTAAACCACTTAATAACAATTTTAGAGCACTTTAGTCTTTTTAAATTCTAATCTGATCACTATAAAGCTCGTTTAGATATGCACACTATGGATCTAACAAAACAGACGCAAAAAAAGAATAAATCAAATTTCAGGAGTTCAAATAATTAATTATGAGATTTAGAACCAAATTATACAACTTAATCTTAACTTTAGAGAATTTTACTCAGTTAAAATTCCAATTGGTTTACTAAATAGCCCAACGAGACTTGCACGCTTTAAACTTAACAAACCGTCCACAATATGAGATTCAGTCAAATTACATGAGTTCAAATAGTTAATTATGAGCTTTTAAATACGATTAAACAAATCAATCTCAAATTTAGAGCACTTTACTCGGTTTAAATTCAAATGTGATCGCTATAAAGCTCCTTTAGATATGCACACTTTAAACCTAACAAAACGGACGCAAAATAAGAATCAATACTTCATGAGTTCAAAAAGATAAGTGTGAACTTCGGAACCAAATTATACAACTTAATCTTAATTTTATAGCTATTTATTGGTTAAAATTGCAATGGGTTTACTAAATAGCCCAATGAGACTTGCACGCTTTAATTAAACAAAATGTCCACAAAATTTGATTTAATTAAATTATACGAGTTCAAAGGGTTAATTATGAGCTTTTGAATATGATTAAACCACTTAATGTCAATTTTAGAGTACTTTACTCTGTTTAAATTCTAATTTGATCACTAGAAAGCTCGTGTAGATATGCACACTATGAATCTAACAAAACAGACGCAAAATAAGAATAAATCAAATTTCTTGAGTTCAAATAGTTAATTATGAGATTTGGAACCAAATTATACATCTTAATCTTAACATTAGAGCATTTTACTCGGTTAAAATTCCAATTGGTTTACTAAATAGCCCAACGAGACTTGCACGCTTTAAACCTAACAAACCATCCACAAAATGAGATTCAGTCAAATTACATGATTTCAAATAGTTAATTATGAGTTTTTAAATACGATTAAACAAATCAATATCAAATTTAGAGCACTTTACTCGGTTTAAATTCCAATGTGATCGCTATAAAGCTCCATTAGATATGCAAACTTTAAACCTAACCAAACGGCCTCAAAATAAGAATCAATACTTCATGAGTTCAAAAAGATAAGTGTGGACATCGTGATAAGAGGGCTCCTTGTTGAGGACGCCTTCTTGATTGTTTCGGATCTAGGATTGAAGTAAGATGTCTCCTGCAATAAGCATGGCTGCAAATTGGTGTTTAAAAGGGCTGAAAAATATAGGTAGACAGAATGTAGAAGATGAAGGCTCGGAGAAGTTGACAATGGTGGAACGTTGAAAGTATTGGTTTGGTTATGGCTAGGTTTGGTCTTTGGTGAGGTGACTGGTGAGAAATGAAGTTTCTGACAAGGTTGAAAAATAGGATGCAAGGGGTAGTACGAAAATGAAATAAAAACAAGGAAAAGAAATAAAATGAAACAAACTCCAAGGATGAACTCGAACAATCTGTTGAACGAACCCGAACCTTATCTTGAACTTGCTTCAGACGGACTTGGACCCTTCGATTATCTACAACCGAGAACCCAAAGTATCAAAGGGGTTGACCACGCAAGCAACGAACTTGAGAAGTCAGAAAGTTCTCAAAAGAACCGAAATGAGAGAAATTCTCACAAAAGTAAATTTCATTCAAATTTGTCTTCTTTTCCTTTACAAAGTATACATATATATAGGCTAGTACAAGGGAGTTGGCGCCTAGAATACTTGGCCAGAATTGAATTGGAAGTTTCAGATGAGTGGCTGAAATGTAAGCACAATTAACATGTGTTAATTATGTTAAATGTGGATGAGAAAACTACTCATCCTTATCCTTTGTGGCCGGCTGGTTTTGGAGGGAGGGAAGACTGAATTTCAAACATTTAACACATGTGTTTTATGTGTGAAATTCAAAGGAAATAACTCCTTGTCCTTATCTTACTTTGACGCCAACTTCAAGGAGGGAAATCTTGAAATTTGAATCTGCCACATGCCATGCACATGCACATGCTTGGAATGGATGGTGGACGCCCCTCATGCTGGTCACATGACCATGACACACTCTCCCACGTGGAGGACACCTTTGAGCTATCCCGGGACTCACCAGCTTGAGTTGAGCTAGTAGAGCTGGAGTTGAGCTGAATGGAGCTGAGTTGAGCTGAATTCAGCTAGCTGAAGTGTTGAGGATTAGTTGAGCTGAAACGAGCTGCTAGAAATCCATTGAGCTTTTCCCGAGCTAAGGTGAAGTCCTTCATTTGGTACTCTTCCTTGTGCCTATGAGAAAACAAAAGTTATACCATCATAAGTATTGTAAACTTATTAAAGAAAGTTAAAACAAGCTGAAAAACATAGTTATCATATTGGAAAACATGTAACAAGCTAAAGAAACATGGTAAACATGATTATGAGCTTGTGTTCTTATTGAACTTATTGAAAACACACCTATTTACATGCTTAATAAACACAATACTAGCTTAAGTACTATATAGTTACAAGATGTTACACATCAGTATGTAACATAGTGTAAAGTTTATTCTCTAAGGCATATGCATTATTAAGGGATTCTGAGACTTGTAAACATTTAAGAATAAGAACTTCCCTGAATTGCTTAGCCTTTGATCGAGTGATGGGTCCTGATGGTAAGACCTCCGGATCAGCTGTTTGAGCTTGTGTAGATGTGCTCACATCATCCCCCCCTTCTTGAAAAGGATTTGTCCTCAAATCTGCAGAATCATTAAAAGGGGATAAGTCGGAAACATTAAATGTAGCACTTACATTGTATTCACCCGGCAAGTCCAACTTGTAAGCATTGTCGTTCACTTTCTCAACCACTTGAAAAGGACCATCTCCTCGTGGTAACAGCTTGGACCGTCGTTGGGTTGGAAAACGTTCCTTTCGGAAGTGAATCCAAACCCAATCTCCAACATCGAAGGTAACTCGCTTACGTCCTTTGTTCGCTTGCTTCTCGTATTGTTGAGTCCTTCGTTCAAGGTTATCTTTAACCTGTTGATGCAACTTCTTTACATAATCAGCCTTGGATTGTCCGTCCCTATTCGTCACTTGTTCATATGGCAAAGGCAACATATCGAGAGGAGTGATAGGATTAAATCCATAAACAACCTCAAAAGGTGACATTTTAGTAGCAGAATGAACGGCATGGTTATATGCAAATTCAACATGCGGCAAACAATCTTCCCACGTCTTAATATTCTTTTTGATGATGGAACGGAGTAAAGTAGATAAAATACGATTAACAACCTCAGTTTGTCCATCAGTTTGGGGATGACAAGTAGTAGAAAACATAAGTTTCGTACCTAATTTGCTCCAAAGAGTCCTCCAGAAGTGACTCAAGAATTTTACATCCCTGTCAGAAACAATCGACCTAGGAATACCATGTAAACGCACAATTTCCTTAAAGAACAAGTTAGCCACATTAACAGCATCATCGGTCTTATGACACGCAATGAAGTGTGCCATCTTTGAGTACCTGTCAACCACAACAAAGATACTATCTCTACCTGTCCTAGTCCTAGGCAATCCCAACACAAAATCCATAGATATATCAGTCCAGGGGGAGTCGGGAATAGGTAAAGGTAAGTACAAACCGTGTGGTAATACCTTCGACTTTGCTTTCTTACATGTCACGCATCGTTCACACATCCTTTCGACGTCTCGTCGCATCTTTGGCCAGAATAGGTGCTCCTTGAGAATGTGTAACGTCTTGGTGACTCCAAAGTGTCCCATAAGTCCTCCTTCATGAGCTTCTCGAATTAGGACCTCTCGAATTGACCCTTGAGGAATGCAGAGTCTTCCTTCTTTGAAAAGATAATCATCATGTCGATAAAATTTCTCATCTGCACCCTTTTCACACAATGTATATCTTTCTCCAAAATCAGGGTCAGTAGCATATAATTCTTTGATATAGGCAAACCCAATCAAATGAGAGTCTAAGTAATTCAGAAGTGCATACCTACGGGATAAGGCATCTGCTACAACGTTGTCTTTACCTTTCTTATATCGAATGACATAAGGAAAAGATTCTAGAAATTCAACCCACTTAGCATGCCTTTTATTCAACTTATGCTGACCTGTTATGTGCTTCAAAGCTTCGTGATCGGTGTGAATTACGAATTCTTTCGGTAAGAGATAGTGCTGCCATGTTTCAAGAGCTCGAATCAATGCATACATCTCTTTGTCGTACACTGGATAATTCAAGGTAGCACCACTTAACTTCTCGCTGAAATAGGCAATAGGTCGCTTCTCCTGTGATAAAACGGCTCCAATTCCTATTCCTGAAGCATCACACTCAATCTCGAACATTTTATCAAAGTTAGGTAAGGCTAACACTGGGGCCTTAGTCAAATAATCCTTAATTTTCAAGAAGGCTTCTTCCTGTTCATCACCCCAATTGAAGACTGAATTCTTCTTTATAATCCCGGTTAAGGGGGCGGTAATGGAACTGAAATTAGGTACAAACCGACGATAAAAACTAGCTAAACCATGAAAAGATCTAACCTGACTTATTGATGTCGGTCGAGGCCAATCCTGAATCGCCTTCACCTTTTCTGGATCGACTTCCACACCCTGTGCAGTCACGATAAAACCAAGAAAGGTAACCTTATCAGTACAAAACATACATTTCTTCAGATTACCAAATAACCTTTCTTTTCTCAATGTGCCAAGAACATTCCTCAAGTGTTCCTCGTGATCCTGCAAAGACTTGCTGTATATAAGAATGTCATCAAAGTACACAACACAATATTTTCCAATGTAAGATCGTAAAACATGATTCATCAGACGCATAAAGGTGCTAGGTGCGTTAGTTAAACCGAAAGGCATCACTAACCACTCGTACAGACCCAATTTCGTTTTGAAGGCTGTCTTCCATTCGTCGCCTTCTCGCATCCGAATCTGATGATATCCACTCTTTAAATCAATTTTGGAAAATATGGTCGCACCACACAACTCATCTAGCATGTCATCAAGACGAGGAATGGGATGCCTATACTTGATGGTAATCTGATTCACCGCTCGGCAATCAACACACATTCTCCATGTTCCGTCTTTCTTGGGTACTAAAAGCACTGGTACAGCGCACGGACTTAAACTTTCCCGAATGTAACCCTTTTCCATCAACTCGGTGATTTGTTTTTGAAGTTCCTTTGTTTCTTCTGGATTACTTCGATATGCTGGCCGATTTGGAATGGTAGCTCCCGGAATGAAATCAATTTGATGTTCTATACCTCGAATAGGTGGCAACCCACTCGGTGTCTCATCCGGAAACACGTCTTCAAACTCCTGCAAAAGAGACGTAATAGATGTAGGCAAATCATTAGGAATATCAAATAACAAACAATACTCCTTATACATTAAAATAAGTAAAGTTTGTTGAGAGGAAAAACATTTCCTGATATCCTTGCCGCTCGCATATACGTTCGTCTTCTTCCTTTCTGTTTTGGCTTCCTCGACATTCTTTCTCAATCGAACCTGATCTTCTTGCACTTGACTCGGTGTCAAAGGTGCTAAGGTGATCTTCTTACCTGCATGTGTAAAAGAATATCGATTTGTAATTCCATCATGCAACGTACCTTTGTCGTATTGCCATGGACGTCCCAAAAGTAGGTGACACGCATCCATTGAGACGACATCACAAAGGATTTCATCTTTATACCTCCCTATGGTAAATGGTACCGAAACTTGTCTAGTAACTCGTACTTCTCCGCCATCATTTAACCATTGAAGACGGTATGGTTTGGGATGCTTCGTCGTCTTTAAGCCTAACTTATCAACCATGAAAGAACTTGCAACATTAGTACAACTACCACCATCAATAATGATGTGAGCACATCTACACAAGCTCAAACAGCTGATCCGGAGGTCTTACCATCAGGACCCATCACTCGATCAAAGGCTAAGCAATTCAGGGAAGTTCTTATTCTTAAATGTTTACAAGTCTCAGAATCCCTTAATAATGCATATGCCTTAGAGAATAAACTTTACACTATGTTACATACTGATGTGTAACATCTTGTAACTATATAGTACTTAAGCTAGTATTGTGTTTATTAAGCATGTAAATAGGTGTGTTTTCAATAAGTTCAATAAGAACACAAGCTCATAATCATGTTTACCATGTTTCTTTAGCTTGTTACATGTTTTCCAATATGATAACTATGTTTTTCAGCTTGTTTTAACTTTCTTTAATAAGTTTACAATACTTATGATGGTATAACTTTTGTTTTCTCATAGGCACAAGGAAGAGTACCAAATGAAGGACTTCACCTTAGCTCGGGAAAAGCTCAATGGATTTCTAGCAGCTCGTTTCAGCTCAACTAATCCTCAACACTTCAGCTAGCTGAATTCAGCTCAACTCAGCTCCATTCAGCTCAACTCCAGCTCTACTAGCTCAACTCAAGCTGGTGAGTCCCGGGATAGCTCAAAGGTGTCCTCCACGTGGGAGAGTGTGTCATGGTCATGTGACCAGCATGAGGGGCGTCCACCATCCATTCCAAGCATGTGCATGTGCATGGCATGTGGCAGATTCAAATTTCAAGATTTCCCTCCTTGAAGTTGGCGTCAAAGTAAGATAAGGACAAGGAGTTATTTCCTTTGAATTTCACACATAAAACACATGTGTTAAATGTTTGAAATTCAGTCTTCCCTCCCTCCAAAACCAGCCGGCCACAAAGGATAAGGATGAGTAGTTTTCTCATCCACATTTAACATAATTAACACATGTTAATTGTGCTTACATTTCAGCCACTCATCTGAAACTTCCAATTCAATTCTGGCCAAGTATTCTAGGCGCCAACTCCCTTGTACTAGCCTATATATATGTATACTTTGTAAAGGAGAAAAAGACAAAATTTTGAATGAAATTTACTTTTGTGAGAATTTCTCTCATTTCGGTTCTTTTGAGAACTTTCTGACTTCTCAAGTTCGTTGCTTGCGTGGTCAACCCCTTTGATACTTTGGGTTCTCGGTTGTAGATAATCGAAGGGTCCAAGTCCGTCTGAAGCAAGTTCAAGATAAGGTTCGGGTTCGTTCAACAGATTGTTCGAGTTCATCCTTGGAGTTTGTTTCATTTTATTTCTTTTCCTTGTTTTTATTTCATTTTCGTACTACCCCTTGCATCCTATTTTTCAACCTTGTCAGAAACTTCATTTCTCACCAGTCACCTCACCAAAGACCAAACCTAGCCATAACCAAACCAATACTTTCAACGTTCCACCATTGTCAACTTCTCCGAGCCTTCATCTTCTACATTCTGTCTACCTATATTTTTCAGCCCTTTTAAACACCAATTTGCAGCCATGCTTATTGCAGGAGACATCTTACTTCAATCCTAGATCCGAAACAATCAAGAAGGCGTCCTCAACAAGGAGCCCTCTTATCATGTGGTAATCAGAGCCTAGGTTGGATTACAAGTAAGAATCATCTTCGTGAGTGCAAAAACAATCAAAAAACAAAAAAAGTCAAAAAAAAAAAAAGTCAAAGTCAACTCTAGTTAAAAAAAAAAAAATTTCGAAAATTCAAAAAAAAATCAGAATATCAATAGTTGAAAGAAAAGCACTTCATGGTATTGAAAAGATGAAAGAAAATGCAAGTTTAATGTGTTCTACAGCATCAAACACTACCATAATCAACCGGGCATGAAGAATTGATTGTTCGGTGAAAGGAGAGTAGTAAGTGTTTCTTTGTAGTAAGTAATCCATTTTTTTTTTTTCTTTTCTTTTTCTTTCTTTCTAACCTTTACCTTACTTTACATCACTTTTCTTTCCATTTAACACTAACCGAATTTGTTTTGGACAGAACCTTACATTTCGATTGTCACTAACCGTTGTTGTTAAAGACTAACACTTGTGACAGATTTGAAGAAAGTCTACGCTAGTCCTCTAAAGAACTTATAACGAGAGAAGGAGTGGTAAAAGGCATTTGTGTGTGTGAGATCAGAAGGGGAATCAAAAGAGCCATTCAAGTATTCCCGAGTGAAACACGAGTGTTGGAGTGCCATTTTTATTTTTCTTTGGAGTGAACTTGTGAGGATCTTGTGTGTGTACTTTGTGAGGTCCATTTATCCTTATTTTATTTTGTGTTGTTTGTTCTTTACTAACAATGGCAGGTTCAAATGGAGATCGTGATGATCAACAACAAAACGACGTTCAACCAAGCCTTATGATGCAAGCCATGCTTCGAGAAGTCCGAAGAGTAGTGCAATCAGAGATTGAACAATTGCACGTGAGAATGGACAAGATCGAGGGATCTCAAAACAATTCCCATGATGACAACAATGATGACGTTGAAGAAGTGCAAGAACCGAGGCAGAATGCTCCTAGAACAAATGGGAGGCGTGTACAACACCAGGCACAACTGGATGACAATTTGAACAACATCAAAGTTGCCATACCCCCTTTTCAAGGACGATCAGATCCGGATGCATATCTTGCGTGGGAAAGCAAGGTGGAACACGTCTTTGATTGCTACAATTATTCTGACCAGAAGAAGGTTCGATTGGCAGCGATGGAGTTCGTTGACTATGCCTTAATTTGGTGGGATCAATTGATTCTAAGTAGAAGACGAACCGGTGAAGGTCCAATCAATACATGGGCAGAGATGAAAAGAATTTTGAGAAAGAGATTCGTACCATCCCATTACCATCGAGACCTATTTCAAAGGTTACAAACTTTGAAACAAGGAAATCGAAGCGTCGAAGATTATTTTAAAGACATGGAGATGGCCATGATGCGTGCTAACATTGAGGAAGACCGAGAAGCAACCATGGCGCGATTCCTTTCAGGTTTGAACACCGACATTGCCAATGCTGTTGAATTGCAACATTACGTCGAATTAGACGAAATGGTGCAAATGGCAATTAAGGTTGAGAGGCAGCAACGAAGAAAGATGTCGTCATCCCGAGGTAATAATTCTTTCAGACCTCCTTCCAATTCTGTTTTCAATCCTTCTAACAATTTCAGGAAACAAGTACCGTTTCAAAACAAAGAGAAGGGTGAAACGAGCAAGCCAAAGGCCCCGATTGTAGATGTTGGGCGTGGGAAGCAAAATGCACAACCAGAACGTCCAGAACGCTCAAGGGATATTCAATGCTTTAAGTGTCTTGGAAGAGGACATATTGCAAACCAATGTCCTAATCGGAAGACTATGTTGATGTTAGAAAACGGAGAGATTGAGTCTGAATCCGACAATGAAGAACATGAACCTTTACACGAGGAAGACAAGGATGATGCGGATGATGCCTTGGATACATACATGACCGGTGAAGCACTTGTCATAAAAAGAAGTCTAAATGCTACACCTACACAAGACGACCAGCAACGAGAAAACATCTTCCATACTAGATGCCTCATTAACGACAAGGTATGTGTTGTCATTATTGATGGTGGTAGTTGTACTAATGTTGCAAGTTCTTTTATGGTTGATAAGTTAGGCTTAAAGACGACGAAGCATCCCAAACCATACCGTCTTCAATGGTTAAATGATGGCGGAGAAGTACGAGTTACTAGACAAGTTTCGGTACCATTTACCATAGGGAGGTATAAAGATGAAATCCTTTGTGATGTCGTCTCAATGGATGCGTGTCACCTACTTTTGGGACGTCCATGGCAATACGACAAAGGTACGTTGCATGATGGAATTACAAATCGATATTCTTTTACACATGCAGGTAAGAAGATCACCTTAGCACCTTTGACACCGAGTCAAGTGCAAGAAGATCAGGTTCGATTGAGAAAGAATGTCGAGGAAGCCAAAACAGAAAGGAAGAAGACGAACGTATATGCGAGCGGCAAGGATATCAGGAAATGTTTTTCCTCTCAACAAACTTTACTTATTTTAATGTATAAGGAGTATTGTTTGTTATTTGATATTCCTAATGATTTGCCTACATCTATTACGTCTCTTTTGCAGGAGTTTGAAGACGTGTTTCCGGATGAGACACCGAGTGGGTTGCCACCTATTCGAGGTATAGAACATCAAATTGATTTCATTCCGGGAGCTACCATTCCAAATCGGCCAGCATATCGAAGTAATCCAGAAGAAACAAAGGAACTTCAAAAACAAATCACCGAGTTGATGGAAAAGGGTTACATTCGGGAAAGTTTAAGTCCGTGCGCTGTACCAGTGCTTTTAGTACCCAAGAAAGACGGAACATGGAGAATGTGTGTTGATTGCCGAGCGGTGAATCAGATTACCATCAAGTATAGGCATCCCATTCCTCGTCTTGATGACATGCTAGATGAGTTGTGTGGTGCGACCATATTTTCCAAAATTGATTTAAAGAGTGGATATCATCAGATTCGGATGCGAGAAGGCGACGAATGGAAGACAGCCTTCAAAACGAAATTGGGTCTGTACGAGTGGTTAGTGATGCCTTTCGGTTTAACTAACGCACCTAGCACCTTTATGCGTCTGATGAATCATGTTTTACGATCTTACATTGGAAAATATTGTGTTGTGTACTTTGATGACATTCTTATATACAGCAAGTCTTTGCAGGATCACGAGGAACACTTGAGGAATGTTCTTGGCACATTGAGAAAAGAAAGGTTATTTGGTAATCTGAAGAAATGTATGTTTTGTACTGATAAGGTTACCTTTCTTGGTTTTATCGTGACTGCACAGGGTGTGGAAGTCGATCCAGAAAAGGTGAAGGCGATTCAGGATTGGCCTCGACCGACATCAATAAGTCAGGTTAGATCTTTTCATGGTTTAGCTAGTTTTTATCGTCGGTTTGTACCTAATTTCAGTTCCATTACCGCCCCCTTAACCGGGATTATAAAGAAGAATTCAGTCTTCAATTGGGGTGATGAACAGGAAGAAGCCTTCTTGAAAATTAAGGATTATTTGACTAAGGCCCCAGTGTTAGCCTTACCTAACTTTGATAAAATGTTCGAGATTGAGTGTGATGCTTCAGGAATAGGAATTGGAGCCGTTTTATCACAGGAGAAGCGACCTATTGCCTATTTCAGCGAGAAGTTAAGTGGTGCTACCTTGAATTATCCAGTGTACGACAAAGAGATGTATGCATTGATTCGAGCTCTTGAAACATGGCAGCACTATCTCTTACCGAAAGAATTCGTAATTCACACCGATCACGAAGCTTTGAAGCACATAACAGGTCAGCATAAGTTGAATAAAAGGCATGCTAAGTGGGTTGAATTTCTAGAATCTTTTCCTTATGTCATTCGATATAAGAAAGGTAAAGACAACGTTGTAGCAGATGCCTTATCCCGTAGGTATGCACTTCTGAATTACTTAGACTCTCATTTGATTGGGTTTGCCTATATCAAAGAATTATATGCTACTGACCCTGATTTTGGAGAAAGATATACATTGTGTGAAAAGGGTGCAGATGAGAAATTTTATCGACATGATGATTATCTTTTCAAAGAAGGAAGACTCTGCATTCCTCAAGGGTCAATTCGAGAGGTCCTAATTCGAGAAGCTCATGAAGGAGGACTTATGGGACACTTTGGAGTCACCAAGACGTTACACATTCTCAAGGAGCACCTATTCTGGCCAAAGATGCGACGAGACGTCGAAAGGATGTGTGAACGATGCGTGACATGTAAGAAAGCAAAGTCGAAGGTATTACCACACGGTTTGTACTTACCTTTACCTATTCCCGACTCCCCCTGGACTGATATATCTATGGATTTTGTGTTGGGATTGCCTAGGACTAGGACAGGTAGAGATAGTATCTTTGTTGTGGTTGACAGGTACTCAAAGATGGCACACTTCATTGCGTGTCATAAGACCGATGATGCTGTTAATGTGGCTAACTTGTTCTTTAAGGAAATTGTGCGTTTACATGGTATTCCTAGGTCGATTGTTTCTGACAGGGATGTAAAATTCTTGAGTCACTTCTGGAGGACTCTTTGGAGCAAATTAGGTACGAAACTTATGTTTTCTACTACTTGTCATCCCCAAACTGATGGACAAACTGAGGTTGTTAATCGTATTTTATCTACTTTACTCCGTTCCATCATCAAAAAGAATATTAAGACGTGGGAAGATTGTTTGCCGCATGTTGAATTTGCATATAACCATGCCGTTCATTCTGCTACTAAAATGTCACCTTTTGAGGTTGTTTATGGATTTAATCCTATCACTCCTCTCGATATGTTGCCTTTGCCATATGAACAAGTGACGAATAGGGACGGACAATCCAAGGCTGATTATGTAAAGAAGTTGCATCAACAGGTTAAAGATAACCTTGAACGAAGGACTCAACAATACGAGAAGCAAGCGAACAAAGGACGTAAGCGAGTTACCTTCGATGTTGGAGATTGGGTTTGGATTCACTTCCGAAAGGAACGTTTTCCAACCCAACGACGGTCCAAGCTGTTACCACGAGGAGATGGTCCTTTTCAAGTGGTTGAGAAAGTGAACGACAATGCTTACAAGTTGGACTTGCCGGGTGAATACAATGTAAGTGCTACATTTAATGTTTCCGACTTATCCCCTTTTAATGATTCTGCAGATTTGAGGACAAATCCTTTTCAAGAAGGGGGGGATGATGTGAGCACATCTACACAAGCTCAAACAGCTGATCCGGAGGTCTTACCATCAGGACCCATCACTCGATCAAAGGCTAAGCAATTCAGGGAAGTTCTTATTCTTAAATGTTTACAAGTCTCAGAATCCCTTAATAATGCATATGCCTTAGAGAATAAACTTTACACTATGTTACATACTGATGTGTAACATCTTGTAACTATATAGTACTTAAGCTAGTATTGTGTTTATTAAGCATGTAAATAGGTGTGTTTTCAATAAGTTCAATAAGAACACAAGCTCATAATCATGTTTACCATGTTTCTTTAGCTTGTTACATGTTTTCCAATATGATAACTATGTTTTTCAGCTTGTTTTAACTTTCTTTAATAAGTTTACAATACTTATGATGGTATAACTTTTGTTTTCTCATAGGCACAAGGAAGAGTACCAAATGAAGGACTTCACCTTAGCTCGGGAAAAGCTCAATGGATTTCTAGCAGCTCGTTTCAGCTCAACTAATCCTCAACACTTCAGCTAGCTGAATTCAGCTCAACTCAGCTCCATTCAGCTCAACTCCAGCTCTACTAGCTCAACTCAAGCTGGTGAGTCCCGGGATAGCTCAAAGGTGTCCTCCACGTGGGAGAGTGTGTCATGGTCATGTGACCAGCATGAGGGGCGTCCACCATCCATTCCAAGCATGTGCATGTGCATGGCATGTGGCAGATTCAAATTTCAAGATTTCCCTCCTTGAAGTTGGCGTCAAAGTAAGATAAGGACAAGGAGTTATTTCCTTTGAATTTCACACATAAAACACATGTGTTAAATGTTTGAAATTCAGTCTTCCCTCCCTCCAAAACCAGCCGGCCACAAAGGATAAGGATGAGTAGTTTTCTCATCCACATTTAACATAATTAACACATGTTAATTGTGCTTACATTTCAGCCACTCATCTGAAACTTCCAATTCAATTCTGGCCAAGTATTCTAGGCGCCAACTCCCTTGTACTAGCCTATATATATGTATACTTTGTAAAGGAGAAAAAGACAAAATTTTGAATGAAATTTACTTTTGTGAGAATTTCTCTCATTTCGGTTCTTTTGAGAACTTTCTGACTTCTCAAGTTCGTTGCTTGCGTGGTCAACCCCTTTGATACTTTGGGTTCTCGGTTGTAGATAATCGAAGGGTCCAAGTCCGTCTGAAGCAAGTTCAAGATAAGGTTCGGGTTCGTTCAACAGATTGTTCGAGTTCATCCTTGGAGTTTGTTTCATTTTATTTCTTTTCCTTGTTTTTATTTCATTTTCGTACTACCCCTTGCATCCTATTTTTCAACCTTGTCAGAAACTTCATTTCTCACCAGTCACCTCACCAAAGACCAAACCTAGCCATAACCAAACCAATACTTTCAACGTTCCACCATTGTCAACTTCTCCGAGCCTTCATCTTCTACATTCTGTCTACCTATATTTTTCAGCCCTTTTAAACACCAATTTGCAGCCATGCTTATTGCAGGAGACATCTTACTTCAATCCTAGATCCGAAACAATCAAGAAGGCGTCCTCAACAAGGAGCCCTCTTATCAAATAATGACAACACATACCTTGTCGTTAATGAGGCATCTAGTATGGAAGATGTTTTCTCGTTGCTGGTCGTCTTGTGTAGGTGTAGCATTTAGACTTCTTTTTATGACAAGTGCTTCACCGGTCATGTATGTATCCAAGGCATCATCCGCATCATCCTTGTCTTCCTCGTGTAAAGGTTCATGTTCTTCATTGTCGGATTCAGACTCAATCTCTCCGTTTTCTAACATCAACATAGTCTTCCGATTAGGACATTGGTTTGCAATATGTCCTCTTCCAAGACACTTAAAGCATTGAATATCCCTTGAGCGTTCTGGACGTTCTGGTTGTGCATTTTGCTTCCCACGCCCAACATCTACAATCGGGGCCTTTGGCTTGCTCGTTTCACCCTTCTCTTTGTTTTGAAACGGTACTTGTTTCCTGAAATTGTTAGAAGGATTGAAAACAGAATTGGAAGGAGGTCTGAAAGAATTATTACCTCGGGATGACGACATCTTTCTTCGTTGCTGCCTCTCAACCTTAATTGCCATTTGCACCATTTCGTCTAATTCGACGTAATGTTGCAATTCAACAGCATTGGCAATGTCGGTGTTCAAACCTGAAAGGAATCGCGCCATGGTTGCTTCTCGGTCTTCCTCAATGTTAGCACGCATCATGGCCATCTCCATGTCTTTAAAATAATCTTCGACGCTTCGATTTCCTTGTTTCAAAGTTTGTAACCTTTGAAATAGGTCTCGATGGTAATGGGATGGTACGAATCTCTTTCTCAAAATTCTTTTCATCTCTGCCCATGTATTGATTGGACCTTCACCGGTTCGTCTTCTACTTAGAATCAATTGATCCCACCAAATTAAGGCATAGTCAACGAACTCCATCGCTGCCAATCGAACCTTCTTCTGGTCAGAATAATTGTAGCAATCAAAGACGTGTTCCACCTTGCTTTCCCACGCAAGATATGCATCCGGATCTGATCGTCCTTGAAAAGGGGGTATGGCAACTTTGATGTTGTTCAAATTGTCATCCAGTTGTGCCTGGTGTTGTACACGCCTCCCATTTGTTCTAGGAGCATTCTGCCTCGGTTCTTGCACTTCTTCAACGTCATCATTGTTGTCATCATGGGAATTGTTTTGAGATCCCTCGATCTTGTCCATTCTCACGTGCAATTGTTCAATCTCTGATTGCACTACTCTTCGGACTTCTCGAAGCATGGCTTGCATCATAAGGCTTGGTTGAACGTCGTTTTGTTGTTGATCATCACGATCTCCATTTGAACCTGCCATTGTTAGTAAAGAACAAACAACACAAAATAAAATAAGGATAAATGGACCTCACAAAGTACACACACAAGATCCTCACAAGTTCACTCCAAAGAAAAATAAAAATGGCACTCCAACACTCGTGTTTCACTCGGGAATACTTGAATGGCTCTTTTGATTCCCCTTCTGATCTCACACACACAAATGCCTTTTACCACTCCTTCTCTCGTTATAAGTTCTTTAGAGGACTAGCGTAGACTTTCTTCAAATCTGTCACAAGTGTTAGTCTTTAACAACAACGGTTAGTGACAATCGAAATGTAAGGTTCTGTCCAAAACAAATTCGGTTAGTGTTAAATGGAAAGAAAAGTGATGTAAAGTAAGGTAAAGGTTAGAAAGAAAGAAAAAGAAAAGAAAAAAAAAAAAATGGATTACTTACTACAAAGAAACACTTACTACTCTCCTTTCACCGAACAATCAATTCTTCATGCCCGGTTGATTATGGTAGTGTTTGATGCTGTAGAACACATTAAACTTGCATTTTCTTTCATCTTTTCAATACCATGAAGTGCTTTTCTTTCAACTATTGATATTCTGATTTTTTTTTGAATTTTCGAAATTTTTTTTTTTTTAACTAGAGTTGACTTTGACTTTTTTTTTTTTTGACTTTTTTTGTTTTTTGATTGTTTTTGCACTCACGAAGATGATTCTTACTTGTAATCCAACCTAGGCTCTGATTACCACATGATAAGAGGGCTCCTTGTTGAGGACGCCTTCTTGATTGTTTCGGATCTAGGATTGAAGTAAGATGTCTCCTGCAATAAGCATGGCTGCAAATTGGTGTTTAAAAGGGCTGAAAAATATAGGTAGACAGAATGTAGAAGATGAAGGCTCGGAGAAGTTGACAATGGTGGAACGTTGAAAGTATTGGTTTGGTTATGGCTAGGTTTGGTCTTTGGTGAGGTGACTGGTGAGAAATGAAGTTTCTGACAAGGTTGAAAAATAGGATGCAAGGGGTAGTACGAAAATGAAATAAAAACAAGGAAAAGAAATAAAATGAAACAAACTCCAAGGATGAACTCGAACAATCTGTTGAACGAACCCGAACCTTATCTTGAACTTGCTTCAGACGGACTTGGACCCTTCGATTATCTACAACCGAGAACCCAAAGTATCAAAGGGGTTGACCACGCAAGCAACGAACTTGAGAAGTCAGAAAGTTCTCAAAAGAACCGAAATGAGAGAAATTCTCACAAAAGTAAATTTCATTCAAATTTGTCTTCTTTTCCTTTACAAAGTATACATATATATAGGCTAGTACAAGGGAGTTGGCGCCTAGAATACTTGGCCAGAATTGAATTGGAAGTTTCAGATGAGTGGCTGAAATGTAAGCACAATTAACATGTGTTAATTATGTTAAATGTGGATGAGAAAACTACTCATCCTTATCCTTTGTGGCCGGCTGGTTTTGGAGGGAGGGAAGACTGAATTTCAAACATTTAACACATGTGTTTTATGTGTGAAATTCAAAGGAAATAACTCCTTGTCCTTATCTTACTTTGACGCCAACTTCAAGGAGGGAAATCTTGAAATTTGAATCTGCCACATGCCATGCACATGCACATGCTTGGAATGGATGGTGGACGCCCCTCATGCTGGTCACATGACCATGACACACTCTCCCACGTGGAGGACACCTTTGAGCTATCCCGGGACTCACCAGCTTGAGTTGAGCTAGTAGAGCTGGAGTTGAGCTGAATGGAGCTGAGTTGAGCTGAATTCAGCTAGCTGAAGTGTTGAGGATTAGTTGAGCTGAAACGAGCTGCTAGAAATCCATTGAGCTTTTCCCGAGCTAAGGTGAAGTCCTTCATTTGGTACTCTTCCTTGTGCCTATGAGAAAACAAAAGTTATACCATCATAAGTATTGTAAACTTATTAAAGAAAGTTAAAACAAGCTGAAAAACATAGTTATCATATTGGAAAACATGTAACAAGCTAAAGAAACATGGTAAACATGATTATGAGCTTGTGTTCTTATTGAACTTATTGAAAACACACCTATTTACATGCTTAATAAACACAATACTAGCTTAAGTACTATATAGTTACAAGATGTTACACATCAGTATGTAACATAGTGTAAAGTTTATTCTCTAAGGCATATGCATTATTAAGGGATTCTGAGACTTGTAAACATTTAAGAATAAGAACTTCCCTGAATTGCTTAGCCTTTGATCGAGTGATGGGTCCTGATGGTAAGACCTCCGGATCAGCTGTTTGAGCTTGTGTAGATGTGCTCACATCACATCGGAACCAAATTATACAACTTAATCTTAATTTTATAGCGATTTATTGGTTAAAATTGCAATGGTTTACTAAATAGCCCAATGAGACTTGCACGCTTTAATTAAACAAAACGTCCACAAAATTTGATTTAATTAAATTATACGAGTTCAAAGGATTAATTATGAGCTTTTGAATATGATTAAACCACTTAATGTCAATTTTAGAGTACTTTACTCTGTTTAAATTCTAATTTGATCACTAGAAAGCTCGTTTAGATATGCACACTATGAATCTTACAAAACAGACGCAAAATAAGAATAAATCAAATTTCTTGAGTTCAAATAGTTAATTATGAGATTTGGAACCAAATTATACATCTTAATCTTAACATTAGAGCATTTTACTCGGTTAAAATTCCAAATGGTTTACTAAATAGCCCAACGAGACTTGCACGCTTTAAAATTAACAAACCGTCCGCAAGATGGGATTCAGTCAAATTACATGAGTTCAAATAGTTAATTATGAGCTTTTAAATACGATTAAACAAATCAATCTCAAATTTAGAGCACTTTACTCGGTTTAAATTCAAATGTGATCGCTATAAAGCTCCTTTTGATATGCACACTTTAAACCTAACCAAACGGCCGCAAAATAAGAATCAATACTTCATGAGTTCAAAAAGATAAGTGTGGACAGCGAAACCAAATTATACAACTTAATGTTAATTTTATAGCTATTAATTGGTTAAAATTGCAATGGGTGTACTAAACAGCCCAATGAGACTTGCACGCTTTAATTAAACAAAAAGTCCACAAAATTTGATTTAATTAAATTATACGAGTTCAAAGAGTTAATTATGAGCTTTTGAATATGATTAAACTACTTAATGTCAATTTTAGAGTACTTTACTCTGTTTAAATTCTAATTTGATCACTAGAAAGCTCGTTTAGATATGCACACTATGAATCTAACAAAACAGACGCAAAATAAGAATAAATCAAATTTCTTGAGTTCAAGTAGTTAATTATGAGATTTGGAACCAAATTATACATCTTAATCTTAACATTAGAGCATTTTACTCGGTTAAAATTCCAATTGGTTTACTAAATAGCCTCACGAGACTTGCACGCTTTATACTTAACAAACCGTCCACAAGATGAGATTCAGTCAAATTACATGAGTTCAAATAGTTAATTATGAGCTTTTAAATATGATTAAACAAATCAATCTCAAATTTAGAGCACTTTACTCGGTTTAAATTCATATGTGATCGCTATAAAGCTCCTTTAGATATGCACACTTTAAACCTAACCAAACGGCCTCAAAATAAGAATCAATACTTCATTAGTTCAAAAAGATAAGTGTGGACTTCGGAACCAAATTATACAACTTAATCTTAATTTTATAGCTATTAATTGGTTAAAATTGCAATGGGTGTACTAAACAGCCCAATGAGACTTGCACGCTTTAATTAAACAAAAAGTCCACAAAATTTGATTTAATTAAATTATACGAGTTCAAAGAGTTAATTATGAGCTTTTGAATATGATTAAACTACTTAATGTCAATTTTAGAGTACTTTACTCTGTTTAAATTCTAATTTGATCACTAGAAAGCTCGTGTAGATATGCACACTATGAATCTAACAAAACAGACGCAAAATAAGAATAAATCAAATTTCTTGAGTTCAAGTAGTTAATTATGAGATTTGGAACCAAATTATACATCTTAATCTTAACATTAGAGCATTTTACTCGGTTAAAATTCCAAATGGTTTACTAAATAGCCCAACGAGACTTGCACGCTTTAAAATTAACAAACCGTCCACAAGATGGGATTCAGTCAAATTACATGAGTACAAATAGTTAATTATGAGCTTTTAAATACGATTAAACAAATCAATCTCAAATTTAGAGCACTTTACTCGGTTTAAATTCAAATGTGATCGCTATAAAGCTCCTTTTGATATGCACACTTTAAACCTAACCAAACGGCCGCAAAATAAGAATCAATACTTCATGAGTTCAAAAAGATAAGTGTGGACAGCGAAACCAAATTATACAACTTAATCTTAATTTTATAGCAATTTATTGGTTAAAATTGCAATGGGTTTACTAAATAGCCCAATGAGACATGCACGCTTTAATTAAACAAAACGTCCACAAAATTTGATTTAATTAAATTATACGTGTTCAAAGTGTTAATTATGAGCTTTTGAATATGAATAAACCACTTAATGTCAATTTTAGAGTACTTTACTCTGTTTAAATTCTAATTTGATCACTAGAAAGCTCGTTTAGATATGCCACTATGAATCTAACAAAACTGACGCAAAATAAGAATAAATCAAATTTCTTGAGTTCAAATAGTTAATTATGAGATTTGGAACCAAATTATACATCTTAATCTTAACATTAGAGCATTTTACTCGGTTAAAATTCCAATTGGTTTACTAAATAGCCCAATGAGACTTGCACGCTTTAAACTTAACAAACCGACCACAAAATGAGATTCAGTCAAATTACATGAGTTGAAATAGTTAATTTTTAGATTTTAAATATGATTAAACAAATTAATCTCAAATTTAGAGCACTTTACTCGGTTTAAATTCAAATGTGATCGCTATAAAGCTCCTTTAGATATGCACACTTTAAACCTAACCAAACGGCCTCAAAATAAGAATCAATACTTCATGAGTTCAAAAAGGTAAGTGTGGACTTCGGAACCAAATTATACAACTTAATCTTAATTTTATAGCTATTAATTGGTTAAAATTGCAATGGGTGTACTAAATAGCCCAATGAGACATGCACGCTTTAATTAAACAAAACGTCCACAAAATTTGATTTAATTAAATTATACGTGTTCAAAGTGTTAATTATGAGCTTTTGAATATGAATAAACCACTTAATGTCAATTTTAGAGTACTTTACTCTGTTTAAATTCTAATTTGATCACTAGAAAGCTCGTTTAGATATGCCACTATGAATCTAACAAAACAGACGCAAAATAAGAATAAATCAAATTTCTTGAGTTCAAATAGTTAATTATGAGATTTGGAACCAAATTATACATCTTAATCTTAACATTAGAGCATTTTACTCGGTTAAAATTCCAATTGGTTTACTAAATAGCCCAATGAGACTTGCACGCTTTAAAATTAACAAACCGTCCACAAGATGGGATTCAGTCAAATTACATGAGTACAAATAGTTAATTATGAGCTTTTAAATACGATTAAACAAATCAATCTCAAATTTAGAGCACTTTACTCGGTTTAAATTCAAATGTGATCGCTATAAAGCTCCTTTTGATATGCACACTTTAAACCTAACCAAACGGCCGCAAAATAAGAATCAATACTTCATGAGTTCAAAAAGGTAAGTGTGGACTTCGGAACCAAATTATACAACTTAATCTTAATTTTATAGCAATTTATTGGTTAAAATTGCAATGGGTTTACTAAATAGCCCAATGAGACATGCACGCTTTAATTAAACAAAACGTCCACAAAATTTGATTTAATTAAATTATACGAGTTCAAAGGGTTAATTATGAGCTTTTGAATATGATTAAACCACTTAATGTCAATTTTAGAGTACTTTACTCTGTTTAAATTCTAATTTGATCACTAGAAAGCTCGTTTAGATATGCACACTATGAATCTAACAAAACAGACGCAAAATAAGAATAAATCAAATTTCTTGAGTTCAAATAGTTAATTATGAGATTTGGAACCAAATTATACATCTTAATCTTAACATTAGAGCATTTTACTCGGTTAAAATTCCAATTGGTTTACTAAATAGCCCAATGAGACTGGCACGCTTTAAACTTAACAAACCGTCCACAAGATGGGATTCAGTCAAATTACATGAGTACAAATAGTTAATTATGAGCTTTTAAATACGATTAAACAAATCAATCTCAAATTTAGAGCACTTTACTCGGTTTAAATTCAAATGTGATCGCTATAAAGCTCCTTTTGATATGCACACTTTAAACCTAACCAAACGGCCGCAAAATAAGAATCAATACTTCATGAGTTCAAAAAGGTAAGTGTGGACTTCGGAACCAAATTATACAACTTAATCTTAATTTTATAGCAATTTATTGGTTAAAATTGCAATGGGTTTACTAAATAGCCCAATGAGACTTGCACGCTTTAATTAAACAAAACGTCCACAAAATTTGATTTAATTAAATTATACGCGTTCAAAGAGTTAATTATGGGCTTTTGAATATGATTAAACCACTTAATGTCAATTTTAGAGTACTTTACTCTGTTTAAATTCTAATTTGATCACTAGAAAGCTCGTTTAGATATGCACACTATGAATCTAACAAAACAGACGCCAAATAAGAATAAATCAAATTTCTTGAGTTCAAATAGTTATTTATGAGATTTGGAACCAAATTATACATCTTAATCTTAACATTAGAGCATTTTACTCGGTTAAAATTCCAATTGGTTTACTAAATAGCCCAATGAGACTGGCACGCTTTAAACTTAACAAACCGTCCACAAAATGAGATTCAGTCAAATTACATGAGTTCAAATAGTTAATTATGAGCTTTTAAATATGATTAAACAAATTAATCTCAAATTTAGAGCACTTTACTCGGTTTAAATTCAAATGTGATCACTATAAAGCTCCTTTAGATATGCACACTTTAAACCTAACCAAACAGCCGCAAAATAAGAATCAATACTTCATGAGTTCAAAAAGATAAGTGTGGACATCGGAACCAAATTATACAACTTAATCTTAATTTTATAGCAATTTGTTGGTTAAAATTGCAATGGGTTTACTAAATAGCCCAATGAGACTTGCACGCTTTAATTAAACAAAACGTCCACAAAATTTGATTTAATTAAATTATACGAGTTCAAAGAGTTAATTATGAGCTTTTGAATATGATTAAACCACTTAATGTCAATTTTAGAGTACTTTACTCTGTTTAAATTCTAATTTGATCACTAGAAAGCTCGTTTAGATATGCACACTATGAATCTAACAAAACAGACGCCAAATAAGAATAAATCAAATTTCTTGAGTTCAAATAGTTAATTATGAGATTTGGAACCAAATTATACATCTTAATCTTAACATTAGAGCATTTTACTCGGTTAAAATTCCAATGGGTTCACTAAATAGCCCAATGTCACTTGCACGCTTTAAACTTAACAAACCGTCCACAAAATGAGATTCAATCAAATTACATGAGTTCAAATAATTAATTCTGAGCTTTTGAATATGATTAAACAAATTAATCTCAAATTTAGAGCACTTTACTCGGTTTAAATTCCAATGTGATCGCTATAAAGCTCCTTTAGATATGCACACTTTAAACCTAACAAAACGGACGCAAAATAAGAATGAATCAAAACTTCATGAGTTCAAATAGATACGTATGGTCTTTGGAACCAAATTATATAACTTAATCTTAATTTTATAACAATTTACTCGGTTAAAATTGAAATGGGTTCACTAAATACCCAATGAGATATGAACACTTTAAACCCAACAAATCTACCACAAAATACGATTTAATTAAATTACAGGAGTTCAAATAGTTAATTATGAGCCTTTGATTATGATTAAACTACTTAATGTCAATTTTAGAGAACTTTACTCTATTTAAATTCTAATCTGATCATTATAAAGCTCGTTTAGATATTCACTATGAATCTAACAAAACGGATACAAAATAAGAATAAATCAAATTTCATGAGTTCAAATAGTTAATTATGAAATTTGGAACCAAATTATACAACTTAATCTTAACTTAATCCTATCGAATTTATGGAACCGCCGTAATGACTTCGTCCATAACAACCATCTTCAACCGGTTTGATTAACTATTTGTAATGCACAAAACCTTTTCAATGACTATACATCAGTTAATGATGCTTCCCACCTACGTTCCCGGCTAGCTGAGCCCACTTTTGCTCAAGCTAGATGGACGAAATCGAACCCTGGTTTCGTCAAAATTAACACGGATGGCGCCTTTGACCTTGTGTTAAGGGGTGTTGCTGCAGGCATCATCGCTCTGAATTCTTCTGGCTCCGTCCTTGGTGGTTGTTCTATGCTGCTTGCTTTTTGCCCAGATCCGGCTTTTGCCGAGGCTCTTGCCATTTTGGAAGGATTAAAATTTGTTGTTGTTAATCCCTGGACTAATGTGATCATTGAAACTGATTCAGCCTCCATTGCCAACATGGTTAACAACGCTCATCAACAGGATCTCTCCACGATGGAACATTTGGTTTCTCTTATCCGCTCCACTCTTGGTACTTTCTTGATTGTAAGATTTGTTATGTGCCTAGAGACGCAAACGTTGTAGCCCATGTCTTAGCTATTTGGGCTCTACGTTATTTTCTTTCTTGTTATTTTGGATGTCTCTTTCATGATTTTTTCGGGCTTTTATAAATTCAGAGAGGTTCTCTTCTTCATCTCAATAAAACCATGGGAACCCTTTTCCCCATAGTGGCCTACTCACCTCTCGAAGTGAGTGGCTACAGGTTTTTTAATGAGGCCCTTTCTTCAAAAAAAAAAGTCAATGGGTTTACTTAGCCTAAAGAGACTTGCACGCTTTAAACTTATCAAACCGCCCACAAAATGAAATTCAATCAAATTACATGAGTTCAAATAGTTAATTATGAGCTTTTGAATATGATTAAACAAATTAATCTCAAATTTATAGCACTTTACTCGGTTTAAATTCCAATACGATCGCTATAAAGCTCCTTTAGATATGCACACTTTAAACCTAATAAAACGGACGCAAAATAAGAATAAATCAAAACTTGATGAGTTTAAATAGATAAGTGTGGACTTTGGAACCAAATTATACAACTTAATCTTCATTTTAGAACAATTTACTCGATTAAACTTGGAATGGGTTCACTAAATAGCCCAATGACACATGGACACTTTAAACCCAACAAATCGACCACAAAATACGATTTAATTAAATTATAGGAGCTCAAATAGTTAATTATGAGCTTTGGAATACGATTAAACCAATTAATAGAAATTTTAGAGCACTTTACTCTTTTTAAATTCTAATTTGATCACTAGAAAGCTCGTTTAGATATGCACACTATGAATCTAACAAAACAGACGCCAAATAAGAATAAATCAAATTTCTTGAGTTCAAATAGTTATTTATGAGATTTGGAACCAAATTATACATCTTAATCTTAACATTAGAGCATTTTACTCGGTTAAAATTCCAATTGGTTTACTAAATAGCCCAATGAGACTGGCACGCTTTAAACTTAACAAACCGTCCACAAAATGAGATTCAGTCAAATTACATGAGTTCAAATAGTTAATTATGAGCTTTTAAATATGATTAAACAAATTAATCTCAAATTTAGAGCACTTTACTCGGTTTAAATTCAAATGTGATCACTATAAAGCTCCTTTAGATATGCACACTTTAAACCTAACCAAACAGCCGCAAAATAAGAATCAATACTTCATGAGTTCAAAAAGATAAGTGTGGACATCGGAACCAAATTGTACAACTTAATCCTAATTTTATAGAAATTTATTGGTTAAAGTTGCAGTGCGTTTACTAAATAGCCCAATGAGACTTGCACGCTTTAAACATAACAAACCGTCAAGAAAATGAGATTCAGTCAAATTACATGAGTTCAAATAGTTAATTATGAGATTTTAAATATGATTAAACAAATTAATCCTAAATTTAGAGCACTGTACTCGGTTTAAATTCAAATGTGATCGCTATAAAGCTCCTTTATATATGCACACTTTAAACCTAACCAAACGGCCGCCAAATAAGAATCAATACTTCATGAGTTCAAAAAGATAAGTGTGGAAATCGGAACCAAATTGTACAACTTAATCCTAATTTTATAGAAATTTATTGGTTAAAGTTGCAGTGGGTTTACTAAATAGCCCAATGAGACTTGCACGCTTTAAACTTAACAGACCGTCAACAAAATGAGATTCAGTGAATTTACATGAGTTCAAATAGTTAATTATGAGATTTTCAATATGATTAAACAAATTAATCCTAAATTTAGAGCACTGTACTCGGTTTAAATTCAAATGTGATCGCTATAAAGCTCCTTTAGATATGCACACTTTAAACCTAACCAAACGGCCGCAAAATAAGAATCAATACTTCATGAGCTCAAAAAGATAAGTGTGGACATCGGAACCAAATTATACAACTTAATCTTAATTCTATAGCAATTTATTGGTTAAAATTGCAATGGGTTTACTAAATAGCCCAATAAGACTTGCACGCTTTAATTAAACAAAACGTCCACAAAATATGATTTAATTAAATTATACGAGTTCAAAGAGTTAATTATGAGCTTTTGAATATTATTAAACCACTTAATGTCAATTTTAGAGTACTTTACTCTATTTAAATTCTAATTTGATCACTAGAAAGCTCGTTTAGATATGCACACTATGAATCTAACAAAACAGATGCAAGATAAAAATAAATCAAATTTCTTGAGTTCAAATAGTTAATTATGAGATTTGGAACCAAATTATACATCTTAATCTTAACATTAGAGCATTTTACTCGGTTAAAATTCCAATTGGTTTACTAAATAGTCCAATGAGTCTTGCACGCTTTAAACTTAACAAACCGTCCACAAAATGAGATTCAATCAAATTACATGAGTTCAAAAAGTTAATTATGAGCTTTTAAATATGATTAAACAAATTAATCTCAAATTTAGAGCGCTTTACTCGGTTTAAATTCAAATGTGATCGCTATAAAGCTCCTTTAGATATGCACACTTTGAACCTAACCAAACGGCCGCAAAATAAGAATCAATACTTCATGAGTTCAAAAAGATAAGTGTGGACATCGTAAACAAATTATACAACTTAATCTTAATTTTATAGCAATTTATTGGTTAAAATTGCAATGGGTTTACTAAATAGCCCAATGAGACATGCACGCTTTAATTAAACAAAACGTGCACAAAATTTGATTTAATTAAATTATACGCGTTCAAAGTGTTAATTATGAGCTTTTGAATATGAATAAACCACTTAATGGCAATTTTAGAGTACTTTACTCTGTTTAAATTCTAATTTGATCACTAGAAAGCTCGTTTAGATATGCCACTATGAATCTAACAAAACAGACGCAAAATAAGATTAAATCAAATTTCTTGAGTTCAAATAGTTAATTATGAGATTTGGAACCAAATTATACATCTTAATCTTAACATTAGAGCATTTTACTCGGTTAAAATTAAAATTGGTTTACTAAATAGCCCATGAGACTTGCATGCTTTAAACTTAACAAACCGTCCACAAAATGAGATTCAGTCAAATTACATGAGTTCAAATAGTTAATTATGAGATTTTAAATACGATTAAACAAATCAATCTTAAATTTAGAGCACTTTACTCGGTTTAAATTCAAATGTGATCGCTATAAAGCTCCTTTTGATATGCACACTTTAAACCTAACCAAACGGCCGCAAAATAAGAATCAATACTTCATGAGTTCAAAAAGATAAGTGTGGACATCGAAACCAAATTATACAACTTAATGTTAATTTTATAGCGATTTATTGGTTAAAATTGTAATGGGTTTACTAAATAGCCCAATGAGACTTGCACGCTTTAATTAAACAAAACGTCCACAAAATTTGATTTAATTAAATTATACGAGTTCAAAGGGTTAATTATGAGCTTTTGAACATGATTAAACCACTTAATGTCAATTTTAGAGTACTTTACTCTGTTTAAATTCTAATTTGATCACTAGAAAGCTCGTTTAGATATGCACACTATGAATCTAACAAAACAGACGCAAAATAAGAATAAATCAAATTTCTTGAGTTCAAATAGTTAATTATGAGATTTGGAACCAAATTATACATCTTAATCTTAACATTAGAGCATTTTACTCGGTTAAAATTCCAATTGGTTTACTAAATAGCCCAATGAGACTTGCACGCTTTAAACTTATCAAACCGTCCACAAAATGAGATTCAGTCAAATTACATGAGTTCAAATAGTTAATTATGAGATTTTAAATATGATTAAACAAATTAATCTCAAATTGAGAGCACTTTACTCGGTTTAAATTCAAATGTGATCGCTATAAAGCTCCTTTAGATATGCACACTTTAAACCTAACCAAACGGCCTCAAAATAAGAATCAATACTTCATGAGTTCAAAAAGATAAGTGTGGACATCGAAACCAAATTATACAACTTAATGTTAATTTTATAGCGATTTATTGGTTAAAATTGTAATGGGTTTACTAAATAGCCCAATGAGACTTGCACGCTTTAATTAAACAAAACGTCCACAAAATTTGATTTAATTAAATTATACGAGTTCAAAGGGTTAATTATGAGCTTTTGAATATGATTAAACCACTTAATGTCAATTTTAGAGTACTTTACTCTGTTTAAATTCTAATTTGATCACTAGAAAGCTCGTTTAGATATGCACACTATGAATCTAACAAAACAGACGCAAAATAAGAATAAATCAAATTTCTTGAGTTCAAATAGTTAATTATGAGATTTGGAACCAAATTATACATCTTAATCTTAACATTAGAGCATTTTACTCGGTTAAAATTCCAATTGGTTTACTAAATAGCCCAATGAGACTGGCACGCTTTAAACTTAACAAACCGTCCACAAGATGGGATTCAGTCAAATTACATGAGTACAAATAGTTAATTATGAGCTTTTAAATACGATTAAACAAATCAATCTCAAATTTAGAGCACTTTACTCGGTTTAAATTCAAATGTGATCGCTATAAAGCTCCTTTTGATATGCACACTTTAAACCTAACCAAACGGCCGCAAAATAAGAATCAATACTTCATGAGTTCAAAAAGGTAAGTGTGGACTTCGGAACCAAATTATACAACTTAATCTTAATTTTATAGCAATTTATTGGTTAAAATTGCAATGGGTTTACTAAATAGCCCAATGAGACTTGCACGCTTTAATTAAACAAAACGTCCACAAAATTTGATTTAATTAAATTATACGCGTTCAAAGAGTTAATTATGGGCTTTTGAATATGATTAAACCACTTAATGTCAATTTTAGAGTACTTTACTCTGTTTAAATTCTAATTTGATCACTAGAAAGCTCGTTTAGATATGCACACTATGAATCTAACAAAACAGACGCCAAATAAGAATAAATCAAATTTCTTGAGTTCAAATAGTTATTTATGAGATTTGGAACCAAATTATACATCTTAATCTTAACATTAGAGCATTTTACTCGGTTAAAATTCCAATTGGTTTACTAAATAGCCCAATGAGACTGGCACGCTTTAAACTTAACAAACCGTCCACAAAATGAGATTCAGTCAAATTACATGAGTTCAAATAGTTAATTATGAGCTTTTAAATATGATTAAACAAATTAATCTCAAATTTAGAGCACTTTACTCGGTTTAAATTCAAATGTGATCACTATAAAGCTCCTTTAGATATGCACACTTTAAACCTAACCAAACAGCCGCAAAATAAGAATCAATACTTCATGAGTTCAAAAAGATAAGTGTGGACATCGGAACCAAATTATACAACTTAATCTTAATTTTATAGCAATTTGTTGGTTAAAATTGCAATGGGTTTACTAAATAGCCCAATGAGACTTGCACGCTTTAATTAAACAAAACGTCCACAAAATTTGATTTAATTAAATTATACGAGTTCAAAGAGTTAATTATGAGCTTTTGAATATGATTAAACCACTTAATGTCAATTTTAGAGTACTTTACTCTGTTTAAATTCTAATTTGATCACTAGAAAGCTCGTTTAGATATGCACACTATGAATCTAACAAAACAGACGCCAAATAAGAATAAATCAAATTTCTTGAGTTCAAATAGTTAATTATGAGATTTGGAACCAAATTATACATCTTAATCTTAACATTAGAGCATTTTACTCGGTTAAAATTCCAATGGGTTCACTAAATAGCCCAATGTCACTTGCACGCTTTAAACTTAACAAACCGTCCACAAAATGAGATTCAATCAAATTACATGAGTTCAAATAATTAATTCTGAGCTTTTGAATATGATTAAACAAATTAATCTCAAATTTAGAGCACTTTACTCGGTTTAAATTCCAATGTGATCGCTATAAAGCTCCTTTAGATATGCACACTTTAAACCTAACAAAACGGACGCAAAATAAGAATGAATCAAAACTTCATGAGTTCAAATAGATACGTATGGTCTTTGGAACCAAATTATATAACTTAATCTTAATTTTATAACAATTTACTCGGTTAAAATTGAAATGGGTTCACTAAATACCCAATGAGATATGAACACTTTAAACCCAACAAATCTACCACAAAATACGATTTAATTAAATTACAGGAGTTCAAATAGTTAATTATGAGCCTTTGATTATGATTAAACTACTTAATGTCAATTTTAGAGAACTTTACTCTATTTAAATTCTAATCTGATCATTATAAAGCTCGTTTAGATATTCACTATGAATCTAACAAAACGGATACAAAATAAGAATAAATCAAATTTCATGAGTTCAAATAGTTAATTATGAAATTTGGAACCAAATTATACAACTTAATCTTAACTTAATCCTATCGAATTTATGGAACCGCCGTAATGACTTCGTCCATAACAACCATCTTCAACCGGTTTGATTAACTATTTGTAATGCACAAAACCTTTTCAATGACTATACATCAGTTAATGATGCTTCCCACCTACGTTCCCGGCTAGCTGAGCCCACTTTTGCTCAAGCTAGATGGACGAAATCGAACCCTGGTTTCGTCAAAATTAACACGGATGGCGCCTTTGACCTTGTGTTAAGGGGTGTTGCTGCAGGCATCATCGCTCTGAATTCTTCTGGCTCCGTCCTTGGTGGTTGTTCTATGCTGCTTGCTTTTTGCCCAGATCCGGCTTTTGCCGAGGCTCTTGCCATTTTGGAAGGATTAAAATTTGTTGTTGTTAATCCCTGGACTAATGTGATCATTGAAACTGATTCAGCCTCCATTGCCAACATGGTTAACAACGCTCATCAACAGGATCTCTCCACGATGGAACATTTGGTTTCTCTTATCCGCTCCACTCTTGGTACTTTCTTGATTGTAAGATTTGTTATGTGCCTAGAGACGCAAACGTTGTAGCCCATGTCTTAGCTATTTGGGCTCTACGTTATTTTCTTTCTTGTTATTTTGGATGTCTCTTTCATGATTTTTTCGGGCTTTTATAAATTCAGAGAGGTTCTCTTCTTCATCTCAATAAAACCATGGGAACCCTTTTCCCCATAGTGGCCTACTCACCTCTCGAAGTGAGTGGCTACAGGTTTTTTAATGAGGCCCTTTCTTCAAAAAAAAAAGTCAATGGGTTTACTTAGCCTAAAGAGACTTGCACGCTTTAAACTTATCAAACCGCCCACAAAATGAAATTCAATCAAATTACATGAGTTCAAATAGTTAATTATGAGCTTTTGAATATGATTAAACAAATTAATCTCAAATTTATAGCACTTTACTCGGTTTAAATTCCAATACGATCGCTATAAAGCTCCTTTAGATATGCACACTTTAAACCTAATAAAACGGACGCAAAATAAGAATAAATCAAAACTTGATGAGTTTAAATAGATAAGTGTGGACTTTGGAACCAAATTATACAACTTAATCTTCATTTTAGAACAATTTACTCGATTAAACTTGGAATGGGTTCACTAAATAGCCCAATGACACATGGACACTTTAAACCCAACAAATCGACCACAAAATACGATTTAATTAAATTATAGGAGCTCAAATAGTTAATTATGAGCTTTGGAATACGATTAAACCAATTAATAGAAATTTTAGAGCACTTTACTCTTTTTAAATTCTAATTTGATCACTAGAAAGCTCGTTTAGATATGCACACTATGAATCTAACAAAACAGACGCCAAATAAGAATAAATCAAATTTCTTGAGTTCAAATAGTTATTTATGAGATTTGGAACCAAATTATACATCTTAATCTTAACATTAGAGCATTTTACTCGGTTAAAATTCCAATTGGTTTACTAAATAGCCCAATGAGACTGGCACGCTTTAAACTTAACAAACCGTCCACAAAATGAGATTCAGTCAAATTACATGAGTTCAAATAGTTAATTATGAGCTTTTAAATATGATTAAACAAATTAATCTCAAATTTAGAGCACTTTACTCGGTTTAAATTCAAATGTGATCACTATAAAGCTCCTTTAGATATGCACACTTTAAACCTAACCAAACAGCCGCAAAATAAGAATCAATACTTCATGAGTTCAAAAAGATAAGTGTGGACATCGGAACCAAATTGTACAACTTAATCCTAATTTTATAGAAATTTATTGGTTAAAGTTGCAGTGCGTTTACTAAATAGCCCAATGAGACTTGCACGCTTTAAACATAACAAACCGTCAAGAAAATGAGATTCAGTCAAATTACATGAGTTCAAATAGTTAATTATGAGATTTTAAATATGATTAAACAAATTAATCCTAAATTTAGAGCACTGTACTCGGTTTAAATTCAAATGTGATCGCTATAAAGCTCCTTTATATATGCACACTTTAAACCTAACCAAACGGCCGCCAAATAAGAATCAATACTTCATGAGTTCAAAAAGATAAGTGTGGAAATCGGAACCAAATTGTACAACTTAATCCTAATTTTATAGAAATTTATTGGTTAAAGTTGCAGTGGGTTTACTAAATAGCCCAATGAGACTTGCACGCTTTAAACTTAACAGACCGTCAACAAAATGAGATTCAGTGAATTTACATGAGTTCAAATAGTTAATTATGAGATTTTCAATATGATTAAACAAATTAATCCTAAATTTAGAGCACTGTACTCGGTTTAAATTCAAATGTGATCGCTATAAAGCTCCTTTAGATATGCACACTTTAAACCTAACCAAACGGCCGCAAAATAAGAATCAATACTTCATGAGCTCAAAAAGATAAGTGTGGACATCGGAACCAAATTATACAACTTAATCTTAATTCTATAGCAATTTATTGGTTAAAATTGCAATGGGTTTACTAAATAGCCCAATAAGACTTGCACGCTTTAATTAAACAAAACGTCCACAAAATATGATTTAATTAAATTATACGAGTTCAAAGAGTTAATTATGAGCTTTTGAATATTATTAAACCACTTAATGTCAATTTTAGAGTACTTTACTCTATTTAAATTCTAATTTGATCACTAGAAAGCTCGTTTAGATATGCACACTATGAATCTAACAAAACAGATGCAAGATAAAAATAAATCAAATTTCTTGAGTTCAAATAGTTAATTATGAGATTTGGAACCAAATTATACATCTTAATCTTAACATTAGAGCATTTTACTCGGTTAAAATTCCAATTGGTTTACTAAATAGTCCAATGAGTCTTGCACGCTTTAAACTTAACAAACCGTCCACAAAATGAGATTCAATCAAATTACATGAGTTCAAAAAGTTAATTATGAGCTTTTAAATATGATTAAACAAATTAATCTCAAATTTAGAGCGCTTTACTCGGTTTAAATTCAAATGTGATCGCTATAAATCTCCTTTAGATATGCACACTTTGAACCTAACCAAACGGCCGCAAAATAAGAATCAATACTTCATGAGTTCAAAAAGATAAGTGTGGACATCGTAAACAAATTATACAACTTAATCTTAATTTTATAGCAATTTATTGGTTAAAATTGCAATGGGTTTACTAAATAGCCCAATGAGACATGCACGCTTTAATTAAACAAAACGTGCACAAAATTTGATTTAATTAAATTATACGCGTTCAAAGTGTTAATTATGAGCTTTTGAATATGAATAAACCACTTAATGGCAATTTTAGAGTACTTTACTCTGTTTAAATTCTAATTTGATCACTAGAAAGCTCGTTTAGATATGCACACTATGAATCTAACAAAACAGACGCAAAATAAGAATAAATCAAATTTCTTGAGTTCAAATAGTTAATTATGAGATTTGGAACCAAATTATACATCTTAATCTTAACATTAGAGCATTTTACTCGGTTAAAATTCCAATTGGTTTACTAAATAGCCCAATGAGACTTGCACGCTTTAAACTTATCAAACCGTCCACAAAATGAGATTCAGTCAAATTACATGAGTTCAAATAGTTAATTATGAGATTTTAAATATGATTAAACAAATTAATCTCAAATTGAGAGCACTTTACTCGGTTTAAATTCAAATGTGATCGCTATAAAGCTCCTTTAGATATGCACACTTTAAACCTAACCAAACGGCCTCAAAATAAGAATCAATACTTCATGAGTTCAAAAAGATAAGTGTGGACATCGAAACCAAATTATACAACTTAATGTTAATTTTATAGCGATTTATTGGTTAAAATTGTAATGGGTTTACTAAATAGCCCAATGAGACTTGCACGCTTTAATTAAACAAAACGTCCACAAAATTTGATTTAATTAAATTATACGAGTTCAAAGGGTTAATTATGAGCTTTTGAATATGATTAAACCACTTAATGTCAATTTTAGAGTACTTTACTCTGTTTAAATTCTAATTTGATCACTAGAAAGCTCGTTTAGATATGCACACTATGAATCTAACAAAACAGACGCAAAATAAGAATAAATCAAATTTCTTGAGTTCAAATAGTTAATTATGAGATTTGGAACCAAATTATACATCTTAATCTTAACATTAGAGCATTTTACTCGGTTAAAATTCCAATTGGTTTACTAAATAGCCCAATGAGACTTGCACGCTTTAAACTTATCAAACCGTCCACAAAATGAGATTCAGTCAAATTACATGAGTTCAAATAGTTAATTATGAGCTTTTAAATATGATTAAACAAATTAATCTCAAATTTAGAGCGCTTTACTCGGTTTAAATTCAAATGTGATCGCTATAAATCTCCTTTAGATATGCACACTTTGAACCTAACCAAACGGCCGCAAAATAAGAATCAATACTTCATGAGTTCAAAAAGATAAGTGTGGATATCGTAACCAAATTATACAACTTAATCTTAATTTTATAGCAATTTATTGGTTAAAATTGCAATGGGTTTACTAAATAGCCCAATGAGACATGCACGCTTTAATTAAACAAAACGTCCACAAAATTTGATTTAATTAAATTATACGCGTTCAAAGTGTTAATTATGAGCTTTTGAATATGAATAAACCACTTAATGGCAATTTTAGAGTACTTTACTCTGTTTAAATTCTAATTTGATCACTAGAAAGCTCGTTTAGATATGCCACTATGAATCTAACAAAACAGACGCAAAATAAGATTAAATCAAATTTCTTGAGTTCAAATAGTTAATTATGAGATTTGGAACCAAATTATACATCTTAATCTTAACATTAGAGCATTTTACTCGGCTAAAATTAAAATTGGTTTACTAAATAGCCCATGAGACTTGCATGCTTTAAACTTAACAAACCGTCCACAAAATGAGATTCAGTCA
Organism: Abelmoschus esculentus; assembly: GCA_035048815.1. Lineage (NCBI taxonomy): Eukaryota > Viridiplantae > Streptophyta > Magnoliopsida > Malvales > Malvaceae > Abelmoschus > Abelmoschus esculentus. The sequence goes on from JAUCBN010000002.1 coordinate 4,989,021, forward strand.
AATTACATGAGTTCAAATAGTTAATTATGAGATTTTAAATACGATTAAACAAATCAATCTTAAATTTAGAGCACTTTACTCGGTTTAAATTCAAATGTGATCGCTATAAAGCTCCTTTTGATATGCACACTTTAAACCTAACCAAACGGCCGCAAAATAAGAATCAATACTTCATGAGTTCAAAAAGATAAGTGTGGAAATCGGAACCAAATTGTACAACTTAATCTTAATTTTATAGCAGTTTATTGGTTAAAATTGCAATGGATTTACTAAATAGCCCAATGAGACATGCACGCTTTAATTAAACAAAACGTACACAAAATTTGATTTAATTAAATTATACGAGTTCAAAGAGTTAATTATGAGCTTTTGAATATGATTAAACCACTTAATGTCAATTTTAGAGTACTTTACTCTGTTTAAATTCTAATTTGATCACTAGAAAGCTCGTTTAGATATGCACACTATGAATCTAACAAAACAGACGCAAAATAAGAATAAATCAAATTTCTTGAGTTCAAATAGTTAATTATGAGATTTGGAACCAAATTATACATCTTAATCTTAACATTAGAGCATTTTACTCGGTTAAAATTCCAATGGGTTCACTAAATAGCCCAATGTCACTTGCACGCTTTAAACTTAACAAACCGTCCACAAAATGAGATTCAATCAAATTACATGAGTTCAAATAATTAATTCTGAGCTTTTGAATATGATTAAACAAATTAATCTCAAATTTAGAGCACTTTACTCGGTTTAAATTCCAATGTGATCGCTATAAAGCTCCTTTAGATATGCACACTTTAAACCTAACAAAACGGACGCAAAATAAGAATGAATCAAAACTTCATGAGTTCAAATAGATACGTATGGTCTTTGGAACCAAATTATATAACTTAATCTTAATTTTATAACAATTTACTCGGTTAAAATTGAAATGGGTTCACTAAATACCCAATGAGATATGAACACTTTAAACCCAACAAATCTACCACAAAATACGATTTAATTAAATTACAGGAGTTCAAATAGTTAATTATGAGCCTTTGATTATGATTAAACTACTTAATGTCAATTTTAGAGAACTTTACTCTATTTAAATTCTAATCTGATCATTATAAAGCTAGTTTAGATATTCACTATGAATCTAACAAAACGGATACAAAATAAGAATAAATCAAATTTCATGAGTTCAAATAGTTAATTATGAAATTTGGAACCAAATTATACAACTTAATCTTAACTTAATCCTATCGAATTTATGGAACCGCCGTAATGACTTCGTCCATAACAACCATCTTCAACCGGTTTGATTAACTATTTGTAATGCACAAAACCTTTTCAATGACTATACATCAGTTAATGATGCTTCCCACCTACGTTCCCGGCTAGCTGAGCCCACTTTTGCTCAAGCTAGATGGACGAAATCGAACCCTGGTTTCGTCAAAATTAACACGGATGGCGCCTTTGACCCTGTGTTAAGGGGTGTTGCTGCAGGCATCATCGCTCTGAATTCTTCTGGCTCCGTCCTTGGTGGTTGTTCTATGCTGCTTGCTTTTTGCCCAGATCCGGCTTTTGCCGAGGCTCTTGCCATTTTGGAAGGATTAAAATTTGTTGTTGTTAATCCCTGGACTAATGTGATCATTGAAACTGATTCAGCCTCCATTGCCAACATGGTTAACAACGCTCATCAACAGGATCTCTCCACGATGGAACATTTGGTTTCTCTTATCCGCTCCACTCTTGGTACTTTCTTGATTGTAAGATTTGTTATGTGCCTAGAGACGCAAACGTTGTAGCCCATGTCTTAGCTATTTGGGCTCTACGTTATTTTCTTTCTTGTTATTTTGGATGTCTCTTTCATGATTTTTTCGGGCTTTTATAAATTCAGAGAGGTTCTCTTCTTCATCTCAATAAAACCATGGGAACCCTTTTCCCCATAGTGGCCTACTCACCTCTCGAAGTGAGTGGCTACAGGTTTTTTAATGAGGCCCTTTCTTCAAAAAAAAAAGTCAATGGGTTTACTTAGCCTAAAGAGACTTGCACGCTTTAAACTTATCAAACCGCCCACAAAATGAAATTCAATCAAATTACATGAGTTCAAATAGTTAATTATGAGCTTTTGAATATGATTAAACAAATTAATCTCAAATTTATAGCACTTTACTCGGTTTAAATTCCAATACGATCGCTATAAAGCTCCTTTAGATATGCACACTTTAAACCTAATAAAACGGACGCAAAATAAGAATAAATCAAAACTTGATGAGTTTAAATAGATAAGTGTGGACTTTGGAACCAAATTATACAACTTAATCTTCATTTTAGAACAATTTACTCGATTAAACTTGGAATGGGTTCACTAAATAGCCCAATGACACATGGACACTTTAAACCCAACAAATCGACCACAAAATACGATTTAATTAAATTATAGGAGCTCAAATAGTTAATTATGAGCTTTGGAATACGATTAAACCAATTAATAGAAATTTTAGAGCACTTTACTCTTTTTAAATTCTAATTTGATCACTAGAAAGCTCGTTTAGATATGCACACTATGAATCTAACAAAACAGACGCCAAATAAGAATAAATCAAATTTCTTGAGTTCAAATAGTTATTTATGAGATTTGGAACCAAATTATACATCTTAATCTTAACATTAGAGCATTTTACTCGGTTAAAATTCCAATTGGTTTACTAAATAGCCCAATGAGACTGGCACGCTTTAAACTTAACAAACCGTCCACAAAATGAGATTCAGTCAAATTACATGAGTTCAAATAGTTAATTATGAGCTTTTAAATATGATTAAACAAATTAATCTCAAATTTAGAGCACTTTACTCGGTTTAAATTCAAATGTGATCACTATAAAGCTCCTTTAGATATGCACACTTTAAACCTAACCAAACAGCCGCAAAATAAGAATCAATACTTCATGAGTTCAAAAAGATAAGTGTGGACATCGGAACCAAATTGTACAACTTAATCCTAATTTTATAGAAATTTATTGGTTAAAGTTGCAGTGCGTTTACTAAATAGCCCAATGAGACTTGCACGCTTTAAACATAACAAACCGTCAAGAAAATGAGATTCAGTCAAATTACATGAGTTCAAATAGTTAATTATGAGATTTTAAATATGATTAAACAAATTAATCCTAAATTTAGAGCACTGTACTCGGTTTAAATTCAAATGTGATCGCTATAAAGCTCCTTTATATATGCACACTTTAAACCTAACCAAACGGCCGCAAAATAAGAATCAATACTTCATGAGTTCAAAAAGATAAGTGTGGAAATCGGAACCAAATTGTACAACTTAATCCTAATTTTATAGAAATTTATTGGTTAAAGTTGCAGTGGGTTTACTAAATAGCCCAATGAGACTTGCACGCTTTAAACTTAACAGACCGTCAACAAAATGAGATTCAGTGAATTTACATGAGTTCAAATAGTTAATTATGAGATTTTAAATATGATTAAACAAATTAATCCTAAATTTAGAGCACTGTACTCGGTTTAAATTCAAATGTGATCGCTATAAAGCTCCTTTAGATATGCACACTTTAAACCTAACCAAACGGCCGCAAAATAAGAATCAATACTTCATGAGCTCAAAAAGATAAGTGTGGACATCGGAACCAAATTATACAACTTAATCTTAATTCTATAGCAATTTATTGGTTAAAATTGCAATGGGTTTACTAAATAGCCCAATGAGACTTGCACGCTTTAATTAAACAAAACGTCCACAAAATTTGATTTAATTAAATTATACGAGTTCAAAGAGTTAATTATGAGCTTTTGAATATTATTAAACCACTTAATGTCAATTTTAGAGTACTTTACTCTATTTAAATTCTAATTTGATCACTAGAAAGCTCGTTTAGATATGCACACTATGAATCTAACAAAACAGATGCAAGATAAAAATAAATCAAATTTCTTGAGTTCAAATAGTTAATTATGAGATTTGGAACCAAATTATACATCTTAATCTTAACATTAGAGCATTTTACTCGGTTAAAATTCCAATTGGTTTACTAAATAGTCCAATGAGTCTTGCACGCTTTAAACTTAACAAACCGTCCACAAAATGAGATTCAATCAAATTACATGAGTTCAAAAAGTTAATTATGAGCTTTTAAATATGATTAAACAAATTAATCTCAAATTTAGAGCGCTTTACTCGGTTTAAATTCAAATGTGATCGCTATAAATCTCCTTTAGATATGCACACTTTGAACCTAACCAAACGGCCGCAAAATAAGAATCAATACTTCATGAGTTCAAAAAGATAAGTGTGGACATCGTAACCAAATTATACAACTTAATCTTAATTTTATAGCAATTTATTGGTTAAAATTGCAATGGGTTTACTAAATAGCCCAATGAGACATGCACGCTTTAATTAAACAAAACGTCCACAAAATTTGATTTAATTAAATTATACGCGTTCAAAGTGTTAATTATGAGCTTTTGAATATGATTAAACCACTTAATGTCAATTTTAGAGTACTTTACTCTGTTTAAATTCTAATTTGATCACTAGAAAGCTCGTTTAGATATGCCACTATGAATCTAACAAAACAGACGCAAAATAAGAATAAATCAAATTTCTTGAGTTCAAATAGTTAATTATGAGATTTGGAACCAAATTATACATCTTAATCTTAACATTAGAGCATTTTACTCGGTTAAAATTCCAATTGGTTTACTAAATAGTCCAATGAGACTTGCACGCTTTAAACTTAACAAACCGTCCACAAAATAAGATTCAATCAAATTACATGAGTTCAAAAAGTTAATTATGAGATTTTAAATATGATTAAACAAATTAATCTCAAATTTAGAGCGCTTTACTCGGTTTAAATTCAAATGTGATCGCTATAAATCTCCTTTAGATATGCACACTTTAAACCTAACCAAACGGCCGCAAAATAAGAATCAATACTTCATGAGTTCAAAAAGATAAGTGTGGACATCGGAACCAAATTATACAACTTAATCTTAATTTTATAGCAGTTTATTGGTTAAAATTGCAATGGATTTACTAAATAGCCCAATGAGACATGCACGCTTTAATTAAACAAAACGTACACAAAATTTGATTTAATTAAATTATACGCGTTCAAAGTGTTAATTTTGAGCTTTTGAATATGAATAAACCACTTAATGTCAATTTTAGAGTACTTTACTCTGTTTAAATTCTAATTTGATCACTAGAAAGCTCGTTTAGATATGCCACTATGAATCTAACAAAACAGACGCAAAATAAGATTAAATCAAATTTCTTGAGTTCAAATAGTTAATTATGAGATTTGGAACCAAATTATACATCTTAATCTTAACATTGGAGCATTTTACTCGGTTAAAATTAAAATTGGTTTACTAAATAGCCCATGAGACTTGCATGCTTTAAACTTAACAAACCGTCCACAAAATGAGATTCAGTCAAATTACATGAGTTCAAATAGTTAATTATGAGATTTTAAATATGATTAAACAAATTAATCTCAAATTTAGAGCACTTTACTCGGTTTAAATTCAAATTTGATCGCTATAAAGCTCCTTTAGATATGCACACTTTAAACCTAACCAAACGGCCGCAAAATAAGAATCAATACTTCATGAGTTCAAAAAGATAAGTGTGGACATCGGAACCAAATTGTACAACTTAATCCTAATTTTATAGAAATTTATTGGTTAAAGTTGCAGTGGGTTTACTAAATAGCCCAATGAGACTTGCACGCTTTAATTAAACAAAACGTCCACAAAATTTGATTTAATTAAATTATACGTGTTCAAAGTGTTAATTATGAGCTTTTGAATATGATTAAACCACTTAATGTCAATTTTAGAGTACTTTACTCTATTTAAATTCTAATTTGATCACTAGAAAGCTCGTTTAGATATGCACACTATGAATCTAACAAAACAGTCGCAAAATAAAAATAAATCAAATTTCATGAGTTCAAATAGTTAATTATGAGATTTGGAACCAAATTATACAACTTAATCTTAACTCTGGAGCATTTTACTCGGTTAAAATTCCAATGGTTTTAATAAATAGCCTAATGAGACTTGCACGCTTTAAACTTAACAAACTGTCCTCAAAATGAGATTCAATCAAATTACATGAATTCAAATAGTTAATTATGAGCTTTTGCATATGATTAAACAAATAAATCTCAAATTTAGAGCCATTTAGTCGGTTTAAATTCCAATGTGATCGCTATAAAGCTCCTTTAGATATGCACACTTTAAACGCAATAAAACGACCGCAAAATAAGAATCAATCAGAACTTCATGGGTTCAAATAGATAAGTGTGGACTTTGGAAACAAATTATACAGCTTACTCTTAATTTTAGAGCAATTTACTCAGTTAAAATTGCAATGGGTTGACTAAATAGCCCAATGAAATATGGACGCTTTAAACCAAACAAATCTACCAAAAAATACGATTTAATTAAATTACAGGAGTTCAAATAGTTAATTATAAGCTTTTAAATACGATTAAACAATTTAATAACAAATTTAGAGCACTTTACTCTTTTTAAATTCTAATCTAATCACTATAAAGGTCATTTAGATATGCACAATATGAATATAACAAAACGGACGCAAAATAAGAATAAATCAAATTTCATGAGTTCAAATAGTTAATTATGAGATTTGGAACCAAATTATACAACTTAATCTTAACTTTAGAGCACTTTACTCGGTTAAAATTCTAATGGGTTTACTAAATAGCCTAATGAGGCTTGCACGCTTTAAACTTAACAAACCGTCCACAAAATGAGATTCAATCAAATTACATGAGCTCAAATAGTTAATTATGAGCTTTTGAATATGATTAAACAAATTAATCTCAAATTTAGAGCACTATACTCGGTTTAAATTCAAATGTGATCGCTATAAAGCTCCTTTAGATATGCACACTTTAAACCTAACCAAACGGCCGCAAAATAAGAATCAATACTTCATGAGTTCAAAAATATAAGTGTGGACATCGGAACCAAATTGTACAACTTAATCCTAATTTTATAGAAATTTATTGGTTAAAGTTGCAGTGGGTTTACTAAATAGCCCAAAGAGACTTGCACGCTTTAAACTTAACAAACCGTCAAGAAAATGAGATTCAGTCAATTTACATGAGTTCAAATAGTTAATTATGAGATTTTAAATATGATTAAACAAATTAATCCTAAATTTAGAGCACTGTACTCGGTTTAAATTCAAATGTGATCGCTATAATGCTCCTTTAGATATGCACACTTTAAACCTAACCAAACGGCCGCAAAATAAGAATCAATACTTCATGAGCTCAAAAAGATAAGTGTGGACATCGGAACCAAATTATACAACTTAATCTTAATTCTATAGCAATTTATTGGTTAAAATTGCAATGGGTTTACTAAATAGCCCAATGAGACTTGCACGCTTTAATTAAACAAAACGTCCACAAAATTTGATTTAATTAAATTATATGAGTTCAAAGAGTTAAGTATGAGCTTTTGAATATTATTAAACCACTTAATGTCAATTTTAGAGTACTTTACTCTATTTAAATTCTAATTTGATCACTAGAAAGCTCGTTTAGATATGCACACTATGAATCTAACAAAACAGACGCAAGATAAGAATAAATCAAATTTCTTGAGTTCAAATAGTTAATTATGAGAATTGGAACCAAATTGTACATCTTAATCTTAACATTAGAGCATTTTACTCGGTTAAAATTCCAATTGGTTTACTAAATAGCCCAATGAGTCTTGCACGCTTTAAACTTAACAAACCGTCCACAAAATGATATTCAGTCAAATTACATGAGTTCAAATAGTTAATTATGAGCTTTTAAATATGATTAAACAAATTAATCTCAAATTTAGAGCACTTTACTCGGTTTAAATTCAAATGTTAACGCTATAAAGCTCCTTTCGATATGCACACTTTAAACCTAACCAAACGGCCGCAAAATAAGAATCAATACTTCATGAGTTCAAAAATATAAGTGTGGACATCGGAACCAAATTATACAACTTAATCTTAATTTTATAGCAATTTATTGGTTAAAATTGCAATGGGTAAATAGCCCAATGAGACTTGCACGCTTTAATTAAACAAAACGTCCACAAAATTTGATTTAATTAAATTATACGAGCTCCAAGAGTTAATTATGAGCTTTTGAATATGATTAAACCACTTAATGTCAATTTTAGAGTACTTTACTCTGTTTAAATTCTAATTTGATCACTAGAAAGCTCGTTTAGATATGCACACTATGAATCTAACAAAACAGTCGCAAAATAAAAATAAATCAAATTTCTTGAGTTCAAATAGTTAATTATGAGATTTGGAACCAAATTATACAACTTAATCTTAACTCTAGAGCATTTTACTCGGTTAAAATTCCAATGGGTTTACTAAATAGCCTAATGAGACTTGCACGCTTTAAACTTAACAAACTGTCCTCAAAATGAGATTCAATCAAATTACATGAATTCAAATAGTTAATTATGAGCTTTTGCATATGATTAAACAAATAAATCTCAAATTTAGAGCCATTTAGTCGGTTTAAATTCCAATGTGATCGCTATAAAGCTCCTTTAGATATGCACACTTTAAACGCAATAAAACGACCGCAAAATAAGAATCAATCAGAACTTCATGGGTTCAAATAGATAAGTGTGGACTTTGGAAACAAATTATACAGCTTACTCTTAATTTTAGAGCAATTTACTCAGTTAAAATTGCAATGTGTTCACTAAATAGCCCAATGAAATATGGACGCTTTAAACCCAACAAATCTACCAAAAATACGATTTAATTAAATTATAGGAGTTCAAATAGTTAATTATAAGCTTTTAAATACGATTAACAATTTAATAACAAATTTAGAGCACTTTACTCTTTTTAAATTCTAATCTAATCACTATAAAGGTCATTTAGATATGCACAATATGAATATAACAAAACGGACGCAAAATAAGAATAAATCAAATTTCATGAGTTCAAATAGTTAATTATGAGATTTGGAACCAAATTATACAACTTAATCTTAACTTTAGAGCACTTTTCTCGGTTAAAATTCTAATGGGTTTACTAAATAGCCTAATGAGGCTTGCACGCTTTAAACTTAACAAACTGTCCACAAAATGAGATTCAATCAAATTACATGAGCTCAAATAGTTAATTATGAGCTTTTGAATATGATTAAACAAATTAATCTCAAATTTAGAGCACTATACTCGGATTAGATTCCAATGTGATCGCTATAAAGCTCCTTTAGATATGCACACTTTAAACCTAACAAAACGGCTGCAGAATAAGAATAATTCAAAACTTCATGAGTTCAAATAGATAAGTATGGACTTTGGAGCCAAATTATACAACTTAATATTAATTTTATAACAATTTACACGGTTAAAATTGCAATGGGTTCAATAAATAGCCCAATGAGACATGGACGCATTAAACCCAACAAATCTACCATAAAATACGATTTAATTAAATTACAGGAGTTCAAATAGTTAATTATAAGCTTTTAAATACGATTAAAACACTTAATAACAATTTTAGACCACTTTACTCTTTTTAAATTCTAATCTGATCACTATAAAGGTTGTTTAGATATGCACAATATGTGATATGTACACGCCCAACCTTAGTTTCTATCCATACCTTATATTCAGCTACTTCATTTCACACATGGGATCAAAGGGGAGTTATCTTACTGATCTTAGTATTTATTACTTTTATATACTTTTATATACCTTATCTTACTGATCTTAGTACTTAAAGGACTAAAGGATAGCTCCATGTCAGCTCACAAGTCCCATACGAGCTCAAATGAAGCATAATTCAAAACGAGGCCTTAGGAGATTCGGATTAGCTCCAAAACACTCCTCACACTAGAAGAGAGTATAAGGAAGCTAATGGACCAGCTCACTTTGCTAAAGGCAGCTCGGATTAGCTTATTTCAGCTTCAAACTTTAGCTAAGTCTTTTAGCTAGATAGCTCAGTTCAATCCAGCTCACTCCCAGCTCGATTAGCTCACCTCAACTCTAGCTATCACTCCCAGCTCAACACCCGAAGGTCACCTACCCTTCACCAAGCATCATGTCCGTCCATTATCCATATTGGGCGCCAAGATCATGGAGGGAAAGGAAGTGGGCGCCAAAACAAAGAGGTAGCACTTTTCATTGGACAGATTCATAATGGTCCACTTGTTTTCCATTTTCGAGCAGGATAAAAGCAGAACTGGGTTTCAGTGTCTTCATGAAAGTTGTTCCCCTATCTCTTATCTTTCCAACTCATGTTGAATCGCATCAATCCAATATCAGGAGCTCGAGATATGGCCAAATTACTGAAGACAGTGCAGGCTGGATCGAGAAGTTACATCTTTTTGAATAGATTTGGAGGGAGACACCATTCAAATGAATGGTTATCCGAATAGTTAAAGGAAATTTCGGCCAAACCCCTTAGAAAACTATAAATAGGACTTGGATTTCATTTTGTAAACACACCATTCAGATTATACAAAGTTACTTTGTGAGTTTACTCTCAAACTTGTTCTTTTTAGAACTATATCGACTTATCAAATCTATTATATAGGTTTGTGGCGTCTCCTATCTTTTCCATCCATACTTAAGGTTCTAGGAACTTATTTCCTAAGGTTCTAAGTCCTATACCACCCTCAAAGCATACTATAAGTTGGGTTTATGCTTCATAGCATAAGTTCTACTTTTGTTACCTTTGAATACTATTTCTTTACCACCTTCCATACATTCTATCCTAACCCTTTCGTCCATCACCTTAATCGACTTCCCTAGCCTTCACTATCACCTTTTCCATTTATTTCCCTAACCAAAATATCACCCAACCATCCCTTACCATTTACACATATAACCTATACTTCCATAGCCCTCTTTACACCATTTCACCATCTTTTCTTCATCAAACAACAACGAACGCGTACGAGGATCAAGGCTTGCTTGAAATCACGGTCGGGACAATCAAAGCTTCTCTCTACAACAACAATTGGAGAGTTGGAGCGTATCACTATGAATCTAACAAAACGGACGCAAAAAAATAATAAATAAAATTTCATCAGTTCAAATAGTTAATTATGAGATTTGGAACCAAATTATACAACTTAATCTTAATTTTAGAGCATTTTACTCGGTTAATATTCCAATGCATTTACTAAATACCCAATAAAAATCCCACAATTAACTATTTGAACTCATAAAATTTTATTTAATATCATTTTGTGGTGATTATGTTGGGTTTAAAACGTGCATGTCTAAATGGGCTTTATAGTGAACCCATTCGAATTTTAAAGCAGTAAAAATATAAAATTTTAGGATTAAGTTGTATAAATAGGTTCAAAATCCTATAATAAACTATTTGAACTCATAAAAATTTATTTAATATCATTTTATGATTGTTTGGTTTGGTTTAAGCATGCATGTCTAATTGGGCTTCATAGAGATCCCGTTCGAATTTGAACAGAGTAAAAATCTAAAAATTTAAGATTAAATTTTATAATTAGGTTAAAAATCCCACAATGAACTATTTGAACTCATAAAATTTATTTAATATCATATTGTGATGATTATGTTGGGATTAAAGCGTGCATGTCTAATTGGCTTTATAGTGAACCCGTTCGAATATTAAACGAGTAAAAATATAAAATTTGAGGTTTAAGTTGTATAATTAGGTTCAAAATCCTATAATAAACTATTTGAATTCATAAAAATTGATTTAATATCATATTACAGTCATTTTGTTTGTTTTAAAGCATGCTTGTCTAATTGGGCTTCATAGAGAACCCGTTCAAATTTTAACCGAGTATGTAATACCCGAATTTCGTCCGGGTACTCGAGAATAAATATGGCCACAAGTAAATATTAAATAAAAATAAATAAATAAATAATATTATCTAAATTTTAAATAAGTAAAATAAAAGAGGAATTATTAATTAAATATTTTGAATTAAAAAATAAAAATGAAAATGAACATGCGGTTACCAATTTAAGGTAAGTGGTCGGTTATTGGGGGTTGGTTTTTAGCCATGATTTCGGCAAGGTGAGGGAGGCAATCGACACAACAACATCTAAAGGGGAGGAGGTTGGGTGCATCCGGCAAAGAGAGAGAGGAAGCTCTTGATTGCAGTAATCATGAGTGATGATGGGGCTCATGATGCAGTAATCATGAGTGATGATGGGGCTCATGATGCAGCAATGATGAGTTCAGCAATGATGAGTTCATAATTACAGCAATGATGAACTCATAATGGCAGCAATGATGGGGGAACTCATAATGCTGCAATGATGAGTGGCATAATGGCAACAATGATAATGGTCGTGATGGCTCCATAAATTTTGGAAAGAAAAGAGGTATTCGGCAGAATTAAACCCGAGGAGCATGGAGGATCTTGGTTTTGTGTTAATATGCAATGGTGGAAAGACCACTGGCTACGTCGGGAAAGTGGAGAAGAACGTGGAAATGCCACTTCACAGTGACATGTTTCGAGTTCTAGCCGGAGTTACACACCAAATTCGACCCAACAGAGGTAATTTCGATCACTTTTCTCTCTTTTCTTGCAAAATTAAATGGATTTAAGTCAGACATCTATATTAAAAAAACAAAAATCAATCTTCGAACCCTAGATCTAATTTTCAAAAATGAAAAATGTAGATCTAGTTGTCCGGTGAGGATTTAAGTTTTGTTGGAGTCGAAAAAGTGAGATTCAGGTAGATTTAGGGGGAAGATAGAAGGATTCAGTCGAATCCGGATAGTTTAGATCTTGGATCTTGGATCTAGAAAATTTAGAGATTTTGGATGATTTGGGGATTTTTCGGTGGTCGAAACAGTGGTTGGAAATCTCGTTGACTACGGAGAACGGTGGTCGTTGGCCATGTGTCAAACTCTAAAATTTCTTCATTTTAATCACCTTATATGTGTAATTGGGCTTTTTGCTATGAAATGAGAATCAATTTAAACCTTGTCTTTTAATTAGTGTTGTTTTATTTAATTGTTTTATTTAAATACATATTTTAAATTCATGTAGTATAATTGCTAGGAAAATATTTAACTCACATTTAGCTAATTAAATTAGAGCCTCTTTAGGGTAGTCACTTTAATACAATAATTAATTTTATTAGGAAGATAATTGTAGTAACGATGACATTTTAATCATATACCTCGGATACACTAAGCGGTCGATGTTTTGACGTAACATGACATTGACCAAAAGAGTGTACTTTGGTATCGCATTTGACGTGTCATCGAAACCTAGAAATTGATAAATAATTTAAGATTAGAATTAAATAAAATTAATTAGGTAAACAACTAGAAACACCAATAGTATTATTAATTTTATTCGGTGTCAAGATGGTAGTGTCCGATCGTTCGAATGTTATCATAATGCACTTGGCAAAATTAATAATTAAATAGGATTTTAAATATTCAATGAATGGAGCCTTATAGGTTTGAACTTAAAATGAACAAGATAATAATCGGTCATGCATTTAAAACCTTCTGGTACAGAATTTATATTTCCTTAAATATGAGTTAAGGTTTCCTATCTAGAGGACGTCTTATTCAAGCTCGTATTTAAAAGAAATATATTTTCTTATCCAAAAGCATATTCTCATTTGAACGATATTCATTTTACAATGACGAATTAAATTTATATTATTATTAGAAATGCTAAAATGCCACGTGTAATTAATAAGGTACCGATCTCGGGCGCTCGTAAGGGTCGTCCTTACGCGTAACCGACTCCCGAACACAAATGTTTTTAGAAAAGAATCTCTGGTTTGTTTTATGGTGTCTGGCCTACCTAAATGGCCGGTGACGACTCCAAGTCATTTTGAAATTAAACGTTTTTAACACGACCTCAATTTTCATAATTAATAATTAAAAGGGTAAAAAACTCAATTTTTTTCAAAATTCAATCGCCAGGCTATTTTTCACACATTTCGGTTTTAAAATGGTCGCGACAAAGTAAAAATCGAAAAATTTTAGATTAAGTTTTATAATTAGGTTAAAAATCCCACAATTAATTAATTGAACTCATAAAATTTTATTTAATATAATTTTTGGGTGATTTTGTTGGGTTTAAAGCGTGCATGTCTAAATGGGCTTTATAGTGAACTTGTTTGAAATTTAAACGAGTAAAAATCTAAAATTTTAGGATTAAGTTGTATAATTAGGTTCAAAATCCTATAATAAACTATTTGAACTCATAAAAATTGATTTAATATCATTTGACGATCGTTTTATTTGGTTTAAAGCATGCATGTCTAATTGGGCTTCATAGAGAACCCGTTCGAATTTAAACAAAGTAAAAATCTAAAACTTTAAGATTAAATTTTATAATTAGGTTAAAAATCTCACAATTAACTATTTAAACTCATAAAATTTTATTAAATATCATTTTGAGGTGATTATGTTGGGTGTAAAGCGTGCAAGTCTAAATAGGCTTTATAGTGAACCCGTTCGAATTTTAAACGAGTAAAAATATAAAATTTTAGGATTAAGTTGTATAAATAGGTTCAAAATCCTATAATAAACTATTTAAACTCATAAAAATTAATTTAATATCATTTTATGATCGTTTTGTTGGGTTTAAAACATGCATGTATAATTGGGCTTCATAGAGAACCCGTTCTAATTTTGATAAAGTAAAACTCTAAAAATTTAAGATTAAATTTTATAATTAGGTTAAAAATCCCACAATTAACTATTTGAACTCATAAAATTTTATTTAATAACATTTTCGGTGATTTTGTTGGGTTTAAAGCGTGCATGTCTAAATGGGCTTTATAGTGAACCCGTTCGAATTTTAAACGAGTAAAAATATAAAATTTTAGGATTAAGTTGTACAATTGTGTTCAAAATCCTATAATAAACTATTTGAACTCATAAAAATTGATTTAATATAATTTTACAATCGTTTTGTTCGGTTTAAAACATGCATATCTAATTAGGTTTCATAGAGAACCCGTTCGAATTTTAACCGAGTAAAAATATAAAATTTTAGGATTAAGTTGTATAATTGGGTTCAAAATCCTATAATAAACTATTTGAGCTCATAAAAATTTATTTAATATCATTTTATGATTGTTTTGTTTGGTTTAAGCATGCATGTCTAATTGGGCATCATAGAGATCTCGTTCGAATTTGAACAGAGTAAAAATCTAAAAATTTAAGATTAAATTTTATAATTAGGTTAAAAAATCCACAATGAACTATTTGAACTCATAAAATTTATTTAATATCATATTGTGATGATTATGTTGGGATTAGAGCGTGCATGTCTAATTAGCTTTATAGTGAACCCATTCGAATTTTAAAAGAGTAAAAATATAAAACTTTAGGATTAACTTGTATAATTAGGTTCAAAATCCTATAATAAACTATTTGAACTCATAAAAATTGATTTAATATCATATTACAATCGTTTTGTTGTTTTTAAAGCATTCTTTTCTAATTGGGATACATTGAGAACCTGTTCGAATTTTAACTGAGTAAAAATCTAAAAAAAATTAGATTCAGCTGTATAATTAGTTTCAAAATCCAAAAATTAACTATTTGAACTCATAAAATTTTATTTAATATCATTTTGTGGTGATTTTGTTAGGTTTAAAGCATACATGTCAAAATGTGTTTTATAGTAAACACGTTCAAATTTTAACCGAGTAAAAATCTAAAATTTTAGGATTAAGTTGTATAACTAGGTTCAAAATCCTATAATAAACCATTTGAACTCATGAAATTTGATTTAATATCCTTTTACGATCGTTTTGTTGGGTTTAAAGCATGCATGTCTAATTGGGCATCATAGAGAACCCATTCGAATTTTAACAAAGTAAAAATCTAAAAAATTAAGATTAAATTTTTATAATTAGGTTAAAAATCCCACAATTAACTATTTGAACTCATAAATTTTATTTAATATCATTTTGAAGTGATTTGGTTGGGTTTAAAGTGTGCATGTCTAAATGGGCTTTATTGAGAACCTATTCGATTTTAAACGAGTAAAAATCTAAAATTTTAGAATTAAGTTGTATAAGTAGGTTCAAAATCCTATAATAAACTATTTGAACTCATTAAAATTGATTTAATATCATTTTACGATCGTTTTGTTGGGTTTAAAGCATTCGTGTCTAGTTGGGCTTCATTGAGAACCCGTTCGAATTTTCACCGAGTAAAAATCTAAAAATTTAAGATTAATTTTAATAATTAGGTTAAAAATCCCACAATAAACTATTTGAACCCATAAAATTTTATTTAATATCATTTTGCGGTGATTTTGTTGGGTTTAAAGCGTGCATGTCTAAATGGGCTTTATTGAGAACCTGTTCGAATTTTAAACGAGTAAAAATCTAAAATTTTAGGATTAAGTAGCATAGTTAGTTTCAAAATCATATAATAAACTATTTGAACTCATGAAAATTGATTTAATATCATTTTACGATCGTTTTGTCGGGTTTAAAGCATGCGTGTCTTGTTGGGCTTCATAGAGTACCCGTTCGAATTTTAACCGAGTAAAATTCTAAAAATTTAAGATTAATTTTTATAATTAGGTTAAAAATCCCACAATTAACTATCTGAACCCATAAAATTTTATTTAATATCATTTTGCGGTGATTTTGTTGGTTTTAAAGCGTGCATGTCTAAATGGGCTTTATTGAGAACTTGTTCGAATTTTAAACGAGTAAAAATCTAAAATTTTAGGATTAAGTAGCATAGTTAGTTTCAAAATCCTATAATAAACTATTTGAACTCATAAAAATTGATTTAATATCATTTTACGATCGTTTTGTTGGGTTGAAAGCATTCGTGTCTAGTTGGGATTCATAGAGAACCCGTTCGAATTTTCACCGAGTAAAAATCTAAAAATTTAAGATTAATTTTAATAATTTGGTTAAAAATCCCACAATAAACTATCTGAACCCATAAAATTTTATTTAATATCATTTTGCGGTGATTTTGTTGGGTTTAAAGCGTGCATGTCTAAATGGGCTTTATTGAGAACCTGTTCGAATTTTAAACGAGTAAAAATCTAAAATTTTAGGATTAAGTAGCATAATTAGTTTCAAAATCATATAAAAAACTATTTGAACTCATGAAAATTGATTTAATATCATTTTACGATCGTTTTGTCGGGTTTAAAGCATGCGTGTCTTGTTGGGCTTCATAGAGTACCCGTTCGAATTTTAACCGAGTAAAAATCTAAAAATTTAAGATTAATTTTTATAATTAGGTTAAAAATCCCACAATTAACTATCTGAACCCATAAATATTTATTTAATATCATTTTGCGGTGATTGTGTTGGTTTTAAAGCGTGCATATCTAAATGGGCTTTATTGTGAAGTTTTTCGAATTTTAAACGAGTAAAAATCTAAAATTTTAGGATTAAGTTGTATAAATAGGTTCAAAATCCTATAATAAACTATTTGAACTCATAAAAATTGATTTAATATCATTTTACGATCGCTTTGTTGGGTTTAAA
The DNA here is from genome assembly GCA_035048815.1 of Abelmoschus esculentus. Lineage (NCBI taxonomy): Eukaryota > Viridiplantae > Streptophyta > Magnoliopsida > Malvales > Malvaceae > Abelmoschus > Abelmoschus esculentus. Next base: position 5,006,562 of record JAUCBN010000002.1, read on the forward strand.
GCATGCGTGTCTAGTTTGGCTTCATAGAGAACCCGTTCGAATTTTAACCGAGTAAAAATCTAAAAATTTAAGATTAATTTTAATAATTAGGTTAAAAATCCTACAATAAACCATATGAACCCATAAAATTTTATTTAATATCATTTTGCGGTGATTTTGTTGGGTTTAAAGCGTGCATGTGTAAATGGGCTTTATTGAGAACCTGTTCGAATTTTAAACGAGTAAAAATCTAAAATTTTAGGATTAAGTTGTATAATTAGGTTCAAAATCCTATAATAAACTATTTGAACTCATAAAAATTGATTTAATATCATTTTACGATCGTTTTGTTGGGTTTAAAGCATTCGTGTCTAGTTGGGCTTCATAGAGAACCCGTTCGAATTTTCACCGAGTAAAAATCTAAAAATTTAAGATTAATTTTAATAATTAGGTTAAAAATCCCACAATAAACTATCTGAAACCATAAAATTTTATTTAATATCATTTTGTGGTGATTTTGTTGGGTTTAAAGCGTGCATGTCTAAATGGGCTTTATTGAGAACCTGTTCGAATTTTAAACGAGTAAAAATCTAAAATTTTAGGATTAAGTAGCATAGTTAATTTCAAAATCATATAATAAACTATTTGAACTCATAAAAATTGATTTAATATCATTTTACGATCGTTTTGTCGGGTTTAAAGCATGCGTGTCTTGTTGGGCTTCATAGAGTACCCGTTCGAATTTTAACCGAGTAAAAATCTAAAAATTTAAGATTAATTTTTATAATTAGGTTAAAAATCCCACAATTAACTATCTGAACCCAAAATTTTTTATTTAATATCATTTTGCGGTGATTTTGTTTGGTTTAAAGCGTTCATGTCTAAATGGGCTTTATTGAGAACCTGTTCGAATTTTAAACGAGTAAAAATCTAAAATTTTAGGATTAAGTTGTATAATTAGGTTCAAAATCCTATAATAAACTATTTGAACTCATAAAAATTGATTTAATATTATTTTACGATCGTTTTGTTGGGTTTAAAGCATTCGTGTCTAGTTGGGCTTCATAGAGAACCCGTCCGAATTTTAACAGACTAAAAATCTAAAAATTTAAGATTATTTTTTATAATTAGGTTAAAAATCGCACAATTAACTATATGAACCCATAAAATTTTATTTAATATCATTCTGTGATGATTTTGTTGGGTTTAAAGTGTGCATGTCTAAATGGGCTTTATTGAGAACCTTTTCGAATTTTAAACGAGTAAAAATCTAAAATTTTAAGATTAAGTTGTATAATTAGGATAAAAATCCTATAATAAACTATTTGAACTCATAAAAATTGATTTGATATCATTTTACGATCGTTTTGTTGGGTTTAAAGCATGCGTGTCTAGTTGGGCTTCATAGAGAACCCGTCCGAATTTTAACCGAGTAAAAATCTAAAAATTTAAGATTATTTTTTATAATTAGGTTAAAAATCGCACAATTAACTATATGAACCCATAAAATTTTATATAATATCATTTTGTGATGATTTTGTTGGGTTTAAAGCGTGCATGTCTAAATGGGCTTTTTTGAGAACCTGTTCGAATTTTAAACAAGTAAAAATCTAAAATTTTAGGATTAAGTTGTATAATTAGGTTCAAAATCCTATAATAAACTATTTGAACTCATAAAAATTGATTTAATATCATTTTACGATCGTTTTGTTGAGTTTAAAGCATGCGTGTCTAGTTGGGATTCATAGAGAACCCGTTCGAATTTTCACCGAGTAAAAATCTAAAAATTTAAGATTAATTTGTATAATTAGGTTAAAAATCCCATAATTAAATATCTGAACCCTTAAAATTTTATTTAATATCATTTTGCGGTGATTTTGTTGGGTTTATAGCTTGCATGTCTAGATGGGCTTTTTTGAGAACCTGTTCGAATTTTAAACGAGTAAAAATCTTAAATTTTATGGTTAAGTTGTATAATTAGGTTCAAAATCCTATAATAAACTATTTGAACTCATAAAAATTGATTTAATATCATTTTACGATCGTTTTGTTGGGTTTAAAGCATGCGTTTCTAGTTGGGATTCATAGAGAACCCGTTCGAATTTTAACCGAGTAAAAATCTAAGAATTTAAGATTAATTTGTATAATTAGGTTAAAAATCCCACAATTAACTATCTGGACCCATCAAATTTTATTTAATATCATTTTGCGGTGATTTTGTTGGGTTTAAAGCGTGCATGTCAAAATGGGCTTTATTGAGAACCTGTTCGAATTTTAAACGAGTAAAAATCTAAAATTTTAGGATTAAGTTGTATAATTAGGTTCAAAATCCTATAATAAACTATTTGAACTCATAAAAATTGATTTAATATCATTTTACGATCGTTTTGTTGGGTTTAAAGCATGCGTGTCTAGTTGGGATTCATAGACAACCCGTTCGAATTTTAACCGAGTAAAAATCTAAGAATTTAAGATTAATTTGTATAATTAGGTTAAAAATCCCACAACTAACTATCTGAACTCAAAAATTTTTATTTAATATCATTCTGTGATGATTTTGTTGGGTTTAAAGTGTGCATGTCTAAATGGGCTTTATTGAGAACCTTTTCGAATTTTAAACGAGTAAAAATCTAAAATTTTAAGATTAAGTTGTATAATTAGGATAAAAATCCTATAATAAACTATTTGAACTCATAAAAATTGATTTAATATCATTTTACGATCAATTTTTTGGGTTTAAAGCATGCGTGTCTAGTGGGCTTCATAGAGAACCCGTCCGAATTTTAACCGACTAAAAATCTAAAAATTTAAGATTATTTTTTATAATTAGGTTAAAAATCGCACAATTAACTATATGAACCCATAAAATTTTATATAATATCATTTTGTGATGATTTTGTTGGGTTCAAAGCGTGCATGTCTAAATGGGCTTTTTTGAGAACCTGTTCGAATTTTAAACAAGTAAAAATCTAAAATTTTAGGATTAAGTTGTATAATTAGGTTCAAAATCCTATAATAAACTATTTGAACTCATAAAAATTGATTTAATATCATTTTACGATCGTTTTGTTGGGTTTAAAGCATGCGTGTCTAGTTTGGCTTCATAGAGAACCCGTTCGAATTTTAACCGAATAAAAATCTAAAAATTTAAGATTAATTTGTATAATTAGGTTACAAATCCAATAATTAAATTTCTGAACCCATAAAATTTTATTTAATATCATTTTGCGGTGGTTTTGTTGGGTTTAAAGCGTGCATGTCTAAATGGGCTTTTTTGAGAACCTGTTCGAATTTTAAACGAGTAAAAATCTAAAATTTTTAAGGTTAAGTTGTATAATTAGGATCAAAAATCATATAATAAACTATTTGAACTCATAAAAATTGATTTAATATCATTTTACGATCGTTTTGTTGGGTTTAAAGCATGCGTGTCTAGTTGGGATTCATAGAGAACCCGTTCGAATTTTAACCGAGTAAAAATCTAAGAATTTAAGATTAATTTGTATAATTAGGTTAAAAATCCCACAACTAACTATCTGAACTCAAAAATTTTTATTTAATATCATTTTGTGATGATTTTGTTGGGTTTAAAGCGTGCATGTCTAAATGGGCTTTATTGAGAACCTGTTCGAATTTTAAACGAGTAAAAATCTAAAATTTTAAGATTAAGTTGTATAATTAGGATCAAAAATCCTATAATAAACTATTTGAACTCATAAAAATTGATTTAATATCATTTTACGATCGTTTTGTTGGGTTTAAAGCATGCGTGTCTAGTTTGGCTTCATAGAGAACCCGTTCGAATTTTAACCGAGTAAAAATCTAAAAATTTAAGATTAATTTGTGTAATTAGTTTAAAAATCCCATAATTAAATATCTGAACCCATAAAATTTTATTTAATATCATTTTGCGGTGATTTTGTTGGGTTTAAAACGTGCATGTCTAAATGGGCTTTTTTGAGAACCTTTTCGAATTTTAAACGAGTAAAAATCTAAAATTTTAAGATTATGTTGTATAATTAGGTTCAAAATCCTATAATAAACTATTTGAACTCATAAAAATTGATTTAATATCATTTTACGATCGTTTTGTTGGGTTTAAAGCATGCGTGTCTAGTTTGGCTTCATAGAGAACCCATTCGAATTTTAACCGAGTAAAAATCTAAAAATTTAAGATTAATTTTTATAATTAGGTTAAAAATCCCGCAGTTAACTATCTGAACCCATCAAATTTTATTTAATATCATTTTGCGGTGATTTTGAGCGTGCATGTCAAAATGGGCTTTATTGAGAACCTATTCGAATTTTAAACGAGTAAAAATCTAAAGTTGTAGGGACTGTTTTGTGGTTAAATTTATGAAGGATTTTGATGTTAGGATGCTTAAAATGGTCTTATGTGGACTGATTTGAAGTAAAATGAAGCATGAGAAAGTTTAGTAGTGAATTAAGTACTAAATGTATTGTTTGGACTGTTTTGCTAGAATTGAGAAATTGATGGACTTAATTGTTATTGTTGAATCTGGAAATTTAATGTTGAATTCATAGGATAATGTTTTAAGAGTGTGGAAATTAAATTGTAGGTGTTTTGGTTGAAAAGATGAAGGAAAGAAAGTGTTAGAATTGGTAAAGTGCTTTGGACTAGCTATTAGGTGACATTTTGGTGGCTTCATAAAATGAGCTGATAACTTTGTTGAATTGCATAATTAAAAATGGTTGCATAGGTAAAATGTGCTTAAAAATTGAGCCTACTAAAGTTTACAAATGTTGGATGAGTTGAATTGGTGATAAGGTTGATGAATTTTGAGCTAAAATTATTGTAGGTGAAATCTGTCCAGAATAGGTCTGTACTGGACAGTAGCTTTGGAAAATTTCCTAGATTAATGTACAAGGAATTTAAGGCTGGAAATGAGCAGTCTAGAACTTGGATGAGTCTACTTTAATTAGAAAAAAAAACCTCACCTTGTTTGCCCTTGTAAATTAGGAGATATAAGAGAAACAAAAAGATTGGTCCAGACTGTCCCGAAACAACATTGCCTTGTCTTTGATCGAAAACTGGTATTGATGGGTTCGTAGGAAAAATTCAAACTTTATATGGTTTAAAAGATGGTTTCGTTAGCTTTAAAACGAGGTAAAGTGGGCAAATTTTGGACATGTGGATCAAAAGATAAAAATAGTTTAGTGAGCATTGCACAAACTGTCCTGGAAACTAATCTCACTGTTTTGGTTGTTTTGGAATTGTTAATTATGAAATGTGTGAATTGAATGTATTTTGATATTGTGTATATGATTTTGTGTGTATTAGAGGTCTCTAAAGAGGTTGATAGTGAAGAGGAGCTGAGGCAAGAGCTTGCCAAAAGAAGGAGCAAGGGGCCAATCATCCATAATCCTTAGGAGTTTTGCTTGGATTGTTTGTGAGTGCGACTTTCTTTGGGGTTGGGACTAGGTCCTAACCCAATTCTGATTTTTGTTGTTTATGATTAAACCGGTATGAAATATGACTTAATATAAACTTGGCTAATCTTTAAGGGAAGAGTGAAATGCTATGAGAACTTGCTTGTTGCCATGTTATTTGTTAGCATGTTGATTGAATATGAATTGCTTGTTAAGTATTTGTTTTGGTTTGTTCATACCCATGCATTGCATATGCCGAGGTATGAATGGCATGCTTAAGCTTGGGATGCAAGGTACGTGTACATGCATTTGTTCCATGCAATTAAAGTTCTGATTTTGCTTGTGCTTGGCATGTTTAATGTAATGTATATGAAATGACATGAAATGAATTCTTATGAGCCTAGGCACAATGGCCTAAGAGGCTTGGCCTATGAGGATCGTGTTATTGAAATGATATTGAATATTGGATTGATATGCTTAAATTGATAATCGACAACCTTGGTAGCTAGTTAGTTAGATAGGAGGGCATGCCTTAGAATCTAGAGCTCATTGTATCGGGTAGGACTTCGGTCCGGGGCAATTGGCCCTTATTGGAGACAGACGGAGGGTACGTTTTTGGTCATTGGCGACAGTAGGAGGGTTTGACCAACACTATAGGTGCATATTGTGGCGACAGTTGGTTGGAGATTCGATTATCTTCTAGCTAAATACCAAGGTGGTTGTAATGATTTAATTAACTTGAATTTAAATTGCACTATAATTATTAGTTAAATGCAAGCATGATTACTTGTTATGAAAATGCACTTGTTATTGGCATATTACTTATCGGATTGTCATATATCGAACATTGGATTGTTACATGCATTTGGATTGTCATATAGTGAACATTAAATCGATACATGTAATCGGATTGTCACATGTTGAACCTTGAATTGAATTGTTATACATTGAATTGGTATGTGTACTTGACTTGGTATATGTAAACTTATTGGACTGATATATGCTCGATTGAATTTGGTATATGTGTACTTGAATTTGGTATGTTATGGTATATGTGAACTTAACATTGCATATGATACATGTTTGGATTGTCTTGGATTGTTTTGATTTTTCGTTACCTCACTAAGTACCTTATGTACTTACCCCCGCTCCCTTCGCTCTTCCCAAACATTTTAGGTTGATCGATTAATAGCTCGGTCCCGGATTTCCGTCGTTCGGATCGGCAAGCTTCACAAGCCAAGTATGATCTTTTTGTATCTCCTAGTGGTGGCTAGTCTTGTTTAGTTAGACCATGCATTTTGATTACTTTAGACGGTTTGTATATAGTGAACCACATTTTGGTAGCTTCGGGCTTAGATTTGTATAACTTAAGAATGATGACATATTTGATACGTTTAATATGTATGTATATTTGTAATGGATTGCATGTTATGGAATGGAATGGAACGAACTATTGATATTGTTATATGGAATGGATAAATGAATTATAGAACTATTGAATGAACAATAGGTTTCGGGAATGTTTAGTAATGAATATAAGTTGCTAAGTGGTTTAAAGGCCTAGTAATAGGAAAAAGTTTTAATTTACCTCTAAAATCGGTACTTTCGGGTTAAGTTAAGTTGGTAAACCATTGTTCGGGCCGGGTTATCGAAGTGCTCAAGGATCGGTGACGCCCCTTTCCTACCGGCCCAGGGTGGGGGTGTCACAGCTTCATAGAGAACCCGTTCGAATTTTAACCGAGTAAAAATCTAAAAAATTTAGATTAATTTTTATAATTAGGTTAAAAGTTCCACAATTAACTATCTAAACCCATAAAATTTTATTTAATTTCATTTTCTGGTGATTTTGTTGGGTTTAAAGCGTGCATGTCAAAATGGGCTTTATTGAGAATCTGTTCGAATTTTAAACGAGTAAAAATCTAAAATTTTAGGATTAAGTTGTATAAATATTTTCAAAATCCTATAATAAACTATTTGAACTCATAAAAATTGATTTAATATCATTTTACGATCGTTTTGTTGGGTTTAAAGCATGCGTGTCTAGTTGGGCTTCATAGAGAACCCGTTCGAATTTTAACCGAGTAAAAATCTAAAAATTTAAGATTAAATTGTACAATTAGGTTAAAAATCCCATAATTAAAAATCTGAACCCATAAAATTTTATTTAATATCATTTTGCGGTGATTTTGTTGGGTTTAAAGCGTGCATGTCTAAATGGGCTTTTTTGAGAACCTATTCGAATTTTAAACGAGTAAAAATCTAAAATTTTAGGATTAAGTTGTATAATTAGGTTCAAAATCCTATAATAAACTATTTGAACTCATAAAAATGGATTTAATATCATTTTACGATAATTTTTTTGGGTTTAAAGCATGTGTGTCTAGTTGGGCTTCATAGAGAACCTGTTCGAATTTTAACCGAGTAAAAATCTAAAAATTTAAGATTAATTTGTATAATTAGGTTAAAAATCCCATAATTAAATATCTGAACCCATAAAATTTTATTTAATATCATTTTGCGGTGATTTTGTTGGGTTTAAAGCGTGCATGTCTAAATGGGCTTTTTTGAGAACCTGTTCCAATTTTAAACGAGTAAAAATCTAAAATTTTTTAGGATTAAGTTGTATAATTATTTTCAAAATCCTATAATAAACTATTTGAACTTATAAAAATTGATTTAACATCATTTTACGATCGTTTTGTTGCGTTTAAAGCATGCGTGTCTAGTTGGGCTTCATAGAGATCCCGTCCGAATTTTAACCGAGTAAAAATATAAAAATGTAAGATTAATTTTTATAATTAGGTTAAAATCGCACAATTAACTATATGAACCCATAAAATTTTATTTAATATCATTTTGTGATGATTTTGTTGGGTTTAAAGCGTGCATGTCTAAATGGGCTTTTTTGAGAACCTGTTCGAATTTTAAACGAGTAAAAATCTAAAATTTTAGTAATAAGTTGTATAATTATTTTCAAAATGGGCTTTTTTGAGAACCTGTTCGAATTTTAAACGAGTAAAAATCTAAAATTTTAGGATTAAGTTGTATAATTATTTTCAAAATCCTATAATAAACTATTTGAACTCATAAAAATTGATTTTATATCATTTTGCGATCGTTTTGTTGAGTTTAAAGCATGCGTGTCTAGTTGGGCTTCATAGAGAACCCGTTCGAATTTTAACCAAGTAAAAATCTAAAAATTTAAGATTAATTTGTACAATTAGGTTAAAAATCCCATAATTAACTATCTGAACCCATCAAATTTTATTTAAATATCATTTTGCGGTGATTTTGTTGGGTTTAAAGAGTGCATGTCAAAATGGCTTTATTGAGAACCTGTTCGAATTTTAAACGAGTAAAAATCTAAAATTTTAGGATTAAGTTGTATAATTAGGTTCAAAATCCTATAATAAACTATTTGAACTCATAAAAATTAAAAATTAATTTAATATCATTTTACGATTCTTTTGTTGGGTTTAAAGCATGCGTGTCTAGTCGGGCTTCATAGAGAACCCGTTCGAATTTTAACTGAGTAAAAATCTAAAAACTTAAGATTAATTTTTATAATTACGTTAAAAATCGCACAATTAACTATATGAACCCATAAAATTTTATTTAATATCATTTTGTGATGATTTTGTTGGGTTTAAAGCGTGCATGTCTAAATGAGCTTTTTTGGGAACCTGTTCGATATTTAAACGAGTAAAAATCTAAAATTTTAGGATTAAGTTGTATAATTAGGTTCAAAATCCTATAATAAAATATTTGAACTCATAAAAATTGATTTAATATCATTTTACGATCGTTTTGTTTGGTTTAAAGCAAGCGTGTCTAGTTGTGCTTCATAGAGAAGTCGTTCGAATTTTAACCGAGTAAAACTCTAAAAATTTAAGATTAATTTGTATAATTAGGTTAAAAATCTAATAATTAAATAACTGAACGCATAAAATTTTATTTAATATCATTTTGCGGTGATTTTGTTGGGTTTAAAGCGTGCATGTCTAAATGGGCTTTTTTGAGAACCTGTTCGAATTTTAAACGAGTAAAAATCTAAAATTTTAGGATTAAGTTGTATAATTAGGTTCAAAATCCTATAATAAACTATTTGAACTCATAAAAATTGATTTAATATCATTTTAAGATTCTTTTGTTGGGTTTAAAGCATGCGTGTCTAGTTGGGCTTCATAGAGAACCCGTCCGGATTTTAACCGAGTAAAAATATAAAAATGTAAGATTAATTTTTATAATTAGGTTAAAAATCGCACAATTAACTATATGAACCCATAAAATTTTATTTAATATCATTTTGTGATGATTTTGTTGGGTTTAAAGCGTGCATGTCTAAATGGGCTTTTTTGAGAACCTGTTCGAATTTTAAACGAGTAAAAATCTAAAATTTTAGGATTAAGTTGTCTAATTAGGTTCAAAATCCTATAATAAACTATTTGAACTCATAAAAATTGATTTAATATCATTTTACGATCGTTTTGTTGGGTTTAAAGCAAGCGTGTCTAGTTGGGCTTCATAGAGAATCCGTTCGAATTTTCACCGAGTAAAAATCTAAAAATTTAAGATTAATTTTAATAATTTGGTTAAAAATCCCACAATAAACTATCTGAACCCATAAAATTTTATTTAATATCATTTTGCGGTGATTTTGTTGGGTTTAAAGCGTGCATGTCTAAATGGGCTTCTTTAAGAACCTGTTCGAATTTTAAACGAGTAAAAATCTAAAATTTTTTAGGATTAAGTTGTATAATTATTTTCAAAATCCTATAATAAACTATTTGAACTCATAAAAATTGATTTAACATCATTTTACGATCGTTTTGTTGCGTTTAAAGCATGCGTGTCTAGTTGGGCTTCATAGAGAACCCGTCCGGATTTTAACCGAGTAAAAAAATAAAAATGTAAGATTAATTTTTATAATTAGGTTAAAATCGCACAATTAACTATATGAACCCATAAAATTTTATTTAATATCATTTTGTGATGATTTTGTTGGGTTTAAAGCGTGCATGTCTAAATGGGCTTTTTTGAGAACCTGTTCGAATTTTAAACGGGTAAAAATTTAAAATTTTAGGATTAAGTTGTATAATTAGGTTCAAAATCCTATAATAAACTATTTGAACTTATAAAAATTGATTTAATATCATTTTACGATCGTTTTGTGGGGTTTAAAGCATGCGTGTCTAGTTTGGCTTCATAGAGAACCCGTTCGAATTTTAACTGAGTAAAAATCTAAGAATTTAAGATTAATTTGTATAATTAGGTTAAAAATCCCACAACTAACTATTTGAACTCAAAAATTTTTATTTAATATCATTTTGTGATGATTTTGTTGGGTTTAAAGCGTGCATGTCTAAATGGGCTTTTTTGGGAACCTGTTCGATATTTAAACGAGTAAAAATCTAAAATTTTAGGATTAAATTGTATTATTAGGTTCAAAATCCTATAATAAACTATTTGAACTCATAAAAATTGATTTAATATCATTTTACGATCGTTTTGTTGGGTTGAAAGCATGCGTGTCTAGTTTGACTTCATAGAGAACCCGTTCGAATTTTAACCGAGTAAAAATCTAAAAATTTAAGATTACTTTGTATAATTAGGTTAAAAATCCAATAATTAAATATCTGAACCCATAAAATTTTATTTAATATCATTTTGTGATGATTTTTTTGGGTTTAAAACGTGCATGTCTAAATGGGCTTTTTTGAGAACCTTTTCGAATTTTAAACGAGTAAAAATCTAAAATTTTAAGATTAAGTTGTATAATTAGGTTCAAAATCCTATAATAAACTATTTGAACTCATAAAAATTGATTTAATATCATTTTACGATCGTTTTGTTGGGTTTAAAGCATGCGTGTCTAGTTGGGCTTCATAGAGAACCCGTTCGAATTTTAACCGAGTAAAAATCTAAAATTTAAGATTAATATTTATAATTAGGTTAAAAATACCTCAATTAACTATCTGAACCCATCAAATTTTATTTAATATCATTTTGCGGTGATTTTGTTGGGTTTAAAGCGTGCATGTTTAAATGGGCTTTTTTGAGAACCTGTTCGAATTTTAAACGAGTAAAAATCTAAAATTTTAGGATTAAGTTGTATAATTAGGTTCAAAATCCTATAATAAACTATTTGAACTCATAAAAATTGATTTAATATCATTTTACGATCGTTTTGTTGGGTTTAAAGCAAGCGTGTCTAGTTGGGCTTCATAGAGAACCCGTTCGAATTTTAACTGAGTAAAAATCTAAAAATTTAAGATTAATTTGTATAATTAGGTTAAAAATCCAATAATTAAATATCTGAACGCATAAAATTTTATTTAATATCATTTTGCGGTGATTTTGTTGGGTTTAAAGCGTGCATGTCTAAATGGGCTTTTTTGAGAACCTGTTCGAATTTTAAACGAGTAAAAATCTAAAATTTTAGGATTAAGTTGTATAATTAGGTTTAAAATCCTATAATAAACTATTTGAACTCATAAAAATTGATTTAATATCATTTTAAGATTCTTTTGTTGGGTTTAAAGCATGCGTGTCTAGTTGGGCTTCATAGAGAACCCGTCCGGATTTTAACCGAGTAAAAATATAAAAATGTAAGATTAATTTTTATAATTAGGTTAAAATCGCACAATTAACTATATGAACCCATAAAATTTTATTTAATATCATTTTGTGATGATTTTGTTGGGTTTAAAGCGTGCATGTCTAAATGGGCTTTTTTGAGAACCTGTTCGAATTTTAAACGGGTAAAAATCTAAAATTTTAGGATTAAGTTGTCTAATTATTTTCAAAATGGGCTTTTTTGAGAACCTGTTCGAATTTTAAACGAGTAAAAATCTAAAATTTTAAGATTAAGTTTTATAATTAGGATCAAAAATCCTATAATAAACTATTCGAACTCATAAAAATTGATTTAATATCATTTTACGATCGTTTTGTTGGGTTTAAAGCATGCGTGTCTAGTTGGGCTTCATAGAGAACCCATCCGAATTTTAACCGAGTAAAAATATAAAATTTATGATTAATTTTTATAATTAGGTTAAAAATCCCACAATTAACTATCTGAACCCATCAAATTTTATTTAATATCATTTTGCGGTGATTCTGTTGCGTTCAAAGCGTTCATGTCAAAATGGGCTTTATTGAGAACCTGTTCGAATTTTAAACGAGTAAAAATCTAAAATTTTAGGATTAAGTTGTATAATTAGGTTCAAAATCCTATAATAAACTATTTGAACTCATAAAAATTGATTTAATATCATTTTACGATCGTTTTGTTGGGTTTAAAGCATGCGTGTCTAGTTGGGATTCATAGAGAACCCGTTCGAATTTTAACCGAGTAAAAATCTACGAATTTAAGATTAATTTGTATAGTTAGGTTAAAAATCCAACAACTAACTATCTGAACTCAAAAATTTTTATTTAATATCATTTTGTGATGATTTTGTTGGGTTTAAAGCGTGCATGTCTAAATGGGCTTTTTTGGGAACCTGTTCGAATTTTAAACGAGTAAAAATCTAAAATTTTAGGATTAAGTTGTATAATTAGGTTCAAAATCCTATAATAAACTATTTGAACTCATAAAAATTGATTTAATATCATTTTACGATCGTTTTGTTGGGTTTAAAGCATGCGTGTCTAGTTGGGATTCATAGAGAACCCGTTCGAATTTTAACCGAGTAAAAATCTACGAATTTAAGATTAATTTGTATAGTTAGGTTAAAAATCCAACAACTAACTATCTGAACTCAAAAATTTTTATTTAATATCATTTTGTGATGATTTTGTTGGGTTTAAAGCGTGCATGTCTAAATGGGCTTTTTTGGGAACCTGTTCGATATTTAAACGAGTAAAAATCTAAAATTTTAGGATTAAGTTGTATAATTAGGTTCAAAATCCTATAATAAACTATTTGAACTCATAAAAATTGATTTAATATCATTTTACGATCGTTTTGTTGGGTTTAAAGCATGCGTGTCTAGTTGGGATTCAAAGAGAACCCGTTCGAATTTTAACCGAGTAAAAATCTAAAAATTTAAGATTAATTTGTATAATTAGGTTACAAATCCAATAATTAAATTTCTGAACCCATAAAATTTTATTTAATATCATTTTGCGGTGGTTTTGTTGGGTTTAAAGCGTGCATGTCTAAATGGGCTTTTTTGAGAACCTTTTCGAATTTTAAAGGAGTAAAAATCTAAAATTTTAAGATTAAGTTGTATAATTAGGTTCAAAATCCTATAATAAACAATTTGAACTCATAAAAATTAAAAATTGATTTAATATCATTTTACGATTCTTTTGTTGGGTTTAAAGCATGCGTGTCTAGTCGGGCTTCATAGAGAACCCGTTCGAATTTTAACTGAGTAAAAATCTAAAAACTTAAGATTAATTTTTATAATTAGGTTAAAAATCGCACAATTAACTATATGAACCCATAAAATTTTATTTAATATCATTTTGTGATGATTTTGTTGGGTTTAAAGCGTGCATGTCTAAATGGGTTTTTTTGAGAACCTGTTCGAATTTTAACCGAGTAAAAATCTAAAAATTTAAGATTAATTTGTATAATTAGGTTAAAAATCCCACAACTAACTATCTGAACTCAAATTTTTATTTAATATCATTTTGTGATGATTTTGTTGGGTTTAAAGCGTGCATGTCTAAATGAGCTTTTTTGGGAACCTGTTCGATATTTAAACGAGTAAAAATCTAAAATTTTAGGATTAAGTTGTCTAATTAGGTTCAAAATCCTATAATAAACTATTTGAACTCATAAAAATTCATTTAATATCATTTTACGATCGTTTTGTTTGGTTTAAAGCAATCGTGTCTAGTTGTGCTTCATAGAGAACTCGTTCGAATTTTAACCGAGTAAAAATCTAAAAATTTAAGATTAATTTGTATAATTAGGTTAAAAATCCAATAATTAAATATCTGAACGCATAAAATTTTATTTAATATCATTTTGCGGTGATTTTGTTGGGTTTAAAGCGTGCATGTCTAAATGGGCTTTTTTGAGAACCTGTTCGAATTTTAAACGAGTAAAAATCTAAAATTTTAGGATTAAGTTGTATAATTAGGTTCAAAATCCTATAATAAACTATTTGAACTCATAAAAATTGATTTAATATCATTTTACGATCGTTTTGTTGGGTTTAAAGCATGCGTGTCTAGTTGGGATTCATAGAGAACCCGTTCGAATTTTAACCGAGTAAAAATCTACGAATTAAAGATTAATTTGTATAATTAGGTTAAAAATCCAACAACTAACTATCTGAACTCAAAAGTTTTTATTTAATATCATTTTGTGATGATTTTGTTGGGTTTAAAGCGTGCATGTCTAAATGGGCTTTTTTGGGAACCTGTTCGATATTTAAACGAGTAAAAATCTAAAATTTTAGGATTAAGTTGTATAATTAGGTTCAAAATCCTATAATAAACTATTTGAACTCATAAAAATTGATTTAATATCATTTTACGATCGTTTTGTTGGGTTTAAAGCAAGCGTGTCTAGTTGGGCTTCATAGAGAACCCGTTCGAATTTTAACTGAGTAAAAATCTAAAAATTTAAGATTAATTTGTATAATTAGGTTAAAAATCCAATAATTAAATATCTGAACGCATAAAATTTTATTTAATATCATTTTGCGGTGATTTTGTTGGGTTTAAAGCGTGCATGTCTAAATGGGCTTTTTTGAGAACCTGTTCGAATTTTAAACGAGTAAAAATCTAAAATTTTAGGATTAAGTTGTATAATTAGGTTCAAAATCCTATAATAAACTATTTGAACTCATAAAAATTGATTTAATATCATTTTAAGATTCTTTTGTTGGGTTTAAAGCATGCGTGTCTAGTTGGGCTTCATAGAGAACCCGTCCGGATTTTAACCGAGTAAAAATATAAAAATATAAGATTAATTTTTATAATTAGGTTAAAATCGCACAATTAACTATGTGAACCCATAAAATTTTATTTAATATCATTTTGTGATGATTTTGTTGGGTTTAAAGCGTGCATGTCTAAATGGGCTTTTTTGAGAACCTGTTCGAATTTTAAACGGGTAAAAATCTAAAATTTTAGGATTAAGTTGTCTAATTATTTTATAAATGGGATTTTTTGAGAACCTGTTCGAATTTTAAACGAGTAAAAATCTAAAATTTTAAGATTAAGTTGTATAATTAGGATCAAAAATCCTATAATAAACTATTCGAACTCATAAAAATTGATTTAATATCATTTTACGATCGTTTTGTTGGGTTTAAAGCATGCGTGTCTAGTTGGGCTTCATAGAGAACCCATTCGAATTTTAACCGAGTAAAAATATAAAATTTATGATTAATTTTTATAATTAGGTTAAAAATCCCACAATTAACTATCTGAACCCATCAAATTTTATTTAATATCATTTTGCGGTAATTCTGTTGCGTTCAAAGCGTTCATGTCAAAATGGGCTTTATTGAGAACCTGTTCGAATTTTAAACGAGTAAAAATCTAAAATTTTAGGATTAAGTTGTATAATTAGGTTCAAAATCCTATAATAAACTATTTGAACTCATAAAAATTGATTTAATATCATTTTACGATCGTTTTGTTGGGTTTAAAGCATGCGTGTCTAGTTGGGATTCATAGAGAACCCGTTCGAATTTTAACCGAGTAAAAATCTACGAATTTAAGATTAATTTGTATAGTTAGGTTAAAAATCCAACAACTAACTATCTGAACTCAAAAATTTTTATTTAATATCATTTTGTGATGATTTTGTTGGGTTTAAAGCGTGCATGTCTAAATGGGCTTTTTTGGGAACCTGTTCGATATTTAAACGAGTAAAAATCTAAAATTTTAGGATTAAGTTGTATAATTAGGTTCAAAATCCTATAATAAACTATATGAACTCATAAAAATTGATTTAATATCATTTTACGATCGTTTTGTTGGGTTTAAAGCATGCGTGTCTAGTTGGGATTCATAGAGAACCCGTTCGAATTTTAACCGAGTAAAAATCTAAAAATTTAAGATTAATTTGTATAATTAGGTTACAAATCCAATAATTAAATTTCTGAACCCATAAAATTTTATTTAATATCATTTTGCGGTGGTTTTGTTGGGTTTAAAGCGTGCATGTCTAAATGGGCTTTTTTGAGAACCTTTTCGAATTTTAAACGAGTAAAAATCTAAAATTTTAAGATTAAGTTGTATAATTAGGTTCAAAATCCTATAATAAACAATTTGAACTCATAAAAATTAAAAATTGATTTAATATCATTTTACGATTCTTTTGTTGGGTTTAAAGCATGCGTGTCTAGTCGGGCTTCATAGAGAACCCGTTCGAATTTTAACTGAGTAAAAATCTAAAAACTTAAGATTAATTTTTATAATTAGGTTAAAAATCGCACAATTAACTATATGAACCCATAAAATTTTATTTAATATCATTTTGTGATGATTTTGTTGGGTTTAAAGCGTGCATGTCTAAATGGGCTTTTTTGAGAACCTGTTCGAATTTTAACCGAGTAAAAATCTAAAAATTTAAGATTAATTTGTATAATTAGGTTAAAAATCCCACAACTAACTATCTGAACTCAAAAATTTTTATTTAATATCATTTTGTGATGATTTTGTTGGGTTTAAAGCGTGCATGTCTAAATGAGCTTTTTTGGGAACCTGTTCGATATTTAAACGAGTAAAAATCTAAAATTTTAGGATTAAGTTGTATAATTAGGTTCAAAATCCTATAATAAACTATTTGAACTCATAAAAATTGATTTAATATCATTTTACGATCGTTTTGTTTGGTTTAAAGCAAGCGTGTCTAGTTGTGCTTCATAGAGAACTCGTTCGAATTTTAACCGAGTAAAAATCTAAAAATTTAAGATTAATTTGTATAATTAGGTTAAAAATCCAATAATTAAATATCTGAACGCATAAAATTTTATTTAATATCATTTTGCGGTGATTTTGTTGGGTTTAAAGCGTGCATGTCTAAATGGGCTTTTTTGAGAACCTGTTCGAATTTTAAACGAGTAAAAATCTAAAATTTTAGGATTAAGTTGTATAATTAGGTTCAAAATCCTATAATAAACTATTTGAACTCATAAAAATTGATTTAATATCATTTTAAGATTCTTTTGTTGGGTTTAAAGCATGCGTGTCTAGTTGGGCTTCATAGAGAACCCGTCCGGATTTTAACCGAGTAAAAATATAAAAATGTAAGATTAATTTTTATAATTAGGTTAAAATCGCACAATTAACTATATGAACCCATAAAATTTTATTTAATATCATTTTGTGATGATTTTGTTGGGTTTAAAGCGTGCATGTCTAAATGGGCTTTTTTGAGAACCTGTTCGAATTTTAAACGGGTAAAAATCTAAAATTTTAGGATTAAGTTGTCTAATTATTTTCAAAATGGGATTTTTTGAGAACCTGTTCGAATTTTGAACGAGTAAAAATCTAAAATTTTAGGATTAAGTTGTATAATTATTTTCAAAATCCTATAATAAACTATTTGAACTCATAAAAATTGATTTAATATCATTTTACGATCCTTTTGTTGAGTTTAAAGCATGCGTGTCTAGTTGGGCTTCATAGAGAACCCGTTCAAATTTTAACCGAGTAAAAATCTAAAAATTTAAGATTAATTTGTACAATTAGGTTAAAAATCCCATAATTAACTATCTGAACCCATAAAATTTTATTTAATATCATTTTGCGGTGATTTTGTTGGGTTTAAAGAGTGCATGTCAAAATGGGCTTTATTGAGAACCTGTTCGAATTTTAAACGAGTAAAAATCTAAAATTTTAGGATTAAGTTGTATAATTAGGTTCAAAATCCTATAATAAACTATTTGAACTCATAAAAATTGATTTAATATCATTTTACGATTCTTTTGTTGGGTTTAAAGCATGCGTGTCTAGTCGGGCTTCATAGAGAACCCGTTCGAATTTTAACTGAGTAAAAATCTAAAAACTTAAGATTAATTTTTATAATTAGGTTAAAAATCGCACAATTAACTATATGAACCCATAAAATTTTATTTAATATCATTTTGTGATGATTTTGTTGGGTTTAAAGCGTGCATGTCTAAATGGGCTTTTTTGAGAACCTGTTCGAATTTTAAACGAGTAAAAATCTAAAATTTTAGGATTAAGTTGTCTAATTAGGTTCAAAATCCTATAATAAACTATTTGAACTTATAAAAATTGATTTAATATCATTTTAGGATCGTTTTGTTGGGTTTAAAGCAAGCGTGTCTAGTTGGGCTTCATAGAGAACCCGTTCGAATTTTAACCGAGTAAAAATCTAAACATTTAAGATTAATTTGTATAATTAGGTTAAAAATCTAATAATTAAATATCTGAGCGCATAAAATTTTATTTAATATCATTTTGCGGTGATTTTGTTGGGTTTAAAGCGTGCATGTCTAAATGGGCTTTTTTGAGAACCTGTTCGAATTTTAAACGAGTAAAAATCTAAAATTTTAGGATGAAGTTGTATAATTAGGTTCAAAATCCTATAATAAACTATTTGAACTCATAAAAATTGATTTAATATCATTTTAAGATTCTTTTGTTGGGTTTAAAGCATGCGTGTCTAGTTTGGCTTCATAGAGAACCTGTTCGAATTTTAACCGAGTAAAAATCTAAAAACATAAGATTAATTTTTATAATTAGGTTAAAAATCGCACAATTAACTATATGAACCCATAAAATTTTATTTAATATCATTTTGTGATGATTTTGTTGGGTTTAAAGCGTGCATGTCTAAATGGGCTTTTTTGAGAACCTGTTCGAATTTTAAACGAGTAAAAATTTAAAATTTTAGGATTAAGTTGTATAATTAGGTTCAAAATCCTATAATAAACTATTTGAACTTATAAAAATTGATTTAATATCATTTTACGATCGTTTTGTGGGGTTTAAAGCATGCGTGTCTAGTTTGGCTTCATAGAGAACCCGTTCGAATTTTAACTGAGTAAAAATCTAAGAATTTAAGATTAATTTGTATAATTAGGTTAAAAATCCCACAACTAACTATCTGAACTCAAAAATTTTTATTTAATATCATTTTGTGATGATTTTGTTGGGTTTAAAGCGTGCATGTCTAAATGGGCTTTTTTGGGAACCTGTTCGATATTTAAACGAGTAAAAATCTAAAATTTTAGGATTAAATTGTATTATTAGGTTCAAAATCCTATAATAAACTATTTGAACTCATAAAAATTGATTTAATATCATTTTACGATCGTTTTGTTGGGTTGAAAGCATGCGTGTCTAGTTTGACTTCATAGAGAACCCGTTCGAATTTTAACCGAGTAAAAATATAAAAATATAAGATTAATTTTTATAATTAGGTTAAAATCGCACAATTAACTATGTGAACCCATAAAATTTTATTTAATATCATTTTGTGATGATTTTGTTGGGTTTAAAGCGTGCATGTCTAAATGGGCTTTTTTGAGAACCTGTTCGAATTTTAAACGGGTAAAAATCTAAAATTTTAGGATTAAGTTGTCTAATTATTTTCAAAATGGGATTTTTTGAGAACCTGTTCGAATTTTAAACGAGTAAAAATCTAAAATTTTAAGATTAAGTTGTATAATTAGGATCAAAAATCCTATAATAAACTATTCGAACTCATAAAAATTGATTTAATATCATTTTACGATCGTTTTGTTGGGTTTAAAGCATGCGTGTCTAGTTGGGCTTCATAGAGAACCCGTTCGAATTTTAATCGAGTAAAAATATAAAATTTATGGTTAATTTTTATAATTAGGTTAAAAATCGCACAATTAACTATCTGAACCCATCAAATTTTATTTAATATCATTTTGCGGTGATTCTGTTGCGTTCAAAGCGTTCATGTCAAAATGGGCTTTATTGAGAACCTGTTCGAATTTTAAACGAGTAAAAATCTAAAATTTTAGGATTAAGTTGTATAATTAGGTTCAAAATCCTATAATAAACTATTTGAACTTATAAAAATTGATTTAATATCATTTTACGATCGTTTTGTGGGGTTTAAAGCATGCGTGTCTAGTTTGGCTTCATAGAGAACCCGTTCGAATTTTAACTGAGTAAAAATCTAAGAATTTAAGATTAATTTGTATAATTAGGTTAAAAATCCCACAACTAACTATCTGAACTCAAAAATTTTTATTTAATATCATTTTGTGATGATTTTGTTGGGTTTAAAGCGTGCATGTCTAAATGGGCTTTTTTGGGAACCTGTTCGATATTTAAACGAGTAAAAATCTAAAATTTTAGGATTAAATTGTATTATTAGGTTCAAAATCCTATAATAAACTATTTGAACTCATAAAAATTGATTTAATATCATTTTACGATCGTTTTGTTGGGTTGAAAGCATGCGTGTCTAGTTTGACTTCATAGAGAACCCGTTCGAATTTTAACCGAGTAAAAATATAAAAATATAAGATTAATTTTTATAATTAGGTTAAAATCGCACAATTAACTATGTGAACCCATAAAATTTTATTTAATATCATTTTGTGATGATTTTGTTGGGTTTAAAGCGTGCATGTCTAAATGGGCTTTTTTGAGAACCTGTTCGAATTTTAAACGGGTAAAAATCTAAAATTTTAGGATTAAGTTGTCTAATTATTTTCAAAATGGGATTTTTTGAGAACCTGTTCGAATTTTAAACGAGTAAAAATCTAAAATTTTAAGATTAAGTTGTATAATTAGGATCAAAAATCCTATAATAAACTATTCGAACTCATAAAAATTGATTTAATATCATTTTACGATCGTTTTGTTGGGTTTAAAGCATGCGTGTCTAGTTGGGCTTCATAGAGAACCCGTTCGAATTTTAATCGAGTAAAAATATAAAATTTATGGTTAATTTTTATAATTAGGTTAAAAATCGCACAATTAACTATCTGAACCCATCAAATTTTATTTAATATCATTTTGCGGTGATTCTGTTGCGTTCAAAGCGTTCATGTCAAAATGGGCTTTATTGAGAACCTGTTCGAATTTTAAACGAGTAAAAATCTAAAATTTTAGGATTAAGTTGTATAATTAGGTTCAAAATCCTATAATAAACTATTTGAACTTATAAAAATTGATTTAATATCATTTTACGATCGTTTTGTGGGGTTTAAAGCATGCGTGTCTAGTTTGGCTTCATAGAGAACCCGTTCGAATTTTAACTGAGTAAAAATCTAAGAATTTAAGATTAATTTGTATAATTAGGTTAAAAATCCCACAACTAACTATCTGAACTCAAAAATTTTTATTTAATATCATTTTGTGATGATTTTGTTGGGTTTAAAGCGTGCATGTCTAAATGGGCTTTTTTGGGAACCTGTTCGATATTTAAACGAGTAAAAATCTAAAATTTTAGGATTAAATTGTATTATTAGGTTCAAAATCCTATAATAAACTATTTGAACTCATAAAAATTGATTTAATATCATTTTACGATCGTTTTGTTGGGTTGAAAGCATGCGTGTCTAGTTTGACTTCATAGAGAACCCGTTCGAATTTTAACCGAGTAAAAATATAAAAATATAAGATTAATTTTTATAATTAGGTTAAAATCGCACAATTAACTATGTGAACCCATAAAATTTTATTTAATATCATTTTGTGATGATTTTGTTGGGTTTAAAGCGTGCATGTCTAAATGGGCTTTTTTGAGAACCTGTTCGAATTTTAAACGGGTAAAAATCTAAAATTTTAGGATTAAGTTGTCTAATTATTTTCAAAATGGGATTTTTTGAGAACCTGTTCGAATTTTAAACGAGTAAAAATCTAAAATTTTAAGATTAAGTTGTATAATTAGGATCAAAAATCCTATAATAAACTATTCGAACTCATAAAAATTGATTTAATATCATTTTACGATCGTTTTGTTGGGTTTAAAGCATGCGTGTCTAGTTGGGCTTCATAGAGAACCCGTTCGAATTTTAATCGAGTAAAAATATAAAATTTATGGTTAATTTTTATAATTAGGTTAAAAATCGCACAATTAACTATCTGAACCCATCAAATTTTATTTAATATCATTTTGCGGTGATTCTGTTGCGTTCAAAGCGTTCATGTCAAAATGGGCTTTATTGAGAACCTGTTCGAATTTTAAACGAGTAAAAATCTAAAATTTTAGGATTAAGTTGTATAATTAGGTTCAAAATCCTATAATAAACTATTTGAACTTATAAAAATTGATTTAATATCATTTTACGATCGTTTTGTGGGGTTTAAAGCATGCGTGTCTAGTTTGGCTTCATAGAGAACCCGTTCGAATTTTAACTGAGTAAAAATCTAAGAATTTAAGATTAATTTGTATAATTAGGTTAAAAATCCCACAACTAACTATCTGAACTCAAAAAATTTTATTTAATATCATTTTGTGATGATTTTGTTGGGTTTAAAGCGTGCATGTCTAAATGGGCTTTTTTGGGAACCTGTTCGATATTTAAACGAGTAAAAATCTAAAATTTTAGGATTAAATTGTATTATTAGGTTCAAAATCCTATAATAAACTATTTGAACTCATAAAAATTGATTTAATATCATTTTACGATCGTTTTGTTGGGTTGAAAGCATGCGTGTCTAGTTTGACTTCATAGAGAACCCGTTCGAATTTTAACCGAGTAAAAATCTAAAAATTTAAGATTAATTTGTATAATTAGGTTAAAAATCCAATAATTAAATATCTGAACCCATAAAATTTTATTTAATGTCATTTTGCGGTGATTTTGTTGGGTTTAAAACGTGCATGTCTAAATGGGCTTTTTTGAGAACCTTTTCGAATTTTAAACGAGTAAAAATCTAAAATTTTAAGATTAAGTTGTATAATTAGGTTCAAAATCCTATAATAAACTATTTGAACTCATAAAAATAGATTTAATATCATTTTACGATCGTTTTGTTGGGTTTAAAGCATGCGTGTCTAGTTTGGCTTCATAGAGAACCCGTTCGAATTTTAACCGAGTAAAAATCTAAAATTTAAGATTAATGTTTATAATTAGGTTAAAAATCCCACAACTAACTATCTGAACTTAAAAATTTTTATTTAATATCATTTTGTGATGATTTTGTTGGGTTTAAAGCGTGCATGTCTAAATGAGCTTTTTTGGGAACCTGTTCGATATTTAAACGAGTAAAAATCTAAAATTTTAGGATTAAGTTGTATAATTAGGTTCAAAATCCTATAATAAACTATTTGAACTCATAAAAATTGATTTAATATCATTTTACGATCGTTTTGTGGGGTTTAAAGCATGCGTGTCTAGTTTGGCTTCATAGAGAACCCGTTCGAATTTTAACTGAGTAAAAATCTAAGAATTTAAGATTAATTTGTATAATTAGGTTAAAAATCCCACAACTAACTATCTGAACTCAAAAATTTTTATTTAATATCATTTTGTGATGATTTTGTTGGGTTTAAAGCGTGCATGTCTAAATGGGCTTTTTTGGGAACCTGTTCGATATTTAAACGAGTAAAAATCTAAAATTTTAGGATTAAATTGTATTATTAGGTTCAAAATCCTATAATAAACTATTTGAACTCATAAAAATTGATTTAATATCATTTTACGATCGTTTTGTTGGGTTGAAAGCATGCGTGTCTAGTTTGACTTCATAGAGAACCCGTTCGAATTTTAACCGAGTAAAAATCTAAAAATTTAAGATTAATTTGTATAATTAGGTTAAAAATCCAATAATTAAATATCTGAACCCATAAAATTTTATTTAATGTCATTTTGCGGTGATTTTGTTGGGTTTAAAACGTGCATGTCTAAATGGGCTTTTTTGAGAACCTTTTCGAATTTTAAACGAGTAAAAATCTAAAATTTTAAGATTAAGTTGTATAATTAGGTTCAAAATCCTATAATAAACTATTTGAACTCATAAAAATAGATTTAATATCATTTTACGATCGTTTTGTTGGGTTTAAAGCATGCGTGTCTAGTTTGGCTTCATAGAGAACCCGTTCGAATTTTAACCGAGTAAAAATCTAAAATTTAAGATTAATGTTTATAATTAGGTTAAAAATCCCACAACTAACTATCTGAACTTAAAAATTTTTATTTAATATCATTTTGTGATGATTTTGTTGGGTTTAAAGCGTGCATGTCTAAATGAGCTTTTTTGGGAACCTGTTCGATATTTAAACGAGTAAAAATCTAAAATTTTAGGATTAAGTTGTATAATTAGGTTCAAAATCCTATAATAAACTATTTGAACTCATAAAAATTGATTTAATATCATTTTACGATCGTTTTGTGGGGTTTAAAGCATGCGTGTCTAGTTTGGCTTCATAGAGAACCCGTTCGAATTTTAACTGAGTAAAAATCTAAGAATTTAAGATTAATTTGTATAATTAGGTTAAAAATCCCACAACTAACTATCTGAACTCAAAAATTTTTATTTAATATCATTTTGTGATGATTTTGTTGGGTTTAAAGCGTGCATGTCTAAATGGGCTTTTTTGGGAACCTGTTCGATATTTAAACGAGTAAAAATCTAAAATTTTAGGATTAAATTGTATTATTAGGTTCAAAATCCTATAATAAACTATTTGAACTCATAAAAATTGATTTAATATCATTTTACGATCGTTTTGTTGGGTTGAAAGCATGCGTGTCTAGTTTGACTTCATAGAGAACCCGTTCGAATTTTAACCGAGTAAAAATATAAAAATATAAGATTAATTTTTATAATTAGGTTAAAATCGCACAATTAACTATGTGAACCCATAAAATTTTATTTAATATCATTTTGTGATGATTTTGTTGGGTTTAAAGCGTGCATGTCTAAATGGGCTTTTTTGAGAACCTGTTCGAATTTTAAACGGGTAAAAATCTAAAATTTTAGGATTAAGTTGTCTAATTATTTTCAAAATGGGATTTTTTGAGAACCTGTTCGAATTTTAAACGAGTAAAAATCTAAAATTTTAAGATTAAGTTGTATAATTAGGATCAAAAATCCTATAATAAACTATTCGAACTCATAAAAATTGATTTAATATCATTTTACGATCGTTTTGTTGGGTTTAAAGCATGCGTGTCTAGTTGGGCTTCATAGAGAACCCGTTCGAATTTTAATCGAGTAAAAATATAAAATTTATGGTTAATTTTTATAATTAGGTTAAAAATCGCACAATTAACTATCTGAACCCATCAAATTTTATTTAATATCATTTTGCGGTGATTCTGTTGCGTTCAAAGCGTTCATGTCTAAATGGGCTTTATTGAGAACCTGTTCGAATTTTAAACGAGTAAAAATCTAAAATTTTAGGATTAAGTTGTATAATTAGGTTCAAAATCCTATAATAAACTATTTGAACTTATAAAAATTGATTTAATATCATTTTACGATCGTTTTGTGGGGTTTAAAGCATGCGTGTCTAGTTTGGCTTCATAGAGAACCCGTTCGAATTTTAACTGAGTAAAAATCTAAGAATTTAAGATTAATTTGTATAATTAGGTTAAAAATCCCACAACTAACTATCTGAACTCAAAAATTTTTATTTAATATCATTTTGTGATGATTTTGTTTGGTTTAAAGCGTGCATGTCTAAATGGTCTTTTTTGGGAACCTGTTCGATATTTAAACGAGTAAAAATCTAAAATTTTAGGATTAAATTGTATTATTAGGTTCAAAATCCTATAATAAACTATTTGAACTCATAAAAATTGATTTAATATCATTTTACGATCGTTTTGTTGGGTTGAAAGCATGCGTGTCTAGTTTGACTTCATAGAGAACCCGTTCGAATTTTAACCGAGTAAAAATCTAAAAATTTAAGATTAATTTGTATAATTAGGTTAAAAATCCAATAATTAAATATCTGAACCCATAAAATTTTATTTAATGTCATTTTGCGGTGATTTTGTTGGGTTTAAAACGTGCATGTCTAAATGGGCTTTTTTGAGAACCTTTTCGAATTTTAAACGAGTAAAAATCTAAAATTTTAAGATTAAGTTGTATAATTAGGTTCAAAATCCTATAATAAACTATTTGAACTCATAAAAATAGATTTAATATCATTTTACGATCGTTTTGTTGGGTTTAAAGCATGCGTGTCTAGTTTGACTTCATAGAGAACCCGTTCGAATTTTAACCGAGTAAAAATCTAAAATTTAAGATTAATGTTTATAATTAGGTTAAAAATCCCACAACTAACTATCTGAACTTAAAAATTTTTATTTAATATCATTTTGTGATGATTTTGTTGGGTTTAAAGCGTGCATGTCTAAATGAGCTTTTTTGGGAACCTGTTCGATATTTAAACGAGTGAAAATCTAAAATTTTAGGATTAAGTTGTATAATTAGGTTCAAAATCCTATAATAAACTATTTGAACTCAGAGCTTCATCGACCAACAGGGCTATGGCACACTCTAGCTTGTGCTCGTCTGAACAATGTAGTTACTTGGTCAGAATCTGAGTGGTGCATTCTAACCAATACTCTGCATCCTCTGGTTTCTCCTCGCTAACACTCGCAAATGTATAAGCCCGATACCGAGCAAGCTTATCTATCGGAGCACAACAGGGTGCATCGGGGGAAGGAGCATCATGCTGATTTTGCTTCAAATTCACTAGAAGCTGATCGAACATCTCCTTCATGCTAAGGAGACATTCCTGCTGAATGTTCTGCATTGTCGGCGTTCCCGGTTGAGGAGCAAAAGGGGGCGGAGGAGGTGGAGCTTGTTGCGGAGGGTTCTGACCCATCTCCACACTGTCTCCGTCGGTCGAAGAGGCCGCGGGATTCGGGTCATCCACCGCCAACCTCGTATCGGACATTCTATAATTGACAAACAAACAAGAAAGAGTTTAGATCGAGCAAGCACAAGCACATTATTATGTATAACTCCTAGGTGGCATAGTTCGATCCTATATGATGCATGCGGACTCGGTTTTAGTCCTAGAATCCTAACCTAATCGCTCTGATACCAAGCAAGTGTGACACCCCCACCCCGGGCCGGTAGGAAAGGGGCGTCACCGATCCTTGAGCACTCCGATAACCCTACCCGAACAATGGTTTACCAACTTAACTTAACCCGAAAGTACCGATTTTAGGGGTAAATTAAAACTTTTTCCTATTACTAGGCCTTTAAACCACTTAGCAACTTATATTCATTACTAAACATTCCCGAAACCTATTGTTCATTCAATAGTTCGATAATTCATTTATCCATTCCATATAACAATATCAATAGTTCGTTCCATTCCATTCCATAACATGCAATCCATTACAAATATACATACATATTAAACGTATCAAATATGTCATCATTCTTAAGTTATACAAATCTAAGCCCGAAGCTACCAAAATGTGGTTCACTATATACAAACCGTCTAAAGTAATCAAAATGCATGGTCTAACTAAACAAGACTAGCCACCACTAGGAGATTTCAAAAAAAAAAAGCATACTTGGCTTGTGCTGCTGCTGATCCGAACGATGGAAAACCGGGACCGAGCTAATAATCGATCAACCTGAAATGTTTGGGAAGAGCGAAGGGAGCGGGGGTAAGTACATAAGGTACTTAGTGAG
The DNA here is from genome assembly GCA_035048815.1 of Abelmoschus esculentus. Lineage (NCBI taxonomy): Eukaryota > Viridiplantae > Streptophyta > Magnoliopsida > Malvales > Malvaceae > Abelmoschus > Abelmoschus esculentus. Next base: position 5,034,477 of record JAUCBN010000002.1, read on the forward strand.
GTAACGGAAAATCAAACCAATCCAAAACAGACCAAACATGTTATCCTTTCAATCCAAACATGAACCAATACAATCGAACATATATCAATTTAATCGGACATATAACAAATCAATCGAACATGAATCAGTCCAAAAGGCATATACCAAGTCAAGTACACATACCAATTCAATGTATAACAATCCAATTCAAGGTTCAACATGTGACAATCCGATTACATGTATCGATTTAATGTTCACTATATGACAATCCAAATGCATGTAACAATCCAATGTTCGATATATGACAATCCGATAAGTAATATGCCAATAACAAGTGCATTTTCATAACAAGTAATCATGCTTGCATTTAACTAACAATTATAGTGCAATTTAAATTCAAGTTAATTAAATCATTACAACCACCTTGGTATTTAGCTAGAAGATAATCGAATCTCCAACCAACTGTCGCCACAATATGCACCTATAGTGCTGGTCAAACCCTCCTACTGTCGCCAATGACCCAAAACGTACCCTCCGTCTGTCTCCAATAAGGGCCAATTGCCCCAGACCGAAGTCCTACCCGATACAATGAGCTCTTAGATTCTAAGGCATGCCTTCCTAACTAACTAACTAGCTACCAAGGTTGTCGATTATCATTTTAAGCATATCAATCCAATATTCAATGTCATTTTCATCAATATGGTCCTCATAGACCGAGCCTCTTAGGCCAACGTGCCTAGGCTCACATGAATTCATTTTCATTTCATTTCATGGCATATCAATCCACCAATCCATTTCATTACATATACAATCCAATATACATTCCAAGCACAAGCAAAATCAGAACTTTAAATGCATGGAACATATGCATGTACACATACCTTGCATCCCAAGCTTAAGCATGCCATTCATACCTCGACATATGCAATGCATGGGTATGATCAAACCAAAACAAATACTTAACAAGCAATTCATATACCTTCAACATGCTAACAAATAACATGGCAAACAAACAAGTTCTCATAACATTTCACTCTTCCCTTAAAGATTAGCCAAGTTTATGTTAAGTCATATTTCATACCGGTTTAATCATACACTAAAAATCAGAATTGGGTTAGGACCTAGTCCCAACCCCAAAGAAAGTTACACTCACAAACAATCCAAGGAAAACTTCTAAGGATTATGGATGATTGGCCCCTTGTTTCTTCTTTTGGCAAGCTCTTGCCTCAGCTCCTCCTCACTATCCACTTCTTTAGAAGCCTCTAAAACACACAAAAGCACATACACATCATCAAAATACATTCAATTCACACATTTCATAATTACCAACTCCAAAATAACCAAAACAGTAAGGTTACATCCCAGGACAGATTGTGCAATGCTCACTAAACTATTTTTATCTTTTGATCCACATGTCCAAAATTTGCCCACTTTACCTCGTTTTAAATCTAATGAAACCATCTTCTAAACCATATAAAGCTTGAATTTTTCCTACGAACCCATTAGTATCAGTTTTCGATTAAAGACAAGGCAATGCTGTTTCGGGACAGTCTGGACCAATCTTTTTGTTTCTCTTATATCTCCTAATTTACAAGGGCAAACGAGGTGAGGTTTTTTTCTAATTAAAGTAGACTCATCCAAGTTCTAGACTGCTCATTTCCAGCCTTAAATTCCTTGTACATTAATCTAGGGAATTTTCCAAAGCTACTGTCCAGTACAGGCCTATTCTGGACAAATTTCACCTACAATAATTTTAGCTCAAAATTCATCAACCTTATCACCAATTCAACTCATCCAACACTTGTAAACTTTAGTAGGCTCAATTTTTAAGCACATTTTACCTATGCAACCATTTTTTAATTATGCAATTCAACAAAGTTATCAGCTCATTTTATGAAGCCACCAAAATGTCACCTAATAGCTAGTCCAAAGCACTTTACCAATTCTAACACTTTCTTTCCTTCATCTTTTCAACCAAAACACCTACAATTTAATTTCCACACTCTTAAAACATTATCCTATGAATTCAACATTAAATTTCCAGATTCAACAATAACAATTAAGTCCATCAATTTCTCAATTCTAGCAAAACAGTCCAAACAATACATTTAGCACTTAATTCACTACCAAACTTTCTCATGCTTCATTTTACTTCAAATCAGTCCACATAAGACCATTTTAAGCATCCTAACATCAAAATCCTTCATAAATTTAACCACAAAACAGTCCCTACAACTTTCAAATTCATGCAATTAAATCCTCAAGCTCAAAGTCTCAACCAATCACAACAATACCAATTTCCAGCAACCTCCATTCAAGTTCTAACTTAAAAATAAACTAACTATAAGCAACATACTAAATTTTCAGCCATGGAATTCAAGCTAACAACATTCAATTTCATTTTTAACCAAGTTTTCAATAAGAAAAATACCTTACCTTGCTTAGGAACCTTCCTAACTCAAGAATCTAGCTTCAATCCTTCAAAATCCCTCTTAAAATCTCACATGCAAGATGAGAGAATTTTTTCTCTCTAGGAAGCTTCATGGCTGGCCAAACCAAAGAAAGAAGAAGGGTGAATAATGGTGATCTTCTCTCTCCCACTAAATTAAGGTAATTGTCATCTTTTTTCTTACTTTTCCTAATTATTTTAAATCAAACATAAATTCTAATCACATGGGACAAGGGTGGCTGGTCAAAGGAGGTCTTGACATGTGTCCAAGGCCACCATTTCCCATTTTATTACATGCAATCACCCTTTTCTTGAATTTTCACTTTTTGGTCCTTTTTCAATTTGGCCTCTAATTTTCAATTTCATTCAATTTAGTCCTTAAATTTTGAATTTTATTAAGCTCTAATTTAATTTATTTAGTCCTTAACTTCTAGGCTATGTTTAGGGTATTACAATTCTCCCCCCCTTAAAGGAAATTCGTCCTCGAATTTGTACCTGAAGGAAATAGACGTGGGTATTGCTCTTTCATGGTTGCTTCCGGTTCCCACGTATCTTCCTCTACCTTGTGGTTTCTCCAAAGAACTTTCACGAGAGGAACAGACTTATTTCGAAGCCTTCTGATTTCTCGGTCAAGAATCTGAACCGGTTCCTCTTCGTAAGATAAGTCCGGATTCAATTCCACATCTTCAGGTTCAAGAACATGAGAGGGATCAGATCTATACTTCCTGAGCATTGAGACATGGAAGACATTGTGGATCCTGTCGAATTCAGCAGGGAGTGCTAGTCGGTAAGCCACGGGACCAATCCTCTCAATCACCTCGAGAGGCCCGATGAAACGAGGGCTAAGCTTGCCTCTCTTCCCGAACCGAAAGATCTTTTTCCATGGAGACACTTTCAGAAAGACTTTGTCTCCCACACTGTGCTGAACAATGCCTCCTTTTGAGATCCGCATAAGATTTTTGCCTATATAAGGCCTGTTTCAATCTTGCATGTATGATCTTGACTTGCTCTTCAGTTTCCCGAAGCAATTGAGGCCCTAAAACTTTGCTTTCACCCAACTCGGACCAACATAAAGGAGTTCTGCACCTCCTACCATATAAAGCTTCAAACGGGGCCATCTGAATGGAAGCTTGGTAGCTATTGTTATATGCGAACTCCACAAGAGGTAGAGATTTCTCCCAGTTCTTTCCGAAGTCCACAATACAAGCTCGTAACATAACCTCAAGGACCTGAATGGCTCTCTCAGATTGTCCATCAGTCTGAGCATGGAAAGCTGTACTCAAATGTACTCTAGTTCCCAAAGCTTCCTGTAGAGATCTCCAAAACCGCGAGGTGAACTTAGAGTCTCGATCAAACGAGTAAAAATCTAAAATTTTAAGATTAAGTTCTAAATGGGCTTTTTTGTTGGGTTTAAAGCGTGCATGTCTAAATGGGCTTTTTTGAGAACCTGTTCGAATTTTAAACGAGTAAAAATCTAAAATTTTAAGATTAAGTTGTATAATTAGGATCAAAAATCATATAATAAACTATTTGAACTCATAAAAATTGATTTAATCTCATTTTACGATCGTTTTGTTTGGTTTAAAGAATGCGTGTCTAGTTGAGATTCATAGAGAAACCGTTCGAATTTTAACCGAGTAAAAATCTAAAAATTTAAGATTAATTTTTATAATTAGGTTAAAAATCCCACAATTAACTATCTGAACCCATAAAATTTTATTTAATATCATTTTGCGGTGATTTTGTTGGGTTTAAAGCGTGCATGTCAAAATGGGCTTTATTGAGAACCTGTTCGAATTTCAAAAGAGTAAAAATCTAAAATTTTAAGATTAAGTTGTATAATTAGGATCAAAAATCCTATAATAAACTATTTGAACTCATAAAAATTGATTTAATATCATTTTACGATCGTTTTGTTGGGTTTAAAGCATGCGTGTCTAGTTGGGCTTCATAGAGATCCCGTTCGAATTTTAACCGAGTAAAAATCTAAAAATTTAAGATTAATTTTTATAATTAGGTTAAAAATCCCAATATTAACTATATGAACCCATAAAATTTTATTTTAAATCATTTTGCGGTGATTTTGTTGGGTTTAAAGCATGCATGTCAAAATGGGCTGTATTGAGAACATGTTCGAATTTTCACCGAGTAAAAATCTAAAAATTTATGACTAATTTTTATAATTAGGTTAAAATCCTACAATTAGCTATCTGAACCCATAAAATTTTATTTAATATCATTTTTGTGCTGATTTTGTTGGGTTTAAAGCGTGCATGTCAAAATGGGCTTTATTGAGAACTTGTTCAAATTTTAAACGAGTAAAAATCTAAAATTTTAGGATTAAGTTGTATAATTAGGTTCAAAATCCAATAATAAACTATTTGAACTCATAAAAATAGATTTAATATCATTTTACAATCGTTTTGTTGGGTTTAAAGCATGCTTGTCTAGTTTGGCTTCATAGAGAACCCGTTCGAATTTTAACCGAGTAAAAATCTAAAAATTCAAGATTATTTTTTATAATTAGGTTAAAAATCCCACAATTAACTATCTGAACCCATAAAATTTTATTTAATATCATTTTTCGTTGATTTTGTTGGGTTTAAAGCGTGCATGTCAAAATGGGCTTTATTGAGAACCTGTTCGAATTTTAAAAGAGTAAAAATCTAAAATTTTAAGATTAAGTTGTATAATTAGGTTCAAAATCCTATAATAAACTATTTGAACTCATAAAAACTGATTTAATATCATTTTACGATCGTTTTGTTGGGTTTAAAGAATGTGTGTCTAGTTTGGCTTCATAGAGAACCCGTTCGAATTTTAACCGAGTAAAAATCTAAAAATTTAAGATTAATTTTTATAATTAGGTTAAAAATCCCAATATTAACTATATGAACCCATAAAATTTTATTTTAAATCATTTTGCGGTGATTTTGTTGGGTTTAAAGCATGCATGTCAAAATGGGCTGTATTGAGAACATGTTCGAATTTTCACCGAGTAAAAATCTAAAAATTTATGACTAATTTTTATAATTAGGTTAAAATCCTACAATTAGCTATCTGAACCCATAAAATTTTATTTAATATCATTTTTGTGCTGATTTTGTTGGGTTTAAAGCGTGCATGTCAAAATGGGCTTTATTGAGAACTTGTTCAAATTTTAAACGAGTAAAAATCTAAAATTTTAGGATTAAGTTGTATAATTAGGTTCAAAATCCAATAATAAACTATTTGAACTCATAAAAATAGATTTAATATCATTTTACAATCGTTTTGTTGGGTTTAAAGCATGCTTGTCTAGTTTGGCTTCATAGAGAACCCGTTTGAATTTTAACCGAGTAAAAATCTAAAAATTCAAGATTATTTTTTATAATTAGGTTAAAAATCCCACAATTAACTATCTGAACCCATAAAATTTTATTTAATATCATTTTTCGTTGATTTTGTTGGGTTTAAAGCGTGCATGTCAAAATGGGCTTTATTGAGAACCTGTTCGAATTTTAAAAGAGTAAAAATCTAAAATTTTAAGATTAAGTTGTATAATTAGGTTCAAAATCCTATAATAAACTATTTGAACTCATAAAAACTGATTTAATATCATTTTACGATCGTTTTGTTGGGTTTAAAGCATGCGTGTCTGGTTGGGCTTCATAGAGAACCCGTTCGAATTTTAACAGAGAAAAAATATAAAAATTTAAGATTAATTTTTATAATTAGGTTAAATTTCCCACAATTAACTATCTGAACCCATAAAATTTTATTTAATATCATTTTGCGGTGATTTTGTTGGGTTTAAAGCGTGCATGTCTAAATGGGCTTTATTGAGAACCTGTCCGAATTTTAAACGAGTAAAAATCTAAAATTTTAAGATTAAGTTGTATAATTAGGATCAAAAATCCTATAATAAACTATTTGAACTCATCGAAATTGATTAAATATCATTTTACGATCGTTTTGTTGGGTTTAAAGCATGCGTGTCTAGTTGGGCTTCATAGAGAACCCGTTCGAATTTTAACCGAGTAAAAAAATAAAAATTTTAGATTAATTTTTATAATTAGGTTAAAAATCCCACAATTAACTATTTGAACCCATAAAATTTTATTTAATACCATTTTGCGGTGATTTTGTTGGGTTTAAAACGTGCATCTCTAAATGGGCTTTTTTGAGAACCTGCTCGAATTTTAAACTAGTAAAAATCTAAAATTTTAGGATTAAGTTGTATAATTAGGTTCAAAATCCTATAATAAACTATTTGAACTCATAAAAAAAGATTTAATATCATTTTACGATCGTTTTGTTGGGTTTAAAGCATGCGTGTCTAGTTTGGCTTCATAGAGAACCCGTTCGAATTTTAACCGAGTAAAAATCTAAAAAATTAAGATTATTTTTTATAATTAGGTTAAAAATCCCACAATTAACTATGTGAACCCATAAAATTTTATTTAATATCATTTTGCGGTGATTTTGTTGGGTTTAAAGCGTGCATGTCAAAATGGCATTTATTGAGAACCAGTTCGAATTTTAAACGAGTAAAAATCTAAAATTTTAGGATTAAGCTGTATAATTAGGTTCAAAATCCTATAATAAACTATTTGAACTCATAAAAATTGATTTAATATCATTTTACGATCGTTTTGTTGGGTTTAGAGCATGCGTGTCTAGTTGGGCTTCATAGAGATCCCGTTCGAATTTTAACCGAGTAAAAATCTAAAAATTTAAGATTAATTTTTATAATTAGGTTAAAAATCCCACAATTTACTATCTGAACCCATAAAATTTTATTTAATATTATTTTGTGGTGATTTTGTTGGGTTTAAAGCGTGCATGTCTAAATGGGCTTTATTGAGAACCTGTCCGAATTTTAAACGAGTAAAAATCTAAAATATTAAGATTAAGTTGTATAATTAGGTTCAAAATCCTATAATAAAATATTTGAACTCATAAAAATTGCTTTAATATCATTTTACGATCGTTTTGTTGGGTTTAAAGCATGCGTGTCTAGTTGGGCTTCATAGAGAACCCGTTCGAATTTTAACAGAGAAAAAATATAAAAATTTAAGATTAATTGTAATAATTAGGTTAAAAATCCCACAATTAACTATCTGAACCCATAAAATTTTATTTTTAATATCATTTTGCGGTGATTTTGTTGGGTTTAAAGCGTGCATGTCTAAATGAGATTTCTTGAGAACCTCCTCGAATTTTAAACGAGTAAAAATCTAAAATTTTAGGATTAAGTTGTATAATTAGGTTCAAAATCCTATAATAAACTATTTGAACTCATAAAAATAGATTTAATATCATTTTACGATCGTTTTGTTGGGTTTAAAGCATGCGTGTCTAGTTTGGCTTCATAGAAAAACCGTTCGAATTTTAACCGAGTAAAAATATAAAAATTTAAGATTATTTTTTATAATTAGGTTAAAAATCCCACAATTAAGTATCTAAACCCATAAAATTTTATTTAATATCATTTTGCGGTGATTTTGTTGGGTTTAAAGCGTGCATGTCTAAATGGGCTTTCTTGAGAACCTCCTCGAATTTTAAACGAGTAAAAATATAAAAGTTTAGGATTAAGTTGTATAATTAGGTTCAAAATCCTATAATAAACTATTTGAACTCATAAAAATAAATTTAATATCATTTTACAATCGTTTTGTTGGGTTTAAAGCATGCGTGTCTAGTTTGGCTTCATAGAGAAACCGTTCGAATTTTAACCGAGTAAAAATATAAAAATTTAAGATTATTTTTTATAATTAGATTAAAAATCCCACAATTAAATATCTATCTGAACCCATAAGATTAATTGTAATAATTAGGTTAAAAATCCCACAATTAACTATCTGAACCCATAAAATTTTATTTTTAATATCATTTTGCGGTGATTTTGTTGGGTTTAAAGGGTGCATGTCTAAATGAGATTTCTTGAGAACCTCCTCGAATTTTAAACGAGTAAAAATCTAAAATTTTAGGATTAAGTTGTATAATTAGGTTCAAAATTCTATAATAAACTATTTGAACTCATAAAAATAGATTTAATATCATTTTACGATCGTTTTGTTGGGTTTAAAGCATGCGTGTCTAGTTTGGCTTCTTAGAGAAACCGTTCGAATTTTAACCGAGTAAAAATATAAAAATTTAAGATTACTTTTTATAATTAGGTTAAAAATCCCACAACTAACTATCTGAACCCATAAAAATTTATTTAATATCATTTTGCGGTGATTTTGTTGGGTTTAAAGCGTTCATATCAAAATGGCCTTTATTGAGAACTAGTTCGAATTTTAAACGAGTAAAAATCTAAAATTTTAAGATTAAGTTGTATAATTAGGATCAAAATTCCTATAATAAACTATTTGAACTCATAAAAATTGATTTAATATCATTTTACGATCGTTTGTTGTGTTTAAAGCATGCGTGTCTAGTTGGGCTTCATAGAGAACCCGTTCGAATTTTAACCGAGTAAAAATCTAAAAATTTTAGATTAATTTTTATAATTAGGTTAAAAATCCCACAATTAACTATCTGAACCCGTAAAATTTTATTTAATACCATTTTGCGGTGATTTTGTTGGGTTTAAAGCGTGAATCTCTAAATGGGCTTTTTTGAGAACCTGCTCGAATTTTAAACGAGTAAAAATCTAAAATTTTAGGATTAAGTTGTATAATTAGATTCAAAATCCTATAATAAACTATTTGAACTCATAAACGTTTATTTAGTATCATTTTACGATCCTTTTGTTGGGTTTAAAGCATGCGTGTCTGGCTTCATAGAGAAACCGTTCGAATTTTAACCGAGTAAAAATATAAAAATTTAAGATTAATTTTTATAATTAGGTTGAAAATCCCACAATTAACTATCTGAACGCATAAAATTTTATTTAATATCATTTTGCGGTGATTTTGTTGGGTTTAAAGCGTTCATATCAAAATGGCCTTTATTGAGAACTAGTTCAAATTTTAAACGAGTAAAAATCTAAAATTTTAAGATTAAGTTGTATAATTAGGATCAAAAATCCTATAATAAACTATTTGAACTCATAAAAATTGATTTAATATCATTTTACGATCGTTTGTTGGGTTTAAAGCATGCGTGTTTAGTTGGGCTTCATAGAGAACCCGTTTGAATTTTAACCGAGTAAAAATCTAAAAATTTAAGATTAATTTTTAAAATTAGGTTAAAAATCCCACAACTAACTATCTAAACCCGTAAAATTTTATTTAATACCATTTTGCGGTGATTTTGTTGGGTTTAAAGCGTGAATCTCTAAATGGGCTTTTTTGAGAACCTGCTCGAATTTTAAACGAGTAAAAATCTAAAATTTTAGGATTAAGTTGTATAATTAGGTTCAAAATCCTATAATAAACTATTTGAACTCATAAAAATTGATTTAGTATCATTTTACGATCGTTTTGTTGGGTTTAAAGCATGCGTGTCTAGTTTGGCTTCATAGAGAAACCGTTCGAATTTTAACCGAGTAAAAATATAAAAATTTAAGTTTAATTTTTATAATTAGGTTAAAAATCCCACAATTAACTATCTGAACGCATAAAATTTTATTTAATATCATTTTTCATTGATTTTGTTGGGTTTAAAGCGTGCATGTCAAAATGGGCTTTATTGGGAACCTGTTCGAATTTTAAAAGAGTAAAAATCTAAAATTTTAAGATTAAGTTGTATAATTAGGATCAAAAATCCTATAATAAACTATTTGAACCCATAAAAATTGATTTAATATCATCTTACGATCATTTTGTTGGGTTTAAAGCACGCTTGTCTAGTTTGGCTTCATAGAGAACCCGTTCGAATTTTAACCGAGTAAAATTCTAAAAATTGAAGATTAATTTTTATAATTAGGTTAAAAATCCCACAATTAACTATCATAACCCATAAAATTTTATTTAATACCATTTTGCGGTGATGTTGTTGGGTTTAAAGCGTGCATCTCTAAATGAGATTTTTTGAGAACCTGCTCGAATTTTAAACGAGTAAAAATCTAAAACTTTAGGATTAAGTTGTGTAATTAGGTTCAAAATCCTATAATAAACTATTTGAACTCATAAAAATTGATTTAAAATCATTTTACGATCGTTTTGTTGGGTTTAAGCATGCGTGTCTAGTTGGGCTTCAGAGAACCCATTCGAATTTTAACAGAGTAAAAATCTAAAAATTAAAGATTAATTTTTATAATTAGGTTAAAAATCCCACAAGTAACTATCATAACCCATAAAATTTTATCTAATATCATTTTTCGTTGATTTTGTTGGGTTTAAAGCGTGCATGTCAAAATGGGCTTTATTGAGAACCTGTTCTAATTCTAAACGAGTAAAAATCTAAAATTTTAGGATTAAGTTGTATAATTAGATTCAAAATCCTATAATAAACTATTTGAACTCATAAAAATTGATTTAATATCATTCTACGGTCGTTTTATTGAGTTTCAAGCATGCGTGTCTAGTTGGGCTTCATAGAGAACTCGTTCGAATTTTAACTGAGTAAAAATCTAAAAATTTAAGATTAATTTTTATAATTAGGTTAAAAATCCCACAATTAAGTATCTAAACCCATAAAATTTTATTTAATATCATTTTGCGGTGATTTTGTTGGGTTTAAAGCGTACATGTCTAAATGGGCTTTCTTGAGAACCTCCTCGAATTTTAAACGAGTAAAAATCTAAAATTTTAGGATTAAGTTGTATAATTAGGTTCAAAATCCTATAATAAACTATTTGAACTCATAAAAATAGATTTAATATCATTTTACGATCGTTTTGTTGGGTTTAAAGCATGCATGTCTAGTTTGGCTTCATAGAGAACCCGTTCGAATTTAACCGAGTAAAATATAAAAATTTAAGATTAATTTTTATAATTAGGTTAAAAATCCCACAATTAACTATTTGAACCCATAAAATTTTATTTAATATCATTTTGCGGTGATTTTGTTCGGTTTAAAGCGTGCATGTCAAAATGGACTTTATTGAGAACCAGTTCGAATTTTAAACGAGTAAAAATATAAAATTTTAAGATTAAGTTGTATAATTAGGATCAAAAATCCTATAATAAACTATTTGAACTCATAAAAATTGATTTAATATCATTCTACGGTCGTTTTATTGAGTTTCAAGCATGCGTGTCTAGTTGGGCTTCATAGAGAACCCGTTCGAATTTTAACTGAGTAAAAATCTAAAAATTTAAGATTAATTTTTATAATTAGGTTAAAAATCTCACAATTAAGTATCTAAACCCATAAAATTTTATTTAATATCATTTTGCGGTGATTTTGTTGGGTTTAAAGCATACATGTCTAAATGGGCTTTCTTGAGAACCTCCTCGAATTTTAAACGAGTAAAAATCTAAAATTTTAGGATTAAGTTGTATAATTAGGTTCAAAATCCTATAATAAACTATTTGAACTCATAAAAATAGATTTAATATCATTTTACGATCGTTTTGTTGGGTTTAAAGCATGCCTGTCTAGTTTGGCTTCATAGAAAAACCGTTCGAATTTTAACCGAGTAAAAATCTAAAAAATTAAGATTATTTTTTATAATTAGGTTAAAAATCTCAGAATTAACTATCTGAACCCATAAAATTTTATTTAATATCATTTTGCGGTGATTTTGTTGGGTTTAAAGTGTTCATATCAAAATGGCCTTTATTGAGAACTAGTTCTAATTTTAAACGAGTAAAAATCTAAAATTTTAAGATTAAGTTGTATAATTAGGATCAAAAATCCTATAATAAACTATTTGAACTCATAAAAATTGATTTAATATCATTTTACGATCGTTTGTTGGGTTTAAAGCATGCGTGTCTAGTTGGGCTTCACAGAGAACCCGTTCGAATTTTAACCGAGTAAAAATCTAAAAATTTAAGATTAATTTTTATAATTAGGTTAAAAATCCCACAATTAACTATCATAACCCATAAAATTTTATTTAATATCATTTTTCGTTGATTTTGTTGGGTTTAAAGTGTGCATGTCAAAATGGGCTTTATTGAGAACCTGTTCTAATTTTAAACGAGTAAAAATCTAAAATTTTAGGATTAAGTTGTATAATTAGATTCAAAATCCTATAATAAACTATTTGAACTCATAAAAATTGATTAAATATCATTTTACGATCGTTTTGTTGGGTTTAAAGCATGCGTGTCTAGTTTGGCTTCATAGAGAACCCGTTTTAATTTTAACCAAGTAAAAATATAAGAGTTTAAGATTAATTTTTATAATTAGGTTAAAAATCCCACAATTAACTATCTGAACCCAAAAAATTTTATTTAATATCATTTTGCAGTGATTTTGTTGGGTTTAAAGCGTGCATGTCAAAATGGGCTTTATTGGGAACCTGTTCAAATTTTAAAAGAGTAAAAATCTAAAATTTTAGGATTAAGTTGTATAATTAGGTTCAAAATCCTATAATAAACTATTTGAACTCATAAAAATTGATTTAGTATCATTTTACGATCGTTTTGTTGGGTTTAAAGCATGCGTGTCTAGTTTGGCTTCATAGAGAAACCGTTCGAATTTTAACCGAGTAAAAATATAAAAATTTAAGTTTAATTTTTATAATTAGGTTAAAAATCCCACAATTAACTATCTGAACGCATAAAATTTTATTTAATATCATTTTTCATTGATTTTGTTGGGTTTAAAGCGTGCATGTCAAAATGGGCTTTATTGGGAACCTGTTCGAATTTTAAAAGAGTAAAAATCTAAAATTTTAAGATTAAGTTGTATAATTAGGATCAAAAATCCTATAATAAACTATTTGAACCCATAAAAATTGATTTAATATCATCTTACGATCATTTTGTTGGGTTTAAAGCACGCTTGTCTAGTTTGGCTTCATAGAGAACCCGTTCGAATTTTAACCGAGTAAAATTCTAAAAATTGAAGATTAATTTTTATAATTAGGTTAAAAATCCCACAATTAACTATCATAACCCATAAAATTTTATTTAATACCATTTTGCGGTGATGTTGTTGGGTTTAAAGCGTGCATCTCTAAATGAGATTTTTTGAGAACCTGCTCGAATTTTAAACGAGTAAAAATCTAAAACTTTAGGATTAAGTTGTGTAATTAGGTTCAAAATCCTATAATAAACTATTTGAACTCATAAAAATTGATTTAAAATCATTTTACGATCGTTTTGTTGGGTTTAAGCATGCGTGTCTAGTTGGGCTTCAGAGAACCCATTCGAATTTTAACAGAGTAAAAATCTAAAAATTAAAGATTAATTTTTATAATTAGGTTAAAAATCCCACAAGTAACTATCATAACCCATAAAATTTTATCTAATATCATTTTTCGTTGATTTTGTTGGGTTTAAAGCGTGCATGTCAAAATGGGCTTTATTGAGAACCTGTTCTAATTCTAAACGAGTAAAAATCTAAAATTTTAGGATTAAGTTGTATAATTAGATTCAAAATCCTATAATAAACTATTTGAACTCATAAAAATTGATTTAATATCATTCTACGGTCGTTTTATTGAGTTTCAAGCATGCGTGTCTAGTTGGGCTTCATAGAGAACTCGTTCGAATTTTAACTGAGTAAAAATCTAAAAATTTAAGATTAATTTTTATAATTAGGTTAAAAATCCCACAATTAAGTATCTAAACCCATAAAATTTTATTTAATATCATTTTGCGGTGATTTTGTTGGGTTTAAAGCGTACATGTCTAAATGGGCTTTCTTGAGAACCTCCTCGAATTTTAAACGAGTAAAAATCTAAAATTTTAGGATTAAGTTGTATAATTAGGTTCAAAATCCTATAATAAACTATTTGAACTCATAAAAATAGATTTAATATCATTTTACGATCGTTTTGTTGGGTTTAAAGCATGCATGTCTAGTTTGGCTTCATAGAGAACCCGTTCGAATTTAACCGAGTAAAATATAAAAATTTAAGATTAATTTTTATAATTAGGTTAAAAATCCCACAATTAACTATTTGAACCCATAAAATTTTATTTAATATCATTTTGCGGTGATTTTGTTCGGTTTAAAGCGTGCATGTCAAAATGGACTTTATTGAGAACCAGTTCGAATTTTAAACGAGTAAAAATATAAAATTTTAAGATTAAGTTGTATAATTAGGATCAAAAATCCTATAATAAACTATTTGAACTCATAAAAATTGATTTAATATCATTCTACGGTCGTTTTATTGAGTTTCAAGCATGCGTGTCTAGTTGGGCTTCATAGAGAACCCGTTCGAATTTTAACTGAGTAAAAATCTAAAAATTTAAGATTAATTTTTATAATTAGGTTAAAAATCTCACAATTAAGTATCTAAACCCATAAAATTTTATTTAATATCATTTTGCGGTGATTTTGTTGGGTTTAAAGCATACATGTCTAAATGGGCTTTCTTGAGAACCTCCTCGAATTTTAAACGAGTAAAAATCTAAAATTTTAGGATTAAGTTGTATAATTAGGTTCAAAATCCTATAATAAACTATTTGAACTCATAAAAATAGATTTAATATCATTTTACGATCGTTTTGTTGGGTTTAAAGCATGCCTGTCTAGTTTGGCTTCATAGAAAAACCGTTCGAATTTTAACCGAGTAAAAATCTAAAAAATTAAGATTATTTTTTATAATTAGGTTAAAAATCTCAGAATTAACTATCTGAACCCATAAAATTTTATTTAATATCATTTTGCGGTGATTTTGTTGGGTTTAAAGTGTTCATATCAAAATGGCCTTTATTGAGAACTAGTTCTAATTTTAAACGAGTAAAAATCTAAAATTTTAAGATTAAGTTGTATAATTAGGATCAAAAATCCTATAATAAACTATTTGAACTCATAAAAATTGATTTAATATCATTTTACGATCGTTTGTTGGGTTTAAAGCATGCGTGTCTAGTTGGGCTTCACAGAGAACCCGTTCGAATTTTAACCGAGTAAAAATCTAAAAATTTAAGATTAATTTTTATAATTAGGTTAAAAATCCCACAATTAACTATCATAACCCATAAAATTTTATTTAATATCATTTTTCGTTGATTTTGTTGGGTTTAAAGTGTGCATGTCAAAATGGGCTTTATTGAGAACCTGTTCTAATTTTAAACGAGTAAAAATCTAAAATTTTAGGATTAAGTTGTATAATTAGATTCAAAATCCTATAATAAACTATTTGAACTCATAAAAATTGATTAAATATCATTTTACGATCGTTTTGTTGGGTTTAAAGCATGCGTGTCTAGTTTGGCTTCATAGAGAACCCGTTTTAATTTTAACCAAGTAAAAATATAAGAGTTTAAGATTAATTTTTATAATTAGGTTAAAAATCCCACAATTAACTATCTGAACCCAAAAAATTTTATTTAATATCATTTTGCAGTGATTTTGTTGGGTTTAAAGCGTGCATGTCAAAATGGGCTTTATTGGGAACCTGTTCAAATTTTAAAAGAGTAAAAATCTAAAATTTTAGGATTAAGTTGTATAATTAGGTTCAAAATCCTATAATAAACTATTTGAACTCATAAAAATTGATTTAGTATCATTTTACGATCGTTTTGTTGGGTTTAAAGCATGCGTGTCTAGTTTGGCTTCATAGAGAAACCGTTCGAATTTTAACCGAGTAAAAATATAAAAATTTAAGTTTAATTTTTATAATTAGGTTAAAAATCCCACAATTAACTATCTGAACGCATAAAATTTTATTTAATATCATTTTTCATTGATTTTGTTGGGTTTAAAGCGTGCATGTCAAAATGGGCTTTATTGGGAACCTGTTCGAATTTTAAAAGAGTAAAAATCTAAAATTTTAAGATTAAGTTGTATAATTAGGATCAAAAATCCTATAATAAACTATTTGAACCCATAAAAATTGATTTAATATCATCTTACGATCATTTTGTTGGGTTTAAAGCACGCTTGTCTAGTTTGGCTTCATAGAGAACCCGTTCGAATTTTAACCGAGTAAAATTCTAAAAATTGAAGATTAATTTTTATAATTAGGTTAAAAATCCCACAATTAACTATCATAACCCATAAAATTTTATTTAATACCATTTTGCGGTGATGTTGTTGGGTTTAAAGCGTGCATCTCTAAATGAGATTTTTTGAGAACCTGCTCGAATTTTAAACGAGTAAAAATCTAAAACTTTAGGATTAAGTTGTGTAATTAGGTTCAAAATCCTATAATAAACTATTTGAACTCATAAAAATTGATTTAAAATCATTTTACGATCGTTTTGTTGGGTTTAAGCATGCGTGTCTAGTTGGGCTTCAGAGAACCCATTCGAATTTTAACAGAGTAAAAATCTAAAAATTAAAGATTAATTTTTATAATTAGGTTAAAAATCCCACAAGTAACTATCATAACCCATAAAATTTTATCTAATATCATTTTTCGTTGATTTTGTTGGGTTTAAAGCGTGCATGTCAAAATGGGCTTTATTGAGAACCTGTTCTAATTCTAAACGAGTAAAAATCTAAAATTTTAGGATTAAGTTGTATAATTAGATTCAAAATCCTATAATAAACTATTTGAACTCATAAAAATTGATTTAATATCATTCTACGGTCGTTTTATTGAGTTTCAAGCATGCGTGTCTAGTTGGGCTTCATAGAGAACTCGTTCGAATTTTAACTGAGTAAAAATCTAAAAATTTAAGATTAATTTTTATAATTAGGTTAAAAATCCCACAATTAAGTATCTAAACCCATAAAATTTTATTTAATATCATTTTGCGGTGATTTTGTTGGGTTTAAAGCGTACATGTCTAAATGGGCTTTCTTGAGAACCTCCTCGAATTTTAAACGAGTAAAAATCTAAAATTTTAGGATTAAGTTGTATAATTAGGTTCAAAATCCTATAATAAACTATTTGAACTCATAAAAATAGATTTAATATCATTTTACGATCGTTTTGTTGGGTTTAAAGCATGCATGTCTAGTTTGGCTTCATAGAGAACCCGTTCGAATTTAACCGAGTAAAATATAAAAATTTAAGATTAATTTTTATAATTAGGTTAAAAATCCCACAATTAACTATTTGAACCCATAAAATTTTATTTAATATCATTTTGCGGTGATTTTGTTCGGTTTAAAGCGTGCATGTCAAAATGGACTTTATTGAGAACCAGTTCGAATTTTAAACGAGTAAAAATATAAAATTTTAAGATTAAGTTGTATAATTAGGATCAAAAATCCTATAATAAACTATTTGAACTCATAAAAATTGATTTAATATCATTCTACGGTCGTTTTATTGAGTTTCAAGCATGCGTGTCTAGTTGGGCTTCATAGAGAACCCGTTCGAATTTTAACTGAGTAAAAATCTAAAAATTTAAGATTAATTTTTATAATTAGGTTAAAAATCTCACAATTAAGTATCTAAACCCATAAAATTTTATTTAATATCATTTTGCGGTGATTTTGTTGGGTTTAAAGCATACATGTCTAAATGGGCTTTCTTGAGAACCTCCTCGAATTTTAAACGAGTAAAAATCTAAAATTTTAGGATTAAGTTGTATAATTAGGTTCAAAATCCTATAATAAACTATTTGAACTCATAAAAATAGATTTAATATCATTTTACGATCGTTTTGTTGGGTTTAAAGCATGCCTGTCTAGTTTGGCTTCATAGAAAAACCGTTCGAATTTTAACCGAGTAAAAATCTAAAAAATTAAGATTATTTTTTATAATTAGGTTAAAAATCTCAGAATTAACTATCTGAACCCATAAAATTTTATTTAATATCATTTTGCGGTGATTTTGTTGGGTTTAAAGTGTTCATATCAAAATGGCCTTTATTGAGAACTAGTTCTAATTTTAAACGAGTAAAAATCTAAAATTTTAAGATTAAGTTGTATAATTAGGATCAAAAATCCTATAATAAACTATTTGAACTCATAAAAATTGATTTAATATCATTTTACGATCGTTTGTTGGGTTTAAAGCATGCGTGTCTAGTTGGGCTTCACAGAGAACCCGTTCGAATTTTAACCGAGTAAAAATCTAAAAATTTAAGATTAATTTTTATAATTAGGTTAAAAATCCCACAATTAACTATCATAACCCATAAAATTTTATTTAATATCATTTTTCGTTGATTTTGTTGGGTTTAAAGTGTGCATGTCAAAATGGGCTTTATTGAGAACCTGTTCTAATTTTAAACGAGTAAAAATCTAAAATTTTAGGATTAAGTTGTATAATTAGATTCAAAATCCTATAATAAACTATTTGAACTCATAAAAATTGATTAAATATCATTTTACGATCGTTTTGTTGGGTTTAAAGCATGCGTGTCTAGTTTGGCTTCATAGAGAACCCGTTTTAATTTTAACCAAGTAAAAATATAAGAGTTTAAGATTAATTTTTATAATTAGGTTAAAAATCCCACAATTAACTATCTGAACCCAAAAAATTTTATTTAATATCATTTTGCAGTGATTTTGTTGGGTTTAAAGCGTGCATGTCAAAATGGGCTTTATTGGGAACCTGTTCAAATTTTAAAAGAGTAAAAATCTAAAATTTTAGGATTAAGTTGTATAATTAGGTTCAAAATCCTATAATAAACTATTTGAACTCATAAAAATTGATTTAGTATCATTTTACGATCGTTTTGTTGGGTTTAAAGCATGCGTGTCTAGTTTGGCTTCATAGAGAAACCGTTCGAATTTTAACCGAGTAAAAATATAAAAATTTAAGTTTAATTTTTATAATTAGGTTAAAAATCCCACAATTAACTATCTGAACGCATAAAATTTTATTTAATATCATTTTTCATTGATTTTGTTGGGTTTAAAGCGTGCATGTCAAAATGGGCTTTATTGGGAACCTGTTCGAATTTTAAAAGAGTAAAAATCTAAAATTTTAAGATTAAGTTGTATAATTAGGATCAAAAATCCTATAATAAACTATTTGAACCCATAAAAATTGATTTAATATCATCTTACGATCATTTTGTTGGGTTTAAAGCACGCTTGTCTAGTTTGGCTTCATAGAGAACCCGTTCGAATTTTAACCGAGTAAAATTCTAAAAATTGAAGATTAATTTTTATAATTAGGTTAAAAATCCCACAATTAACTATCATAACCCATAAAATTTTATTTAATACCATTTTGCGGTGATGTTGTTGGGTTTAAAGCGTGCATCTCTAAATGAGATTTTTTGAGAACCTGCTCGAATTTTAAACGAGTAAAAATCTAAAACTTTAGGATTAAGTTGTGTAATTAGGTTCAAAATCCTATAATAAACTATTTGAACTCATAAAAATTGATTTAAAATCATTTTACGATCGTTTTGTTGGGTTTAAGCATGCGTGTCTAGTTGGGCTTCAGAGAACCCATTCGAATTTTAACAGAGTAAAAATCTAAAAATTAAAGATTAATTTTTATAATTAGGTTAAAAATCCCACAAGTAACTATCATAACCCATAAAATTTTATCTAATATCATTTTTCGTTGATTTTGTTGGGTTTAAAGCGTGCATGTCAAAATGGGCTTTATTGAGAACCTGTTCTAATTCTAAACGAGTAAAAATCTAAAATTTTAGGATTAAGTTGTATAATTAGATTCAAAATCCTATAATAAACTATTTGAACTCATAAAAATTGATTTAATATCATTCTACGGTCGTTTTATTGAGTTTCAAGCATGCGTGTCTAGTTGGGCTTCATAGAGAACTCGTTCGAATTTTAACTGAGTAAAAATCTAAAAATTTAAGATTAATTTTTATAATTAGGTTAAAAATCCCACAATTAAGTATCTAAACCCATAAAATTTTATTTAATATCATTTTGCGGTGATTTTGTTGGGTTTAAAGCGTACATGTCTAAATGGGCTTTCTTGAGAACCTCCTCGAATTTTAAACGAGTAAAAATCTAAAATTTTAGGATTAAGTTGTATAATTAGGTTCAAAATCCTATAATAAACTATTTGAACTCATAAAAATAGATTTAATATCATTTTACGATCGTTTTGTTGGGTTTAAAGCATGCATGTCTAGTTTGGCTTCATAGAGAACCCGTTCGAATTTAACCGAGTAAAATATAAAAATTTAAGATTAATTTTTATAATTAGGTTAAAAATCCCACAATTAACTATTTGAACCCATAAAATTTTATTTAATATCATTTTGCGGTGATTTTGTTCGGTTTAAAGCGTGCATGTCAAAATGGACTTTATTGAGAACCAGTTCGAATTTTAAACGAGTAAAAATATAAAATTTTAAGATTAAGTTGTATAATTAGGATCAAAAATCCTATAATAAACTATTTGAACTCATAAAAATTGATTTAATATCATTCTACGGTCGTTTTATTGAGTTTCAAGCATGCGTGTCTAGTTGGGCTTCATAGAGAACCCGTTCGAATTTTAACTGAGTAAAAATCTAAAAATTTAAGATTAATTTTTATAATTAGGTTAAAAATCTCACAATTAAGTATCTAAACCCATAAAATTTTATTTAATATCATTTTGCGGTGATTTTGTTGGGTTTAAAGCATACATGTCTAAATGGGCTTTCTTGAGAACCTCCTCGAATTTTAAACGAGTAAAAATCTAAAATTTTAGGATTAAGTTGTATAATTAGGTTCAAAATCCTATAATAAACTATTTGAACTCATAAAAATAGATTTAATATCATTTTACGATCGTTTTGTTGGGTTTAAAGCATGCCTGTCTAGTTTGGCTTCATAGAAAAACCGTTCGAATTTTAACCGAGTAAAAATCTAAAAAATTAAGATTATTTTTTATAATTAGGTTAAAAATCTCAGAATTAACTATCTGAACCCATAAAATTTTATTTAATATCATTTTGCGGTGATTTTGTTGGGTTTAAAGTGTTCATATCAAAATGGCCTTTATTGAGAACTAGTTCTAATTTTAAACGAGTAAAAATCTAAAATTTTAAGATTAAGTTGTATAATTAGGATCAAAAATCCTATAATAAACTATTTGAACTCATAAAAATTGATTTAATATCATTTTACGATCGTTTGTTGGGTTTAAAGCATGCGTGTCTAGTTGGGCTTCACAGAGAACCCGTTCGAATTTTAACCGAGTAAAAATCTAAAAATTTAAGATTAATTTTTATAATTAGGTTAAAAATCCCACAATTAACTATCATAACCCATAAAATTTTATTTAATATCATTTTTCGTTGATTTTGTTGGGTTTAAAGTGTGCATGTCAAAATGGGCTTTATTGAGAACCTGTTCTAATTTTAAACGAGTAAAAATCTAAAATTTTAGGATTAAGTTGTATAATTAGATTCAAAATCCTATAATAAACTATTTGAACTCATAAAAATTGATTAAATATCATTTTACGATCGTTTTGTTGGGTTTAAAGCATGCGTGTCTAGTTTGGCTTCATAGAGAACCCGTTTTAATTTTAACCAAGTAAAAATATAAGAGTTTAAGATTAATTTTTATAATTAGGTTAAAAATCCCACAATTAACTATCTGAACCCAAAAAATTTTATTTAATATCATTTTGCAGTGATTTTGTTGGGTTTAAAGCGTGCATGTCAAAATGGGCTTTATTGGGAACCTGTTCAAATTTTAAAAGAGTAAAAATCTAAAATTTTAGGATTAAGTTGTATAATTAGGTTCAAAATCCTATAATAAACTATTTGAACTCATAAAAATTGATTTAATATCATTTTACGATCATTTTTTTGGTTTTAAAGCATGCGTAACGAGGGTCGAAATTTTCTTTAAGGAGGGGAGAGTTGTAATGACCCGGATTCGGATCCGAGGGTCGAGTTAACCCGTGGTGTTGGGCTTCGGTTTCGGGCCCGAGTTAGTGTGGTTTGGACTTAGTTTTGTTGGGCTTGAGTTGTTTAGGGATTTAGGAGTTTTAAGTGGAGGACAATTTGGTAATTGACTAAATGGATGAATAGGGAAGGTTTTATGGGGGGTTTTGTTGGCAGAGGTGATCTCATCTTTCTTTTCCTTTCTTTTACCCCATCTCCTTCATCTTTTGGCAAGAAAAGAAGGTATGTAAAGGTTGAATCTTGTTGTTTTTGCTGAAGAATCACGTTTTGGGTTAGAAGGATAAGTTGTAGAGTTGTTCTTGATCTATAATCTAAGGTAAGAATGGTTTTGTTTGGTAGAGAAGGTTGTGTGGGAAATTCGGGAACAAGGTTTTTAAGGGCTTAAGTTGAGTTCTTTTAAGTGTTGTAAGGTTCTGGAAATCTTTCCGAAGTGTCCTAATCCGTTCTTAATCTTTCTCTTGTAGAGAAAGAGGCTTGTGAGCCATCATCAAGCTTGGGAAGGGGGAAAGCTTGAAGAGGAAGAAGAGGGTCGTTTTTGTTGTTGCCTGCAAGAGGTTGGTACTCCCAACTCGTTATTTACATCATACATATCATGGTAGTTGCATACATGTAGATATAATGTATGTATTGCTTGGTTTGAGCTTGGTATGCTTTAATGGTGGAAATTGTGTTAGTGAGTTAAATGGCTGTAAAATTGTGTTAAAACGTCCTAAACATCCCTAGGAACTAATGGGAATACTGTAGGATTGATTAAGTCAAGTTTGGAATGAATTTCCTAGAAATTTCTAAGTGCAAACCTGCATTTCGTGTAGGGGGTATCGATACACGGGCTACCGGTATCGATACCCATGAGTGGAATTAGACTAAGTAGCTAGGTGTATCGAACCATGGTTCGATACCGGGACCTCCAGTGGCATAATGGCATCGATACCCGTATCGATGCTGGAGGGTCCCCTTTCATTGACTTTAGAAATGGTCAAAGGGTATCAATACTGGTATCGATACCCGTGGTTCGATACCCCTACGAAAACTTGACAAGATAAGTATTGTTTGAGGTTCGATAATAGAAGTAAAGGTCAAAATGAATCTTATAATTAATGAAATGAATGGTTAACATAAGATTAACGTATTTAAACCCTGAATGACTAAATTATGTTAAGACTTGATATGTTTTGATGTGAGGATCCGAGGTGGATCATTTGTGTGTATCGAGTCCTTGTGTGATGGAAATCCGAATATCCAAAAGTGTTGGAACACGTCGAAGGTCATCCGATGTAACATTCCGGGTAATGATTTTGAAGACCATTCCGAATGTAGGATCCCGATGCTGTGTGGACGCGGGCCTCATTCGATGATACTCGATGTGACATTCCGAGTATGGGATTTGGAGGATCCCGATGCTGTGTGGACGTGGGCCTCAAATCCAGGATGTAGTATCCCAATGTTGTGTGGACGCGAGCCTCATCCTGAGTATGGGATCTCGATGCTGTGTGGACGCGGGCCTCACTACTCTGTGTTGTTGTTTGACATGTATATGCTGTGTGCGTCATTATACATTGTTTATGCCATGTGGTAGGCAAGCATGCTAGATCATCATATCATGCACGATATTTTATATGTTATGCTTTACTGCTTATGATATGCATGACGTTGGCCGAGTTCGGCATATCCACTGAGCTTTCGTAGCTCAACGTTCGAAATATGTTTTCGTGCGTAGGTTAGGTGAAGCCGGTTCGTGGAGCACCATCAAGGTTCGGATCTCAGCATCGACCGTGTTGTCAGAGTACATGTATTAGATTTAGTGGGCTTGTACTATGTCGAACCCTATGTAATGTAACTCTGTTTATTTTAATTTGGGTCGAATGTTTTAATGGTTTGTAATATTTTGAAGCTCCGATTACTTTATACTATTTTGGGCTTGCGTTTTAACTTAAATGGATTTTATGAGTCGTATTTGGATTTCAATTTGATTTTATTTGATGAGCTTTGAAAAGAAATTTTGAAATTACAGGTTTTGGGCCGGAGGCCCAATGTGACATTCAGGTCGGGTGTTACATTTAGTGGTATTAGAGCTTAGGTTGAGTCGGTTCTAGGAAGTCCCTGGGGGAGTCTAGTGTGTTATATAGGTGTCAGACAAGTACATGCCCGCGAGTCGATAACGTACTTTCTTTAAAGTTGAGATTTTGATGGTGTACTCTTGTTTGTTGTTGTTCTTTGTGCAAAAGTGGTTGAGTATACCGAGACGTGTGAGGGATCAAGAGGAAAGCCGGGGTTCTCGTGGAGGAGGCTCCGACTACGAGTATGAGCCCGATGAGGAGGTGTCATCGGATGATGTAGTTGGTCAAGGGGCCAACTACTTTGCTCAGTTGAACCAGACCTTGCGTAGAATCGTGAGAGCTATACCGAGGCCATCTTCTACGCCTCGTGAGGCACCAGTTGAGAGGGTGCGAAGGCAGGGAGCTGTGGACTTCTTTGGTGCGGGATATGACAATCTCGTACAGGCTGATCAGTGGTTGCATGACACTAGGTGGATAATGAGACAGATGAGGCTGAGGTCAGAGGACAAGTTGTCGTGTGTGTTGTCGCTTCTAAAAGGCAACGCTAGAGAGTGGTGGGAGACGGTTGAGCAGGGATGGTATCCTCATCGTCCTAAGTGGGAGGACTTTCTCGAGGAGTTTGAGAGCAAGTATGTGGGTGAGACTCACATTGAAACCTTGAGGGAATGGTTTACCCATCTTGTTCAGGGTAATCGTTCGGTCTTTGCTTATGAGCAGAAGTTCCTTCAGTTGAGCCGATATGCTCCAGATCTTGTTGCTACAGAGAAGATGAGATGTAAGAGGTTCTTGAGAGGTCTGAGGAAGGAGATCCAGACTTATCTCACTGCTGCACCGCCTAAGGTGTTTTCTGAGTTGGCTGCTAGTGCCAAGTCGTTGGAGCAGGTTCAGGGTTTGACCTATGGGTCGTCTGTTGGCCAGGGAGTCACCGGTGGAGCTAGTCAGAGTCATGCGGGTAACTCTCAGTCTCACTCCGGTAGGAGTAGAAGCCATTGGAATCAGAGTAGAGGAACATCGAATCAGGGTTCGAGGTTGAACCAGAGATCATAGTCTATGGGACGTAGGAGGCAATCTGTGTCTTCTACTACTAGAGGTCCAGAGGGTTTGCAGCGGAGTGCCAGTGTTCAGGTTTGTAATCAGTGTGGTCGGAATCATCAAGGACCGTGTTGGGGTAATGCCAGGTTTTGCTTTCAGTGTGGGTCTTCGGAGCATTTTGTGAGGGACTGCCCAGAGGTTGTGACATCTCCACCAGGTCAGGCTCAGAGGACTGTGTTCCAGGCCCAGAGGGGTCGTGGGTTTTCGCGTGGCGGAGCCAGTCATGCATCAGGAGGCACCTTTCAGTTCACTGCTAGAGCATCGACGAGACAGTACGCGGTGAGGGCACAAGAGGACTGTGCTGCGACAGATGTGATCTCAGGTACGTTCAGTTTGTTTTCTGTCCCTATAGTTGCTCTTGTGGACTCGGGATCTACCCACTCGTATATCCGTAGCGGGATATCGGAGCAGTGGGGGTTGCCAGCGGAGGATCTAGAGGTAGGAGTCCGTGTGACCAGTCCGTTGGGGTTAGATGTGTTGGTGGATAAGGTTTATCGGAGGTGTCCGATCGAGGTACAAGGATCTATCTTCCCGGCCGACCTCATGGTTTTGCCGTTTCAGGAGTTCGACGCAATCCTTGGGATGGATTGGTTGTTCGAGCACGATGCGAGCTTAGGGTGCAGATCTAAGAGTTTGAAGCTTCGAGTGGCTGATGGTTCTAACCCGTGTTTAGCGAATGTTGTTTCAGCTTTGTCAGCTCAGAGGTTGATCCAGTAGGGTTGTGAGGCGTTCTTAGCTCACGTGGTGGATGTGTGTGTTGAGAGTCCAGCTCTAGAGAGTTTGAGGACGGTTTGTGAGTACCCAGATGTGTTTCCGGAGGAGTTTCCCGGTTTACCACCCGATCGTGAGTTGGAGTTTCGGATAGAGGTGTTGCCAGGGACAGCACCGGTGTCCATAGCACCTTATCGTATGGCACCGGCGGAGATGAGAGAGTTGAAACAGCAGATCCAGGAGTTGCTTGAGAGGGTTTTTATCCGTCCGAGTGTGTCATCGTGGGGAGCACCGGTTTTGTTTGTGAAGAAGAAGGACAGATCGATGAGGATGTGCATCGACTACCGTCAACTCAACAAGGTCACGATCAAGAATCGTTACCCTTTGCCCAGGATCGATGACCTGTTTGATCAGTTGAGGGGTGCTCGTGTGTTTTCTAAGATAGATCTGAGGTCAGGGTACTACCAGTTGAAGGTGGTGGAAGAGGATGTCTAAAAGACCGCTTTTAGGACGTGGTACGAGCATTATGAGTTCTTAGTGATGTCGTTTGGGCTCACGAATGTACCTGCAGCTTTCATGGACTTGATGAACCGGATCTTTCAGTCGTATCTAGATCAATTTGTGGTTGTGTTCACCGACGACATCTTGGTGTATTCACGCTCAGAGGAGGAGCATGACTACCACCTAAGGGTTGTTCTTCAGGTGTTGAGGGATAGGCGTCTGTATGCCAAGTTTAGTAAATGTGAGTTCTGGTTGTCCGAGGTGGCGTTTCTGGGCCACATAGTTGCAGCAGATGGAATCCGAGTAGATTCTCAGAAAATCAAAGTTGTGGTGGAGCGGAAACCACCAAGGAATGTATCGGAAGTTCGTAGTTTTCTTGGGCTTGTCGGATACTATAAGAGGTTTGTTAAGGGTTTTTCGATCATAGCGGCACCTTTGACGAAGTTGATCCAGAAAGGTGTTCCTTTTGTATGGAATGAAAGGAGACAACGGAGTTTTGAGCAGCTTAAGGCTTATCTGACAGAGGCTCCGGTCTTGACGCAACCGGGACCGAGGAAAGACTATGTGGTGTTTAGTGATGCTTCCTTGAATGGGTTAGGTTGTGTGCTTATGCAAGAGGGTAAGGTGGTTGCTTACGCCTCGAGGCAGTTGAAACCCCATGAGAGGAACTATCCTACACATGATCTTGAGCTTGCGGCGATTATCTTCGCTTTGAAGATATAGAGGCATTATCTCTACGGGGAGAAATGCTACATCTACACCGACCACAAGAGTTTAAAGTATCTGCTTACCCAGAAGGAGTTGAATCTGAGACAACATCGGTGGATAGAGTTGTTGAAGGACTATGACTGTGTCATAGAGTATCATCCCGGCAAGGCGAACGTGGTCGCCGATGCCTTGAGTCGGAATTCCATGTCGGACTTGAGAGCTTTGTTTGCTCGGTTGAGGATGACAGATGATGGAGGTTTGTTGGCAGAGTTGCGTGTGGAGCCCACGCTGGTTCAGGAGATCAAAAGAGCACAGGTGTTAGACGAGGAGTTGGTAGCTCAATTAGAGGTTGTTCAGAGAGGGGAGTTGTCAGACTTTGAGGTACGAGATGGTGGGTTCTTTTACTTTCAAGGTCGGTTGTGTGTGCCAGCTTTAGAGGATCTAAGGGATCGTATCTTGAGAGAAGCTCACCGTGGTCCGTTTCTGTTCATCCGGGTAGTAACAAGATATATCAGGATCTTTGTCCTTTCTTTTGGTGGTCGTGCATGAAAAGAGATGTGTCAGAGTTTGTGACCAGGTGTCTAGCGTGTCAACAAGTGAAAGCGGAACATCAGGTTCCTTCAGGTTTGCTTCAGCCTATTCAGATTCCACAATGGAAGTGGGATCGAGTGACCATGGATTTCGTCACCGGGTTGCTGATGACGTTGAGAAAGCATAACGCTATATGGGTTATAGTTGACCGGTTGACCAAGTCGGCTCACTTCTTACCGGTAAGGATGGACTACAGTTTGGAAAAGTTGGCTCAGTTGTACATAAAGGAGATCGTGAGGTTACATGGTGTACCTTCATCAATCATATCGGATAGAGACCCGAGGTTTACGACGAGGTTGTGGAAGTCTATCCACGAGGCTTTGGATACCAAGTTGCACTTCAGTACAGCTTTTCATCCTCAGACCGATGGACAGTCTGAGAAAGTCATCCAGATTTTGGATGATATGCTTCGGTGTTGTGCTGTGGACTTTTCTCGTAGTTGGGAGGAGCAGTTACCGTTGGTAGAGTTTGCTTATAACAACAGTTATCAATCAAGCATCAAGATGGCTCCTTTTGAGGCCTTGTACGGGCGTAGGTGTAGGACACCTTTGTGTTGGACAAAGCTTAATGAGAGAAAGATAGTGGATTCAGAGCTTGTTAAGGAAACCGAAGAGAAAGTTCAGATCATCAAAGAGAGGTTGCAAGCAGCTTTTGATAGACAGAAGGCTTATGCGGATAAGAAGCGAAAACACATCGAGTATGAGCTTGGTGAGAAAGTGTTTCTTAAAGTATCCCCGTGGAAAGGGATCATCCGGTTTGTTCGTAAAGGGAAGTTAAGTCCAAGGTACATAGGGCCTTATGAGGTTCTTCAAAGGGTTGGACCGGTAGATTATCGGCTTGCCTTACCTCCAGAGTTGGCACGTATACACGATGTGTTCCACGTGTCAATGTTGAGACGTTACCGTTTCGATCCTTCGCATGTGGTTCAGCTTAAGGAAATCGAAGTCAATGCAGATTTGACTTACGAGGAAAGATCTATTAGAATCTTAGACAGAGGAGTTAAAGAGCTTCGGAACAATTGCATACCCTTGGTAAAGGTTTTGTGGAGGAACCATGGGATCGAAGAAGCAACGTGGGAAGCGGAGAAGGACATGAGAGCTCAGTATCCTTATCTCTTCCTGACAGGTAAATTTCGAGGACGAAATTTTCTTTAAGGGGGGGAAAGTTGTAACGACCTGGATTCGGATCCGAGGGTTGAGTTAACCCGTGGTGTTGGGCTTCGGTTTCGGGCCCGAGTTAGTTTGGTTTGGGCTTAGTTTTGTTGGGCTTGAGTGGTTTAGGGCTTTAGGAGTCCATCAACAAGCTTGGGAAGGGGGAAAGCTTGAAGAGGAAGAAGAGGGTCGTTTTTATTGTTGCCTGCAAGAGGTTGGTACTCCCAACTCGTTATTTACATCACACATATCATGGTAGTTGCATACATGTAGATATAGTGTATGTATTGCTTGGTTTGAGCTTGGTATGCTTTAATGGTGGAAATTGTGTTAGTAAGTTAAATGGCTGTAAAATTGTGTTAAAACGTCCTAAACATCCCTAGGAACTAATGGGAATACTGTAGGGTTGATTAAGTCAAGTTTGGAATGAATTTCCTAGAAATTTTTAAGTGCAGACCTGCATTTCGTGCAGGGGGTATCGATACACGGGCTACCGGTATCGATACCCATGAGTGGAATTAGACTAAGTGGTCAGGTGTATCGAACCATGGTTCGATACCGGGACCTCCAGTGGCATAATGGTATCGATACCCGTATCGATGCTGGAGGGTCCCCTTTCATTGACTTTAGAAATGGTCAAAGGGTATCGATACTGGTATCGATACTAGTGGTTTGATGCCTTTTTTGGGTAGGTATCGAGGCAAGGTGGTTCGATACCCCATATAAGGGTATCGATACCCCTACGAAAACTTGACAAGATAAGTATTGTTTGAGGTTCGATATTAGAAGTAAAGGTCAAAATGAATCTTATAATTAATGAAATGAATGGTTAACATAAGATTGACGTATTTGAACCCTGAATGACTAAATTATGTTAAGACTTGATATGTTTTGATGTGAGGATCCGAGGTGGATCATTTAAGTGTATCGAGTCCTTGTGTGATGGAAATCTGGATAACCAAAAGTGTTGCAACACGTCGAAGGCCATCCGATGTAACATTTTGGGTAATGATTTTGAAGACCATTCCGAATGTAGGATCCCGATGCTGTGTGGACGCGGGCCTTACTCGTAGTGTAGGATCCCGTTGCTGTGTGGACGCGGGCCTCACTACTTTGTGTTGTTGTTTGACATGTATATGTTGTGTGCGTCATTATACATTGTTTATGTCATGTGGTAGGCAAGCATGCTAGATCATCATATCATGCACGATATTTTATATACTATGCTTTACTGCTTATGATATGCATGACGTTGGCCGAGTTCGACGTATCCACTGAGCTTTCGTAGCTCAACGTTCGAAATATGTTTTCGTGCGTAGGTTAGGTGAAGCCGGTTCGTGGAGCACCATTAAGGTTCGGATCTCAGCATCGACCGTGTTGTCAGAGTACATGTATTAGATTTAGTGGGCTTGTACTATGTCGAACCATATGTAATGTAACTCTGTTTATTTTAATTTGGGTTGAATGTTTTAATGGTTTGTAAGCTCCGATTACTTTATACTATTTTGGGCTTGCGTTTTAACTTAAATGGATTTTATGAGTCGTATTTGGGTTTGAATTTGATTTTATTTGATGGGCTTCGAAAAGAAATTTTGAAATTACAGGTTTTGGGCTGGAGGCCCAATGTGACATTCGGGTCGGATGTTACAGAACCCATAAAATTTTAGTTAATATCATTTTGCGGTGAATTTGTTGGGTCTAAAGCGTGCATGTCAAAATGGGCTTTATTGAGAACCTGTTTGAATTTTAAACGAGTAAAAATCTAAAATTTTAAGATTAAGTTGTATAATTAGGATCAAAAATCCTATAATAAACTATTTGAACTCATAAAAATTGATTTAATATCATTTTACGATCGTTTTGTTGGGTTTAAAGCATGCGTGTCTAGTTTGGCTTCATAGAGAACCCGTTCAAATTTTAACCGAGTAAAAATCTAAAAATTTAAGATTAATTTTTATAATTAAGTTAAAAATCCCACAATTAACTATCTGAACCTATAAAATTTTATTTAATATCGATTAAACAAATTAATTTCAAATTTAGAGAACTTTACTCGGTTTAAATTCCAATCTGATTACTATAATGCTCCTTTAGATATGCACACTTTAAACCTAACAAAACGGCAGCAAAATAAGAATAAATCAAATCTTCATGAGTTCAAATAGATAAGTATGGACTTTGCAACCAAATTATACAACTTAATCTTAATTTTATAGCATTTTACTCGGTTAAAATTCTAATGGGTTTACTAAATAGCCCAATGAGACTAGCACGCTTTAAACTTAACAAACCGTCCACAAAATGAGATTCAATCAAATTACATGAGTTCAAATAGTTAATTATGAGCTTTTGAATAGGATTGGACCACTTAGTGTCAATTTTAGAGCACTTTACTCTGTTTAAATTCTAATCTGATCACTATAAAGCTCGTTTAGATATGCACACTATGAATCTAACAAAACGGACGCAAAATAAGAATAAATCAAATTCATGAGTTCAAATAATTTAATTATGAGATTTGGAACCAAATTATACAATTTAATCCTAACTTTAGAGCATTTTACTCGATTAAAATCCAATGGGTTGGTTAAAATTAAAACGCAAACGTGTTGTTGAACTCTCTCCTCTCCCTCTCTTTTTCTCTCGCCCTCCTCCATGCTTTCTTCTTCTTTTTATTTTTTGCTTTTCTTTCTCCATGTTTTGGAGATCTACTTTGTCTGTTACATCACCTCCACGGATTTACCAACAACGTCGGGAGAGGCTTTTCTATTGTGCTTCTTGTTATTATATTCTCCTTATTACTTCTATTTTTCAATCTTTTCTTGATCCTTTTTCTCTTCGGCTATTCATATATATTCATCAACATATTTTGTATTTTCTTTTTGCACCAAGAAGTTTCAAGGAAGGCTTTGCCGTTTGGATCCGACACTAGATCTACTTTTTCAAGTCATTCTTGATGTCAAGATCATGCTTTCTTGGTTTCAAAGTTTTATGGTTGTTTTCCTTATCAGTGAACCTTGTCCCGGTTGCACTCGTAAGTTTAGCATTTTGTACAACGCATTTACCATGCCAACGCCATTGGGAGAGGAAGTAGCTATCACAACGACACCCAAGCCGTTTAGGATTTTTCTTTCTTCCATCTCTTCAATCTTTACATTTCTTTCTATATATCTTTATTACCTTCTTTTCGTTTATTATTATAAGATCTATTCTTCTCTTTGTATCAAGTGCTTTTCTTGGTTTTTGATTCTTTTCAGAGCCGTATACAATGTTTGCTTTGGAGAACCAAGGTTTGTGTATGCCATGCTACTGTTGGAGCCAAGAGTTTATGCAAGAACTCTGATGGCCTTCACTAACGATCTTTGGAGTAGGCCGCTAAGACCCAACCGATCTACTCCCTCAGGTTTGGACTTGGTTAGTTTTGTTTCTATGGAAAGTATTTTCTTTCTATATGACTTTGTTAATTCCTTATTATTCTCTATTAATGTTTCGCATGACTCAAAGTATGCAATCCGAATAGAGAAAGATCTTTTGATTCTTGGCGTTGTTTTCAGGGTTATTAGCTTCTTTCTTTATAACTTTGATAACCTTTTTGATCACAAGACTACTACAATGACTACTAAGCATCTTTTATCTATTTCTTTATACCATGTTTTTTTTCCTATGTTAAATCCATGTATATACCACCCTTACTAAGGGATTTTACTAACACCTCTCATGGTGTACTATTCTCAAAAAAGCTTACTTGCTTTATTGTTATCCTCGTTCTTGAATTACAATGGATTCAACCAAGAATCGGAGCCTTGATGGCTCTCTTCCTATTATTATATTATGTTGCATGGAACGTCTATACATCACAATATGGACTTAACCACTAAAAGAAGCACAACTCGGTTCCATCTTTCATATAATGTCCTTTTATACCATGTAACTCTTCTTTTCTTTGTTAAACCAATGTGCATGCCCCACTTGCAATGGAATTTTATCAACACTTCTCTAGGTGTACTACCAAGAATAGGAACCTTGTTGGTTCCATTGTTCATTTTGTCTAAATCAGTTTTTCTCCATGATCCAACAAGCAAAGTCTTGTTTCTTCCAATTCTCTTGGTAAGACTTTCCTATCAAGTTCTCCTTGTTTACCTCCAAAATCTTTATTTTTCTTGTTTTATATCTCTTTATTCCTTTTGCAAAAGAATATCGGCATTGTTAATCTTGTCGTCATTAATCCGAGTTTTGAATTCCTTGAGTTCCTAAGTACTTGGTTTATGACTATTAACGCTAGGTTTACTTTTGCTTTCCTTTTAATTCTATCGTGTATTCTATTCCATGTTTGTCTTAACTTTTTTATTATTTCCATATACATGTCACCCTTGCTAAGGGATCCCTCTAACACCTTTCATAGTGTGCCATTATAGAACAAGTTAACTTGTACTTCTAACATCCTCTGTTTAGAGGTATAATGGATGAAACTAAGCCCCAGAGCTTTAATAACTCCGTTGTTGTTTTCTTCCCCCCCCCCCCCCACTATCCTTCTTATGCCTAATGATGGTTTTCCTTCTAATACTTTTCATTACCTTGTCAAGCAAGAACCTCGTTTTTAAAGTAGAGGTACTAAACGAACCCCACTTTCTGATCAGGGTAACAAGCCTAAGCTCCCTCGACTTGTATCCAAGAGTTCTTTAGGAAAAGCTTGGATGAGCAGCGAAAAAAACTCTCCGGCGGAGGTTGACGATGATCAACCCCGTCGAGAAAAATGAAAATCTTATGCTGGAACTGTCAGGGTCTCGGCAACACCTAGACAGTTCTCACTCTACAATGTGCTACCTCTAAGCATGATGCCGACTTTCTTTTTCTTTGTGAAACTAGGTTGAACAAACACAATATGGACCATATTTGGTTTAAGTTAGGAATGCAAGGCGGTATTCGTCGGGAGATTGTCTTTTGCAATATGATCTCTTCGATTGTAAACTAAAATTTAATGAAATCCTACACGACAATGAAAAGCAAGGCGGTATTCGTCGGGCAATAACAAATTAATAATTTCAGAGATTTTCTTTTGCGGAATGATCTCTTCGATTGTAAACCAAAATTTGGATGGTTCACTTGGACTAGATATGGACATAATACTGAAACCATTATGGAAAGAATCGATAGATTCCTTGGTAACTCCTCTTGGTTTAATGTCTTTCCTAACTTCCAAGCTACGTCATTCTTTCAAGCCCGATCTGATCATTGCCCCATCTTACTGGACACTAGTCCTTCCAGTGCAATCAGGTCGAAAGCTTCTAGGAACCTTTTCCGCTATAAGAATTGTTGGGCTAATAACCCGAAAGTCTCTTCCCGAAATAGAGAGATTTGGTCTAACCCATCCAACACGACCATTGCTAAACTTCATGAAATTAGGTTTTTTCTTGGATCTTGGCAAACAAACCAACGTATCAAGTCGAATGAACGTATTAACCAATTAACTGACTTTATAAATATGTGCCTCAAGCGACATCAGATGCTGATATTAATAATTTTTTTCTACAAAAAATGAGCTTGATAGCTTGCTTAACGCGAAAGAAATCTATTGCGCACAACGAGCCCGCACCACCTGGCTAGAACATGATGACAAAAATACTTCATTTTTCCATGCAAGAGCAAACAATCGCCGGCAAAAAAACCATATTACTAGGCTTTTCAACAATGCGAACATATAGCAAACGCATACAGAAGACATCATGGCTACTGCCATTAATTACTTCCAGACTCTTTTCTCATCCTCTTCTTCTATTATTGCATCTTCCATTTTTTAAAAACATTCCAAATATTGGTTCTGAGACCATGAACAATGACCTCAATAAGGAATTCACAACATACGAAACTACATCTGCTTTTCGTGATATTAATCCAAGGAAAGCCCCGGGGGTTGATGGATTTCCGAGTGGTTTCTTTAGGAAGCATTGGGATGTCCTTGGCCAGGACTTTATAAACCTCTGCCATAGACTCCTAAGTTGGTATGTTAGCATGAAAGAGGTCAATCGTACTATCATAGTTCTTATACCCAAAATTAGCGATCCTACAACTATGCGACAT
Source organism: Abelmoschus esculentus (assembly GCA_035048815.1). Taxonomy (NCBI): domain Eukaryota; kingdom Viridiplantae; phylum Streptophyta; class Magnoliopsida; order Malvales; family Malvaceae; genus Abelmoschus; species Abelmoschus esculentus. Next base: position 5,069,536 of record JAUCBN010000002.1, read on the forward strand.
CTCATACCTATTAGCCTATGCACATTTATCTATAAGAATGTTGCCAAAGTGCTTGTTAATCGTTTGAAATTCATCATCCCCTTATGTATAAGTGGTAATCAAGCAGCCTTTGTTCAAGGTATGAGCATTACTAACAATATCCTCATAGCCCATGAGCTTATCCACACGTTGAATACCGACGAGACATCCCTTGCCAAAGGTGCTAGCTTAAAGCTAGACATGGAGAAAGCTTTCGACCGTGTCGAATGGCCTTTTCTAGAAAAAATTATGCTTCATCTAGGCTTTAATGCCAACTGGGTTTCTCTTATTATCAATTGTGTCTCTTCCGTGTCTTTTCAAGTACGTGTCAATGATTCTCTTTCACGGCCTTTTAATCCTCAAAGAGGGATTCGACAAGGGGATTCCCTTTCGCCTTTCTTATTTCCTTTTTGTACTCAAGGTCTTTTAGCATTGCTCAATGCTGAGAAAGCAATTGGCAACCTCCTTGGCCTTTGTGCTAGTAGGAATGACCCCCCGTATAAATCACCTCCTCTTTGCCGATGATTGTGTGGTGTTCATTAAGAACACAACAACTGAATCTCAACACCTAAAGGATGCTCTGCATACTTATGCAACTTCCTCTGGTCAAGTGGTGAATTTTGAAAAATCTATAATTTATTTTTTCACGTAAAACCTCTACATCTCTTCGATCAGAAATCCATAACATCCTGAATGTACGAGAGGTCAATGACCTTGGTATTTATTTGGGGATTCCACTCCTAATTGGGAAGAATAAGACAACAACTTCGGGTTTTACCAAAAACAAAATGAATGCTCGTCTTAGCAAATGGGATAAGCACTTACTCTCCTTTAGTGGTAGAGAATTTTTCATCAAATCTGTCATATAATCAATGCCACAATATGTCATGTCTTGTTACCTGCTACCCCAAAACATTATCGATGATATGACTGCTTCGATACGCCATTACTGGTGGTCAGGGAAAGCCGATAAACGAGGATGGCATATGCTTCCATGGGACATTGTCTGTCTGCCAAAAGCAGCCGGAGGTATAGGGTTTCGCGATCTACACTATTTCAACATTGCTTTACTTGGTAAGCAAATTTGAAGACTAATTTGTGAGCCTGATAATCTTTCTTAGTCAGGTTTACAAGTGCAAATATTATCCATCAGGTTCTGTGCTCGAATTCAATTCCACTCGAAGATCTTCCTTTACTTGGAAAGGTCTTAGTATAGCTATCTCTAAACTTGGAAATGGTTTCTTTAAAAGGACAGCTATGTCAAGTCAGATATAAATCCACTTAGACAATTGGGGAGGATCTAAGCCATTACACCTTTATGGCGATTATGAAGTGAATGAGGAAGTCCCTCTTCGAGCGGGTTTTTTTATGCTATCTAATCTACCCCGATGGGATGAATCCAAGGTGAGAGATTATTTCTCTCACGAAGATGCTAATACAATCCTTAATGTACCAATTATTAATGATACGAAAGATACTACCCTTTGGGGTCATCACGACTCTCGCATCTATACGGTGTATTTTGGTTATCAATTTCTTTAACTGCAACTAGGGCTGGTTAACAGGGGTTTGCCTACGTTGCCTAAGGTTCAGTCACTTGGGTGGCGGTTATTAATGATACGAAAGATACTACCCTTTAGGTTATGGAAAATTCTTTCTAAGTGGCCTACGTTGCCTAAGGTTCATTCACTTGGGTGGCGGTTAAGCCATGATGCTCTCCCGTCTGGCCACAAAATCCTCAAAGCAAATCTCGGTACTGGGGTTTGCCCAATTTGTAATACGGATATTAAAACTACCCTCCATGCTTTAAGGGATTGTCCTAGTGCTAGGGAGGCTCTCCGTTTGGTAGGTTTTCTAGGCCAAATTTTTTCTAATACTTCTATCTCGCCCCACCAGTGGCTTTCTAAAATTGTTGGTTTTCTCTCGTTGCACCAATTCTCCTTCCTGATAACAGTTCTTTGGAATCTATGGAACCGTCATAATGACTTTGTCCAAAACAATCATCTGCAACAACCATGGTTGATTGTATCCAACGCACAAAAACTCTTCGACAATTATACATCAGCCATTGATGCTCTCCATCTAAGGTCCCGACTAGCTAAGTCCACCCTTGCTCAGGCTAGATGGACGAAACCGGACCGCAGTTTCATTAAGGTTAACACGGATGGAACCTTTGACCCAATTGTAAAGGGAGCTACTACAGGTGTCATCGCTCGGGATTTTTCAGGTTTCGTCCTTGGTGGACGCTCTATGCCCCTCGCCTACTGCCCATATCCGGCTTCTGCTGAAGCTCTTGCCATTCTAGAAGGACTTAATCTTGTTGTTGATAATGGTTGGACTAATGTCATCCTTGAGACCGATTATGCATCCATTGCCAATAAAGTTAACAACACTCATCATCACGATCTTTCCACGGTGCAAACTTTAGTGTCTCGAATTTGTTATAATCTTTGTACTTTGCCTGATTGTAAGATTTGTTATGTACCTAGAGAAGCAAATGTTGTAGCCCATGTCCTAGCTACTAGGGCTTTGCGTTCTTTTCTTTCTTCCTCTTTTGATTGTTACTTTCCCGATTTTATTCGGTCTTCTGTAAACTCGGAGAGGTTCTCCTCTTCATCTGAATAAAACCATGGGTACTCTTTTCCCCATAGGGGACTACTCACCTCTCGAGGTGACTGGCTATAGGGTTTTTTCTAATTAGGGCCTTTCCTTCAAAAAACAAATTTCAATGGGTTTACTAAATAGCTCAATGAGACTTGCACGCATTAAACTTAACAAACCGTCCACAAAATGAGATTCAATCAAATTACATAATTTCAAATAGTTAATAATGAGCTTTTGAATATGATTAAACAAATTAATCTCAAATTTAGAGCACCTTACTCTGTTTAAATTCCAATGTGATCGCTATAAAGCTCCTTTAGATATATAAACTTTAAACCTAACAAAACGGCCATAAAATAAGAATAAATCAAAACTTCATGAGTTCAAATAGATAGGTGTGGACTTTGGAACCAAATTATACAACTTAATCTTCATTTTATAGCAATTTACTCGATTAAAATTCAATGGGTTCACTGAATAGAACAATGAGACATGGACGCTTTAAACCCAACAAATCTACCACAAAATACGATTTAATTAAATTAAAGGAGTTCAAAGAGTTAATTACGAGCTTTTGAATATGATTAAACCACTTAATGTCAATTTTAGAGTACTTTACTCTGTTTAAATTCTAATTTGATCACAAGAAAGCTCATTTAGATATGCACACTATGAATCTAACAAAACGGACGCAAAATAAGAATAATTCAAAATTTCATGAATTCAAATAGTTAATTATGAGATTTGGAACCAAATTATACAACTTAAACTTAACTTTAGAGCATTTTACTCGGTTAAAATTCCAATGGGTTTACTAAATAGCCCAATGAGACTTGCACGGCTTAAACTTAGTAAACCGTCCACAAAAGGAGATTCAATCAAATTACACAAGTTCAAATAGTTAATTAAGAGCTTTTGAATATGATTAAACAAATTAATCTCAAATTTAGAGCAATTTACTCAATTTAAATTCCAATGTGATCGCTATAAAGCTCCTTTAGATATGCACACTTTAAACCTAACAAAATGGCCACAAAATAAGAATAAATCAAAACTTCTTGAGTTCAAATAGATAAGTGTGGACTTTGGAACCAAATTATGCAACTTAATCTTAATTTTAGAGCAATTTACTCGGTTAAAATTGCAATGGGTTCACTAAATAGCCCAATGAGACATGGACGCTTTAACCCAACAAATCGACCACAAAATACGATTTAATTAAATTACATGAGCTCAAATAGTGGATTATGAGCTTTTGAATACGATTAAACCACTTAATAACAATTTTAGAGCACTTTACTCTGCTTAAATTCTACTTTGATCACTATAAAGCTTGTTTAGAAATGCACACTATGAATCTAACAAAACGGATGCAAAAAAAGAATAAATCAAATTTCATGAGTTCAAATAGTTAATTATGAGATTTGGAACCAAATTATACAACTTAATCATAACTTTAGAGCATTTTACTCGGTTAAAATTCGAATGGGTTTACTAAATAGCCGAATGAGACTTGCACGCTTTAAACTTAACAAACCGTCCACAAAATGAGATTCAATCAAATTACATAAGTTCAAATAGTTAATTATAAGCTTTTGAATATGATTAAACAAATTAATCTCAAATTTAGAGCACTTTACTCGGTTTAAATTCAAATGTGATCGCTATAAAGCTCCTTTAGATATGCACACTGTAAACCTAACAGAACGGCCGTAAAATAAGAATCAATAAAAACTTCATGAGTTCAAATAAGTGTGGACTTTGGAACCAGATTATACAACTTAATCTTAATTTTATAGCAATTTACTTGGTTAAAATTGCAATGGGTTTACTAAATAGCCCTATGAGACTTGCACGCTTTATACTTAACAAAACGTCCACAAAATTAGATTTAATTAAATTATAAGAGTTCAAAGAGTTAACTATGAGCTTTTGAATATGATTAAGCCACTTAATGTCAATTTTAGAGCACTTTACTCTGTTTAAATTCTAATTTGATCACTAGAAAGCTCGTTTAGATATGCACACTATGAATCTAACAAAACGGACGCAAAATAAGAATAAATCAAATTTCATGAGTTCAAATAGTTAATTATGAGATTTGGAACCAAATTATACAACTTAATCTTAACTTAATCCTATGGAATTTATGGAACCGTCATAATGACTTCGTCCATAACAACCATCTCCAACCGGTTTGGTTAACTATTTCCAATGCACAAAAACTTTTCAATGACTAGACATCAGTTAATGATACTTCCCATCTACGTTCCCGGCTAGCTGAGCCCACTTTTGCTCTAGCTAGATGGACAAAATCGGACCCTGGTTTCGTCAAAATTAACACGGATGACGCCTTTGACCCTGTGTTAAGGGGTGCTGCTACAAGCATCATCGCTCTGGATTCTTCTGGCTCCGTCCTTGGTGGTTGTTCTATGCTGCTCGCTTTCTGCCCAGATCCAGCTTTTGCCGAGGCTCTTACCATTTTGGAAGGATTAAAATTTGTTGTTGCTAATCCCTGGACTAATGTGATCATTGAAACTGATTCAGCCTCCATTGCCAACAAGGTTAACAACGCTCATCAATAGGATCTCTCCGCGGTGGAACATTTGGTTTTTCGTATCCGCTCCATTCTTGGTACTTTGCATGATTGTAAGATTTGTTATGTACCTAAAGACGCAAACGTTGTAGCCCATGTCTTAGCTATTAGGGCTCTACGTTATTTTCTTTCTTGTTCTTTTGGATGTATCTTTCCCGATTTTATTCGGGCTTTTATAAATTCAGAGAGGTTCTCCTCTTCATCTCAATAAAACCATGGGTACTCTTTTTCCCATAGTGGCCTACTCTTCATCTCCATTTCTTTCAAAAAAAAATTCAATGGGTTTACTTAGCCTAATGAGACTTGCATGCTTTAAACTTAACAAACCGTCCACAAAATAAAATTTAATCAAATTAAATGAGTTCAAATAGTTAATTATGAGCTTTTGAATATGATTAAACAAATTAATCTCAAATTTATAGCACTTTACTCGGTTTAAATTCCAATGTGATCGCTATAAAGCTCCTTTAGATATGCACACTTTAAACCTAATAAAACGGACGCAAAATAAGAATAAATCAAAACTTCATGAGTTCAAATATATTAGTGTGAACTTTGGAACCAAATTATACAACTTAATCTTAATTTTAGAACAATTTACTCGATTAAAATTGTAATGGATTTCGACCGTGTTGAATGGCCTTTTCTTGAACAAATTATGATTCGTCTAGGATTCAACTCCAGATGGGTTTCCCTTATTATGAGATGTGTATCCTCAGTATCCTTTCAAGTTCGTATCAACGACTCCCTTTCACGACCTTTCAAATCCCATAGAGGGTTACGGCAAGGGGACCCTCTATCCCCTTTCTTGTTTCTTTTCTGTAATCAAGGCCTTTCAGCCTTGCTCAATGCTGAGCAAACAAATGGTAACCTCCCTGGACTTTGTGCTAGCATGAATGAGCCACGCGTCAACCACCTTCTTTTTGATGATGACTGTGTCGTATCCATTAAGAATACAACTACGGAAGCTCAACACCTTAAGGATGCTCTGCCTACTTACGCTACTTCGTCTGGGCAGGCGGTGAATTTTGAAAAGTCTACTATTTTTTTTCTCGGAAAACTTCCACGTCGCTTCGGTCGGAAATCAATAATATCCTTCGTGTAAGAGAAGTGGATGATCCAGGTATTTATCTGGGAGTCCCTCTCCTAACAGGAAAGAACAAGACAACAGCCTTGGGGTTCACCAGGGATAAAATGAATGCTCGCCTGAGTAAATGGGATAAACATCTCTTCTCTTTTAGTGGTAGAAAATTTTTTATTAAATCTATCATCCAGTCTATACCACAATATGTTATATCTTGTTACCTTTTACCCCAAAACATTATTGATGATATGACCACTTCGATACGCCGTTATTGGTGGTCTAGGAAAGCTGACAAACGAGGTTGGCATATGCTCCCTTGGGACACCGTCTGTCTGCCAAAAGCAGCAGGAGGTATAGGGTTTCGCGATCTTCACCACTTCAATGTTGCTTGCCTAACAGATCTGGCATCTGGTTTGTGAACCTGATAGTCTCCTTAGTCAGGTCTACAAATGCAAGTATTACCCATCGGGTTCTATCCTCAAATTTGATCACACTCGGAGATCTTCTTTTGCTTGGAAAGGCCTTAGTATTGCTATCGCTAGGCTTTGCGATGGCTTTTTCAAACGCCCAAGTATATCCAGCCAAGTTCAAATCCACTTTGACAAATGGGGTGGCTCCCATCCTGTCAACCTTTATGGTGATTATGAGGTAAATGACGAAGTCCCTCTTCGGGCAGGTACTTTCATGTTGCCTAATTTACCCCGATGGGACGAATCAAAAGTTAGAGGATACTTCTCCCACGAAGACGCCAACACTATCCTTAATGTACCCATTATCAATGACACAAAAGACACCACCCTTTGGGTTTACCATGACTCTGGCATGTACACGGTTCGGTCTGGTTACCAATATTTGCAGTTACAGTTAGGGCCAGTTAACAGGCCCTCTAAGCTTTGGAAAATTATATCTAAACTGCCTACTCTACCCAAGGTTCGTACATTTGGATGGCATTTATGTCATGATGCACTCCCATCTGGCCATAAAATCCTCTAGGCCAATCTTGGTTCGGGGGTATGCCCGATCTGTAACATGACCATCGAAACCACCCTCCATGCTATGAGGGACTACCCTAGTGCCAAGGAGGCACTCCAGTTGGCAGGGCTTCCTACACGAATTTTCTCCAATACCTTTATCTCCCCCCACTAGTGGCTTTCCGAAGTAGCTGGTTTTCTCTCCTTACATCAATTTTTGCTTCTTATAACGATCCTTTGGAATTTATGGAATCGCCGAAATGATTTTGTCCATAATAGCCATCTCCAACCGGTTTGGTTAACTATTTCCAATGCACAAAAACTTTTTAATGACTACACAACAAATTAATGATGCCTCCCATCTACGTTCCCGGCTAGCTGAGCCCACTTTTGCTCAAGCTAGATGGACAAAGCTGAACCTTGGTTTAGTCAATATTAACACGGATGGCACCTTTGACCCCGTGTTAAGAGGTGTTGTTGCTGGCGTCATTGCCAGGGATTCCACCGGCGGCGTCCTTGGTGGTTGTCCTTGGAGGCTCTCGCCATTTTGGAAGGTCTAAAGTTTGCAGATGCTAATGGCTGGACTCATGAGGTTTTTGAAACTGATTCAGCTTCCATTGCCAACAAGGTTAACAACATCCATCATCAAGATCTTTCCACCGTGCAACATTTGGTGTCTCGCATCCGCTCCACTCTTAGTACTTTGTCTGATTGTAAGATTTGTTATGTATCTAGAGACGCAAACGTTGTAGCCCATGCCTTAGCTACTAGGGCTTTGCGTTCTTTTACTTCCTGTTCTTTTGATTGTAACTTTACCGATTTTATTTGGGCTTCTGTAAATTCGGAGAGGTTCTCCTCTTCTTCTCAATAAAACCATGGGTATTCTTTTCCCCAAAGGGGCCTACTCACCACTCGAGGTGACTGGCTATAGGGTTTTTTTAATGAGGCCTTTTCTTTCAAAAAAAAATTGCAATGGGTTCACTAAATAGCCCAATGACACATGGACGCTTTAAACCCAACAAATTTACCACAAAATACAATTTAATTAAATTATACGAGTTCAAAGAGTTAATTATGAGATTTTGAATATGATTAAACCACTTAATGTTAATTTTAGAGTACTTTACTCTGTTTAAATTCTAATTTGATCACCAGAAAGCTCGTTTAGATATGCACACTATGAATCTAACAAAACAGACGCAAAATAAGAATAAATCAAATTTCTTGAGTTCAAATAGTTAATTATGAGATTTGGAACCAAATTATACATCTTAATCTTAACATTAGAGCATTTTACTCGGTTAAAATTCCAATTGGTTTACTAAATAGCCCAATGAGACTTGCACGCTTTAAACTTAACAAACCGTCCACAAAATGAGATTCAGTCAAATTACATGAGTTCAAATAGTTAATTATGAGATTTTAAATATGATTAAACAAATTAATCTCAAATTTTGAGCACTTTACTCGGTTTAAATTCAAATGTGATCGCTATAAAGCTCCTTTAAATATGCACACTTTAAACCTAACCAAACGGCCGCAAAATAAGAATCAATCAATACTTCATCAGTTCAAAAAGATAAGTGTGGACATCGGAACTAAATTATACAACTTAATCTTAATTTTATAGCAATTTATTGGTTAAAATTGCAATGGGTTTACTAAATAGCCCAATGAGACTTGCACGCTTTAATTAAACAAAACGTCCACAAAATTTGATTTAATTAAAATATACGAGTTCAAAGAGATAATTATGAGCTTTCGAATATGATTAAACCACTTAATGTCAATTTTAGAGTACTTTACTCTGTTTAAATTCTAATTTGATCACTAGAAAGCTCGTTTAGATATGCACACTATGACTCTAACAAAACAGACGCAAAATAAGAATAAATCAAATTTCTTGAGTTCAAATAGTTAATTATGAGATTTGGAACCAAATTATACATCTTAATCTTAACATTACAGCATTTTACTCGGTTAAAATTCCAATTGGTGCCCTCCTCCATGCCTTCTTCTTCTTTTTATTTTTTTCTTTTCTTTTTCCATGTTTTGGAGATCTACATTGTCTACTACACCACCTCTATGGATTTACCAGCAACGTCGGGAGAGGAAGATTCAACAACCATTCAATTCCAATCCTTTGAGATAAGTCAATCTTGTTCTTTTTCTTGTTTTTTTATTCTTATTGTTCATCCCATGGATCGTTTAGACTATTTCCACTATTTTTGCCATTATTTCATTTTCTTTTTTTCTTTATTAAGAAGATATTTGGATGATGGAGTCTTTGTTGATCCGGAACTTCAACGATTTGAAGATGCTATTACGGCAACCACCATTATCAAAACCATTGTGAAGGTTCACTCACGAAGGCTATGGAGCCAATCCATTGATGTACAATTACCACCCTTGCAAAGGGATCCATCCAACACCTTTAACGGTGTTCTTTTCACCAATATGCTAACCAGTTATGCTCTCCTTGACAAGAAACACGCACATTTTTCTTTTATCAACATGGAGGCCATTATCGTTTTCCTCATCACCATGGTAGCCATGGGAAAAGATGTTTCTACATCTTGGTTCTTGTTTGTGATAAATTGGATCTATTTTGCTTCTTGTTTTTATATTCTCCTTATTACTTCTATTTTTCAATCTTCTCTTGATCTTTTTTCTCTTCGGCTATCATATATATTCACCAACATATTTTGTATTTTCTTTTTGCACCAAGAAGTTTCAAGGAAGGATTTGCCGTTGTGAATCCGACACTAGATCTACTTTTTCAAGTCATTCTTGATGTCAAGATCTTATTTTCTTGGTTTCAAAATTTCATGGTTGTTTTCCTTATCTTTGAACCTTGTCCCGGTTGCACTCGTAAGTTTAGCATTTTGTACAACGCATTTACCATACCGACACCATTGGGAGAGGAAGTAGTTATCAAAACGACACCCAAACCGTTTAGGCTTTTTCTTTCGTCCATCTCTTCAATCTTTACTTTTCTTTCTATATATCTTTATTGCCTTCTTTTCGTTTATTATTATGAGATCTATTCTTCTCTTTGTATCAAGTGCTTTTCTTGGTTTTTGATTCTTCTCGGAGCCGTATACAATGTTTGCTTTGGAGAGCTAAGGTTTGTGTATGACATGCTACCGTTGGAGCCAAGAGTTTGTGCAAGGACTCTGATGGCCTTCACTAACGATCTTCGAAGTAGGCCGCTAAGACCCAACCGATCTGCTCCCTTGGATTAGGAATCGGTTAGTTTTGTTTCTATGGTAAGTATTTTCTTTCTATATGACTTTGTTATTTCCTTATTATTCTTTATTAATGTTTCGATCCTTTATGAGCATGACTCAAAGTATGCAATCCGAATAGAGAATGAACTTTTGATTCTTGGGTTTGTTTTCAGGGTTATTATTCTTTATCACCTTGATAACCTTTATGATCACAAGACTACTACAATGACTACTCAACATCTTTTATCTAGTTCTTTATACCATGCTTTTTTTATTTTCTATGTTAAATCCATGTTTATACCACCCTTACTAAGGGATTTTACCAACACCTCTCATGGTGTACTATTCTCAAACAAGCTTACTTGCTTTATTGTTATCCGCGTTCTTGAATTAAAATGGGTTAAACCAAGAATCGGAGCCTTGATGTCTCTCTTCCTAATCATGTCTTACTCTACCCTTTTCACTCATTATACCTCTTATTATTATCTTATGCTGCATGGAACGTTTATACATTACAATATGGACTTAACCACTAAAAGAAACACAACTCGGTTCCATCTTTCATATAATGTCCTTTTATACCATGTAACTCTTATTTTCTTTGTTAAACCAATGTACATGGTCCACTTGCAATGGAATTTTATCAACACTTCTCTATATGTACTACCAAGAATAGGAACCTTGTTGGTTCCATTGTTCATTTGTTCTATATCACGTTTCCTCCATGATCCAACAAGCAAAGTCTTGTTTCTTCCCATTCTCTTGGAAAGTCTTTCCTATCAAGTTCTCCTTGTTTATCTCAAAAATCTTTGTTTTTTCTTGTTTTATATCTCCTTATTCCTTTTGCAAAAGAATACCACCATATTTAATCTTGTCTCCATTAATCTGAGTTCTGAATTCCTTGAGTACCTTAGTACTTGGTTTATGACTATTGACGCTAGGTTTAATTTTTCTTTCTTTATAATTCTACCGTGTATTCTATACCATGTTTTTCATAACTTTTTTATTATTTCCATATACGTGCCACCCTTGCTAATGGATCCCTCTAACACCTTTCATGGTGTGCCATTACCGAACAAGTTAACTTGTACTTCTAACAACCTCTTTTTAGAGGTACAATGGATGCAACTATGCCCCAGAGCTGTAATAGCTCCTTTGTTGTTTCCTTCCCCCCCCCCACTATCCTTCTTATGCCTAATGATGGTTTTCCTTCTAATACTTTTCTTTACCTTGTCAAACAAGAACCTCGTTTTTCAAGTAGAGGTACTAAACGAACCCCATTTTCTGATGAGGGTAACAAGCCTATGCGTCCTCGACTTGTATCCATTGGTTCTTTAGAAAAAGCTGGGATGAGCAGCGGAAAAAACTGTCCGGCGGAGGTTGACGATAATCCCGCCGAGTCAAATGAAAATCTTATGTTGGAACTGTCAGGGACTCGGCAACACCCAGGCAGTTCCCGCTCTACAACGTGCTACCTCTAAGCATGATGCCGACTTTCTTTTTCTTTGTGAAACTAGATTGAACAAACACAATATGGACCGTATTCGATTTAAGTTAGGAATGCAAGGTTGCATAGCCATTGATTCTAGCCTTTCCTGTACAGTGCTTGCTATTATTTGGAATAACAAAACTACTATTGATTTGCTTTCGTACTCGGATCGTCATATTGATTTCATTATACATTTTGGTCATTTGCAATTCCATTTTTCTGGAGTACACGGTTTTGTTGAAACAACAAACAAATATAAAACTTGGCAACTAATGGACACATTATAATCAGCTTCTTCCCTCCCATGGCTCTAAGGGGGAGACTTTAATGAAATACTACATGACAATGAAAAGCAAGGCGGTATCCGTCGGGCAAGATCATAAATTAATAATTTCAGAGATTGTCTTTTGGGAAATGATCTCTTCGATTGTAAACAAAAATCTGGATGGTTCACTTGGACTAGATCTGGACCTAATACTGAAACCATTATGGAAAGAATCGATAGATTCCTTGGTAACTCCTCTTGGTTTAATATCTTTCCTAACTTTCAAGCTACGTCATTCTTTCAAGCCCGATCTGATCATTGCCCCATCTTACTGGACACTAGTCCTTCCAGTGCAATTAGGTCGAAAGCTTCCAGGAACCTCTTTCGCTATGAGTATTGCTGGGCTAATAACCCGGAAGTCTCTTCTTGGATTAGAGAGATTTGGACTAACCCATCCAAAACGACCATTGCTAAACTTCATGAAATTAGGCGTTTTCTCGGATTTTGGCAAACAAACCAACGTATCAAGTCGAATGAACGTATTAACCAATTAACTGACTTTATAAATATGTGCCTCAAGCGACAACTTTCAGATGCTGATATTAATAATTTTATTTCTGCAAAAAATGAGCTTGATAGCTTGCGTAACGCGAAAGAAATCTATTGGGCACAACGAGCCCGCACCACCTGGCTAGAACATGGTGACAAAAATACTTCCTTCTTCCATGCAAGAGCAAACAATCGCTGGCGAAAAAACCATATTACTGGGCTTTTTAACAATGTGAACATTTGGCAAATGCATACAGAAGACATCATGGCTACTGCCATTGATTACTTCCAGACTCTCTTCTCATCCTCTTCTCCTATTATTGCATCTTCCATTTTGGAAAACATTCCAAATATTGTTTTTGAGACCATGAACAATGACCTCAATAAGGATTTCACAATAGACGAAATTACAGTTGCTTTTCGTGATATTGATCCAACGAAAGCCCCGGGGGTTGACGGATTTCCGAGTGATTTCTTTAGGAAGCACTGGGATATCCTTGGCCAGGACTTTATAAACCTCTGTCTTAGACTCCTAAGTGGGTCTATTAGCATGAAAGAGGTCAATCGTACTATCATAGTTCTTATACCCAAAATTAGCAATCCTAAAACTATGCGGCATCTCAGACCTATCAACCTATGCACAGTTATGTATAAGACTGTTGCCAAAGTTCTTGTTAATCGTTTGAAATCCATCATTCCCTTATGCATAAGCGGTAATCAAGCGGCATTTGTTCAAGGTAGGAACATTACCGACAATATCCTCATAGCCCACGAGCTTATCCACACGTTGAATACTGACGAGACATCCCTTGCCAAAGGCGCTAGCTTAAAGCTGGACATGGAGAAAGCTTTCGACCGTGTCGAATGGCCTTTTCTAGAAAAAATTATGCTCCGTCTAGGCTTTAATACCAACTGGGTTTCTCTTACTATGAATTGTGTCTCTTCCGTATCTTTTCAAGTACGTGTCAATGATTCTCTTTCACGGCCTTTTAACCTCAAAGAGGGCTTCGACAAGGGGATCCCCTTTCGCCTTTCTTATTTCCTTTTTGTACTCAAGGTCTTTCAACATTGCTCAATGCTGAGAAAGCAATTGGCAAACTCCCTGGCCTTTGTGCTAGCAGGAATGGCCCCCGTATAAATCACCTCCTCTTTGCCGATGATTGTGTGGTGTTCATTAACAACACGACAACTGAGGCCCAACACCTAAAGGATGCTCTGCATACTTATGCAACTTCCTCTGGTCAGGCAGTGAATTTTGAAAAATCTACAATTTATTTTTCACGTAAAACCTCTACATCTCTTCGATCAGAAATCCATAACATCCTGAATGTACGAGAGGTCGACGACCCTGGTATTTATTTGGGGGTTCCACTCCTAATTGGAAAGAATAAGACAACAACTTTGGGTTTTACCAGAGACAAAATGAATGCTTGTCTTAGCAAATGGGATAAGCACTTACTCTCCTTTAGTGGTAGAGAAATTTTCATCAAATCTATCATACAATCAATGCCACAATCTGTCATACACTGTTTGTCTACCGAAAGCAACCGGAGGTATAGGGTTTCGCGATCTACACCATTTCAACATTGCTTTACTTGGTAAGCAAATTAGAAGACTAATTTGTGAGCCTGATAATCTTCTTAGTAAGGTCTACAAGTGCAAATATTATCCATCGGGTTCTGTGCTCGAATCCAATTCCACTCGAAGATCTTCCTTTGCTTGGAAAGGTCTTAGTATAGCTATATCTAAACATGGAAATGGTTTCTTTAAACGGCCAGGTATGTCAAGTCAGGTACAAATCCACTTCAACAATTAGGGAGGATCTAAGCCATTACACCTTTATGGCGATTATGAAGTGAATGATAAATTCCCTCTTCGAGCGGGTTTTTTTATGCTATCTAATCTACCCCGATGGGATGGATCCAAGGTGAGAGACTATTACTCTCACGAAGATGCTAATACAATCCTTAATGTACCAATTATTAATGATACGAAAGATACTACCCTTTGGGGTCATCACGACTCTGGCATCTATTCGGTGCGTTCTGGTTATCAATTTCTTCAATTGCAACTAGGGCCGGTTAACAGGCCCTCTAGGCTATGGAAAATTCTCTCTAAGTTGCCTACGTTGCCTAAGGTTCGTTCTTTTGGGTGGCGGTTAAGCCATGATGCTCTCCCGTCTGGCCACAAAATCCTCCAAGCAAATCTCGGTACTGGGGTTTGCCCAATTTGTAATACGGATATTGAAACTACCCTCCATGCTTTAAGGGATTGTCCTAGTGCTAGGGAGGCTCTCCGTTTGGCAGGTTTTCCAGGCCGAATTTTTTCTAATAATCCTATCTCCCCCCACCAGTGGCTTTCTGAAATTGCTGGTTTTCTCTCATTGCACCAATTCTCCTTCCTGATAATAGTTCTAGGGAATTTATGGAACCGTCGTAATGACTTTGTCCATAACAATCATCTCCAACCACCATGGTTGACTGTATCCAACGCACAAAAACTTTTCGACGATTATACATCAGCCAATGATGCTCTCCATCTAAGGTCCCGACTAGCTGAGCCCACCTTTTCTCATGCTAGATGGACAAAACCGGATCGCGGTTTCGTTAAGCTTAACACGGATGGCGCCTTTGACCCAATTTTAAAGGGAGCTGCAGTAGGTGTCATCGCTCGGGATTCCTCAGGTTCTGTCCTTGGAGGACGCTCTATGCCCCTTGCCTTCTGCCCGGATCCGGCTTCTGCAGAAGCTCTTGCCACTTTGGAAGGACTTAATTTTGTTGTTGATAATGGCTAGACTAATGTCATCCTTGAGACCGATTCTGCATCCATCGCCAACAAAGTTAACAACAGTCATCATCATGATCTATCCACGGTGCAAACTTTAGTATCTCGAATTCGTTCTACTGTTGGTACCTTGCCTGATTGTAAGATTTATATGTACCAAGAGAAGCAAATGTTGTAGCCCATGTCCTAGCTACTAGGGTTATGCGTTCTTTTCTTTCTCTTTTGATTGTAACTATCCCGATTTTATATGGGCTTCTGTAAACTCGGAGAGGTTCTCCTCTTCTTCTCAATAAAACCATGGGTACTCTTTTCCCCATAGGGGCCTACTCACCTATCGAGGTGACAGGCTATAGGGTTTTTTTAATAAGGCCCTTTCCTTCAAAAAAAATTCCAATTGGTTTACTAAATAGCCCAATGAGACTTGCACGCTTCAAACTTAACAAACCGTCCACAAAATGAGATTCAGTCAAATTACATGAGTTCAAATAGTTAATTATGAGCTTTTAAATATGATTAAACAAATTAATCTCAAATTTAGAGCACTTTACTCGGTTTAAATTCAAATGTGATCGCTATAAAGCTCCTTTAGATATGAACACTTTAAACCTAACCAAACGGCCGCAAAATAAGAATCAATACTTCATGAGTTCAAAAAGATAAGTGTGGACATCGGAACCAAATTATACAACTTAATCTTAATTTTATAGCAATTTATTGTTTAAAATTGCAATGGGTTTACTAAATAGCCCAATGAGACTTGCACGCTTTAATTAAACAAAACGTCCACAAAATTTGATTTAATTAAATTATACAAGTTCAAAGAGTTAATTAGGAGCTCTTGAATATTATTAAACCACTTAATGTCAATTTTAGAGTACTTTACTCTTTTTAAATTCTAATATGATCACTAGAAAGCTCGTTTAGATATGCACACTATGAATCTAACAAAACAGACGCAAAATAAGAATAAATCAAATTTCTTGAGTTCAAATAGTTAATTATGAGATTTGGAACCAAATTATACATCTTAATCTTAACATTAGAACATTTTACTCGGTTAAAATTCCAATTGGTTTACAAAATAGCCCAATGAGATTTGCACGCTTTAAACTTAACAAACCGTCCACAAAATGAGATTCAGTCAAATTACATGAGTTCAAATAGTTAATTATGAGATTTTAAATATGATTAAACAAATTAATCTCAAATTTAGAGCACTTTACTCGGTTTAAATTCAAATGTGATCGCTATAAAGCTCCTTTAGATATGCACACTTTAAACCTAACCAAACAGGCCGCAAAATAAGAATCAATCAATACTTCATGAGTTCAAAAAGATAAGTGTGGACATCGGAACCAAATTATACAACTTAATCTTAATTTTATAGCAATTTATTGGTTAAAATTGCAATGGGTTTACTAAATAGCCCAATGAGACTTGCGCGCTTTAATTAAACAAAACGTCCACAAAATTTGATTTAATTAAATTATACGAGTTCAAAGAGTTAATTAGGAGCTCTTGAATATTATTAAACCACTTAATGTCAATTTTAGAGTACTTTACTCTTTTTAAATTCTAATATGATCACTAGAAAGCTCGTTTAGATATGCACACTATGAATCTAACAAAACATACGCAAAATAAGAATAAATCAAATTTCTTGAGTTCAAATAGTTAATTATGAGATTTGGAACCAAATTATACATCTTAATCTTAACATTAGAGCATTTTACTCGGTTAAAATTCCAATTGGTTTACAAAATAGCCCAATGAGATTTGCACGCTTTAAACTTAACAAACCGTCCACAAAATGAGATTCAGTCAAATTACATGAGTTCAAATAGTTAATTATGAGATTTTAAATATGATTAAACAAATTAATCTCAAATTTAGAGCACTTCACTCGATTTAAATTCAAATGTGATCGCTATAAAGCTCCTTTAGATATGCACACTTTAAACCTAACCAAACAGGCCGCAAAATAAGAATCAATCAATACTTCATGAGTTCAAAAAGATAAGTGTGCACATCGGAACCAAATTATATAACTTAATCTTAATTTTATAGCAATTTATTGGTTAAAATTGCAATGGGTTTATAAAATAGCACAATGAGACTTGCACGCTTTAATTAAACAAAACGTCCACAAAATTTGATTTAATTAAATTATACGAGTTCAAAGAGTTAATTATGAGCTTCTGAATATGATTAAACCACTTATTGTCAATTTTGGAGTACTTTACTCTGCTTAAATTCTAATTTGATCACCAGAAAGCTCGTTTAGATATGCACACTATGAATCTAACAAAACAGACGCAAAATAAGAATAAATCAAATTTCTTGAGTTCAAATAGTTAATTATGAGATTTGGAACCAAATTATAAATCTTAATCTTAACATTAGAGCATTTTACTCGGTTAAAATTCCAATTGCTTTACTAAATAGCCCAATGAGACATACACGCTTTAAACTTAACAAACCGTCCACAAAATGAGATTCAGTCAAATTACATGAGTTCAAATAGTTAATTATGAGATTTTAAATATGATTAAACAAATTAATCTCAAATTTAGAGCACTTTACTCGGTTTAAATTCAAATGTGATCGCTATAAAGCTCCTTTAGATAAGCACACTTTAAACCTAACCAAACGGCCGCAAAATAAGAATCAATCAATACTTCATGAGTTCAAAAAGATAAGTGTGGACGTCGGAACCAAATTATACAACTTAATCTTAATTTTATAGCAATTTATTGGTTAAAATTGCAATGGGTTTACTAAATAGCCCAATGAGACTTGCACGCTTTAATTAAACAAAACGTGCACAAAATTTGATTTAATTAAATTATACGAGTTCAAAGAGTTAATTATGAGATTTTGAATATGATTAAACCACTTAATGTCAATTTTAGAGTACTTTACTCTGTTTAAATTCTAATTTGATCCAATGAATTGTTGAATTCTCTCCTCTCCCTCTCCTTTTCTCTCGCCCTCCTCCATGCCTTCTTCTTCTTTTTATTTTTTTCTTTTCTTTCTCCATGTTTTGGAGATCTAATTTGTCTACTACACCACCTCCATGGATTTACCAGCAGCGTTGGGAGAGGAAGATTCAACAACCATTCAATTCCAATCCTTTGAGATAAGTCAATCTTGTTCTTTTTCTTGTTTTTTTTATTCTTTTCATTCCTCCCATGGATCGTTTAGACTATTTCCACTATTTTTGCCATTGTTTCATTTTCTTTTTTTCTTTATTAAGAAGATATTTGGATGATGGAGTCTTTGTTGATCCGGAACTTCAACGATTTGAAGATGCTATTACGGCAGCCACCATTATCAAAACCATTGTGAAGGTTCACTCACGAAGGCTATGGAGCCAATCCATTGATGTGCAATTACCACCCTTGCAAAGGGATCCATCCAACACCTTTAACGGTGTTCTTTTCACCAATATGCTTACCGGTTATGCTCTCCTTGACAAGAAACATGCACATTTTTCTTTTATCAACATGGAGGCCATTATCGTTTTCCTCATCACCATGGTAGCCATGGGAAAAGATGTTTCTACATCTTGGTTCTTGTTTGTGATAAATTGGATCTATTTTGCTTCTTGTTTTTATATTCTCCTTATTACTTCTATTTTTCAATCTTTTCTTGATTTTTTTTCTCTTCGGCTATTCATATATATTCACCAACATATTTTGTATTTTCTTTTTACACCAAGAAGTTTCAAGGAAGGATTTGCCGTTGTGAATCTGACACTAGATCTACTTTTTCAAGTCATTCTTGATGTCAAGATCTTATTTTCTTGGTTTCAAAATTTCATGGTTGTTTTCCTTATCTTTGAACCTTGTCCCGGTTGCACTCGTAAGTTTAGCATTTTGTACAACGCATTTACCATACCGACGCCCTTGGGAGAGGAAGTAGTTATCACAACGACAGCCAAACCGTTTAGGCTTTTTCTTTCGTCCATCTCTTCAATCTTTCCTTTTCTTTCTATATATCTTTATTGCCTCCTTTTCGTTTATTATTATGAGATCTATTCTTCTCTTTGTATCAAGTGCTTTTCTTGGTTTCTGATTCTCTCGGAGCCGTATACAATGTTTGCTTTGGAGAGCTAAGGTTTGTGTATGACATGCTACCGTTGGAGCCAAGAGTTTGTGCAAGGACTCTGATGGCCTTCACTAACGATCTTTGGAGTAGGCCGCTAAGACCCAACCGATCTGCTCCCTTGGATTTGGAATCGGTTAGTTTTGTTTCTATGGTAAGTATTTTCTTTCTATATGACTTTGTTATTTCCTTATTATTCTTTATTAATGTTTCGATCCTTTATGAGCATGACTCAAAGTATGCAATCCGAATAAAGAATGAACTTTTGATTCTTGGGTTTGTTTTCAGGGTTATTATTCTTTATCACCTTGATAACCTTTTTGATCACAAGACTACTACAATGACTACTAAGCATCTTTTATCTAGTTCTTTATACCATGCTTTTTTTTTTATTTTCTATGTTAAATCCATGTTTATACCACCCTTACTAAGGGATTTTACCAACACCTCTCATGGTGTACTATATTCTCAAACAAGCTTACTTGCTTTATTGTTATCCTCGTTCTTGAATTAAAATGGATTAAACCAAGAATCGGAGCCTTGATGTCTCTCTTCCTAATCATGTCTTACTCTACCCTTTTCACTCATTATACCTCTTATTATTATCTTATGTTGCATGGAACGTTTATACATTACAATATGGACTTAACCACTAAAAGAAACACAACTCGGTTCCATCTTTCATATAATGTCCTTTTATACCATGTAACTCTTATTTTCTTTGTTAAACCAATGTACATGGCCCACTTGTAGTGGAATTTTATCAACACTTCTCTATATGTACTACCAAGAATAGGAACCTTGTTGGTTCCATTGTTCATTTGTTCTATATCACGTTTCCTCCATGATCCAACAAGCAAAGTCTTGTTTCTTCCCATTCTCTTGGAAAGTCTTTCCTATCAAGTTCTCCTTGTTGATCTCCAAAATCTTTTTGTTTTCTCTTGTTTTATATCTCCTTATTCCTTTTGAAAAAGAATACCACCATTGTTAATCTTGTCTCCATTAATCCGAGTTCTGAATTCCTTGAGTACCTACCTTAGTACTTGGTTTATGACTATTGACGCTAGGTTTAATTTTGCTTTCTTTATAATTCTACTGTGTATTCTATACCATGTTTTTCTTAACTTTTTTATTATTTCCATATACGTGCCACCCTTGCTAATGGATCCCTCTAACACCTTTCATGGTGTGCCATTATCGAACAAGTTAACTTGTACTTCTAACAACCTCTTTTTAGAGGTACAATGGATGCAACTATGCCCCGGAGCTGTAATAGCTCCTTTGTTATTTCCTTTCCCCCCACTATCCTTCTTATGCCTAATGATGGTTTTTCTTATAATACTTTTTTTTACCTTGTCAAACAAGAACCTCGTTTTTCAAGTAGAGGTACTAAACGAACCCCACTTTCTGATGAGGGTAAAAAGCCTATGCGTCCTCGACTTGTATCCATTGGTTCTTTAGAAAAAGCTGGGATGAGCAGCGGAAAAAACTCTCCAGCCGAGGTTGACGATAATCAACCCCGACGTGTAAAATGAAAATCTTATGTTGGAACTGTTAGGGACTCAGCAACACCCAGGCAGTTCTCGCTCTACAATGTGCTACCTCTAAGCATGATGCCGACTTTCTTTTTCTTTGTGAAACTAGATTGAACAAGCACAATATGGACCGTATTCGGTTTAAGTTAGGAATGCAAGGTTGCATAGCCATTGATTCTAGCCCTTCCTGTACAGTGCTTGCTATTATTTGGAATAATAAAACTACTATTGATTTGCTTTCATACTCGGATCATCATATTGATGTCATTATACATTTTCGTCATTTGCAATTCCATTTTTCTGGAGTACACGGTTTTGCTGAAACAACAAACAAATATAAAACTTGGCAACTAATGGACACATTACAATCAGCTTCTTCCCTTCCATGGCTCTTACGGGGAGACTTTAATGAAATACTACACGACAATGAAAAGCAAGGCGGTATCCGTCGGGTAAGATCACAAATTAATAATTTCAGAGATTGTCTTTAACGAAATGATCTCTTCGATTGTAAACCAAAATCTGGATGGTTCACTTGGACTAGATCTGGACCTAATACTGAAACCATTATGGAAAGAATCGATAGATTCCTTGGTAACTCCGCTTGGTTTAATTTCTTTCCTAACTTCCAAGCTACGTCATTCTTTCAAGCCCGATCTGATCATTGCCCCATCTTACTAGACACTAGTCCTTCCAGTGCAATTAGGTCGAAAGCTTCTAGGAACCTCTTTCGCTATGAGAATTGCTGGGCTGATAACCCGGAAGTCTCTTCCCGGATTAGAGAGATTTGAACTAACCCATCCAAAACGACCATTGCTAAACTTCATGAAATTAGGCGTTTTCTCGGATTTTGGCAAATAAACCAACGTATCAAGTCGAATGAATGTATTAACCAATTAACTGACTTTATAAATATGTGCCTCAAGCGACAACTTTCAGATGCTGATATTAATAATTTTATTTCTGCAAAAAATGAGCTTGATAGCTTGCTTAACGCGAAAGAAATCTATTGGGCACAACGAGCCCGCACCACCTGGCTAGAACATGGTGACAAAAATACTTCCTTTTTCCATGCAAGAGCAAACAATCGCCGGCGAAAAAACCATATTACTGGACTTTTTAACAATGCGAACATTTGGCAAACGCATACAGAAGACATCATGGCTACTACCATTGATTACTTCTAGACTCTCTTCTCATCCTCTTCTCCTATTGTAGCATCTTCCATTTTGGAAAACATTCCAAATATTGTTTCTGAGACCATGAATAATGACCTCAATAAGGGTTTCACAACAGACGAAATTATAGCTGCTTTTCGTGATATTGATCCAAGGAAAGCCCCGGGGGTTGATGGATTTCCGAGTGGTTTCTTTAGGAAGCACTGGGATATCCCTAAGTGGGTCTGTTAGCATGAAAGAGGTCAATCGTACTATCATAGTTCTTATACCCAAAATTAGCGATCCTACAACTATGCGGCATCTCAGACCTATCAGCCTATGCACAGTTATCTATAAGATTGTTGCCAAAGTGCTTGTTAATTGTTTGAAATCCATCATTCCCTTATGCATAAGCGGTAATCAAGCGGCCTTTGTTCAAGGTAGGAACATTACCGACAATATCCTCATAGCCCACGAGCTTATCCACACGTTGAATACTGACGAGACATCCATTGCCAAAGGCGCTAGCTTAAAGCTGGACATGGAGAAAGCTTTCGACCGTGTCGAATGGCCTTTTCTAGAAAAAATTATGCTCCGTCTAGGCTTTAATGCCAATTGGGTTTCTCTTATTATGAATTGTGTCTCTTCCGTATCTTTTCAAGTATGTGTCAATGATTCTCTTTCACGGCCTTTTAAACCTCAAAGAGGGCTTCGACAAGGGGATCCCCTTTCGCCTTTCTTATTTCTTTTTTGTACTCAAGGTCTTTCAGCATTGCTCAATGCTGAGAAAGCAATTGGCAAACTCCCTGGCCTTTGTGCTAGCAGGAATGCTCCCCGTATAAATCACCTCCTCTTTGCCGATGATTGTGTGGTGTTCATTAAGAACACGACAATTGAAGCCCAACACCTAAAGGATGCTCTGCATACTTATGCAACTTCCTCTGGTCAGGCAGTGAATTTTGAAAAATCTACAATTTATTTTTCACGTAAAACCTCTACATCTCTTCGATCAGAAATCCATAACATCCTGAATGTACGAGAGGTCGACGACCCTGGTATTTATTTGGGGGTTCCACTCCTAATTGGGAAAAATAAGACAACAACTTTGGGTTTTACGAGAGACAAAATGAATCTTGTCTTAGCAAATGGGATAAGCACTTACTCTCCTTTAGTGGTAGAAAAATTTTCATCAAATCTTTCATACAATCAATGCCACAATATGTCATGTCTTGTTACCTACTACCCCAAAACATTATCGATGATACGACTACTTCGATACGCCGTTACTGGTGGTCAGGGAAAACCGATAAACGAGGATGGCATATGCTTCCATGGGACACTGTTTGTCTACCGAAAGCAGCCGGAGGTATAGGGTTTTGCGATCTACACCATTTCAACATTGCTTTACTTGGTAAGCAAATTTGGAGACTAATTTGTGAGCCCTATAATCTTCTTAGTCATGTCTACAAGTGCAAATATTATCCATCGGGTTCTGTGCTCGAATCCAATTCCACTTGAAGATCTTCCTTTGCTTGGAAAGGTCTTAGTATAGCTATATCTAAACTTGTAAATGGTTTCTTTAAACGGCCAGGTATGTCAAGTCAGATACAAATCCACTTCGACAATTGGGGAGGATCTAAGCTATTACACCTTTATGGCGATTATGAAGTGAACGATGAATTCCCTCTTCGAGCGGGTTTTTTTATGCTATCTAATCTACCCCGATGGGATGAATCCAAGGTGAGAGATTATTTCTCTCACGAAGATACTAATACAATCCTTAATGTACCAATTATTAATGATACGAAAGATACTACCCTTTGGGGTCATCACAACTCTGGTATCTATTATGTGCGTTCTGGTTATCAATTTCTTCAATTGCAACTAGGGCCGGTTAATAGGCCCTCTAGGATATGGAAAATTCTCTCTAAGTTGCCTACGTTGCCTAAGGTTCATTCTTTTGGGTGTCGGTTAAGCCATGATGCTCTCCCGTCTGGCCACAAAATCCTCCAAGCAAATCTCGGTACTGGGGTTTGCCCAATTTGTAATACGGATATTGAAACTACCCTCCATGCTTTAAGGGATTGTCCTAGTGCTAGGGAGGCTCTCCGTTTGGCAGGTTTTCCAGGGCGAATTTTGTCTAATAATCCTATCTCCCCCCACCAGTGGCTTTCTGAAATTGCTGGATTTCTCTAATAGCACCAATTCTCCTTCCTGATAACAGTTCTATGGAATTTATGGAACCGTCGTAATGAAATTGTCCATAACAATCATCTCCAACCACCATGGTTGACTGTATCCAACGCACAAAAACTTTTCGACGATTATACATCAGTCAATGATGCTCTCCAACTAAGGTCCCGACTAGCTGAGCCCACCTTTACTCATGCTAGATGGACAAAACAGGATCGCGGTTTCGTTAAGGTTAACACGGATGGCGCCTTTGACCCAATTTTAAAGGGAGCTGCTGCAGGTGTCATCGCTCGGGATTCTTCAGGTTCTGTCCTTGGTGGACTCACTATGCCCCTTGCCTTCTGCCCGGATCTGGCTTCTGCCGAAGCTCTTGCCATTTTGGAAGGACTTAATTTTGTTGTTGATAATGGCTGGACTAATGTCATCCTTGAGACCGATTCTGCATCCATCGCCAACAAAGTTAACAACACTCATCATCACGATCTATCCACGGTGCAAACTTTAGTATCTCGAATTTGTTCTACTCTTGGTACTTTGCCTGATTGTAAGATTTGTTATGTACCTAGAGAAGCAAATGTTGTAGCCCATGTCCTAGCTACTAGGGATATGCGTTCTTTTCTATCTTTCTCTTTTGATTGTAACTTTCCTGATTTTATACGGGCTTCCGTAAACTCGGAGAGGTTCTCCTCTTCTTCTCAATAAAACCATGGGTACTCTTTTCCCCATAGGGGCCTACTCACCTATCGAGGTGACAGGCTATAGGGTTTTTTTAATGAGGCCCTTTCCTTCAAAAAAAACTTCTAATTTGATCACTAGAAAGCTCGTTTAGATATGCACACTATGAATCTAACAAAACAGACGCAAAATAAGAATAAATCAAATTTCTTGAGTTCAAATAGTTAATTATGAGATTTGGAACCAAATTATACATCTAAATCTTAACATTAGAGCATTTTACTCGGTTAAAATTCCAATTGGTAAATAGCCCAATGAGACATACACGCTTTAAACTTAACAAACCGTCCACAAAATGAGATTCAGTCAAATTACATGAATTCAAATAGTTAATTATGAGATTTTAAATATGATTAAACAAATTAATCTCAAATTTAGAGCACTTTACTCTGTTTAAATTCAAATGTGATCGCTACAAAGCTCCTTTAGATATGCACACTTTAAACCTAACCAAACGGCCGCAAAATAAGAATCAATACTTCATGAGCTCAAAAAGATAAGTGTGGACATCGAAACCAAATTATACAACTTAATCTTAACTTTATAGCAATTTATTGGTTAAAATTGCAATGGGTTTACTAAATAGCCCAAAGAGACTTGCACGCTTTAATTAAACAAAACGTCCACAAAATTAGATTTAATTCAATTATACGAGTTTAAAGAGTTAATTATGAGCTTTTGAATATGATTAAACCACTTAATGTCAATTTTAGAGTACTTTACTCTGTTTAAATTCTAATTTGATCACTAGAAAGCTCGTTTAGATATGCACACTATGAATCTAACAAAACAGACGCAAAATAAGAATAAATCAAATTTCTTGAGTTCAAATAGTTAATTATGAGATTTGGAACCAAATTATACATCTAAATCTTAACATTAGAGCATTTTACTCGGTTAAAATTCCAATTGGTTTACTAAATATCCCAATGATACTTGCATGCTTTAAACATAACAAACCGTTCACAAAATTAGATTCAGTCAAATTACATGAGTTCAAATAGTTAATTATGAGATTTTAAATACGATTAAACAAATTAATCTCAAATTTAGAGCACTTCACTCGGTTTAAATTCAAATATGATCGCTATAAAGCTCCTTTAGATATGCACACTTTAAACCTAACTAAACGGCCGCAAAATAAGAATCAATACTTCATGAGCTCAAAAAGATAAGTGTGGACATCGAAACCAAATTATACAACTTAATCATAATTTTATAGCAATTTATTGGTTAAAATTGCAATGGGTTTACTAAATAGCCCAATGAGACTTGCACTCTTTAATTAAACAAAACGTCAACAAAATTTTATTTAATTAAATTATACGAGTTCAAAGAGTTAATTATGAGCTTTTGAATATGATTAAATCACTTAATGTCAATTTTAGAGTACTTTACTGTTTAAATTCTAATTTGATCACTAGAAAGCTCGTTTAGATATGCACACTATGAATCTAACAAAACAGAAGCAAAATAAGAATAAATCAAATTTCTTGAGTTCAAATAGTTAATTATGAGATTTGGAACCAAACTATACATCTTAATCTTAACATTAGAGCATTTTACTCGGTTAAAATTCCAATTGGTTTACTAAATAGCCCAATGAGATTTGCACGCTTTAAAATTAACAAACCGTCCACAAAATGAGATTCAGTCAAATTACATGAGTTCAAATAGTTAAATATGAGATTTTAAATATGATTAAACAAATTAATCTCAAATTTAGAGCACTTTACTCGGTTTAAATTCATATGTGATCGCTATAAAGCTCCTATTGATATGCACACTTTAAACCTAACCAAACGGCCACAAAATAAGAATCCATACTTCATGAGCTTAAAAAGATAAGTGTGGACATCGGAACCAACATATACAACTTAATCTTAATTTTATAGCAATTTATTGGTTAAAATTGCAATGGGTTTACTAAATAGCCCAAAGAGACTTGCACGCTTTAATTAAACAAAACGTCCACAAAATTAGATTTAATTCAATTATACGAGTTCAAAGAGTTAATTATGAGCTTTTGAATACGATTAAACCACTTAATGTCAATTTTAGAGTACTTTACTTTGTTTAAATTCTAATTTGATCACTAGAAAGCTCATTTAGATATGCACACTATGAATCTAACAAAACAGACGCAAAATAAGAATAAATCAAATTTCTTGAGTTCAAATAGTTGATTATGAGATTTGGAACCAAATTATACATCTTAATCTTAACATTAGAGCATTTTACTCGGTTAAAATTTCAATTGGTTTACTAAATAGCCCAATGAGACTTGCACGCTTTAAACATAACAAACCGTCCACAAAATGAGATTCAGTCAAATTACATGAGTTCAAATAGTTAATTATGAAATTTTAAATATGATTAAACAAATTAATCTCAAATTTAGAGCACTTTACTCGGTTTAAATTCAAATGTGATCGCTATAAAGCTCCTTTTGATATGCACATTTTAAACCTAACCAAACGGCCGCAAAATAAGAATCAATCAAAACTTCATGAGTTCAAATAGATAAGTATGGACTTTAAAACCAAATTATACATCTTAATCTTAATTTTAGAGCAATTTACTCGGTTAAAATTGCAATGGTTTTACTAAATAGCCCAATGAGACAGGGACGCTTTAAACCCTACAAATCTACCACAAAACACGATATAAATAAATTACAGGAGCTCAAATAGTTAATTATGAGCTTTTGAATACGATTAGACCACTTAAAAACAATTTTAGAGCACTTTACTCTGTTTAAATTCTAATGTGATCACTATAAAGCTCGTTTAGATGTGCACACTATGAATCTAACAAAACGGACGCAAAATAAGAATACTTCAAATTTCATGAGTTCAAATTGTTAATTATGAGATTTGGAACCAAATTATACAACTTAATCTTAACTTTAGAACATTTTACTCGGTTAAAATTCCAATGGGTTTACTAAATAGCCCAATGACACTTGCACGCTTTAAACTTAACAAACCGTCCACAAAATGAGATTCAATCAAATTACATGAGTTCAAATAGTTAATTATGAGCTTTTGAATATGATTAAACAAATTAATCTCAAATTTAGAGCACTTTACTCGGTTTAAATTCCAATGTGATCGCTATAAAGCTCCTTTAGATATGCACACTTTAAACCTAACAAAACGGCCGCAAAATAAGAATAATTCAAAACTTCATGAGTTCAAATAGATAAGTATGGTGTTTGGAACCAAATTATACAACTTAATATTAATTTTATAACAATTTACACAATTAAAAT
Source organism: Abelmoschus esculentus (assembly GCA_035048815.1). Lineage (NCBI taxonomy): Eukaryota > Viridiplantae > Streptophyta > Magnoliopsida > Malvales > Malvaceae > Abelmoschus > Abelmoschus esculentus. The sequence goes on from JAUCBN010000002.1 coordinate 5,098,127, forward strand.
TGCAATAGGTTCAATAAATAGCCCAATGAGACATGGGCGCATTAAACCCAACAAATCTACCATAAAATATGATTTAATTAAATTACAGGAGTTCAAATTGTTAATTATGAGCCTTTGAATATGATTAAACTACTTAATGTCAATTTTAGAGAACTTTACTCTGTTTAAATTCTAATCTGATCATTATAAAGCTCGTTTAGATATTCACTATGAATCTAACAAAACGGATACAAAATAAGAATAAATCAAATTTCATGAGTTCAAATAGTTAATTATGAAATTTGGAACCAAATTATACAACTTAATCTTAACTTAATCCTGTGGAATTTATGGAACCGCCGTAATGACTTCGTCCATAACAACCATCTCCAACCGGTTTGATTAATTATTTCTAATGCACAAAACCTTTTCAATGACTATACATCAGTTAATGATGCTTCCCACCTACGTTCCCGGCTAGCTGAGCCCACTTTTGCTCAAGCTAGATGGACGAAATCGGACCCTGGTTTCGTCAAAATTAACATGGATGGTGCCTTTGACCCTGTGTTAAGGGGTGTTGCTGCAGGCATCATCGCTCTGAATTCTTCTGGCTCCGTCCTTGATGGTTGTTCTATGTTGCTTGCTTTCTGCCCAGATCCAGCTTTTGCCGAGGCTCTTGCCATTTTGGAAGGATTTAAAATTTACCCTGGACTAATGTGATCATTGAAACTGATTCAGCCTCTATTGCCAACAAGGTTAACAACGCTCATCAACAGGATCTCTCCACGATGGAACATTTGGTTTCTCATATCCGCTCCACTCTTGGTACTTTTCCTGATTGTAAGATTTGTTATGTGCCTAGAGACGCAAACGTTGTAGCCCATGTCTTAGCTATTTGGGCTCTACGTTATTTTCTTTCCTTTTATTTTGGATGTCTCTTTCACGATTTTATTCGGGCTTTTATAAATTCAGAGAGGTTCTCCTCTTCATCTCAATAAAACCATGGGTATTGTTTTCCCCATAGGGGCCTACTTACCTATCGAGGTGAGTGGCTATAGGTTTTTTAATGAGGCCCTTTCTTTAAAAAAAATTCAATGGGTTTACTTAGCCTAATGAGACTTGCAAGCTTTAAGCTTATCAAATCGCCCACAAAATGAAATTCAATCAAATTACATGAGTTCAAATAGTTAATTATGAGCTTTTGAATAACAAATTAATCTCAAATTTATAACACTTTACTCGGTTTAAATTCCAATACGATCGCTATAAAGCTCCTTTAGATATTCACACTTTAAACCTAATAAAACAGACGCAAAATAAGAATAAATCAAAACTTCATGAGTTCAAATAGATAAGTGTGGACTTTGGAACCAAATTATAGAACTTAATCTTAATTTTAGAGCAATTTACTCGATTAAAATTGCAATGGGTTCACTAAATAGCCCAATGACACATGGACACTTTAAACCTAACAAATCGACCACAAAATACGATTTAATTAAATTACAGGAGCTCAAATAGTTAATTATGAGCTTTTGAATACGATTATACCACTTAATCACAATTTTAGAGCATTTTACTCTGTTTAAATTCTAATTTGATCACAATAAAGATCGTTTAGATATGCACACTATGAATCTAACAAAATGGACGCAAAATAAGAATAAATCAAATTTCTTAAGTTCAAATATTTAATTATGAGATTTGGAACCAAATTTTATAACTTAATCTTAAATTTAGAGCATTTTACTCGGTTAAAATTCCAATAGGTTTACTAAATAGCCTAATGAGGCTTAAACGCTTTAAACTTAACAAACCGTCCACAAAATGAGTTTCAATCAAATTACATGAGCTCAAATAGTTAATTATGAGCTTTTGAATATGATTGAACAAATTAATCTCAAATTTAGAGCTATTTAGTCGGTTTAAATTCCAATGTGATCGCTATAAAGCTCCTTTAGATATGCACACTTTAAACCTAACAAAAAGGCCGCAAAATAAGAATGAATCAAAACTTCATGAGTTCAAATAGATAAGTATGGACTTTGGAACCAAATTATACAACTTAATCTTAATTTTATAACAATTTACTCGGTTAAAATTGCAATGGGTTCACTAAATAGCCCAATGAGATTTGGACGCTTTAAACCCAACAAATCTACCCCAAATAAGATTTAATTAAATTATAGGAGCTCAAATAGTTAATTATGAGCTTTTGAATACGATTAAACCACTTAATAGAAATTTTAGAGCACTTTACTCTTTTTAAATTCAAATCTGATCACTATAAAGGTCGTTTAGATATGCACACTATAAATCTAACAAAACGGACGCAAAATAAAAATAAATCAAATTTCATGAGTTCAAATACTTAATTATGTGATTTGGAACCAAATTATACAACTTAATCTTAACTCTAGAGCATTTTACTCGGTTAAAATTCCAATGGGTTTACTAAATAGCCTAATGAGACTTGCACGCTTTAAACTTAACAAACCGTCCTCAAAATGAGATTCAATCAAATTACATAAATTCAAATAGTTAATTATGAGCTTTTGCATATGATTAAACAAATAAATCTGAAATTTAGAGCCATTTAGTCGGTTTAAATTCCAATGTGATCACTATAAAGCTCCTTTAGATATGCACACTTTAAACGTAATAAAACGGACGCAAAATAAGAATCAATCAAAACTTCATGGGTTCAAATAGATAAGTTTGAACTTTGGAAACAAATTATACAACTTACTCTTAATTTTAGAGCAATTTACTTAGTTAAAATCGCAATATGTTCATTAAATAGCCCAATGAAATATGGACGCTTTAAACCCAACAAATGTACCACAAAATACGATTTAATTAAATTACAGGAGTTCAAATAGTTAATTATAAGCTTTTAAATACGATTAAACCATTTAATAACAAATTTAGAGCACTTTACTCTTTTTAAATTCTAATCTGATCACTATAAAGGTCATTTAGATATGCACAATATGAATATAACAAAACGGACGCAAAATAAGAATAAATCAAATTTCATGAGTTCAAATATTTAATTATGAGATTTGGAACCAAATTATACAACTGATAAGAGGGCTCCTTGTTGAGGACGCCTTCTTGATTGTTTCGGATCTAGGATTGAAGTAAGATGTCTCCTGCAATAAGCATGGCTGCAAATTGGTGTTTAAAAGGGCTGAAAAATATAGGTAGACAGAATGTAGAAGATGAAGGCTCGGAGAAGTTGACAATGGTGGAACGTTGAAAGTATTGGTTTGGTTATGGCTAGGTTTGGTCTTTGGTGAGGTGACTGGTGAGAAATGAAGTTTCTGACAAGGTTGAAAAATAGGATGCAAGGGGTAGTACGAAAATGAAATAAAAACAAGGAAAAGAAATAAAATGAAACAAACTCCAAGGATGAACTCGAACAATCTGTTGAACGAACCCGAACCTTATCTTGAACTTGCTTCAGACGGACTTGGACCCTTCGATTATCTACAACCGAGAACCCAAAGTATCAAAGGGGTTGACCACGCAAGCAACGAACTTGAGAAGTCAGAAAGTTCTCAAAAGAACCGAAATGAGAGAAATTCTCACAAAAGTAAATTTCATTCAAAATTTTCTTTTTCTCCTTTACAAAGTATACATATATATAGGCTAGTACAAGGGAGTTGGCGCCTAGAATACTTGGCCAGAATTGAATTGGAAGTTTCAGATGAGTGGCTGAAATGTAAGCACAATTAACATGTGTTAATTATGTTAAATGTGGATGAGAAAACTACTCATCCTTATCCTTTGTGGCCGGCTGGTTTTGGAGGGAGGGAAGACTGAATTTCAAACATTTAACACATGTGTTTTATGTGTGAAATTCAAAGGAAATAACTCCTTGTCCTTATCTTACTTTGACGCCAACTTCAAGGAGGGAAATCTTGAAATTTGAATCTGCCACATGCCATGCACATGCACATGCTTGGAATGGATGGTGGACGCCCCTCATGCTGGTCACATGACCATGACACACTCTCCCACGTGGAGGACACCTTTGAGCTATCCCGGGACTCACCAGCTTGAGTTGAGCTAGTAGAGCTGGAGTTGAGCTGAATGGAGCTGAGTTGAGCTGAATTCAGCTAGCTGAAGTGTTGAGGATTAGTTGAGCTGAAACGAGCTGCTAGAAATCCATTGAGCTTTTCCCGAGCTAAGGTGAAGTCCTTCATTTGGTACTCTTCCTTGTGCCTATGAGAAAACAAAAGTTATACCATCATAAGTATTGTAAACTTATTAAAGAAAGTTAAAACAAGCTGAAAAACATAGTTATCATATTGGAAAACATGTAACAAGCTAAAGAAACATGGTAAACATGATTATGAGCTTGTGTTCTTATTGAACTTATTGAAAACACACCTATTTACATGCTTAATAAACACAATACTAGCTTAAGTACTATATAGTTACAAGATGTTACACATCAGTATGTAACATAGTGTAAAGTTTATTCTCTAAGGCATATGCATTATTAAGGGATTCTGAGACTTGTAAACATTTAAGAATAAGAACTTCCCTGAATTGCTTAGCCTTTGATCGAGTGATGGGTCCTGATGGTAAGACCTCCGGATCAGCTGTTTGAGCTTGTGTAGATGTGCTCACATCATCCCCCCCTTCTTGAAAAGGATTTGTCCTCAAATCTGCAGAATCATTAAAAGGGGATAAGTCGGAAACATTAAATGTAGCACTTACATTGTATTCACCCGGCAAGTCCAACTTGTAAGCATTGTCGTTCACTTTCTCAACCACTTGAAAAGGACCATCTCCTCGTGGTAACAGCTTGGACCGTCGTTGGGTTGGAAAACGTTCCTTTCGGAAGTGAATCCAAACCCAATCTCCAACATCGAAGGTAACTCGCTTACGTCCTTTGTTCGCTTGCTTCTCGTATTGTTGAGTCCTTCGTTCAAGGTTATCTTTAACCTGTTGATGCAACTTCTTTACATAATCAGCCTTGGATTGTCCGTCCCTATTCGTCACTTGTTCATATGGCAAAGGCAACATATCGAGAGGAGTGATAGGATTAAATCCATAAACAACCTCAAAAGGTGACATTTTAGTAGCAGAATGAACGGCATGGTTATATGCAAATTCAACATGCGGCAAACAATCTTCCCACGTCTTAATATTCTTTTTGATGATGGAACGGAGTAAAGTAGATAAAATACGATTAACAACCTCAGTTTGTCCATCAGTTTGGGGATGACAAGTAGTAGAAAACATAAGTTTCGTACCTAATTTGCTCCAAAGAGTCCTCCAGAAGTGACTCAAGAATTTTACATCCCTGTCAGAAACAATCGACCTAGGAATACCATGTAAACGCACAATTTCCTTAAAGAACAAGTTAGCCACATTAACAGCATCATCGGTCTTATGACACGCAATGAAGTGTGCCATCTTTGAGTACCTGTCAACCACAACAAAGATACTATCTCTACCTGTCCTAGTCCTAGGCAATCCCAACACAAAATCCATAGATATATCAGTCCAGGGGGAGTCGGGAATAGGTAAAGGTAAGTACAAACCGTGTGGTAATACCTTCGACTTTGCTTTCTTACATGTCACGCATCGTTCACACATCCTTTCGACGTCTCGTCGCATCTTTGGCCAGAATAGGTGCTCCTTGAGAATGTGTAACGTCTTGGTGACTCCAAAGTGTCCCATAAGTCCTCCTTCATGAGCTTCTCGAATTAGGACCTCTCGAATTGACCCTTGAGGAATGCAGAGTCTTCCTTCTTTGAAAAGATAATCATCATGTCGATAAAATTTCTCATCTGCACCCTTTTCACACAATGTATATCTTTCTCCAAAATCAGGGTCAGTAGCATATAATTCTTTGATATAGGCAAACCCAATCAAATGAGAGTCTAAGTAATTCAGAAGTGCATACCTACGGGATAAGGCATCTGCTACAACGTTGTCTTTACCTTTCTTATATCGAATGACATAAGGAAAAGATTCTAGAAATTCAACCCACTTAGCATGCCTTTTATTCAACTTATGCTGACCTGTTATGTGCTTCAAAGCTTCGTGATCGGTGTGAATTACGAATTCTTTCGGTAAGAGATAGTGCTGCCATGTTTCAAGAGCTCGAATCAATGCATACATCTCTTTGTCGTACACTGGATAATTCAAGGTAGCACCACTTAACTTCTCGCTGAAATAGGCAATAGGTCGCTTCTCCTGTGATAAAACGGCTCCAATTCCTATTCCTGAAGCATCACACTCAATCTCGAACATTTTATCAAAGTTAGGTAAGGCTAACACTGGGGCCTTAGTCAAATAATCCTTAATTTTCAAGAAGGCTTCTTCCTGTTCATCACCCCAATTGAAGACTGAATTCTTCTTTATAATCCCGGTTAAGGGGGCGGTAATGGAACTGAAATTAGGTACAAACCGACGATAAAAACTAGCTAAACCATGAAAAGATCTAACCTGACTTATTGATGTCGGTCGAGGCCAATCCTGAATCGCCTTCACCTTTTCTGGATCGACTTCCACACCCTGTGCAGTCACGATAAAACCAAGAAAGGTAACCTTATCAGTACAAAACATACATTTCTTCAGATTACCAAATAACCTTTCTTTTCTCAATGTGCCAAGAACATTCCTCAAGTGTTCCTCGTGATCCTGCAAAGACTTGCTGTATATAAGAATGTCATCAAAGTACACAACACAATATTTTCCAATGTAAGATCGTAAAACATGATTCATCAGACGCATAAAGGTGCTAGGTGCGTTAGTTAAACCGAAAGGCATCACTAACCACTCGTACAGACCCAATTTCGTTTTGAAGGCTGTCTTCCATTCGTCGCCTTCTCGCATCCGAATCTGATGATATCCACTCTTTAAATCAATTTTGGAAAATATGGTCGCACCACACAACTCATCTAGCATGTCATCAAGACGAGGAATGGGATGCCTATACTTGATGGTAATCTGATTCACCGCTCGGCAATCAACACACATTCTCCATGTTCCGTCTTTCTTGGGTACTAAAAGCACTGGTACAGCGCACGGACTTAAACTTTCCCGAATGTAACCCTTTTCCATCAACTCGGTGATTTGTTTTTGAAGTTCCTTTGTTTCTTCTGGATTACTTCGATATGCTGGCCGATTTGGAATGGTAGCTCCCGGAATGAAATCAATTTGATGTTCTATACCTCGAATAGGTGGCAACCCACTCGGTGTCTCATCCGGAAACACGTCTTCAAACTCCTGCAAAAGAGACGTAATAGATGTAGGCAAATCATTAGGAATATCAGATAACAAACAATACTCCTTATACATTAAAATAAGTAAAGTTTGTTGAGAGGAAAAACATTTCCTGATATCCTTGCCGCTCGCATATACGTTCGTCTTCTTCCTTTCTGTTTTGACTTCCTCGACATTCTTTCTCAATCGAACCTGATCTTCTTGCACTTGACTCGGTGTCAAAGGTGCTAAGGTGATCTTCTTACCTGCATGTGTAAAAGAATATCGATTTGTAATTCCATCATGCAACGTACCTTTGTCGTATTGCCATGGACGTCCCAAAAGTAGGTGACACGCATCCATTGAGACGACATCACAAAGGATTTCATCTTTATACCTCCCTATGGTAAATGGTACCGAAACTTGTCTAGTAACTCGTACTTCTCCGCCATCATTTAACCATTGAAGACGGTATGGTTTGGGATGCTTCGTCGTCTTTAAGCCTAACTTATCAACCATAAAAGAACTTGCAACATTAGTACAACTACCACCATCAATAATGACAACACATACCTTGTCGTTAATGAGGCATCTAGTATGGAAGATGTTTTCTCGTTGCTGGTCGTCTTGTGTAGGTGTAGCATTTAGACTTCTTTTTATGACAAGTGCTTCACCGGTCATGTATGTATCCAAGGCATCATCCGCATCATCCTTGTCTTCCTCGTGTAAAGGTTCATGTTCTTCATTGTCGGATTCAGACTCTATCTCTCCGTTTTCTAACATCAACATAGTCTTCCGATTAGGACATTGGCTTGCAATATGTCCTCTTCCAAGACACTTAAAGCATTGAATATCCCTTGAGCGTTCTGGACGTTCTGGTTGTGCATTTTGCTTCCCACGCCCAACATCTACAATCGGGGCCTTTGGCTTGCTCGTTTCACCCTTCTCTTTGTTTTGAAACGGTACTTGTTTCCTGAAATTGTTAGAAGGATTGAAAACAGAATTGGAAGGAGGTCTGAAAGAATTATTACCTCGGGATGACGACATCTTTCTTCGTTGCTGCCTCTCAACCTTAATTGCCATTTGCACCATTTCGTCTAATTCGACGTAATGTTGCAATTCAACAGCATTGGCAATGTCGGTGTTCAAACCTGAAAGGAATCGCGCCATGGTTGCTTCTCGGTCTTCCTCAATGTTAGCACGCATCATGGCCATCTCCATGTCTTTAAAATAATCTTCGACGCTTCGATTTCCTTGTTTCAAAGTTTGTAACCTTTGAAATAGGTCTCGATGGTAATGGGATGGTACGAATCTCTTTCTCAAAATTCTTTTCATCTCTGCCCATGTATTGATTGGACCTTCACCGGTTCGTCTTCTACTTAGAATCAATTGATCCCACCAAATTAAGGCATAGTCAACGAACTCCATCGCTGCCAATCGAACCTTCTTCTGGTCAGAATAATTGTAGCAATCAAAGACGTGTTCCACCTTGCTTTCCCACGCAAGATATGCATCCGGATCTGATCGTCCTTGAAAAGGGGGTATGGCAACTTTGATGTTGTTCAAATTGTCATCCAGTTGTGCCTGGTGTTGTACACGCCTCCCATTTGTTCTAGGAGCATTCTGCCTCGGTTCTTGCACTTCTTCAACGTCATCATTGTTGTCATCATGGGAATTGTTTTGAGATCCCTCGATCTTGTCCATTCTCACGTGCAATTGTTCAATCTCTGATTGCACTACTCTTCGGACTTCTCGAAGCATGGCTTGCATCATAAGGCTTGGTTGAACGTCGTTTTGTTGTTGATCATCACGATCTCCATTTGAACCTGCCATTGTTAGTAAAGAACAAACAACACAAAATAAAATAAGGATAAATGGACCTCACAAAGTACACACACAAGATCCTCACAAGTTCACTCCAAAGAAAAATAAAAATGGCACTCCAACACTCGTGTTTCACTCGGGAATACTTGAATGGCTCTTTTGATTCCCCTTCTGATCTCACACACACAAATGCCTTTTACCACTCCTTCTCTCGTTATAAGTTCTTTAGAGGACTAGCGTAGACTTTCTTCAAATCTGTCACAAGTGTTAGTCTTTAACAACAACGGTTAGTGACAATCGAAATGTAAGGTTCTGTCCAAAACAAATTCGGTTAGTGTTAAATGGAAAGAAAAGTGATGTAAAGTAAGGTAAAGGTTAGAAAGAAAGAAAAAGAAAAGAAAAAAAAAAATGGATTACTTACTACAAAGAAACACTTACTACTCTCCTTTCACCGAACAATCAATTCTTCATGCCCGGTTGATTATGGTAGTGTTTGATGCTGTAGAACACATTAAACTTGCATTTTCTTTCATCTTTTCAATACCATGAAGTGCTTTTCTTTCAACTATTGATATTCTGATTTTTTTTTGAATTTTCGAAATTTTTTTTTTTTTAACTAGAGTTGACTTTGACTTTTTTTTTTTTTGACTTTTTTTTGTTTTTTGATTGTTTTTGCACTCACGAAGATGATTCTTACTTGTAATCCAACCTAGGCTCTGATTACCACATGATAAGAGGGCTCCTTGTTGAGGACGCCTTCTTGATTGTTTCGGATCTAGGATTGAAGTAAGATGTCTCCTGCAATAAGCATGGCTGCAAATTGGTGTTTAAAAGGGCTGAAAAATATAGGTAGACAGAATGTAGAAGATGAAGGCTCGGAGAAGTTGACAATGGTGGAACGTTGAAAGTATTGGTTTGGTTATGGCTAGGTTTGGTCTTTGGTGAGGTGACTGGTGAGAAATGAAGTTTCTGACAAGGTTGAAAAATAGGATGCAAGGGGTAGTACGAAAATGAAATAAAAACAAGGAAAAGAAATAAAATGAAACAAACTCCAAGGATGAACTCGAACAATCTGTTGAACGAACCCGAACCTTATCTTGAACTTGCTTCAGACGGACTTGGACCCTTCGATTATCTACAACCGAGAACCCAAAGTATCAAAGGGGTTGACCACGCAAGCAACGAACTTGAGAAGTCAGAAAGTTCTCAAAAGAACCGAAATGAGAGAAATTCTCACAAAAGTAAATTTCATTCAAAATTTTCTTTTTCTCCTTTACAAAGTATACATATATATAGGCTAGTACAAGGGAGTTGGCGCCTAGAATACTTGGCCAGAATTGAATTGGAAGTTTCAGATGAGTGGCTGAAATGTAAGCACAATTAACATGTGTTAATTATGTTAAATGTGGATGAGAAAACTACTCATCCTTATCCTTTGTGGCCGGCTGGTTTTGGAGGGAGGGAAGACTGAATTTCAAACATTTAACACATGTGTTTTATGTGTGAAATTCAAAGGAAATAACTCCTTGTCCTTATCTTACTTTGACGCCAACTTCAAGGAGGGAAATCTTGAAATTTGAATCTGCCACATGCCATGCACATGCACATGCTTGGAATGGATGGTGGACGCCCCTCATGCTGGTCACATGACCATGACACACTCTCCCACGTGGAGGACACCTTTGAGCTATCCCGGGACTCACCAGCTTGAGTTGAGCTAGTAGAGCTGGAGTTGAGCTGAATGGAGCTGAGTTGAGCTGAATTCAGCTAGCTGAAGTGTTGAGGATTAGTTGAGCTGAAACGAGCTGCTAGAAATCCATTGAGCTTTTCCCGAGCTAAGGTGAAGTCCTTCATTTGGTACTCTTCCTTGTGCCTATGAGAAAACAAAAGTTATACCATCATAAGTATTGTAAACTTATTAAAGAAAGTTAAAACAAGCTGAAAAACATAGTTATCATATTGGAAAACATGTAACAAGCTAAAGAAACATGGTAAACATGATTATGAGCTTGTGTTCTTATTGAACTTATTGAAAACACACCTATTTACATGCTTAATAAACACAATACTAGCTTAAGTACTATATAGTTACAAGATGTTACACATCAGTATGTAACATAGTGTAAAGTTTATTCTCTAAGGCATATGCATTATTAAGGGATTCTGAGACTTGTAAACATTTAAGAATAAGAACTTCCCTGAATTGCTTAGCCTTTGATCGAGTGATGGGTCCTGATGGTAAGACCTCCGGATCAGCTGTTTGAGCTTGTGTAGATGTGCTCACATCAACAACTTAATCTTAACTTTGGAGCATTTTACTCGGTTAAAATTCTAATGGGTTTACTAAATAGCCTAATGAGGCTTGCACGCTTTAAACTTAACAAACCGTCCATAAAATGAGATTCAATCAAATTACATGAGCTCAAATAGTTAATTATGAGCTTTTGAATATGATTGAACAAATTAATCTCAAATTTAGAGCACTATACTCGGTTTAAATTCCAATGTGATCGCTATAAAGTTCCTTTAGATATGCACACTTTAAACCTAACAAAACGGCTGCAAAATAAGAATAATTCAAAACTTCATGAGTTCAAATAGATAAGTATGGACTTTGGAACCAAATTATACAACTTAATATTAATTTTATAACAATTTACACGGTTAAAATTGCAATGTGTTCAATAAATAGCCCAATGAGACATGGGCGCATTAAACCCAACAAATCTACCATAAAATACGATTTAATTAAATTACAGGAGTTCAAATAGTTAATTATAAGCTTTTAAATACGATTAAAACACTTAATAACAATTTTAGAGCACTTTACTCTTTTTAAATTCTAATCTGATCACTATAAAGGTCGTTTAGATATGCACACTATGTGATATGTGCACGCCCAACCTTAGTTTCTACCCATACCTTATATTCAGCTACTTCATTTCACACAGGGGATCAAAGGGGAGTTATCTTACTAATTTTAGTATTTATTACTTTTATATACTTTATATTAAGCTACTTAAGAGTTATATTACTTAAGCTATAAAAATGAATAATTAGATAACCGCATTGATTAAAGTTTTAGCTTAGTTCTAAACTCATGTTAAGTATTTTAAGTATTCTAATTATTTCCATTATTATGTTTTCTTCATAGGACTTACCTACAGTTCAAGGATTAAATAGTAGCTCGGTGTCAGCTCAGAAGAAGCTAAACGGAAGACAATGCTAGAAACACAAGGAGCCAACTTCAGAATAGCTTGGAAATTCATGGAACACTCCTACAGTACTTAAAGGACTAAAGGATAGCTCAATGTCAGCTCACAAGTCCCATACGAGCTCAAATGAAGCATAATTCAAAACGAGGCCTTAGGAGATTCGGATTAGCTCCAAAACACTCCTCACACTAGAAGAGAGTATAAGGAAGCTAATGGACCAGCTCACTTTGCTAAAGGCAGCTCGGATTAGCTTATTTCAGCTTCAAACTTTAGCTAAGTCTTTTAGCTAGATAGCTCAATTCAATCCAGCTCACTCCCAGCTCGATTAGCTCACCTCAACTCTAGCTATCACTCCCAGCTCAACACCCGAAGGTCACCTACCCTTCACCAAGCATCATTGTGCGCCAGGATCATGGAGGGAAAGGAAGTGGGCGCCAAAACAATGAGGTAGCACTTTTCATTGGACAGATTCATAATGGTCCACTTGTTTGCCATTTTCGAGAAGGATAAAAGCAGAACTGGGTTTCGGTGTCTTCATAAAAGTTGCTCCCCTATCTCTTATCTTTCCAATGAATGTTGAATCGCATCAATACAATATCGAGAGCTCGAGATATGGCCAAATTACTGAAGATAATGCAGGCTGAACCGAGAAGTTACATCTTTTCGAATAGATTTGGAGGGAGACACCATTCAAATGAATGGTTATCCGAATAGTTAAAGGCAATTTTAGCCAAACGCCTTAGAAAACTATAAATAGGACTTGGATTTCATTTTGTACACACACCATTCAGATTATACAAAATTACTTTGTGAGTTTACTCTCAAACTTGTTCTTTTTAGAATTATATCGACTTATCAAATCAATTATATAGGTTTGTGGCGTCTCCTATCTTTTCCATCCTTACTTAAGGTTCTAGGAACTTATTTCCTAAGGGTCTAAGTCCTATACCACCCTCAAAGCATACTATAAGTTGGGTTTATGCTTCATAGCATAAGTTCTACTTTTGTTACCTTTGAATACTATTTCTTTACCACCTTCCATACATTCTATCCTAACCCTTTCGTCCATCACCTTAATCGACTTCCCTAGCCTTCACTATCACCTTTTCCATTTATTTTCCTAACCAAAATATCACCCAACCATCCCTTACCATTTACACATATAACCTATACTTCCATAGCCCTCTTTACACCATTTCACCAACTTTTCTTCATCAAACAACAAGGAACACGTACGAGGATCAAGTCTTGCTTGCAATCACGGTCGGGACAATCAAAGCTTCTCTCTACAACAACAATTGGAGAGTTGGAGCGTATCATATGGTAATCAGAGCAAAGGAAGATTCAAGTAAGCCTCCTTCTTGTGAATTTCAGTTCTAATAAAAAAAAAGAAGAGAAATTTCGAAATTTGCAAAAAAAAAAAATCAGATTCACATTTGAGTGAAGGCAAGAAGCACAAAACAAGCAAATTACCAACTTGGAGAAGTTCCTCAAGTTTGATTGTTTACGATTGGTTTGTAAGTTTTGTGGTAACATACTATCTTTCCTTTGTTATTTCATTCTATTCTTATACCATTTCATATTAGTCCCTGCACTTTCTTTTTTCCTTTTTATTTCTTCATTCTCTTTCTTTTCCTTAACCTAACCCTTATCTTGTAGCCCAAAACTCTAACAACATCTATACTAATAGTTTTGACAAGTTTTGAGTTAGTTCTATTAAGAATTTGTGACGAGAGTTCGAGTGGAAAAAGGCAAGAGAGTTGTGAGATCAGAAGAGGACAATAAAAGCCATTAAATCCTAGAGTGCAAACACGAGTGATTTGAGTAACAACTTCTTTTCCTTGGAGTGACCGTGAGGATTTTTTTTGAGTGTGTTGTGAGGTTTATATTTTTTTCTTTCTTTTATTTTCACTAACCATGTCCCAGAATTCTTACAATAATCCATCATCCTTGGGAAAAAGAGAAAATAAGTTCCAAGACATGCTAGATGATCAACAACGAACAAACATCTTTCAGACACGATGCCATGTAAATGGTAAAGTTTGCTCTGTTATCATAGACTGTGGAAGTTGTATGAACATTGCCAGCCCTTATTTGGTGGAGACGTTAGGACTCAAGATGACCAAGCATTCAAACCCATATTATTTGCAATGGTTAAATGATGAAGAATCATTCTTGGTCATGAAACAAGTGAAGATTCCATTCTCAATCGGAAGATACAAGGATGAAGTCTTATGTGACGTACTATCAATGCATGCTAGCCATATTCTGCTAGGAAGACCTTGGCAATATGACAAGAAAGTGACCCATGACGGATTTACCAACCAGTTCTCGTTCATGTTCGAAGGGAGAAAGATCATTTTAACACCTTTAAACCCAAGCCAAGTTCACCATGACCAAGAGCAAGTGTCTAAAAGAATGGCCACGTGGAGTGAAGCCACGAAAGAGAGTAAGAAAGTTGAAGAAATCTAAAGAAAAGAAACAGTTGGGGTTGAAAATACAATGAATAAAAATGGAGTTGAAAATGAGAAAATTGAAAAGAATATGGATGAAAAAGAAGAGAAGGAAGAAACATGTATTTTATCTAACCTTACATTTTCTCCCATTACTTCTTTTGTTTTGCAGAACAATCCATGGGACACAACTCTTCAAACAAATGATTCAAGAATCATGCCTTTTGGAGAACTAAAGGACGTGTCCTTTAAAGAACTAATAGCCATGACTTTTGGAGACTCAACAAACAATTCTTTTGATTTTTCAAGAGTTGTGCCAGTAGAAGTTCCAAAAGTTGCAACCATTGACATTCCAAGTGAATTGTCAATCTTGAAGAGAATTCAGCAACCAAACCCCTTAAAATACCCATCATGGTTTGTTATTTCCATATATTTTTTTAATAACTTCTTATTTTCTGACTATGGTGTATTTTGCAGCATAGGCGTTATCATAACAACCTATGATAACAAGTTCCTTTGCCATTTTAAGATAATTTGGTGCAACAGAATAAACCTTTTCAAAGAAATTAAGCGAGCAATATCCACCTACTCAAGGGACATCATTTGGAAAGGTACAAAGCTTAAAAGTGTTGAAAAGATATGTACATCCAAAAAAGGGAATGATGATTCATATCAAAGTGTGGTTCAATTCTTCACCAAAAGACAATTTGCAAATACCTATTCCAATAGATTGATGATTCGAGCCAAAGGAAATATCTATACACCAACAATTGTGATGCTTCAGAATGACATATCCAAAAGACAAGTATCTACACCAAGGGGTATGAAGATTCCAAGAGGTATGAAAGAAGGATCCAAAGGGAACATGTTATGAATGACTATCTGGAAAAGGGATATTTGGAAGATCTCTTCGAAAATGACCCTTTTGGAGGACTCTACTTCAAGCAAAAGTTTCATCAACTTGTTCCATCATTGAAGCAATTGACCGCCCCTGCATCAAGGATATATTAGTTGGAAAACCCTTTCGATTTGAGGACAAATCGCCCAAAAGGAAGGGATGATATGTGCACGCCCAACCTTAGTTTCTACCCATACCTTATATTCAGCTACTTCATTTCACACATGGGATCAAAGGGGAGTTATCTTACTGATCTTAGTATTTATTACTTTTATATACTTTATATTAAGCTACTTAATAGTTATATTACTTAAGCTATAAAAATGAATAGTTATATAACCACATTGATTAAAGTTTTAGCTTAGTTCTAACTCATGTTAAGTATTTTAAGTATTCTAATTATTTCCATTATTATGTTTTCTTCATAGGACTTACCTACAGTTCAAGGATTAAATAGTAGCTCGGTGTCATCTCAGAAGAAGCTAAACGGAAGACAATGCTAGAAACACAAGGAGCCAACTTCAGAATAGCTTGGAAATTCATGGAACACTCCTACAGTACTTAAAGGACTAAAGGATAGCTCCATGTCAGCTCACAAGTCCCATACGAGCTCAAATGAAGCATAATTCAAAACGAGGCCTTAGGAGATTCGGATTAGCTCCAAAACACTCCTCACACTAGAAGAGAGTATAAGGAAGCTAATGGACCAGCTCACTTTGCTAAAGGCAGCTCGGATTAGCTTGTTTCAGCTTCAAACTTTAGATAAGTCTTTTAGCTAGACAGCTCAGTTCAATCCAGCTCACTCCCAGCTCGATTAGCTCATCTCAACTCTAGCTATCACTCCTAGCTCAACACCCGAAGGTCACCTAACCTTCACCAAGCATCTTGTCCGTCTATTATCCATATTGGGCGCCAAGATCATGGAGGGAAAGGAAGTGGGCGCCAAAACAAAGACGTAGCACTTTTCATTGGACAGATTCATAATGGTCCACTTGTTTTCCATTTTCGAGCAGGATAAAAGCAGAACTGGGTTTTGGTGTCTTCATGAAAGTTGTTCCCCTATATCTTATCTTTTCAACGCATGTTTAATCGCATCAATACAATATCGGGAGCTCGAGATATGGCCAAATTACGGAAGATAGTGTAAGCTGAACAGAGAAGTTACATCTTTTCGAATAGATTTGGAGGGAGACACCATTCAAATGAATGGTTATCCGAATAGTTAAAGGCAATTTCGGCCAAACCCCTTAGAAAAATATAAATAGGACTTGGATTTTATTTTGTAAACACACCATTCAGATTATACAAAATTACTTTGTGAGTTTACTCTTAAACTTGTTCTTTTTAGAACTATATCGACTTATCAAATCTATTATATAGGTTTGTGGCGTCTCCTATCTTTTCCATCCTTACTTAAGGTTCTAGGAACTTATTTCCCAAGGGTCTAAGTCCTATACCACCCTCAAAGCATACTATAAGTTGGGTTTATGCTTCATAGCATAAGTTCTACTTTTGTTACATTTGAATACTATTTCTTTACCACCTTCCATACATTCTATCCTAACCCTTTTGTCCATCACCTTAATCGACTTCCCTAGCCTTCACTATCACATTTTCCATTTATTTCCCTAACCAAAATATCACCCAACCATCCCTTACCATTTACACATATAACCTATACTTCCATAGCCCTCTTTACACCATTTCACCATCTTTTCTTCATCAAACAACAAGGAACGCGTACGAGGATCAAGGCTTGCTTGAAATCACGGTCGGGACAATCAAAGCTTCTCTCTACAACAACAATTGGAGAGTTGGAGCGTATCACTATGAATCTAACAAAACGGACGCAAAAAAATAATAAATAAAATTTCATCAGTTCAAATAGTTAATTATGAGATTTGGAATAAAATTATACAACTTAATTTTAACTTTAGAGCATTTTACTCAGTTAATATTCTAATGCGTTTACTAAATACCCAATGAGACTTGCACGCTTTATACTTTACAAACCGTCCATAAAATGAGATTTAATCAAATTACATGAGTTTAAATAGTTAATTATGAGCTTTTTAATGTGATTAAACAATTTAATCTCAAATTTAGAGCATTTTACTCTGTTTAAATTTCAATGTGATCGCTATAAAGCTCCTTTAGATATGCACACTTTAAACCTAACAAAACGGCCGCAAAATAAGAATCAATCAAAACTTCATGAGTTAAAATAGATAAGTGTGGACTTTGGAACCAAATTGTACAACTTAATCTTAATTTTAGAGTAATTTACTCGGTTAAAATTGCAATGGGTTAAATAGCACAATGAGACTTGCACGCTTTAAACTTAACAAAACGTCCACAAAATGAGATTTAATTAAATTATACGAGTTCAAAGAATTAATTATGAGCTCTTGAATACGATTAAACGACTTCATAACAATTTTAGAGCAATTTAGTCTTTTTAAATTCTAATATGATCACTATAAAGGTCGTTTAGATATGCACACTATGAATTTAACAAAACAGACGCAAAAAAAGAATAACTCAAATTTCATGAGTTCAAATAGTTAATTATGAGATTAGGAACCAAATTATACAACTTAATCTTAACTTTAGAGCATTTTACTCGGTTAAAATTCCAATGGGTTTACTAAATAGCACAATGAGACTTGCATGCCTTAAACTTAACAAGCCGTCCACAAAATGAGATTCAATCAAATTACATGAGTTCAAATAGTTAATTATGAGCTTTTGAATACGATTAAACCACTTAATCACAATTTTAGAGCACTTTACTCTATTTAAATTCTAATCTGATCACTATAAAGCTCGTTTAGATATGCACACTATGTGATACGAATCCGGTTGTGGAATATCCGAATTTGTATATGTAATTTCCCGATCGTGATTCTAGTAAGCAACTGAAATGAAAAGAAATAGAACTGACAAGATGATACGAAATTGATAGATAGTATGGTGAAATGGAATGATGATAAGATTGTTATTGTGTTTAGGATGACGTATGGAAAATATGGATATATGGATGATGGAATTATAGAGAAGGAATGTAATTGATGGTGCGGTGTAAACAAAAGAGGAACCAACACTAAAAAGTGAGACCCATTCCTTAAGAGTTTTTAAACCGTGACTTGGGTGAAAGGCTAATGGATTGTGACCCTCTAGTTATAAGAACTAGGAACCAGCAATATAAAAAGATGAATGCCACAAGAACAATCTTGCAAGCCGATAAAGTTGAAAAAGAACTATAAAAGAGAAACACTCTCAAGTTGTAATATATGCCAAAAGTTCTATCTTTTACAATGGAATGAGTGCCTATTTATAGGTATAAGGCAACAACAAATTGATTGGCCTAGACAAATATTAAAGGCTCATTATTCTAGTGTTAAAGGCCTATTAATTTGTAGGTTATCCTATCTCCAATTGACAGCCAAAAAGTTTGATCTAAAAAGGATGAATGTGGACATTCATAGGATGAATGTAGACATACATATCATCCACATGGAGAAAACCTTGGGCTAATGAACTTGATTAAGTTGTCATTCATCCTTCTTTAATGGGCTGTTGATAAATCATTGAATTCAGCAATTGTTCATTAGCCACAATTGTTCATTCATCCTCCTTTAATTCAGCATGTATTAAAATGCAAAAGTAACATGCTGCATTTGTTCAAAAGATGACCAAGGCTCCAAGTTCAAATTCAAGGCTTGAAAAAGCATGTTTGAACTTGAATTGTTAAGATCATCGACTTTGCCACAAGTGTTTAAATCTTGTGATTTCTTCTCTGATATTAGCAAGGCCCCAAGAAGTTTGGTGCTGGCTTGGATCACATCACTATGAATCTAACAAAACGGACGCAAAATAAGAACAAATCAAATTTCTTAAGTTCAAATAGTTAATTATGAGATTTGGAACCAAATTATACAACTTAATCTTAATTTTAGAGCAATTTACTTGGTTAAAATTGCAATGGGTTCACTAAATAGCCCAATGAGACATGGACGCATTAAGCCAACAAATCTGCCACAAAATACGATTTAATTTAATTATAGGAGCTCAAATAGCTAATTATGAGCTTTTGAATATGATTAAACCACTTAATAACAATTTTAGAGCACTTTACTCTGTTTAAATTCTAATTTGATCACTATAGAGCTCGTTTAGATATGCACACTATGAATCTAACAAAATAGACGCAAAATAAGAATAAATCAAATTTCATGAGTTCAAATAGTTATTTATGAGATTTGGAACCAAATTATACAACTTAATCTTAACTTTAGAGCATTTTACCCGGTTAAAATTTCAATTGGTTTCCTAAATAGCCTAATGAGACTTGCACGCTTTAAACATAAGAAACCGTCCACAAAATGAGATTCAATCAAATTACATGAGTTAAAATAGTTAATTATGAGATTTTGAATATGATTAAATAAATTAATCTCAAATTTAGAGCACTTTACTCGGTTTAAATTCCAATGTGATCGTTATAAAACTCCTTTAGATATGAACACTTTTAACCTATCAAAACAACCACAAAATAAGAATAAATCAAAACTTTATGAGTTCAAATAGATAAGTGTGGACTTTGGAACCAAATTATACAACTTAATCTTAATTTTAGAGCAATTTACTTGGTTAAAATTGCAATGGGTTCACTAAATAGCCCAATGAGACATGGACGCTTTAAACCCAACAAATCTGTCACAAAATACGATTTAATTTAATTATAGGAGCTCAAATAGTTAATTATGAGCTTTTGAGTACGATTAAACCACTTAATAACAATTTTAGAGCACTTTACTTTGTTTAAATTCTAATTTGATCACTACAGATCTCGTTTAGATATGCACACTATGAATCTAACAAAACAGACGCAAAATAAGAATATATCAAATTTTATGAGTTTAAATAGTTAATTATGAGATTTGGAACAAAATTATACAACTTAATCTTAAATTTAGAGCATTTTACTCGGTTAAAATTCCAATGGGTTTACTAAATATAAATAGCCCACTGAGACTTGAACGCTTTAAACTTAACAAACCGTCCACAAAATGAGATTCAATCAAATTACATGAGTTCAAATAGTTAAATATGAGCTTTTAAATATGATTAAACAAATTAATCTCAAATTTAGAGCACTTTACTCGGTTCAAATTCCAATGTGATCGTCATAAAGCTCCTTTAGATATGCACACTTTAAACCTAACAAAACGGCCGCAAAATAAGAATAAATAGAAACTTCATGAGTTCGAATAGATAAGTGTGGACTTTGGAACCAAATTATACAACTCAATCTAAATTTTATCCAAGTAAAAATCTAAAATTTTAAGATTAAGTTATATAATTAGGTTAAAAATCTCACAATTAACTATTTGAACTCATAAAATTTTATTCAATATCATTTTGCGGTGATTTTGTTCTATTTAAAGCGTGCATGTCTAAATGGGATTTATAGTGAACTCGTTCGAATTTTTAACGAGTAAAAATATAAAATTTTAGGATTAAGTTGTATAATTGGGTTCAAAATCCTATAATAAACTATTTGAACTCATAAAAATTGATTTAATATCATTTTACAATCGTTTTGTTGGGTTTAAAGCATGCATCTCTAATTGGACTTCATAAAGAACCCGTTCGAATT
The DNA here is from genome assembly GCA_035048815.1 of Abelmoschus esculentus. Taxonomy (NCBI): domain Eukaryota; kingdom Viridiplantae; phylum Streptophyta; class Magnoliopsida; order Malvales; family Malvaceae; genus Abelmoschus; species Abelmoschus esculentus. The sequence goes on from JAUCBN010000002.1 coordinate 5,119,388, forward strand.
TTATCCAAGTAAAAATCTAAAAATTTAAGATCAAGTTTTATAATTAAGTTAAAAATTCCACAATTAACTATTTGAACTCATAAAATTTTATTTAATATCATTTTGAGGTGATTTTGTTGGGTTGAAAGCGTGCATGTCTAAATTGGCTTTATAGTGAATTTGTTCGAATTTTAAAAAAGTAAAAATCTAAAATTTTAGGATTAAGTTGAATAATTAGGTTTAAAATCCTATAATAAACTATTTGAACACCAAAAAATTATTTAATATTATTTTGCGATCGTTTTATTGGGTTTAAAGCGTGCTTGTCTAATGGGCTTTACAGTGAACCCATTCTAATATTAACCGAATAAAAACCTAAATTTTTTTGATTAAGTTGTATAATTAGATTCAAAAGCCATAATTAACTATTTGAACTCATAAATTTTATTTAAGATCATTTTGTGATTCTTTTGTTGGGTTTAAAGTGAGATTGTCTAATTGGGCTTCGTAGTGAACCCGTTCAAATTTTAACCAAGTAAAAAGCTAAAAATTTAGGATTAAGTTTTATTATTACGTTAAAAATCCTAGAATTAATTATTTGAACTCATAAAATTTTATTTAACATCATTTTGCGATGATTTTGTATGGTTTAAAGCAAGCATATCTAATTGGGCTTCATAGAGAACTCTTACAATTTTATTTAATACCATTTTACGTTGATTTTGTTGGGTTTAAAGCGTGCATGTCTATAAGGGCTTTATAGTGAACCCTTTAGAATTTTAAACGAGTAAAAATATAAAATTTACGATTAAGTTGTATAATTCGTTTCAAAATCCTATAATAAACTATTTTAACTCATAAAAATGATTTAATATCATTTTACAATCGATTTGTTGGGTTTAAATCATGCATGTCTAATTGGGCTTCATAGTGAACTAGTTCGAATTTTAACCAAGTAAAAGTCTAAAAATTTAAGATTAAGTTTTATAGTTAGGTTAAAAGTCCCACAATTAACTATTTGAACTTATAAAATTTTATTCAATATCATTTTGTTGTGATTTTGTTCGATTTAAAGCTTGCATGTCTAAATGGGCTTTATAGTGAACCCGTTCGAATTTTTAAAGAGTAAAAATATAAAATTTTAGGATTAAGTTGTATAATTGGGTTCAAAATCCTATAATAAACTATTTGAACTCATAAAAATTGATTTAATATCATTTTACAATCGTTTTGTTCGGTTTAAAGCGTGCATGTCTAAATGAGCTATATAGTGAACCTGTTCGAATTTTAAAATAGTAAAAATATAAAATTTTAGGATTAAGCTATATAATTAGGTTTAAAATCCTATGATAAACTATTTGAACTAATAAATTTGATTTAATATCATTTTACGATCGTTTTGTTGGGTTTAAAGCATGCATGTCTAATTGGGCATCATAAAGAACCCGTTCGAATTTTATCCAAGTAAAAATCTAAAATTTTAAGATTAAGTTATATAATTAGGTTAAAAATCTCACAATTAACTATTTGAACTCATAAAATTTTATTCAATATCATTTTGCATTGATTTTGTTCGGTTTAAAGTGTGCATGTCTAAATGGGCTTTATAGTGAACTTATTCGAATTTTAAACGAGTAAAATCTAAAAATTTAGGATTAAGTTGTATAATTAGGTTCAAAATCTTATAAAAACTATTTGAACTCATAAAAATTAATTTAATATCATTTTGCGATTGTTTCGTTGGGTTTAAAATATGCATATCTAATTGGGCTTTATAGAGAACACGTTTGAATTTTGATTGAGTAAAAATCTAAAAATTTTAAATAAAATAGTATAATTAGATTCAAAATCCCACAATTAACTATTTGAACTCTTACAATTTTATTTAATAATATTTTGTGGTGATTTTGTTGGGTTTAAAGCGTGCATGTCTAAATGGGCTTCATTGTGAACTCGTTCGAATTTTGAACGAGTAAAAATATAAAATTTTAGGATGAAGTTGTATAATTAGGTTCAAAATCCTATAATAAACTATTTTAACTCATAAAAATTGATTTAATATCATTTTACAATCGTTTTGTTCGGTTTAAAGCGTGCATGTCTAAATGAGCTATATAGTGAACCCGTTCGAATTTTAAACTAGTAAAAATATAAAATTTTAGGATTAAGCTGTATAATTAGGTTTAACTGAGTAAAAATATATAGTGAACCCGTGCATGTCTAAGTGGGCTTCATAGAGAACCCATTCGAATTTTAACCGAGAAAAAATCTAAATTTTTTAGATTAAATTGTATAATAAGTTTCAAAATCCTATAATAAACTATTTTAACTCATAAAAATTGATTGAATATCATTTTGCGATCGTTTCGTTGGGTTTAAAGCATGCATATCTAATTGGGCTTCATAGAGAACCCGTTTGAATTTTAACCGAGTAAAAATCTAAAAATTTTAGATAAAGTTTTATAATTAGATTCAAAATCCCACAATTAACTATTTGAACTCTTACAATTTTATTTAATACCATTTTGGGGTGATTTTGTTGGGTTTAAAGCTTGCATGTCTAAATGGGCTTTATTGTGAACCCGTTCGAATTTTAAACGAGTAAAAATATAAAATTTTAGGATTAAGTTGTATAATTAGGTTCAAAATCCTATAATAAACTATTTTAACTCATAAAAATTGATTTAATAACATTTTACGAGCGTTCTGTTGGTTTTAAAGCATCCATGTATAATTAGGCCTCATAGTGAACCAGTTCGAATTTTAACCAAGTAAAAACCTAAAAATTTAAGATTAAGATTTATAATTAGGTTAAAAATCCCAAAATTAACTATTTGAACTCATAAAATTTTATTCAATATCATTTTGCGGTGATTTTGTTCTGTTTAAAGCGTGCATATCTAAATGGGCTTTATAGTGAACCCGTTCGAATTTTTAACGAGTAAAAATATAAAATTTTAGGATTAAGTTGTATAATTGGGTTCAAAATCCTATAATAAACTATTTGAAATCATAAAAATTGATTTAATATCATTTTACAATCGTTTTGTTGGGTTTAAAGCATGCATGTCTAATTGGGCCTCTTAAAGAACCCGTTCGAATTTTAACCAAGAAAAAATTTAAAAATTTAAGATTAAGTTTTATAATTAGGTTAAAAATATCACAATTAACTATTTGAACTCATAAAATTTTAATCAATATCATTTTGCGTTGATTTTTTTCGCTTTAAAGTGTGCAAGTCTAAATGGGCTTTATAGTGAACTCGTTCGAATTTTAAACTAGTAAAAATGTACAATTTTAGGATTAAGTTGTATATTAGGTTCAAAATCTTATAATAAACTATTTTAACTCATAAAAATTGATTTAATAACATTTTACAATCGTTTCGTTGGGTTTAAAAATGCATATCTAATTGGGCTTCATAGAGAAACCATTTGAATTTTAATCGAGTAAAAACTAAAAAATTTAGATAAAGTTGTATAATTAGATTCAAAATCCCACAATTAACTATTTGAACTCTTACAATTTATTTAATACCATTTTGCGGTTATTTTGTTGGGTTTAAAGCGTGTATGTCCAAATGGGCTTTATAATGAACCCGTTCTATTTTAAACGAGTAAAAATATAAAATTTTAGGATTAATTTGTATAATTAGGTTCAAAATCCTATGATAAACTATTTTAACTCATAAAAATTGATTTAATATCATTTTGCGATCGTTTCGTTGGGTTTAAAGCATGCATATCTAATTGGGCTTCATAGAGAACCCGTTTGAATTTTAACCGAGTAAAAATCTAAAAATTTTAGATAAAGTTTTATAATTAGATTCAAAATCCCACAATTAACTATTTGAACTCTTACAATTTTATTTAATACCATTTTGGGGTGATTTTGTTGGGTTTAAAGCTTGCATGTCTAAATGGGCTTTATTGTGAACCCGTTCGAATTTTAAACGAGTAAAAATATAAAATTTTAGGATTAAGTTGTATAATTAGGTTCAAAATCCTATAATAAACTATTTTTACTCATAAAAATTGATTTAATAACATTTTACGAGCGTTCTGTTGGTTTTAAAGCATCCATGTATAATTTGGCCTCATAGTGAACCAGTTCGAATTTTAACCAAGTAAAAACCTAAAAATTTAAGATTAAGATTTATAATTAGGTTAAAAATCCCAAAATTAACTATTTGAACTCATAAAATTTTATTCAATATCATTTTGCGGTGATTTTGTTCTGTTTAAAGCGTGCATATCTAAATGGGCTTTATAGTGAACCCGTTCGAATTTTTAACGAGTAAAAATATAAAATTTTAGGATTAAGTTGTATAATTGGGTTCAAAATCCTATAATAAACTATTTGAACTCATAAAAATTGATTTAATATCATTTTACAATCGTTTTGTTGGGTTTAAAGCATGCATGTCTAATTGGGCCTCTTAAAGAACCCGTTCGAATTTTAACCAAGTAAAAATTTAAAAAATTAAGATTAAGTTTTATAATTAGGTTAAAAATATCACAATTAACTATTTGAACTCATAAAATTTTAATCAATATCATTTTGCGTTGATTTTTTTTCGCTTTAAAGTGTGCATGTCTAAATGGGCTTTATAGTGAACTCGTTCGAATTTTAAACTAGTAAAAATGTAAAATTTTAGGATTAAGTTGTATATTAGGTTCAAAATCTTATAATAAACTATTTTAACTCATAAAAATTGATTTAATATCATTTTGCAATCGTTTCGTTGGGTTTAAAAATGCATATCTAATTGGGCTTCATAGAGAAACCATTTGAATTTTAATCGAGTAAAAACTAAAAAATTTAGATAAAGTTGTATAATTAGATTCAAAATCCCACAATTAACTATTTGAACTCTTACAATTTATTTAATACCATTTTGCGGTGATTTTGTTGGGTTTAAAGCGTGTATGTCCAAATGGGCTTTATAATGAACCCGTTCTAATTTTAAACGAGTAAAAATATAAAATTTTAGGATTAATTTGTATAATTAGGTGCAAAATCCTATGATAAACTATTTTAACTCATAAAAATTGATTTAATATCATTTTACAATCGTTTTGTTGGTTTTAAAGCATGCATGTCTAACTGGGCTTCATAGTGAACCAGTTCGAATTTTAACTGAGTAAAAATCTAAAAAATTAAGATTAAGTTTTATAATTAGGTTTTCCACAATGAACTATTTGAACTCATAAAACTTTATTCAGTATCATTTTGCGGTGATTTTGTTCTGTTAAAGCGCGTTTGTCTAAATGGGATTTATAGTGAACCCGTTCGAATTGTTAACGAGTAATAATATAAAATTTTATGATTAAGTTGTATAATTGGGTTTAGAATCCTATAATAAACTATTTTAACTCATAAAAATTGATTTAATATCATTTTACAATCGTTTTGTTGGGTTTAAAGCATGCATGTCTAATTGGGCCTCTTAAAGAACCCGTTCGAATTTTAACCAAGTAAAAATTTAAAAATTTAATATTAAGTTTTATATTTAGGTTAAAAATATCACAATTAACTACTTGAACTCATAAAATTTTAATCAATATCATTTTGCGTTTATTTTTTTCGTTTTAAAGTGTGCATGTCTAAATGGGCTTTGTAGTGAACCCGTTCAAATTTTAAACGAGTAAAAATCTAAAATTTGAGGATTAAGTTGTATAATTAGGTTCAAAATCCTATAATAAACTATTTGAACTCATAAAAATTGATTTAATATCATATTATAATCATTTTGTTTGGTTTAAAGCATGCATGTCTAATTGGGCTTCATAGAGATCCCATTTGAATTTTATCCGAGTAAAAATCTAAAAATTTTAGATTAAGTCATGTAATTTGTTTTAAAATCCAACAATTAAGTATTTGAACTCATAAAGTTTTATTTAATATCATTTTGCGGTGATTTTGTTAGGTTTAAAGCGTGCATGTCTAAATGGGCTTTATAGTGAGCCTGTTCAAATTTTAAACGAGTAAAAATCTAAAATTTTAGGATTAAGTTGAATAATTGGGTTCAAAATCCCATAATTAACTATTTGAACTTCTAAAAATTGATTTAATATCATTTTGCGATCGTTTCGTTGGGTTTAAAACGTGCATATCTTATTGGGCTTCATTGAGAACCCGTTTGAATTTTAACCGAGTAAAAATCTAAAAATTTTAGATAAAGTTATATAATTAGATTCAAAATCCCACAATTAGTTATTTGAACTCTTACAATTTTATTTAATATCATTTTGCGGTGATTTTGTTGGGTTTAAAGCGTGCATGTCTAAATGGGCTTTATAGTGAACCCGTTCGAATTTTTTTTTGACAGAAAAGGGACTCGTTAAAAACCCCCTAGAAATTTATTGAGAATGAGAGTTAAATCTCTCATATTTTACAAAAAACCTTATAAATTCGGGCATATCGGAGTCAAAGTGAAGATTACATAAAGTACGCATGGCCCTAGAAACATGAGTATGGGCTACATTATTGGCCCCTCTAGGTACATAAGCGATCCAACAATTTACTATACTTTCCATGGTGTTGCGAATCATGGACACCAAAGGTTGTAAAGTTGAGAGATCTTAATACGCTCCAACTCTCCAAAGATGCTTGTAGTGAGAAGCTTTGATTGCCCGGACCTTAGAATGCAAGCAAGCCTTGTATCACGCTTGTTTCCTGAACAAAAGAATGTTAAAAGATGCTGGAAATAAGATAAGGATGATTCAAGAAGAGGTTATGGTGTTAGGGTATTGTTTAGATGAAAAGGAAGCTGTTTTGGTGAAGGAAATGCGTGGGGGATGTTGATGGTTGATTAGGAAGGAAATGGGGGTGTTTAAGTGAAGTAAATGATATGGAAGGATAAGGTAAGGGCTGGTGAAGAATGATGGGAGAAAATGGAAGATGGATGGTTTTTATGTGATGTTGGAATGATAATATTCAAAGGGGCAAAGGTTGAACTTATGTTATAGGAACATAAACCCAATCTAGTTGCAACTCTAAGGGTGGTAGATGCACTTAGACTTCTAGGAAATGTAATTCCAAAAACTTGAAGTATAGGAAATGAAAGGGTTTGGACAAGGGACATTTCCCTTTGAAAGGGTGGCCGAATAGTGGCCTTGGTGTCTGTTCAATTGGTGGTGTCTCCCTCTTTAACCGTTCATTTGAATGGTGTCTCCTTCCAATAATTGTTGTAACTTTTCGGTTTAAAATTCTAGCCTGCACAGTCTTCAGTAAATTGGATATATCTCGAGTTACTGATATCGGATTGATGCGATTCAACATGAGCTGGAAAGATAAGAGACAGAGGAACAACTTTTATGAAGACACAAAAGTCCAATTATGCTTGTATCCTGCTCGAAATAGGCACACAAGTGGACCATCATGAATCTGTCCAATGAAGAGTGCTATCTCTTTGTTTTGGCGCCCAAAACATGTTTCCCTCCATGGTTGGTCGGTTGTGTCTCTTGGGGAGGGAACATGTCCTTCCATGGTTGATCTGAAGGTTGGAGGGTGAGCTAAGATGAGCTAGATGAACTAAGGTTGAGCTGAGCTAGCTAGCTGATTTAGCTAGTTGAAAGTTCACCGTCTTTGAGTAATGATTTGAGCTGAACGGCTAACCCCCTAGCTGAGTGAACTTATCCTTAGGGCCATAATACTCTCCTCAATCCATAAGAGTGTGTAGGAGCTGATCTGAATCCCATATGGATCGAAATTCACCATTTGTCGTTTTGAGCTCATTCTGGATTCGTGAGCTGGAACGAAGCTAGCATTCACTTCATTGCGCTGCCTAGGAGTATTTGGTACATTTTGGTGCTGATCGGAAGCTGGTAAGTGCCTCAAACAACGATTCTTTGTTTTGAGCTCAAATGGTGCATTTAAGCTAAAACGGAGCTGGCCAATAGTCCCTTTAACATCCTCATCTTCAACATTAATTCTGGTGTTTTTCCATTGGGAGGCTCCACATTTCAAAAAAATATCTTTATTTTCATTTTTCTTTCCAAAATAACACACAGTCATTTGGGCAAGCATAAATCATTTCATACCCTAAAACTAAGTCACGAATGATCTTTTTCATTTCATGATAAGACCCTAGCAAATTATTATCATCCGACAATGCAAGTTTTAACACCTACAATAAAGAATTAAAAGACTTATTTGTCCACCCATTAAAACATTTAATGTGGAACAAATAAATGATAAATGTCAACTTCGATTTTTTTTTTTTTTACAATTTGGATAAAGTGAAACCTCTGCATCTTTCAATAAATCATAAAACTTGTCTCCTTAAAGTCTATAATCATGATCCTCAAGCTCTGTACTTGCATCTCCCGAATGATTGTAACGTTCATCATTATTCATAACTCGTTTTGTCATCATATCATTCAAAAGGTTATGAATATCATGCTCAAACTTTTTTCTTCTATATTTGTTGGAATTGGTGACATAGATCCATCACATCGCTCCCTATGAAAAATCCAACGAACATAACCCTTAGGGAAGTCATTACATATTAAGTGATCAAATTCATCTCTCCTAGATAATTTATAAGTTTTTACACAATTCACAAAAGGACACCAAATTTTTTTATCTTCAGTTCTTTCAAAAGCAAAATTTAAAAAACTAGTAACCCCTCTAATGTATTCTTTACTTGTTCTTGATGTAAGATTGATCCAAGTCTTATCCATCAATGATACCCGTATTAGCAATGAACTAATGACATTTTAATTTTGACTTATTTTTTATTGATTTCAAAAAATAATAAAGACATGTACCTACCCTCCCAATAGGTCAGAATTTTCATTCCTCAGAGACCTCAAATACATAAAACATAAAAGAAACTAAAGATAATGGTATAAAAGATAAAAAAAACATAAAAAAATTAAAGCTAATGATATAAAAGATAAAAAAACATAAAACAAACTAAAACTAATAATTTAAATAACTTTCGTATGGAAAATTAGAGCATATTTATTATATGAATTTGGCTAATAATTTTAATTAAGAATAACTATTTTGTATCACAGATTCAGCCGCGAAAGATTTGAATAAGTGAATGCAAAGCAGTGGTGGGAGGAGAACCGTGATAGGATACAAGTACAGTACTTTTAAACTTAATATAGAATTGCACCAAACAATTATAAATGAAAGTGTAGTTATGGATCCAACTGTATTTAGCATTTGGATCTTCCCTTCAAATTTTGTCTAATGATAACAGGAGCGTAAGTATTAGTGGGTAAATAGTAAACACAGAAACAAGTTGAGATTCTACAAGAAATCTGAGATTTTGCCACCTTTGCTAATGACAGAAACATTGAACTAATGTATGTGATTTCACTCATAAAAAAATTATTTTTTATCACAGAAAAATAGTTTTTTAATTATTCTAAATTAATGACCAAATTAACGAGCCAAGAAGCCAAGAAATAAACCAAGTAAAAGAAGAAGAAAAATACAAAGCTTAATCAAACATAATAACTCAAAAAAGTAAAAAAAAAAACTATAAATGCAGATAACTAGGGCATAAAATTTTCAGGCCAAATCTAGATTAACAGAGGACACACTACAGTACACAGTCGATGAAAATTAATTATGTAGTGGTCGGCTGCCGATGGAAACTAAAAAAAAAGACAAACCTTAAAGTAAACTGAGGGAAATCGATTGCTTAAAGAAAGTGAAAATAGAGGCAAACCTGACCAAAGAAGAGGACGAAGAGAGTTTGAGTGACAATTGAATGCTTAAAACATACCATTGCACCAAATTGATTGCTTAAATCTCCCAATCGATTGCTTAAAGAATACTTCTGCACAAAAATCTCACCGGCATATTGGGATATCACAATTTTTCGTTATAGAGGGTGAGAACCAAAACTCAGTAATTAGGGATAGAAATCGGGTGAGAGTTTGAGTGAAAGTGGGAAAGAGTAAAACGCTGAGTTTTAATAAAATATCTCAAACATTAAAAATATATGTATACCGAAGGAAAAAATAGACCGTCGATATAGCCAAACCATTTACCGATGATTACAATAAAATCCGTCGGTATACATTACATATATAGCGACACATTAAATCTATCATTGGTATATCATCAACCTATACCGACAGAAAATTTAATCATCAATATAAATTACATCTATACTGAAACTTTCTTGTTATTCGTCAATATAACTATTATATATATTGACGGATTGTTATCCATCAGTAAATGATCAAAAATTTTTACTGATTTTTCAGGATTTCGTCGATATATACTTTATATACCGAAAAATTTTGTCCGTCAGTATAAGTAAGCGTCGGCATATGAATATTTTTTTGTATTGAGTGACCCAAATGTAACCTTACCTATAATTGAGTGATCTAAATGTAACCTTTAATAATTGGGTGACCCAAATGTAACCTTACCCATAAATGAGTGACCCAAATTTAATATTTAATAATTAAGTGACCCAAATATAACCCTACTCATAATTAAGTGACCTCCATTGCAGTTTACCCATGTTTAAATAAAGGCTGAATCTTTTAAGGATTTTTCGTAAAAGGGTTGAGTTTTACAGAATGGTTCAATAGAGATCTAACATTTTTCAAATAAGGATTAAACTTTTTTAAAATTTTCAAATAAAGTCCTAATTTTTTTATTTACTCAAATAAAATCCTAACATTTTAAAAATATTTTCGTATAAAGGTTATCATTTTGAGCATATTTAAAAATATCATATCCTTATTTCAACGGACTCAAAAATGTTAGACCCTTATTCAAAATCTTTGAAAGGTTAGACTCTTATTTAAATAGTTTGAAACATTAGACCATTATATGAGAGCAACCCCTAAAAGAATAGTCATTTATTTGAGTATTTAATTGGTCAAAAATGATATCAATAATAAGGATGAGTCTACAACAGACGTTGAAAACCGCTTAACACTATTGATGTCGAACATCATTGAACATTGTTAAATTAATTAATAATTATTACAAATTTTAAGCACTCAACATACAATTATTAATTATATCATTGTTTTATTAATTGCAAGTTGAGTCCTTAAATTTTTAATTTTTATTAATTAATTTAATAATGTTTAACGGTGATCAACATTAATGGTGTTTAACAATATTTGACACCCGTTTTAGAATTTTTCTAATAATAATAATATAAAAGAAGGAAACAAAATTAAAGAATCATCGTATAATCAGGGACGAGAAATTATATCATAGGTCATTTCCGCCATATTATCTGTGAGATCAACCAATTAAATACATCTATTTAATTAATTTTTCTGGCTCATTTTTTTTTATCAAATGAATCTTCACTAATATTTACATAAATTAAGTTTAAAAATAAATTTTATTAAGTAAAGATTCATTTTGTAAAAAAGATGAGATAAAAAATAATTAAATAGATACATTTGATTGATTGGTTCTATGAATGATGTGTCGAGAAGGACTAATTCTATAATTTCTCATCAGGGACAAAGTCAAATGGAGAGTGGGTAAGGATAAAAACCGGCGGGTTAAATCACGCCTAAAACCCGGCCAAATAATGGTGGCCGTTGGATGGTAGCCCATCATTTTTGAATGTTGGATTAAAATAAGAAATCTATTGGAAACAGGTTAACCGGTTATACCCTATTAAAAATAGGTAAATTACACTAGGGACCACCCAACTAATTAGGGATATCTATTTTGGTCACACAACTAAAAAACTCGTCAATTAAGTCACCCAACTTTTAAATTAATATGTCATCACCCGATTGGATAGTTAATTTTAATTATTAATTATTTTTATTAAATATTTAATATATTTTTCTATCCAATCAGGTAGTGATACGTGTCACCACCTGATTGGTGAGAAAGAAGGGTAAAAATAAAATAAAAGATTTGAGCTTGGGGGGTTTGAACCATGGAAAACAAGTATGCTAACTACTAAGCCATGTCTTTGTTCATGCATTATTATTGTTGCATAATATATTTAAAATATAGCTTTTGGGAAAATAGAATAGAGTAAACATAGTTTAAGGGTTTCGAATATAATTTTAATAAAAAATAAAAAAAATACTTGATATTAAATATACGAATAAAAATTATAAATATTCGAATAAAAATATTTTAATAAAAAATATTTTAATAAAAATATTCGTATAATAAAAATTCAAATAAAAATATTCATATAATAAATATTCAAATTAAAATATTCGAATAAAAATATTTGAATAATAAATATAGGAATAAAAATATTTATAAAAAATATTTGAATAAAAAAATATTTGAATATTTTTATTCGCATATTTTTTATTCGAATATTTTTATTTGAATATTTATTCGTATATTATAGATTTAATATATGAATATTTAATTTATGAATGTTTAATATACAAATGTTAAATAATAGTTAAAATATTTGAATTTGATTCTAATATTTAAAACATCAAATTTGATTCGAATCAAATTATTCGTACCAATTTATGTATTCTCATAGTAAATTTGCGTATGTACACAAATTCCTACAATGCATACACAAATGATTACGAAAACTGTAAGAAAAAAGGTATGTATACAAATCCTTACACCTTCTCACCATGAGCTAAAGGAGGCCATCCAAGTGTAAGGATTTGAGTACATACACAATTTACTACGAGAATACATAATATGCCACAAATATTGTAAGGATTTGTGTATGTACACAAATCCCTACAAGGTATACACAAATGGTTACGATAAGTGTAAGGAAAAAGGTATGTACACAAATCTTTACACCTTCTAACCATGAGCTAAAGGAGGCCATCCAAGTGTAAGGATTTATATACATACACAATTTACTACAAGAATACATAATATGCCACAAAAATTGTAAGGATTTGTGAATGTACACAAATCCTTACTCTTTCTCACCATGAACTAAAGGAGGTCATCCAAGTGTAAGGATTTGTGTACATACACAATTTACTACGAGAATACATAATATGACATAAAAACTGTAACGATTTGTGTATGTACACAAATTCCTACAATGTATACACAAATGATTACAAAAACTGTAAAAAGAAAAGTATGCAGACAAATCCTTACACCTTCTCACCATGAGCTAAAAAAAGCCCATCCAAGTGTAAGGGTTTGTGTACATACACAATTTACTACGAGAATACATAATATGCCACAAAAATTGTAAGGATTTGTGAATGTACACAAATCCTTACTCTTTCTCACCATGAACTAAAGGAGGTCATCCAAGTGTAAGGATTTGTGTACATACACAATTTACTACGAGAATACATAATATGACATAAAAACTGTAACGATTTGTGTATGTACACAAATTCCTACAATGTATACACAAATGATTACAAAAACTGTAAAAAGAAAAGTATGCAGACAAATCCTTACACCTTCTCACCATGAGCTAAAAAAAGGCCATCCAAGTGTAAGGGTTTGTGTACATACATAATTTACTACGAGAATACATAATATGCCACAAAAATTGTTAGGATTTGTGTATGTACACAAATCCCTACAATTTATACACAAATGGTTAAGAAAACTGTAAGAAAAAAGGTATGTACACAAATCCTTACACCTTCTCACCATGAGCTAAAGGAGGTCATCCAAGTGTAAGGATTTGTGTACATACACAATTTACTATGAGAATACATAATATAACACAAAATTGTAAGAATTTGTGTACGTACACAAATCCCTACAATGTATACACAAATGATTACGAAAATTATAAGAAAAAAGGAATGTACACAAATCCTTACATCTTCTCACGATGAGCTAAAAAAGGTCATCCAAGTGTAAGGTTTTGTGTACATACTCAATTTACTACGAAAATATATAATGTGCCAAAAAAATTGTAAGGATTTGTGTATGTACACATATCACTACAATATATACAAAAAATGGTTACGAAAATTCTAAGAAAAAAGGTATGTACAAAAAATCCTTACACCTTCTCACCATGAGCTAAAGAAGGCCATCCAAGTGTAAGGGTTTGTGTACATACACAATTTACTACGAGAATACATAATATGCCACAAAAATTGTAAGTATTTGTGCATGTACATAAATCCCTACAATGCATACACAGATGGTTACGAAAATTGTAAGAAAAAAAGGTATATACACAAATCCTTACACCTTCTAACCATGAGCAAAAGAAGGTAATCCAAGTGTAAGGATTTGTGTACATACACAATTTACTACGAGAATACATAATATAACACAAAAATTGTAAGGATTTGTGTACGTACACAAATCCCTACGATGTATACACAAATTGTTACGAAAACTGTAAGAAAAAAGCTATGTACACAAATCCTTACACCTTCTCACCATGAGCTAAAGGAGGCCATCCAAGTGTAAGGATTTGTGTACATACACAGTTTACTACGAGAATACATAATATGACACAAAATTGTAAGGATTTGTGTACGTACACAAATCCCTACAATGTATACACAAATGATTACGAAAATTATAAGAAAAAAAGAATGTACACAAATCCTTACATCTTCTCACGATGAGCTAAAAAAGGTCATCCAAGTGTAAGAGTTTGTGTACATACACAATTTACTAAGAAAATATATAATATGCCAAAAAAATTGTAAGGATTTGTGTATGTACACAAATCACTACAATATATACAAAAAATGGTTACGAAAATTCTAAGAAAAAAGGTATGTACAAAAAATCCTTACACCTTCTCACCATGAGCTAAAGAAGGCCATCCAAGTGTAAGGGTTTGTGTACATACACAATTTACTACGAGAATACATAATATGCCACAAAAATTGTAAGGATTTGTGCATGTACACAAATCCCTACAATGTATACACAGATGGTTACGAAAATTGTAAGAAAAAAAGGTATATACACAAATCCTTACACCTTCTAACCATGAGCAAAAGAAGGTAATCCAAGTGTAAGGATTTGTGTACATACACAATTTACTATGAGAATACATAATATAACACAAAAATTGTAAGGATTTGTGTACGTACACAAATCCCTACGATGTATACACAAATTGTTACGAACACTGTAAGAAAAAAGCTATGTACACAAATCCTTACACCTTCTCACCATGAGCTAAAGGAGGCCATCCAAGTGTAAGGATTTGTGTACATACACAGTTTACTACGAGAATACATAATATGACACAAAATTGTAAGGATTTGTGTACGTACACAAATCCCTACAATGTATACACAAATGATTACGAAAATTATAAGAAAAAAAGAATGTACACAAATCCTTACATCTTCTCACGATGAGCTAAAAAAGGTCATCCAAGTGTAAGGGTTTGTGTAGATACACAATTTACTACGAAAATATATAATATGCCAAAAAATTTGTAAGGATTTTTGTATGTACATAAATCACTACAATATATACAAAAAATGGTTACGAAAATTCTAAGAAAAAAGGTATGTACAAAAAATCCTTACACCTTCTCACCATGAGCTAAAAAAGGCTATCAAAGTGTAAGGGTTTGTGTACATACACAATTTACTACGAGAATACATAATATGCCACAAAAATTGTAAGGATTTGTGCATGTACACAAATCCCTACAATGTATACACAGATGGTTACGAAAATTGTAAGAAAAAAAGGTATATACACAAATGCTTACATCTTCTAACCATGAGCAAAAGAAGGTAATCCAAGTGTAAGGATTTGTGTCCATACACAATTTACTACGAGAATACATAATATAACACAAAAATTGTAAGGATTTGTGTACGTACACAAATCCCTACGATGCATACACAAATTGTTACGAAAAATGTAAGAAAAAAGGTATGTACACAAATCCTTACACCATCTCACCATGAGCTATAAAGGATGTCATCCAAGTGTAAGGATTTGTGTACATACACAATTTTCTACAAGAATACATAATATGGCACAAAAATTGTAAGGATTTGTGTATGTACACAAATCCCTACAAGGTATACACAAATGGTTAATAAAAGTGTAAGAAAAAAGGTATGTACACAAATCCTTATACCTTCTCACCATGAGCTAAAAAAGGCCATCCAAGTGTAAGGGTTTGTGTACATACACAATTTACTACGAGAATACATAATATGACATAAAAACTGTAACGATTTGTGTATGTACACAAATTCCTACAATGTATACACAAATGATTACAAAAACTGTAAAAAGAAAAGTATGCAGACAAATCCTTACACCTTCTCACCATGAGCTAAAAAAAGCCCATCCAAGTGTAAGGGTTTGTGTACATACACAATTTACTACGAGAATACATAATATGCCACAAAAATTGTAAGGATTTGTGAATGTACACAAATCCTTACTCTTTCTCACCATGAACTAAAGGAGGTCATCCAAGTGTAAGGATTTGTGTACATACACAATTTACTACGAGAATACATAATATGACATAAAAACTGTAACGATTTGTGTATGTACACAAATTCCTACAATGTATACACAAATGATTACAAAAACTGTAAAAAGAAAAGTATGCAGACAAATCCTTACACCTTCTCACCATGAGCTAAAAAAAGGCCATCCAAGTGTAAGGGTTTGTGTACATACATAATTTACTACGAGAATACATAATATGCCACAAAAATTGTTAGGATTTGTGTATGTACACAAATCCCTACAATTTATACACAAATGGTTAAGAAAACTGTAAGAAAAAAGGTATGTACACAAATCCTTACACCTTCTCACCATGAGCTAAAGGAGGTCATCCAAGTGTAAGGATTTGTGTACATACACAATTTACTATGAGAATACATAATATAACACAAAATTGTAAGAATTTGTGTACGTACACAAATCCCTACAATGTATACACAAATGATTACGAAAATTATAAGAAAAAAGGAATGTACACAAATCCTTACATCTTCTCACGATGAGCTAAAAAAGGTCATCCAAGTGTAAGGTTTTGTGTACATACTCAATTTACTACGAAAATATATAATGTGCCAAAAAAATTGTAAGGATTTGTGTATGTACACATATCACTACAATATATACAAAAAATGGTTACGAAAATTCTAAGAAAAAAGGTATGTACAAAAAATCCTTACACCTTCTCACCATGAGCTAAAGAAGGCCATCCAAGTGTAAGGGTTTGTGTACATACACAATTTACTACGAGAATACATAATATGCCACAAAAATTGTAAGTATTTGTGCATGTACATAAATCCCTACAATGCATACACAGATGGTTACGAAAATTGTAAGAAAAAAAGGTATATACACAAATCCTTACACCTTCTAACCATGAGCAAAAGAAGGTAATCCAAGTGTAAGGATTTGTGTACATACACAATTTACTACGAGAATACATAATATAACACAAAAATTGTAAGGATTTGTGTACGTACACAAATCCCTACGATGTATACACAAATTGTTACGAAAACTGTAAGAAAAAAGCTATGTACACAAATCCTTACACCTTCTCACCATGAGCTAAAGGAGGCCATCCAAGTGTAAGGATTTGTGTACATACACAGTTTACTACGAGAATACATAATATGACACAAAATTGTAAGGATTTGTGTACGTACACAAATCCCTACAATGTATACACAAATGATTACGAAAATTATAAGAAAAAAAGAATGTACACAAATCCTTACATCTTCTCACGATGAGCTAAAAAAGGTCATCCAAGTGTAAGAGTTTGTGTACATACACAATTTACTAAGAAAATATATAATATGCCAAAAAAATTGTAAGGATTTGTGTATGTACACAAATCACTACAATATATACAAAAAATGGTTACGAAAATTCTAAGAAAAAAGGTATGTACAAAAAATCCTTACACCTTCTCACCATGAGCTAAAGAAGGCCATCCAAGTGTAAGGGTTTGTGTACATACACAATTTACTACGAGAATACATAATATGCCACAAAAATTGTAAGGATTTGTGCATGTACACAAATCCCTACAATGTATACACAGATGGTTACGAAAATTGTAAGAAAAAAAGGTATATACACAAATCCTTACACCTTCTAACCATGAGCAAAAGAAGGTAATCCAAGTGTAAGGATTTGTGTACATACACAATTTACTATGAGAATACATAATATAACACAAAAATTGTAAGGATTTGTGTACGTACACAAATCCCTACGATGTATACACAAATTGTTACGAACACTGTAAGAAAAAAGCTATGTACACAAATCCTTACACCTTCTCACCATGAGCTAAAGGAGGCCATCCAAGTGTAAGGATTTGTGTACATACACAGTTTACTACGAGAATACATAATATGACACAAAATTGTAAGGATTTGTGTACGTACACAAATCCCTACAATGTATACACAAATGATTACGAAAATTATAAGAAAAAAAGAATGTACACAAATCCTTACATCTTCTCACGATGAGCTAAAAAAGGTCATCCAAGTGTAAGGGTTTGTGTAGATACACAATTTACTACGAAAATATATAATATGCCAAAAAATTTGTAAGGATTTTTGTATGTACATAAATCACTACAATATATACAAAAAATGGTTACGAAAATTCTAAGAAAAAAGGTATGTACAAAAAATCCTTACACCTTCTCACCATGAGCTAAAAAAGGCTATCAAAGTGTAAGGGTTTGTGTACATACACAATTTACTACGAGAATACATAATATGCCACAAAAATTGTAAGGATTTGTGCATGTACACAAATCCCTACAATGTATACACAGATGGTTACAAAAATTGTAAGAAAAAAAGGTATATACACAAATGCTTACATCTTCTAACCATGAGCAAAAGAAGGTAATCCAAGTGTAAGGATTTGTGTCCATACACAATTTACTACGAGAATACATAATATAACACAAAAATTGTAAGGATTTGTGTACGTACACAAATCCCTACGATGCATACACAAATTGTTACGAAAAATGTAAGAAAAAAGGTATGTACACAAATCCTTACACCATCTCACCATGAGCTATAAAGGATGTCATCCAAGTGTAAGGATTTGTGTACATACACAATTTTCTACAAGAATACATAATATGGCACAAAAATTGTAAGGATTTGTGTATGTACACAAATCCCTACAAGGTATACACAAATGGTTAATAAAAGTGTAAGAAAAAAGGTATGTACACAAATCCTTATACCTTCTCACCATGAGCTAAAAAAGGCCATCCAAGTGTAAGGGTTTGTGTCCATACACAATTTACTACGAGAATACATAATATGGCACAAAAATTGTAAGGATTTGTGTATGTACACAAATCCCTACAAGGTATACACAAATGGTTACGAAAAGTGTAAGAAAAAAGGTATGTACACAAATCCTTATACCTTCTCACCATGAGCTAAAAAAGGTCATCCAAGTGTAAGGGTTTGTGTACATACAAAATGTACTACGAGAATACATAATATGAGAAAAAAATTGTAAAGATTTGTGTATGTACACAAATCCCTACAATGTATACACAAATGGTTACGGAAAGTGTAAGAAAAAATGTATGTATGCAAATCCTTATACCTTCTCACCATGAACTAAAGAAGGCCATTCAAGTGTAAGGATTTGTGTACATAGTCAATTTACTACGAGAATACATAATATGAAAAAAAACTGTAAGGATTTATGTATGTACACAAATCCAAACAAAGTATACACAAATGCTTACGAAAATTGTAAGGAAAAAGGCATGTACACAAATACTTACATTATATCTTTTTATGTATATACCTTTTTTCTTACAATATTTGTAAGTGTTTATGTATGTACGCAAATCCTTACGTTTATAACAATTTATGTATATACCTTTTTTCTTACAATTTTTTAAGAAATTGTGTACATATTTCGTAACCAATTATGTACAAAAATGGTCGGGTAAACCGGTCAGCCTTTTTTTAGTCGGCTTTTAAGAGTTGTTTCTTAGAACCACCCTAGAGAGTGAGAGCAATTTCCCAACTTTGAATGTTTAATTATTTTTAGGTTGTTGATCATTTTAAGGGTTAGCTACTGGAATTATCACTTATCATTTATGTTTTCCTAGTATAGAGTTGGTCACCGATTTTCAAAAACGATAAGGTCACTTACATTATTTAGGTGTAAACTTTTGATTATTTAGTCATTTGTTGTCGTTAAACATTGATGACTTGTTGATCTAACAACAAAAAAAATTGTGATAAACTAATACATCAACCACTTAAATTTATTTCATATACATTTTTTTGTGTTCAATTTTGAAAATTAAACATTATGGTTACTACTGAAAAAAATATTTCTAATTTCACCTTTAATTTTTTTTAAATATTTTTAACCCTAAAACTTTATTCTTATTTTTCCACTTTCTAATTTTTAATTTGAGATTTCTAAAAATTCTCTTTCTTACTCCAAATTCGAAATAAAATGACAAAGAAATATTTTTTATATCTATATAAAATTAACTAAAAATAAATTAAACACCAAATGTTAATAATAAATATAATTTAGAAACTTATTTCACTATTAAATTTATTTTAAATTATACTTATAACTAACTCATGCATCTAACAAATATTCAAATAATATTTAATGAACTCACTTACCAAACCTCTCTAAAATGAGAAACTCAAAGCAAAATGAAATTTCTCTTAAAGGTATTTGTTTGCATTCTAAAATTCAAATATACTTGAGCATATATTGACAATTAAACTTAACAAGTGTAGTTTATAAAAGAATAGAAATTTTAAGCACTAATACTTGATTACAATCATACCTAAAATTGGGCCTAGAAGTTTAGACACCGGTTTAGAGGTCTAGTGAACCGATTTTGTCAATTTAGCCTAGTTGGAGATTAAATTCTTAAAAATTAGTTTTTAATGAAAATAAATTGTGGAAAAATATTATAAAATTCTTAATTGACTAATATTTGAATTATTCAACT
This sequence comes from Abelmoschus esculentus, assembly GCA_035048815.1. Classification (NCBI taxonomy): domain Eukaryota; kingdom Viridiplantae; phylum Streptophyta; class Magnoliopsida; order Malvales; family Malvaceae; genus Abelmoschus; species Abelmoschus esculentus. The sequence goes on from JAUCBN010000002.1 coordinate 5,140,266, forward strand.
CAATTTCTAAAATTGACCCTTGAATCCCTAAGATTTTGAAATTAGTGACTATTTTGTAAAAATTGAAAACTTGAGGATAATTTTATAAATTAAGCCAAAACTTTGAATCTTTAAGGTTCTTTGATAAAATCCTAATCCTAGATGATCTATGCCTTCCAAGAGCCTATATAAACAACCTTTAATCACTTGTTTTAACCTAAGTAATCAAAATTCCCTAATTTTAATCCAAAACCCAAAAAATCACTTTTTAAAAATAATCCTTCTTTAAATTTTAGTTTCTTCTTCTACAAGTCAGCCTCTTCATCAACTTTTCAAGTTAAATATCCATTCTTTTTAATAAAATTTTGTTTGTTTGTTTTCCTATATTTTCTTCTTCAAAATCTCTTTGTTTTTCTTCGGTTTTACTTGTTTTTAAACCTTGGAAGGGGGTTGGATCAATTTTGTAGGTGAGAATCATTAAAACCTATGAAACCTAAAGTTATTTAATTAAATTTTTTAGTTCTTGGTTGATTGCATCAATCTTTAAAATCTTGAATCAATAAAATCGGTTTTCTTAATTTTCGTTCAAGGGTTTTATGTAACATCCCGGTTTTGGGGTTAGTAGTTTGAGTGTTAGTTGGGAAAATTCGATTCGGGTCGAATCGGATTCCTAGGGTTCGTTATTCCGGGAAAAATTAAATTAATAATATTTTAATCAGATAAGTAATAATTTTGTGAAATGGTTCTAAAAATATTAAAATGGTGTTTTAAAGTTAAAGGAATATTATTTGAACTTTAATTTGATTTTTAATTAATTATAATTATGCACTAGTGACTAAATTGAAATTTTGGAAAAGATTTGGGGATTTAATTAATAATTTTTGGAAATAAGGATTTTTAGTGACTAAATTGGAAAGAAAGCCATATTTAGAATCCTTAGAGGACCATTAACCCAATTTATGATGATAATTTTATTTTCTTTTGCTAACTTCCCATTTTCTCATCTTTTCTCTCAAAATTTTCTCTCCATCTTCTTCTCCAAATTTCTTCAATTACATGTTGATTTCTTCTTCATTTTCAACAAGATTTATTTCATTTTACTCATCTTTTCATTCTCTACAAAACCTACTCATCAATTTTGCAAAATCAACATCCATTTTCAAGGAAATCAAGAGAGGATTTCTCATCTTTTTGGTGGAGTTAATCTCAAAGGTAAAATTCTGATTTATAATCTTTTTCTAAGGTTCTTTATTGAAGTTCCTAAGTATTGGCTTGCTAGTTAACAATTGATATTTAATTTTGTGTTTTTAATTCAAGATTTATGAGTTTTGTGAAGGTTTTTGTAAAATCTTTTGAGATCTCAATTGATACTGGATTTAGGATGATTTAATTATGATATTAGGTCAATTAAATGACTGATTGATTCTTAAAATGAGTTAACATCAAATTAATCCCAGAATAATGCAATCGGTGTTGTTTTAAGGTGGTTTTCAGTTATTTTAGGGGTTGTTTTAGGTGTTCTTTTGTTTCTGGAGGAATAAGGATGGTTTGGAAGTGCTTTTGGTTCATATTTGAAGTGGATTAGATGTTAGATTCATTATGTTTTGGGCTGATGATGTTTTGGATGTATTTCGGCTAGGTTTCGGTTTTTTCGGCTAGGTTTTCGATAGTTTTGTGAAGGTTTAATGTGGCTGCTTTTTTGGGCATGTTGTGATGTGAATATGCTCTATTTTTAATGTTGTAGAGGTAGTGCAAGAAGGTGCATAAGTGGCTGGTGCGTTGGCGTTGCCGTCGGAGCATCGACGAGGGCTCGTTTCGCTTGTCGGTGAGTGATTTCGGGTTTAAAGTGTTTCGCAAAGGTTCGGTTCTGTTTTGGGGACTATGGAATAGTGTTAAAACTTTCCATAGTTCAAGAGTAAGTGATTTAAATGATTTTGATGCATTACCACAAGTTTCGGATATTTCGGTAACTTCATATTTGTGAACAATGTTTCAATAAGATTTTGAAATAGCATATCTTTGATTTGAAATGATGCATGCATATGTTAATTGCTGAAAATGCATGGTTTATAAAGGCATTCATGGCTTATGTAAGCATGAAAAAGAATTTGGAATATGATGAGGTTATTTGCCCTATGTTGATAAAGCCGTTGAGCATGATTTTAGTTCACATGATGAACATTTAATGAGTGCATTATGAGCAACAAGTTAACATGCATGATTGAAATTGATATTGGCTTAGTGACACTAACCTTAGATTCGAATACAAATGACATGTCATTAGGATTGAGTGCACTATAAAAATAATGAGGATAATGATGATGCCTACACGTAAACAAGGGTGACTTTGTGTCCGATCGTGCGTGTAGAGTTTGCCTACACGTAAACAAGGGTGACTTTGTGTCCAACCGTGCGTGTAGAGCTTGCCTATATGTAGAAAAGGATGACTTTGTGTCCGACCGTGCATATAGTTGACCCATGCGTAAACAAGGGTGACTTTATGTTCGACCGTGCGTAGTGGGGGATAACATGTATACAAGGGTGACTATGTATCCGACCGATGCATGTTGAGACCAAGTGTCTCCAATTATGGAAAAAGGAATCTGTGTATTTGGTGAACTAAAAGTTCATATTAAGTGATCACTAGAAAGCCAATATGCATACATGAAATGAAACAATATACTTATGCATGATACATGAAATGATTTGACAATGTTGATAAGAATGATTTGGTTTTACATATTTCAAATAAGCATGAAGGATGCAAGTATGACTTTATAAATGATTTCTGATATTGTTTTAGAGCTTCCTCACTAAGCATGTCTTGCTTAAGCTCTATCTTTTCATACTTGCAGAAAAATAGAGACATTTGAGCCTACATTCGAAGCAAGGAAACCAAGGGGAAAAGCTATCTCAATTTTTGGTATGTTTTGGCAAATAACTTGAGGCTTAGCAATGTGTAAACCAATCCAATGTGAAGAGTGTGAATTTTGCTTTGGTTAATGTTGTAATAAGACCTATGTTGCTTTGATTGTTAATTGATGGACTATGGTGTTGTTTTGGATCGTTGAAGCATGCACATGCATGAACGTTTCTGATTTTAATCATATTTTAGGAAGCATGCCTATAGATTGCATGGAGTCTTGGGTGTTGATAATTGTGTGTTTATTTTCATTATTTATGCTTAGGAACTTTACATATAGTTTGGAGTGATTAAGGGTTGAGTTTAAGTGGATGAAACTCCTCTTAAACGCCCGGATTTTGTGAATTGCACAGGGGGTATCGATACCTCTATTAAGGGTATTGATACCCAAGGCTAATTTTTGGGCGGCATCGAATCATGGTTCGATGCAATTACCCCACTGGACGCTGGAGTATCGATACCACCTATGGGGGTATCGATACCAATAGCCTTCGAAGTGCAAGGAGGCTAGCTCCACGATAGGGTATCGATACCGAGACCCTAGGTATCGATACCCTTGACAAAAAAATTAACTTTTTAAGTGTTGAAAATTACGTGTAGGGTCGGATGTCTTTCCACAATCGAATATAGACGCAATGTATAATATTCTGAGTTGTAATATTACCGTGATGCATGAAGTTAATTTAACTCCTTATGGGTTAATTAATGTTGGGTATAGTCCATTTGATTTGTGAGCTTTACAATTAGGTCTCTATTTAATGAAACATGAAATTAATGATGCTATAATGATCCGATTGATCTAAATTTCGCTGTGAGTATGCTATACATGTTTAATTGAACTATGTTAGATTGAATTTCCGGTTTATTATAGGAATTAGAATTATTTGTGTTTTGGTCCTTATGTACTTATATGCGAGTTGAATGATCAATTGTGAATCGAATGTTCTCACTTTCGTTATGCATGACCTCGACACACATAGGAACTTAATTATGCATCTAGTTAAGAAATAAAAAAAACATATCGGTTTTCAGGGTTGTTTATCGAATCCCGTACATAAGGTTTAGGTGGTGTTTAGAGTGGTTTTTAGTGAGTTTTGGTTAAGTTTTATGGTGTTTTTAGGGGCTCATGTATTGGTCCGAATTGAGGGATTTTTGGGTGTGTTATAATGCATTAAAACCTCTGGTTTTAATGCTTGAATCAGTTCAAGAAGTAGAGGAACAAGTTTGAGGGAGATCGAAAAGACGAATCGCATTTTCGGATGACATGTCGAGCAAGTTTCGATTTTGGTGAGTGAATTATGAGGGTTGTCGATTCTGCAGGTTTTTAAATTTATTTCCAAAGGTTTGGGGTTGTAGGAAAGGTTTGAAAAAACTCCATATAATCGGAAGTAAGTTTAAAGTATTACTTTCTTAAAGGTTCTCATATTATGCCTCGATTTTACTATGTTTAGTCATGCTCGTGTTTTACTTGTGTATATGTGAATATGCATGTGTTTCAATGCTCATGAGATATTTTTAAAAAGGTTTTATATACACATGATGCTCCTACGATTTTGTTTTGAAAATATGAAAAAAATAGTTTTTACCGGTTTATGCATTTGATGCATGTGTTAGTGGGATGCATGTGGTTAATATACTGTTTTGAACTTGAAACTTGAACATTTGTTTTGTTTTTTATTGTATATTGAGATGATGTAATAGGGATAAGTTGATTGATCAATAGGATGTGAGTGCACTATAATTACAAAATGCGTATGTGTATTAAATGCCTTAGTGATGCATTAGAGTTGATACTTAGAATGTGGTATATGTGTTGTATTACATTCAATCGTGGCTTATCTCGTATGCTAAGGTGAGGTTTCATGATTGGTTGTAATCCATCATGGGTATGAGTAGGCGATTTAGCCCTCATATGTGGTATAAGTAGCGGTTTGGCTCTCATACATGGCATGTTGGTGGTTTGGCCTCATGTCTAGCATGTTTTGGAATTTATGTCTGCATGCGTGGTTCCGTTTATTCCAACGATTATAAGTAAGACTATTCAGATCACTAATACCAACACGAGAAAATGCAAGTGTAATATTTTTGCTAATTTTATAGCAAACAAAGTTTGCGAGTGTTTGACATTGAGTTCAAACATTTTATAAACCTTTTTAAGTGAAGCATGTAAGCCTTGAGTTTTTTGGGTTAGCACCACATGATGAAACACTTACTGATTTTTACTAGTGGTGACATTGTTAGCCATGAATGATTATTTTGTAGAGTATGACTTGTTTTTTTTAATTGATGAAATCGGTTTAATATGGGCTACATTGCAATGTGTTTTATACTTGTTTTTATTCTCTTGCTAAGTTTATGCTTACCCTCTCATTTACCTTGCAATGTAGAGTATTTTATTGTGAATTCAGTAAAAAGATAAGCAAGGATCCAAGTAACTGCGAAGTGAAAGCTCAAGTATGTCTTTTATAGCATTAGTAGTAGTGAGAGAGAAATGGGGATGAAATATCTTATTGAGATTGTTGCTTATGCTAAAGATCCTTTCAATGACTAGGATGATTATCTTTTTTTATGCTAGTTTTTTTAATTGGATTTGAATTTTTATATTAGTATTCCTTTAGTTATAATAAAGTTATATTGAAGTTTGATTCTAGTTATCCTTATGTGTGACTTTGAGTGTTGTTGATAATGAAGCATAACTATTTATGAGTTGAATCTATGATACGGTTATTTAGGTTGGAATGCATATAGAAATCATGTTGAGTATAGTGTTGTTGTTCTTATGTGTGTTTATGAGATTGTTGAAGTTGAAGCATGCTATTAGGAGTCTGAATATATTGTTGCTAACTAGGTTGCAATGTCTTTAGTAAGTTGTATATGATATGTGGATAACGTGTATTTAGGACTGAAACTTGAGATGCAAGCATGTAATGAACCTAATTAAAGATTGATAACATTATTTTCATAATTATTTCTATATTTTTGAAAAATTACATTTTGGTCCCTGAAGCATGTATGTACGATTTATGACTCGTTCCTTAATTTTTTCCGCTGCAGTTGAATATAATCTATGCATGAACATGTAGGATCAAAATAAAACATCTAGATAAGAAAAATAAAAAAATTTTAGGGTTGTTTATCGGGGCGATTCTCCAGATTAGCCTCGGTATTCCCCGTGTAGCTCGTTCGAGTCGAGTGGTTTCTAGACCGGATCGAGGGGGTTACATCGGTAATCTATAGGGAACTATTTGTTGGATTTTTGATAATATACATTAGAAATTAAAATACAGAGTTTTGGAATGCCTATACTTGTATCGATACAACCCTTATTGTATCGTACGACCTAACCTGTATTGGTATGGTTTTTCAGTTTTAGAAAAATTCTATAACTGAAACCCTAAAAGATTTTGATATAGAGTATACTACATCGTACAGTCGTGTTGAAAACTTGAGTTTAATTACTTGAAACTTTTTTCAAACACTTTAAAAACCTTGTAAAAATACATTAAATATATTTTTAAGTTGATTAAACTTAAAATTATTTTTAAATCTTTTAAATTTAGTTCAAAACTATTTTTAATTTTTATAACGTAAAAAAATCTTAATAGTTTACGATTATTTTATTTAAGAAAATTAAACATTCACATCTCACTTTTTCCAAGTTTAATCATTTTTAAGATCTTTACTTTTAAAATTCATAAAAAATTAAATCTTAATTTATTTAATATTTAGAATTTTATTAATTTCAAAACTAATTGTTGTGATTAAAGTAAAGAACAAGAAAAAAAATAGATGAACAAAGATGAGAGACAAAAGAGAAATTTTATTATATTCTCAAAGTAGGGTTATGTACAATGATTTCTCCAAAAGTCTATACTTATAGGCATAAGATGAAAGTTCTAATTCCAATAAGAATTAATCTCTAATAATAAAGCACATTAAAATATTATTTAATATATGGATATACACCATAAATAAAGATATTCATAACACTCCCTCTTGGATATTCATAAAGATAATGTGCCTCGTTAAAACCTTACTAAGCTAAAAATCCTGTGGGAAAATATTCTTAGTAAAGGAAAAAGATTACACACATCTTTGATACGCATAATATGTTGCTTTATTAAAAACCTTACCAGGAAAACACATTGGGGCAAAACCTCGGTTAAGAAAAAAATAGTTGAATGCGTATTTACTCCCCCTCATGAAAATATCACATAATATCTTTAAATCTTTATAATTCAATATTGAATACAATCTTCAAATGTTGAATTCGATTATGCACTAATGGATAAATCTTTCAAATTAATGCTTGAAATGATTCATCGAATATTATTCTTTTAAAGATCATGAGGAACAAAATTTTAAAAAAAATATGTTTCGTTTTATCACATTTGATGTATTCACCTTGAGATATAAATTTTGCATTATCTCTATACAAGATAGCTTGCATCTTATCTTTTGAAAGCAATTCACATAGCTTCTGGACATGTTTAGCCAAAAATATATTTCGGTTTCGCCTCAACCATAGTAATTATTTAAAGGTAATAGTCTTGTGGCACTTAAAAAGTATTTCTGGACCAGCTAAGGTATTATGCTTCTAGATCAATTAATGTATATATGATACTTTCAGACCAAGAATATCATCACCCTTTTCGTGAGGTGGAATGAATTTTTTTTTTATATTAAGAGACCTAGAAACCATAAGGGTGATCAATGAATATGCATTATGCAAGTAAAGTCTCTTTAAACATTTTTTTGTGTATGTCGATTGATGCACAAGGATTACATTGTTAAGAAGATCACTCCACGAGTCTCAATGATATTAAAATCATCGACATACATAACAATAACAAATTCAGAGCTAAACCTCTTAATAAAATGCTCAGTGAAATTAAATAATTTATATAGCATTCTACTAATAGGTATTCAATGAGGCGATTATACCAAATACGCCTAAATTGTTTCAAACCATAAAAATATATATTCAATATGATTTGAGTAATTTTCTCGAGAACTTAAATTAATTTTTTCTGGCAATCTAAATTTTTCCTGAAGTTTCATGTAAATATTACTATCAAGAGGCCCATACAAATAGAACGCAACAACATCCATTAGGCGAAAACTGATTAATTTTATTTATTATTAGACTAATAAAAATCTAAAAGTAGTTGCATCCACCAACGAGGAATATATTTTCCTGGTAATCGACTTCAAGTCTTTGTGAGAATCCTTGTGCAACCAAATGAGCTTATATCTCGATATTTCTCTTTTTGATTTCTCTTTCTCACAAAGGCTCATTTATATCCATGAGCTTTACGCATTTCAATGTACGGGCTATAGGCCCAAATACTTCTCTTTTCGAAAGAGATTTTAGTTTCACCTCAATTGTCTGTTTCCATGTTAGTCAATAATTTCTTTGTTTACATTGCCCAATTGACAATGGTTCATGATCCATATCATCAAATAAAATCTTTAGTGCTATATTGTATGCAAATATATTATCGAAGTCAATTTAATTTTAGTTCCACTTATTACCAAACATGACATAATCTATTGAGACCACTTTATTATCATGTAGTTGAGTCATGTCAATGTCTCTATTGGATACCTCTTAATCTCTTTTAGAGATTTTCATAATACATTCATTCCTCAATCAGACCATCATAAAATATAACTCCTCTTTTCAGAGGATTTTTATCTTTGGAACCTATTTACTATCATGCTAAAGACGTAAGTTAGACTCATTATCATCTAGAGTTTGTCCTTCCAGGATATCAAATTTAATCAGAGCATTCATAACTAGTATACGTGACTTAGTCACTCTTTTAGGGTCAGCAAAATCACCTAGAAATGATAATTCATTCAAACTTATTTCTTTTCCAACTATTCTATTTTCTCCTCCTAATGTTGGGTAAACTGACTCATTAAAATGATAATCAGTAAATCGAGCTGTAAATAAATTCCCAACAGAATTCATTTTTTTTGCGTTGTGGTGGAGCAATTAAAATATATATCGCACACCAAAAAAATCTATGAGAAATATTTGGTTCTTAACCAAAAACCATTTGTAATGGGAAGAACTTATGATCATTTGTTGTCTTGATGCGAATTAGTGATACTACATGTAAAATGATATGTCATCAATATTATTAAGACCGATTATCTTTATAAGATAATCTGAAAAATGTGCTCGTAATTTTATCAATTGAGTAAGTAGCCTCGCAAACACCAAGTTGTGGGTTAATAAAAAGGATACATATGACCATCTAGTTGATGCATCGATAAAAATCATAAAATATCTAGATGGACTATAAGAAAGGTGTATGGGCCCACATATATCACCTTCTATCTATTCTAGAAAATTAATAGATTTATACTCTATCTTAGCTGATGATGATTGCATAATCAGATAGCTTTGATAGCAAATATCATATGAAAAATTACCTTGATGAAAATTTTAGTTCTTCAATAAATGACCACATGAAAGTGTCAACAAATTTTCGCATCATAATTAAACCGGGATGGACTAATCGGTCATGCCAAATAAAATTATCAATAAACATTTGGTTTAAAATAGCATGAGCTTCAATTTGTACTAATTCTTATGTAGTACAATATGGATGATAGTGCATGTAATTTTGTTAAGATTTTCTTATTGCCTTAAGTTATACTTATAATATTAAGATAGTCAGCATCCCTTTGACTAATATTCTCAATATATTTCTACAAATATTTTAAAACTAAATAACTCTCTTTGCGACTTTGACGAGTATAGTGCACTATAAATATGGAATAAAGTTTCATTTGGCAATAACATATTTGCTCAGTCGGAGCCTTCTATGATATTAGTACTTCCGGATATAGTACTCACATCATTCCCTAACATTTAAAATGGGAAAATATGTATAATTATGCACCTTTTAATATGTGTTTTATTTCCTTCACTTCTGAGAATGAAAAATATGTGCTTTGTACCATTCACTTCTAAGAATGGAAAAATATTAAATATAACATATCATATCAAATTGATTATCTATCAAATATAAACTCTCAAGAGCTCTTTCAAAGAATTAATATTTTAATACTTTGAGAAATATTACTCATATTTTCCCTTGTATTTAAATGAAAAAAATATTTCTTATGCTTAAGTATAGTATGAGTACTTGCATTGTCTGCTAGGCATAAATAGCCACGATTCAATGTATATTTTATTCTGGAAGTAATAATATTCTTCAAAGGATAAATTAACATAAAACTTAAATAAATAATATGTAAAATAAATTAATATAAATAAATAATAAATAAAAATAAATTAACATAAAAAATAAATAAAAGATCAATTATTCCCTTTAGAGGTTATAAATAAAATAAATGGCGAATTATTTCTTTCAAGGGTTATGAGAAAATTAACAATATTCAATTGAGTTGGACCAACAACGTCATAATTATTTTCGCCACAAAGAAAATCTTTTTATATTTTCTTTCATTTATCATTCATGATTATGGATAAATTCTATAATACTTCGGCTTTTGACAAGTACAAGACCAATGATTTGTACCATCGCAATGATAACATAAAGATTTTGATATGATCTCTATCATTCTTGCCATTCCTTATAATTCCACTTCTGGTGGATATAAACATTCTCAAAACAATCGTCTTATTCATGTCTATTTTATGACCTTCAGCGCGATCACATTTACTAAGATGATATTTATTCTTTCCGCTATAAAATATCACATTCACTTCAGGAATAGAGCAGAGACTAATAGGTATTTAAAATATTTTCACGATATTTTGTCTACATGACAACATTAATGTGTGAAAAGTGGAGTATATTTTTCTAACACATCCTCATCAATGATACTCTGACATATAACAGAGTTTTATTCACTAGCCATATAGTGAATTATCATATTTACATTCACTTCAAGGAATGAAACAAACCCAATAATCGTATGGAATAAACATCATGCTTGGATTCACTTCAGAAAATGAAATAAATCAAATAATCGCATGAAATAAACATCATGCTTGCATTTACTTCAAGGAATGACATAAATTCAATAATTGCATGGAATAAGCATCATGCATGCATTCACTTCATGGAATACCTCCCATAAAATTCTTGGATCAAGAGGATTTACGTAACTTGAACTTGGGAGAAATCTATAGTCGAGTTTTTCTATACAAAATAATATTGCTTTCAAGCAAATATAGACTTTATAAAATTCATACTATTAAATATTAATTGATCAATCAATATATATACAATATATACAAAGAACAAAAATTTAATCCTCATACACAACATTGTTAAATCAATCCACAAGGTTCCTTAAAATCTTCCTTTGAGACCATTAGCCTCGTAGAACGGGATGTCCAACCAATATACTTGGATTAAACCAACATAACAAATAACATATTAATTAATTAAAGGTTCAATATTTGTTCAAATATCATGTAATACTTAAAACATAAAAAACACAAACTTTACCTCAAATTAAATAGGTGCAAAAACACTTCACCTATGTTTCATTGTGTTTTAAACAAATGTTAATTTCCCGCTTTGAACAACTATCCCTTAACTTGAGAATAATTAATCATTCACTATATCAATATAAATAAGTAAAACATACCGAACTTTCCAAGCTAAGTTATATATATGGCAGATTTAGTCATCAATATTTTATTAAAATCTTTTTCGGGAATTATCGACAAGAACCATAGTAATTGAGCAACTCTATAGCTACACAAACACCAAATAACCAATAATTTTTCAAAATTTAAAAATCAAGTTAAAGATCAAAAGAGAAAAAATAATCGATAATTAAAATATAATAGAGGGAGAAGAACTTATCTATATTCATTTCAATAACTCCTTTAAGATTCGAACGAAAAACACCTCATTTGATTAGAGCATCGTGTTGATAACGTGTTGTGAATAAAGTAAAAACAAAATAGGTTAACAAAGATGAGAGACAAAAGATAGATTTTATTATATTCTCAAAGTAGTGTTAGGTACAATGTTTTCTCCAAAAATCTATATTTATAGGTATAAGATGGAAGTCCTAATTCCAATGAAATTAAATTTTAATAATAAAATAAATTAAAGTATTATTTAATATATAGATATCCACTATAAATAAAAATATTCATAAAATTAATCAATTTATCCTTATTAATCTATTATTAATCAATTACGGTTGTCCCTGTATAATATTATTACTATGTTTCCTAAAAAAATATTATTACTATGAATCCAAGAAGTGAACCTAATGGTATAATATAATTTATTTTCCTAAATAATTTGATTTTAAATAATATTATTTGCAGGGATGAAAAAGGATATAATTAACATATGATATTAAAAACTTATAAAAATAATACAATTAGATAAAGATGAGAGAGATTCGCAATGAAATATTCCGAGAGCATCCTAGAGTTTTGGCGCGCCACTCTCCATTTTTCTAACTTTGATCGTCGTGATCTTTATTTTCTTCACAACAACCGCGGTACTGGTTTTATTATTAATCGTCGATCATTAGTTTTATTGTTTTATTTATTTTATTTTTAAATATATTATTTTATTTTTATGATACGATTTCATCTTACTTTTTAATACGTTTTTTCTCTTGATTTGGTTTTTTATTAAGGTTGGATATGACGACAGCATGACTATCAAGATGATACTTCTTTCATTATGCTATTGATCTCCCTATTTCAGCCCTTGAACTAGATTTGTATATGCGATTACGTCTATCATTATTTATTGCGATTGAGTTGTGGTAATATCCTTGTTTTTAACGTACCTTCATTGTAATATGCAGTTTATGTTGTTTGTTGATGATTTACCTATCATCGCCGATTTGGATGATGTTTGTATCCTTCTTTTATTTCGAGTCTTTGGATTAGGTTTTTATCTTTTCCTTATCTGATCCTTTTATGATCTTGTGGCGCTAATTTTGTTTATTAGATATATGTCTGGATTTAGATGTTTTGTTTAATATAATTATAATCTTTCATTGTAATTTCATATTCTTATTTAATAAAATTAGTGTATCTATATTTAAAAAAAATATTCCAAAAGTATCTTTGATGATATTGTGTAGTTTTAATATATTTGTAAACACATATTTTATAAACATTTTTTTACATAAATATAACAAAACCTTTCTTTTAATAAAATGGATTCCTTATTAATAAAATATAGAACCTTTGGATATTTTTAAATTGTTGAATTAATTCTTAGTTCTAAAATATAGGACTTAAAGATTTAAGTGTTTAGGTTTAAGAATCTAAAATTTAAAGGTTATGAACATAGTTTATGGTTTATAAATCAAACACAAATTTTTCTTTATATTACTTTAAATTCTAACCATTATTCTTAAATTCTAAATTCTTAAACTCTAAAATTAAAATATTTAAAAAAAATAAGTTTTATAATAATATATTAAATATAATTAATTACATAATTTTCAAAAACTAAATTATTATTTTATAGTAATAAAGTATTATTTATGGTATGTTTCATATTGATGTCTCTATCTTATATTATTTGTCACATAGATGCATGAACATCCCTTTCCATGCCCCAATTCAATGAAAATGTAATATTAAACGTTTCTCAATATTCAAAGATATGATATAAATTGCAAGAGATTTTTAGTCCAAGTGGTTAATGGACCGGTTGTTGTTTTTAGAGGTTATGGGTTTAAACACCAGTAATTACAGTAAATCGATTGAGCGATCAATGTTAAATGGTTGAGATTATCTTCTAGAACAGATATTACTGATATTACTGTAATCACTATTGACTAAAATAAAAAATATATATATATATAATATGAATTGGTAACGAGCTAGTTTTGCTCCGTTCAAACTAGAGAATATTTTTATTTGTGATCATTGATTAATTAGTTTAACGGAATAAGATTTTATAATTTTTAAATAAAAAATATTAATAATTTGAATGTTAATATTATGAATAAAATAATTTAAATTAAAAAACCATCTTTTAAAAATTATTATAATATTCAATTAATATTAGTCGAGAAACGAATTCTATATCGATAATTATAAACAAAAATATTTTAGCAACCAACATTGTACTGTATGTTTAACCTAATGATATAACCGATTTCTTTTCCGTGTCCCAAACATAGAGAAGTAGCCAATTCCTTGACTATTTCCACGCATATACTTTTATTTTATTTTAATTTCGTATATATTATATGCATTATCTTATGAGTTATTATTAGGGATAGAGTTAAAATTGAATTTAGGATAAAATATAAAATTTAAAAAGTGAAGAGTAAGTAAATTCATAATTATTCTATTTTTTAAAAATAAAAAATTAAAGATAAAAAATTTTCAATGCCCAGGTAGTAACCCCTCCCATTAACAAAGTAGTTGTCCCTGATTGTTATAAATCATATGTTTCATTAAAAATATAGTTATTTTTCACGATATTGAATTATTAGTTAATTATTATAGACTCGATTGAATTTGGTATTACATATTAATTCAATATCAATTTAATCGTTGAAAAAAAATAAAAATAAAATTGTTTTAATATGATGAGTCTACCATGTACGACGAATACCGCTGAATATCACTAACGATAAACATCGTTGAACACCGTTAAATTAATTAATAAAATTAAAAAAATTAAGGACTTAACGTATAATTAACAATTAGTTAAAAATCAAATAAATTATTTTCCATATATATTAATTTTTTAATTTTAAATAAGGATAAACTATATATTTAGTATCTCACCTATTTTCGTATTTCTATTTTGGTACCCAAACTAATTATTTTAGTAAAATAATACTTAATGTTACGTATTATTTTTATTTTTGTATCTTGATTGTTAAAATAAACAAAAATAATGGTATTGTTTGGTCAAATAATAGTTCTAATCTCTAAAACTTATATAATATATCAATTTAGTCCAAAATGTTATCAATTTAAACAATATTTTTATTTTTAGATTAAAAATACAAATTTATTTTTTTTCTTCCGAAGTATAAAAATCTAGGTATCGAACATCTTCTTCATTATCACTACAAATTTTTGTAATTTTTCATTGATTATTTATTTTATTTTTAAAAAATAAATAATTTCGACTTTAATAAAAAAATATGAACAAGTAAAAATCAACTAAATCCTACAAAAGCAAGAAGAAGAAAAAAATGATTTCAACTGATATTGAATATTTTGAAATTAATTTTATTTTATTTATTTCGTTAAATACCATTTTATTATGGTTTGATTCCGACAATCGTTATTAATCTCTAATGAGTTATAACAAAACACATTAAAACTTTCGTTGATCTCAAAACTTCTTTAAAACTAACACTATTAAACCGTTCATTGAAACATCAACTTCACAAAAATAATTTTGGTCAACACAACTGCTTCTTCTATTGTAAAACCGGTTCAATTGTTCATATAATAAGGTGAACCACCAAATTCAGAAGAAAAAAATAAGTAAATTTTTGTAATTACTACCAAAATTAATTACTCTAAATAAAGGTTATATCACTATAGCAAAATAGGTATTCAACGGCGTTTTTTAAGGTATTTAGTGGTGTTTTTACGCGCTGCTGTAAGTATTAGCGGCACTTGGAAAAGCGCCGCAAAAAGAGCCGTTAAAACCTACGCCGCAAATATCCGCGACGTTTATTTCTGACAAACGCCACTAATGTATATGATCTTTAGCGGCGTTTTATAATTCAAACGTCAAAGATTGTATGGACTTTAGCGGCGTTTTATAAGTAAAACGCCGCAGTAGCATAAGCCTTTTAACGGCGTTTTTACTTTAAAACGCCGTAGATAGCATGCCCTCTAGCGGCGTTTTATTAGTAAAACACCACTACAGCACGTTATCTACAGTGGCGTTTATGGAGAAAACGTCGTAGTTAGCATGTCCTGTAGCGGCGTTTTAGTATAAAAACGTCACTATTTGTCGTGTCATTTTGTGGCATTTTAGATTAAAATGCCACTGTTTTAGCGTGGCCTTTAGTGGCGTTTTTTATTTCAAGCGCCGCTAGTAGCTTTTATTGCAACCAAGTCTTTAAAATATTTTATTATGATCCAAATTTACCTATAAAATATTTTAACACATAATACAATTGAATAATAATAATAATATTCACTTAACCAGCAAAAGTGAAGTGTATAATATTAAACTGAAATATAATTCAACAGTAAAATAACAATTATAAGTAAGAACTACAATCCGAATCAACCTAAAATCAATTAAGGTGACGGATCCTTTTGCTGGTTCTGCTTTAACATCGCCATCATATCTTGAAATTATTTTTGAAGATTCTGATATGTTGTTTCTCTCTCTGCTTCTCTTGCTTCTCTCTCTACTTCTTACTTCTCTTTTTGCTTCTCTTGTTGTTATCTCTGCTTGACTTTCAGCTTCTCTCCTTTCTCTCTCAGCTTCTCTATCTTCCATCTTAGCTTGAAATTGAGTTAATTGTTGTTTTAAACGATTAACTTCCGCTTGAGAAGACTGACTTTGTGATGGCATGTATTGAGATGAGTTTGATCCAAAATATTTTGTTGGAGTAACAAATGATCCTTGACAACGCATTCTGCCATATCTTTCAGTACCCAAAACGTCAGCAAAAACTTGATTTTAGATATCACCAATATTAACTGAACCATCAGTTGAAGTCGTAGCTGCAGACTATGTCCTTTTTTCCTTCATTTTCATCTGATAATCATTTATGGATACATAATGAATGAAAACATTATTTAAAACATATTAAAATTTTTATGTGCAATGAATATACCATAATTTCTCCAGCTTCAGGAGTCATTGGAGAGCCATCCTTTTTTGTGTGTGTAATATCAAAGAGCTTTAACCGTCCAATGCTAGTACAAGTCGTAACAAGCTACAACATATATTAAAAATGATTATTAACTTCAATGTACAAGTAAAAATAATCTTTAAGAAAAAAATTAATACCTCTTCATTAGTTATACGAGCAAAGCTCTTTGTCCCAGCTGTGTGAGTAAACTTTCGTTTTTGTCTACTAGCAATACCTACGTGCTCTCGATCCTGTATAATTTCCGATTTTAATTACGTATAAAGTTTATATATGAAGTGATATAATATCATTTTTTAAATTTTGTCGATGTTACCTCTACTTTTGTTGAACTCCAAAATCTGACCGCATCTTCCCATTGATATTGTAGTATTCCTGGGGGAACATTTTGAAGCTTATCTTGAAGGCTAAGAGTATTCTTGAAATATGTCTTCTTCAAAAAGCTCTTATGGTCTCTCCATTTCTTGCCTAAGGCATTCTTCACATAATCGTCTGAGACTTCTAAAGAAAATTTATCCTAAAAATTACATAATCACAACAAATATAAATATTACTATTTAAATATAATGAATTAGCTACTATAATAATATTATTACCTTAACAAGATCCAGAGCTTGGTTTTTGTTACTATTCGGCATCTGACGCCCTAACTCATAATTGATTAGTAAAATTGAAGCATTGCGTGCAACGATGCCTAAATAACTGGCCAAAACATCTGTTTCTGCCCCAATAGGTTGGCCGATATCATTTCTTGAAACTTTCACACGTTGTCCAAAGATCGTATAAATCCATCAAGGTCGTGCGTCCTCTAGTCTTGCGCCACAATAGTTATTCTTTGTGGCGTTTTCCTTACAAACCCCACAATATGTAAAAGGTTAGCAGCGTTTACTCTAAAAATACAGCAAATAACGCCGTAATATACCAAGTTTGGTGTAGTGTATGTTGCTTTTAATGCTAAAAAATATATGCGTAATGGAGTTGAATTTGGTGCATATATCAATTACAAGACAAAAGCAATATCATGTTTGGAACCATTGTGAAGTGTTCAAAAATGACAAAAAATTACAAATTAAATGTATGTATTATGGCAAAATTTTTACAAGGAAAGGAATTCATAGGTTTAAGGAATATTTAGCCAGTTGAAAAGGTTATGGTCCGATTTATGAATATATTTCACAAGGGGTTCAAGTTTTTATTGTAAACATTATAGAAAAATTGGTTTTCAGCGGCGTTAACAGCGGCGTTTTGTTACAAACGCCATAAGAGAATGTACACTAGTGGTGTTTGTGGAAAAACGCTGCAATAAAATATACAGTAGTGGCGTTTGAGAAACAAATACCGCAATAAGATGAATACTAGTGGCGTTTGACATATAAACGCCGCAATAAGATGTATATCAGTGGCGTTTGTTGACAAACACCACAGTTATGTGTATATTAGTGGCATTTTACAGACAAACGCCACAATAAGAAGCACAGTGGTGGCGTTTTGTTGTACAAACGCCGCAATAAGGTCCACAATAGTGGCGTTTTATGTATAAACGCCACAATAAGAAGACCAATAGTGGCGTTTTATGTACAAACGCTGCAAGTTTGTAAATCTGATATTATAAAAACGCTAATATTACGAGCGTTTGGATAATTTCCCCCAAATTGGATCGCGAAATCCAGAAACTCAACCTTATCGTGTTCTCTGGAAAATCATCTTCCACGACAGTCGCTTCCTCCGTTCAGCGTAGCGTAGCCGTCTCCTCCGTCCAGCACAACCAACTCGTCCGTAGTCGCCTCCTCTAGTCACTACAATTTCCTCCATCGATCGGCCGGTCTCTGTTAGCAGGTAATCAGTTTCTCTTACCAGAAATAATTAAATGAAGCAATTAAGTTTCGAAAACTTAACAAGTATATTTGAATACAGGGTTTGAATGTCACTCTTACAGTAAGGTATTCATAAAACGTGAGAGATTGCTTGCGCATGGAACCCTGTGTGATGAACTTAGTGTAATATAGTCGTTCTCGTGTCTTAGCAAATGTTGTTAATCTACATGTTTTGGTTTTCCTTATTTAATTGGGATTAGCAATTAGCAGTAGTTTAGATGATAAATTTGAGTTTACGATAACTGTTGGTGGGTGATGGAAAAGGTAGAGCAGTCTTTTTGTAGTATTTAGCATGTTCTTCCTCTCCAGTCTCCACCTCACCCATCATCATACCAAGACATCCATCCCCCTTTTTCCTAAAAAGATAATCCTTAAATTGTTTCTGAGTAGCTGTTGATCAAGTAATTAAGGCCAAATATCATTGCTTCATTTAATTATTTCTTCATTTAATCGAAATACCATTCTTTATTTTCATTTTTCAGTAGTTAATAAATGTTCTGTTTGAACTCTGTAATGGTGCAAATTAATATATGTTTCTATGTTAACCTGACAGCATCCTTTTTATGTATATTTGTTTGCTTTTTTTAGCTTAAGGCCACAGTGGAATGATTGGGTTAAAAATAAAGAACATTGTGAATGGAAAAAACAATTGTTGACATTTCTCAGCATTGAATCTTGACACGTTATAGCATTTTAACATACAACCATTCTGATACTTTAAAGCTTGACACGTTATAGCATTTTAACATCCTTCTATTAGTGTAATTTGCTTTCATTTTCTTATCTTTGTTTTGTTAAAAATGTAGATTATTGGTAGGAAATTGAAAACTTTAAAGCTTGAATATTGAACTTGTGATATGGTTTTATAAGTGAAAAATGAACAACCATTGTTATTAATACTTTGAGCATGATTGCTCATATTTTTTGCCTGTATTGGTAGCTTATTGCACTCTATGATGTGGCAGGTATCAACTAAATTTGTTGAAACAGGTTGAAGGGTAGGGAGAAGAAAACTTCTACTATAGTTTGGATCTTGGCTGTTATTATCTACTGGGTAATTATTATCACCTCATGCAAAAATAGTAAATTGAAAAAGTACTAGCCACAAATAATAGTATGTGATATGTGTTACTCCTTTTCTATTAGTTTAAGGATTTTTTGTTTCTGGATTTCAGGTTTGATTTTTTTGGAATGGGTTGTTTTTCTTTTTTTCGATTCAAAGGAACAGAAGCTAAATCCTAAAAAGAAAATCGAAGATCTAAAGCAACGCCAACCGACTGTTTCCTCTAACATTTCTGGATTATCTTCAAGTTAGATTTTAATTTTGGGTTCTAATAGATGATTGATCATCTTATTATGTGATCTGATTTAGGTTTTTTAATTATGTTAATTTAAAAAACATACAACAAGAAAATTGTAGCTTGAATTATAAAGAACAATCCAATGTTCACATAAAAATCTATAATAGAAAAGTTCAAGTTTAGATAATTTAGAGACTTGATTCATCTGTCTTTATTATAAATTTTAGTTTCATGTACTTTGAATTTCAACAGATGGATTATTAGGAAATGACTGATAATTTCAAAAATGTAATCATTTTCATCAAAAACTCAACTTATGTATCATGCCTCTTGAAGTTGAAATGGTCGATGACTAATTGAATTTGTATGTATATTAGAGAAATATCAAATGGATAGAACTTGGATGAATTTGTCAAGGGTAAGCTCTGGCTATCGAAATGGAGTAGAAACTTTTCTAAATATAGCTTTTGCAAATAAAAGCCAAGAGAATATGATTCTTTTCCCTTTTAAGAAGTGTGTTAATATTAATTGGCATAGTCTTGAAGTTGTCCATGAGCATTTAATTATTTATGGCTTTGTTCCTGGCTATAGAAAATGGGTATTCCATGGAGAGTTGAGACCTAATAGTTCTTCTTCGAGGAGTAACATGTTTTTTCCTCCTAATTCTGATCGTCGATCTGTTACAGAAGATGGCATGGAGGGTATGTTGCGGGATGCATTTAATATGCATGATTATCAACAGTCTGTTAGAGAAGATTGTGATATTGGTGTTGAATATTTTATCGAGATGGGAAGAAATGAATGTGATAAAGAGCCAAATGGAGACGCATCAAAATTTTATAATTTACTTCATGACATGAATGAACCACTTTATGAGGAATCGAAACATTCAAAACTCTCATTTTGCATTCGTCTATTCCACTTAAAATGCTTGGGAGGATGGACCGGTAAATCTTTTACGCAGTTATTAGAGTTTTTAAGAGAAATGTTTCCTTCTTCAAAAATTCCTCAATCTAGCAAAGATATGAAGAAAATAATTAAATATTTGGGCCTTGGTTATGAGAAAATTCATAGTTGCCCGAACGATTGCATGTTGTATTGGGGTGATAAGAAAAACCAGGAGTCATGTCATGCATGTGGTAAATCTCGGTGGTTGAACGTGGACGCAGAAAATCTGAGTAAGGAAGAAGTGGAAGCACGATCAAGAAAAAAACCAGTCAAGATTTTGCGATATTTTCCTCTCATACCGAAGCTTCAAATGTTATTTATGTCTTCAAAGACTGCTAAGTCTATGAGGTGGCATTATGATGGACGAACCGATGATGGATTATTAAGGCATCCTACGGATTATTTAGCTTGGAAGTCATTCGATCAAAAATTTCCAAGTTTTGCAGGTGATCCTCAAAATGTTAGGCTCGTACTAGCATCTGATGGGTTTAATCCTTTTAAAATAATGATCACTTCGTATAGTACTTGGCTTGTTCTACTTATTCCATATAATTTGCCACTGTGGATTTGCATGAAACAATCGTCTTTCATCTTATCCATGATAATCTCTGGTGAGAAAGACCCCGAAAATGATATTGACATCTATATGCAACCCCTGATTGAAGAGTTGAAACAATTATGGGAGGGTATCGAAACATATGATGTGTTTAAGAAGGAGGACTTTAATTTGCGTGCGGCTTTATTGTGGACTATTAATGATTTTCATGATTATGCAAATTTATCTGGGTGGAGTACCAAAGGTCGTTATGCTTGTCCTTGTTGTGCTACTCAGACATGTTCAAAGTGGTTATATAATGGAAAAAAGTTTGCTTACATGGGGCATCGACTATGGTTAGATGAAAATCATAGATTCAGATATCAAAAGAATATGTTTGATGGCACTAAAGACTTTAGAAGCGCTCCTGAGCAAATAATCGGTTCTGATATCTTGTCAATGTTGAAAGATACGGAGTTTACTTACGGAAAGAAGAACCAACCATCGATCCAACGATCAAAGAAAAACATAAAGGAGGTGTACGAGGGTGATGCTGAGCAGCTTAATGATAACGAGTCTGATGAAGAGGATGATCCAAATGAGGCAGAGTTATGGAAAAAGAGGAGTATTTTCTTTGAATTGCCTTATTGGAAGCATAACATTTTGAGACATAATCTTGATGTCATGCACATTAAGAAAAATGTTTGTGAGAATATTATTGGAACCATTCTCAATGTCGATGGAAAATCTAAAGACAATCTAAAGAGTCGACTTGACTTAGTTGACCTCGGAATTCGACATGATCTTCATCCTCAGATACTTCTTAATGGAAAATTATCGTTATCGCCTTCTATTTTTGTGATGTCAAAGAGAGAAAAAGAAATGTTCTGCAAGGTGTTGAAAGATATAAAGGTTCCAGATGGGTATGCATCAAATATATCTCAATGTGTCAATATGAAAGATCGAAGACTTTATTCTCTAAAGTCACATGATTATCATATACTGATGCAAGATCTTATGCCAGTTGCCTTACGTGGTTGTATGTCGAATGAGGTCATATCTTGTATAATTGAACTTTCTAATATAATGAAAGCTCTTTGTGGTAAAGTTTTGGTGGTTGAAGAACTTGAGAAACTCCAAGATCGAGTAGCATTAACTTTAAGCAATTTGGAGAAGATATTTCCACCTTCGTTCTTCACAATTATGGTGCATTTGTTGGTTCATCTCCCTCACGAAGCTAAAGTTGGTGGTCCAATTTTCTATCGGTAGATGTATCCTATAGAGAGGTATAATTTTTTTGTAGTTATTGAATATTTTTTATTTCAACTGGTTATAATAATGTTGCGTTTATTATGTGTCTAGGTTCTTATGCAAGTTGAAATCTTATTGTCGTAATAAGCGTTATCTAGAAGGATCAATTGCTGAAGGTTATTTAGAAGAGGAATGTATGACTTTTTGCTCTAGATATTTGGAAGATATCGAAACGAGGTTTAATAGACCAAATAGAAATGAATTATGTAGTATTAATAGGTTAGCTGAGACTTATTTGTTTGGAAGCTATGGTGAACCACTCGGCAAAGTTGAAATTGTATAGTTAGATGATAAGTCTTGGTACAAGCACATCGATATGTTCTTTTCCATCATGAGTCAATAGAGCCCTTACGCACGTAAGTTTCTATAATTCATAATGTAATTACTTAGGCTTTTATATTTAATATTCTTTAACCACGTAACTTACTTTATAGTGAATATAAAGAAGAGTTACAATCTCGTGTACGCGCAAGAAGATTAAATCTACGAGAGAGCCATAAGTTGTTTGCAGAAACTTTTCATGAATGGTTAGGGAAGACGGTAAGTAACATAATATATAACTTTTCTTGTCTTATTACATCAATATGAATGTTAATCAAATTTTTATTTCACCTATAATAGGTTTGGGATGGGAGATAAGTTAGTGAAGAGGTCAAATGGCTTTGTCAAGGCCCGAATATTATTGTTAAGAGATATAATGCCTTTCTCATTAACGGGTATAGATTCCATACGAAATCTCATGAAAGATTAAGGAGGACACAAAATTGTGGGTTGTTGTTACCTCTACAATTACAAGTTATGCTAGTGCTAGGGACAATCATCCAATCGAGGGAGATGTAGAATATTATGGAATTATTAAAGACATTATTGAGTTGGATTATTATGGAAAACGGAAGGTTGTGTTGTTCCGTTGTGATTGGGCTGATGTCAATAGTACTCAAGGGATTAAAAAAGATCAATTTGGTTTTAAAGTGATGAATTTTTCTCGATTAATTCATACTGGCCAACAACTGATGCACGAACCATATGTATTTCCTTCTCAAGTCAAACAAGTTTTTTATTCTCATGATCCAACAAAAGATGGTTGGTATGTTATACTCCGTAACACACCTAGAGACTTGATTGACATCAGGGATGGAAGTAGAGATGACATTGAAACAAGATCAGAAACTTTGCCTTTTGCAATACAAAACTTAGATGGAACATGTTCTAGTTCTACTTCACAGTTTCAATGGGTTCGAGACAACATAGATGGAGATTTTAATGAAAACTAACTGAATATTGTAGTAAGATTTGGTTTATACTTATTTTCCAATACATACATACATTAATATATATTATTGTTATCAATACTAACTTTTTTCTGTTTATTATAGGTATTATGCCTAGGAGGAAATTAAATAGCTTAAATATTTTTCAAGTTCCTCGAATATAGGAAGAAACAAATCAAGATGATTTGTCAAGTGATGGATCTTCACAAATTCCTGAAACAGTTGAAAATATTGAAATAGAAGGTATTTTTTAAAACTTTATTTGAATTATATCTAATTGTTATATTGAAATTATTTTAATAAGTTTTGACTTGATATATAGGTGGCAATGGTCGAAGGCGCAAGACTAGAGGGCGTATGACCTTGACGAAATTATACGATCTCCCAGTTAGAGAACGTGTGAAAGTTTCAAGGAACGATGTTGGTCAACCTATTGGGGCTGAAGCAGGTGTTTTGGCAAGTTATTTAGGCATTGTTGCACACAATGCTTCAATTTTTCCAATCAATTACGAGTCATAGCGTCAGATACCGAATAGTAACAAAAACAAGGTCTTGATCTTGTTAAGGTAATAATATTATTATAGTAGCTAATTCATTATATTTAAATAGTAATATTTATATTTGTTTTGAATGTGTAATTTTCAGGATAAATTTTCTTTAGAAGTCTCCGACGATTATATGAAGTATGCTTTAGGAAAGAAATGGTGAGACCATAAGAGCTTTTTGAAGAAGACATATTTCAAGAATACTGTTGTCCTTCAAGAGAAGCTTCAAAACGTTCCCCCAGGAATACTACGGTATCAATGGGAAGATGCGGTCAGATTTTGGAGTTCAACAAAAGGAGAGGTAACATCAACGCCATTTAAAAAATGATACTATATCATTATAATATGAAATTTATACGTAATAAAAATTAAAAATTACACAGGATCGAGAGCGCGTCGGAGTTGCTAGTAGACAAAAACAAAAATTTTCTCACATAGTTGGGACAAAGAGCTTTGCTAGAATAGATAATGAAGAGGTATTAATTTTTTTTCTTCAAGATTATTTTTACTTGTATTAAATTAAAATTAATATTCATTTTTATTATGTTGTAGCTTGTTACGACTGGTACTAGCATTGGACGGTTAAAGCTCTTCGATATTACTCACACAAAAAAGGATGACTCTCCGATTACTCCTGAAGATGGAGAAATTATGGTATATCCATTGCCCCTAATAATTTGTAATATGTTTTACATAATGTTTTCATTCATTATGTATTCATAAATGATTATCAGATGAAAATGAAGGAAAAAAAGATAAAGTATGAAGCTACGGCTTCAACTGATGGTTCTGTTAATATTGGTGATATCGAAAATCAAGTTTTTACCGACGTTTTGGGTCCTGAAAGATATGACACAGTGCGTTGTCAAGGATCATTTGTTACCCCTACAAAATATTTTGGATCAAACTCCTCTCAGTACATGCCATCACAAAGCCAATCATCTCAAGCGGAAGTTAATCGTTTAAAACAAGAATTAACTCAATTTCAAGCCGAGATAGAAGCTAGAGAACTGAGAGAGAAAGGAGAGAAGCTGAAAGGGAAGTAGAGAGAGCAGCAAGAGAAGCTGAAAAGGAAGCAGAGAGAGCAGCAAGAGAAGCTGAAAGAGAAGCGAGAGAAGCAGCATATCATAATCTTCAAAAACAGTTTCAAGATATGATGGCGATGTTAAAGCAGAACCAACAAAAGAATCCATCACCTTAGTTGATTTTATATTGATTCGGGTTGTAGTTTTTACTTAATTGTTGTTTTACTATTGAATTATAATTTACTTTAATTTTCTACACTTCACCTTTGTTGGTTAAATAGATATTATTATTTTTCAATTCTATTATATTTTGGAATCTATTATGTTTTGGAATATTTTATAGGTACAATGGGATAGTAATAAAATACATGTAGAATTTGGAGTAATCAGATCTATTAGAGGTGTTTTGGAGAAAAAAAAAGCCACTAAAAAGGATAGTAAAACAGTAGCGTTTATAAGAAAAACGCCACAAAAGGACACGACAATAGTGGCATTTCTAGGATAAAACGCCGCAACAGGACATGCTAATTATGGCGTTTATGTAAATAAACGTTGTGACACCCTCGCCCCGGGTTAGGAGACGGAGGCGTCGACCGGACAATTCAACTCGAAGTTAAACCGAATTTGTATTTAATTTTAAGATATTTTATTCATTTGTATAACTTTACGAGCCAAGCTCTTGCAACACTTATCAAATTTGAGGCTAATTTTAAACTTTTTCATACTTATACAATTAACCATTTCTATTCTCAAATTTCCTTCATTTATCAATTATAATCCCGATTGATCTTAACCAACACCTCTAACCAAATTTTATTCATTTAATCATTATTAATGTTATCTTTTGGGTCAAGCAAAAATTTTTTTTCAATTCTCAAGTTGAACCAAGATAACTAGGGGTATCG
This sequence comes from Abelmoschus esculentus, assembly GCA_035048815.1. Taxonomy (NCBI): domain Eukaryota; kingdom Viridiplantae; phylum Streptophyta; class Magnoliopsida; order Malvales; family Malvaceae; genus Abelmoschus; species Abelmoschus esculentus. Next base: position 5,166,731 of record JAUCBN010000002.1, read on the forward strand.
ATACCCCTCATAAGGAGGTATCGGAACAGGGGTATCGAACCCTAGTTCGATACAGGTCAACTGTGTTGACTCGTTGAATAAGGCTAAAGAGCCTAGTTCGATACAGGTATCGATACAATTTCTTTACTGGAAGCCCCAGTATCGAACCGGGCATCGATGCTGGCCTTCCTTATTGACTCATTGACTTTGAATGGGTAGCCTGGCTCGATACTGGTATCGAACCAGGGAGCACACTGCCAAGCTTGGTATTGAAACAAGCTTCGATGCCATTTTGAATCTGCCAAAGGTGGTATCGATACCCATGGAAGTGGTATCGATACCCTTGTTCGAAATTGGTAGGTTTTAAGCTTTTTAAACACTTAAACACAATTCAAGGACTCCAATTCAATCTCATTTCATCCCTAAACCTTAAGGGGGCCATTCTAACATGCCTAGACTCCAAATAACCTTTCCCTTAGTTATAGGATTATTAATTGAATCAATATCCAATCCAACACATATGTCATTCTCTATTTGGTTCTATGCTATACGTGCCAAAACAACTAACATACATTACCAATTCATATATGAAGGATCAATATGCACTCTATGGTCCTAGTCCCCAATTACCAATGCTAGCATAAATATGATTTTCATAACAAGTAGCCTAAACCCCATTTGACCATGAGACTTATAGGCTAAATGCACAAAACAAGGATCCATGCAAGTTTAGACCACAAGCTCAATCTAATATGTTCGTCATGCCTTATGGCTTACAAACCAAGTCGATTAACAAGCCATATATACACAAACCATGGGACAAGCCCTCAAATGCATAGGCTAAACAAAACATGCTCACTAATGCCACCATAAACTAGGAGTTAACCAAAATACAAAATACCATACTTTAGCTTGCTCGATGTCCTTGCTCCCGATCAATCTCAACCTAGCTCCTTAGCTCGATAACCTGTTAGTTGGGAAGGAGGAAACGAGGGGTAAGTACTATGAAGTACTTAGTGAGGTAGCCCTAGTCTAACCATATTAGACATAAAACACATAGTAAATAACATGCTCAAATCAACATTATATCGAGTTCATAGCATTAAAGGTGGCATGCTTCAATTAAACAAATAAGTCAATCCATGGCATTGGCATCAATCAATATACAAGATTATCATGCTTTTCATACCAATCACAAGTCTAGCATACTATTCAATTTCATATTCTATATGCCAAGCAATAACTAGCATGTATTCGAAGCATGTTGCTCATTAATCAATTTCCATTTTCAAGCTTTCGTTAAACAATTCATTTCAAGGGCTACTTATAGCCATATGCTCATTTCCAATATCAATAGCCATTTCACATTCAAGTGCTACTTATAGAATCAATTGCATTCAATATTCTATATCAATACATGATCAAGTATCAAAGCTTCTCAAGCCACTACATGTACATATAGTTCACATTTAAACCTTTTAATCATTCAATTAAGTTCATGTGATGCCTTGGTATAGTTAGACAAGGTAAGCGAGTCAACAAGAGTGTCACGAAGACACTAACAAGAGTACCACAAAGGCACTAACAAGAGTACCACAAAGGTACTATCAAGAGATACCCATGGTATCTAACAATTGGTGACTAACCACCAAATCACGGTACCCACAATACCAAACAAGAGTACCGAAGTACTAAACAAGAGTGTCGTAGCACTAAACAATGAGCTCAAGACCCTAGGCATGCCGTACTACCTATGACCAACTATCAACCAAGGCTCAATATCATTTTCATTTTCCATTGATCATTATTCGGTTCATATTACCAAGTTCATGTCACCAAGAGCAAGTGTACATAACATGCTAACATAAAAGCATCTATCATGTTCTAACATATCATTCATATCATGTGAACATATAGTCAGGCATATCATGTCATCAATTCATTGTTCATATCACTATTTATACATGCTTCATGCTTGATTCGCGTACCTGGCATCCATAGCCACGTGCCATATCTTACCTCGGTATTTCCGAGCCATGCATATGTATTAAGCTAGTACTAACAATTCAACAAACAATTCATCAACATTATCCTCCTTCCCTTTTTACCGAACATAGATTATTCCATTTACATAATAAAATCGAATCAAATAAACAAATAGATGGTTAGGACCCTAGGTCCTAACCCTACGGTTTGCCACACTCACTATTAATTCTGAGCAATTTAGGGGTTGTAGATCGTGATCCCTTTCCCCTTTTTCCTTGCTAGTTCGAGCCCTCCTTGTTACTCGATATCCTCTTCCCTTGTATTCTCTAGTAATTCACACACGTATAACATTCATTAGAATACATTTAATCATTTAATTTCAAGTGGTTTTAGACTTAACAAATGTAAACAAGTGCTTTTGTTCATTAGGGACAGTTTCGCTACCCTATAAAGAATCACTTAAATCTCCTAATTCCGATATCCGATTTTTGTCCATTTTAACTCTTTGGAAAGCTAGAAGAATCCTCTACAAGGAACAATTAACCTTACATTTTAATTCCTATTCGATCAGCTCCAGATTTCATTCGGATCAGGTCTGTCCAGAACCGGGACTGTTCGGACAGCCCTTACGGAAACGCTTATATATCTCTCTACCGAACTCGGATCGAGGTTCCCTAAATTTTCCCTTAAACTAGGTATATGGGAGTACTATACTGTAAAATTTCAGCTCCTAAATCCTTCATACGTGACCTAGGGAATTTTCTCAAAAGGCGATTTCGGCTAACTTTCATTCCATGTCTTTAATCTATGAGTCCAAACTTATTTTCATAATTTTCCAGCACCTATAACATGAAATCAACCTTATTTAAATCACTTTTCCATCAACTATTTTCATGCATGTTTAACATAGAACCAATTGATGTATATTACATTTTCAAAATACCAAACCCCAAGCCATAGCTAACTTCAATTAGATTTCTAAAAACCTAAACCCAAATTTTCAGCAACTATAAACATTCAATCTTATGCTAAACAACAATCCAAAGATGATTTAGAAGACTTACCCAACTCTTCTTAACTAGAAGCTTCAATACCCTCCAAATTTGCAAGAATTTGAGCTTATTTCCCTAAGCTTCCATGGACTTCTCTCACAAGACTCTCTCTCTTTTAATTTTCTTTGTCTAACGTGAATGAGGGAAGAAGGAGGAGAAATGTGCTGGTTTTTGTTTGATTATTATTTTTTTGTGGGTGAAAAGACTACTTTGCCCTTTTAATTAAAACTAAACTTAGTTTATTACAAGGGATAGTTTAGAGAATTCTAACATTCACCATGCAACAATCATATTTGTTATTTAATTCAATTTGACCCCTTTCTTCAAACCCAATTAATCATGTAATTCGATTTAATTTACGATTTGTTCGAATCATTTACTAACCCGATTCTTAGGGTGTTACAAACGCCGCTAGTGTATACAATATACAGTGGCGCTTTGTAAGTCAAACGCCGCTAATGGTCATACCACTTTGCGACATTTTACTTAACAAACGCCGCTAAAAGTCATAATATCTGCGGCGTTTGACTTACTAAACGCCGCTAAATATCATGAACTATAGTGGCGTTTTTCAAGTATAAACGCTGCAGCTATTTGCGGCGCAGGTTTTAACGGCGCTTTTCCAAGTGCCGTTAATACTTATAGTGGCGTTTAAAAACACCACTAATTACCTTAAAAAACGCCGCTAAAAACCTATTTTGTTGTAGTGAGAAAAGTTTGAATGGAGTTTAGATAAACAAGATTAAAACAAAAAAGAATTCTAAAATTATTAACATTGTGATAATTGTAATCCACGAGAAAAAATAAATTGCCTTTCATGATGATATTCAATATGACACTAAACCGATTTTGATTTTAGATGCTTATTAAAAATTAATTTAATTTACAGTAAAGTATCATTTTATTAAAAAAATTAGTTTGAATATCAAAATAAAAATATAGAAATAGTTGAAGTATTAAATATGTAGTTTATCCTTATTAAAAAATTAAAAAATATATATATAAAAAATTATTTAATTAATTTTTTAAATAATTATTAATTATATGTTGAGTACTTAAATTTTTAACTTTTATTAATTAATTTAATAATATTCAACGGTATTCAACATTAATAACGTTTAACGGCTTTTCTCGCTCGTAATAAAATTTTCCTACTTAATATTACAAAGGTACATTTTCTCCCTCTATATATATATATATAAATGTTAAAAACCACTATTTGAGAATCAATAATAAGACTAACAAATTTGTATATAAATTTTTTTATGCTTTGGCTATAATCATATATTAAATTAAATTAAAAAAATACTTTTCACGTGAAATGTTTTGTATTGTGTGTGATAAATTTTAATATAAAAATAATATTTTTATACATTGTAATAGAATAAAAAATTACAAACAAATTTATAGAACATTATCTAAACCTTAAATTTTAATCACTTAAATCTAAACTCTACAACTAATATATTTGTAGAAAATTTTATTTTCACCGTTGTTGTATAGAATATAAATCCTTAATTATATATCTATACATATTGATTAATCAAACCTTCACACAATCAACTATCAGTCGGTCCAACCTGATGAGACGTTAAATCTTTTTCTAATGTTGAGTATTACAAAATTATGTTTGAAGACTAATCTCCTAATAAATTTTTATAATACTTGATCTAAATTGTTCGATCCATGAACAGATATTAATGGTTATAAACTTCCACATATTTTGCATGCACATAATTCTATATTTGACTTGTTGAACATGCTTTTTCACCCCTAAGATCTTGTTGTAGTGATTGGGAGGTGAGAATGACACGACACTACAACCATCTCTTCTTTCTTTCTTTCTTTGCTGGACAATGATTGTTTTGGTTGAATGAATCTGCCCCATTAGCATTAGGACGAGGAGTAGACTTCCCATGGCCGGAAAACATTGTATGCGATGCGGTATCAGCCGTCATAAAATAACACGGATCAGTTCACACACACCAGGACAGGAACTTAAATTAAAACTTTTTCAGTGATCTGCATCACCTCCGGCCACACTCCAATAGTACAAACTTATTTCATATAAACATCCATGGTTATCACTTAATCGAATCATTCGAATCGAATTTTATAAAAACATTTTTTTCTATACTTGTAAAAGATGATCTCAAACTACCCTTAATCTTCAAATTATTTTACTGTTAGTTGCCATTTGCTGGTGTTTTAGGCTTTATGGGCCATGTTGTCCTTAGGCTTTTAGCCTATTTATGTGGGCCAGTGTAACACTCTACTCTACAAACACGTGTCACCCTTCTAATCTTCCTTGTGAAGCCAATATATTGTTTGAATATGAAAAAAATCATTAAAAGCTAATATATATGGATAACATCTATTGACACGATATAATTGAATAATCTAGAGAGGGATAATATTCAGTTTATACGCTATAATTTATTTTAATTTTACATAAATTTTGGGGTTATTTGAAGAATGGAAATCGATACTTAGGATTAATTCATCAACATATCCATTTTCACTGATTAATTTGGTGGGATGTTAGGGTAGGACTTAAAATTTCATGTAAGGGTATAAAATATTAAAAATTTATATTAAAATATAAAAGGCGTAAAATTATAAGAGTTTTAAGAGTAAAAATTTAAATTATAAATAAATAAAAATATAAAAAAATAAAATATAAAAAATTTAAATTTTTTAAAATGTGCAACTGCCCTCTAGTACCTATAAGATTATTAATACTAATAAGGTCGCCTATTGCCTTATTAGGGTAAATATAAGTATCTCAAACATATTATTTCAAATAGTGAAATTATTTGGATTGTATTTTGGTTGTTATTACAATAATAATCGTTTGGATAATATTTTTTTATGAAAAATTAGATTTTTAGTGGTATTAGATAAGCCTACTCTCTTGAAAGTAGCAATTCTTTGGCACTTCAAATATTATACTATTGATTTTTTATTTATTTTTATTTTATCTTAAAATTTTATAAATTCATCTCCTTTATAATTTAATAAATTTATCTTTATGAATATTAAATTTTGTGTCTGTTCCAATCATCTTCATCATAATTATCGCCAAGTTATGAATCTAACACATTTATAAACACAAAGAGATGATCATGTTAACTAGGGGTGAGCGTTCGAGTGAGTCGAGTCAAAAAATTTCAAGTTATTCGAGTTAAGTCAACATATTTGACAACTTGAACTTTTTTGAAATTTTTTTCGATTTGAATCGGTTTTAACAAGTTCGAGTTGATTCGATTTTTCAAGATTATGTATAAATTTTAATTGTACTATTTATAATACTATAGTAAATTTTAATTCTAATTTAAATGACTCTCTCTTTATATCTACATATATATTTTTTCATATTATTTTTTACATGTATAAATAAGATTTTGAATTATTATTATTATTATTATTATTATTATTATTATTATTATTATTATTATTATTATTATTATTATTATTATCATCACCAAATACCTTAGGTATGAATATATGATTTCATTAAATTACGAGCCTCGTTAAAAACTTTTTATTATCTAGAAAATACCAAAACGAGATAAAAATAATGATAAATTAGATACAATAATATAAATACATAAATTAAAAATATAAAATAATTAACATAATTTAAATAATATAAAAAATATAAATAATAATTGTATTAAATAAAATAAAAAATAAATATGAAAAGTGACCATATTATAAAGAAAAGAAAATTAAAAGGTAAAAATAATAAAAATAAGAAGATATAATTGAAATAAAACTGAAAATAAAATTACAGGGACTAAATGTGTAACTAGACCCTAAGATTTTTTGAGTTATTCGATTTTTTGAGTAACTCGAACTTTAAAAATTTAAATTCGACTCAAAATCGAAATTTTTTTAAATCAAGTCGAGTTTTGCTCAACCCTAATATTAACCAGTCATTGTGCAACTCAAACCTAACATCCAATAGGTAAATTCCATGTTTTGTATAAATATCTATTCATCACACACTCAAGCCTAACATGTCATATATGCTTGGTCATAAATCATTTCATCTACGTTTTAAATTTCATTCATAAATCTAAAAATATTAAATATTTAAATATATTTAATTTTATATTTTCATATATATCGTACCTATAATATACTTAATTGAATTAAATTGGATCGGTAATTTTAATATTTTTTATGAGAAGAGTGTCCCCACCTATCAACTTCAATGTCCTCTAGTACTATTTATTTAATCATCTCCATGGGGAAAAGTTATGCCGCGTTTGCCACTTCACATGGTACTTTGGTGAGAGAGCAATTATATATTGGGAAGGAAGAAAGACAAAAAAGGCAAACACATGACCTATCGGCTATCACTCAATTGGTCATGGAAAAAATATTTATAATATGTCTGAGTAAATTGATAATTCAATCAAACATATTATAAATATTTAGTTAATAAAGTAATTATTATAATATTAAAAAACGTAAATTCAAATATAGCAAAAGGTATAGTGTAAGTAAAGTTGATAAGTCAAGGTTTCAATTTTATTTTATAGACAGATTGTCTTTAATCCGATTTTATTATTTTCCCCACCTGACATTTTTTCATTGGCTCACTGTCATCAAACAACCTGAAAGTCTAGAAATTTTTATTAAAAAATTTAATAATATTTAAAGAAGGATTATCTTTAATCCGATTTTAAATCATCGTTAAAATATCATAGATTTAAAAATAATAATTCTTGAGAAAAAATAATTGGATACAATATTGGTGCCATTTTCCCAATGATAAATTTGTCTATTAGTACTAAAATGTAATAGAATTTCATTTTAGTCTAATTAAAAAATTATATAATTTTATGTTAAAAAATTTATAATTTATCTCTGGTCCTAAAAAGTTATCTTCGTCTTGAGGGAAGAATTGTGCGGAATTAAACCTAAAATCTAATGTGAATCAACATTTTCATTCGCTACAAACTCGATTGATATACCAACAAACATTTAAAAAATAATTTAAATACAAGGCAAACTCACATTATATATTAGGTTAGGAGAAATTATATTATGGGTAAGTCTCACCACGTGTTTATGAGACCAATCAATAAAAATCATCCATATCATATTTTTTCACGTCATATATTTTTTAAAGTGAATCTTCACTCAAAAAAACTATTTTTAAAATGAATTAACAGTAAATATAAGTGAAGATTCACTTTGAAAAATATATGACATAGAAAAAATGATTAAATAGATGATTTTTATTGGTTGGTCCCATGGATGACGTGGTGGAACTTACCCATGATATAATTTCTTCAGGGTTAGAGACGATAAACAAATTATTTAGTTTGAATCATTTTAATTCAGATATTTTAGGGTTGATATTATTTGATTCAGTTTTAGTTTTGATTCAATTTTAGTTCGAATTTTTGGCGATTCAAATTATATTAGCTCAATTGATTTTTAGGTCAGATAATATCATGTGAATTAATTTCGGTGAACAATAAAGGATCTAATTTTGGGAATTGTTGAGGTGTGATTTAAGGCATTTTTGTTGTCTATGTATGCAATTCATGGTCATAAGGAGTCCAACATTCTCCTATGGTCGGAAAGCCAAAGATATCGTTCCAATTCCTTAAGGTGTGGGTCCAATCCTTGGGATTGATGTGCCATATATCCTACAAAGTCTTATCAAAGACTCAACTATTTTCATTGGACCCCACGGCCGTTTTTTCTGTTATTTTTCTCTCGAGCAGGTTTATCCCATGTAAAACTCCCCTCTCCCCTCTCCTCCCGACTACCCCACCTTCCCTGACTCTGCTTTTCCGTCCTTAACTTACACCAATATGGAAAATTTCCATGCTTCTATCAAACCCCGCCGTCCACCATCCTTTCCTCCTCCTATAAAACCACACCATTGTTTCGTTACAGGCAACAACATAGAGTATAGACTATAGAGTATACAGTAGACATTGAGATTTCGTCTCCAATATGAGAGTTGCTGCCATTGGTGTTACTTTCGACCCATTCACTACTACTACTAAACTCACTCAGACGCTGACTCAGTACTCTTTACCTTCTGCCGTCATTACTCCTCCTCCTGTGTTCACCACTCGTGAAAATCAAGAGCATTCATGGAATCATTTGACTCAGTCTAACTCGGATAAGCTCGCCAGGAATTGGATGGAGTATCAAGGGATCAATAACTGGGAAGGCTTGCTCGACCCACTCGACGATATTCTACGGAGTGAGATTCTGAGGTACGGGCAGTTCGTGGAAGCGGCGTATCGTGTTTTCGATTTCGACGCTTCTTCGCCGACTTTCGGGTCGTGTAAGTTCCCCAAGAACTCGCTGTTGACCCGGGCTTGCACTAAGGAGACAGGTTATAAACCGACCAAGAACCTGCGTGCGACCTGTGGGATTCAGTTGCCGGGTTGGGTAGACCGGGGGCCGAGCTGGGTTTCCACTCGGTCGAGCTGGATCGGTTACGTGGCGGTGTGTCAGGACAAGGAGGAGATCGCAAGGCTCGGAAGGCGTGACGTGGTGATCGCCTTCCGGGGTACCGCCACGTGCTTGGAGTGGCTGGAGAATCTACGCGCCACGCTGACGGATGTGGGTGGTCTTGGCGGCAGTGGGGCCATGGTGGAGAGTGGGTTCTTGAGCCTTTACACTTCTGGGAACGCCACGTGCCCCAGTTTGCAAGAAATGGTGAGGGGGGAGATCGGGAGGGTACTCGAAATGTACGGCGACGAGCCCTTAAGCTTGACCATCACTGGCCACAGTCTCGGCGCGGCTCTAGCTATACTTGCCGCCTACGACATAAACTGCACCTTTAATACGCCGCCGGTTTCTGTCATATCATTCGGCGGACCGCGAGTCGGAAACCAAAGCTTCAGATGCCAACTAGAGAAAAGCGGGATCAAGATTCTACGTATAGTAAACTCGGATGACCTCATAACGAAAGTACCAGGCTTCGTGATCGATAACAATGACACGGCGATCAATGTGTCAGGGCTGCCGAGTTGGGTCCAGAGACGCGTGGAAGACTCGCAGCTTATTTACGCGGACGTAGGTCAGGAACTGAAAGTAAGCAGCAAGGAGTGTCCGCACCTGAGCAAAGGAGGCGTGACGGCATTCCACGATCTCAGCACATATCTGGAATTAGTAAATGGTTTTGTTAGTTCAAATTGTCCGTTTCGAGCCACTGCCCGTAGAGTTTTATGCTAGAATTAGATAGTAACCAGTGAGCTAGGCATTGTACAGGAATGATTATGCTAACTTTTTTTTTTGTTGTTGTTGTTGATGGATAATGAATTAATGATATTAATCGAAATTAAAACAATTTGTTTAAATCGATTTTGTTTAATCGAGATTTATCATATTCAATCATAAATTTTAATTTTTCAAATAAAATAAATCGAATTAATTGTGATCCAATTGCCTAATTTGATATATATTACGCATACATATAAAATAATCTTATAAATACTATTATTTTACGAAAGAAATACACACCTCAATTTAAATCCTACATCACATTCAAGATTCTTGTTAAAATTTATGAGGTTAGTTACCCCGACGTCCAAGGCAAAGTTAATCCTCATGCGCATGTCTCACATCGTAGATCAAAACTTCATGCAACACCTTGTGCTGGAAACCGAGTTCGGTGTTTTATCATAACGAATACTTCATAAGTTGTGTGACACATGCTACGATAATTAATTTATGTAGGAATAAATATAAATTAATGTTGATTTAATTGATAATCAGTTTAATATCGTTTAAGTATATCTCAAGTTTAAGTATATAAATTAAGATTATGGGACAATGTAGAAAAAGATGGATCTAGGGATGGCAAATGGGCGGGGCGGGTACGAATACCCCCTCTCCCATATCTATACCCACCTAAAATTTTTATATCTATCACCTACTCATCACCCACGGTGGATACAATTTTCAAATCCACATCCGCCTATGTGGGTACATTCTTAAATCCATCTTCACACCCACCACTCAAAACGTATCCGCTTGTATATGCCTACAAGCAACTACTAATATTGAATTATGTAAAAATAAATCAGTCTTTTATAAAAAAAAAAGTAAAATTTTGCATACTTTATTGATTGATTAAGTGTATATATAACATATTTACACCTATATAAATTTAACTACATCTAACTAACTAACTAACTATAAGTAATTTAACTAAAACGTATTTTTACTGATATAAATTCTACTTAACTACAACTAATTAATATATATAGCTAACTTAGCTAAAACATATTTACACTTTTATAAATTTTACTTATCCACACATTATAAATTTTTAACTTGATTAATTCAAGCATGATCATAAATCATCAGTTTTTCAAACTAAATTAATTGAGTTCAAAGTCTACAGGCTTAAGGATTAACAAAGATTTTAAAACAAATTAATATCTTAGTACATAAAATCCCATAATAAAAGACAAAATCAAAGTCTATAAATAAAAATAGTTCAAAATCCATATGGCAGGTGGATATGAGGCGAGTGAATACGGTGCGGGTAAGGTCTTAAACCCATCACATACCCACTACCTATGATGTGTATGACTTTTTACATCCACACCCGCCCATTACCCACCAAACTTATACCCATTCCCACTCCAATTGGTGCGGGTGCGGTGCAAAATCCGCGAAACTGCACCCGTCTGTCATCCCTAAATGCATCGAAGGATAAGGCGATTGTCCCATTAGAATTTTAAAATTAATTTATTATATAAAATCTTTTCGGAAGATTTTTATGTTTTTTTATTAAAAATATTTTTTATTTTTTCTAAAATTTTAGAAGTTTTCCATAGATTTTTATAGCTCTCTAACATAAAGTCGGACGTTCATCTCTAAATGTATAATTACCTAAAAAATAGAAAAGGTAAAATTTAAATGAGTTGAAAATTAGAGACCTAAATAAGTAAATAACATTATTATATTTTATAAAAAAAAATAGACTCAATTAAGCCATCAAACTAATAAATTAAATTAATTAAATCTTTTAATATTTTTTTAAATTTTTTGAGATATTATTGTACGTAACATAGAATAGTTATATTACATTTAAAAAAAATTAATAACTTTTCTAATTTTCTTTTAATTTTTAGAACTTTAAAATTTTAAAATAATATAAAACTTCTAAAAAATTCAAATGACAAACTCTATAACATGCCATGTTCCATCAATTAATTCAAAAAAAAACTATTACAATTAACAAGTAAATGTTTGTAAAAGAGATAAAATGATTAAATTTAGAGTATAAAATTTAATTAGGTCCAAAAATATTCATAAGCTTATTTTTTTTCTAAGTTCAAGGGTTTATGATAAGATTTTTGTTGATCTCTCTTCCTTGAAAGGAAGATGAACATCTATGTATTGCAAATAATTCAACAATGCATATATACTGTAAGAGAAAAAGTAATTTTCTTGTCCGATTAGGAAACAAACTCCCTTTGGTAATAGAAAAATAATTTAGTGTGCGAGACGAGTTAACATATTGTTCATAGATTATATTATTGATGCGGTAGTAAAATATGTCAATATTCGATATTGAAAATTTAATTCGAGTTATATGAAGTAGGGATGCAGAAAAGATAAGATATATTTAATTTATTAGATTTTGACTCATTCGATTAATATTTATTCTATTAGATTTGATTTAAATTTGAGTTTTTAACAAATTAAAATATTTGATATTTGATTTGAAAGACTTGCAAGTTACTGAAAAATATAATATATTAATTTTAGTTTAGTTTTTTAAAAATTAAGGTAAACTAAAATATATGTTCTTGGATAATAAATTATTATTATTATTATTATTATTATTATTATTATTATTGTAAATGAGATGAGATAAATCATAATTTTACTTGAGTATGATTCGGTTAACATTTAAATCGAGTTTGAGTTCTTAACGAGTCGAGTTAAACTCAACATTACTTAGCTTGACTTGGATTGAGTAAGCTCAAGTTGGACTCGATTTTTAACAAGTTAAGTCGAACTCGTCATCACTCACACTTAGCTCTACTCATTTACACCCAAAGAAACACTGTTTGAAATAATTAATGCACGACTTAAATAAAAAAAAAAAAACTCTTAAACTCTGTCTCATGTTTACTTTTAATCCTTAATTTTTTTTGAATTTTTGTTACAATAAATATCTAAAATATTATTTTTAAATATTTTAAGTTTGATTATTATCTAAATTAAAAATATTTCGACTAAACAGACAACGATACGTCGCAAAAATTTATATATTTATTTTAATAAAATTAAAATATAGTTTATGTATTTAAAATGAAAAATAATAATTTAAATATTTATTTTAACTAAAAATAATTTAAAAACTAAAAAATAATTAAAAATATAATTTAAGGACTGATTTTTTCATTTAAGTCTTAATATTTTTAACTTTCTTTAGCCGCCAAGTATTTTTCCCTTATCAACGGCTTAGATCATTTTCATTTTGATCCAACGGGTGTAATGCATTGCAGCTGAAGGACAAGCTCAGTTCAGAATTTTCCTAGAGAACTGCAAATCTATTTCTCGGGTGGGAGGTTAAAAAAGTAGTAAAGCAAGCAAGAGCAAGATGTTTATCAGACCCTTTCTTGGTAAAATGACTTGTTAGGTCATCGTAAGTTCAAAATTATTTAATTTGATCCCTCTGAAAAAAGAGAGGAGTAATTTAGTCTTATCTAGGGTGCTCAACGAGTTGAGCAATTCGTGAACTACTTGAACTCGACTCGGTCAAAATTCAGTAAAGCTCGATTTATTGGTTGACTTGACTCGAACTCAAATTCAATACCTTAATGAATTGAGTCAAGCAAATTCTAACTCAACTCGATAAGTTCGCAAAAAGCTCGTTACTTTTTAAAAATAATTTTAAGTAATAACTTTAAAATTATTTCATTCAAAAATAAATCTAAATAATAACTTTTAATGTATGGATTGTTACTTTAGTTTTAATATGTTAGTTTGATGTATTTGTGGATTGTTAGTTTGAAATTTTGACTTTGAAAATGTTTAATACACTCTTTTGATAGTTTTTTGGTTAAATTTATTAATTTATGTAATATTAAGCATCATATATTATTATTAAATTTTACTTTTAATTAAAAAAGTAAACTTTTTTTTGAATAAAAACCGCTAATTTTATTAAACGAGAAAATACCCAATATTACAATAATAGTTTACAATTATTATTATAAACTAAATACATAATTTGGACATTTTCTTAAAACTAGCCACTTTAGATCATACAAGGACCATACATGAAAAAAGTTTAAAAAACTCATCCAAAGACTCGATTGGAAAAAAGACACGAACAAATCTGACAACATCAGCAAACGAACCACAAAAGGGGATTAATCTATTGAAAGACCACTGAAAATCGCAAATCAGAACTAAACGTCGCGATAAACAATCCACGATCGCAAACCGTGTATCCAAATTCAATCCGATGGTCCAAAGCAAGGAAGATCACCATGATAACAAATAAGCGTCATCTTATCAGTCGTGGCATCATCAGATCCAACCTTAAAAAACAAAAAAAAAGAAGAAAAAACGTACCAAAAGGTAGAATAGATCATGCTACAAGAGCAAAATAATTTATTAAAAACTAACAAATGATATAAACGAAACGATAGATTCCGACGATCGGCGACTAATATTAAAATTGGTGCCGCCGCCGGCACTCAAAGAAAAAGAAAAAAGAAAAAGTAAACTTTTTAGTAAGCTTAACGAACAATGAGTCCGAGCTTAACAAGTAACGGGTCGAACAACAAACTTTTTTAATGAGCATGCGTCGAGAACTATTCAACTTGTGATAGACATGGTCAATAAGCACCCCTACTCCTATCAATTTCGAAAGGCTTAACTATAAAATTAGGTTTAAATTATATCTATTTTTTACAATAAGTGTTTAAAATATTTTTAGTTCAAATATGTTGGCAAATTCTCATGTATATTGAAGTTGGGAAAAAAATTCCCAGAATATTGCTCCACTTTTATTTCCCATACTATTGTTTTTTCGACAATAGATTAGAAGACTGAGCCAAAAAGACACCGTCTTTAAATAGTATTGCAAAAAAAAAATGATGAAATCTTTAGGTTTTAACTTTTTTATGCATGTGTTTCTTCCACGTATAGATGTAGAAGTTGGAGCCGCTCCGTTTTTAACATTTTTTATTTATAACATTGTTCAAAGACGATGTCTTCTGACTTAGTCTTTCAATCTACTGTTGGAACAACAATACTTTAGGAAATAAAATTAGAATAATAATATTTTGTGAATTTTCCCCAACTTCAATATACGTGAGAATTTGCCAAATATGTGACTAACATTTTCTTTTGGTCAGTTTAAAGTTAATTTATCAAAAAAATCTATCACCTAATTATAATTTTACACATGATTTTTATTTTCAAGATGAAAATAAAAGGAATATAAATTAAAAATATCTCAACTTTTAATTTTTTAAATAGTCTTAGATCTCTGAAATTCTATAATCTTAAACTTAAATTTAATATTATTGTCGTCATTGATAGTCTTGTCAAACTTCACTATCATCGTATTAGAGGTCATTGTTCATTTCTCCCAATCATTCATCACTGATAATTGTTGAAAAATGTGTCAATTAGACAACCAACAATAAAGACGAAAGATTCAACCATTTGAAGGTTGATTGACACACTTTCACCGATTATTTTGATAGGTGATTGAGATTAATATGTGAGGACTTCGTCAATTTTCTTTTGGATTTTTAATATTTTAGATTATCTTAAAAATATATTTTTTTTATTTTTTATTTGTAAAAAATTAAAATAAAAGATATCTATCAAATTTTGGTCTAGTGATGATTTTTTAAACGATATTACCTTAAAATAATAAAAAAAATTAAAAATATTTTGAATAAAAAATACATTAAATACTTATTTTAATAAAAAAATACTTTAAACATATATTATAAATATATAGGGGTGTATTTTGTTCGTTTCATTTCGTTTCGTTTTTTTAATAAAATATAAAACGAACCGCAATCTGCGATTTTTTTAAAATAAAACCGAAAAGAAACTGAATGGTAAAATACCCGAAATATCCTAAACCAAAATTTGCGATTCGGTTAAAAATCGCGGTTTTTAATATATTTTTTAAATTAAATCAAAAAATATCCATTCAATTAATATCCACAAAATATTAATATATCTTTTATTAAAGACAATCAAATCTTCTACATTATAAATATCTCCTCAATAATAAATATTATAAAATAAATCCCAATTTAAAACACAATATTCCAAAAACTATATTCAAAATATACTAAGCCAAACATTAAAAAATTTCATCATCGATATAATCTAAGTCAAACAAAATGTTCTTCCTCATTCCTCAAGCAGCAGGCATTATTCATATGCACTTACAAATAAATAAAAAATTAAATTTAAAATAAATTATATTCTTTTAAAAATTAAAATATGCAAAATAATTAATTCTTTAATAAAAATATAGTTATATAATATTACAAAATTTTTATTCAACAACCTACAAAAATCTAATTCTTTTTCAAGAGTTAGATTTTTCAAGTTCAAATTTACCTTGTAAGAGTTTTAGTTCAATCAATCCTCAATAATCATCATTATTTCATTTAACCTCAAATCTTCAAAACCTATTAAAAGTCAATAACACACATAAAATGAGATTACTTACAAAAAATATAATTTACAAAAAATATAATTTACTTATCACTTATCACTTTCAATGTTTTTTATTTTCTCAATTTGTTCTTCCTTTTGGACTGGTATAGGTGAAGATTTTATCCATTTACGGACACAAATAAGACATTCGACAGTTTTAGGAGTTAAAGAGCTTCGAAAAGGGTCAAGCAAATGACCTCCAGTACTAAAAGCAGACTCTGAAGCAACTATAGACACATGAATGGCCAAAATATCTTGAGCCATTAAAGAAATTATAGGATGTCTTACTTTTGTTCTTCCATCAATTGAGCACATCAAATTTGTCATCATCGAGTTCTATTTTGTCCTCTAAATACTTTTCAAGTTCAGATTTACCTTTAATAAATACACTTTTGATCCGGTTTAGATGCCACCCGACTCGAAAGAGCTACACGGAAAATACCAAGACTAATCCGGAGACTCGCCCCCGATAAACAACCCTATTTTTTTCCTTCTTATTTTATCTATGTAATCACCATTTTGTCCGAGGTTCGAACTAAACCCTAAACTAAAACCCTAAACTAATTCCGTAAACCGAATCCTTTAAACCCTTAATTCACATCCCTAAATATTATATATATATTAAATAAATAAACCATAATCAAAAAAATTATTAATAATTATAATCTAAAATTAAAAAAATATTATATAAAACATCACTCGATTAAAAAACAATCCATATTATGATCCATACAAAATCTTCCAAGCCCAACATCCATTTTATTACAACCCAATCAAATCTATTACAAAGCCTGTGTACACCACTACGCCCAACTCCCTAAATCCAATACACTTTAAGCCAAACCGGTTATTAAACCATAACCCGAATACCCGTGACCCAGAGATCCAACCTAATTACAACCCATGAGCTGGATATCCACAAACCCAGGATTAACCCGGTTCGTCCCCTCCCCTTCTCGCGACCTTCAAGCTTCTGGAAATTCCAGAAGCATCTGAAGATGAACCGTTCAACTTCCAGGGAGGCATCCAACCATCACCCACGTCAGATCCTTGTTCTCACCGCGTCAGTGCCACATCGGAGATCTTTAGCCACATCGAACGGCCGTGTCAGCCCTCAATCTTTCTTTGCTGCAGAACCGGCCAAGAACAATGGACCCCTCCCCCTCTCAGTCGTACAAAGCAGCCACACCCACAAACAAACAAGAAACAAAAAGGACAGAATATCAGAATTAAGCCAGCATTTTTATTTTTATTTTCTATTGTAAAATTGGTTCTATAAAGCCATACGAAAGCAATGTAAACCTTAGATGGGGGATATTCACAAAAATCAATGTAAACAGAATATCAGGAATTTTTTTTCTTACGTTTCAAGGGTCGAGCCGGTTCTCCTCGTCGCCGGTCTTCCCTTCGCCATTCTTCTTCTTTTCTTTCTTTCGACTTCAAAACATGGGGTTTCATATCAAAGTTTTTTTTTTTTTTGAGAAAACGTTTCAGCTTTTTGAGTTTTAAAACAAAAGGAAGATTTTCGTTTCTGATCTGAAAGTTTTAGAGTTTTTTAAATAAAGAAAAAGGTTTTTAAGGATTTCCGCCATCGCCGGCCGCCGTTAGCGGCGGCTCAGTCGTCGGTTTCTGGGTTTGAACAAAAGAGGGGGCTGACTTCTCATAGAGAGATTTTTCTTTCTAATTTTTCGCAGAGAGGAGAAGAGTGGAGACTTCAGGCTTTTTAGCCTAAGCTTTCCCCATTTACGCAACATAAAACGCTGCCGTTTTCGACAGCTTTGACCCGCGTGGGGACCCGGATCCGGAGAAGGATCCACACGTTATGGTTAATGGGCTAATTATAGAACCAGTCCCTCAAGTTTTGGGACGATTGGCTTCCTATCACGGGTAAATACCTTTTTTGGTCCCCAAATCTGTTTTTCCGTTTCATTTTATCATTTGTCATCCGTTTATATTTTAAATTGACTTTTTATTTCTTGTTTTTTAACATTTTATCCTGATTTATTTCCTTTTTCGTTATTTTATTTAAATATGTATTAAATTTTATTTAGCTTTATCAACATACCATTAATGATAGCCTATTTTCAAGGAAATTTTGATCTTCTTTATATTTTTATTTACTTTCTATTTTATCATTTATTCATTTTTGGTTATTAAAGATTATCAAAAAATTATTTTCTTTTTAAATCTACCATAATTTTAGTTTCTATAAATTTGTTTTATCCCTTTTTTATTATTTTTTTCTTTACCTTTTTAAATAGCATTAATTGTCTTTAATTTCTAACTTTTTTCATTACCGTATAAAAGGGGAATGAATCATTAATTCGTTTTAAAAAAATTTCATGGCATTTAATGCTTTCCGCATGGTTTTGGTCTCTGTTTTCTCATTTCCCTATATATAGTTGTTTACTACACAAATAATTATATATTAAATACTCTTTAATATGTATGAATGTTGTATTATATATGTAATATTATAACCTATATATTATTATATATATTTTTTGTATTCATCATATTTATATAGTACATTATGCTTATTCTATATTCTATAATTTATATATATTATATGGTTTTATTATATATCATAATATATCATTTGTTTATTTTATTTATTAACTTATTTGTTTAACTTCGGCTTTACGGTGACCCGCAATCGGGAGTGATCCGTATTATTTATGGCTCGTTTAGTGTAAATAATTAACCTCTAACTTTTAATTTCTTGCAATTTATTTTCTCGCAACTAACATCTAACCTTTTTTTCTTCGTATTTATTCTCCCGCATTTACTTTATCGTATTTATTTTATCGCATTTACTTTCTCGTATTTAATTTACGCAATTTAATTTTCCGTATTTATATTTGTTGTAATTTAATTTCTTGCACTTTAAATTTCTTGTACATATTTTCTTATATTTGTTCAACATATGATACATTAATTAATAAAAAATGCGGTATCTCAATATTCGGTCGTAACGGGCCCGACACCAAACGTAGTAGTGGCGGTGTATGCGTTTACCTTCGAATATCGAGGTCTTTAAAATATATTCACATTCTTAAACGGATAATAAATTAATAAAAATATGAACTTGCAAATTTCTAATTTGGCCAATTATATTCGATTAGGTACCAATTTTTGGACGGTGTGGGGTATTTTTATATCTCATCCGTAACTGACTCCCGAACCCATTTTTAAAGAATCTCTGGTTTTACGGTGTCCGGTCTACCAAAGTGACCGGTGGCGACTCTAGTCTTTTTTAAAAATAAATCCCATTTTTATTCTAAATAATCCCCAATCCTTTTTATTTTTGAAATCCCTAATTTTCTAATTTGACCCCAAATTTTGAATAACCCCAATTTATTAATTTAAACCCTAATTTTTTTATAAATCCCCAAATTCATCATTTTTTTAATTTTTTTTCCTCAAATTAGGCACCAAAGATTTTTTTAACGATTCCGACATACTTTTATATTTTATATTTTTCGGATCGTTACAGTTGGCGACTCCGCTGGGGATCAATTTTGTTTTTACACAAAAGGAGAGTCAGGCTTTAGGACGAATATTTTTGCCATAATTGAAAAATGCAAGTTCATTTTAGAATTAGTTTGATATCTTTTTAGGAATGCGAATTTATTTTAACGCATTTTAAAATTTGACATATAAACCCGTCCATCTAGTTGGGGGGAAAATACTATTGCTTTCGTGTGGATATTGTTCCTCCGTATGGGCCTAGTTAGTACCTTCGGGGCTCGATTACCCTATGTTTTCGTGGGAATATTGTTTCCTCGTATGGACATAGCGAAAGGGTCCCCTCGATTTGAACTCGATTGAAATGAGCCTATAATGGGTGATGATCGAGGGTCTTGCTACCCTTAGTAGGGGACAACGTGGGCAATTCGAGTACCCCTTTAGCACCAAAACTGCATGTAGGAAATCTAAGTAACCCACCCTTTAGAGCCATGTGGTAACCCTAGAAATTAGAATATCATGTGATTAGGGTTATTTTTGTGCTATGACATGTTAGGTTTATTTTTTTCATTTATTTGTAAATATTTTGTTGTTTATTTGTGACATTTTGCATCACAACATAATTTAGTGTTCAGTTTCATTACATCATCATCACGATAGCATAATTTGCACAATAGTTTTTGTGACACAAGTACATAGTATAAATTGCATTATTCACATAAAAATTGTCATCATCATTAATTGCATTCATTTTAATGATAATCGTACCTTATATGTAACACCCCGATCCGGATGTCACATTAGGCCTCCGGCCCACAACCTGTATTTTAAAATTCTTTCGAAAGCCCAATAATTAAAATCCAATTCAAGTCCAAAATACTATTCATAAAATCCATTTAAGTTAAAACCAAGCCCAAAATATTATAAAGTAATCGGAGCTCCAAAATATTACAAATCATTTTGAATATTCGACTTGAAATAATAACAGAGTTACAAAATACATAGGGTCCAACTAAGTACTTGCCCACTAATCTATAAATGTACTCTGACATAGGTCGATGCTGAAATCCAAACCTCGATGGTGCTCCACGAACCGGCTTCACTTAACCTACGCATGAAAACACATTTCGAACGCTGAGCTACTAAAGCTCAGTGGGTACGCCAAACTCGGCCAACATCATGCATATCATAAGCAGTAAAGCATAACATATAAACATCGTGCATGATATGATGATCTAGCATCCTTGCCTACCACATGGCATAAACAATGAATAATATCGCACACAGCATATACATGTCACATCACAAAATAACACACAAGAGTGAGGCCTGCGTCCACACAGTACCGGGATCCTATACTCAGGATTGAGGCCGCCCTCAAATCCTATGCCCGGAATGTTACATTGGACATCTTCAAACGAGGCCGCCTAACGTTTGGAAAGGGGTGGAGGCCACCCAACCAACCCCATTCTCGGAATGTTACATCGAACATCTTCGAGTGAGGCCACCCAACACTCGGAATAAAAGTCTTCAAAACATCATCCGACATGTTACATCGGATGGCATTCAACGTGTTGCAACACTTATGGATATTCGGATTTCCATCACACAAGGACTCAAACCACACAAACGATCCACCTAAGATCTTAGCACAACAAGATATATTAAGACTTATCATACCTTAGTCTTTCGGGGTTATAAACATCAATCTTGGTTAAATAATTCATTTTCTCATATATAGGTTTCATTAGGACTCTTAATACCCTTATCGAACCTCAAACAAAACTTAACTTGTCAAGATTACATAGGGGTATCGATACCCTTATGTAGGGTATCGAAACACCCTGCATCGATGCCCACCCAAAGAGGGTATCGAAACATGGGTATCGATACTAGCATCGATACCCTTTGACCAATTCCAAAGTCAACGAAAGGGGACCCTCCAACATCGATACTGGTATCGATGCCATTATGCCACTAGAGGTCCCGGTATCGAACCATGGTTCGATACACCTGGCCACTTAGCCTATTTCCACTCATGGGTATCGATACCGGTAGCCCGTGTATCGATATCCCTGCACGAAATGCAGGTCTGCACTTAGAAATTTCTAAGGATTCTTCCCAAACATTAATCTATTCGATTCTAAAGTGTTCCTACTCATTCTTAGAAAGGTTTCAAGTGTTTTAACATTATTTTCAAGCCATCAAACACACAATTACGAAATTCACCATTAATGTCCTCAAACATGCACACCAAGCATTCATACATGGATTTCTATATGCTATGCACTCTACCATGAAATGCAAGATAATTAGAAGAGTTGGGAGTACCAACCTTAAGCAACACAACAACCAAAACGATTTTGCCCTCCTCAAGCCTTTTCTTTCCCCAACCTTTGTGATGAAGTTCCCACTTCCTTCTCATATTTACCTTAAAAGATAGATCTCTCCAAGCTATAAAACTTCCTCTCTTGCACCAAAACGTGATTCACACCCCACAAGCACAAGTTAGCACCTTTACTCTCTAGTTTGGGTTGGAAGAAAGATGAAGATAAAGATAAAATGGTGACTTCACTATGCTCAGATTTTTTTTTCTGCAACACAAACCCCCCACAAAACCCTTCTCTTTCAACTATTTAGACAATTACCAAACTATCCTCCACTTACAACCCCTAAGGCCCTAAACCACTCAAGCCCAACAAGCCAAAGCCCAAAACCACACTAACTTGGGTCCAAAACTGAAGCCCAAACTCTCGAGTTAACCCGACACTCGAATCCGAAACCCGGGTCGTTACATTATATTAGTCACATTTGCTTGCATTATTTTAGTACTTAACACACATGTATATAATTATATCACATAAGTATTCAACTATAATTTCATCTGTTCATATCACATTTGCATCACACTTATATCAATGTTTGTATATTAGCATTTTATTTAGGGGCATGCATGATCCCTCATTTTTAATAAATGTGATGTCTCAACCGGTATACCATGACGAGCTTCATCAGCAAGCCTGATAGTCAACATCTGCCAACAGTGAAAGCGGTCACACATTTTGGGGCACTCTAGGTAAGTCTAAAAAAATTGAAACAAAAACAAAAACAAATAATTTGACCTAAGACTACACCTTCAAGGTTTAAATAAAAAGATGCTTTTTGTCATCCCCGTATATCAATTTCATAAGGGACATCGGCTATGACCCGGAGATTGGTTCCAAACAACCTGTGTCTAATTGAATTTTTAAGTTGATGAGATTACAAATATGTGACTCGCATTTCGTTAAAGACGACATAAATAAAAAAATAAATAAAAAGGAAAAAGAAGAAAGAAGAAAGAAGAAAGAAGAAAGAAGAAAAAAATGGGAAAAAAGAAAAAAAATTGAAAAAAATTGCATTCAAGGCCTAGTAATAGTCCTTAATCAAAAGCACTCCAATGTTCGAAACCTGGTAATAGGCTTTTCCGAATAAGAGTGTGGAACTTTTGGGGCACTCCGCTGAAGCTCATATCCACCGCTTCATGAGTGATGATAATATTTTCAAAGTCATGACAATGCCGAATAACTCAATAATTTGTTGTTTGCTCCATCATTTATCTCGAGCCAAAGGAATGTGATGAATTGAATTCCCCAAACAAGAATGAAAAATGAATCGACCAAAAATAAGTGGTCTCGAACCGAAGAAACTAAAATGCGTTTTGCATATTTAGACATCAATTCAACTTTTAAGGTCTCCTAGACACAAAATTTGTTTGGGGCAATCCCCGATAAGCTTTTAATGTTGTTTGTGCACTTGATATTCGGGGCCCTCAATCTAGCTCAATATATTTGTAACCCGAGAAATAAAAAGAAAAAAACTCATTTTTAATAAGCATCACACATTCATAAAATTCAAAAAGTAAGAGACCAACAATAATGGTGCCTTTGCATTTTGCCTACAAGGCTCATCAGTCGACCTTCACCAAGAAAGGTAACAATTCGAAACAAGACGGTCAAACCCACAAAAGGTTGGGGCATCATCAAAAAAATAAAATACAATCAATAAAAACAGCATCATTGTATATCATCTTTGCATGCATTACATCACTATCACACATCAAATGCACAATAACATATCTATTTTTATCACATATCATTCATGACTCATGTCATCCTTCTCATTGTCATGCATTCGCATTATGCATACATCATCTAGATATAGGACACCCCCATCATTGCATGCTCTTCATAGTAGTATCACATTTAAATGCATACATCATGTATCAACATCTCATATACTCATGGCCCACTGCATTGCATGCCATTCATATCAACATTATCACACTCATGCATCACATACTAAGTCATAACTACCATGCATCGCATTGCATCATACCGTACATCAAGTTAGGTGCACCATGCATCAACTTCAAATAAAAAAAATAACAGGTTCTAAACAAAGCTCTCAACCAGGAAGATCAAATCGATGAATACTCATCCAAGAAGGAAGTCAGAACCAGCAAAAGAGTTGAAACCTCAAAAGGGAGGAAAACCATGCCAAAAAATGACAAAACAAAGGAAGTAAAAAAAATGTAATTTTAAATGAACAATTATTAACCATGGATTTCTCTTTTCTTTCAGGTCTTGTCTCATCGTCAACGGTGCAATAGACCAAACAATACCAAAAAAACTGGTCATGCCTCTGCGTCGGAGTCGTAGCTTGGTCCCACATAAAAGATCATGCCTCTTCGTCAGAGTTGTAGCTTGATCACCCAAAAAAACAAAAAAACGATCATGCCTCTTCGTCGGAGTTGTAGCTTGACCACCCAAAAATATCGGACCATGCCTCTTCGTTGGAGTCGTAGCTTGGTCCCACATAAATGATCATGCCTCTTCGTCAGAGTCGTAGCTTGATCACCCCGGTCATGCCTCTTCGTCAGAGTCGTAGCTTGACCGCCCCAAACCCGATCATGCCTCTTCGTTAGAGTCGTAGCTTGATCACCCCGGTCATGCCTCTTCGTCAGAGTCGTATCTTGACCACCTCTAACATCTCGATCATGCCTCTTCGTCAGATTCGTACCTTTATCACCCCTAACACCTCGGTCATGCCTCTTCGTCGGATTCGTAGCTTGACCACCCCTAACAAACCGATCATGCCTCTTCGTTAGAGTCGTAGCTTGATCACCACTAACATCTCGATCATGCCTTTTCGTCAGAGTCATAACTTGATCAACACTAACTTCCTGGTCATGCCTCTTCGTTAGAGTCGTAGCTTGACCACCACAATCATCCACCGGGCCATGCCTCTTCGTCAGAGTCGTAGCTTGACCCAACCAACAGATCTTGTCTCGTCGTCGGAGGCGTAGCGGATCACCCATATTAAAACTTTTCTTTTTACTTTTATCTTTTAATTTTTGCAGCTTTAAATAAATACATGATACCGTGTTCTGAAACAACTTTTTTTATTCGTGCAGGTTTCGTCTTTCAGTGAAACGAAGAGATGAACAAATCAACCGAACCTTGACTCTTCGTCGGTGGTGTAGCAGGTCAAATAGACGAGTTTATTTCTCAAACAAATTGAAAGATGAGTCAGTGCGAGTGTGAAGAAATTGAGATGTTGGTGCTATCATAGAGTAAACCAATCGATCAAATAATAGTGGTTTAATCTGTCAACAAATTTATTGCTGGTAGAGCATGTTCAAATTGAAACGAAAGATCGTGGCATGGGCTAAGTGAAAGTTGGACCGAACAAATATGGTCATCTTATGTCTTTGTTTTATCATTGTTTCACAACGACGAACAAAGAGGGGCAGTAATCACCATTTTTGTATGGGGTTTGAACTAAACCCTAAACCAAAACCCTAAACTAATTCCCTAAATCGAATCCTTTAAACCCTTAATTCACATCCCTAAATATTATATGTATATATTAAATAAATAAACCATAATCAAAAAAATTATTAGTAATTATAATCTAAAATTTTAAAAAAATATTATATAAAACATCATTCAATTAAAAACCAGTCCATATTATGATCCATACAAAATCTTCCAAGCCCAACATCCATTTTATTACAACCCAATCAAATCCATTACAAAGCCTGTGTACACCACCAAGTCCAACTCCCTAAACCCAATACACTTAAAACCAAACAGGTTATTAAACCATAACCCGAATACCCGTGACCCAGAGATCCAACCTAATTACAACCCATGAGCCAGATATCCACAAACCTAGGATTAACCTGGTTCGTCCCCTCCCTTTCTCGCAACCTTCAAGCTTCTGGAAATTCCAGAAGCATCTGAAGATGAACTGTTCAACTTCCAGGGAGGCATCCAACCATCACCCACGTCAGATCCATGTTGTCACCGCGTCAGTGCCACATCGGAGATCTTCAGCCACGTCGAACGGCCGCGTCAGCCCTCAATCTTTCTTTGCTGCAAAACCGGCCAAGAACAATGGTCCCCTCCCCCTCTCGGTCGTACAAAGCAGCCACACCCACAAACAAACAAGAAACAAAAAGGACTAAATATCACAATTAAGCCAACATTTTTCTTTTTATTTTCTATTGTAAAATTGGCTCTATAAAGCCAAACGAAAGCAATGTAAACCTCAAATGGGGGATATTCACAAAAATCAATGAGAAACAATATTTTCAGAGCAACTATTTTCTTATTTTGAAACATCAAAGAGTTAGGATTTTTTGGTCTTACCTTTCAAGGGTCGAGCCGGTTCTCCTCGTCGTCGGTCTTCCCTTCATCGTTCTTCTTTTTTTTCTTTCGACTTCAAAATAGGGGGTTTCATATCAAAGTTTTTTTTGAGAAAACGTTTCGACTTTTTGAGTTTTAAAACAAAAGGGAGATTTTCGTTTCAGATCTGAAAGTTTTAGAGTTTTTTGAACAAAGAAAAAGGGTTTTAAGGATTTCCGCCATCGCCAGCCGCCGTTAGCGGCGGCTCATTCGCCGGTTTCTGGGTTTGAACAAAAGAGGGGGTTGAGTTCTTATTTTAGAGAGATTTTTCTTTCTGATTTTTGGCAGAGAGGAGAAGAGTGGAGGCTTCAGGCTCTTTAGCCTAAGCTTTCCCCATTTATACAAACATAAAACGCTGCCGTTTTGGACAGCTCTGACCCACGTGGTGACCCGGATCCGGGGAAGGATCCACACGTTATGGTCAATGGGCTAATTATAGAACCAGTCCCTCAAGTTTTGGGAATATTGGCTTCCAGTCACGGATAAATACCTTTTCTGGTCCCCGAATCTGTTTTTCCGTTTCATTTTATCATTTTTCATTCCGTCTATATTTTAAATTGACTTTTTATTTCTTGTTTTTTAACATTTTATCCTGATTTATTTCCTTTTTCGTTATTTTATTTAAATATGTATTAAATTTTATTTAGTTTTATCAACATACCATTAATGATAGCCTATTTTCAAGGAAATTTTGATCTTCTTTATATTTTTATTTACTTTCTATTTTATCATTTATTCATTTTGGTTATTAAAGATTATCAAAAAATTATTTTCTTTTTAAATCTACCATAATTTTAGTTTCTATAAATTTGTTTTATCCCTTTTTTATTATTTTTTCCTTTACCCTTTTTAAATAGCATTAATTTTCTTTAATTTCTATTTTTTTTTATTACCGTATAAAAGGGGAATGAATCATTAATTCGTTTAATAAAAATCATGGCATTTAATGCTTTCCGCATGGTTTTGGTCTCTGTTTTCTTCATTTCCCTATATATAGTTGTTTACTACACATGTAATGATATATTAAATATTCTTTAAATTGTATAAATGTTGTATAATATATGTAATATTATAACCTATATATTATTATATATTATATATTATATATTTTGTATTCATCATATTTATATAGTACATTATGATTATTCTATATTCTATAATTTATATATATTATTATATATCATAATATATCATTTGCTTATTTTATTTATTTACTTATTTGTTTAACTTCGGCTTTACGGTGACCCGCAACGGGGAGCGTATTATTTATGGCCCGTTTAGTGTAAATAACTAACCTCTAACTTTTAATTTCTCGCATTTTAATTTTTTGCAATTTATTTTCTCGCAACTAACATCTAACCCTTTTTTCTTCGTATTTATTCTCCCGCATTTACTTTATCATATTTATTTTATCGCATTTACTTTCTCGTATTTAATTTACACAATTTAATTTTTCGTATTTATATTTGTTGTAATTTAATTTACGCATTTACTTTCTCATGACGGTGTATGCATATTTACCTTCGAATATCGAGGTCTTTAAAATATATTCATATTCTTAAACGGATAATAAATTAATAAAAATATGAACTTGCAAATTTCCAATCGAGCAATTATATTCGATTAGGTACCAATTTTTGGGCGGTGTGGGGTATTTTTATATCCCATCCGTAATCGACTCCCGAACATATTTTTAAAGAATCTCTGGTTTTACGGTGTCCGGTCTACCAAAGTGACCGGTGGGGACTCTAGTCTTTTTTAAAAATAAATCACAATTTTATTCTAAATAATCTCCAATCCTTTTTATTTTTGAAATCCCTAATTTTCTAAATTGACCCCAAATTTTGAAAAACCCCAATTTATTAATTTAAACCCTATTTTTTTTTATAAATCACAAAATTCATCAATTTTTTAATTTTTTTCTTAAATTAGGTACTAAAGATTTTTTTTAACGATCCCGACATACTTTTATATTTTATATTTTTCGGGTTGTTACAATCTAGATACTTTATTTTGATCCTATATGTTCATGCATATATTATATTCAAATGCAACAAAAACAGATAAGGAACGAGTCCTAAATAACATGCTTTAGGGACCAAAATGTAATTTTCTAAAAACTAAAGGAGTAATTATGAAATTAATGTTACCAATCTTTAATTAAACATGATTGCATGTCAAATTTCAGCTTAAAATGAAGTCTACAACTCAATTAGTTGAATGCTCAAGATTTAGGGACTAAAACGTAAGGAATCTAAACTTACTTTCGGCCTTTAACTACTTTAATGAAAAATACTCTTAAGTACACGTTATCCACATACCATATACAACTTCAACAATCACATAAACACATATAAGAACGACATCAATATACTCAACATGATTTCTAGATGCATTACAACCTAAATAACCACATCAATAATTCACACATAGCGATAAAAAGAATCAAACTTCAAGATATTTCAATTTAGTATCTTAATATTCAATTACATGTTCAAGTAGGTAATTCAAACCTCAAGTCACATAGCTTAACATATAACATCCCGACTAAAGGCATCATGTAGAACTAATATTTTGATATAATAATTGAAAATAGTTTTGGACTAAATTGAAAATATTTCAAAGATGGTTTTATGTCCAAACAACTTGAAAATAAGTTTGAGATATTTTCAAGGACTTGTTAATGTGTTTTAAATGTTTTAAAGAAACCAAAGAACAAAAAATATCCTAGGCGTTTCGATACACTTCCCAAGTGTTTCGAAACAGCTTGCCTAATTTAAAGGAAAATGTCCAGGTGTTTCGATACGCCCCAAGGCATTTCAATACGTTGTTGTCTCTAGATATAATGGTTTCGATACGTGTTTCGGTACACCTCCAACGGTCATTTAAAAACCCCAACGATTTTATAACCCCCCAACGGCTAGGAGAAGTATCAAAACGGGCCTTAGCCGTTTTGATACCATGAGCTAAGGGTTTCGAAACTCCTCTAAGGAGTTTCGATACCAGTTCCTAAATGCAGTTTCAACGCCTATTTCCCAAAGCAGCTGTATCGAAATAGCTTCCACGTGTTTCGGTACCGATCTTACCAGAAGCATAAATAAGCCTCGAAAATAGCTCCAAACGGCTCCAAATCAATCGCAACGATCACCAACGGCTAGAAGATCATTTGGGATGATAAAAGGAAGTCTCAAACATCAAGAGTAAACGAATGGTTACATTATAACAATATTATAATGAGAAAATTGTCTTAGAGCTAAATTTTATTCTTTGGGTAGACAAAAACACTTGTGAGCTAAATTGTCAATGTATGCTAAAGTATCTTAGGATTGTGTGAGATATTTGTTGCAAACAATTAGCCTTATTAGAAGGATTATTAAAGTTTGCTTAGTTTATCTCTTTGTTGAGAGGATTCCCAAAGTTCGGGTTGTGAACTTTGGATGCTTGATTCGGGTTTGAATCAAGGTTTGTTAGGTTAGCCCTTTGTCCTCAAAAGAAAAAGATTCTTATTGAATTTGGAAAATCCTTAGTAGGAATCTATGGTAGTGGATCTAGGTGCTTTTTCGAAGGCCAAACCACTCTAAAATCCTTGTGTTCAACTCTTATCTTTTTGCTTCCACAACTAACACCCAAATTAAGTGTTCTTCATCACTTGACAAGCTATTATCGGTTATTCATTGAGCCACCTTCAAGCTTAACAATTGGTATCAGAGCGAGGCTCAATCGTGAGGATTAATATCCTATTGAGAAGATCCGGAGAGCTCGACCAATTACCGATCAACCGAAAACTCATGGCGCAATCTATTGACAAGCCGCATTTCTTTTACGGGTCCAACTACTCCCAATGGAAGATAAGGATGAAGTATTTCATCAATTCAAGAGATTACAAGATTTGGGATATAGTGGAAGATGGACCATTTGTGCCATAAGGAACTGAGGAATGGAGCGTGGAAGAGCGCAAGAAGATGAATTTAGCAAGGCTTTGCACATTCTCATTTGTGCATTCCATCTAATCATCTACGAAAAGATGTCTTCTTGTGAGAGTGTCAAGTAAGCTTGTTTGTAAGCTTCAAGATGAATCTGGAAGAGGACATTGCAAAGATGTTTGATCGTTTCTCTACCATCACCAATGGTCTTAGAGGATATGGAGAGATCATTCAGGAAGAAAAGCTTGTTTGTAAGCTCATCTATTCCCTTTCCGAGTCATGGGACTCGAAAAAGACCGCCATCATCGAAGCAAAGAATTTAAAGACTCTCAAGCTTGATGAACCATGGGGTCACTCACACATCAAATTATGATGAAAGAAAGAGAAGAGGAGAAGAAGAAAGAAGAGATTAGATCGATGGGGAAGAAGAAGGTCCAAGAGCTTGGTGTAAATGTCAACACCATTGCTCTCAAGTCCTCCAAGTGCATCCACCTTGAAGATTTAAGTGAGGAGGATAGAGAAGAAGAATGAAGAGCTTGCCCAACTCTTCATAGACTTCGATCAATTCGTGAGGAACAAAAGTAAGAAATCCTCAAAGCACGAATCAAAATTGAAGATAAAGGATTCCCACAAGTCAATCATAAAGGGATCATCTTCAAAGAAGCAAGCATATGTGGCTACTTGTAGTGGGGGGAATCCACCGAAAATGAAGAAGCCAACTTATGCTTGATGGCCCTCAATGAGGGGAGGTAGCTTCTAACTCTCAAACTTTAAATTCTTATTCATTTGATGAGTTGCAAGAAATTTATGATAAATTGGTTTTTGATTTCAAAATTACATTTTCAAAGAAAAAGAAATTGATTTCAAAGTTGAAAATTGAAAATGACTTTTGAAAACTAATTTGGAGTTTGAAGCAAAAATGAAAGATTTTGAACTTAAAGTTTTTTATTTTCAAATTTTTCTTCAAACAATGGAAAAAGATCATCAAGTTGCTTTATATGATCTTAAGAAAGATAAAAGATTTGATTTCCAAAGAGCTTGAAAACAAAAATAATTTGGGAAAGTCAAATTTTTATATGAGACAATCTAGTGAGCTAAATTTATTGGTGAAAAATGTTTTAGATGTGTTTGGGTCCCAAAAGGACTAACCATTTCAACTAAAAAGGATAAAATTAAAAAATGGATTCCTAAGGGGACTAAATTATATGCTACTAACGTTAAAGGATCCAAAGCAATTTGGATACCAAAAATTACTTGATTATCTTATTTTAGGTGTGATGGAGGTATGAGCAACTAAGTGCAAGATTAAGGGGGGCTCCATACACACAAGAAGGACACTATAAGAAGGAAGGCTTCACATCCTCTCTTGAGTTCAAGTGTGGTAAAAATCTAGTTTTTAGCTTTAATTTTGTTTATCTTTTGTTTAAACTAGATTATCATATATGTTGGACTAACACTTAGTGATGCCCTGAGTAAGGGGGAGACTTTTGTTTTTATAAACTAACTTTTGATATCTGATTTTTAAACAATTGACAGATTTTCAAACTTGTTTTTGAACCATTTTTGATATAACAAAAAGGGGGAGAATGTTATGAAAATTGATTTTTCAAATAGTTTATTGAGTAAGGGGGAGCTTTATTGTTTTTTAATCATTATTCTCATATTCAAAGTTTTATTTCACAAAGGGGGAGCAATATCAAAAATAATTTTTCAAGTTTGTTTTATTATATCAAAAAACGGGAAATAATAAAACTAATATTTTGATATAATAATTGAAAAATAGTTTGGACTAAATTGAAAATATTTCAAAGATGTTTTTATATCCAAACAACTTGAAAATAAGTTTGAGATATTTTTAAGGACTTGTTAATGTGTTTTTAAATGTTTTAAAGAATGAAAAGAACACAAATGTCCTAGGCGTTTCGATACATTTCCCAAGTGTTTCGAAACAACTTGCCTAATTTAAAGGAAAATGTTCAGGTGTTTTGATACTCCCCCTGTATCGAAACAGCTTCCACATGTTTCGATATTGATCTTACCAAGAACAAAAATAAACCTTGAAAACTGCTCCAAACGGCTCCAAATCAATCTCAATGGTCACCAACGGCTAGAAGCTCATCTGGAATGATAAAAGGAAGTCTCAAACATCCAGAGTAGATGAATGCTTACATTGTAACACATTATGATAAGAAAATTGTCTTAGAGCTAAATTCCAATCTTTGGGTAGACAAAAACATTTGTGAGCTAAATTGTCAATGTATGTTCAAGTGTACTAGGATTGGGTGAGAACTTAGTTTCAAAAAATTAGCTTTATTAGAAGGATTATCAAAGTTTGCTTAGTTTATCTCTTTGTTAAGAAGATTCCGAAAGTTCAGGTTGTGAACTTTGGATGCTTCATTCGGGTTTGAATCAAGATTTGTAAGGTTAAACCTTCATCCTCAAAAGGAAGAGATTCTTATTGAATTTGGAAAATCCTTAGTAGGAAGCTAAGTTAGTGGATGTAGTTGTTTGTTCGAAAGCCGAACCACTCTAAAATCCTTGTGTTCAACTCTTATATTTTTGCTTCCACAACTAACACGCAAATTAAGTATTCTCCATCACTTGGAAAGCTATAATCGGTTATTCATTGAGCCAACTTCAAGCCTAACACATCATAACCTACTTTCAACATAAGGTTCATAAAGCTATCATTCAAGCAACATCAACATTCATAAACATCAAACATGTATAAGCATACGACTACTACAAGTCTCATCAATATAATAATATTCTTAACATGGTAACTGATATGATCCTAACTAGACTCATCATTTCACATATACTTTTCATACCTTGGACTTTTTCCATGAATTATTTAAATGGAGTTCTACCATACTTCGTTCTTTATTTGCTCATTTACACATTATATCCTATCACTTATTTGCATGATTTATAATTGTGCATGAATCTAAATGAATTTTATTATTTGCATGATATCAAATTTCATGAAGAAATAAGCATGCTACTTCATTCAAGCATGTACGTTAGTTAGATTCATTTAACTATGTATAGCATTAAAACATTAGTTCATTAATGCATGTAGTTCATTAATAAAGTTAGTTCATTGATAAAACTAGTTAATTCATTGAATTAGTTAATTAATGAAACTAAATCTTATATTGTTTTATGCATGTTTTTTTAATTAAAATATAAATAAAGTTTACCTTTGTGTTAGCTAAATGAAGGGAGATGAACAGTCACACCAAATGCAAGAATGCAAGTCAGATTGATCTCCATTTTTGAACTGGATACGGGACGATTTAAGTCTTGAAGTCTCTTTCAATTTTATTCCTCTGTCTCTTAGCTTTCCGACGCCTTTTGAATCACCTTAATCTGATATCGTAAGTTTGATATATGATTGATTTACCGAAGACAATGTAGGCTGGAATTTTCATTACAAGAATTTTGTGTAAAGATGATTTGGATGAGTTTGAGCCAAGGAAGAGTCCCTTCATCTTCATCCAAGAGAAAATTCATTTAAGGTCTTCTTTATTCACATATTCACGTTAATTCAAAGCTGATTTTTATTCGTACAAATGAAGGACATCATTGTACAAATAATCAAGGCATTCAAGTCATTTCTTCATCATCTTTTAAAAGGCTATTTGTATTCTACATGAAGACAAGCAATGAAGGCCCTCTTAATGCATAACATTATGAAATTCAAGAAGGTTAATTAGTTTGAGGATCAACATAGAATTGGAAGAGACACTCCCCCTTTGCTACCAAAGTGTCTACATACATCAAGTGTCCATTTTTACCCCTTTTATTCCATGAAAGAGCAAGACAAGGCAACCCAAGAGTCCTTCCACCATTTGGAAGAAAATAAGCCTATATTTAGCCTAAATTAAGTCCACATTCATCATAAATAACCATGAACATTCAACCACTTAATGATAGAAGAGAAAAACAAAGCATTCATTAACATTCATCACTATAAAGATGAAGCATTCATATCTTGTTGTAAGACTCTTCATATGGTTCCTATGAATACTATAAATAGGAAACTTTCATTTCATTTGTAATAAAAAACTTTTGATATAAGAAAACTCTTTTGAAAGTTTGCTTTCAACTTTGTTCTTGCAAGAACTCTATCGACTTCAAGTTAGACTTGTAGTCTTCATCAAATTCATCTTATTATCGCGTTGGTTCCTAGCTCCTTATAGCTAGTGGGTCATGTGCTACACTCCTAACACATCGAATCCATTATATTATATTGTTGGTTCATAGCTCCATATAGCTAGTGGGTTATAATCCATTTATCCCTTAAAGCTACATAGCCACACCATTACAATTACACATTCCTAACTTTCCTTCATTTCATATAACCACTAGAACCATCACACTTTCATACACTTCAAACCTCTTTCATATCTTTCATTCCATCATTTCCTTATTATTATTCTTATTTCATTCTTACGCTTATGTTTATGAAATTATAGCGTACTAATTGTTGTGATATCTCTTCTTACCTATAATCACAATCGGGCAAACATCATATATGACTCGGATAATACTATCGGGTTCATATCAATTGGTAATCAGAGCCTAGGATATTTTGTAAGAAGGTCGCTGTAACACCCTCGACCTGGTGCAACATCGGACCTCCGATCCAAAACCTTTATTTAAAAATTTCTTTCCAAAAGTCCATAAAGACGAGTCAAAATCCATTTAAATCATAAGATAACAAAATCCAAATCCATTAAAAAATAAAAATCCGAGTAAGTTAAAGTAGCGGAGCTCCAAAACATTACAACTAGTTTTAAGTATTCGAAAATAAATAAAACAAAGTTACAAATTATACATATAGGGTCCTACAAGTAAAAATGCCCACTATGCCTAATAACAATAATCTGACAACAAATGTCGATGCTGAACCCACCACGATGATGCTCCTCCGAATAGCTTCCCTTAACCTACGCACGAAAATACATTTCGAACGCTGAGCTACTAAAGCTCAGTGGGTACTCGGCCAACCGGTCCACATCAAGCATAGCATAAAATAAGCATAACAACATGAATGATGACATGGCATGAATACGATGGTGCTACCATAACCGCCTAAACACATGATATCATAATGACATATTATCGACACATAGCATATGCATGACAAGAGAACCCCGCACAGCATCTCAAGTTCTTAACTCATATTTATATCTCATATATATGTATACATATAACGTTGTCCATATCACCTCATAGTAGTATAAAAGTAGGGGGACCCATCAACACTAATCAAGGTCCGTGGCAAGCCACTCCACATAATCCGCTAAGGAACCCATCAACACTAAGCAAGGTCCTAGCTGGTCTTCCGCATAATATACTACCGATAACCCATCAACACTAAGAAATGTTATCAATTTTACATCTCATATAATATTTACTCTAGTAACCCATCAGCACTAAGCAAGGTTACCAGATTATCTCATAATCATATAATATATAGTCTAGGGAACCCATTAGCACTAGCAAGGTCCCTAGTAAGCCACATGACTCAAATATGTCACATCTAATCCTTATTGGTTCCACATACTAGTTTATACCACAAGATTCCAATTATTATCCAATTATCTCTTTAACGGGGCTAGGTGTCTATTTCTCGATTTAATATTCATTTTAAAGTTTAAACAAATCTTTGGAACTTCTAAGATAGCATAATGAGACTTTACCACTTTTTCCACAAGAACTTGGGCTAAAATGCCCTAGGGTATCGATACCCCTACTTGGAGTATCAAAACACCAGGTATCGATACCCCCTTATCGATACAAGTATCGAACCCTTTGACCAAATTCAAAATCAACGAAAGAGGACCAACCCGCTTCGATACCGATATCGAATCGGGAAAGTCAATGGACAACTCGGTATCGAAACGCGGGCAAGGTGTTTCGATACCACTGCACGAAAAGTGCAATTTTGCATATTCAAACACTTAGGACTCCATCCAAACTTAATCCATTTATTCCTAAATTGATCCTAGACTTTAAGGGAGTGATCCTAAGCATGTTTACATCATTTTTACGAAGGTTCATCAACATAAACATAATTCACCATTAAAGGCCACCTAGAGCTACCAAGCATACCAAACCAATCAACAACATGCTATTAAGCTTAAACATGATATGCATGATGATTAAGGGTTGGAAGGGTACCAAAATTAAGCAAAAACAACAACAAAAGCAGCAAACCCGAGCTCCAAGCTCAACCTCAAACCTTCTCCTTCCCCAAAGCTCTTAAAGGCTCTCCAAGCTCCTTCTCTACAAGGCAAGGATACACAACGATTTAGAACAGTTTAGGATGATTTCTAAAGCTTAAAAACAATAAAAAGCTAGGATTTAAGCTCTCCAAAAACCAAATCCCGAAGTCAACTCAAAACCCCTCTTAAACCTTCATCTTCACCAAACCTACACTTTCTTACCTTGTTTATAATTAGGTTTTCCCTTTGAACCTATATCTTGGGATCTCCAGTCAATTAGGTTGGGTTTCCATTATAAATTCATCCTCTCAAGGGCTTCAGTCCCATTCCTCTCGATGATTTGTCAACCAACTCTCTGTTTAACCCTTTGGTTAACGGATCCGCTATATTATCCTTTGATTTAACATAATCAATAGAAATAACACCAGTTGAGAGTAGTTGTCTAATGGTATTATGCCTTCGACGAATATGTCTAGACTTACCATTATACATGTTGCTTTATGCCCTTCCAATTGCTGACTGACTATCACAGTGTATGCATATTGGAGGCACGGGTTTTTCCCACATTGGAATATCCTCCAAAAAATGTCGTAGCCATTCTGCCTCTTCACCACATTTGTCTAACGCAATAAATTCAGTTTCCATTGTGGATCTGGCTATAACAGTTTGTTTTGAAGATTTCCATGACACTGCTGCACCTCCTAGTGTAAAAACATACCCACTAGTAGACTTAGAGTCTTTTATATCAAAAATCCAATTAGCATCATTGTATCCTTCTATAACTGGTGGATATCTCGTATAATGCAGCCCATAATCACGAGTGTTTCTCAAATATCTAAGTACTCTAACAATTGCTTTCCAATGATCAACACTCGGATTACTAGTATATCTGTTTAATCTGCTCACAGCATAAGCAATATCTGGCCTAGTACAACTCATTAGATACATCAAACTTCCAATAATTCTAGAGTATTCTACTTGAGAAATACTCTCTCCTCGATTTTTGGATAAATGAGCACTAGTATCTAAAGGTGTTCTAGCCACTCCTGTATCATTTTTGTTAAATTTTTCAAGAATTTTATCTACGTAGTGTGACTGACTTAATATGAGACCATCTGAACTTCGTATAATTTTGATTCCTAAAATTACTTCAGCGTGTTCCATATCTTTCATGTCAAATTTAGAATTTAACATATTTTTGGTAGATTTAACCATTTTGTCATTACTACCAATAATTAACATGTCATCAACATATAGGCATAATATGACATAACCATCTTTTGTGTCCTTTACGTAGACACATTTGTCACACTCATTAATTTTAAAACCATTGGTTGTCATTGCTTGGTCAAACTTTTGATGCCACTGTTTTGGTGCTTGTTTCAAACCATACAATGATTTAACCAATTTACAAACTTTCTTTTCTTGACCTGGAATTATAAAACCTTCAGGTTGTTCCATGTAGATTTCTTCATCTAAATCTCCATTTAAGAAAGCTGTTTTTACATCCATTTGATGAACTTCTAAATTTCGCAATGCTGCTATTGCGAGAATTAGTCTTATGGATGTTATTCTCGTCATAAGAGAATACGTATCAAAGTAGTCAAGACCTTCTTTCTGTCTATAACCTTTAATTACAAGTCTAGCCTTGCATTTTTCAATGGAACCATGAGGTTTCATTTTCCTTTTAAATATCCATTTGGATCCTAGAGGTTTACTTCCTGGTGGAAGGTCTACTAGTTCCCAAGTATGATTCTGTAAAATAGAATCTACTTCGCTTTTAATAGCTTCCTTCTAAAGAGGTCCTTCAGAAGAAGTTACTGCTTCTGTATACGTTTGTGGTTCACTTTCTAACAAGTATGTTAGAAAATCTGGTCTAAACGTTTTTTCAACTCTTGCTCTTTTACTTCGTCTTGGTTCTAACTCAATTTCTGAATCATCACTTTTATTCATAGTGTTGTCATAAAATCGTTTAGACGAGCTTTGTCCTTCTTTGGACTTGCATGGAAATACATCTTCAAAGAACGATGCATTCCTTGATTCCATTATAGTATTCTTGTGTATATCTGGATTACTAGATTCATACACAAGAAATCTATAAGCAGTACTGTTATGTGCATAGCCTATGAAAATGCAGTCTACTGTTTTAGGACCAATTTTCATTTTCTTTGGTGTTGGAACAACTACTTTCGCAAGACACCCCCACACTTTTAAATATTTGTAGGATGATTTCCTACCTTTCCATAACTCATACGGAGTTTTATCTTGTTTTTTCCGGGGTACCTTATTTAAAAGGTAATTGCTCGACAAAATAGCTTCACCCCACAAGTTTTGTGGTAGCCCTGAACTTATCAACATCGCATTCATCGTTTCTTTTAAAGTGCGATTTTTTCGTTCTGCAACACCATTTGATTGAGGTGAATAAGGTGCGGTTACCTCATGTACAATTCCATGTTGTCCACAGAATTCTCCAAATTCATACTCGCCACCTCTATCACTTCTAATCACCTTATTTTTTTTATTAAGTTGATTTTCTACTTCATTTTTATAAAGTATAAATTTCTCTAAGGCTTCATCTTTGCTTTTGAGCAAATACACATAACAATATCTTG
The DNA here is from genome assembly GCA_035048815.1 of Abelmoschus esculentus. NCBI lineage: Eukaryota > Viridiplantae > Streptophyta > Magnoliopsida > Malvales > Malvaceae > Abelmoschus > Abelmoschus esculentus. The sequence goes on from JAUCBN010000002.1 coordinate 5,206,428, forward strand.
TGCTATCATCAATAAACGTGATAAAATATTTATTACCACCTCTCGTTTGTACAAATTTTAAATCGCACAAGTCACTATGAATTAAATCAAGTGGTTCTGTGTTTCTTTCTATTGTTTGGAAAGATGACCTTGTCAATTTTGCTTCTACACAAGTTTCACACTTATGTTTTGAATCAATTTGGAATGATGGTATGTGTTCTAAGTTAATTAACCTACGCAAGGTATCATAATTAACATGTCCTAGTCTACCATGCCATATATTGGAAGACTCAATCAAGTAAGCAGAAGAAGTACTTGCTTTATTATTATTAATTGTCATTACATTGAGCTTAAAAAGCCCATTCATAACATACCCCTTTCCCACATACATTCCCGATTTTGACAAAATAAATTTTTCTGACTCAAAGACCAACTTAAACCCATGCTTGGTCAAAAGAGATCCAGACACCAAGTTCTTTTGAAACTCAGGCACATACAAAACATTATTGAGAGTCAGCAGCTTTCCAGAAGTCATTTTGAGCATCACCTTGCCTACTCCTTCAATAGATGAAGCAGCAGAATTTCTCATGTAGACTTTCTCTCCCGTACTAGCCTCAAAGGTAGAGAACATCTCACGAGTTGAGCAGATGTGGCATGTGGCACCAGTGTCTATCCACCACTCCTTAATATTGGACCTTACCAGATTCACTTCGGACACCATGGCAGAAAGATTGATGTCACCCATATCTTCAGCAATGCAGTCCACCAAGTTAGCTTGAACATTCTTGTTCTTCTTCTTTGGAAACTTGCATTCATTTGATTTGTGACCCTCCTTGCCACAATTGAAGCATTTTCCTTTGAACACATGTTTCCCAGTTCCACCTTTAGGTCCAAACTTCATCGGTTGCTTCCCTTTCCACTTTTTGGGACCTTGAGCAACCTTGGAGCCTTGACCATGCTCCACCATATTTGCCTTGACTACGGGAATATGGCTCCTCCTATCATTAGTTCGATTGTCTTATTCAATTCTAAGTCTGACAATGAGCTGCTCCATGTTCATCTCCTTTCGCTTATGTTTGAGATAGTTCTTGAAATCCTTCCAGCCAGGAGGTAGCTTTTCAATGGTTGCAGCCACTTGGAAGGTTTCACTAATAGACATGCCTTCATCATGAATTTCGCCTAAAATTACCTGGAACTCTTGTACTTGACTTATGACAGTCTTGTTGTCCACCATCTTGAAATCCAGAAATTTGCCAACAATAAACTTCTTTGCTCCAGCATCTTCTGCTTTGTACTTCTTGTCCAAAGACTCCCGTAAGTCTTTGGACGTTTTCACCTTTTGATACACATTGTATAAGACATCAGCTAAACCATTCAGAATATAATTTCTGCAAAAGAAATCTGAATGCTTCCAAGCTTCAACAGCACTGACAACTTGGAAGTCAGTCTCAGCTTCTCCCAACGTTGGAGAATCTTCTGTCAAGAATCTCGTAAGATTCAATGTTGTCAAATAGAACAACATTTTTTGTTGCCATCGCTTGAAATTCAATCCTACGAATTTCTCTGGCCTTTCAGCCGTGTTTGTAGGTACCGAAATAGGCACCTGAAATGAGGCAGACCTTAGAAGGGCACTCGTAGATGACCTAGCATCAACGATGTTCGTAGGTACCGCATCATTGACTCCATCAACAGCAGGTGGAATCACTCCTTGATCTTTTTCCATTTCACAAAAGGACTCTGTTTTAAGACTGTTACCACAAAACAAAGCAAGTTATTAATATGTTAAACACAATTCTGTGAACGAAATAGAAATAAAACATATAAATTAGAAACGTAAAGAAAAAAAAAATCTGAAACTTTAACCGAGGCCTGTGCTATCACAGTGTCCTTAAAACAGATTCGTCCCCTCCCGGTGCTGGAGTTACTATGGAACGTCTGTCTCCCAGGATACAACGGTAGAATACAATAAGGAGAGCAACGCTACCTTACTGCAACAACGAACTTTACAGAAGCAGAACACTATATGGCTATAGGATATTTGTGGGGGTTTTTTAGTGTGTTGAAATATGAACAAAGGGTCTCCTTTTATAGTGTTCATGCAGGGGACATGTTTAATTACAGAATTAATCTGTAATTAACAATTCCTGAAGAGTTACAACTCCCAGAAATTAAAATGGTATTTATCAGAGAATTAATCTAAATAAATTGGAGGTTACAACCAGCTGAAGGGTTTGCAACTCCATAAAAGGTGGTGTAATTCTATAATATCTGTTAAAAATAAAGTCAGAAAAGTAGAAAAAAAAATCTGTCATTTTAGAAATCAAGACCAAAGGCCCATCTTTTGACTTTTATAAAAGTCAACTAATGCTAGCCCAAAGTGCAAGCACAACTATGGTGTCTAGTCCAAGCCTTTGACTTATTTCCAATAATAACATGAAGAGCTTTTGTATATAAAGCTTTCCAAATCTAAGTTCCCAACAAATGTGGGATATTCTACTTTTCATTTTATTTTTCCAACATCATGGGTGTTACATTGAGCAACAATTTCTCATTCACCCATTAAACATTTTGAGCATGTAAATATACAAATTTAATCTACTCTTGTTGTAGATTAATAATACACATAGTCCCAATTAATTTGACTAATGGAACCCACTCAAATTTAAGCTCAAATGTCCATGTACCATACCATTTTTCCAACAATAATTGGGTCATTGCAACAATTTAACCCATTCGTTCATCGATGAAAAGACCTCGCGCTAGCAATTCTAAACGATGATAAAGGGAAAATAGATGTTCTTAGCCTTCCAAATTGCTTGATTTAAATATAAAAAAAACTCCCTTTTTTTAATCTAAGATCTAAAAAAATTGAAAATTCATTTTTTTTTCAAATTGAAAGAAACTTTTTTATTTTAATTCAAGTCGTATTTACTCGAAGAAAGAGAATACTTTTGATTTTTTGTTTAAAAATAGATTTTTGAGCTCTTTTCCTTTTTATTTTGAAAACGATTTTGATTTTTGAGGATTGATTTTTTTTTCGTCTTAATTTCTAAAATTAAAAAAAAACTAATTCTATAAAAAAATAAAAAATAAATACTCAGAAAGAGTGTTTTATGTCTTTGAAATTGGTGAGCAGAGAGCCCTTCATTTGAAATTAATTGATGAAATTAAAGACTTCATTAAATGAATTATAAAATATTGGGATAAAATTTAAACAAAGAAAGAATTAATTAGCTAAATTAGTAATCAAATTAAAACTAATTAAAAAAAAAAGGATTATATGTAACTAAAAATTAGAATTACAAAATATGGTAATTTAGCCAAATAAATAAACACATGGCCATCTATTAGAGATGTAATAACCCATTTAAGTAAAACAAAAAATCCATTTTATTTAAATATCCAATATTACAAAATTCAATAAACAAAAACCAATTCCTTAAACCCACCATCCAATGAAATTAACCTATATCTAAAACTAATCCTAAACCCTAATTACGTAATAACCCTAGCTCCCAACATGCTAAGTTGTCGCCTATACCATGGCTTTCCAGATCATGCGCATGGTCGTCACGTGGCGTTTGGGTTGCCGCGTGGTAGTCATGTGCTCTCTAATTCGACGAGATGAACGACCACCGCCCTCCTTTGATAGCCGTCTGACGCTATCGCCCTCATCCTTTCATCTGCAAAATCATAAGGGTTTCAATTAAATCTAAAAAAGAAAGATTATGACAGATTCATTGTACTATTATATTTGAAAAATATGGGTTATATATACCCAAGAATAGATTTGTAATATTTTACGACGAATAGAATAAAATAGCAAAAAAAATTTTGACGATCATTCGAAGAGAAAAACAATCACCATATTCGAAACGCACCAAATCAAAAAAAGAGAAGTGCAAAATCGGAGAGAAATATTGAAAGAAAAAGAAAAAATATTCGAATTGAGTTCACTTATCTTCAGATCTACTCGCGTACATCGTCCTTTTCGAAAATTCGATCCCCGATTCGGAGCGAGGAGGTCGAAAACTTTCGGAAAGTTGAGGCCTTTGAATCTCTAGCAACTTTCGGCGGTGGTGGTCGTCGCTGGCTAGCGGCGGACCATCGCGGTTCTTCCCCTCTAACCGACGATCGGTGCAGAAGGGTTGAGAGAAACTCTTTCAATCTCAAAAATGCCATCTAATATGAAATGAAGAGATGGCTTCATGAGGCAAACATTCGAGCTTATATATCCAATACCATACGACGTCGTTTTTGGTATGGCTATTCAGTCCCCAAAACGATGTCGTTTTGCATCCGAAGCCCGTGGATTAACCCGGTTACCATACCCGGACCCGTGTTTAACCCGAAAAATAAGATAATTATGCGCGTAGCCCATGCACTCCCAACGCGTTTTTGCTTCAGTCTTCCAGTTCGCATTTCTTCTCAAATTGGTCACTGATTTTCATCATTTTGGTCATATAATTTCTATTTTATTTTATTTCACTCCCTATTTTAAGTATTTTGGCCTCATAGTTTTATTTTTTTGCAGATTGGCCTCATATATTTATTTTTAGAATCATTATTATATCTTTTATCAATTTTATTGGGATCATACTATTAAAATTTAAACCAAAATTATATTTTCGTTCATATAAAATATCGTGTAACCGAAAGGTGCTAATTTCGGGCGTTGTGGGGGTGCTCACCCTTCCCCACGCGTAACAGACTCTCGGATCCAACTCTTGTTCGAAGACTCAATTGTGGTGTTCCAATCGCACCGTAAAAAATGATTGGTGGCAACTCCCCGAACGAATTCTGATGATTATAGAAGGGTTGTATGACTCGACAATTTCTCCCATTTTCATCTTACTTGGCCAGAAAAAGAGAGAAATGGAGGGAAAGAGTTCATCCATGGAGATTTAGAGAGATTAATAATGTTAAATTCATGCTAATTTGAAGAGAATATGAGTGAATTAACATGTCTATCAAGTCATTTTAGATTATTCTTCATGCACAAGACCAAGCTTTGGAACCATTTCAATGCAATTTTTACCTATTTTATATTATTTCATATATGTCAATATTAGACTCTCAACTGAAAGAGAGGTTCTAGTACTACCTCTCTTAGACTAAAAGTTATGAAAATCTTTAGATTAACCCGAAAGCTACCTCAAATATACCTATAAACACTTGTTTTCTAGTTTTGAATTTCATTTAACTCACTTTCTGTAGAATAAAGTTTCAGTATAATATAATTGGGGATAAATTTAATTTTTCTCTAAAATCGTTTCGTGCAGAACGTGACTTTAAGGATTATTTGACATAGACAATTTAGAGATTATTTTTAAAATAATACTAAATAGTGTCATTCTTTCAATTAAATAATAGAAAAAGTTAGGGTAAACTATCCCAATAACCACCCAACTATTAGGGGATATCTATTTTGGTCACCCAATTAAAGAACTCGTCAATCAGGTCACCCAACTTTAAAACCCTACCTATTTGGGTCACTCGCCGTTAAAAATCTAACGGTGAATTCGACGTGGTAGTTAAAAATGCCACATAATCTGACGTGGCTGTTAAAAACTTTTTTTATGCTTTGTTGGCCACACAATCACCCTAATTATCTCTTTACGCTTTACTCTATTGTCTTTAACATCTCTTCTTTCTTTGTTGGGTTTATGGCAGAAATGAGGAAGAACAAGGCGAAAGCATCATCGTCTTCATCTTCATCTTCTGGGTTTTTAAATTGTTCATTTAAAATGTACGCCTCTGATAAGTGCTTAGTTCACTATCACTTTTTACACCTTTCATGGACAATAATCACTTAATCTACACCTACTTGGACTAAAGCATGTACTTAATGTGAGATATTTAGATATTTTGCTTTTGCTATCTATAAAGATGATATTTATAGAAAATGCAAGCTTTACGGCACCTTTGTGCATTTGCAGGAAGATCATATGCCGCGGCAGAGATTGATGCCGAGGAAGGACCTGAGGCCGCGGTAGTACCTGGTGAACAAGTACTGATATGGTAGGCGATCTGAAGAGAAAAATGAGATAGACGTTTCTGGACAAGCCTATATAAACCATGGAAGCGCATGGAAGGTCAAAGTCAAAGTCCATGCGGGAAAAGAATCCTTGTGGGAATAAACTTGGAAATAAAACAAATATTTTATTTATGTACTTGACTTGTGTTTTACTCCAAGTTGTATTCCTACATAGGAAAGGTTTACCCTAGGCCAAGCCTATATAAACCATAGTCGCCCAAGGAGAAGAACACACATCATATACTAGAGAGCCGAATTAGAGAGTTCATCTTAGAATTTAGAGTTTTCTTTGTTTCTCGTTATGTTCTAATTTCTTTTAGGCTTAGGTGAAAGTTGTAGAGTATTTTTGAGAAGAGATTGAACTTTGTTTTGTTGTTTCAATGCAATAAAATATCAAGATTTGCTTATTCTTTGCCATTCATTGTTCTTGCATTCAAGCTCGGGAGAGAAGTTTGTGAGAGACATATTTATCTAATATCGGGAGAGTTAGATCCACGAAAGGAATAAGTACGGTATTTTTCTATTCGGAAAATACTAACTCAGCCTAGGGATAGGTTAGAGTTTCAGCGGCTAAAAGAAGTGTGGGATTGGTTGGTGATTATAATTGATTCACACCGGGAGGTATCATCAAGGATTAGTCATCAACAACACTTCGACTTAGGGATAAGCGGAGTCATCAAAGGACACTTTACCGAATCTTGGTAAAGTCTACCCAAGAGCAAGGGATTGTCGCGGCGGACGAACATCATCACTGTCGAGGCAGTGAAACTGCAGTGCTGCCGAGGTAGTGTTGTGTGATTGCATTGGACAAAGACAAGTCAATTGAATCCACAATACAACACAACTGGATCTTGGCCACCTTCTTATTCTGATTATTTTCTCATTATTTAGTTTGTTTTATTACTCAAGTTATTTAGTTTACTCCAACCCAAATCATCTGTGTTTTTATTTTATTTCTTTTACAGAGCAAGAAGACAAAAGAAGCCATATTAAGTAGACCAATCCCTGTAGAGACAATATTCGATAATACTTATCACTTTATTACTTGCGACGTGTACACTTGCACTAATTGCGCACTTTTTACAGCCTCAACGAAACTTGAATCAAACCATTCAAAATTTCATCTTTTTCTAAAGAACCAATAGTCCCAGAATCGATCTCCTACCACCTCCAAACTTCCCGATTCAATGGATTCCGTCAATGGTAAAGTTAAAAAGCTTTGCAGTTTATTCAAATCAGGCAAACCTTCATCATCTTCACCAACCTTCCCCAGTCCTAAAGACCCATCCCCCAAGCTTTATGTTTTTTTAATAAATTCTTCCTGGAAGCAAAAAATTTGATTTTGATTGAAAAAAAAATCTGGGCTTATGGCAGAAATGAGAAAAAACAAGGTGAAATCATCATCGTCTTCATCTTCATCTTCTGGGTTCTTAAATCGTTCCTTTACAATGTATGCCTCAACGAAACTTGATTCAAACCATTCAAAAATTCATCTTTTTCTGAAGAACCAACAGTCCCAGAATCGATCTCCTCCCACCTCCAAATTTCTCGATTCAATGGATTCCGTCAAAGGTAAAGTTAAAAAGCTTTGCAGTTTATTCGAATCAGGCAAACCTTCATCATCTTCATCAACCTTCCCCAGTCCTAAAGACCCATCCCCCAAGCCTCTATTAAGAGCTAAAAAATCATCCATTTCATCAGGATTTATCAACCCTTCAATAAGATTACCCAGAATAGAGGATCGAATCGTTGTTTATCTAACCAGTTTACGTGGCATCCGAAAAACTTTCGAGGATTGTTACGCTGTTAAGATGATTTATTAATGTAAAATTAAACTTTACAAAAATATCCTTAGATTGTGTGGCATTATGTGTCCAACAAAGCATAAAAAAAGTTTTGAACAACCACGTTGGATTATGTGGCATTTTTAACAGCCACGTCGGATTCATCGTTAGTTTTTTAATGGCGGGTGACCCAAATAGGTAGGTTTCAAAGTTGGGTGACCTGATTGATGAATTCTTTAGTTGGGTGGCCAAAATAGGTATCCCCAAATAGTTGGGTGGTTACTGGTAGTTTACCCAAAAAGTTATTGATTAAAAATATCGTAGCTGCTGCACCCGAATGTCACCCGTGTCATAGGTGATACATTTTACCCAAGGTAATCTTATTATAGATTTATATTTGATATATTGATAGTAAAGAATTAATAAAACCCGACCCATATCCATCTCTAGGCATAGCATGCTTGATTCCAACTAAAAAGTAAAGAGAAATAAAACACCAAAGAAGGTATAAATGAGAAAATATTTCATGAACATGCGGTGGGAAATTTATTTTCCACAAATTGGTCAATTTAGACTTTAGGATTTTAGTTTTAAAATTTATATTTTAGGGGTTACTGTTATCGTATATGATTTGGGGTTTTAAGACTAAGGTTTATGATTAACTTTTACCTTAAAGTTATGAATGTAGCAGTTATGGATGCTATTTTTAGAATACTAGTAACTTGAATGAGTTTTAATCTCGACCGGTGGCACATGTATGTATAATGTAAGGTGGGTACAGGTCATCCTAAAATTTTTAGAGTTTACATATTCGTTCTTAATTTTTTAAAATGTTATGAGTTAGTTTTTAATTTTTTTTAATATTTACGTACTGTGCCTATTCTAAAATTTTCAAATTTCATGTATGTCACTCTTAAATATTTTTTTAGATCCGTCACTAATCCCGACATTCATACATACTTGAATTTTTATTAATAAAATTAGAGTTGCATGTAGGGAATGACTTTACATTACTAGCTGTTCTGTATAAAAAAAATCGATTTGCAGATGCAAGTGCTTGTACAAATCATTAGGTGATTTATTAATTTATTAATCATCCTTACTTTGAGTTTACATGGAAAATGAAAGAGAAGCATAGATTAAGACAGCGAAATAGAAGATTAAAACAGGGAATCCTTATTTCTAAAACATACACGCACAGATATATGTGGATCACTGCAATCTGCAGCAGCAAGTGATATATGTGTATATTAGTCTGATTAAGAAGGGAAGGCTTCGATAATTGATAGAAACGAAGGGATTTCAATGATATTGTAATTGATAGAAACCTTACAGAGAGACATTATGAGGAAGAAGGGAGGAGGAAAGAGAGACGGTACTCTCCATAGCTTTATTGATAAATCTCGTAATATCTCAATAATGAGACCGAGACATGTATTTATACAAGAGTTAAGGATATCAGCTTAAGAACAGTGATCTAACAGATTACAACAAATTCCCTAACCGTTCACACTGATATACCAACAACCCAACTGACTTTCAACTAATATACAAACGTTTGCACACTAGAACAACTAACACCTATACATTTCTCTAATATTCACCTTACTTTCCCAGCCTTAGTGATTAACTCTGTCAAAGCTTGAACCAGATGATCTCAAAGTACCTGCAAAGCCAAATAAAGCAAAACCAACAACAATAGAAGTTTCAACTAGAAACTCACGTCACCTGTGATAATGGTAATACGGCCAACTTGCTTCGAAACCGGCAAAAGGAAACTGCGGATAAAGGTTTCGTCATGATATCTGCAATTTGTTCACATGATGGAATCTCATTGACTTCTAGTTGACCTGCTGTTACTCTTTCTCGCACAAAGTATAAATCGAGCTCAACGTGTTTAAATTTTGAATGCATAACAGGATTGGCAGAGACGGCAACGACGCTGGAATTATCACACCATAATATGGAATGACCATCTGGCTCAACATGTAACTCTTGAAGCAATGATTTAAGCCACAAAATCTCAGCAGTTGCACAAGCAATACTGCGATATTCCGCCTCTATTGTTGAACGAGAGACTACAGTCTGCTTTTTTGAACCCCATGCTATCAGATTTCATCCTAGAAAAACACAATATCCTGTTGTAGATCGTCGATCGTCTAAATCGGAACCCCAATTTACATCAGCAAAGGCTGTAATGGTTAATTGTGGAGATGACGTAAACTTAACTCCATAATCGATTGTACCTTGTAAGTATCTTAAGATCCGTTTCACGGCTTGAAGATGTGTGTCTAATGTTTGTTGCATAAATTGACACACACGGTTGACTGCAAAGGCGATCTCTGGCCTGGTAATCACAATATATTGTAGTGCTCCCACTATGCTTCTATAGAACGATGCATCATCAATCGGAGTGCCGTTATGTGCAGAAAGTTGACAACTAGACGCCATAGGCGTAGGCAAAGCATTAGAATTTTCTAATCCACTTCTCTAAAGCAATTCACTTATGTACTTTTTCTGATTCAAAAGTAATCCATCCTAGAGATAATGAACTTCAATGCCCAAAAAGTAATGAAAAGGGCCAAGATATTTTAACGAGAACGTCTTGTTGAGAACTTCAATAACTCATTGAACTTCATCTTCATCACTTCCAGTTAAAATAATGCCATCCACATACACGAGAAGATACAACACATTATTATACTCTTTTCGAACGAACAACGATGAATCTGACTTGGACAAAACGAAACCTTCTGATACTAAAAACTCTTGGAGTTTTTCGAACCAGGCTCGTGGTGCTTGTTTTAAGCCATAAATGATTGTTAAGTTTGCAAACAAGATTTCGTTTATCCCCTTATTCATACCCCGGAGGTTGGGTCATGTAAACTTCCTCGGTCAACTCCCCATTCAAAAAAGCATTATTGATATCAACCTGCCGTAGGCTCCATCGTTTTGTAATTGCAATTGACAGAATGGTTCAAACGGTTGTAGGCTTAACAACGGGACTAAACGTTTCATGGAAGTCACTCCCAACTCGCTGTAAATACCCCTTCGCCACTAGCCTAGCCTTGTACCTAGAGACCGTTCCATCAGGATTCTTCTTTACTTTGAAAATCCATTTACAGTTTACTATTTTTCTGGTAGATGGTAATTCTGCCAAAGTCCAGGTATTGTTTTTGACAAGTGCATCGTATTCATCCTGAGCTGCTTTCTTCCAATGTTCGTTTCTCATTGCTTCTTCAATGGTTCGTGGTTCCAAAATATTTTCAGACGATATTAACATTATAAACTTTTGGTTTCCGAATACCGTTCTTACCTCTTGTTACCATTGGGTGAGTATTAGTGACAGTAATCGTAATAACACACTCATTAGGATCTACAAGTAAAGTAGAGAGGCTTTCACCGGATTGTGAAACTGGAGCATCAATGCCATTATTTCCCTCAAGAGGCAAAACAAAATTAGGTTGAGTACTATGACTATTACTTGTATCAGAAGAGGAAGTAATATGCAACTCGTCATTTGAATTATTAACCAAACCTTCCTCATGGTTTACTCCAGCAATACTTGGGGAAGAAGACTCAACATGTATTTCTCCATTCTGAGTGTGTTATGGAACAGGCAAGGGTATTGAGTGTTCATGGTTTACTCCAGTAATACGTGGGGAAGAAGACTCAGCATGCCTTTCTCCAACCTGAGTGTGCTCAGGAACATCCGAATGTACTAAGTGTTCATGATTTACCATAGCAATACGAGGGGAAGAAGACTCAATATATATATATATATCCAACCTGAGTGTGCTCAGTACGCGATTCACGCTGTGATTCCCTAGAATCAAACATATTCACAAGAACTAGAGGAGCTTCTTTCGACCGTTCAACACCTGCAACAACTGAAGATAAGTTCTTTTGTGCAAACGAAAAAACCTCTTCGTTAAACACAACATGCCTGGACAATATGACCTTGCCATTTTTACTAAGACACTTATAACCTTTATGGCTCGGACTATAACCGAGAAAAACACACTGGTCGGTTCGAAACTCCAACTTATGTTGTAGAAATGGTCTCATTAGAGGATAACAGGCACACCCAAATGCTCTCAAGTACCCATAATCTGGTTTTCGTCGCTTCAGCACCTCATACAGAGATTGACCATTCAATAAGGGAGTCGGCAACCTATTAACTAGAAATACAAAGGTGATAAAAGCATGACTCCAAAATGCTAAGGATAAACCAGCTTGCGACATCAATGTTGAACCCATATCAACTATATGTCGATGTTTTCGTTCAGCTGTACCATTTTGCTCAGACGTGTAAGGACACGTGATTCTATGTTGTATACCATTCGTCCGGAGCCACCTCGCCAAGGCTTGATATTCACCCCCACCATCCGTCTGGAGAGCTTTTATCTTATATCCAAATTGAACGTTTACCAATTTATGAAAATCAATAAAACACTGATAAACCTCTGACTTTCGTTTGAGAAGATATAACCATGTATGCTTACTATAAACGTCAATAAGCGAGGACAATTGAAAGGGAGAATTATAGACAGTGGTAGACAATTGAAACGGAAGTTTATGTGCCTTTCCTTGCAAACACGAGGAACATATATTGGGAATTTTATTATCATCAACTTCAATTTTACAGGACTTCAAGGCAGACTTAAGAACACTCAATGAAGGATGTCCCAATCGTTTATGCCATAATTCCATTGAAGTACTAGATGTAGACACAGTACACACTTGAAGAAAGATATTACTACCAGAAGCCATGTATGACACATCACGAACACCAGGAGCTGCTAAGGCAGTCGAGTCTAACTCATATAGGCCCTCAGGAGTGAGCCTCCCTTCTAGTAAAATGACCTTGGTCTGTGCATCCTTCACAAGACATTTAGAAGGATGAAATTCAAAAAATATATTATTGTCTCGAGTGAAATGAGAAACTGATAACAAGTTCTTCTTGATGTCTGGTACACACAACAAATTACGTAAAACTAAGGACCTTACTGGAGTTTTTAAACAACCACGACCAATATGAGTGATGCTTACCTTATCACCATTTCCCATAAGTAAAGTACTTGTACCTATATATGTTGAATTAGATTAAAGATTGCCACGTTTACTTGTAATATGATGCGAAGCACCCGAATCAGGATACCACACAACCTCTCGAGGACTTGAAGTAGAGTCCCTACTAGTGTTAGGATTGGAGAAGGATGTATCGATTTTTGAATTATGAGCATTCGGGAAAGAAGAAACCGGGTAAACTAAATGATAATAACCAACAGGTCTAGTATTTTCAATTTGACTTGTCGAGTGGAACACATAAGGCATGGTATGAACCGAAGAATCATGTTGGTTTGTATTGACCACATGTGACAAAGCTTGTACTAGAGTTGAAACCCCTCCTCTCGAACCAGTTACAGGTGAAATTACATTCCTTGAATTTTGATAACCACCTCTCGGATTATTATTCTGGCCATAATAGTTCTGATCAAACCAATACAACATTTTTGCGCAAGGTGGCCATAACGATCACATATCTGACATTGGGGTCGATTGTAGTTGAATCGACCTCGCCCCCTTCCACGAAACGAGCCATTACCACGTTGATTTTGTGAAAAATTGCTTGAGTTCTGTCCTACAAATGAATTGTCAGTAGACTCCTCAGTACCATCCACATTTTCCAATTTATCATGACCTTTTTGAACAGCTATGTTAGCTTGAATAGCAAAATTATCAGTCATGAATTCTCTTTGCCTCGCTTCACAATCAATGAGCATTTTAGTGAGAGTTTCAAGGGTTTGCGGCTCTCGAGACACAATAGCAATTACAGACTCAAACTCCACGCTTAAACCAGCAAGAATGACACTCACTTGTTCCTGTTTTGAGACAACATTACCAGAAACATTAAGAGTATCACAAATAAATTTAATCTTTGTAAGATATTCATTAACTGACAACCCACGCTTTTTTTGAGAATGAAGATTATGTCGAAGCACAGAAACCTTTGCTCTAGATTTAGCCGCAAACAACCTTGACAATTGTTAACGCTCTAAAAAGCATATATTTTATAACCTTTCACTTAAGGTTTTGTTTGATTTCAAGATCATTTGCGTTGCATTTCATTGCATTTATCTGCATTTCATGTGCATCTGCATTTAGATTAGGTTTTTATTTTATTTTATTTTTTATTTTTAAAAATGCTGCTTGGAAGGGTATTTTGTTGGTGATTTTGTGCAGATGTTGGAGCAAAGTTGAATGACCGGAAGAGATGTTGTAGCATATTTCTATAGTGTTGGATCAGACTTCAAGGATGCTACAACATTGTGGGCGGACAAAACAGAACAGAGGAAAGGACATACATGCAGCCCACTGTCCTCACGCGTTTTCCAGGCCAACTGCACCTGCTATGCAGGCATTGCACCTCCTCTGCGTACGTTACACCTCTGTTTTGCAGGCGTTGCACCACCCCTGCAGACCTGCAGTCTACTGCCATCTGCTGCAACAAATGTCAGAGGATATTCTCTTGGCATCTTTAGGGCACCAAACCCTAGAAGCCTCCTATAAATACAAGGCCAAGTCTCCTTCTACAAATATGCTGAGCGAGATAAGGGAAAAATCAGTAGCTAAAAGAGCCACAAAAGGAGCGAACTTTAAGGAAAGCACGATGGAGAAGAAAGAAGAAAGGCGACCACTTTCCTTCATCTTCAACCTCTAGCCAAGCAACCATTGTAGGAGAACTTCAAGCAAGGGATTTGCGCGACATCGGGAGGAGTAGCAAGCTAGGAAAAGTGTCACGGCATATGCGTTTTAGACTTCCTTCCTCTTCATTTTGTTTACCTCTTTTCTAAGTTGTTGAATATGTATTTCAAAGGACGGAAGTTGAATAGTTTTTCTTACCTAGACATGAACTAAACTAGTATGGCTAAGGCTTGTTTTGGATGATTTTACTCGTTTTAATGGATGTTTATTGTTTCGTGTGTTTATCTATGTGTTTTGTTCAAGAAAGCTAACACCGTTTTTATCTAAACCTTGGTTTGTAAGAGCACCGGGAGGTAGACATAGCTCAAGGGGTTCGGGAAGCTTAGATCTAGGGATAGGCAAAGCTAGACCAACTTGAACAATGGGCTTGCTGCGGGAGCAGAATCCTAACTTGCCTTAGGGATAAGGTAGAGTTTCAACGACTAAAAGGGGTAGCACTTTATCAACATTAGGAGTGTTAGGGTTGAGACCGGGTGGTAATGACTTAGCATTTTCGAGTGTTAGGCCTTGTGACTAGGGATAGTAGAGGCATTTTCAGTAAACTCTGTCGAGCACTAGTAAACCAGTGGAATAGTAGCATTCAGGAGAACAGTGAGATCATACCATAGCAAGCCTAGCCTGTCTTAAGCTTGATTATCTTCTCTGTGTTGTGTTTATGCAACTTTATTTTTTTCTCCAATATTTGTTTTAATTGCTACTGCATTTTCGTGACAATCTTTGTTTTGCTCCAGCATCATTTGTGACATCTTTATTTTGCTAAAGCATTTTGATGACATTTGCAGAATTGCTTTAGCATATGTTCATACAAAGGATTACTTTATCTTTTGTGTATGTTAACTATTTTTGAATTAACCTACTCAATCCTCGTGGGAACGATCTCACTCACACACTTTATTACTTGTTCGATGTGTATACTTGCACATTATTGCACGCAAATCAATCACATATTTTAGTACTTCAGCGTGTCCAACAACAATGTATTCCATATTGTTCGTGCAGAATTGAGACCTGTGAGTAAAGGAAGAACCTCTGCACTGACCGTAGACAAAATCCAAGATGCCAACAACTTATCCTGTTTTTGATATGCAAGGTAGATCTGATTCTCTACAACTTTCCCATCTTCATCAGTTATAAGTTGGTCTGGAGCCTTATGATCTGAGATAAAAGGAGTAATACCATAGCCATCTATAATCAATAGCACTTGATGCTTCCAAAGAACATAGTTACTTTCAATCAATTTTACCGTATCAAGTTTGGGTAATTGTTGGACTGAGTACGCAATAGAGGACGACATAACAATAGGCACAGCGCCAGCACTGGGCTGACTAGGCGAAGTCGAAGCCGATAAATCCGTTGTCATCTTACACACAAAGACTTACGAGTATAAAAATCAAACAGAAACCAGACAAGAAAGCACGAAACTGGCAGAGAAACCAAAGAGAGTGCTACAACGTCTTCAAGATAAAAGACTCAATGGCTGGTCTAAAGACACCTATGAACTATTGATCTGTTCTTCACTAAGCAACACGAAACAGACGTCTTGAAAGTTTGAGTAGTAAACTTGCATTCATAGACCAGACATTGATGTATAGACTGAAGTAGATAAGTACAATAATCTTACCAAAGCAGTTGATCCCGTCACTATTCCTTTATCTGGAAATGCTGATGATCATGGATCATTCTTGCATCGGATCTGATTTTTGAGTCACCTACACAATCCACAGTCGTAGCATTCCTTAATTCTCAAATCAACAGATTGAAGAATTAGGAGCGGAAGCACAAAAACCAAGAACAAAAGGTCAAGAACCAGAAGCGCGCCAAGATTTCCAAGAAAAAAAAGATCTTCAAAGACTAAGAGAATAGCTCTGATGCCATGATAGAAACCTTACAGAGAGACATTATAAGGAAGAAGGGAGGAGGAAAGAGAGACGGTACTCTCTATAGCTTTATCGATAAATCTCGTAATATCTCAATAATGAGACCGAGACATGTATTTATACAAGAGTTAAGGATATCAGTTTAAGAACAATGATCTAACAGATTACAACAAATTCCTTAACCGTTCACACTGATATACCAACAACCCAAGTGACTTTCAATTAATATACAAACGTTTACACACTAGAACAACTAACACCTATACATTTCTCTAATAGTAATGAGAGAAACCTCCTCGTTTCAGTAGATTCTTCCATTCATCTTCACTTCTTTCTTTCCCGCCTGGAGTCAGAACTATCATCCCCAAGTCATACCTCTGTGCTTCCAGGTCGAAAGGGGTTTCACATTTGGGACAAACAACGGCTTCTAATATTATCAACTTCCCCTTTCCCTCCACTAGAGCTTTCCTGTAGTTCTTAAGGATCTCTACGCATTTGTCGTCGCTCTAATTGTGCAATATCCACCGAATCAGTTCATAATGTTAGAAACATGTACTTCACAACTTGTATTATATTAGTTTCAATGTATATGTATGTACCTTGAGAAAAATGGCCTCAGCATTGCTGGGAACAGTGGAAAACATGTCACCTCCCACATTGGTGACATTGAGGTACCACTACGTCCGGAAGGTCAAAGTTAAAAGCCTTAATATGAGGATGTGCCTCTACGATCTCTGCCACGGCAGTTCCAAATCCTCCCCGACAACAACGATTGTTCCGACGTTATTGAACCCGTCTTTGTAGTACTTAAGAACTGCTTTCATAACAATCCTAGTGTTACAAGTCATTGTTTCGCCAAAAACCCTTTTGTATTCATGATTTTTCGATTGAAAATCATAAATACCAGCCATGGTGCATGGATGGGCTGCGAGAAGCACTGCAGGCACCAGGCTTTCCGAGTTATTGTCGGTAAGAAGCCATTTCGAGGTATCGGTGAGGCCGTACATCGTTTCTCCACTTTCTTTATCAACGGTGGCATCAAAAACCTTCCTGCTGGAAAGAAATGTCATGACACTTGAAAGACGGTCCATGTCGAGGTTCGGGAAGTGAATGCGAGCAGTAATCTGGGACAAACTCATGGGAGAGTCATGGCCACGGGGATGAGAATTCAATGCGTCTGCGACGCCAAGCTCCAGGACACACTTGAGAGCCATGAATTTCACAAAGTTATCCAAGATTTGAAGTATTTCAGCTTTCCCTTGTGCCATAGCCTCTGCTCCATTAACAACTCTATCCGTCTTGGTATCTCCCCCCTGAGTCATGACTTAATTTTGTGACTGGAAATTGCTTGACAATGACTTCATTTACACCTCATTATATAGATCTGTAGCAATCACGCAATGGCTAAATAAGTTTTACCATGTGGCGGCTATATTGCAAGAAATCTGATTAAGAAAAAACAGTCAAATTGATTTAAGTCTTTTTTGTTTTCCCAAATTTTTAGAGTGTTTGTAGTTTGTTCATTGAACTTTTAATTCGTTTCATTAAAGTCATTGACGTCAATTATCGTTAATTAAGAAATGATAACATGCACGTTAAAGTCATTTTATTCTCCCTAAAATCTTAAAATTTTCAAATCAATTAGAGTCGTTGGCCTCGAATCACATGCACCACCATCTTTTATTGCTATAAAAAACACAATACGCGCATCGTACTCAAGAGCTTAACCATTATTTCATGAGAACTTAGGTTTAGTACTTTGAGAATATTTGAAAATGTTATTTCAACCAAACTTTATAACAATAATTTTCAAATAAAATTGAAGCAAGATTTATTGTATTGTATCCCTTAATAACGCATTAACGTTTGTCGGGTACTTCAAGAATTTTTGAGGAAAGCCAAGGAGAACGTTTAATAAGACAATTTATATTATTATAATAATTATTATTGACGTTACATCCAATAAATCAAATATGATTAATTTTTGAAATTTTTTAAAATAATAAATTTAATAAAATTTTATTAAAATTAGTTGTTTTTAGAAAAATTAAAAAAATATATTTTTTAAGAAAATATATTATAATAAATTTTTTAACGTTATCACGTAAAAACATCCGATCAACATTTTGTCAGAAAATAACAATTATATTGGGTTAAAGTGAGATAAAATTAAAATTATTATAAAAATTATAAAAATTTTAGTATTTGATCTTTTGGTATATATCAAATTTTGTATAAGAATATAAGGATTTTAATATATACCTAATTTCTTATAAGAAGCTTAAAATCTTAAAACGTATTAGAAATTTAATATCATCAAAAAATTGATACTAAAATTCATAAAATTTTAAAATACTTTCGATTGTGCCTCATTTTAACTTGTCTCACGTTAGAAAAATCCGAATAATGGTAAAACCGTCCTTATAATATTTATTATACTATGGTTTACCGTAATATATCAGTTGTCCAGATTAATGCGGTGTAAAATTCAACAAATTAAATTTAAATACAAAATTTAAAAAACATACAAGATTAAATTATTTGATTCAAATAATTATTTAAATTCAACTTTATCGGTTAATCAAAATCATTTAAAAACACCCCCGCTAGCTCATTCATTACGAGCGTGTATGGCTTGAGAATAAAGTGACACTTCTCCCTTGTTTGTTTCATGTGTTGGCCTGGCCAAGAAGGAATCCAACTTTCCTTCATTTTTTTATTTATCAATTCGAATGTACGAGGTGCGAAAAGTGCAAGAATGCTTTGAAAATACAATAACTAATGAGGCATGCAGCTTTAATGGAGGAGAATGTGCAGCGAGGAGCTGGTGAGAACACAATTGGCATGGAATGCTACCGGTGGAAAATAATAATGAAGCAATATTTATTAAATTAAATTAAAACTCAAATTAATATAATATATAATAATATAAATCAAATATATAATTTAAGTAAACGAAATTTTATAAGATCATTATATTCTTTTTTTATGATCCTCTGTATGTATGTTTAAGTAACGTTGGAACTCTTAAAAAAAGTAACATGTTTACGAGTGTTGAGTCGGTATTGTAATACATGTAATTATGTGATGGTTAGGTATTTAAGAAGAAAATACTTTCTTTTTTATTGTTCAGTTTTATCTATT
The DNA here is from genome assembly GCA_035048815.1 of Abelmoschus esculentus. Classification (NCBI taxonomy): domain Eukaryota; kingdom Viridiplantae; phylum Streptophyta; class Magnoliopsida; order Malvales; family Malvaceae; genus Abelmoschus; species Abelmoschus esculentus. The sequence goes on from JAUCBN010000002.1 coordinate 5,226,017, forward strand.
CTACTCAATGAACACTTAATACTTAACATAAGACTGATTTGTAATTTTATAAATTAGTTTATGTGTTATAAGTAAATTTAAGAGATCATATTCAAGTTACAAAAATGGTCTAAAATAAAAATTAAAAAATCAGTATTTTAAAAAAATATTTATATATAAATCAGTAATTTAGAAAATAAATTTTAGATTTGATCGATGGTCGACAATCAATCTTAGTATTGGTTGTCGACCACTGGATCTATAAATCTATTATTTTTATTTTCAATTTTAAGAAGAATCTCTACTTTTATAGCACGCTTTTTCTGTCCTTGTGACACGTTTTCTTCTGTCATTGTGACATGTTTTCGTTTTGTGGTTTGATTCATCTGCTCTTGTGGCACGTTGCAACATACCCTAGCGATCGATTGTTGTTTGCCGATGGTTTGATTTATCTGCTCTTGTTGTTTGATTCAATCGGCGCTAGCTTCTGATTTATATTTTTGTCGGTGGTCTTGCGAAAAGTTATCTCCACTCCGGTTGATGGTTGTTTGCCGATGAAATCAGTCTTGGGTAGCGATGCTTTTTACATGACAGTTTGAATCGTCTACAACTCCTTCTTCCTTCTTTATGCGTCTCGTTTGGACAAAGACAATGAAATTTAAGAAGCTTCTGAATTTTATTTATATGCTTAATTCCATAAGAATTTTATTTTCTCTGTTTTTTTTTTTAAAATGTTTGGATTGTTTAATCCAATTTTTTACTTCTCGAAGGCAATGTAATTATATTTTTTTTATGGATTTAATAAAGACAATATAATTATATTTTTTATGGATTTAATAAAAATTCAGTAGTATTTATAAAAAAACATAAATTTTTAACTTAAAATAAATTAAATAACTTTAATTTATTAATTAACCAAAATAATTTAAACCCCCACCAGCGTATTACGAACAGTCATGGCGATAGAATAAAGTGTCACTTCTCCTTTGTTTTTTTTAATGTGTTGGACGGGAGTTGGGACAAGGAATCCAACTTTCCTTCATTTTCTTTGTACGAGGAGGGAATAGTATCTAGGAAAAGCGCAAGAATGCTTTGAAAAATACAATAACTAATGAGGCAGTTTAATAATGAAGCATAATTTATTAAATTATAAATTAAAATTAAGATTATATTAATATAATATATAAATAATATAAATCAAATATATAATTAAAATCAACGAATTTTATAAGTTTATTATATTTTATTATTATCCTCCACAGAGATGGTGGTATGTTTGTAATGGGAGGGGCTCATGCCCTTCTAATTTTTTTATATAATAATATTTTGAATCTTTATTAATTTAAATATTAATTAAATAAAGATTTTATTTATAAACTCTTACCTTTTTTAACGTTTGATTTTAAATCCGTATCTGATCCTCCGCATATGTTTAAGTAACATTGTAATTTGTAACTCTTAAAAACAAGTAACATGTTCATAAATGTTGAGTCGGTATTATAATAAATCTAATTATGTGAAGGCTATGTATTTAATAAAGAAATGCTTTATTTTTGATGGTTCGTTTTGTCTATACTATTCATTGAGACTAGGGGGCGATAATGAGCTTGATCGGCTCGTGAGTTATTTGGGTTCGGATTGGTCAAAGCTTAGCTCGAGTGAGTTCGATTCGGGTTCGACCCGAAAAGCTCGTGAAAAAAAACTCAAAATAATTATATTATATATACTATATATATTAAAAGTAATCTGATTAGCAAAAGAAAAATAATAAAATAAAATATGAGAAATTCACTAAAATAAATTGGTCTCTTTTTTCTCTTTCTCAGTATTGGATTTCTTTTTCGGTGTTGGTTATGAAAGGTTTTTTTAACGAGGTTCTATCTTTTATAAAAAAAATATAACAAAATTATTAATTTTGAGTCGAGCCATGTCAAGTTTGACGAGTCCGTACCGAGCCCATGAGCTTCGAACCCAAACCGAGTCCAATAATATTGTTTACGAGTTGAGGCCGAACCTAAAATTTCGAGCTCGCCGAGTCCAATAATACTATTTCCGAGCTCGTTACTCCCCTAGTTGGGACACGCAATGCTCAGCATGAAATTGACCTATAACCCCGGTATGCAAAGAAAGATTTAGCATCAGTCTAACCATCCTTCAACCGAATTCTAGTATGCAATTTTCCAAAATTACATTTATACATGCGTTAAGCTAGTTTTAGTGGACGTAAGTACCGATTTAAGAGATTATTTTAGGTCTCAAGCGAAATTATCTTAACCAAAACATAAAAACTAAATACAGTCGAAATTATTCTAGCAGAAGCTAAAACCTAATAAGGACAGAATTATCATCACAATTAAGGCTGAACCTATAATCTTCCATCAATAACCCATTACCTATTAAAAAAAATTTGAACAATAAAAATCATCTCAGTAATACGTACACCTAACGCCTCCACAAGCCCAGATTCATAAAAATCAACTCACGGTGCTAGTGATATATATTTTTCACACGAGGAAAAATGAAATAAAACCCAATTCCCCTTTAAAAGATTTATGTAGAAAGAATCTAAAGTTCTTAATTTTTTTTTAAATCGCTAAGATGAAAGCAATGAACTAAAGTAATGCTTTTGCATGAAAACAATGGAGACGTTTAATAAGGAGAATTCTCGTTTATAGGTTGAGTAGTATTGGGAATTGTTAAGAAAATCAGAATTTGAGTTAATAGAAATGAAAGAGATATAAATAAATTGTTCAGTGCGTTTAAAATCAAAATTCAGAAATCGATTACGTTGAAAAATATTAGCATTTCATAACACTTAAAAATTGATATATAGTCGATTATAAAATGTTTTAATGTCGAAATTTACAAGTTTAGATAAAAAATTGAATTAAAGTTCATTTATGAATTTAATTCTATTTTAACGGTCTTACTGTCAAGAGTAAACTTTAATCCCGTTAACATTTTTGACGCTAATCTGTTATCTCTCTTTGGTAGGGCATTCCATTAATTAAGTTTCACTATTTTAATCAAGAAAACAAAAGAAACTTGTGTATGTTGAAAGCTTTTATTATTCTAAATTAATGATTATTAACCTAACGAAATGTATAAATAAATTTTACCTATTAGAGTTAAAGCGAAAATTAAGTGTTAATAACCGAATTAAAAGTTAAAAAAAATCAAAGGTTGAATTTATAAAACAATTATTAACTTAAAAGTTTTCTTAACACAATTAATCAAAAAAGTTTAAACATAATTTACTAATTTTTCATTTAAAATAAATATCAAACACACATTTTAAAGATTTTTCAAGTGTTCATGTTTCCAAAATTTTTATTGGAGTGAAAAACTTCAAAAATCAAAAGAAATGTGAATTTTTAATTAAATTCGAACAATAAAATATGAAATGAAAAATACCTGAAATAAGTTTGCTTTTTGAAATTTTTCAAATCTCTAATTTTTTTATTTTTCTAGCGATTTTTCGAATACAATAGATGAATTGTGTTGTGGATGTATGAATGAATGTATTGTATTTTATTAAATACAAGTGACGAAAAGGGTTTATGTAAGATTGTGTGAGTAAATTAAAATTAATCTTAGGATTATTCATACCTTGTAATTATTGTAGATCATATAAAATTATGAAATTATATTCCCTAATATCTAGCTATAGATATTTAGGGATTTATAGCTGTTAGTTTTGTGTAGTTTTTCCTAGACTAGTCTCTCTTTACAACTTATAAATAGGTGTTATTTTATCATAAACATCAAGTATAACATAATACTTTTTCCTCTATTTTCTATATGATATTAATTTAGGAGTCGTCCTTATCTTTATCTTCTTTCTCTCGTTTTTTTTGTTACTTTTTTTTCATGGCCTTTTTCTTACCCACCACCTCTTCAATTAGTTTCCAAAACATCCCTCGAGCATCTGAACTCCAGATTTCATATGCCTCTCTTTCTTCAATTATATTCTACAAATTAAATGGTAACATTACCTTTCATTGTCATAGTCAGTAAAGCTTTACATCATAGATAGAAGGAAAGCATCTTATCTAACAGATTTAATGTCAATTTCAGATGAGTCTGATATAGCCTATCCTACTTGGCTGAATGAAAATACTATGATTATGTCATAGTTTATAAATTTGTTGATCTCTGAAATTGAAGAGAATTTTATCTTGTATAAAACTGTAGAAGAAATATGAAGTGCAATAAGGAATACCTACTCAAGTATTGACTATATATTAGAACCCTTTGGAGTGATGAATCAAATTAAGGATCTTCGTTAGGAAGACATGCCAATAACATAATATTTTGAAGTTTTGACCAAATACTGACAGTAAATAGATCTTTATGAATTATATAAATGGAGGTGTCAAGATAATGTTAATTTTTACAATAAAATAAAAAACTAAAGGATTTTTTTAGTTTTATATGGACTTAATAAAAATTTGATGGTGCCAAAAGCAGACTTCTAGCAACCGAGATTCTTCTATTGGTTAAAGAAACTTTTGTTAAGATAAGAAGGAAGTAAAAAAGGGATAATATTATGGTACCAATATTTCCATTAGTAGATGTTTCTACACTTGCAATCAATGCAAGTGTTGGAAGTAAACAAATGATGGGAAGACCTTGTTATGAACATTGTAAGAGAGTTGGATATGTGGTTGATCTGAAAACTTCATAAAAAATCAACAGATTAAAAGTCTCTAAAAATCAAATTCTAGAAAGAAACTCATTTAGCCTCTCCAAAAAGTTTCACTAACAGTTTCAACCGATAACAAATTAAAGAACTTCAACAAATAGTTAATAACTTATCATCTAAGTCTACACCTATTGGTTTGAAGGTTACAAAAAGGTATAATTTCTTATTTAGTTACTGCCAATTTCTTGCAATGGATAGTATATTCTGGAGCTTCTGACCACATGAAAGGAGCCTCTTTCACACATACCACAATCACTGTAATAACCCATTTAAACAATCAAAACCCCTTTTATTAATATCCATGTCCAATATACATCTGACCCAACAAACCATAAACCCAATTGTCTAAACTAAGCCCATAACCGGTTAGCCCAAATTACATATCCATCAACCCAAAATAATTACAAACCCTAATTCTCCTAATTGAACCCTAACTAAACACTAAACCTCAACCAAACTAGCCGGCCGCCCCTTGGTCTCTATTCGCCAGCTGTCCGCACGTGGCCACCACGCGCGGCTATTCGTCGAGAAGGCCGGTCACCGCCCTAACCACATGAAGGAGCAGCCATCGCCCAACGTCCTCTCGACCTGCAAAACAAAAACAGAACATCATTAGATCTAAATTTACAGATCTAAAACCGGATAGATTCACTTTTTTTTTTAATTTTATATGTTGTAAAAAGTGGGTATAAAAACCCATTTGCATGTTTTGTAACCGGTTACAGACACTGGAGACCAAAAATCAATCAAAAAGAGTGTTATTCGAAACAAAAATCAGTCCATAGCCAGACGAATATTCGAACAAAAAGGAAAAAAAAGAAAGAGAGAACACAAATCAGAAGCAACAAAAAGGTAAAAAAATATATACATATCTCGTTTTTCTTTCGTAGATCTACGAGCGTGGAAGCCTTGATTCAAAAATCCGAGCCCGGATTTGTACTCATCGCGTGAAAACGCTTCGGAAAGTGTCAACCTTTCCTTCATCGGACCACCATAGACGACAGCGACCACCGTTGACCGTCGTTGACCGCCGGCGATGAGCGGTGGTTCTCCATGGGCGTACACAAGAGAGATGCAGAGCCTTTGAGGTTCTGATGTGGTCTGGAGATGAAGAGAACAAATAATTTGAAGCTAAAAAAAATAAGAGAAAGGGTTTTATTCCAAATCCAAAACGGCACCGTTTTGGTGCCGGTATTCATGGCCCAAAACGACGTCGTTTAGCTCCAGGAGCCCCAAGACCGACCCGGCAACCCGATCCGACCCGCGTGTATACTCGGGTTTAAGGGTTAATTCCAGCGTAGGTCCTTGTACTTCCAGCGCCTTCACCCCGCGGCTTCCCAGTTTGTTCTAGGCTTCGATTTGGTCACTGTTTTTTCCAATTAAGCATTATATTTTTAATTTCTTTCAATTTCGTCCTTATTATCATTATTTTAACCCAAAAATGTTTACTGTTTTGCAGATTAGCCCCTGTTTTTGCAAAAATGATTATTTTTATGTTTTTTATTATTATGATTGAATATTTACTAACTGTTTTGTTACAGATATGAATACCGAATTTATCCTTTCGATCGTATAAAATATTTTGTAACCGATCGGTGCCGATTTTGGGCGTTGTAGGGGTGCTCACCCTTCCCTGCGCGTAACAGACTCCCGGATCCAGCTCTGGTTCATAGACCCAATTTTGGTATTCCAATCGCACCGTAAAAAAAACGATTGGTGACGACTCCCCGAACGAATTCCGGTGATTACAGCTGGCGACTCCGCTAGGGACATTTTTGCGAGTCAAGCCGCAAAATCGGTTACATTTTATATAATGATCGAAAATATAAATTCGGTTTAATTTTATAATATTTTATATTTATTTTAAATATTTTACTAATATTTTTCAAATGTTTTTTCAGGCCTCCATTTCATGAACCCTCAACCTGGGTTCCGTCCGATTAAGTGGGAGCATGAAACCATTCCTTCGTGAGGTTCCGCCTCCGTGTAGGATGGTGAATTGCTTTCGGGATATTTTTCCCTTTGTCTTCGTGAGACCTACGTCTCCGCATAGACTTAGAGAAACGTATCCCCCTGAATCGTATTTATTATCCTTAGTAGGGTAATAAATCTCGTTCGGGTACCCCTTAGAACCGAACTCATCTAGTGAGCCCTAGAAGCCTACCCTTAGAGCCGTCATACCGGACCTTTGCCCATTTAGAGGGTCACCCTATAGTTTTTTTCTTTTTAGAAAGAGAGAGAGAGCGGGGATTTCTTTATTTATACCTTTACTTTCCGCTATTTATTCCTCGTTTATTATTTCTGTCATATATTTATTAAGTTATTATTCATGAAACATGCATCATGTTTATCTCGTTATTGTTTATTTGATCTGATACTAATGATATCTGTTTATCTTGTTCCTTTTTCTTGTTTTTCATGGACATTTTTAAAATAAAATAAAAAAGGGTGTTGATAACAAGACAACTGTTAGAAAGGCTCAGCCATGGAGAACCGTTTCCTAGACAAGGTGGAAGCCAACCTCCGAATCCGACGATGGTCAGAGGAAACCTAATATCAGAAAGGAGACAGCATATTGGAAGGTGAAAAAACCGACCTCAACGATTTTACACGCATTGCCTCGACGCAAAATCAGTTACAGGAGTTAAAATATATATGGGATCAGTGGGAAGAAGACACTAAGGTTTGTTCTTCACCAATTACAGAGACCTACCATATTTGCTCGATGTCAGCATTGACAAGGCGTTATTTCGAGCCCTGGCCCAATTCTGGAATCCATCGTATAGTTGTTTTACGATGGGAGATGTTGATATCACACCAACTGTGGAGGAGTATACTGCCTTAATCCAATGTCCGAGATTCCAGTCAGATAAGGTGTATTTTAAACCACCTGATTCGCCTGTTTTCCAGAAAAGGTTGCTAAAATTGACCGGAAAAAATGAGCAATGGGCAAAGTCTCGAATCAAGGAGAAGGGTGAAACCAAATGCATTGCCTGGAGAGATGTTCGGGATTTGATCCAAACAGAGACTAAATGTGAAAGGCAAGTTAAAATGTTTGCACTGGCCATCTACGGGTTAGTCATTTTTCCCAAGTCGCTCGGGTACATAGATGACGCTGTTATGGAATTGTCTGACTACCTTGATAAAGGTATCACTCCGGTTCCTGCCATCCTCGCCGAGACTTTCCGATCGCTTACCGCTTGTAGAAAAAGTGGTGAAGGAAGGTTCATTGGTTGTGCTCAACTTTTACTTGTATGGTTCCATAGTCACTTTTGGAAGCCAGAAAGGTCCTCGTATCGGGCATGCTTCGACCATTATTCATCGATAAGGGATTTGGCACATACCCAAAGACCAGAGAGTATCCCATATGATCAGTGGAAAGCCATTCTACGCAACCTACGAGAGGGGGATATCGTGTGGAAGGCTAGTTGGTTCTTTCCTCATGAAATCACGTACAGCTATGAAGGTTATGACTGGGTCCCCTTACTTGGAATATGGGGAGCAACAGGATACGCGCCATTAATGGTCTCCCGCCAGTACAGGTACAGACAATTTATCCCAGCAACGAGAGGGCTGGCTACGTGTGACTTCCCATATAAGGGAAGAGATTACAAAAGGACCGTTGCTGCTATCGCGAAAGCATGGAAGTATCCCTTAAGAATGGAGCCGTTTGACGAGAAACCTAGAGTAACTCCGGAATATCGCCGATGGAGAAACCGGAGAATCAATGATGAGATACCGATTCGAGACTCGGAAGTCGGCATACCGTTAGAGGAGCAACTCCGGATAAATCCTTCCGACATGGAGATCGTCAGGTAGGATTTTGAGGGAAAATATATTAACATGAAAATGAGGTTATCGAGATTGGAAAATGAGAAAAAACAACTAGAGTTTGGTATTCAATCTCAAGAGCAAGAAATGTAGAGACTGAAAAAAAGGCAAAAGTAGAGCGGAAGAAGACCTGAGTAACCTACAGGGAGGATATAAAAAGCTCCGAGAGTCAACAAAGTATGCAAACCTCAGGAGTTCTTTTGCAGACTGGAAGCTTGAAATCCGTGAAGAAAAAAGAAAGGCTCGGTATTGGGAAAGCAAATTTAATGAAGCAAAGAGTCAACAAGCTCTTGATCAAGAAGATTTGGCTCGTATTAGAACTGAAAATGCTAGTCTGAGAGGTCGGGTTATCGACCTGGAGGAGAATCTACAAAATTATCACCAGAGCTCGGCAGCTCAACTGGAAGTAAGCCGAGAGGAAAATGAGAATTTAAAAAGACAAATCAGAGAAATAGATGCAGCTATGCAGGCTTGTAGAGCACAATTGAATTACGTGGAAGAGTTACGTCAATGGGATGAACAACAGTGGAAGGCTCGGGTTAACGAAACGCGAGAACAAGTCCAGAATAGAGACCGTACAATGTCCGAGGCCTTAGTACAAATTCGGGAAGTAGCTGAACATTTACAATGTAGCAGTCCAGGCTGAAGTTCTTAGCCTGCAATTTGAAGCAGAATCAGATAAGGGCGGGAAGCTCGCATCACTCCTAAAAAAGATCAAGGCTTTGGGGGTAAAGGCCAAGCAATACATGTAAAGCGCGCCCACCTTGTATATAGAAAGTCTTGTTCTAGAACGAGCTTCCTTTTCAAAGTTGTATCAAGATCAACACCTTTTTGTAAAATATTTTGCAATGTTAATATAATGTGTTGGTTTGCATAAACATTCCATCATTTTAGTTGCATTCATGCATTATCACATTTATTTTTATTATTATCATGATCCTAATGTCCCAGGATACTATCAATGCAGTAATACTGGAACCTGATCAAATCCAACACTCACATTTTACCCGATTCAGATCCAAGAGAATGGAAGAACGGCTAGACAAAATCGAGCAAGCTTATGAAGAAAAAAAGCGAGATATGGAAAACAAGTTGGATAAAGCACAACAGGATACACGTGCTCATATTTCTCAAACCCAGGATGAGCTGCTCGACAAGATCGCACAGTTGTTAGCAAGAAAAGAGCCGGAGAAAATGAAAGGAACTACTATGGAACAAGGCATAGTAGCTAAGGACTCGGGAAATTCTTTCCCCGCCCATGGATCAGTTGAAATTCCCAAAGGGCAGACCAGTCAAACTGAAATCCATCTTCAAGGAGGGTTGGTAATCCATAATCCCAACAATTATACAGTGCCTGATTTCAATGAAATAGAGAAAGCTAGAGTCGAGTTACCGAAAGAACTCGAGGATAGATGCAAACAGCTGGAAGAAAAGTTTAAAGCAATGGAAAATATTGACCAGTTCCCCAAAATGGAGGTTAGGGAACTAAGCTTAGTACCTGATCTCGTGTTGCCCCCAAAATTTAAAATGCCCGATTTCGAGAAATACAACGGGATAACATGTCCTGAGGCTCATCTGACTATGTTCGTCAGACGCATGACCAGGTACATTGACAATGATCCTTTGTTAATACATTGCTTTCAAGACAGCCTAACAGGCTCTGCGGCAAGGTGGTATAACCAACTAAGCCGCTCAAGAATTAACTCCTGGAAAGACTTGGCCTAGGCCTTTGTACGTCAATACAGCCATGTGATTGATATAACCCCTAACCGGGTTACTCTTCATAATATGGAAAAGAGGCATGATGAAAGTTTTAGACAGTATGCGCAACGTTGGAGGGACGTAGCCGCACAAGTCCAACCACCACTATCGGAGAAGGAGACAATAATGCTTTTCGTAGGGACGTTGAAAAAGCCCTTCCTTGGTAGAATTTTGGGAGGTGCAACAAAGGATTTCTCGGATATCATAATGAATGACGAAATGATAGAACAGGCCATTCGAAGCGGAAAGCTTGAAGACGAGGAGTCGTCAAAGAAACCATATTACAAGAAGAAGAATAACGAAGGTGGAGATACCGGCGTTCATAACGTCATTTATTCCAAGACATCAACATGGCAACCCAAGGCCGCGTCATCGAGCACGCAGAAACCAAAACAAAATCAGAATCAGAAGGCGGAAAGAGAATTCACACCTATTCCAATATCCTATGGTGAACTTTTCAAAAACCTGTACAATGCGCACGTTGTGTCACCCTTTTATATGAAACCGATACAGCCACCCTATCCAAAATGGTACAATCCGAATACTCAATGCGAATACCATGCTGGAGCAGTGGGGCATTCGATTGAAGATTGCATTGGTTTCAAGAAGCTTATTGAAAAGCTTATGCAAATAGGAGTGGTGCGGTTCGATGATCCTGCAGGAACCGCTGAGACAGGCAATCCATTACCTAATCATGCGGATCCCGGGGTGAACGCGATTGTGGATCAAAGCAACAGGAGGACCAAATATAGAGTGGAGGAAGTGAGATCTCCACTAAAATGGGTATAGAAAATGATAGTAGAAAGAGGCTTGATACCACCAGCATCCGGAGGTATAGAAGCCCTTAGTCAATCTTGTCCTTATCATAATACGGTAGACCATATGATAGGGGATTGCACGGAGTTCAAAACTTTAGTGCAAGAATTGATCAACAATAAAGAAATTTAATTCTTTGAAGAGCACGTATCAGGAGCGACGGAGGTTTGTGCTTCGGAGCCAAACAATTCCAAGAATGTTCCGTTCCTGGTAATTTCAGAATCCAAAAAGTCTGAAGTAAGCAAATCTGCGAAAGCCAGACTTTCTGTTCAGGCACCGCAACCTTTCCTTTTTCATGATCCAAGGAGAGTTCCATAGAAGTACGATTATCAAATCACTCATCACGACGACCCGCTGAAAACTACATCAGAGGCGGTAAATGATGTGACGTTCCACACGAGAAGTGGAACACAATATGGCTATAAAGGAAACAAAGACCCGAAAGGGAAGACTCTGATTGTGGAGCCACAAAGAAATGTTTTTCAGGAACCTGAATCGCCAGTCAATGAGCCGGTGAAGGAGGAAGAAATAAAAGAATTTTTGAAAATTTTAAAGCACAATGAATATAACATAGTCGAGCATCTCCGAAGGTTACCTGCTCGTATATCCATACTTACTTTACTACTTAGTTCAGAAGCTCACCGAAATGACTATTGAAGGTGCTCAACGAGACTTTTGTTCCTAATGATATATCGGTGAATAAGCTCGATAGACTGGTGAACAATTTGAACGCCAACAACTTTATTCACTTCAATGATGATGAGATCCCTTCAGGGGGCATGGGATCTACCAAGGCTTTACACATCACTACTCGCTGCAAAGGATATACCTTGCCAAGAGTGTTGATAAACAATGGATCCGCCTTAAACGTAATGCCATTGAACACACTGAATAGGCTCCTGATAGACAATACTCATATGAAGGCCTGTAGCACCATTGTACGCGCCTTCGACGGGACAGAGCGAAATGTAGTGGGAAGAATGGATATACCACTACAAGTGGGACGTAATACTTATGACGTCGACTTTCTAATAATGGACATCAAATCCACTCTGAGGGTTCGTACCATCATCGTTGCATCAAAAAGTAAAATTCATCTTTGATGGAAGGTTGGTTACAATCAATGCTGAAGAGGACATTATAGCCTCTATCACAAGTGATGCACCTTATCTGGAAGCCGATGAGAAGGCACTCGAATGTTCTTTTCGATCATTTGAGTTTGTTAGCGCCACTTTTGTTGCCGAGGGAAATAAAATCCCCACATCGAAATTATCCAGAACCACGAGAATGGGAGTTAAACTGATCCTAGAGCGAGGAGCACGAGTGGGTAGAGGGCTCGGAAGACGCCTACAAGGTCGTGCTAAGGCACAAGTCGTCATCAACAAACAGGACCGCTTTGGCTTGGGATACAAGCCAACTGCGGATCAAATGAGAAAAGAAATTATGAAAAAACAAGAAAGGAGAAAAGATCGTTTGCAAGGAAAGGAGGTTAGCTGGGAACCTATGACATTTCCTCCATTGTCCCAGAGTTTCGTCTTTGGAGGAATTATATATCCAGAAGCAGAAGAAGCCGAGCTAAGGAAATTGATGGGAAAATTAGACATAAATGCTATCACCGAGAAAGGAAACGTTGGAACGTACCCCAGTAGAATTACGCCATCTACACCAGGAACTACTCTGAACAATTGGACTGCAGAAAAGTTACCTATGGTTTTTAGGAAGTTTTCAGAGTAATGTTCAAAACACTACAGTTACTCTAGCTCGAGAGTAGCAAGAAACTTTTGTAAAAGGGCTCAAATCTACTATGTTTATAATAATAAAATAAAACTTTTTGCTGTAAAGCTTTTGGCCATTATTTTTCATTTTTAACAATTGAATTTCAACTAAATTTCAAATTCTTAATTAGTGTGTTCAAATAAGATTTTATTTCAGGTCCCCAAATATTGAACTGTCAAATGATACGGAAGTTGATTCAGAGCTTATCTTTGAAAAGGAGGTGTGTCTAGGGGAGCTTACAGAACCTGATGATGACCAGGACTACGAGCTGCCTCCTGACTTGTTGAGATTGATAGAACAAGAAGAAAAACAAATCCAACCTCATAAGGAGTCTGTAGAAATTGTGAGTTTGGGAAATAATGAAGAAAGCAAGGAAGTTAAAATCGGCACGTGTATTACAACTAAAACTAGACAAGATTTGATCAATTTGCTCCAAGAATTCAAGGATGTCTTCGCTTGGTCCTACCAGGACATGTCAGGTTTAAGCACAGACATTGTGGAACATAAGCTTCCCATAAGAGAGGACTGCAAACCGGTTCAGGAAAAACTACGAAGAATGAGACCTGATGTATTGCTGAAAATAAAAGAAGAGGTGAAGAAGCAATATAATGTCGGATTCCTCCAAGAAATAAAATACTCAGAATGGGTAGCTAACATAGTACCAGTACCCAAGAAGGATGGAAAAGTCCGCATGTGTGTCGACTATAGAGACTTGAACAAAGCCAGTCTGAAGGATAATTTCCCGCTACCGCACATTGACACTCTAGTCAATAACACAGCAAAACATTCTCTGTTCTCCTTTATGGATGGATTTTCAGGGTACAATCAAATAAAAATGTATCCTGATGATATGCACAAAACAACATTTGCGACACAATGGGGAACCTTCTGTTATAAGGTAATGCCCTTTGGACTTAAGAATGCTGGGGCAACATACCAACGAGCTATGGTGGCCCTATTTCATGACATGATGCACAAAGAAATCGAAGTCTACGTTGGCGACATGATCGCTAAGTCGCGAAACGAAGATGAGCATATAAGAGTCTTGAGAAAACTTTTCTTAAGATTAAGAAAATTCCAATTGAAGTTGAACCCTGCCAAATGCACATTCAGAGTTGCATCAGGAAAACTGCTGGGCTTCATAGTCAGCGAAAGGGGCATCGAGGTTGACCCTGACAAAGTCAAATCCATTCAAGAGCTATCGCCTCCACACACTCAAAAACAAGTGAGAGGTTTCCTAGGAAGGTTGAATTACATTGCTCGGTTCATTTCACAACTGACTGAAAGATGTGATCCTATCTTCCGACTCTTAAAAAAGCATAATCCTGGCGAATGGGACAACGAGTGTCAGGAAGCTTTCGACAAGATTAAATATTATTTGACAAACCTGCCAGTTTTGGTGCCACCAGTGCCGAACAGACCGCTAATTTTATATTTAACGGTCTTCGAGAAATCCATGGGATGTGTGTTAGGTCAACACGATGACTCGGGCAGAAAAGAAAAAGCGATCTACTACCTCAACAAGAAGTTTACAGATTGCGAAGTAAGGTATTCACCAGTTGAAAAAAGCCTGTTGCGCTTTAGTCTGGACAACAAAAAGACTGAGACAATACATGTTGTATCATAAAACGTGGCTGATCTCAAAGCTCGACTCTCTCAAGTATTTGATGGAATCAACTGCGCTGACAGGTAGAATGGCTTGATGGCAGATCCTATTGTCTGAATTTGACATCGTATATGTCAACCAAAAGGCCATAAAAGGGATCGTCATAGCAGACTTCCTTGCTAGTCGAGCTTTAGAGGATTATGAACCTCTAAACTTTGACTTTCCTAATGAAGACTTGATGTGTGTCGAGGAAAATGCCACAGACAACGGATACTGGAAATTGAACTTTGATGGTGCCTCTAATCTAGTTAGGAAATTGGGGCAGTATTGGTATCTCCAGAAGGTAACTGTTACCCCTTTACCAGTAAACTCGACTTTGACTGCACCAACAACATAGCAGAGTATGAAGCATGTATCATGGAAATCAGAGCAGCTGCTGAACGAAAGATAAAACAACTGAAAGTATACGAAGACTCTATGCTTGTGATCTACCAGCTTCGAGGAGAATGGGGCACCCGAGACCCCAAGTTGATGGAGTATCGAAATTTGGTCCTTGACCTGATCAAGCCATTCTATGAAATAACCTTCCATTATTTGCCACAAGAAGAAAATCAAATGGCAGATGCTTTGGCTACATTGTCATCATTGATTCAAGTGAACCAACAATCAGATTTGAGGCCGATACAAATGAGTATATACGACTCTCCAGCCTATTGCTACAATGTTGAAGAGGACGAGAACAATGAATTTCCTTGGTACCACGATATCTTACAATACATAAAGAATCATGAGTATCCAAAAGAAGCTTCAGAAAATGAGAAAAGGACGTTGCGAAGACTAGCAATCGACTACGTCCTAGATGGCGAGATATTATACAAAAAGAGAAAAGACCAGATATTGCTACGATGTGTAAATGCCACCGAAGCCAAGATGATCCTCGAAGAAGTACATGAGGGTGTATGTGGAACCCATGCTAACGGGTTCACCATGACAAGACAAATCATGAGGTTCGGATACTACTGACCCACAATGGAAAGTGACAGCATTAAGTACGCTAAGAAATGTCACAAATGTCAAATATATGTAGACAAGATTCACGTTCCTCCATCAACGCTGCATGTGATGACATCCCCTTAGCCGTTTTCCATGTGGGGCATGGACGTCATTGGGCCTATTTCACCAAAGGCTTCCAATGGTCATCGATTCATATTTGTCGTCATCGACTATTTCACTAAGTGGGTGGAGGCAGCCACTTATGCGAATGTCACCAAAGTAGCAGTAAGTAGATTCCTCAAGAAGGAAATCATATGCCGATATGGAATGCCAGAAAGCATCATATCTGATAACACATTGAATCTGAATAAGACTATAGCAGAAGTCTGCAAGCAATACAATATACGACATAACAATTCCTCGCTATACCGTCCGCAAATGAACGGAGCAGTGGAAGCAGCCAACAAAAACATCAAGAGAATTGTGGAGAAAATGGTAGAAACTTATCGAGACTGGCACGAGAAGCTACCGTTTGCCCTGTTCGCATACAGAACATCAACTAGAACTTCTACTGGGGCAACTCCTTTTTCCCTAGTCTATGGGATGGAGGCGGTTTTACCTATAGAAGTCGAAATCCCTTCCTTAAAAGTTCTTTCTGAGCTAAAGCTAGATGAGGCAGAATGGGTTCAAACCAGACATGACCAGCTTGCTTTAATAGAGAAAAAAAGATTAAAGGCTATCCGACTGGGCAAATGTACCAGAAATGGATGATGAGAGCCTTTAATAAAAAGGTTCATCAACGAAATTTTCGAGAAGGGGATCTAGTTCTGAAGAAGATTCTTCCTGTACAAAAAGACTTCCGAGGCAAATGAATGCCAAATTGGGAAGGACCGTACCTAGTGAAGAAAGCCTTCTTAGGAGGAGCATTAATCCTGACTGAAATGGACGCAAAGATCTACCCAACCTGGTGAACTCAGACTCAGTCAAGAAGTACTTTGCCTGAAAGCCCCTAGACACACGAGTATACCCTGTCAAGATAGCTCTTAAATGCTGGATAGTCAAATATCTGGGGCATCAAGATTTTGTCTTTTTGTATTTTACTGTTATCAGTAACTACCTTTTGTTGTCAATGAAACTTTTGTTAATAAAAAGTATCAAATTTTGGTTTTCATATATTGCTTCTGAAATTTCCTAAAAGCACAGGAACTAGAAGCAACCTTACACAGGAAAGTGTACCTTGTTAAGAGATGCTGTGAAAATAGAACGTACACCATCCAAACAGATTGGAATCAGATAATCTCGTCTGGTGACAGAGACACAGCTATCAAAGTGTCAACAACCAATCAAGACAGTTGATTAAGCAATTTCTGTGAAAAATCATCGTCATATGCATCTTGCATCTCATGCTAGGGGCATGCATGCATGCATCAAACATGTTAGGTTAGAATTATAAAATGCATACTAACCTCTACATTTTGAAATCATTTGCAAAAGAATTGCAGATCTTACCACTACAACAAGTAGTGAAGCAGAAAAACATACTCCTACTGTTAAAGCACTTCAACAGGAGAGTGCGACCTTACCTCAGATTACTACCCTTACGGGAGTACAGGTAAGGATCCTTAACCGTTACGATTGCTTTTTACTCAGTAGATAAATCATTTGGTAAAAAAGTAAGACCAATCGATAAGGACTATTCAAATGTCCATTGAAATCCATTTTCACAAATGGTCAAAGGAAATCAATCCCTTTGAATAAATCCAATCTCAGGATTGATACCAACTGATTGTACCCAGGAGAATGGTACAACTAGACCGGGGCAAACGGCCACGGTAAAGGCGAGTCAAATCCGTTGACCCCTGTGCATTTGGGAAAAATGCATTAAGATGGACTATTCGAATGTTCATTAAAATCCATTTTCATGAATGGTCAAAGGAAATCAATCCTTGTGAATAAATCCAATCGCAGGATTGGTACCAACTGATTGTACCCAGGGGAATGGTACCACTAGCCCGGGGCAAACGACCACCGGTAAAGGCAACTCAAATCCGTTGATCCCTGTGCATTTGAGAAAAATGCATAAAAGAGGTCAAAGGAAATAAATCCTTTGAAAAACTTCAACCTCACTTTCAATATTCACCAATTGTACTCAAAGAAATAGGACAACTAGTCCAAAGTAAACGGCTACCACTAAATCGAGTGACATAACTCGTCGTCAAATCTCGCTTCTCCGGCAGTGTTGTAAGTGGATCAAATGGCGTTTCCCATCTCGACATCAGTGTTACAGATGGATCAGATAGATCATGCTGCTTCGTCAGTGTTGCGACTAAATAGAGTGACAAAACTCGTTGTCAAATCTCGCTTCTCCGGCAGTGTTGTAAGTGGATCAAATTGCGTTTCCCATCTCACGGCAGTGATGTAGATGGATCAGACAAACCATGCTTCTTCGTCAGTATTGCTGCTTAAGAATGACAGAACTCGTCGTCAGGTCTCGCTTCTCCGGCAGTGTTGCAAGCAGATCGAATGTTGTTCCCGATCTCGACGTCAGTGTTACAGATGGACCAGATAGATCATGCTTCGACAGTGTTGCAGCTTAATTGAGCATCAAGACTCCTCGCCAGATCTCGCTCCCTCAGTGGTTTAGCTAGATCAGACATCAATGCTCGTACTAGACCGTAGGGGTGTTCAAAGATACCTGACCCGATCGACCCGACCCGATTACCCGACTACCCAAACCTAAAAAATCGGGTATTTACCCGGAATTTTTTTTCTTATCCGGGTCGGGTACCCGACCCGTAATTTCCCGGGTCAGGCCCGGGTCATGAAATTAAAATTTTTTGGGTACCCGGTTACTTTCGGGTACCCGGTTCTTATATTTTTTTATTTTTTTTAAATATAATTATTATTTAAAATACAACTCCAGTTAATGTTCATTTTCTGGATCCATGTGATTAAAATTTACCGTTTGCTATAAACCCAGGCTGAAAAGATGCCCCTGCATAGATTTAGTGCAGCTATAAAACAAATCCGCGAGCTTACATGTGCAGAGTGAGTTGCTTTCGGAATAATAAAAGTCTTCTATCATCAGATAGCATGATATTTACCAACATAATGTCTGGTTCTCAAGTTTAGGTCCAATGCCGAGATTTGTGAGAGTGTGAGTAAAGGATTTAAGAACAATGGAACGGTGCTCGGTTTATGGCTATTGCTGCTAGCAACTTCCGCTCTATGATTTTTCCAATGTTGTTGAAGCATTGCTCCCTGTAAATAGATATGACATGCAAAGATATTTTTTGTGATTGTCCACTCTCTTTCTTCACCTATTGTTCAGGATGAAAAAATCATTCATATTGATTACTTTTTTTATTGAATCACAGTTAATTTCTCCATTTTCTTTCTCTTGAACATCCATTTGTTGGAATCAATCATGTGATGTAAATACAAGTGGAAAACCATGCCATTCAGTGTCTTCACAAAACTAATTGACCTACCATGCAAGCTTTTCATTATTTCTTGCATTGCATCTATAAAGTGGTCAACACTTCAGTAAAGAATTACAAAATATAGCTCAGCTCAAGTAGGATATTAAAGTTTTATGTTTAGATTATGTAAATAGGATATGAAATTTTTTTGTTTGAATATTAGATTACGTAATTCGCACTTTTAAATTTATGTAATTTTTTAAGATTAAATTTAAAATTTATAAAATAATTAAAAAATCGGGTACCCGTTACCTGATTTTTTGGGTACCCGGATATTCGGGTACCCGAAGTACCGGGTCGGGACACGGGCCGACTTTTCAAGTACCCGAACCTCTGGGGACCCGAATATCCGGGTACCCGGATTTGAACACCCCTACCAGACCGTGCTTCTCCGGCAGTGTTGCAGCCAGGTCAAGTCTTTGACAGAAATGATAGCATCATCATGACTTAAGTGTTGTGCCATTTTCTCTAATGGATCCTCAAATTTTGAAGATTTTGTCGTCAAGGGAGGTGGAGTAGATCAAGTCAGAGCTCTAAAGAAAAAGCGGTGGCCGAAAAGAACCCCAACCTCAAAGAACCCTTAATCTCACCGAAGAGAACTGTAGTCTTACCCTTACCCTACCAAAAGAACCCCAACCTCACCAACAAGAACCTTCCCTACCAAAAGAACCCCTGAATCATACTAGATTAAATGGGTTATTCTTATCTTTGCTCTATTTTTATTACACAACAATGAGCAAAGAGGGGCAACTGTAATAACCCACTTAAACAATCAAAATCCCTTTTATTAATATCCATGTCCAAGATACATCTGAACCAACAAACCATAAACCCAATTGTCTAAACTAAGCCCATAACCGGTTAGCCCAAATTACATATCCATCAACCCAAAATAATTACAAACTCTAATTCCCCTAATTGAACCCTAACTAAACACTAAACCTCAACCAAACTAGCCGGCCGCCCCTTGGTCTCCATTCGCCAGCTGTCCGCGCATGGCCACCACGCGCGACTATTCGAATAGCGCATGGTGGTCATGCACCCTCCTATTCGTCGAGAAGGCCGGCCACCGCCCTAACCACGTGAAGGAGCAGCCACCGCCCAACTTCCTCTCGACCTGTAAAACAAAAACAGAACATCATTAGATCTAAATTTACAATTCTAAAACCAGATAGATTCCTTTTTTTTAATTTTATATGTTGTAAAAAGTGAGTATAAAAACCCATTTGCATGCTTTGTAACCGGTTACAGACACCGGAGACCAAAAATCAATAAAAAACAGTGTTATTCGAAACAAAAATCAGTCCATAGCCACACGAATATTCGAACAAAAAGGGAAAAAAAGAAAGAGAGAACTCAAATCAGAAGCAACAAAAAGGTAAAAAAATATATACATATCTCGTTTTTCTTTCGTAGATCTACGAGCGTGGGAGCCTTGATTCGAAAATCCGAGCCCGGATTTGTACTCATCGCGTGAAAACGCTTCGGAAAGTGTCAACCTTTCCTTCATCGGACCACCATAGACGGCAGCGACCACCGTTGACCGTCGGCGACGAGCGATGGTTCTCCATGGGCGTACACAAGAGAGATGCAGAGCCTTTGAGGTTCTGATGTGGTTTGGAGATGAAGAGAACAAATGATTTGAAGCTAAAAAAATAAGATAAAGGGTTTTATTCCAAATCCAAAACGGCACCGTTTTGGTGCCGGTATTCATGGCCCAAAACGGCGCCGTTTAGCTCTAGGAGCCCCAAGACCGACCCGGCTACCCGATCCGACCCGCGTGTATACCCGGGTTTAAGGTTAATTCCAGCCTAGGTCTCTGTACTTCCAGCGCCTTCACCCTGCGGCTTCCCAGTTGTTCTAGGCTTCGATTTGGTCACTGTTTTTTCCAATTAAGCACTATATTTTTAATTTCTTTCAATTTCGTCCTTATTATCATTATTTTAACCCAAAAATGTTTACTGTTTTGCAGATTAGCCCCTGTTTTTGCAAAAATGATTATTTTTATGTTTTTTATTATTATGATTAAATATTTACTAACTGTTTTGTTACAGATTTGAACGAATTTATCCGTTCGATCGTATAAAATATTTTGTAACCGATAGGTGCCGATTTTGGGCGTTGTAGGGGTGCTCACCCTTCCCTGCGCGTAACAGACTCCCGGATCCAGCTCTGGTTCGTAGACCCAATTTTGGTGTTCCAATAGCACCGTTAAAAAAACGATTGGTGGCGACTCCCTGGACGAATTCTGGTGATTACAATCACAGTGCTCATTCCATCATCAAGATAATCGATGACTTTTTCTTGACAATTAAAGGAAGTGAAACAATTTACATTAATAATAAACTTGTATTATCTAATGTGATCTATGTTCCCAAATTAGCTTACAATCTATTATTTGTAAGTGAGCTCATCAAAAGTGCTTCCTGTAATGTTAATTTTAGTGTTGATGATTGTGTTTTTTTAGGTACAGGGTTCGAAGATGATGATAGGCAGTGCTAGACTACTTAATAACCTTCTCTTTGACATGTTGATTTATTTTTTAGTGAATTTATGCTTTGTTATTTTAGATTGGAACATCCCAACTTTATTTATCTATTAAAGTTTTTTTTATCTCTATTCAGTAATAAAAATCAAAATTTTTATTCTAAGCCTTGATGTACAACATTTGTTAATGTGAATGCCAAGAATAGGAGTAAATTTTATTTTAAGCCTTTAAGATGTTTATTTATAGGATACTCTTTGAGTCAGAAGGGTTACAAATATTACTCACCAACTAAAAAAAAAACATGTTATCTCTTTTGATGTTACTTTCTTTGAGAACTAAAATTTTTTAGGTACTAAAATTCAAGGAAAGCAACAAAGAGATTTCAATCTCTAAACCAACTTATTCTTTCTCTGTCTATCCTAAAAGAAAATACCATTATCCCTCCAAAAATTATTGTGTCACCATTTATTTTTTATACATCATTAACCTACTTAAAACTAATACCGCTCCTAACAATTTTAGTTTAGTAACTATTACACATCCTAATATTCTCAGTCTAGTAGACTTATCACTACAATCCAAACCACCTAGTTCTTTTACGATATCTTCACCAAAAGACATACCCTATAATCCTTCACAACTTATAAATGAACAAATGAAGCTGTACACTAAGAGAAAAAAAAACTTTAAATGATGACATGTGTCAACCTAGCACTTGTCAAGAATAAGTTTTGAGTTCTACTAAAGAGATTGAAGGTAATGATTCACAAGAACCCACTATTACTTTAGATGACTTTTTTATTACAATTAAAAAGAAAGTTAGAAAGTGTATCACTCATCCTATTAATAAATTTGTTACATATAAAAAATTATTATATAAATTTATTTTTTTTTACAAAAAGTGTTAATAGTATAAAGATTTCTAAGATAATAAAGAAAATTCTTGAATGTACCGAGTACAAAAGGTCTTTTGAAGATGAGATCAATGCACTAAAGAATAATAGTACATGGAGTTCAGCTGAATTACAAGAAGAAGAAAATGCTATTATGTTACAAATAGATATTCACATTCATGTAACACCCCAAAATTGTTCCCAAATTAAAAATTCAAATCCCTAAATTCAAAACCCTAAAATTTGGGGATTTACCTATGGTAAAATTGAAATTTCTAAAAGTTGAGAGTTCCGTTTTAAATTCCTGAAAAGTTTAGACCCTTAATGCGTAATTTTACCAATTTATTTGATAACTGTTTTTCCTTCTTATCTTTCCCGATCAGTTTCATTTCTATTTCTCCAAAAATTCCTGTCTTAATTAGTTTATTTTTCTTTTTCGTTCACTGTGTTTACCAATCCGAAACTTCTTTTTTTTACTAAGTTCTCTCTGTCCTTTCGGTTTTGACTGTGGTGCAACACGAGTAAGTCTTTTTCTCTTCTTCTCTTTTGTTTCGGTTGTTCAGTGTTGAAGGGGGTGTTGTTCGTTTGTTCGTTAGTTTAGGTGAGTGGTAATTTGGTTGTTCGAATCGGTTTAAAAAGGGATTTTGTTTTTCGTTTTGAATCGTTTTTCGTTTTAAACTTGTGAACTTTGGATACAATATGTGGGTATAATGCTTGAATCCCACACTCTGTTTTTATAGGTTGTATGGGAGCAGTTCGGTTGATTTAAAATTCTCTTTGAATTTTAAATACTTAACCGAATAGATTTAATAACAAAATATTCGAGATTTAAATGGATATTTTCGATTATCAAATCTACTATTTTTGGATAGATATTAATAGATTATCCGAGATTTAAATGGATTCTATTTGTTATTTTTAGAATATTTCAAATTTAATTAATTTAAATTTGAAAATAAAATCAGATAAAATTTGATTTTCGGACGTTTCTACCCCCAAGTCCAGCCTATAAATAAGAAGATGATCTCTCAGTTTTTATCATCCCATTCAGATTTACTTCTATCTTACTTGAGAGAGTTTGAGAGCATCATTCGAGTTCTTGTTCGACTTTGATACCGACGATCATTTCCTCTATTGTCCACTCCAAACTTTGGGTGTATACTGTTTGGAGGACCGTGCTAACATTCAGGGGACAACCGCTTAAAGTTGCGAGTACACACATCAAGGCGATTTGTTTCTAAGGCAGTGACTTTCA
Organism: Abelmoschus esculentus; assembly: GCA_035048815.1. NCBI lineage: Eukaryota > Viridiplantae > Streptophyta > Magnoliopsida > Malvales > Malvaceae > Abelmoschus > Abelmoschus esculentus. The sequence goes on from JAUCBN010000002.1 coordinate 5,249,602, forward strand.
TACCACGACACGATTAAACATTTTATCAGTTCGTTCCTTTATTTTTCCTGTCAGTGCTAACGCCCTGTTTTGCAGTCTATTTAACCAACAATTTAGAAACAAATTCTACTGCAACAATGATATTGTTGTCAAGCTGGTTTAGGGTTTATTCAAACTTGACGCACTCGACAGGTCAACTATCGAAGGTGGTGGTGAAGTTGAAGATAAGAACCAAAATCCTAAAGATAAGGATATTTTACTATCAATGAATTTTATTTATTTATTTATTATTACTGTTAGTAAATTATTTTCGTGACTAATCATATATAATTTTTATTTGAATTTTGTAGATTCAAAATATATGTGAAATATCAGTCACGATAAATTTTTGAGATCATGATACAAGGATTGTAGCCACAGGCATGATCAAAATAGACAAGGTCTACGTGGAATTGTTTTTCTACTTATAAGGTCAGATTATTTAATTCATGATTTATAATACATGAATTTATTTTAAGCCTTTACCTAGTCTGTAAGCTTAGTGAGTATCTTTTAGACTAGGTTCTAAAAGAAGGCTAGATGACTTTTTTAAGTAGAAAATTTATCCTGAGTATGCTGAATTTTTTTTTTTTTGTGGGAATGTATATATTAAGCATGACTTTTAAAAGACCTAAATGAAGAGAGAAATATTCATAAGGATTGGTTCTCTGAAAGACTTGGTATTTAAGTGTGCTTTATGCACCACCTCTCTTTCTAAATCTACCTGGTGCATTACTATGCTCATTATTCCAATTTATAAAATACTATGAATAAATAAATATTCTATACTTAGTGTAGAAGTTAGAATAATAATCTTAATAATTTATTTAAGATATATTTCTTTTGGTCATAGTAGAAGAATATTTCTAGTGGTCTTTTAAGGAAATGACCTTGTCTAGAATAAAGAGAAAATGATGGACATTAATGCTACTAAAAAATGTTCGTAGCTATTAAATCTTATTGAGCTCTTTTCTTTAGAGTATTAAGAAGGAAGAAAAGATTTGTGTATCTTAGGAGTGTGCATAAATCTCCATAAAAATTCTCTTTATGAAAAAGATAAAAAGTATTAGGTCCGATAGAGGTGGTGAGTTTGGATATAATTTTCTTATAGAGGTATATGAGACGAATGACATAGTTTATGAAACTTTTACCCCTTGTTTTCGGCTCAACAAAACGGCATAGCCGAGAGGAAAAACAGAACTTTAAAAGAGATATTCATTGTTGATAAGTTCTGGGTTAGCTGATAACATATTGGGGAAAGTCATTCTATCGGTAAATCTTAAACCGAGTACCTTATAAGAAATTAGACTCAACCCCATACGAATTGTGAAAAGGTCATGCACCTAACTTGCAATACCTAAAAGTGTGGGGGTGTCTGGCTAAAGTAGATTTGTCTGACTTTAAGAAGTCCATCATCGGTCCTTAAACCGTTGATGTAATATTTATTGAGTATGCTACTAACAGTGTCGCATGAGATGCTCTAGAGTTTGAGTTAGAGCCTAAAAGAAGTAAGAAAAAAAATAAAAACATCTTTTGGACCAGATTTTGTTACTTTCTTTATTTCTAAGATAAATGATTTAGACAACATATCAGATCCTATAGCTCAAGTTTTTTTGTTGGATGATGATCCTAAAAATTATGAAGAAGCTATGAGATCTATTGACGCTAATTTTGGAGAAGAGTTGTTAATGATGAACTAGAGTCAATAATGTCTAAATCATTCTTGAGAATTGGTAGACTTGCCTAGAGGATTTAAACCTATCAGCAATAAATGAGTTTTTAGGAAGAAACTCATGCCAGATGGGTTAATCCAGAGATATAAGGCTAGGCTAGTAGTCATAGGGTTCACTAAAAAAATGTTAAAGAGTTTTGACAGTTGGGATGTCATCTCTACTCGAACCCCTTTTGACTCTAGCAATCATCTCGTTAAAAATAAAGAAGCTATGTTTCCCAGGTTGAATATGCTAAAATTGTTAAAAGCCTAATGTTCTTAATGAACTATAATCGGCCCGATATTGCCTATATTATGAGTAGATTGAGTTGATATACTCATAATCCAAGTGTTGAACATTGGATGACTCTTAGAAGCTTACTAAAATACTTTAAGGGTATTATGGATTGGAAACCTAATTTCACTTTAGGCGGAGTCGCAATCTCGTAGAAGTTTGCCAAGCAGACTTGTATTGCACGTTCTACCATAGAGTCAGAGTTTATACCTCTAGACTTAACTGGGCAAGAAGCCGAGTGGCTTAGGAATCTTTTAACAGAAATACCTTTGTGGGGAAAACTGACTCCTCCGATATCTTTATTATGCGATTCATAATTTACGATATATGTGGCTCTAAATCAAGCTTACAATGGTAAGAAGAGACACATTCGCATAAGGTACGGATATGTGAGGCACCCGATAAAGAACGAAGTACTTGCCTTAGAGTATGTTAAGTCGGAGATGAATTTGGCTGATCCTCCTACCAAAGGATTGAGTAGGAAACAAATTCTGGATTCGTCGAGGGGGATGAGTCTTAAGCCCATTGGTTGAGTGATTCATGGTGGATACCCAACTTAGTTCTCTAAGTTAAATGTGGTCAAACGAAACCATGAAACGACTCATAGTGTACACGTCCATTTACCCAATCCCTGTGACGTTTCATATACATGTCAGGTTGAGCTTAATGCTCTTAATAAATTCATAGCTCAAGTTTGGGTGGTCTTAGTGAGAAAGACTTGATGGATTTACCAATTTTGGTTAAATAACTACTCTTAAGAATTTCTTACACCTATTGCGAAGGACTAATTGAACTTACCGCTCGAAAGGATGAGTTTTTTTAACTCTTAATAAATTCTATCCAAAGAGGTTGGATTGTTCTATTGAGAAGAACATTATTGAATTTACCGAACAAAGAGTTTGAGTTTTTATTCTTAATGATTTCTTATCCCAGAGTTTGGGTGGTTCATTTAATATGAACTTGAAGAAAATCACCTTATTTTCTTGTGAGGTTGAGCTTTATAAGAAGCTCTTAATTATTTCATAGCCCGATTTTGGGTGGTTTATGTTGAGATAAACTTGATGAAATAACCTATGTAAGTGAGAAGAGTTAGCCGCCTTGTATGAAAAATGATGGACTATTTTTCTAGTACACTTACTAAAATCCCGAGGTAAGATGGCTAAATATATACTTCATGTATATACATATATCTTCACATCGCGGACTATGGTGGATGAAGGGATTAGTTATGTGTTATAAGTTTACCCCGATCTTAGAAAGTTCAAGACTAGTTTCACTTATCTAAGAAGAAGATTACTCATCATCACTACGTACTAGTTCAAGCTTCGTTCACTATGTACTTAAGTAACTACTCTCGCTAGTGCTCGTCTTGTGTTAGTCGAACTTTGTGGGTTTTTTTAGGAGGATTCCTTCGCATTAGTAGGGGATTGTGGGTACAATGCTTGAATCCCACACTCTGTTTTTATAGGTTGTATGGGAGCAGTTCAGTTGATTTAAAATTCTCTTTAAATTTTAAATACTTAACCGAATAGATTTAATAACAAAATATCCGAGATTTAAATAGATATTTTCGGTTATCAAATCTACTATTTTTGGATAGATATTAACAGATTATCCGAGATTTAAATGGATTCTATCTGTTATTTTTAGAATATTTTAAATTTAATTAATTTAAATTTGAAAATAAAATTAGATAAAATATGATTTTCGGACGTTTCTGCCCCCACGTCCAGCCTATAAATAAGAAGATGATCTCTAAGTTTTTATCATCCCATTCAAATTTAATTCTGTCTTACTTGAGAGAGTTTGAGAGCATCATTCGAGTTTCTGTTCAACTTTGATACCGACGATCATATCCTCTATAGTCCACTCCAAACTTTGGGTGTACACTGTTTGGAGGACCGTGCTAACCTTCGGGGGACAACCGCCTAAAGTTGCGAGTACACACATTGGGGCGATTTGTTTCTAAGGCAGTGGCTTCCATATCACGATACGGTTAAACTTTTTATCAGTTCGTTCCTTTATTTTTTCTGTCAGTGTTAATGTCCTATTTTTCAGTCTATTTAACCAACACAATAAACATGCCATAGGGTTATTCAAGCTCATCGAGTAAGGGATTAGACTATGACCCGAAGCTATGGCCTATAGGTGGTGTAAATGTTAGATTATGTAATGGATTCGAATTACGGTTAAAGACTAAGGTCTATTATGTTATGATTCGATATTTGATGGAATCCACGTATCCATGGATTATTATGTCCAAGGAAATGATGATTTTATGTGTATATTTATAACTTGAATCATGATGTAATTCATCCTATGAAATAATACGTAAATGTTTGTTGAATTATACATAACCCATATGCTTGCCCATGATTCATATTACATATTTAAACTATGAATATTTATTTTTATAATCTATCTCATTAGGTTAAATAAACCTAATATATGTGTCTTATGTATTTTAGGACCTTAAAGATTTTTAAAATTGATTGTGTGGTTGAAGTTACAGGTCACTCACATTTAATTATATGTATGCTTCTTTTATTTTAAATTTCTAGTATGGTGACATATGGCATTAATATCTGCACTTAGCCCTATTTAATATGTGTGTAAAAGCCTATGTGGTCAAGTGGTGTAAGTGGTTTAATGGTATGTTTCAGAAATGGCTAAAACTAGTTAAAATTGGCTTAAATGCAAAATGGTAAAATGTTTATAAACGGTTTGAAATGTCTTAAAATTTGTATACTATTAGAAATAATGTTTAGTGACTTGTTGATAAAATTTGCAATATTTTATTAAGGTTTGGTAGATTAATTTAAAGAAAAAACTAGATAAAATATTTCATTACAGGTCTAGTCGTATCGGTATGGATAATGACATGTTGGTACGAACATACCTTATTTTCCCCAAGTTATAAGTCATACCGATGATGAACAATGCATATCGTTACCAAAATTGTTCATTAGAATTTTTATTTATGTATCGTATCGATACGATCTTGGAGTGTACCGATATGGTATATCTAGAACTAAATGTGTTTTGGTTTTCTCATACTAATACTGGGATCAATATAGACCAATGGTATTAACGTTCTGAGTAGTCATATCGATACGGACTCTACAGTACTAATACAAGTAAGCCATCTAGAAGCCCCTAACTTTGACCTCTTACTCAATGTACTGATATAAGGTTATTGCGTACCGATACAAACCTTCTGTCCCAACCAACTTACCTACCTGTCAGCCTAAACGTGCAATACGGACACTAAGTGTATTGATACGAGTGTCTATTAAAATTAGTTGTAAGCTAGAAAAATGAATTATCGAGACTTTACAATTTAATCATTGATTAATCAAAGTTAAAATTAGTTAGGTGAATAACCTCTGTTAGTAATAAAAGTGTACAAGATTAAAATTATAGGTTTAATTTCAAGTGTCTAAAATGAATTTCAAATAAGGACCTATAATATATAAAGTTTATGTTTTCGTCCGTAAATTTAAAAAAAGTTTAAAATTAACCCTCATATTGAGTAATATGATAATAATTTGATTTGGTAATCCTTCTAAGTCATCAATAAATTTTTTTGAATTGTATTCTAAACTCGAAATAAAATTTTGGTAAAATATTTCAACCTAATTCCCTACCCAGCCATGAAGGGGTGTTACAAGTGTATTAAATTTGAAGCTTTTATTTTGTAAATCAATTTTGCACTACTATTTAATTACATAAGATTATAAATGGTTTTAATTTTTTAACAATGGATAAACTTATATTTTTCAAATAAATATTTTTTGCTTAGATTAAATGTTATCTGAATATAACGTCTCAGATCCGACAAGATCAAGGTGTTACAATTACCCAAATTCCGGAAAATCGGGAGTAACAAAAAACTCATTAAAAAATAGATAATATAAAGATTTAAATACTTAAAAAAAATCAAAATTCCATTTAATGATGGACAATTATACCATGTGCTAATCGGTTTCTACAAGCCCTCTAATTTTAGGTTTATGGATCTAGTTTAGAAGTTATGAATTTAGGTTTATGTTCTTAAAATTTAGGGATTGTGATTGAAATTTAAAGTTTAGAATTAATATTAAAATTTTATTGGTTAAAATCTAAATATTTAATATATTACCTTAAACACTAAATTTTAACTACAATCTTTAAATTTTAAATCATTAAATTAAAAAAATCCTTAATCCTAAAGTTAAAATACTTGTAATTTTTATATTTTTGATAACAATTCATGGTATATTTTCTCTTTAATTATTACGCCCCAAAAAAGGTTTTATTATTTAGCTGGAGGGTGTCTACTCTAGTATAAAGCTCAAGAAACAATCCTTATTTCCAAAAGTGCAATACTCGTTATCTGATCAAAATGTGAAATGTAACCGAATTTTTATTTTTCTATTTTCTTTATTTTAAAAATAAAAAATTATTATAAATCCCTAAATCCGTAACTCTAATTTTTCCTCACCCTTCACTAATTCAATCACCATCAATTATTCGTGTCTTCATCAAACCTCACAATTGATAATTCTAATATTTTTTGTCAACAATTAACAAACGAACACGGATTACACCACCAACCTGGTCAACGACCAACCAACAATGAGAAAAAAAAGGTTGTTGGGGGTTTATGACCGACTGCTAAAAGGTGAAGATATAAAACGATGAGGTATGCAATGCTTGGGAGATGAATGACCGATTGGTCATGGGATGTCCGGCGATGAGGTAGATGAGATTTGAGGATGTTTTTGAAAGAAATTAAAATTTTAAGATTTTTTAAAGAAATTAACAAAAGAAGGTCATACAAGTCACGTTATAATTGGATAACAGTTTTTAAATGATTATTAACGGTCAAAAACTTAAAATGGTAATGAAATAAATATTAGACACCTATTTAAAAATATATATATATATATACACTTATTACATGAAAGTGATATAGTTTGGGCACTTATTTTAAAATTAAGTCTAAAATATTTATTGGGATGATGAAAAATTAAAGAAAATTGTATCATCTAGTTTGTTAGAAGTTGTGATCCGAGTTTCGGTCCAAAAAGTTTGCATTGCAACTAACTTGGTAAAAACGAAATTAGAGAAAAGTAGGATATGTTGTGGATGCGAATAAAATTTAATTCGATTCTATTTCTTTTATAATCAAATATATATCCCTTCAAAGTAAATACTTGAGTTAAAATTAGAATGTAGTGAAATAACACACAATTAAGTTACAATATATTGTATCATTAAATTTATCTTTATTAGTTTTTTCTTTTATTGTGCGTCTAAGATTTGTTGTTATCTTTCTCTATAACCTTATTCCCCTTTAGTGAAGCAAAGGCCTTGTACAAATCTATCACCGTAGCCCAACTAGGTGAGAGTGAGCCACTAGCATACCTACGAAGTATTATTTGTACCTTGCATAAACATACTATGGCTATAGCATGCAAATAAGTTATTAATCGTTTATATGATTAGGGCTTTGACTCTTTGGAACAAGGGCTATGATTATAGTATTAAAAGTCTGGGAATAGTTTCCAAGTCTTGGAAATCTAAATTCCCATCTAATTTAGGAAGAAAACCAAGTTAAAAGCCCTTGTCAAACCTAACGCTTTATCCCCACAACTCCCCACTTGACATCTAATAAAGAGGTATTGTTTTGGTCTCGGAGTTTGAATAATTTTCGTATATTGGACCCAACTCTTTTTTGATTACATTAGTCTTTGATTTCGGATTTTGTAACCAAGTTAATCATGCTGGAAAAACAATAAGGAAGAGACGATTTTGACCCATAATTTGATAGGGTAAAAGTAGAGATTTGAATAAGGAATTTATCTGGTTCTATTCTACTTTATGAGTCTATTACAAAGGTATCTCATATTCTCAAAATAATTAAGTGATGAATTAGAAATTAATGCTCAAAATAAGATAATTGTAAATGGAGTAAGGAAAATGAAATCTCCCTTGTCTCACATGGATTACATAAATAGAATGAAAAACGTTTATATATACTTACCCACTTTGGGATTATTCTTGAATTTAAATTTTTCCTTGTGCACAAAGGGATACAAAACTAATCTCGTTCGAGTTTAGACACACTTGTATAATGTGGGCAACAAGAATATACAAATTTGTTAGAATTATATTTTACCCCTTATGAATAATTTTTTTAAAAAACAACGTATTTTTTTAATATTTAGAATTTAAAGGATGTTATATTTCCTTAAATACAAGAATTAAAACAGTAATGCTTGTTGTTGACAAAAATATCTATTAAATATGTATTGGTTTCAATTTAAATAGAAAACTTTGTGAATAAAGTAAAGAATAAGAACAAAATAGATGAACAAAGATGAGAGAAAAAAAGAGAGACTTTTATTATATTCTCAAAGTAGTGTTGTATAAAATGTTTCTTCATAAGTCTATTATAGGCATAAGATGAAAACCCTAATTGGTATTAAACCCTAATAATAAAGCCCAATAAAGTTTAATTTAAGATATAGATATCCACCATGAATAAAGATATTCACAATACTCCCCTTGGATATCCATGAAGATAATGTGCCTCGTTAAAACCTTATTAAGATAAAAACCCTGTGAAAAAAATTCTTAGTGAAGAAAAGAGAGTACACACATCTTTGATACGCATAACATGTTGTCTCATTAAAAACCTTACCATGGAAACTTATTGGGACAAAACCTCAGTTAAGGGAAAAAGAGTGCAACGCGTATTTACTCTCCCTCATGAAAATATCATATAAGATCTTTGAATCTTCATTATTGAATACATTCTTCAAATGTTGAAGTAGATTATGCACTAGTGGATAAATCTTCCAAATTATTGTTTGGAATGATTCATTGAATACTATTCTTTTGAAGATCATGAGGGACGAAACTTTAAAGAAATATGTTTTATTTTATCACATTTGATGTATCCACCTTGAGATATAAATTTTGTATTATCTCTACACAGTATAGTGACACGGGTCGTGTAGTGTCAAAATAAATTCCATATTCTCAAATAAATAATAGGAAATTAAATATAGTAAAGGAGAAGTAAGGGTTGATCCCACAGGGACTAGAAACTTCCTAATTACGTTTGTTTGATTGGTGATCCAAGAATATTGAATGATGTTTTAAGAAAAATGGGTTGTTGTTAGATAAAATGAAACTAAGTAATTAAAGAGAATAAAATAAAGAAAATGATTTAAATATAATAAAAACTAGCCTTAGGCTTTCGCTTTGACTCGACTTTAATAGATCATTGGAAACAGATTTTCACTTCGGGATTTTACGTCGGTAATTAGCTTTCAAGGTTCAATCCTTGAAGCAAAACATTCAAAACCGAATACCAAGTCTATCTTTGATATTGGTTTCATGGATTAATCTACCAACTCAATGTTTGTAGAAAAATCATTTAAATCATTTAAACCTACTTGGATTATGTTATTTCAATAATAGCTGATCCAATTTTAGTTTTCTTCTTAGCAATCAATTTTCTAAGTGTGTTCCCAGGAAGTATATTGCGTGTTTTGAGTGCAACGCAAACGGTGCAAGTGTACACGTCACAAGTAATAGTATAGATTTACATATCGTCTCCACTGGGATTGGTTTGGGCCACTTTGCTTAAGTTATCGCACTATAAAATAAAGACACAAGTATTGATGATAAGAGTTTAAATAAACAAAAATAACAATAAAGTAAAGATAGATGAAATCGAATAGGTGAGAGAAGAGGTTGGATTATCCTGAGTTGTGGAGTGATGTCCGAATTGTATTCTTCTTTGTAAATAAGTGCTCGCAGCGCTCAACTTGTTCCGGCAATTGGGCTCAATCGATTGCTTATTTTAGTTCTTCAAGTTGTCAGTTCGTAGTATATTTGGGCAATTGCGATGAGGGAATTGCTCAGGCAATTTGGGCGACTATCCTTAAGGTTCGGCAAAGCATTTCTTCTATTAGCCATTGAAATCCTGCACTTATCCCTAAGCCGGATTAGTTCTTTTGCACTTGGATAGAACCATGCCTATTCGTTTCGTGAATCCAATTCTTCCGAATCTGGATAAATATTTCATTTATCGAGGTCCTTTCCCAAATTTCCCGCAAACAAATTAAGTACCAAGAATAGACAAACCTTAATTAAGAACAACTAAATACTTAGATAAAAGCCAAATCGTCTCACAACCACAAAACAGAATAATCAACCCAATCACATCAATTCATGGGTTCTAAAAATATACAAAGAATAAACCTAAAATGATTCTCTCAAATCAACTCTAGAAATTGACTCCTATTCGACTCCTCTCTTCTTGATGCCATGCTCTTCCTTTTATAGGAGAAATCTAGGTTGACTTAGGTAACAAGGTGAGGTTGAATTGGAAATATTCATAAAGAATATTTCCATTTTTTATTTGATTCCCATTATCTCTTTTCTTCTTTGCTTTATTCTCCAATTCATTCCTTGTCTTCTCCATTGACCTTTTCTTTCCCAAATCGATAGCTCCTCATCAAGGAAAGAATCTTGCAAACATGGAAAAAACCACAACAGTATCCTTTTCCACAAAATTCAACCAACTAAGGAATTAAAGTTGCAACCAAGAAAATAATGCATGAAAATAATAAAATACAACTAATTATGTGCTTAAGTATAACAATAACAATGAGTAAAAAGGGTAATAAAAATAGTACTTTTGAACACTCATCAAAGTAGGACTGCTTCAATAGTCGATCTTTCCTCCCACACAAGTAATTAAATCAAAGACTTGACTAAAGTCAATCTATAGTTTTGAAATCAATTTAATTTTATAAATAAGTTCAAAAAAAACTAAAAAATAAAAAAAGACAAAGTTATTGATATGTTTTTTCAATCCTCACATTTGGATCGAGTCATTACTTAAGCTCTTGGCTAAAAATAAATTAGCCGAGCATAATTATGGAAGAAACTATTCTCGACATAAAATAAAATAAAGTAAAAATAAAAACAAGAAAAATAAATAAAGAAAACTTAAAACAAGAGTTGAAAGAAACCCAAAGATTTTCAAATTAAAAAGGGACGAGTTCTAGGCTTACCCAAGATGGATATTTATAGCCTTTTACAAACCCTAAAATAAAGAGATAAATCCTGGATAATTCTAAAAATATTTAAATTCAAATTACAAAAGATAAATCCTAATTTGAAATTCAAAATGCGGTTGATAAGCTATCTGGAACACTGATAAGCTATCACGCGCTTGCTGACGTCATCTTCTAGAAGCTGCTGACTGAGTGCCATGTCAGATTTCATGCCCAAAGTTAAGCCCACCAATCCAGACTCGATCCAGAAAATAAAAAAAAACTTCAGAAATCATCCATTTAAGTACATTTTCCAGATTCGCAGTCCTACACAAAAACACACGAAAAACACTAAGATCAATAACTTAATTCATCAAATCAAGGAGAAATTAAGCACAAAATCAAGGAGTAACTTAATCCAATCTTTAATTCACTACATGTCTCAACCTCCTCAAAGAAAGAAAATCAAGGCAATAATTGTAACTAAGAAACAATCAAGCATGTGGCAAACTAGAATATAAGAATTAATCCACGATATAAATCAAGCATAAAAAGATGGAAAGAATCAATCAATCAATCATTTTTTTTCCAAGAGATTCAAAACTTTTTTTTTCATTTTTTTTCTTATTTGAAAGGTACACATTGGTACCCTTTATTCTTTTTTTTCGAATTCTTTGTTCTTTTTTTTTTCGAACATACATACTTTCATCTCTTCTTTTTTTGAATCCATTCTTTTTCTTTCCTTAATTTTTTTTTTGGAACAAATATGATCTTAAGTCTTGACAAGGGTGCAAAAAACTCGAAATATAGAAAAATAAAGGTTTTGGGGTGCATTAACAAGGTGTAAAACAAGAAATGGGTTTAGGCTCAAAGTGGTTCACTAAGGCATAAAATTAAAGGGTAGGCTATTTAGGAAGTGAATTGGTTAAACCTAAGTGCCTCTGTCATGCCAAAGCATCATATTCATGTATATAGTCTCAAAAAGTATAAACATCATATTCATGTATATAGTCTCAAAAAATATTACATCACAGGTTCTAGAATGCTAAAAATCAATTCGGTACACAAATAAAGAAAAGAGCAAGAACGAAAAGATATGCTCATTAGGCTCAAAACTTACAAAAAAGGGTAAATATATCAAGCTAGCAAAATTTTAATTAACTAATCATGGAACATTAATGTATCTTAATCAAAAGTCACTAATTATGCCAACACACTATCATGCATCCTAGGTTCCAATTAAAGCAAGATTAAAATCCACCAAGAAAATTTAAGAGATGCAATAAATTAAATAAATGGCAACAAGCAACTTCAAGTATGTTAATATCAAAATAAATCAATTCCAAAAATGAAATAAGCAAGGTAAAATTTTGCATGCAATTATTCCCTCTCCCTCACTTAATTGTTTTGTCTCAAAACAAGAATTAAAAACAAGAGAGGGAAAAAGAATATTCCCCGATCTAATGATGACCGCGCCTTTTCCATGTGTAATTTTGCACAAAATTTTAAGTGTTGGTTTCGGATGCAAATTTTTCTAGATTCTGATCAAAACTTTGGTGTTGCATAAATAGATCGGTCCCATAAAAATTTCCAAAAGCGTCAAGGTGATAGTCAAGGTAGGGACCATGGTTTGAATTTTGAAAAATATATTCCACCAAATCTTGTCTCTTGAGTTTGAATTTATTTCAAATCTTAACTTGTAAAATAGATAAAAAAAATTATTAGAATCAACATAAAAAAATTTAAAACATAAAATAAAAGATTTATTTAAAATACGAATGGATAAAAAAACCTAATCCAAATAAATTATTACTATATAAATTTATTTAATTATTCTCAACCTAAGTAAACAAATAAAATAAAATTTAATGAAAATAAATAAATTAAAAATGGGTTTCCTCCCATTTAGCGCTTTTATTTAACGTATTAGCTCGACGACCTGATTCAGACTACAGGCGTGTTCAAGTTGAGTTCTTCAATTAAACCGACAAAGGCATTTTCGTAGTATGGTTTCAATCGTCGCCCATTTACTTTGAAACGAACTCCTGAATCGTCTTGAATTTCGAATGCACCATGAGGAAATACTTCAGTCACAGTAAAAGTTCTTGTCCACTTTGATCGCAATTTTTCTGTAAAAATTTTTAGCTTAGAATTAAAAAGTAAAACTTTCTGACCAACATTAAAAAATTTAAAGGAAATACGGTGATCATGGAATTCTTTTATTTTATCCTTATAAATCTAAGTACTATCATAAGCGTTGCGCCTAATCTCTTCAAGTTCTTGAATGTGAAGTTTCCTGGCTTCACCGACGACATCCATTTGCATATTACATTCTTTTACTGCCCAGTAAGCTTTATGTTCTAATTCAACCGGTAAGTGACACAGTTTACCAAAAACTAGGCGATATGGGGACATGCCAATAGGGCCTTTGTAAGCGGTTCGATATGCCCATAAGGCATCGTTCAACTTCAAGCTCCAATCTTTCCTGTTTGGTTTCACAATTTTATCCAACATAGATTTAATCTCTCGATTCGAAACCTCGACTTGTCCATTCGTTTGTGGATGGTAAGCTGTGGCGATTCTTTGAGTGACACCATATTTCTTCATTAACGCCTCAATGATACGATTGACAAAATGAGTATCTTGGTCATTAATTATCGCCTTTGGAGTGCCAAACCTGGAAAAAATACAAGACTTTAGAAATTCGGTAGTAGTTCTAGCATCATTATTACGAGTAGCTTTAGCTTCTACCCATTTCGAAACATAATCAATAGCTAGAATTATATAACAGTTACCAAAAGAAGAAACGAAAGGACCCATGTAATCGATACCCCATACGTCAAATATTTCGCAAACATGAATAGGAGTAAGAGACATCTCATTTCTACGACTTAAATTACCAGCACGTTGGCATTTATCACAAGATTTACAAAATAAATATGCATCACGAAAAATATTAGGCCAATAAAATCTACATTCAAGTATTTTGTGCGCAATTCGTTTGGGTCCAAAGTGATCTCCGCAAGAATAAGAATGACAAAATTGAAGGATCGAATTTACCTCGCTTTCGGCAACACAACATTGAATTACCTGATCCGAGCAATGCTTCCAAAGGTATGGAACATCCCAAATGTACAATTGAGATTCTCGCTTTATTCGGCTTACCTCAGAATGTGATAGATTAGGTGGCAGCATTCTCGTGGCTAAATAGTTAACCATGTCCGCATTTCATGGCACCATCGTTTGTGCAAGGAGTAAATGTTCCTCGGGAAATTTTTCTTCGATTGTTTCGCCATATTGAGGATTTGGAAGTCGACTCAAATGATCGACAACTAAGTTTCCATACCCTTTTTTATCTTTGATTTGGAGATTAAACTCCTGTAAGAGTAGAATCCACTGGATCAAGCGGGGTTTCGCCTCTTTTTTATTTAACAAGTGCTTTAATGCTGCATGGTCAGAATAAACAATAATATCAGTACCTAAAAGATATGAACGAAATTTTTCTAAAGCAAAAATAATAGCAAAAAGATCCTTTTCAGTAGTCGAATAATTTCGTTGAGCGGCATCAAGTGTTTTGGACGCATAGGCTATCACATAAGGTTCCTTTCCGAACTTTTGTCCAAGTACGTCCCCTACGCTCGTATCCGATGCGTCAAACATAAGTTCAAATGGGTACTTTCAATTCGACGGTTGAACGATTGGGGCGGACACAAGCTTTTCCTTTAATTCGTCAAAAGCATCCATGCATTTTTGATCAAAATCGAATATTTGATCTTTCTGCAATAAATTACACAAGGGTTGCACCACATTTGAGAAATTTTTAATGAACCGGCGATAGAATTGTAATATCCTCAACCGGGCCTAGTTAGAAAGGGTAAGTAAGCTCTTGAGCAATTGCAAATTAAGCTAGGCTATTGAAAGTTTAGAAGCTTAAAAACGACGTTGTAATTGAACCTTTTTGAAATTAAGCCTCGGTAAGCTAATTAAAGCTCGAATTAAAGTAAATTAGAATAGTGAATAATATTTTAATAAGAAAATTAAGGCTCAATTTAATTTTAAGAAGAGCATAATAATGTTGTTTTAAGGGTTCAATTTAAATTAGAACTCAAACAATTAGATTAAATTAAAAGAAAATTTAGTAAATAAAAAAATGATGCTATAATAATAATATATGATAAAATTAAATAGAAAAAAAAGATAAAGATGGAGTTCCAAGCCAAGACAAAAAAAGAAAGAAGGTTAGTGAGTTTTAAATGCAATAAAGACAAACAACTTTGTATATATCTATTCTTGCTTTTATCTTCCAACTTCATTCTCTTCTTCCCCAAAATTTCCACGAGAACACGATTGATGAGATTGAGAGCTCAAATTTCTTCATCCTTTCACCATTTTTAGAGATTTTGGAAGCTTAAAAATAGGTTTAAATCAGACAAACAAGCGTAAAGAAGCCATATAACTAAGAAAGAACACAAGAAGAAGCTTAGGACAACTTTAAATCAAGTAAGTGTTCTTGATTTTATTTGATGTTTTGAGTTGATTATTGAGTGGTTTATAGTTTATATAGCTTGATTTATGTGTTGAGAACATGAATTTGTGATTTAACAAGTTAGATTTAGTGTTTATATGCAAGGAAATGAAGTGGGAAGCAAAACAGTCTAATGGTTGTGTTGGAAAATCGAAACCGCTTTGTTATTCAAAATAGGGCCTGATTTAGTCCGAAATTGAAAGACTTTGTAATCAAAATTAGTTCTATGATGAGTTAAATTAGTGATATAAGCATTGAATTAATAAAAATGGTTGTATAAGTGATCATAAGAAGGCTAGAAATCAAGTTAACACATGTTTTCCTGAAGCCCTGCTCTGGGCAGTCGGTTCAAACGTCTACCATTCTTAGTAAACACTGAATTTGGGTCTGAAAATTTACATGAATATACCCTTATGATTATAGTTTAATTGAAAGAAAAAAAGGTGCATCATTTGGAGTTGTGAGCAGGGAGATATAAGGAGTTTAGTGAAGGTAGATCAAGATCTAAGAGAATCTGGAAAATGTAACTTTATTGAATAAACTGCTTTAATTGGATAGAATATAAAATGCAAGGCCTTTATGGTTATTTATATGGATTCGATATATTTCCAACGGTATATGACAATCACAATTCCGACTTATAAATTGTGAGATATGCTCGACTTAGTGCAAGGTACTCAAGCTGACAGAATATTGAAACTATTTTGGAAAAATAATGTTTTAGTGCTCTTGGTTAGATGAATAGATATTAAATTGATTCTAATATGTTTTACATATCATTGTGTATGTAAATGAGGATCAAAGAGCACAACAAAGTGAAGGAAAGAAGGGTGAGCTAGCCAACAATCGAAACAAAGGATTAAACATCCAAAATTACCTTGGAAGTATGGGTGAGTGTAGCTATCTTAAGGTTAGGACTTAGGTCCTAATCAGTCCTTGATTTAATTGAATTACTATGAA
The DNA here is from genome assembly GCA_035048815.1 of Abelmoschus esculentus. NCBI lineage: Eukaryota > Viridiplantae > Streptophyta > Magnoliopsida > Malvales > Malvaceae > Abelmoschus > Abelmoschus esculentus. Next base: position 5,266,170 of record JAUCBN010000002.1, read on the forward strand.
AATGACCTAATTATAAACTGGTAATAAAATGGGAAGAATAAATAATAGTTTGATAAATTGTTTGAATGCTATAAAAATGTAAATGGTGATAAAAAAGTTATATAGTTATCTATGCTTGATAGCATGCTTTGAAATGAATACATGATCATGTTTACATTATTTGGAGATTCCAAGGTATGTATATGACACGTTGCTTCTTGGATGCAAGGTATGTAAACCATGCATAAATATTGTATACATGCAATAATGCTTGCTTGGTTGCTAAACGAACTTGGAAATTGAATTTGAAAGCTTGAAATTGTATTGGCAAACATGTAATAGAAGTTAAAGGACTTGAATACTAGAACTTGAAATTGAAATCTTGTAACATGAATTATAAAATATAATACTTTAACTTAGATTGAAATGAACATGAAAGCTGAAATTGGAAGCTTAATTTATATGATCTTGAAACACTTGACTTATATGAACATGAATACTTGAAAATACTTGATAATAAAGATATACAAGCCTCGATTGCTAGTTGAGTCTAGAACTAATAATGTTATGTACTTTGTGTACTATTGTGTCACGCCTGAAAATAGGCAAAGAGCATTAATCCCACATCGCAAAAGAAAAGGGAGGTCTTGGGGTATATAAACAGTGGCGCAGCACATCCTATTAGACATTTCTTTTAGGAAGAGGGTAATGGCCCCATGACAAGTGGTATCAGAGCGACCCTTTGACTGCTCGATTTCATGCCGAGCGCCTATTAGAGGGGTAGGTAAGGTGAACCACCGTGACAAGAGGTCAATCACGAGAGTGAAAGCTCCAGACGAGGGCGCCACGAGGTTCAGTAGGGGAGAATGTCACGCCTGAAAATAGGCAAGGAGCATTAATCCCACATCGGAAAAGGAAAGGGAGGTCTTGGGGTATATAAATAGTGGCGTTGCACATCCTATTAGACATGTTTTTTAGGAAAAGGGTAATGTCCCATGACAATTGGCTAGTACTTCGGTACTATTGTTATGTACTTTGTGTACTATTTCCCAGTACTTCGGTACTGATGTTATGTACTTTGTGTACTATTGCCTATTACTTCGGTACTAATGTTATGTACTTTGTGTACTATTGCCCAATACTTCGGTACTAATGTTATGTACTTTGTGTACTATTGCCTAGTACTTCGATACTAATGTTATGTACTTTGTGTACTATTGCCCAATACTTCGGTACTAATGTTATGTACTTTGTGTACTATTGCCTAGTACTTCGATACTAATGTTATGTACTTTGTGTACTACTGATAGTACTTCTTGTACTCGTACTTTGTGTACTAATGAAATTACTTCGTGTACTCGTACTTTGTGTACTATTGAAAGTACTTCGTGTACTACTGAAAGTACTTCATGTGCTCGTACTTTGTGTACTACTGATAGTATTTCGTTTACTCGTACTTTGTGTACTACTAAAAGTACTTCGTGTACTCGTACTTTGTGTACTACTGATAGTACTTCGTGTAATCGTACTTTGTGTACTACTGATAGTACTTCGTGTACTCGTACTTTGTGTACTACTGATAGTACTTCGTGTACCTTTACTTTGTGTACTACTAAAAGTATTTTGTGTACTCGTACTTTGTGTACATCTTGTGGTGTTTCGAAACCTTCATGATACTTTGTGTATCACCTTGCCCGGTACTTAGTGAAATACACGTTACTTGATATTGCTAAGCTTAAGGAAGCTAGCTACTGGACATGGTAATAAAGTGAAATACATGTTACTTGATACTGCTAAGCAAATGAAAACTAACTACTTGAAAATGATATACTTGAAATATATGTTATTCGACATTTCTAGGCTAAAGAAAGCTAGCTAATTGACATGGAAACAAAAGAAGTACATGTACTTGTTAATGTTAAGCTAATGAAAAATAGCTTATTGAAAATTTATACAAATGAATTACATGCTTTAATGGAATGCATGTCACTTGAAAAATATGTTAAATGGAATACATGATAATTGAGTTGTTAAGCAACTTTAAATGATACTTTACTTGGAATGTTAGTTACTTGAATGCATGCTAATTGATTTATCATGTTACTTGATTTATCTTGATATATAAGATGCCATGTCAAATGAACTTGAATACATGATAAATGAAACGTTAAGCTGTAGTGCTACCAGAAGAAAGTATGAATAAGACTTGTAAATCATGCTATCGATTTATATTCATGTTGTTTATTTGATATATGTTCGTAAATGGCTAGTTATTGTTACTTTGTTTATAAGATCGAAAACATGATATGTATATGATTTCAACGAAATGTAATTGGTTATTTGATAATTGAAATGTAAAATGATAGTATAGGTTTATATAGAAATAAATAAAAGTATTTCTAGTAAATTGTTACTGAATTTATGATCTTGCCCTGGTTAATGATGTATGAAAAGGATTTAGAAGCATATAAATTAAATGACTATTAGATAAAGAACCTTAACAAGATGAATAAGGATTGAGGTCAAAATGAAGTTTGAAACCTGTTTGATTTCAATATTGATTTGCTAATATATGATTAAATGGTTAGCTTTAGGTGCTACCTCACTAAGTAAAAATCGTACTTATCACTCTTGTGTTTTCTTCTTCCCAAACATCAGGTTATCTTCTGGATACAAGCAATGGAGTTGAGATTAGCAGAGCAAGCACAAGAACTAAAGTTTACATGGTAAATTATATTTGAATACATCTTAGTGGTGGCATAGTTGAGCATAATTAGTTGCACATAAATTAAATTGTTATTGAGTGTATAAAAGCTTGTGAAGAAGCCTATTATAATTGTTTGATATTATAGTTATGCATGATTCAATTAGCTTTTAGTATCTTGAATAATGATATAGCATGAAAGGCTTATATTGGTTTAATCCAGAAAATGTTATGATACTTAAATGGTAAGCTAATTGGCGTATTAATGTAAAAAAAAGGGTTCATATGATTAAATCTGAATGATATGTATGTTTCGAAGAGGTTGAGTCAATATATTGATCCCTAGGTTCGAATTTTTCAAGAATAAAATAAATAAACAGTTTAGATTGTAGGTAATTATGCTTATTTCGAATTAATTGATTTCCTGTGTAGGTAATTAATCTTATTTGATATATATGATTTGGATTGAGAAAATGTTACTTGTTCTGAACAGGTTAAAGAAAATATAAGGTTAGCTAATAATATGGGTAGGTTATGGAAAAAAATTTTAATAGGCCTTAAAAATAGGATAAACCAAAATTGTAATGACAACTGATTAATAAAATAATCACACGTTTAAATGTTTGATAAGGTTTGACTTATTGATTATTGATAAGTCTAATTTGGAAAAAATTTAAATTGTTTTGATTTTTTTGTCTATCCTGTTTGCTCCAGTAACGCTCCTCAGCCGGTTTTCTATTGAACCGGGTTGGGGTGTTACATTTATTAGAATCCTGCATGACCTAAAACGGAACGAACATCTTTCACAATTTTGGGGTAAGGAAGTGAGCGAATAATATCATCTATTTTAGCTTTATCTACAGCAATCACATCAGATGAAACAATATGTTCTAATATTAGTCCTTTATCAACCATAAAATGAAATTTTTCATAATTTAACACAAGATTAAAATCAAGATATTGTTTCAAAACTTTTTTCAAATTCGATAGACATTCGTCAAAAGAATTACCATAAACTGTGAAATCATCCATAAATACCTCGATTCCTTTCTCGACGTAGTCGGAAAATATGCTTATCATACATATCTAAAATGTAGCTGGAGCGTTACATAGTCCAAACAACATCTGTTGATAGGAGAATGTGCCAAATGGACAATTAAAGGTAGTCTTCTCCTGATCTTCAAGCGCCACTGATATTTGAAAGAAACCTGAAAAACCATCAAGACAACAATAGTGAGATTTACCGGCTAAACATTCTATCATTTGATCAATAAATGGAAGTGGAAAATGATCTTTTCTAGTTAATGAATTCAACTTCCTATAATCGATGCATACGCTCCAACCATTTTGTACACGTGTCGGGATTAACTCACCTTTTGAATTCTTAATTACCGTTACTCCGATTTTCTTTGGAACCACATGGACCGGACTTACCTAATTACTCTCTGATATCGGATAGATGATATCGGCATCAAGAAGCTTTTGTATCTCCTTTTTCACAACTTCTATCATTGGTGGGTTCAAACAACGTTGTCCTTCCCGAGATGGTTTCGCTCCTTCCTCGATTTTTATCTTATGCATACAAGTCGAAGGACTAAGTCCTTTCATGTCTGCGATGGTCCATCCAATAGCTTGCTTTTGTTCGCGCAAAATACTTACCAAACTATTTTCCTCTTCTTTTGAAAGCTTACTTGAGATAATTACCGATAAAGAATTATCTTTTCCTAAAAACGCATATTTTAGGTGATCCGGTAATTCCCTAAGTTCAACTTCGGGTGCCTACAAAATCGAAGGTAAAAGTTTAGATTTAGAAGGAGCTAGAGACAAATTAGAATTGACAAAGGAAATATTTTCCCACTCCTTTCATACTCTTCGTAGCGAATTTCTAGATCCCTGTAAAAATTGAAAAAATTAGTTTCTAAGAATGTATCAACAAGTGGGTCAATAATATCAATAGAATTTATTCTTTCAACTTGATCAAGATATTTTATTGCTTTGTAAACATCAAATTCTACTACCTCACCGTCGAATTCCATTTTTAAAATACCACTTCCTACATCAATTTTTGTATGTGCGGTACTCAAGAATGGTCGTCCCAAAAGAATTTCAGAACAAGTGCACGTTCTATCGCTTTCCATGTCTATGACATAAAAATCAGCAAGGAAAATTAGAGCATCAACTTTTACCAGAACATTTTCGAGCACTCCCTCTGGATAAATGATGGAACGATCCAACAAATTTATAGTCACTCTTGTATCCTTCAAAGGTTCCTTAGTAATTTATTTATAAACCGAAAAAGGCATAACATTAATTGAAGCTCCTAAATCGCACATAACACGATTAATAAAAACATTTCTAATTTTACAGCGTTTAACGAACATCCTTGATCTTTCATTTTTGTCAGAAGTTTTCGCTGAAATACTACGAAAACATTTTCTCCCAAATTTACCTTCTCGTTGCTAGTCAATTTCCTCTTTGTAGTACATAATTATTTTAAAAATATAGCATACCTTGGCACTTGTCGGATCACTTCGAAAAGAGGTATATTGACTTGCACCTTTTTGAATATATCTATAATTTCCTTTTCCTCAACCTTTTTTGTCACGTTTCGCCAACCGTGACGGAAATGGTGGTGCGATTTCTTTAGAAATGGTAGGGAAGGAGGCAAAGCAAAAGAAGTTTTACCTTGAGATTCGGAAGTTGGTATTTCCTTCTCTTTTTTCGGTTGTTCGGTAGTTTCCCCTTTGTCCCAACAAGCCTGGGCTTCGTTTGAGGAGAAGTCGAAATTATAAAAAATATAAGTTTATGTTTTGATGAAAAATAGGTTTTTAGGATTAATATTAAGTTATTTGAGTTATTAATTAAAATTATGGGTAATGGATTATTAAAATAGGACCTTGGAAGGCTTATATCACCTAGGATTACAATTGGATCAAAGCCCCTTAAAGATTTAATATTTTGGCTTAGTTTATAAAATTGTCCTCAAGTTTTCAATTTTTACAAAATAGTCACTAATTTCAAAATCTTTGGGATTCAATGGTTAATTTTCGAAATTGGATTGACCAAAGTCAATTATATGTCAAATAAGGATTTTAAGATATTTTTACATAATTTATTTTGATTTAAAACTAATTTTTATGTATTTAATCCCGAAGTAGGCTAAACCGACAAAACAGGTTCATTAACTTCTAGGCCCAATTTAGGGGAATTACAAAAGAGTTTCACTTTGGGAATTATTTTAGTGATTGAGCTTAGAAAATTAGTATCGAGATTAAGGAATTAGTTTAGGGATTATGCTTAGAGAATTAATATTGGACTTAGGGAATTAGTTTAGGAATTAAACTTACAGAATTAAATTAGGGAATGGGAAACTGGTCTTAGGAAATTTATTTAGTGATTGAGCTTGATCTTATTTAATAATTAATTAAGTTGTTGTTGGCCTTCGGCTTGATAATTTGATTTATATATTTAATATATTTAATTTTTAAGTTAGATAACTAATTTACAGATTATATATCTTTACTATTTAAATTATTAATGTTTGTATTTAAAATTAAAATATATATTATTCATTTTTTACCATTTAAATTAATTTTTACCTTTAAAATTTATAGTATATTAAAATTAATTAAAGAAATTAGAAAAACAAAATAAATATGGTTCAATTTCATATACAATAAAATTTTTAAGGATTAAATATTATCGTGGAGAAAGAATTATTATATCCGAACTTAAAATTATGTGGATACTTATAATTAAATTAAAATATTTCCTCCAAAATTTTATATTTCCCTCCTTTTTTTAGCCAATTATTTTTTCCTTTTTTATAATTAAAATGAATAAAAAAAGGGAAAGAATTCATCCAAATTTTTAGGTTGGGAAATTATTTTTTAGTCGTTCCTATTTTAGATGTTTTTCATTTAGGTTTTTCATTTAATTAAATGTGTAATTTTTCCTTCTAATTTAATTAAATCAGTTCAATTAAGTACTAAAATTTTATTTTTAACAAAAATTAACCTCTATTTATTTTATATTTTTTTAATTTAGTGAAATATTTTTAATATTATTTTACTTTTATTCTTGTTAGTCCCTGAAATTTTTTCTTTCATCCAAATTGACCCTTCTTTATTTCTAATTTTTATAATTTAATCTAATATTTTGAATAACGATAACATTTTTATTCATTATAATGCTTAATATTTATTTTAAATATGATTTGTGTTTGTAAAAGACATTAAATAATTCACTAAAAATGATCGAACCCAAAGCATTGACCGTTTGTACAAAACTAAAACTTAATATGAATTCGAAACCCAAATTAACTCGACTTGAAATGAACTCAACCTAAAATGAAACAGATTTTAAGTCTACCCCCAACACGAATTAATCTTTCAATTAACTGTTTCAGACCTGATCCATTTTGACCCGACCTGAAATAAAACTGATCTGAAATGAACCCAACCTGAAACTGACCCGCTCCAAACCCGAATCGAGTCAAAACATCAAATTAATCTAAAATAACTATTATCCGATTTAATCCGACTTGACAAGACTCGACCTGAAACTCATTCAATTACCTGTTTTTACATCTCTTCTTGTAAGATGTTTTATTTTCACTGTCTGTGTATAGAATTATTACCTTATACTAAGGATTTATATAATACACAGACGATGGAAAAAAAAATTACACATGCGCCTTAGTTTTAGGGGTTATGATTAGAATATAAGGTTTATATGTTAGGGGATTAGGTTTATATTGTTTAGAATTTAGGGATTGTAGATAGAATTTAATTTTTATGATTAGAATTTATGGTTTAAAGGTTAGTATTTAGAGTTTAGGTTAATATGGTTAGAGATTTAGGATTTTTAGAGTTTAGGGTAATATGGTTAGAGATTTATGTTAACTTATAAACCTTAAATTTTAGTCATAAGCTGAATCCTAACTCCATTTAATTCTAAACCCCAAAAACCCTAAATTTGAATATTAAACCCTAAATCTAAGACGCTCGTAGAAACCTTATACTAAGGATTTATATTCAATACATAAGTAGCTAAAACAAAAAGGTTTTAGAAGTACTTTAGTTTTAGGGTTTAGGATTAAAAATTAAGATTTAGAGGTTAGGTGTTAGAATTTAGGGGGTCATGGTTGGAATTTATGGTTAAGATTTAAAATTTATGGTTGAGAGGTTAGTATTTATAGTTTAGGGTAATATGGTTTGAGAATTAAGTTTTAACCTAGAAACCCTAAATTTTAACCATAAACTCTAAATTCTAACAACATCCACTCAATTCTAAACCTTTAAACCTAAATTTTTAACCTTTCAAATGTTAAAATTATAACCCTTGTGGAAATATTTGTAATCACCAGAATTCGTCCTGAGAGTCGCCACCAATCATTTTTAACTATGCGATTGGGACACCAAATATGAGTCTGCAAACCAAAGTTGAGTTCGAGAGTCTGTTACGTGTGGGGAAGGGTGAGCACCCCCACAACGCCCAAAATTAGTATCTATTGGTTACAAAATATTTTATATTAACGAAAATATAAATCCGATTTTAATTTTAATAACGTGATCCCATATTTTTATATTTGCAAAACGTAGAAAAGGTTAGAAATAAACGAATATTAAATATCATAATAACAACAAGAAATATATATACATACATATATATTATGCTAATAATAATAATAATAATAAGTAGAAAGGACCAATCTGCAAGAAAATAGAATTATAGGGTCAAAATAATAGACATTAGTGACCAAAATCGAAATAATTAAAATTATAGGATCAATATAGTAAAAACAGTGACTAAAGGATAATAACATGGAAACTAGGAGGCCAAAAAATGAATGTGCTGAGAGCATATGGACTCTGTGAATAATTTCCCCATCCTAGCGGGTTATGCGTGGGTCGTGTCTTTGGACCGGATCTAGATGCGGGTTAAGGGGCTCAAAACGACGTCGTTTTGATAGAGGTTTAAATACCCATTTTAAATGATCTAAAGAACATATTTTCATTTTATATTTTAGAAACAAAATTGAAGCAATGGTTTCCTCTCAAGCATCTTCTTCTCCAGTCATCGTCAGTCTGCCGACCGTCGTGGGTCACCATTCGCCGGTGGTGGCGCCACCGTCTCCCGACGTCGGAAGTTGAAAAGGAACCACCTTTTGGGAGCGTTTCGACGTCTAGATTATGAATCCAGCCTTAGGTTTTCAAAAGGAGTTGTGTATCGACGTAGATCTGCAAAAGAAGATAAGTTTGATCTACTTTTTTTACATTATTTTTTCTTTGCGATTTGGGTTTCCGATTTGCAATCTTATTTTTTGTTTTTGTTTTCGATTCGGTGATGGTGTTTATTGCTATGGTTGTTTGCTTTGGTTCGAATGGTGCACGAATATTTCTTTTTTTATATTCGTATCTTTTTGTTTCCATTCGATTCTGGTCTCTTCGTTTACATATGTTCGAATGGGTATTTATACCCTTAATTTACATCATATAAGAAGCATCAAATCTCTAATTTCATTTTTCAGATCTGATATTTCAGTTCTAATTATTTTTATCTCTTCACTTTGCAGGTGAAATGATGCTTTGGGCGATGGGGCAGTGGAGCAAGCAGTGACCGACCATCTCGTCGAATGGGAGAGCGTGTGGCTGCCATGCGATAGACCAAACGCTGCGCGTGGCGGCCACGCGCGTAATCTGGAAAGCAATGGCAGAGGCAGAGGCTGAAAAGTAAGGAGGGTTGTCGGTTTAGTTAGGGTTATTATCAATTAGGGTTAGATTGGTAATTAGGATGATTTTGTTCATGGGTTTAGGGTTTAGTTTAATGGGCTCGGTTTGGGTGGTAATATTTGGACATGGTTAGTAAATGGATTATTACATCTACCCCTCTTTGCTCATTGTTGTGTAATAACAATAGTGCAAAGATAAAGAATAACCTATTTATCTGGTAAGGTTTAGGGGTTCTTCTTTTGTAAGGTTGATGATTCTTTTGTTAAGGTTGATGTTCTTTTTGGGAAGGTTGAGGTTCTTTTTGGCCACCGCTTCTTCTCTTAGAGCTTTAACTTGATCCACTCCACCACCATTGTCCACAAAATCTTCAAAACCGACGATCTGTTGGAGAAAATTGCATGAAACTTGAGCTGTGATAATGTTGGTGATGCTACTACTTCTGGTGGTAACTTGACCTAGCTGCAAAACTGCCAGAGAAACAAGGTCTGCAAATCTTGATCCATCTGCACATTGGCGAAAATATGGGACACAAAATTTGATCCACTCATAACACTGTCGGAGAAGCGAAGTTGAATGTTGAAAATTCTGATTTCTGATCTAGCCGCAACACTTTCAAAGAGATACAATCTGACGACGATCTCTGATGTCTGATCTAATTGATACACTGCCGAAGAAGTGAGATCTGACAATGAGATCTGATGCTCGATTAAGACGTAATATTGATGTTCCATCTGATCCATCTGAACACTGTCGACGAGATGGGGCGAAACATTTGATCCACTTACAACACTGTCAGAGAAGCAAAGTCAAATGTTGAAAATTTTGATGTCTGATTTAGTCGCAACACTGCCGGAGAGACACGATCTGACGACAAGCACTTATATTTGATCTAACTGCTACATTGCCGAAGAAGCGAGATCTGGAGATGAGTTGTGATGCTCGATTAAGCTGCAACACTGACGTTCCATCAGAACACAGCTGACGAGATAGGGCACAACATTTGATCCACTTATAACATTGTCGTAGAAGTAAAGTCGAGTGCTTAAAGTTCTAATGTGTGATCTAGACGCAACACTACCGGAGAAACACGATCTGATGACAAGCCTTGATGTCTGATCCAACTGTTACACTACGGAAGAAGCAAGATCTAATGACGAGTTCTGACGTTCAACTTAGCTGCAACACTAACGAAGATGCACAATCTGACGGAGTCTTGATGCTGCTACACTGACGAAGATGCACGATATGACAGAGTTCTGATGCTGCTACTCTAGGCTATTTGTACTATTTCTTTGAGTATAATTGGTTGATATCGAACGTGATATTGGATTTCTTCAAAGGATTTGATTTCCTTCGACCATTCGTGAAAATGGATTTGAAAGGACGTTTGAATAGTCCTCTTTTATGCATTTTTCCCAAATGCAAAGGGGTCAACGGATTTGACTCGCCTTTACTGGTGGTCGTTTGCCTCAGGCTAGTTGTACCATTACCCTGGGTACAATCAGTTGGTACCAATCCTGAGATTGAATTTCTCCAAAGGAATTGATTTCCTTCAACCATTCATGAAAATGGATTTTAAAGGACATTTGAATAGTCCTCTTTTATGTATTTTTCCCAAATGCATAGGGGTCAACAGATTTGACTTGCCTTTACCGGTATCCGTTTTCCCCGAGCTAGTTGTACCATTCCCTGGGTACAATTAGTTGGTACCAATCCTGAGATTGAATTTTTCCAAAGGATTTTATTTCCTTTGACCATTCATGAAAATGGATTTTAATGGACATTCGAATAGTCCTTATCACTAATTGGTCTTACATTTTTACCAAATGATATATCTATTGAGTAAAGAGACAAGATATAAAGAGGACGAATCATACCTACACACCCCAACGAAAGGTCATAATCTGGAGTAGAGCTACATTACTCTGTCGAAGTGCCTTGCTGACGATGCTATGTTCGTCTGTTCCATTGCTTGCTGAAGGGACAAGATCTGCACACCCCGACGAAAGGTAATAATCTGGGGTAGAGCTGCACTACTTTGTCGAAGTGCCTTGATAACGATGTTATGTTCGTTTGTTCCATTGCTTGCTAAAGGGACAAGATCTGTAACACTTTCTCAAATAGATTCAAAATGTTAGGGTTAGCATGTACCGCATAATTCTAATCCTAACATGTATGATGCATGCATGCATGATCCTAGCATGAAATGCAAAATGCGTATGACGATGATTGTGTCTCAAGATTGGCTCAATCAGTTGGCCTGATTGACTGTCAAAAATTTGTTTCAATGACTAGGCCTCTTTCTTCGGGTAAAATATCTGACTCTTCTATGTTTGTAGAGTGTCTGTTTTCCTTTTGAGGTGTTTTCTCGAAAAAAAAAATTCGTTTTCTGAATCAAAATTGCTCTTAGTCCCTGTACTTTTAGGGATGTTTCAGGAATAACATAGACAAAGTTCAAGCAACAACCATTGATAGTTATTCAGATGAACTTACAAAAAGTGATGCCCCACTTCTTTCGTTAACGAGCTAGATACATTATATATCTGAGACTTTAAGTGCAAGTTTCTCTTATTTTGCGGAGCCTCATATCTGGCTGGATTCATTTTATTTCATCTTGCTTTGATCTTTGACAAACCCATAAAAAAGGATCTTTAACTTCTACGGGTGATATAACGTTTATACCATGTAATGGCTGAGATTTTATTTCATCTTACTTTGATCTTTGATCTTTGCCCCGATAGAAGTTTTGACTAGTGTGGGGTGAATGAGGAATTCTTATGACCCCTTCCATGATTTTAGATTTCTATGGGTAATATCGCATTTATCCCTTAGACTAGGAAAAAATAGGCTGCCCCGATAGAAGTTCTAGTCGATGTTTTGTAGGCTTATACGACAAACGGTAGCTTCTCGTGCCAAACTCTATAGGTCTCTACCGTTTTTCCATCATTCTTCTTAGTGTTCTTATTGGTGGCTTCCATTGCCCCATTTATCTGTGGACGGTATGGCAAGGAATTATGGTGTCGTGTGTTGCATTGTTTGCACACTTCTATTACGGTTTCATCGTTCAAATTCAACGTATTATCAGATATGATGCTTTCTAACGCTCTATATCAGCATATGATCTCCTTATTTAGAGATTTGTTTAATATTACTTTGGTGACACTGGGGTATGTGGTTGTTTTTACCCACTTGGTAAAGTAGTCAATAACCACAAAGATGAATCAATTTCTATCAAAAGCCTTTGGTGAGATAGCCCCAATAGAGTCCATTCCCCACATAGAGAATGGCTATAGAGAGGTCATCACATGCAGAGGTAATAGAAAAATATTGATTATATCAACATCAATTTGGCATTATGACATTTTTTAACATGATCCATGCTACGTCCTTTCATTTTGGGCCAATGATACCCAAATGTCATGATTTGTCTGCCAATGTGAATATGTTGGTATGGGTTTCGTATATGCCTTTGTGGACTACTTCAAAGATCATTTTGGCATTAGTGACATTTACGCATCGTGGCGGCGTTTGATCTTTCTTTTTTTCTTGTATATCATATCCTCATCTAGGATGTAATTGCTCTTCAGTCTCATTCTTTTCTCACTTTTTGTGACCTCCTTTGGGTACTCACAGCTTGAATACTTGTAATGCAGGCTTCATACCCTACAATATTATTGGTTCAATCGGAGTTGAGCTTACTGAAGAAAGGTTTGCAATCATCTTCTGGGGATACTAGCATTGCCCCAATACCTTGTGCCTATGGAATTGAAATCATTTTCGAAGTTCAGATCTTGGGTTTCATCATTTATGGCCTCCTTTCGTTGAATATAAGACCCAACAGCTTCTCGGTTGCGACTCCGAAGGAATCTCGTAGGATTCAGCTTCAGTGGAAACTTTCTTAGTTTCAAGAAAAGTTTTATGCGCGACTTGGCAATCATATCGTCAACATTGAACTTCAATCATCATGTCCTTATTCTCTGCAATTTTTTTTAATTGTTTGCAATCCTTCTCTATAAAAAGCATTTGTACCATGATATCCGTACTTAGTTCAGGCATGTCCTCTTCGCCTGTTTTTCTTTTATCAACCTTAGTAACTCAAAAGATGGATCATAGTATTGATCGTTCTTAGACTTGGGCAACTCCCCGAGACATACTTCTCTCTTGAATCATTTGATGTGTCGATACTTGAGAATTTGAAACGATTGTTTATCTCTGAGAGTGTGTAATTTGTTCGACATTCGTGTATAAAAAGGAACAAAAATGCTTATCATATGTAGCACAAAAAGATTCATTTTATACGGATAATTTTAAACCCCTTTTACAAAAGCTCTCGTTACTCCTGGGCTAGAGTAACAAGTATGTTCTGTACATAGTTTTGAAACATTCCAAAAACGAAAGGGAATTATTTAGTAGTCCGATTGCTCCAAGTAATTACAAGGTGGAAATTTTTTTTAGACAAAAATTTCTAAAAAGGGGACGTCAAGGGTTCCTGATCGCACTAGTTTCGGCAGAGTCATGAATCTTACAACTCCTATCTGCATGAGCTTCTCGATGAGCTTCTTAAAACCAATAAAGTCTTCAATGGAATACCCTACAGCTCTGTCATGGTACTCGCATTGGGCATTAGGATCATACCACTTGGGATATGATGGTTTTATCGAATGCATGTAGAATGGTGATACCACATGTGCTCGTACAGATTCTTAAACAATTCGCCATAAGATATCGGAATAAGCGTGAATTTCCTCTCTGTCTTTTGATTATGGTTTGGTTTTTGTGCATTCGAGGTTATGGCTTTCGGTTGCACTACTATCAGCAAATCACGTATACTAATGTCACTTCTCTCATTATTCTTCTTACTCACTTTTCATTTGGCTATGGTGTCTTAGTCAAAGTGCCTTTGTAAGGACTCTTCTAGTTTAGAGATTCGATCCCTATTACGGTCTAAATCTTCTCTTATGAGTGCATTTTGTGCCCGTGCATCTTTATACTTTTCGTTCCAGTAATCAACTTTCTTTTTTCCTTCATGGACTTGAAATCTTCGATCATTAGGGGATTTTCCAAAACTAGCATACTTTGTTGATCCATGAAACCTCTTATAATTGTCTTGTAAATCGCTCAGGTCCTCTTCAGCTTTGTTTTTCCCTTTTCTTAGACTTTCTGTGTCCTTCTCATAAAACTGTGTCCCGAGCTTTGGTTGGTTTCTTTCATTCTCCCATCTCGACATCCGCATTTCTACGTCAGTGCCTTTACTTTCAAGGTCTTATTTGGTTCTCTCCATTTTAGCTTGTGGAGTTTCGATTAACACATCAATCTTGCTGGAAAGCTTACCCGAGTCTTCTACCATTGGATTAGGGTCTATGATTATTTCTTTTTGTTTTTCAGAATTCCTTTCGGCTAACATCTTGGCTATCTTTTCTAACATGTCATCTTGTGATTGTGAAATATGTGCTGAAATGTTTAATTGTGTCTTTTCCAGCATAATATCGATGTCTCTTTTCACGTCTTCATATGTTTTCTCGAGTTTCACCAGTCTTTGTTCCATGTCCTCTACTTTGCTTCTCGTGAAATAAGGATGTTGTGTCTTAGAAGGCTCCATAATTACTGCAATGATAATACCTTTTGATATTAGAATCAAAATGAATATGATGCAATATGATATGTTGATGCACCTAGAATGATGTCATGTACGTGTAAAGTGCTACAAAATATTTTATAAAAAGCTGTTGACTCATTACAACTTTGAAAAGGAAGCTCGAGTTAGAACGAAACTTTCTCTACATAAAATGGGTCTTGCATGTAATGTTCGTCCTTCGTCTTCAGAATGCTCGAATTTATGGAGAAACAACGCTAACTTTCTGCCCCAAATACGAAACTTCGGCTCGAACAATTGGAGTCCATATATATTCGGTCACATCTTGGACTTGCTTTAGAACTTTGATCACGGTGCGAATTTAATCCTGAATCAGGTCGACATGAGCCTTTCATTATTTCTAGAACGAATTATCTCAAACAATGATATCTTGATACTATTAGTGGAGCACATCCGGTTGCCCCCTACCTTATTGAGGAAACAGTTCTATGTGTCTGATCCTTTTTAAGAGTTATACGTGTACCAACACCTTTTTTCTAAAAATGAAATGCAAATGCCAAAAACGAGAAACAAGATAACGCAAATATGAAAAAAAGTCAGTATCGAATTAGACAAAAATAAACGGCATACTTTATGATGCATGAATATGAACATGACAATTATATTGCGAAAATAAATAATGAAAATAAACAACAGGAAAATAAGGGCGTAAATAAACGAAACCCCCTCGCTCGCTCTCTAAAAAGAAAAACCCTACCGGGTGACCTCTAATCGGGCAGAGGTTCGACATGATGGCTCTAAGGGTAGGCTCCTAAGGCTCACTACATGCGGTGTGGTTCTAGAAGGTACCCGAACGAAACTTATTACCCTACTAAGGATAATAAGCCCGATTCAGGGGGATACGTTTCTCTAAGTCTTTGCGGAGACGTAAGTCTCACGAAGACAGGGAAAATATCCCGAAAGAAATTCACCATCCTACACGGAGGCGGAACCTCACAAAGGAGCGGTTTCATGCTCCCACTTAGACAGACGGAGCCCGAGTTGAGAGCTCATGAAATGGGGATCCTAAAAAAAAACATTTAAAACGTTAGTAAATATTTTGAAATAAATAAAATAAAATAAAAGGGATCACAAAATGAAAAATAAATCGAATTTATATTTTCGATTCATTAAATAAAATGTAACCGATTTTAGGCTCGACTCTCGAAAAATAGTCCCCAACGGAGTCTCCAACTGTAATCACCAAAATTCGTCTGGGGAGTCACCATCAATTATTTTTAACGGTGTGATTGGGACACTAAATATGAGTCTGCGAACCAAAGTTAAGTCCGAGAGTCTGTTATGTGTGGGAAAGGGTAAGCACCCCCTCAACGCCCAAAATTAGCATCTATCGGTTACAAAATATTTTATATTAACGAAAATATAAATCCGGTTTTAATTTTAATAACATGATCCCATATTTTTATATATGCAAAATGTAGAAAAGGTTAAAAAATAAATAAATATTAAATATCATAATAACAACAAGAAATATATATATATACATATATATATATTATGCTAATATTAATAAGATAGAGAAATAATAATAATAATAATAATAATAAACAAGTAGCAAGGACCGATCTACAAGAAAATAGAATTATAGGGTCAAAATAATAGATATTAATGACCAAAATCGAAATAAATTAAAATTATAGGATCAAAATAGTAAAAATAGTGACTAAAGGATAAGAGCATGGAAACTGGGAGGCCAAAACATGAATGCGCTAAGAGAACAGGGACTCCGTAAATAATTTTCCCATCCTAGCGGGTTATGCGCAGGTCGTGTCTCTAGACCAGATCTGTATGCGGGTCAAGGGGCTCAAAACGACTTCTTTTTAAGACAGGTTTAAATACCCCTTTTTAAATGATCTAAAGACAATATTTTCATTTTATATTTTAGAAACAAATTTGAAGCAATGGTTTCCTCTCAAGCATCTTCTTCTCCGGTCATCGTCAATCCGTCGACCGTCGTGGGTCACCGTTAGGGATGACAACGGGTCGGATCTGGACCGAGTCCAGTTGGATCCAGATCCATTTTTACATCATGGATCCAGATCTGTCCCAGATCCGCGGGTCTAGAAAATTAAGACCCAGATCCAATGAATCTTATGGATCCGGGTCTAAAACGGGTCCAAAATGGATCTATTAAAAAATGACTATTTGACTTATTTTTTAACGTAATAAAACTATCATTAATTAATTTTATATCACAACTTCGATGAAGAAAATATTAATTTTAATAAACTAGTATGAGGATAAAAAACGATAAATTAAAATATTAAAAAATTCAACAATTACACAAATATCTTTTAAATAACACAAATATTAAGAAATATAGATCATAAAATATTTTACTATCACAAACCGAGTATCATACTTTTACTTTTTAGAGTACTAGTCTTCATCACTACTTAAATCATAAACATCCTAAAACAAACAAAAAACTACCAACTAAAGAAAACAAATATTTTATGAAAATAATATTTATGAAATTTAAATATTAATATTAAAGGTATGTAATATAATAATTTTCTTATATAACTTGTCAATTATATTTTTTATCATTTCCGAATCATTATCACAATCTTCGTTAATAGTAGAACAAACATGTATTCCTTCAAAAGTCTCTTTGTCATAAATAAATAAAAATTATATTAGAGAATAATGTGAAACATAAAACCTATAATTATATATTTATATATATTTTAAAACTAAATGTGTTTTTTTTAATAAATAGGTAAACGGATCCGGGTCTAGGTTCGGGTCTTAAATGTTAGATCCATATCCAGATCCGTATTTTAATAAGAAGATCCAGATCCGGCCCAGATCCATCGGGTCTAAAATTTTAGGATCCAGACCCTATAAAACGGATTTGGATCTACGGATTCGGGTCGGGTCTAGGATCCATTGCCATCCCTAGTCACCGTCTCCCATTGCCGTAAGTTGAAAAGAAACCACCTTTTGGGAGCATTTCAACGTCTAGATTATGAATCCGGCCTTGGATTTTCAAAAGGATTTGTGTATCGATGTAGATCTGCAAAAGAAGATAAGTTCGATCTACTATTTTTTACATTATTTTTTCTCTGCGATTTGGGTTTCCGATTTGCACTCTTCTTTTTTGTTTTTGTTTTCGATTCGGTGATGTTGTTTATTGCTATGGTTGTTTGCTTTTGTTCGAATGGTGCACGGATATTTCTTTTTTATATTCGAATCTTTTTATTTTCATTCGATTTCGGTCTCTCCGTTTACATATGTTCGAATGGGTATTTATACCCTTAATTTATATCATATAAGAAGCATCAAATCTCTAATTTCGTTTTTCAGATCTTATATTTCAGATCTAATTATTTTTATCTCTTCACTTTACAGGTGAAATGATGTTTTGGGCGGTGAGACGGTGGAGCAAGCGGTGACTGATCATCTCATCGAATGGGAGAGCGTGTGGCTGCCACGCGGTAGACCAAATGTCACGTGTGGCGGCCACGCGTGTAATCTGAAAAACAATGGCAGAGGCAACGGCTGAAAAGGAAGGAGGGCTTCCGGTTTAGTTAGGGTTATTATCAAATAGGGTTAGATTGGTAATTAGGATGATTTTGTTCATGGGTTTAGCTTTTAGTGTAATGGGCTCGGTTTGGGTGATACTATTTGGACATGGTTAATAAATAGGTTATTACAATTTTGTTTTCACCGTAAATGGTTAGGATAATTATCCCTAATGGAAGATATGAAAGAAATGATACTTGGTGCCCATTCCCAAAAAATGTCAAAAAAGTTTCATCTTAACAGGTTTCAATATAAATGAATAACAACTCATCATTCCTTTAATATAATACCAACTCCGTTTAAGAGTAGTAAATGGACTAATATGCATGCAGATAAAATGGGATATCTTAATTTCTTCGCAGATCCAACATACTCTGTTCTGCCGACAAAAAATGTTGAGTTTGATAGGGAGAGGGAGAGCGATTCTTGAATTAGCGATTTGAGTTTGAGTATTAATAACACACGTTACATTTTTAAGGAAATTTATTCATGTTTGAATATTAAAAATGAGAGAAAATTAACTATTAATTGGTCTCGTCAAAGTTGGTTATAAGATTATAAAGATTCAAGATGAATTAAATATATCTAATAATTTTAAGAGAGTTATAATAATAAAAATTTTAAAAAAAATTAATTTTATGAGTAAGTCTTAAGAAAATATTAAAAATGAATTTTAAGAATATACATATAATAATAAATATTTTAATATAATAATATTAAAAAATTGACTCTAAATAATAAATATTAAAAAATAAATAAAATTTAACGGTAAGTTAAATAACAAATATAGAAAAAACTGAATTTTAGGACCAATACTTTAAATAAAAATATTATAAAAATAAATATCTAATAATAATTATTGATAAAACGGACCTCAAATAATAAGTATTAAAAATTAAATTCTTAAAAATAAATATTAAAAAAGTGAAATTTAAGAATAGATCTTAAAAATAATCCGAAAAAATTGAACTATGTTTAATTAGTGATAATAAGCCCTATTAATGAAAAATTAAAATATAAAAAAGCTATTTATATAATTAAAATCAGGGAGTTGGCCCTGAAGGATGTCCTTCCTGTCCACTATCAGGGTTGGGTAAGAGTCTAACGAGATGATATGATATTTCTTTTAAATAAGACTAAAAGTTTAAGTAAGTGATATGATGAAAGAAAAAATCATAAAAATTATTTAATAATGTTTTTATAATATTTAATCAAAATTAATTATTAATAAATTAAATATTGATAATTATATCAATAAAATAATAGCACAACTTTTTAAGAGAAAAAATGTTATCCAAAATAAATGAATAATCAAATATTATTTATAAGTAAATGAGTGAACCAGATCATTTAAATTAGTAGTTAATTGTTTTCTTAGCATATGGATAGTAGATCAAATTTCGAGACATCACGTAGTGAACAAAATAAAAAAAAAATTACTTTTATTTTATAATATATTGTGAAATAGAATTTATATTTATTTTTTATTTAATAGTTAAAAAACATTATTCGATCCGTTACACTAAATTTGTTATTTATTAATTTTAAAAGTCATTTATAAAATTTAAATTATAATTACTTTAATTAAATAAAATTTTATAAATTATATATTTAAAAATTAATCAATTAGATATTTTAAAATATATTTTTATGTTTTTATCAATAATAAATTTAAAATAATAAATTATTAAAGTAAAAAAATCAGTACGAGACAATTTTAATATACATAATAAATAATCAACTTGTAAATGGTCATACACCAGGGGAGTTTATTGTCGGGTATTTGTTTTTTGAGCACTAACAGATTTATACAGTGGGGTGAGCCTGTACTTCTGAATTTTTAAAGTTTATGCATATGCCTTTTAACTTTTTGACTTTTATAAATTAATCTTTAAATTTTTATAATAATTATGATTTGTGTTCACCTTAAAATTTTGAGGTTTCTTGTATGCTCATCCTCAAATATATTTCTAGATCTATAACTGTTTTTGAGTACATGAGAAAACGGATATTTGATTCATCCGAATATTTCTTTCGCTATCCTTTGTTGCGATTCATTTGATTCGAGTACCAATAAAACTCGAATATCGAGTAATGAGTATTAGGTATCCGCCTTAAAAATCATATAATTCAATATATAAAATACATATCTAATAAAATTTTGAATTATATAATCTCAACATAAAGTTTTGAATACTCTGTTAATAAAGATGATGAGAGGATACATAATCGTATCAAATAATTGTTACGTGAAATAATAGCGAATTAATTTATAAATACATGAATTAATTTATATTTATATGTCGTAACATTTGGTATAAACATTACACTCATATGGTATTCAGGATATGTAAGATTTTCTTAATATGAACTGAAGTCAAATTTAATAAAAAAAATATATGATTTTAATTAAAAATATATATTTAATAAATTATAGTATATATAATTGGGTAGCTGGGTATTTAATTTGAACAAAATTTTCGTTCAAAGTCTGACCTAAATACTCAAAAAGAAATTATTTAGTCGTATACCGATCTAAAAAAATTAATCTTAAAATATTTCACTAATATTAGATAATTGGGTAATTGAATTCAATCAGCTGAGTCAAATAATTTTAAATATCCTTAAAATCTATACCTTTAGACACACATTAATAATGTATTTTTTAATTTTTTATTAGATAATAAATTTTAAATTTTAAACCAATACTTTTAAACACATTTATAAATCGTTAATTAAATTCAACTCTTCCGAATGCAATAGTTAAAAAATATAATATCTATACAAAACTGAAAACGAAATACCTCATTTTACTGCCATGTGTCAAGATGTAAAGTCAATTGATACATACTCGTTCAAAACTTAACTAATTAATTCATATTATTATAATAAAATAAAACTTTAATTTAATATATTCTATTAAAATATCTAATTTTATTTAAAAATTATTTTTTAATCTTACTAAACCAATCAATGATAGGCAATATTTCTTCCACGCGGTTGTCTAGAAGCGTTGCTTTTACTTTCTGCTGAGGTAGTTTGATTTTTATACATACGGATCTCTATCACAATCTATCTTATCGATTTATGATTATATAATACCACAGTTTCCTTTCAGAAACCTTGTTAGATTTCTCTTGTGAAAGCAAATGGCTGTGGAATTACATCCAGCTGAAGCCATTCCAAGAGTTTCGTTTTCCCATTATTTGTTCTCACCAATGCAACACTACTACTACTGCCCTCCGCTCCGATCAACTCCCGTGCCACCGGACTCAAACACCGAATTCGCATTCGATGTTCGAATTAACGATCAAGAATGTTCATATTCGTCGGCCAATGAGCTTTTCGCTAATGGAAAGATCCTTCCTCTTCAGATCAAGAAGCAACCACCCCACCAACCTCAGCTAGATGGAACCAATGCCAGATCGAAGAGTCGAAGTTCGAGCGGTAACAAGCCGAGATTATGCCCTTCAACTCCAAAGGTGAAACCAGAAGGTCATAGGAATAGAAAAGGTCATCACAGGCAGGACAAGAAGAGTAGTTTTAAACATGGATCACATAGGCATGGACATGTTGCTGTCACAACGATTAGTCCTCTTCTCAATGTCCCTGTGGTGGATGTCTTTTGTCTGAGTTCAATCTTCTCATCCGGAAGTAGGAAGAAATAGTTAATGAAATCAATGAAATCTTTGTGGTTTTGTTTCTGTTTACTTTTAGATGGAATCAAACATGCTATGCCATTGCAGAAAGTGTTGATCTATATAATTATAGCTAACCACTCGGGTCCAACCACATATAATTGAATGATAGACAGCTACAATCAATTCATTGGCTTATCAATGTTCGACAACAACGAATTATGAGTCTTCAATATGAGGATGTGCCGTGACAATCAACGTCAGGGCAGCTCCTGACCTTCCTCCGACATCAACGATTGTTCCGACTTTATTGAACCCGTCTTTGTAATACTTAACGGCTTTCATAACAACCATAGAGTTGTAGGCCATTGCTTCGCCGAACACCTTCTTGTATTCATAATGTTTTTGATTGGAGATCATATACGGTTGAGCCCTTGGCTCTTGAAAATCTACATGGGTGGGTGGCAAGAAGCAGTGCAGGCACCACGCTTCCCTCTGACCCCGAAGTCCTTTCTCCGCTTTCTTTATCGACGGTTGCATTGAAAACATTCAAGCAAAACAGAAATCTCATTACGCGTGAAAGACAATTATTGTGGAGTTTGGAAATGTAAGGTGAGCAATAATTTGAGTAGGGGTGATAACGAGCCGAGCCGAGCCCGAGCCAAGCCAGGCTCGGCTCGGCTTGGAAATAGGCATATCTGGGCTCGGCTCGGCTCGAGGCTCGTCGAGCTCGGAATTTTAGGCTCAAGCTCGGCTCGAAAATAATATTACTGGGCTCGGCTCGGGCTCAAAGCTTGTCAGGCTTGGCTCAGGCTTGGCTCGGTTCGAAATTGACAATTTTCTATATTATTTTTATTATTTATTTATTTATTTATAGTTTATTTTTTATTTTTTATTTGTATTTTTGTAAATTTGTTTTAGTAGATAATATTCAATTTTTTATTTAATTTATTTTTAGTGGATTTACTCAATTATTTTATTATTTTCCTTTGCTAAATAAATTATTTTTAATGTATATATAAATATATATATATATATAATTGTTCCGAGCCTGTTCACGAGCTTTTCGAGCCGAGTTTGGTAAGCTCGGCTCGACTCGTTTAAATCCCGAGCCGAATTCGAACCCGAGTCGAATTCACTCGAGTCGAGCTTTGACCGAGCCGAGCCCGACTAGCTCGCGAGCCGGCCTCGCGAGCCGGCCAGGCTCATTATCACCCCTAAATTTGAGACAGTCATGGGATAGTTGTGGCCACTATCAACGCTACATCTATGGAGTCCTAAACGTTTGCTACTTTTCCCTGATACTATTTATGAAGTCCCTCTAAAAAAAAATAAGTTTAGATTTAAAATTTAAAATTATGATTTAGAATCAATTTTTTTAATCATTAAAATCAATTTTTTTAGTCTTTTGGAATGGAAAGGAACAAAAAAATAACATAATTTTTGTTTTTATTTATAGTAAAATCTGTATAAATTAATACTCTTGGGACCATAAAATTTTATTAATTTAGAGAGAGATTAATATATCTATAAATTAATAATTTATTAATTAAAATAAAATTTCTCAATTCATGAGTTAGGGCAATCTAATCTAGAGAAGACTAATGATGAAGCAGAACTTAAGTGAGACAACTTTTGAAGAAAGCTTACATGAACATGAGAATATGATCAATGATATTGGCTATCGCAATAAAATAGACGTCGATAACTTGTTGGATTATCCAAGCGAAAATGACGAATGTTTACAAGTTCAAAGTTTAGAGGAAATTGTGACTAATATTGTTTAAAGTTTTACTAATGATGAAGTTGAAGATGATTTAACACCACTTGAATTAGTCACGCGAAAGAAAGCATTGAATGAGGCAATAACACTTCACAACTTTTTATTGCACTTGGAGACCTCAACGCCGAAACTTTAGGGTACAATTAGAAACTTAGAGATGAAGTTGAATTAGATTTGAATTTTAAAAAGAAACAGATTACAATAGATTTAGTAAGTTACCAAAGTAGTAATTGTAATATTTATGAATTATTAATTTATACTTTTGATGGGACCTTTATATTTATAAAGAGAATCTTCAAAAAATTATTATATTATTATCTTATCGAATTTAATGATTTTTACATTGGCCCAAGTCGGAACCAAAAAAATATTATTTTATAAAATTTATTAATTTCAAGAATATTAATTTATAGATGTTTTACTATACGTGATTTTTCTATCCATTGTCCACTCATTCCTGACACCACAAAGTCTGTTTTACTATTCATATTTAATGTTTGCGGTTATTTTTCTTAAATTATAAAAGACCATTTTTAAGATGAATGATTTGTTGAATAAATAGGTTATTTTGAAATAAAATAATTAAGGTAAATAAAAAAATACAGAATTGAATAGAAAAAAAAACTAAAAATAATTGTTTAGGCTTATACAAATGTAGTTTCACTCAGATGGATTCGACCATTATTTGATACTTGAGTTCACCGATCGTCATTCTCCAAAATATAACAATAGACGACCTTTTATGACAATACTTATGTAGAGATAAAGAATCGAGCTTTTGCCTTCGCTTATCAGTGAAACTACTATGCAATTTTCAAGAGTTAAAAACTTTCGATGTGTGTTGAAAACTGAAGAGAGGCATTCTATTTACAAAGGAAAACTAGGTTAAAATGTGGGAATAAAAATATTACGAAATTAATGATCATTGATAATTTCTTATTTAAATCCGATTTGATACCATATTTAAACAAATATTTTTGTAAACAAGTATTATTGTTTTAATATCCATATTTAAGGAAAGTTTATAATATTCTGTAAATTCTAAATATTAAAAACATATGTTATTTTAAGAAAAAATTATTCTTGACATGTAAAATATTTGCAAGTTCACGAATGGCCCAATCGGTCCAAACATTCATATTGCCTATGTTGTGCGGGTGTGCCCCAACTCTAATAGGATTATATTTGCACTCCTGCGCACGAGGCATGTTTTGATTCAAGTCATTAAAAGACCACATTAAAAAGAATTTGTTACTAAAATGAATCAAAGATAAGTTCTTCTACCTTTATTATATTTTAATTATCAATTATTTTTTTCTTTTGATCTTTAACTTAATTTTTAATTTTTGAAAAATTATTGATTATTTGATGTTTGTGTAGTCATAAAGTGGCTCAATTACCGTGGTGCTTGTCGACAATTCCTGAAAAAGCTTTTAACAAAATATTGGTGATTAAACCTACCATATATTCAAATTAGTGGAAAGTTTAATATGTTTTACTTATTTAATTTGAGATTTTTTGTCTTTATTTATAATCAATATTTGTTTATTTTATTATTATGATGAAAGTTTATGTTTTAATCATGTTCTAAGTATTACATGATATTAGAAAAAAAAATATTAAACCTTTAATTAATTAATATGTTCTTTGTTATGTTGGTTTAATCCGAGTAGATTGGCTGGACATCCCGTTTTGCGAGGCTACTGATCTCAAAGAAGGTTCTTTTTAAAGGACATTGTGGACTGGTTTAACAACGCCTTATATGAGGATTAAATTTTTGTTCCTTGTATGTATTGTATATATATTGGTTGATAAATTACTATTTAATAGTATGAATATTATAAAATCTATATTTGCTTGAAAGCAATATTTTTGTGTCAAAAAAATCGACTATAGACTTCTCTCAATTTCAAGTTACGAAAATCGTCTTGATCCAAAAAAATTTATGGGAGGCATTCACTTAACTGAATGCATGCATGATGTTTATTCTATGCAATTATTGGATTTATGTCATTCCCTGAAATGAATGCAATCATGATGTTTATTCTATGTGATTATTGAATTTGTTTCATTCCTTAAGTGAATGCAAACATGATAATTCACTATAAGGTTAATGAATAAAAACTTTGTTATGTGTTAGAATATCATTGATGAGAATATGTTAGAAAACATACTCCACTTTCCATACATTAATGTTGTCCTATAGACACAATATTATGAAAAGGTTTAAATACTTATTCGTCTTCGCTCCATTTCCTGAAGAGAATGTGATATTTTATAGCGGAAAGAATAAATGCCACATTAGTACTTGTTGTGGTCATGATTGAGATCATAAAATATACATAAATAAGATGATTATTTTGAGAATTCTTATATCCATAAGAAGTGGAATTATAAAGATGACAAGAATGATAGAGATCATATCAAAATCTTTATGTTATTAATGAGATGGTACAAACCATTGATCTCGTACTTTTCAAATGCCGAAGTATTATGGACTTTATCCATAATCATGAATGAAATTAAAGAAACTATAAACAATTTTTCTTTGTGGTGAAAATAATTATGACGTTGTTGATCCAACTTAATTGAATATTGTTAATTTTCTCATAACCCTTGAAGGGAATAGTTCGTCATTTATTTTATTTCCTTTATAACTTCTAAAAGGAATAATCAATCTTTTATTTATTTTGTTTTATGTTAATTTATTTTTATTTATTTATGTTAATTTACTTTTATTTATTATTTATTTATGTTAACTTACTTTACATATTATTTATTTATTTATGTTTTATGTTAAATTTCCTTTAAAAGAATATGATTACTTCCGAAATAAAATATGCAATAAATTATGGCGATTTATGCTTAGCAGACAGTGCAAATACTCGTACAATACTTAAGCATAATAAATATTTTCTCATTTAAATACAAGGAAAAATATGAATACTATATCTCAAAGTACTAAAATATCAATGCTTTGGAAGAGCTCTTGAGAGTTTATCTTTGATAGATAATCGATTTGATATGATATGCTATATTTAATATTTTTCCATTTCCCAAATTGAATGGTACAAAGCACATATTTTTCATTCCCTGAAGTGAATGAAATAAAGCACATATTAAAAGGTGCATAATATGCATATTTTCCCATTTTAAATACAAGAGAATAATGTGAGTACTACATCCGAAAGTACTAATATCACAGAAGGCTCTGACTGATAAAATATGTTATTGCCAAATGAAACTTTATTCCATATTTGCAGAAATATATTGAGAATATTAGTCAAGGAATGCTGACTATCTCAATATTATGAGTGTAACTCAAGGCAATAAGTAAATCTTGACAAAATTATATGCACTGTCATCCATATTGTACTACAGAAGAATTAGTATAAATTGAAGCTCATGCTATTGTAAACCAGATATTTACTGTTAATTTTATTTTTCATGACCGGTTAGGCCATCTCAGTTCAATTATGATGCGAAAATTTGTTGACACTTTCATGTGGTCACTTATTGAAGAACTAAAATTTTCTTCAAGTTAATATTTCATGTGATACTTGCTAGGAAATCAATTTGATTATTTAATCATCAACAAATAAGATAGATTGTAAATTTATAAATTTTTTTGAACGGATACAAGGTGATATATGTTGGCTCATACACCTTTCTTACAGTCCATCTAGATATTTTTATGATTTTAATCGATGCATCGACTAGTTGGTCATATGTATCCTTGTTATTAACCCGCAACTTGGTGTTTGCGAGGATACTTGCTTAGTTGATAAAATTACAAGCATATTTTCCAAATTATTTTATAAAGACAATTGGTCTTGATAATGTTGATGACATGTAATTTTACATGTAGTATCACTAATTCGCATCAAGAAAATAAATGATCATAAGTTCTCCCCATTACAAATGGTTTTTGGTCAAGAACCAAATATTTCTCATCATATTTTTTTTGTATGCGATATATGTTCTAATTGCTCCACCAAAAAGATTAAACATGAGTTTTGTTAGGAATATATGTCAAATTTAAATTCCCCTTGATAATTAAATATCTTGAGCTTTTGATAGGGAATTTACTTACAATTCGATTTACTAACTATCATTTTAATGAGTTAGTTTACCCAAAATTAAGGGGGAAAATAAAAATAATTAGAAAAGGAAATAAGTTGGAATGAATTATCATTTTATTAGTTTGATCCACAAAATCAACAATGTGAATTATAATTTCAAAGGATAATTCATTTAGCAAATCAATTGCAAGATGATTTTGCTGACCCTAAAAGATTGACTAAGTCACGTATACCAGCTATGAATGCTCCGATTAAATTTGATGTCCTAGAAGGATAAACTCTAGTTGTTAATGAGTCTAACTTATGCTTGAAGCGTGGTAGACAAGTAGGTTCCAAAGATAAAAAAATCCTCGAAAAAGAAAATGAGTTATATTTTATGATAGTCTGATTAAGGAATCAATGAATTATGAAAATCTCAAGAAGAGATTAAAAGGTCTCTAACAGAGACATTGACATGAATTAGATACCTGATAATAAAGAGATCTCAATAGATTATGTCATGTCTAGTAATAAGTGAAATTGAAATTAAATCGACGTCGATAATATATTTTCATGCATTATATCATTAGAGATTTTATTTGATGATGTGGATCATGAACCATTGTCAATTGGGTAATGTAAACAAAGAAATGATTGACCAACATAAAAGAGGCAATTGAGGTGAAACTAAAATCTCTTTCGAATACAAAAGTATTTGTGCCTATAGCACGTACATTGAAATGTGTAAAGCTCATAGATATAAATGAGCCTTTGTGAGAAAGAGAAATTAAAAGGGGAAATCATGAGGTATAAGCTCATTTGGTTGCACAAGAATTCTCACAAAGACATGAAATTGATTATGAGGAAAATATATTCCTCAGTGGTGGATGCAACTACTTTTAGATTTTGATCAGTCTGACAATAAATAAAATTACTCAGTTTATGCCTAATAGATGTTTTTACATCCTATTTGAATAGGCCTCTTGATAGTAATATTTACATGAAACTTCCAAAAAGATTTAGATTGCCATAAGCAGTTAATTCAAGTTCTGAAGAACATTGTTCAATCATATTGAATAAACTTTTTTATGGCTTGAAACAATTTAGGTGTATATGGTATAATCGCCTCATTGAATACTTATTAGCATAATGCTATATGAATTATTTAATTTCCTCGAACATTTTTATTAAGAGGTTTAGGTCTAAATTTTTATTGTTGTGTATGTCGATGATTTGAATATCGTTGAGACTCGTAAAGAGATCTCCTCAAATCCTTTTGCATCAACCGGCATACAGAAAAAATGTTTAAAGAGACTTTACATGCATAACGCATATTCATTGATCACCCTTACGGTTGCTATGTCTCTTAATGTAAACGATCCATTCCACCCTTGAGAAAAGGGTAATGATATTCTTGGTCTAAAAGCACAATATATATTATTTGATCTGGAAGTATCATATCTTAGCTGGTCCAGAAATATTATTTAAGTGCTACGAGATCATTACCTTTAAATAATTGTTATTTATGAGGCAAAGCCGAAATATGTGTTTGGCTAAACATACTCAGAAGATACGTGAATTACTTTCACAAGATAAGATGCAAGCTATATGATAAGTGTTCAAAATAGTTAATATTTTGTGCTTAATTACTCTTTGATTTGATGAATTAAGTTACTGATCTTAGTGTTTTTCGTATGTTTTTGTGCAGGACAGTGAATCTGAAAAATGTACTTAAATGGACGATTTCTAAAGTTTTTTATTTATTTTCTGGATAGATTCTGGATTGGTGGGCATGACTTTGGGCATTAAATCTGATTTGGCACTCAGTCAACAGCTTCTAGAAGATGACATCAGCAAGCGCGTGATAGCTTATCATTGTTCCAGATAGCTTATTAGATGCATTTTAAAATTTAAATTAGGATTTATCTTTTGTAATTTGAATTTAAATATTTTTAGAATTATCTAGGATTTATCTCTTTATTTTAGGGTTTGTAAAAGGCTATAAATACCCATCTTGGGTAAGCTTAGAACTCGTCCCTTTTTAATTCGAAAATCTTTAGGTTTCTTTCATCTCTTGTTTTAAGTTTTATTTATTTATTTTTCTTGTTTTTATTTTTATTTTATTTTATTTTATGTCGAGCATAATTTCTTCCATAATTATGCTCGGCTAATTTATTTTTAGCCAAGGGCTTAAGCAATGACTCGATCCAAATGTGAGGATTGAAAAAGCATATCAATAACTTCGTTTTTTATTTTAGTTTTTAGTTTTCTTTGAACTTATTTCTAAAATTAAATTGATTTCAAAACTAAAGATTGATTTTAGTCAAGTCTTTGATTTAATTACTTGTGTGGGAGGAAAGATCGGCTATTGAAGCAATCTGACTTCCTGGGAACACACTTAGCAAATTGATTGCTAAGAAGAAAACTAAGATTGGATCAATTATTATTGAAATAACATAATTCAAGTCGTTTTAAATGATTTAAATGATTTTTCTACAAACATTGAGTTGGTGGATTAATCCATGAAACCAATATCAAAGATAGACTTGGGTATTCGGTTTTGAATGTTTTGCTTCAAGGATTGAACCTTGAAAGCTAATTACCGATGTAAAATCCCGAAGTAAAAATCTTTTTTCAATGATCTATTAAAGTCGAGTCAAAGCAAAAGCCTAAGGCTAGTTTTTATTATATTTAAATCACTTTCTTTATTTTATTCTCTTTAATTACTTAGTTTCATTTTATCCAACAACAACCCCCCTTTTTCTTAAAACATCATTCAATATTCTTTGATCAACAATCAAACAAGCGTAATCAGGAAGTTTCTAGTCCCTGTGAGATCGAACCTTAATTCTCCTTTACTATATTTAATTTTCTATTATTTATTTGAGAATAAAGAATTTATTTTGACACTACACGACGCGTGTCAAAATTGGCGTCATTGCCTGGGATTACGACAAAGTTACTAATTTAGTTTTGTTTGATTTTTGACCAGGAAAATCCGGAGAACAAGTTACGATGGGAGACGACAATCGAACCATCCAACAACTCAATGAGGCACCTGATGATTACCATCCGATATGCATAACATTCCCAAATGGTGATACGCCATTTGCCCTTAAGGCAGGATTAATACATCTCCTACCAACCTATCACGGTTTGTCGAGCGAAAATCATATAAGAATCTTAAGGAATTTCACATGGTTTGTTTAAGTACAAAACCACAGGGAGTATCCGAAGACCAAATTAAACTTCGTGTCTTTCCTTTTTGTTTAGATGATATAGCAAAAGATTGATTATTTGATTTACCTTCTAATTCTGTTACAACTTGGACTAATATGACTCATCTTTTTCTTGAACAGGTTCTTTCCAGTAGCTAAGGCGAGCGAATTAAGGCGAAGTATCTTGAGTATCCGACAAAAGGATACTGAAACTTTGTATGATTACTGGGAGCGCTTTGAAAAGCTATGTGCGAATTGTCCACAGCACGACTTAAGCGAACAAACATTGCTTTAGTATTTTTATGAAGGTTTAACGCCTATGGATATGAAGGTAATTGATGCGGCAAGTGGAAGAGACTTGTAAACATGACTCCTACCGCGGCTAGAACGTTAATATCTACCATGGTCGCCAACTCGCAAAGGTTTCACATTGCAAGTAAACCGTCTCGACGGGTTCACGAGGTAAGTACAGTTTCCTTAGAAAATAAAATTGATAAATTAGTTGACATCCTTCAATCTCTTGTTGCAGATAAAAGGAACACATTTAGACTTTGTGGAATATGTACAAGTCCTGAACATCCGACAGATTGTTTTTCGATCATCCAAGAGGATGATAAAGCTCAAGTAAGTGCCTTAGGAAATTTTCCTGGACCTCCCCAGAGATCCTATAACCCAACGCCAATACCTATAATCCCGGTTGGAGGGATAATCCAAACCTAAGATATGAGTCGAATTTTATACAAAATCAACCTTATCAGCAAGGACAACAAAACCAACAACCGAAATCGTCATTTGAATCTATTGTTGAAAGATTAGGACTTTCCCAAGAAAAGTTCCAGAACCGAACTAAGACACACTTTCAGGAACTAAATAAGTGTAATAACCCATTCCACAAATATAGCCAAATCCAAATACCAAAACCCAATTAACCCAATTACCCAGCAACCCAAATCCAATATGAAATAAACCTAACCCTAGCCAACAAACCCTAGTCGTCGCCGTCAGCTAAGCATACTGCTCTTCTTGCGCGTGGCCGCCACGCGCGGCAGTTGGTCTTCTCGCGTGGTGGTCACACGCTCTTCTATTGGTCTTCTAGAATGGGCACCGCCCTCACCTGCAGCACCACCTAACTCCACCGCCCAAGTCGTATTTCAGATCTGCAATTTTAGAAGAAAATAATTAGATCCGGTCTAGACATTACACGACTCGAACGAGTTACACGGGGAATATCGAGGCTAATCCGGAGATTCGCCACGATAAACAACCCTAAAAAACTTTCTTTTATCTTCTCTAAATGCATTAATTAGATCCTACATGTTTATGCTATGAATGAATTCATTTGCAGCGGAAACTAAAGAGAAACGTGTCCTAATTTAACCCAACAAATTATAAGGACCTAATTGTAATTTTCTAGAAAACCATTATATTTTTGCCTAGGTATCGATGCCCTATGAACTGGAATCGAAACCTTTACCTAGAAAAGTGCAGAATTTACATGTTACATGTCATACCCGAAAAACTAAGATTCTCTAGATGCATATAAAACCCTAATAGCATAAATCACACTTCAAACATCAATTCTAGATGCAAAGTCTCCTAATTACAAAGGCAATGCGTATGTATCATAAGCGTACTTCAACAATAACAAGCATGGTATATCATACTTAAAAATTAACTAATAATGGATCTCAAAATACCTCATTAATATAAAAGTATATCAATTATAGTATTCAAGCCAAAATAACCCAAAACACATAGGTTCACTAAGCCATATCTTAAGCAATAACAATGTTTATAAACGTCAAATATTTATAAGCTTACGACTACAACAAGTCTTATCATCATATCAATAATCTTAACATGGTAACCCATCCCCATTGCTCTCTCACTACTACTAATATTACAAAAATACGTACTTGAGCTCATATTTGACGATTACACGGAATACTTACTTGCCCTTTGCTGCCTCAACATCTATATCCTGCATTGCAAGTTAAAAGAGAGGGTTAAGCAAAAAGCTTAATGAGGGAATAAAACACATTTAAAACTCATTTGAAAACACCTTGCAATGCAGCCCATAATAAACCTATTTCATCAATTCAAAACACATGCCATGCTCTTTATAAAAGAAAACGTTCATGGCTAACGATGCCACTTTTAAAACTCAGTAAGTGTCATCAAACCATGGCTTACAATGCCATAATTAAAATCTAGTAAAAGTACCTCTTTGAAATCACTTGCTTTGTAAATAAAAACGCAAGTCTTACATGATACTCAAATAGCAATACTTACTCATGCATCTCAATGCACAAATCTCAAGTCTTACATGCTAACAACATAGCAATGCTTAAATCACATGCATACCAATGCACAAAATCGTATTAAAACACATGCATAATCTCATATACAAACATGTAATTACAATGACACTTACCTGTGAAAAATAAAAACATATATTGGTGCTAGTGATCCGATTTGTACCACTCCAAATCGTTAGGATAAATGGGCAACCACATGTTACTACCACTCCCAGAGCATGCGCATGTTGACAGTACCACTCCTATCATCCCGGATGTGACAGTACCACTCCCATCACATAGCATTAGACTAAAAGTCTAAATGCAACACACAAGAAATTTACACACGTACGACTTTTGAATATTTATAGTGCACTCTAGACCCTATTGATTGATCAACTTATCCCATAAGGTTCATCACTTAACTAGCCAATATATTCTCAAAAATCAATGCTCAAAACTTAATTCAAAACAGAATTCAAATCACGTGTATCCCACTTTTCACGCATCACTTGTAAAAACCGATAAAACCATTTTTATCTTATTTTTTCAAAACAAAACCGTGGGAACATTGAATGCTTAAAAAATATTTTTAAAAACAGTTTCATGAGCATTTATATACATGCATAATCACATATGCACAACACAATAAGAGCATGACAAATAACATAATAAAAAAACGGCGTAATATGGGAACCTTTAATAAAGCAAAACTTTAAACTTACTTCCGAGTATAGAGAGGTTTTTCAAACCTTCCCTACACCCCCAAACCTATGAAAACATATTTAAAAACATGCCAAATCATCAACCCTCATAATCCACTCACCAATAACCGAAACTTGTTCGACAAGTCACCTTTTCGATCCAAAACTTCTTCAAACGTAATCACCAACTTCTTATCCTTTTTCAACCATAAAAAACTAAGGATTTAATGCTCCTAATCGCACAAAAAAAAACCAAGTCGGACCCCCACACAATAACCCTTAAAACCTATCAAAACCTTAATCGAAAACTTTCCAAAAACCACCAAACTTCTCCTAAACCTATAGTCCAGGATTATGGACTTTATAAACACATTATAAACAAACTAACATGATTAAAATCAACAATTTAAGACCCCAAAACAGCGAGTAAAACCCTTAAACGAAAATTATAGATTTTGATCAAAAACTGATTTTTCTTAAACCAAAGGAGTAAAAACGTTTTTACGAAGCCAATAACTTGGGAATTTCATTAAAGAACCTTTTAAAATTAGAGGATTGAATATTTCTCACCTCAAATTCTGACCCAAACAACTTCCATGGCTTTTGAGAAGGAAAACGAGTGAAAAAATAATGTTTTTGAAGAAGGAAAAATTATAAATAACTATTAGAACGAAAATTAATGAAAAGAAATCAAGTTTACCTTGAAAAGACGGCCATTCTTTGCCTTGGTAAGAGGGAAAAACGAAAATAATAAAATAAGGGTTTAGGTTTTGATATAAAATAGGTTTTTAGGAATTAAATAAAGTAATTTGGGTTATTAATTAAAATTTTAGGTTAAGTGTTAATTAAATAAACCCATGGAATTTTAATTCAATTAGAATTTGGATTGGATCAAAGCCCCTTATAGATTCAAAATTTTGACTTAGTTTATAAAATTGTCCTTAAGTTTTCAATTTTTACAAAATAGTCACTATTTTCAAAATTCTAGGGATTCAAGGGTCAATTTTAAAAATTGAGTTTACCAAAGAATTTTATACTGAATAGGGATTTTAAAATATTTTCCCATAATTTATTTTGATTAAAATTCAAATTTTTAAGTACTTAATCTTGAACTAGGCTAAACCGACCCACTAACTTCTAATCCCAATTTTGGGGCGTTACAAGCACCACCTGACTCCACCATCCAAGCCGTATTTTAGATCTGCAATTTCAGAAGAAAATAATTAGATTTAAAATATATAATTTTATATGTAATCTCTTGGGTTATATAAACCTAGAAAAATTGATGTAAAAGGGGACACTCCCCAGATTTGGAATCGAATAAAAAAAAGCATAGATTCAAAGTGAAAAACGGAGAGCAACCCAACACCCAACAATACCAAAACGAAATAAAAAGAGTGATCGGAAAAGAATCGAAACAAAAAATAAAGCAAAAAAGGGGAGGGATATTCGAGCACTTATATGTAGATCTAGGTCTCTACGAAGCTCGAATCGAAAATCCAACGTTAGATTTGGGATCTCCATGTTGAAACGCTGCGAAAAGGTGGTTCATTTGTCAATTTCGGCCGCTGGACGGCAGTTGACGCGTCGGTTGACGACGGCCTACGGCGGTCCGGTACGATGCTTACCCGAGAGCTTGAGAGCTCATTTGAAGCTCTAGGTGAGGAGAAAGAAACAAATGAACATCAAGGCAAAAAAAATATATAAGGGGAACATTTATATGGTAACCAAAACGACACCGTTTTGGTCTCGGTGCCCAAAGCCCAAAACGGTGTCGTTTAGCACCACTAGACCCGCGGGCAGACCCAGAATATAGACCCGACCCGGCGATAACCCGTGAAAGAGGGAAAACTACACCCGTAGTCCCTGCACTTCCAGTATGTCCACGTTCAGTCCTCCAGTTTGCATGCCTTTTCATTTATGTCACTGGTTTTTCAATTTAACCCTATAATTAATATTTTATTTAATTTTGCCCTCTAATTTCACTATTTTACTCTATATTAACCCTATAATTTTTTTTTTTTGCAGATTTGACCCTTGTTGGTTTTTTTATTATTATTATTTTTGTTACTATGTTTTATTATTTTATTATTATTATTATAACCGAATATCTTTTGTTCATTATTTATTAGACTTTATTGTCCCGATATATTCTGCTGGGAGTAGCATCCCGGTCTTCGGGTGTTATCTTCTTTGAATTATCGTGGATATTAGATTTTAAATATGCATTTTAAAAAAATTAAAAATTAAATTAATTTGAATTTTATATTTTTCTAAAATAATTATGTTGCGAACCTTTAGGTACCAATTTCTAGGCGTTATGGGGGTGTTAATCCTTCCTCAAACGTAAACAACTCCCGAACCCAAACGTTTTGAATCTCTGGTTAGTTTTTAATGGTTTCCGGTCTACCAAAGTGACCGGTGGCGACTCCAACTCAATCAATTTTCAAATTCTAACGGTATTCCACTAGAAGTGACATCTTGTTCTTCAGGTGTCATCTTCGGATACCGAATTTTCAAATCAACATCCACCAAACTTTTTAAAACACCCAAAAATAACTTTTTAAATTTTCCAAAATAAAGAGTCGTTACAAATGGTGACTCCACTAGGGATAAATTTTTTAAAAGGAGTTAGGCCTTAGTCCAGTTCGTATCATAATTTTTAAGAAAATATAAAAATTCAAATTAAATTAATTTTTAATTTTTCATCACATGTTAGATTAAGAACCCTAAAGTGGGAATGATTATTTCGCTTCGTAGGGTTTTTACCTCCGTATAGTGTTGTAATTCATTTCCGGAATTTTGGTCCTTATATTTCGTGGGGTTCTCACCTCTGTATAAATAAGGGTCATATTCCCTCGAATCGATGTCCTAGTGACAATTCGGGTACCGATACTCTAGAACCAAACTTCATATAGTGAGCCATAGAGCCATGCAAAACTCTGTCCGTTTAGCGGTAACCTTTTTAGG
Organism: Abelmoschus esculentus; assembly: GCA_035048815.1. NCBI lineage: Eukaryota > Viridiplantae > Streptophyta > Magnoliopsida > Malvales > Malvaceae > Abelmoschus > Abelmoschus esculentus. The sequence continues at coordinate 5,303,439 of JAUCBN010000002.1, forward strand.
CTTGGGTGCCTTTATATGCTATTTATGTACAATTTTTTTTATTTGTTTCAATTTTATTATATTTATTCGATTATTTTAATATAAATTGACCCTTTTTCCTTTTTTGATTGTATCATAACAAATCATAATCATCATTTTGCATTTTTCGTAAAATACCATTATCATATTTAAACTATTTCATTTCACGAGCATGAAATATTGATTCACAACTGGTTTTTAAATTGAAATATATCGGGAGAAAATCTAACATCCTAGATATCAATGCAACATTCAAAGTTGTGAACAAATCTCGTAGATTTAAAATGAACACAAGAATCATTTTTGATTCAATATCTTTACATCTAGGACATGCATCTTGCATTTACATGCATACATTTCAAATTTAAAAATCGATCCTGGGGATGTCTCGTGCCAACTATATCAGATGAAGCAAAGGTTGGTCGATCTAACTCCACGGTGAACATATTTGAAACCCAGTCTAAGGGCATCTTTGAAAATGACCTTTACATCTACATCATGCCTTTACAAGACTCCACGACCAGGGGCATTTTTCGACGAATTTCAAAAGGTAAAATTTTGCTACTGAACCAGACTTTTATGTCCCAAGCGACTGCACCAACATGCGAACTCGAACGAGGGGCAACATAACGTATTCTTAAGGATAATAAAAGCTCCTTGAGAAAAGACATACATTTAAGTCTAAATCCAGATCCACCAGAAGCAGTCTCGGACAAAGATGTTGGGGCATACACCCTGAAATGTTGATTAAAAAATGATCAAATCCAAGGGAAGATCTCGACACCTCATATCGAACACTGTTCAGACTAGACGAGAGTTTGGGCATCCTATTAAGGGTAAAAAAAATTCACATTCATGCTTACATTGAAGTCATTTTACATGCATTGTACGTGCATCGAGCATAAATTAGGGTTATCCTTAGAAAAAAGAAAAATCATGTCATTCATACATGCAAGCATTTTACAAACTATGCATTTAAATTTAGCTTGCATCGAGCATTAGGTCAAGGGAATTCATGATGCATATATTTTGCTTGTACATACCAACAGGCTCAGGAAGAGACCGAAAGACTTCAATTATGGGGCACCAACGCGATAACCAACCTTTGGCCCCGAGGAGGCTAAGTATGCAGAAAATCACAAGCATTCAGGTAATGACCTCAAAATTTTGAACAATTACTAACTAAGGTTTTATTTTTCTTTCAGGTCATGATTACCCATTATGGAGTAGCGGAAACAACTTTTTCTAGCGTTGCCTCCGTCAGTGGTGGTGGGCCAATTTTGTTAGAATCTTGCTCCTTCGATAATTATGTTGCGGATCAAATTTTCATGAAGATCTCATGTTTCCATATTTGTACTAACGGTACATGTGAATCAAAATTGTTTTGAAAAAATGAAAAATGAAAAACAAAAAAAATGAAATGAAAAAAATCGACAAAGATGTGACGAAACAAGACAATGGACAATTTAAATTTCCTTCAAAAATCCATTTTCGCGAATGGTCGAAGGAAAATAAATCCTTTGAAAAAATCCAATCTCGGGATTGGTACAAATTAATTGTACCTAGGGGAATGGTATAACTAGCTCGGAGCAAACGACTACCGGTAAAGGCAAAATAAATATGTTAATCCCTGTGCATTTGGGAAAAATGTATTGATAAGGACCATTCAAACGTCCATTGAAATCCATTTTTATGAATGGTCAAGGAATTAAATCCTTGGTACCAAATGATTGTACTCAGAGTATTGGTACAACCAGCCCGGAGCAAATGGCTACCGGTAAAGGCAAGTTAAATCTGTTGATCCCTATGCATTTGGGAAAAATGCAAAGAAGACACATGATGCCAATTGAAGACCTTTTGAATCGGATACTCAAAACCTTCATGCTCTGATCTTGTCTCCGTTGATGGTGTGGCCATATCAGAATCACTAAAATTCAATCCTACTTCTCCGTTGATGGTGTAGTTGGATCTAAAGTGTGAAATTTTGATCTTGTCCCGTTGATGGTGTGGCCAGATCCAACCCAATCATGCTTCTCCGTTGATTGCGCAGTATAATCCAGACTTGATCTTACCCCTCTGTTGATAGAGTAGATAGATCCAACTCAGTCCTGCTTCTCCGTTAATGACGTAGTAGGATTTAAATTGCTAAAATTTGATCTCGTCCCCGTTGATTGTGTGGCCAGATCCAACCCAATCATGCTTCTCCGTTGATGGCGTAGTATGATCCAGACTTGATCTTACCCCTCCGTTGATGGACTAGATAGATCCAACTCAGTCTTGCTTCTCCGTTGATGGCGTAGTAGGATTTAAATTGCTGAAATTTGATCTCAACCCCGTTGATGGTATGGCCAGATCCAACCTAATCATGCTTCTCTATTGATGGAGTAGTAGGATCCAGACTTGATCTTACTCCTCCGTTGATGGAGTGGATATATCCAACTTAGTCCCGCTTCTCCGTTGATGGCATAGTAGGATTTAAATTGTTGAAATTTGATCTTGTCCCCGTTAATGGTGTGGCCTGATCCAACCCAATCATGCTTCTCCATTGATGGCGTAGTATGATCCAGACTTGATCTTACCCCTCCTTTGATGGAGTGGATAGATCCAACTCAGCCTGCTTCTCCGTTGATTGCTTAGTAGGATTTAAATTGCTAAAATTTGATCTTTTCCCCGTTGATTGTGTGGCCAGATCCAACCCAATCATGTTTCTCTGTTGATGGCGTAGTATGATCCAAACTTGATCTTACCCCCTCCGTTGATGGAGCGAATAGATCCAACTCAATTTTGCTTCTCCGTTGATGGCGTAGTAGGATTTAAATTGCTAAAATTTGATCTCGTCCCCGTTGATGGTGTGGCCAGATCTAACTCGATCATGCACCTCCGTTGATGGCGTAGTATGATCCAAATTGTTGAAATTTGATCTTATCCCTCCGTTGATGGAGTGGATAGATCCAACTCATCCTGCTTATCCGTTGATTGCATAGTAGGATTCAAATTACTGAATTTTGATCTTGTCCCCGTTGATGGTGTGACCAGATCCATCTCAATCCTGCTTCTCCGTTGATGGCGTAGTAGGATCCAAACTGCTAAAAATTGATCTTACCCCTCCGTTGATGGTGTGGATAGATCCAACCTTACCTCTTCGTCAGTGTTCTAGTTGGGTCAAACCATTCTTTTGGTCCTGCCTTTTCTTCAGTGTTGTAGCTAGACCAAGTTCAACGAGATCTCGTTTTTCCGTTGATGACATAAGCGTATCAAATTTTGACCGGTCTCGTTTTACCATTTATGGTACAACTAGACCAAATTTTATATTTACGGATATTATATCTTTACTAGAAAAATCAAAAAAATCAGAAAAAAGAAAAAATAATAATAAAAAAAGGAGGAAAAAAACAAAAGAAAAAAGAAAGAAGAGAAAAGAGAGAAAAAAAAAAGAAAATATGTCAAATCATGCTTCTTCATCGGATGCAACTAGATCTAAGTGTGACAGCTAGGTCAAATTTTCTTCAAGTATTGTAGCGTCATCAGTGTCGTGGCAAGCTAAGCTCATTTTATCTCCTCCAACGGATCGATTTCAATTTTTGCCTCCTCAACGGATCTCCTCATTCAAAGATTTTGCTGACAGGGGTGGTGGAGTAGATCAAGTCAAAGCGCCAGAAGAAGAAGCGATGCCCAAAAGAACTCCAACCTTACCAAAAGAACTTCAACCTTACCAGAAGAACTTCAACTTTACCCAAAAGAACTGTAACTTTACCAAAAGAACCACAACCTTACCAAAAGAACCATAACCTCACCAAAAGAACCATAACCTCACCAAAAAGAACCTCAACCTTACCAAAAAGAGCCACAACCTTACCAAAAAAACTTCAACCATAACAAGAAGAACCCCAAAAAGAACTAGATGAAATGGGTTATTCTTTATCTTTGCTCTATTGCTATTACACAACAATAAGCAAAGAGGGGCAACTATAATAACCCATTCCACAAATATAGCCAAATTCAAATACCAAAACCCAATTACCCAGCAGCCCAAATCCAATATGAAAATAAACCCTAACCCTAGCTAACAAACCCTAGTCGCCGCCGTCAGCTAAGCATGCTGCTCTCTTTGCGCGTGGCCGCCACGCGCGACAATTGATATTCTCGCGTGGTGGTCATGCGCTCTTCTATTGGTCTTCTCGAATGGCCACTGCCCTCACCTGTTGCACCGCCTTATTCCACCTTCCAAGCCGTATTTCAGATCTGTAATTTCAGAAGAAAATAATTAGTTTTAAAATATATAATTTTATATGTAATCTCATGGGTTATATAAACCCAGAAAAATCGATGTAAAAAGGGACACTCCCCATATTTGGAATCAAATAAAAAAAAGTAGAGATTCAAAGTGAAAAACGGAGAGCAACCCAACACCCAACAATACTGAAACAAAATAAAAAGAGTGATAGGAAAATAATCGGAACAAAAAATAAAGTAAAAAAAGGGAGGGATATTCAAGCACTTATCTGTAGATCTAGGTCTCTACGAAGCTCGAATAAAAAATCCAACGTTAAATTTGGGATCTCCACGTTGAAACGCTGCGAAAAAGTGTGCGACGATCGACGACGGCCTATGGCGGTCCGGTGCCATGCTTACCTGAGAGCTTGAGAGCACATTTGAAGCTCTGGGTGAGGAGGAAGAAACAAATGAACATCAAGGAAAAAAAATATAATGGGAACATTTATATGGTAACCAAAACGGCACCGTTTTGGTACCAGTGCCCAAAGCCCAAAACAATGTCATTTAGCACCACCAGACCCGCGGGCAGACCAGAATCCAGACCCGACCCGGCGATAACCCGCGAAAGAGGGAAAACTACACCCGTAGTCCCTACACTTCCAGCATGTTCACGTTCAGTCCTCCAGTTTGCATGCCTTTTCATTTATGTCACTGGTTTTTCAATTTAACCCTATATTTTATATTTTATTTAATTTTGCCCCCTAATTTCACTATTTTACTCTATATTAACCCTATAATTTTCCTTTTTTGCAGATTTGACCCTTGTTATTTTTTTATTATTATTTTTGTTACTATGTTTTATTTTATTATTATTATTATTATTATTATTATTATTATTATTATTATTATTATTATAACTGAATATCTTTTGTTCATTTTTTATTAGACTTTATTATCCCGATATATTCTGCTTGGAGTAGCATCCCGGTCTCCGGGTGTTATCTTCTTTGAATTATCGTGGATATTAGGTTTTAAATATGCATTTTAAAAAAGAAATTAAAAATTAAATTAATTTGAATTTTATATTTTCCTAAAATAGTTATGATGCGAACCTTTAGGTACCAATTTCTGGGCGTTATGGGGGGTGTTAATCCTTCCCCAAACGTAACCAACTCCCGAACCCAAACGTTTTGAATCTCTGGTTAATTTTTAATGGTGTCCGGTCTACCAAAGTGACCGGTGGCCACTCCAACTCAATCAATTTTCAAATTCTAACGGTATTCCACTAGAAGTGACATCTTGTTCTTCAGGTGTCATCTTCGGATATCGAATTTTCAAATCAACACCCACCAAACTTTTTAAAACACTCAAAAACAACTTTTTAAATTTTTCAAAAAAAAGGGTCGCTACAATAAGCAAATGTCCCATTTAGCTCAAATCGTAGGAAAACTAGAATCACAAGGAAAACTTCCTTTCCAAACCGAGCTAAACCGAAGAGAAAACGTTAGTGTCATTATCCTTAGAAGTGGGACATTAATTAATCATGAAGTTCCTAAGGGTTGTGTTACTATTGTAACGTTAAATATGTTCCCGGTCATAAGTGTAAGGATCCCTAGTTCTTTCTTTTGGATGATGATGTCGTGCCAGACTATACTATTCTATTTGATCCTTCAACTCAGGTTGTTGATGATGAGGCTATGACCGACACTGCATAGGATCACTCTCTCGTTTCTTTGAATCCATTGGTTGAACAATTTCATCCCACCACTATTTAGGTTATCGGAGAATTCGATGGTCGTCAGTTTCGAATCCTTATAGATGGAGGCAGCACACATAACTTTATTTAATCGCGAGTGGTAATGGGTTTACTGATCGCTCCAGTCCCTAATTTTCGTGTCATGGTAGGCAATGGGCAAAAGCTTCAGCATGAAGGTTATATTCGCGATCTTTCTTTATGCTTTTAAAGGACACATATTGTCATTGATTTTTATGTGCTTCAATTGGAAGGAACTGAAATGGTAGTAGGAGTTGCTTGGTTAGCCACTCTTGGACTGATTACAGTAGATTTTAGAAACCTCTCCTTCAAGTTTCGGTTCAGTATCGTTGAACATTGTTGTCAAGGCGAATCCAAATCCGGTCCTCAACCAATACAATTTCACTCCCTCCATCGACTTACTTCTTCCGATGTTATGCCCTACTATTATTTCCTACAATTACAATCTGATACATAACCCGTATCTTCAGTCGAGACAACAGAGTTGACATCTCTTTTAGAGTAATTTTAGTCCATTTTTGTTCCATCACATGATCTTCCTCCTACTCGGCCTATTGACCACGTTATACATCTTCAACCTGGGGCTAATCCTGTTAATGTTCATACTTATCGTTACCCGTATTTCAAAAAGAATGAGGTAAAACGTCATGTACAACATATGTTGGAGCACAACCTCATTCGACGCAGCAATAGTCTTTTCTCTTCGTCTATGCTATTGGTGAAAAACAAGGACGATACATGGCATTTTTGTGTGGATTACAGGGCCTTAAATGACATTACAATTAAAGATAAATTTCTTATCCCTACTGTTGATGAATTAGGGGGTTCTCGATTCTTTTCAAAATTGGATTTACTTTCCAGTAACCATCAAATTCGAGTTCAATCCGCAGACGTCTCTAAAACAACATTTCGGAAACACGACGACCATTACGAATTCCTTATCATTCCCTTTGGCATGACCACTGCTCCGTCTATATTCCAAACCATTATGAATGACTTATTTCGCCCATATTTGCGTAAATTTGTTCTCATCTTCATGGATGATATATTAGTGTACATTCGTTCTTGGTTGGATCATTTGGTGCATCTACGAACAGTCCTCACTACACTGCATGAAAATAAGTTTATTGTCAAACGCAACAAATGTTCCTTTGTCCTGACCTCTTGATAAGTGCACAATATTCCTATATTTTATATCATATTTACCTTGATTATTAATTATATTAATAGAATTAGATGGAAATTATAGAAAATTCTGTACATTTTGTACATTTCAGCATCCAATCAAATATTTATCAATTTTATACAATATTTGGTAGAAAATAGGTGTTGTTATAGTTCTCTTTCTTAGAAAGGAATTATGCAACGTAGACACCAGATATTACCGAGAGACGTTGAATGGAGGAACATGCATATTCGAACAAACAAGGACAAGATGTAAAGTAGTGATAAGTGCTCAACACACTATCACTTTTTACTCCTTTTATGGGCATTAATCACCAAATATACACCCACTCGGACCAATGCATGCACTCAATGTGATATATTTATAAGTTATACTCATATAGATAATATTTACAGAAAAAGGCACGTTTTACTGCGTTTTCATATCTGTGCAGGAGAACCAATGCCACGACAGCGACAAGGCCGAGGCAGGACCTGATGCCGAGGCAGCAGCAGAAAGACAGGAAGCAAGACTATAGGCGATGGAAAGATAAAGTTTTACTGAAGGTTGTCGAGTATTTGTGAGAGGAGATTGTACTTTGTCTTTGATTCAATGCAATAAAGTTATCAAGGTTTGCTTATCCTTTGTTATTCCTTGTTTTCACAATTGAGCTCGGGAGAGGATATTGTGAATCATCCATTTATCTAAGCTCGGGAGAGTTAGATTCACGAAAGGGGTAAGTACGGTGTTTCAATCGCGAAATACTAACTCGGCCTAGGGTTAGGTTAAGAGTTTCAGCGGCTAAAAGAAGTGTGAGATTGGTTGGTGAGTATAATTGGTTCACGCCGGAAGGTATCATCAAGGACTAGTCATCAACAGCACTCTGACTTAGGGATAAGCGGAGTCATCCAAGGACACTTTGCCGAACTTTGGTAAAGTTTGCCCACGAGGAAGGGATTGCCGCGGCAAACAGTATTGTCGTTGCTAAGGCAGTAAACTGCAGTGCTGCCGAGGTAGTGATATACGATTGCATTGGACAGAGACAGGTCAATAAATTCCACAATACGACGCAACTGGATCCTAGCCCATCTCTCTCTACTATTTCAACTCCTTATTTTTATTTAGTTATTTTAGTTTCGATAATTCAAATCAGCTCACTTGTGTTCTTTACTTTTTCTACAGAACAAGAAGTGAAGAAAGCATATTAAGTATATCGGTCCCTGAGGAGACGATAACTCGATAAAATACTTATCACTTATTACTTGCGATGTGTCCACTTGCACTAAACGCGCACTTTTGACACGCGACAAGTTTTTGGCGCCGTTGCCGAGGACTGGCAACTAAATTTTGTTTTCTTTGTTTTCTTGTTTATTTTTATTTTTATTTTACTTTTGTTTTTCGTGGCGTATGACCAGGGCCAATCCAACCAACCCCTTGTACGAGTTAGATCCAGAGATCGAAAGAACAAGGCAAATGTTGAGGAGACAGATCCAAAGAGCCATGGCAGAACACCCGGCAGGACAAAATTTACCTATCGGCAATGGAGGACTTCCGCCGCCACCTGGGCTGCGGCAGCTCACTGTCAGGGACTTCCTGGAAGAGGACTTAAATGGATTAAACCCAAGAGTCGTTACACCGGAGATTGAAGCAGCCCATTTTGAACTCAAACCCGTTATGTTCAATATGTTAAATACAATTGGACAATTTGGTGGGTCTACAACCGAAGACGCAAGGCAGCATCTCAAGTCCTTCATGGAAATCTGCAACTCTTTCAAAATCCAAGGAGTTCATGAAGATGTCTTGCGATTAAAGCTACTCCCCTATTCACTGAGGGATAGGGCGAAAGCTTGGTTAAATAGCATTCCAGCAGGATCTATTGGTTCCTGGAGTGAACTTTGCCGTGATTTCTTACTCGTTTTAATCCCACTAATTTATATGATAGGATCCGTAATAAAATTACTTCTTTTCGACAGGAAAAAGACGAACCAATGTACGAGGCATGGGAACGCTACAGGGAGCTATTGCACAAGTTTCCTTTGCATGGATTTCCCCTAAGGACACAAGTGACAATGTTTTACAATGCCACGAATGCCCCGACAAGAATGATGTTAGATGCCTCGGCAAACGGAACACTCCTGGATAAAGCACATGAGGAAGCTATTGAAATATTAAATAAACTCGCAAAGAATGACTTTCATTTTCCTACATCTAGGCAAGGAGGAGTAAGACGCCAAGCCACGGTAAATGAATTAGACTCATCAAGTTCAGTGGCAGCACAATTGGCCTCTCTTACCAAGATGGTGCAAAACCTACAGTTACAACACAATACCCGTGAGGTCAAGGTAATTGATTCATATTGTGACTTATGTGGAGGTAACCACAGTTCCTCTGACTGCATGAATCAAGAAACCGGTATGTATGTTGGGAACTACAACCGCAACAATGTGACTCCCCTTCATGGAAGAGGAGTCCAAACCTATCATAGAGTAACCCAAACAATGCCTTAAACCCAATCACCCAACCTTCGGGATTTTAGCAACCGATGCCGCAGCAGCAAGCCCAGCAACCGATGCCGTAGCAGCAGATGCAGCAGCAACTGGTAAGTTCACTGGAGAACACGCTAAAGGCCTTCATGATGAAAACTGAGTCATACATGGCAGAAAATAGTAATTTCATCAAGAGGACAGATGCCTTCATGAATAGAACTGAGATGAGGCTGCAAAATCAAGAAGCGGCCATAAAAACGCTGGAAACTCAGGTTGGGCAGTTTGCTCAATGCATAAACACTAGACCACAAGGAGGACTACCTAGCAATACTGAAGTTGCTAAGGTAATGAGCCATGAACAGTGCAAAGCAATCACTACTAGGAGTGGTCTATGGCTGAAGGAGAAGATCTAGAGAGCCAAATTCAATCAGCAGATCAAGCAAAAGAGGAGGCCGAGCAAACTGAAACTGACAACATTGCCCCGACAGAGAGCACTGCAGCTCCTGAGCAGCCTGCCGAGGTAGCAACAACTCCAGTGGTGCCAGGTATTAAATTTTAAACTAAAGAAATCCTGGAGGAGATGAGACCACCACCACCTTTCCCACAAACGTTGAAAAAGCAAAAACAGGACCAGTAATTCAAGAAGTTCCTCGACATCTTGAAGCAAGTCCACATCAACATACCTTTCGTTGAAGCTATTGAACAAATGTCGAACTATGCCAAGTTCCTAAAGGACATGGTGTCAAAAAGGAAACGAATAGGTGAGTTTGAGACAGTGGCTGCTACCGAGGGATGCATGGCAATGCTGCATAACCGCATGCCACCAAAGTTAAAAGATTCTGGTTGCTTTACTATACCTTGTGCGATAGGTAAGAGTTATGAAGGTAAGGCCCTATGCGACCTTGGAGCCAGCATAAACCTCATGCCCAAATCCGTCTTTCAAAAGCTGGAAATTGGAAGGCCGAAGCCTACAACAGTGATGCTCCAACTAGCGGATCGATCCTATGTGCAACCCGAAGGGAAAATCGAGGACATACTGGTAAGAGTAGACAAGTTTATTTTTCCTGCTGACTTCCTTGTCCTTGATTGTGAAGTAGATGACAATGCACCGATCATCCTTGGGAGACCTTTCCTTACAACTGGACGCACCCTCATTGACGTGGAAAAAGGAGAGTTGACAATGCGGGTCAATGACCAAAAATTCAAACTCAACGCATTCCACAACTTAAAGAAGTATGATGATCCAGAGGAGTGCAAGGTCATCCACACAATAGATAATAAGATATCTTGCCTGGGCAGTCTACTCGGCAGAATATTCGGCAAGAAGATTAAGTCCAAGATGGATGGACAAACAGCAAAAAGGAATGGCCCACAACCGATTCACAATTTGGGCCTAAGGGAGAGAATAATTTTGGGAGATGCATTTGCATGCTCTCCACCAGTAACATGACCTCTCCCCTTTTCTTTATTATTATATTAGGGTTAGTAGTTTATTTTTATTATTTTTTCTTTAAGTATTTTCTCTTTCCGTGTGTTTTATTTTTCTTAGGTTAATAAGCAAGAATAAGGGAAAAGTAGTTCACAGCAGGAACTCTGCCGAGGCAATAAAACAGTGTCAGAGCCACAGCAGTCCTAACGGGCAGAACAGTGTAACGGCTAGTCTGCCGAGATTCCTGCCGCAGCAGAAAAAGAAAACCGCAGAAAAAGGAAACGATTACAAACGGCTAGTGGCTTCAACGTTCAAAAGGCCGAGGCCTATATAAGAAACTCCTTCCTCTTGAACTATTCACTCTTACTTTCTTGTTTTCTTTAGTATTCATAACAATCTCTCTCTCACACATTACTCTCTACCTACTAATTCTTGTAAAATCTCCAGATTCTCTTCAAGAAAAAGCTCCAAGAACTCATATCTTTCTATCTTGATGGCAACATACAAAAGATTCGCCCCAGCCAACGTTGAAGATCGATTCAACTGATCTTTCATCGCTAGGCAACTTTGGGAAGAGCAAGGTTTCCAGCATGCGGACGAAGAGAACTACGGCATTGAGCACTACCTATATGACAGAATTAAGTACCATAATTGGGAAATTTTCTGTCTGCAACCTGCCCAGGCGAACGCCACGATCGTGCGGGAGTTCTACGCTCATGGGCCCAGCAAAGACTCCCTATTCGTTCACTGTCGTGGCAGGCCAGTCCAGCTCGATGCCGAAACAATTAACAACTTCTACGGCCTCACCCCAGACACTGATATCCATGCCGAATTCTTGGAAGATATCACTGCCGAGGACTATGAACTCATGAAAGACAATCTTTGTTACGGGAACACCCCATGGGAAACCGGTACCCATCGAGGATCCGTAACAAGACAAAGCCTAAAACCGGAGGCCAAGATCACAAGAGCACGGTGGATCGCAAGAGATTGGTGCTTATCCAATCCATCATCAACAAGAGGACCATCAATGTTGGCGAGATTATCCTAAGGGAAATTCACGAGTGCGGTAAGAAAGATAGGGGACCATTGTATTTCCCTTGCTTGATTACGAGTTTATGTGTTTCTGCAGGTGTACCCATCGAAGAAACAGATGAATACACGCCCCCACGACGAGGATGGACCAGGGATTTCTATCACAAAGTCATGCAGATCACTCAAGCAGAGCCTGTCCAAGCAACGCCGCAGCAGTTCACTGCCGATACTGCTACTGGGGCCCAGTACACGGCAGACATGCCTGGTACTGCCCACACCTCTGCCGTAGCAGACCCGTACTAGGAGATCTTGCAACGAATGGCAGCAATGGATCTCCGACAACAAAGGTACATGGAGTACCAAAGGGATTTCAATGGCACTCTAGCCCAGATGATGTTGCACGTCTTCCCGGACCAAGGAGTACAATTTCCGGAGTTCCCAAGCAACATGTTCTTCACAGCCGCACCTTACACCGAGACTACACTAGCCCCGGGAGGACCAAGGTCGTTCTTCCATGCGGACCCTCAGCCCCAATACCAGGCTGCCGGCCCATCTAGGGCGGCAGACAGTGCCGCGACCTCGTCTGTCAGCAGAAGGCCATCCAAGCGGAGGGTCGTTTTCAGCACTCCACCTTGATCACCAATCATCATGGGCAGTTTATCGTCCAAGATAGATGCTTATGTGCACCAAAGCTCCACCGCCGCCGGACCAAGTACACACCACACCGGAGGAGCCACGGCAATGGGAGGAGGAACAGACGTGATGCTAGCCGAAGAGATGGCTGATGTAGAAGAAGGAGAGGAGGTAAAAGTCCCGATACAAAGGACACCACCCACTCGAGTCCAACCGCCCCAGCAAGCAAAGGCACAACCATCGCCGTCACCAAGGACAAAGCAACCGGCAGCTAGGCCGAGGAGGAAAATTGTTACAAGCAGCTCTTCGGAGTCGCTTTAAAATTCTTTGTCCCTCATTCAAATATAAATTGCTTTTACTGTTTTTACTTGCTGCTTATGATTCATATTTTGTTTTGCCGCTTATCTTTTCAAATATAAAGCATTGAGAACAATGCTTGGTTTGAGTTTGGGGGTGCAGACTCACTGCCAAGGCAACAATCTACTGCCGCGGCCTTTCCAAAAAGGGAGTATTCTAGTGATTTTTTTTTTCAATCTTTATGCTCCCTGCCTTACTTGAATTAACTGCCTACACTTTTGCACTGCTTATCATCAGTATTGCCTTAGTTTATTCTTTAAGGTTATAGAAATCTTTCTCCTTACCATGTTTAGGTTCTGTTAAGAGGGCTTAACCTTAGGATGCTTAAGGATGAAAACTTAGAAGCTTACTATAGGAAGAACTTTAAACTTTAAACACTTTTGGGACTTGTTAGATTATAGGAATCCTTTTAATGAACTTAGGTGATAAAGACTTAGATTTTTGGAAAGTAACTAGAGGTGCCTACCACCGGCTCTAGAAAGTCTCTTCTTCATGCTAGAGGTGCCCGAAATTGGCTCTAGTATGGTTTAAGGAATATCAAAAAGAAAGAAGAAATTTAGTGAAAAGAAAAACAAAAGTCTTTGAGGTGCCTGAAACCGGCTCAAGATTTGGGGTTTGAAAAAGAAGAGAACACTTAACCAATGTCTATTTGTCTTGAACTTAGAGTTTATCTAAGAAAGCCTTTAATCAACTTGTCCAAAAAAAAAACACACTCACAATTCCTATAGTTTGTTTCTGGGTAAACCCTTGGGTAACCGAATGGTTAAGGCTTAAGAATAGGCCTAGTTATGGTGGGCAGAATAGATGGACATGTAAGACCAAGAGAGAGTAGAGTTCGGCAAATTGATGGTTTGCATTGCTTGAGGACAAGCAATAGTTCGAGTTTGGGGGTGTGATAAGTGCTCAACACACTATCACTTTTTACTCCTTTTATGGGCATTAATCACCAAATATACACCCACTCGGACCAATGCATGCACTCAATGTGATATATTTAGAAGTTATACTCATATAGATAATATTTACAGAAAAAAGCACGTTTTACTGCGTTTTCATATCTGTGCAGGAGAACCAGTGCCACGACAGCGACAAGGCCGAGGCAGGACCTGATGCCGAGGCAGTAGCAGAAAGACAGGAAGCAAGACTATAGGCGATGGAAAGATAAAAATCCAAGGAACGTGTCTGGACTTGAAGCCCATGAATCGGAGCTGGCTAGCACAAGGAAAAGCCCAAAGGAAGACCATGCGGGAAAGCCCCTTAGCCGAATATAAACTTGGAAATATATTTAATTATGTACATGACTTGTTCCTTACTCCAAGTTGTATTCTACTTAGGAAAGGTTTGCCCTGGGTCTAGCCTATATAAAGACCTAGCCACCCAATGTACAATATACAGAATACCTAGGGAGAGAGCCGATTTCTATTCTTGTTTCTTTCCTCTCCATTATGTTCTAAACCTTCTTAGGGATTAGGTGAAGGTTGTCGAGTATTTGTGAGAGGAGATTGTACTTTGTCTTTGATTCAATGCAATAAAGTTATCAAGTTTGCTTATCCTTTGTTATTCCTTGTTTTCACAATTGAGCTCGGGAGAGGATATTGTGAATCATCCATTTATCTAAGCTCGGGAGAGTTAGATTTACGAAAGGGGTAAGTACGGTGTTTCAATCGCGAAATACTAACTCGGCCTAGGGATAGGTTAAGATTTTCAGCGGCTAAAAGAAGTGTGAGATTGGTTGGTGAGTATAATTGGTTCACGCCGGAAGGTATCATCAAGGACTAGTCATCAACAGCACTCTGACTTAGGGATAAGCGGAGTCATCCAAGGACACTTTGCCGAACTTTGGTAAAGTCTGCCCACGAGGAAGGGATTGCCGCGGCAGACAGTATTGTCGCTGCTAAGGCAGTAAACTGCAGTGTTGCCGAGGCAATGATATACGATTGTATTGGACAAAGACAAGTTAATCAATTCCACAATACGACGCAACTGGATCCTAGCCCATCTCTCTCTACTATTTCAACTCCTTATTTTTATTTAGTTATTTTAGTTTCGATAACTCAAATCAACTCACTTGTGTTCTTTACTTTTTCTACAGAACAAGAAGTGAAGAAAGCATATTAAGTATACCGGTCCCTGAGGAGACGATAACTCGATAAAATACTTATCACTTATTACTTGCGATGTGTCCACTTGCACTAAACGCGCACTTTTGACACGCGACAAGTAGTACCCGTCAAGGCGACTGATGTTGCCGTCGCTGTAGCACTTGAACGATCATAAATGGAGTGAGATAGAAAGAGCATAAAGAGATGAATCTTTTGAGACAAGTCCAAAGAAAAACAGAGCATAGAAGAACGAGGAAAACCTTAGTCAAAGTCGCGTGGGAAAAGAGTCTTAATAAGAATAAACTAGGAAATAAAATTAAAATATTTTATTTATGTACGAAAAATGTATTTTATTCCAAGTCTAATTCCTACTTTGGAAATGTTTGACCTAAGTTTAACCTATAAATATCATACCCTAGGAATAAGAGAAAGCAATCGAGAAGTCTTGAGTATAAACCTAGCCACCAGCTTCAACATTATGTTCTAATTCTTCCATAAGGCCTAGGTTATTTTGTGGAGTCTTTGTGGAATAATAATGTATTTTTTTAAGTTTTTATTAATGCAAGTTTGATTCATAATTTATTTACTCTTGGTTCGTACTATTTCTTGCACTTAAGCTCGGGAGAGAAGTTTATAAGGAAAAATCTATTTGTCTAGACTCGGGAGAGTTAGACTCACAAAACGAGTGAATATAATCTTTACTCTTGGGGTTTAGACTAATCCGTCTTAGGGATAAGTTTGAGTTTTAGTGACTAGAAGGGACATAATATCGGTTTGTGCTCATCCTTGTTTCAGTTCGGGAGGTATCATCAAGACATGACCATCAATAGTACTTCGAATTTGGGATAAATAGGAATCATCAAAAGACTTTCTATATAATTATGAGTTGTCAACTTTTCATTAAAGCATAACCCCGTTGAGGTAACCAAGGTGACCCTTCAGCCACCCGTCGAGGTAGCAATCTTGACTTTGCATTATAAAGACGAAGACAATTTACATTCGAAGTCTACACTACGAAGCAATCTAACTTGGCATATTCACAATTTCTTGATTCATAATTTTATTGCATTAGCTAATTAAGTAGTTAACGCAAACCAACTCAAATTACTTGTGTTATTTAATTGTCCATCATGTAGGAGAAAATAGGTTGCGTAGGTAAGTCTAGCACCCGTGGGATTCGATACCTTTTATACTATTACTTGACGATGTGTGTACTTGCACCGTAAAATGGTGTAGGCCTTCCTACACATAACACTTCTATCGATTACTTGGGGTATCTTGCTTCAGGTACAGGCTTGGTTGTTGATCTTGCTAAGTTTGCGGCCATAAATGCATGGTCTAGTCCTAAATGTCTCAAGGATGTTCAAAGCTTCTTAGGTATTGTTGGGTACTACAAGCGTTTCATTAAAGTTTTTGCTTCCATTGCAGCTTCACTCTCCAATTTTTTACGCAAGGATCAACCTTTTTTTTGCATGGTTCGTAGAAGCTCAAGTTGTCATGTTTCATCTTCAAACTTGTCTTTGTTCTGCAACAATTTTGGGACTGACACAATTCGAAAAAGAATTTCAGATGGAGACTTATGCATCAAGGATAGGAATTAATGCTATATTGACTCAAGAGGGAAAGCCATTGACATTCTTTAGTCAGAAATTATTCCCCAGACTATAGTAGGCTTCTACATATTCCCGAAAAATGTTTGCAATCACTTAATCCATTAGCAAGTAGAGACATTATCTGGTGGGTTGCAAATTCACCATTATTACGTATCAACATTCATTATGTGAGTTAACTCAACAAACCATACAAACACCTAAGAAACACTCATGGTTATCCAAATTATTGGGGTATGAATTTGACATCCAATATCGTATGGGTAAACACAATACAGTGGTCGGTGCTTTGTCCCAGGAAGGAGTGGCTACTCTAATGTCCATCTCTCGTCCAAGTTTAGGGATCATTGAAGCCATACGAGCTGCTAATACAACAGAATGACCTTCTAAAAGATTCATGTTGCTCTTCACCAAGGCTCAACCGATTATTCCAATTTTTTAGATTAAGACGGTCTTTTGTTGTATGATGGTCGGGTCCTTATTCCTTCTAAAATTGATATCCATACACTGTTATTATGAGAGTTTCATTGTTTATTTGTGGGTGGCCATGTTGGTGTCACTCAAACTTTTCATCGTCTTGCGGATGGATTCTTTTGGATAGGGATGCGCAAGGGTGTGCGTTAGTTTATGAAGAAGTGTCAGATCTACCAGTGCATAAAAAGTGAGAGTTTATCCCCTTTGGGATTGCTTCAGCCCCTTCTCGATCCTACGCAAGTTTTTGAGGATATTTCAATGGACTTTATCATGGGCTTACCGAAGTCAAAAGGAAGGAAGCAATTCTCTTGGTTGTCGATCGCTTAACAAAATATGGCAATTTTTTTGCCTTTACGCACCATTTTGATGTTACTTCCATTGCCAAAGTGTTGTTATATGGGGTGGTAAAGTTGCATGGCATTCCACGTTCCATTGTTATGGATCATGATAGTATTTTTCTTAGTTCTCTTTGAAGGGAGTTGCATAAACTACAAGGGACAAAACTTTGTTTTAGCTCAGCTTAGCATCCTCAATCTGATGGCTAAATTAAAGCTTTGAACCGTTATCTCGAAATGTATTTATGTTGCATGACGAGTGATGATTCGAGTTAATGGGCAAACTTTTTAGCATGGGCCAAATATTGGTATAATATTGTCTTCCATTCTTCTTCCAGTATGACACCTTTTTGAGCCTTATACGATCGCGATCCCTCAACCATTTTATCCTACACGGAAGAAAGTTTCAACACTCAAGAACTTGCCAAAACCGAAGCTTTGAACCGTTATCTCAAATTTATGTTGCATGACGGGTGATGATCTGATTCAATGGGCAAACTTTTTAGCATGGGTCAAATATTGGTATAATATTGTCTTCCATTCTTCTTCCGGTATGACACCTTTTCGAGCCTTATACGATCGCGATCCCTCAACCATTTTACCTACACGGAAGAAAGTTTCGACACTCAAGAACTCGCCCAATCTCTATCGAACCGCGATAATTTAATCCGCCTTTTAAAGTCCAATCTTCACAAGGCATAGAATCGTGTGAAGATGTAGGCCGATCGACACCGTTGTGAACTCAACTTGGAGATTGATAGTTGGGTTTTTTTCAAACTCTAGCCCTATCGACAACTTTCTCTTTGTCTCCAACACCATCAAAAACTCGGTCCTCGTTACTTTTTTCCCTATCGAGTCTTTCGCAAGGTGAGTACGGTTGCTTATAAATTAAAATTGTCAGAGTCTACACGTATTCACCCCGTCTTTCAAATCTCCCAACTCAAGCCATGTCGTGGGTATTCCGATCCAACAGGTTACGCCACTACACTTAATTAATGAATCCATCTCGCCTAACACCGAAAAGCCAAACCTTGAGGACAAGGTTTCTTCTCCAGCCGGGATATTGTTACAAGTACACCTGGGGGTGAGGTTACTGAGAGCACACCGAAAATAGAGGAGGAAGTTGATGAGGTTACAACTAAGGGTGATAATGAGCTGAGTCGAGACCGAGCCAGTCCTGGCTCGGCTCAGCTCGAGGCTCGCCGAGATAGGGATGGCAATGGATCAAACTTGGATCGGACTTTATAAAGTCCAAGTCCAATCCAATTAATAATTGGACTTTCAAAAAAATCCAAGTCCGAATCCAAGTCCATTTACATAAATCCAAATCCAATCCAATAAAATATCTAAAATCCAAATCCAAAAGTCCAAATCCAATTATTAGTAACAACTCAAATAAATATCTTTAAATAAAAAAATATTTTTTTATCAAACAAATATTTTTAAATTTATAGCACAAAAAAATCTCAACAAATATTACAATCCAATATAAAACAAATTAAAGTAACAACTCAAACTTTTTAAATATAAAATTTTTAAATATCTTTATTCGGGTTTATATACGGATCGGTTTCATATCGGATATGGATTCGGATTGAATTCGGATCGGATCATGGTCATATCCATATCCAATCCACCTCCTATTAGGATTCGGACATTATTTTGGATTCGGATTCGGATTTTTTAATCGGATTTGGATTAGATTTTTTTCTTTGGATCGAATCAGATTCGGATCGAATTCAGATTATATTGCCATCCCTACGCCGAGATCATAATTTTAGGCTCGATCTCGGCTCGAAAATAATATTACTGGGCTCGGTTCGGGCTCAAAGCTCGTCAGGCTCGGCTCCGTTTGGCTCAAAATAAACAATTTTCTATATTATTGTGTTTTACTTTTTATTTGTAGTTTATTTATTATTTATTATTTGTAGTTTTGTAAATTTGTTTTAGTTGATATTAAATTTATTTTATTTAATTTATTTTTAGTGGATTTACTCTCAATTATTTTATTATTTTTCTTTGCTAAACAAATTATTTTTAATGTATATATAAATATATATATATGTATGTATGTATGTATGTTTATATATAATTATTTTGAGCCTGTTCACGAGCTTTTTGAGCCGAGTTTGGGTAAGCTCGGCTCGTTTAGATCTCGAGCCGAACCCAAGCCCGAGTCGAGCTCACTCGAGCCAAGCTTTGACAGAGCCGAGCCCGAGTAGCTCGCGAGCCGGACAAGCTCATTATCACCCCTAGTTACAACAACTCGTCAACCAAGCAAGAGAAAAATGAGGATTCCAACAATCTTGACTTATTTTGTCCTATACTAAGAGACATAGTATAAATAAGGCATTGTAAACCCTACTTTTGGCATGTAAAAATTAATATACAAGTTCTTTATTCCTTATATTATTATTATTCTATCATGCTTTACTCTCTTTTTGTCGAAATCCATAATAGAAACATTAATTGATGATTTGAAATAAAATTTAAATGTTCAATAAATAAATAAAAAACTTAGGATATCCTAAATATTTCTTAAGCATTGAAATTTTGAGATAAAAAAATATTCAATTAAATTTTAAAAATATATATTTTTAAGTTGATCAAAGACACTAGATTATTGAAGGCTAAATGTCCAACAACTTTTTTTTAGCAAAAACTAAAATTGACTTCAATAAAAAAATATAAAATTTGCGATGAATTGATTAAGAATAAATCAATATATAAAAGATTAATAAGAAAATTGATATTCTTGATTTTATATTTGCAATAATTACTTTGAGTCAGTTTATGCATTATACAATAGTCTCTGTTTAATGTAAAACTCTTATATCGCTTCCAATTAAAAAGAAAAAAGAAATCTCACATAAAAGTTGTAATGAGAATAGCAAAATATATCAAAAGAGAATCATAATCAAATTTTTTTTTGAAATATTTTATTGGTTGCAAGATTACATACACGTGTGATTCAGATTGAGCATCATGTCTTATAAGCAAAAACTGTATTACTGATTTTTATGTCATGTTTGAAGGATCTTTAATTTTATGAAAATAAAAAAAAATAATATATTATTATAAGATCTTCAATAAAAGCAGAATATAGGGTCATAGTTACATCAAAAGCAGTAGTTATAAGGATTACCAAAGGAATTGGATATGAATTGTTTGAAACCAATGAAACTTTATTGTAATAGTAAGACAACTCTTCAAATTGTTATAAATCCTGTGTTTCATGAAAGAATAAAATAATTAGAAATTGATTATTATTTTATAAAAAAAATATAAAAATTGATTCATGAACAATTAATTGATATTATGACAAAAGCTCTATACAACCAACAATATTATTACTTGACTTTCAAATTAGGAATCAAGAATGTTTTTAGCAAGACACAATCAAAAGGGAAGTATTAAAGATATATAGTTAGAATTAGTTGAGAATAGTTAGTTTGTTAGTTAATTGTTTATATTCTTATATCTACATATAAAATTAAATAATATAATTTGTGGATGTGAAATATATGAGATTTTTTTATATTAATTTTTATTTTAACAAAATATTTATTTTACAAATAAGTTATAAGAGATGTCATAAAAATTAGGGGTGAGCGTTTGAGCGAGTCAAGTCGAGTCGAGTCAAAAAATTTCGAATTATTCGAATTGAGTCATCATATTTTATAGTTTGAACTTTTTTTTGAAATTTTTTCGATTCGAGACAATTTTAGCGAGTTCGAGTCAATTCGATTTTTCGATTTATGTATAAGTTTTAATTATACTATTTATAATACTATAATATAGTTTTATTATAATTTAAACGGTTTTCTCTTTAAATTTACATACATAATTTTTCATATTATTTTTTATGTGTAAAAAAAGATTTTAAATTAATATTACCATCAATCAAATATCTTAGGTATGAATATGTATTTTATTAAATTACAGACTTTATTAATAACTTCCTTCTTATCTAGGTAAGACTAAGACTAAACAAAAAATAATGATACATTAATACAAAAATTAAAAAAAACATAATATAAAAGATACAAATAAAAATTTTATTAAATAAAATAAAAAATAAATCTAGAACGTGACCAGATTATAAAAAAGAAAATTAAAATATAAAAAAAGAGACTGAAAATAAAACTACATGGGTTAAATGTGCAATTAACCTTTATAATTACTAAAATTTTCGAGTTATTCGAGTTATTCGATTTTCATTTTTGTAACTTGAACTTAATTTGAAATTTTTTCGAGTCGATTCGAGTTTATGAAATTTCGAATCGAGTTAAAACGAGTCGAGTTTTTTCAACTCGTTTTGAGTCGAGAAATTCGATTTTTCAAATCGAGTCGAGTTTTGCTCACCCCTAATAAAAATAACATAAAAGTAATTTTAGATATATTATATGAATGGAAAGATCTTAAATAATGTAGTCAAGACTTAAATACATAGCTTCATAAAAGGATTAATATAAAGTTTATATCCTAACTAAAAACTTATAAAGTATACAAACTTTTTTATAAGTACTTAATGTATTCTTTGATCAAAATGAATATATAAAATATACCTTTTTTTTTATCAAATTAAGTATTTAAAATATACTCTTTTTTTATCAAATTAAGTGCTTCAAATATTTTTTTTTTGTTAAATTAAGTATGTAAAGTTTATTTTTTTTCAAAGTAGATACATATAGTATATATTTTTATTAAAGCAGTTATCTAATATATTTTAAACTAATATCACATGACGATTTTTAGAAATTAGATAAAATATTATATATACTTTAGATTAGATACCTATTGGAAAAAATATACTTTATATATCTATTTTTAAGGGGGTTCAAATGGGTAATTTGGTCGGTGTTCAAACCGAATTACTAAAAATCGAATTAATCGAACTTTTAAATCTTTAACCGTTAATCGAATTAAATTTTTTCCAAAATATATTAACCGAAGTGAACAAATTTCAGTTAATTCAGTTAACCGAAATTTGTTATAAAATTTTGGGTAAATTACACAAATGATCACTCAACTATGCTAAAATAATCTTTTTATCCACCAAACTTTCAAAAGTTATAAAAGAACGATTAAACTTATCAAATTATTATAAATTGATATTGGTTTATTGTATATTATAAATTATTGATAAATATCAAAAATTTTAATAATTATTTTTTAATAATTTAATAAACTTACTTATCATTTTATACTAATTTGATAAAGTTTAAAGGTCATTTTATAATTTTTAAAAGTTTAATGACTAAAAATAAATATATATAAAATATAAAATTTTGGATAATACGGTTAATTAATCAATTTCAAACCGAATTAACCGTTAACCAGACTTTTAAAAAAACTTTAACCACTCACCAACCAAATAATGTTTGGTGGTTAATCTTTTAACCAAATTAATTCGGTTTGATCGGTTAATTCGGTTTAGCTGACCGTTTGAACACTCTTATCTATTTTGATAAAAAATACTTGAAGGGTCTATTTTAATAAAAATATATATTTTAAATACTTTTAATATGATAAAAATATATTATAAATATTTATTTTAATAAAAAATACTTTAAATATTTAAATAAAAAATTGTTATACTTTAAATATTTATTTATGACAGGTAACATTTGACCGATGATGTCCAAGTCTTCACCTGCTACAAGGCAGCCAAGTCATCGGACAACAAAAACACGCACAACAAAAATACAAACAATTCAAAACTCTCAACGAACGCGCAGTTGCAAATTGATTGGTTCTTTCCCTTTTGACATTTTATTCAAAATCAAACTCTACGCAAACACAAAAGACTCTCTCTTCCACTCTCTTCCATTCTTTCATCTGCAACTTTTTCAAATCCCAAACAAGAGACACCAGTTAAGAAAAGGGTTCTTCTTAGATTTTGAAGTGAAGGCAGGAAAATGGCGAACTGGGAGCTACAAACTTGCTGCAATCATAACCAAACCACCTTTCTGGTCACAATTGGCGTCTACACGGTTGTCATTTTTCTAGTAAGTTTCTTCTTTTGTCTTGTTTACAACGAATACCATATTTCAGTCTGCTCTGGTTTTGATTGTTGAAAGTAAACAATACAAGAAATGATTACAAAATAAGGGTTAGTTTTGGTAGAAGCTCAATGGTTATGTTTGATTGAAGGGTGAGAGATCCAGTCAAAAAGAGGAAGTTTGATTTGGTGGTTAAGTTGACTATGCCATGATTGTTAGTTGTAGCTTACACGGTTTCTTGTTTTGGAGAAAATATGGTTATTTGAAAAATTAAAAGTGTAAACTTTAGATGGTTCCCTGGTTTGCACATTGGAGGAATTATGGGTTCTTTCAGTTATGGAAGGACTCATTGCAGTTGAGTTTCATATGAAAGATATTGCATTCTTTATATTTGAACTGGTTTGCCTTTGTTTTCTTAAATTTATGATCTGATGTAATTTCCCCCCTGATTATTGTAGCTATGGAGGACCTTTCTGTTGACGCCGTTTAAGCTCATTACGGTATTCTTGCATGAAGCAAGCCATGCTGTTGCCTGCAAGCTTACCTGTGGTCATGTAAGAACCTCTTGCCTTTTATCACATGTCATATAAAGAGTAAAACTTGCTTTCAATGTGATCATGATATTTTAACTCCATACTGTTTATTCTGTTTTTAGATTATGTATTTTGTGAGATGCTGCTATGAAATGAATCAAAGTTTTGCTTTAGCTTTAGTGATTAATGAACTCTGTTTTTTTTGTTTTTTTTTTCATTTTGTAGCTATGAAATATGCTTTGAATTATTTTAGAAAAAACGACCAAGTGCTAAATAAGCTTCAAATGTTCATTGTAATTGGTGCCCTATTTGCAAATTGTTTTTGTTTTTAAGCTGGTCTAAGCTAATGTTAACTCATCTTGCTGGTGTTTAGTCTTTGGATTAGGGTCCACTCAATGCTCAATAGTTCTTTTATTTGTGATGTAGGTAGAAGGGATCAAAGTTCACGCTGATGAAGGTGGAGTAACACAGACACGAGGTGGTATATATTGGGTTATTTTACCTGCTGGGTGTAAGTATTTTCATCTCATAACACATGCTTGTTTTCATGGCATGTTTCATGACATCAATTCTAGAAGTATGTTGCAAAGACATTTTTGTTTTATGCATTTATGGAAAGATCCATTTTGTCTTATTAGGACTATATGATGTTCTTCCTCGTTTATTAATGCGTAATCTATATATGGTGATGCAATACAAATCAAATAAACAGAATAATTGAATGAGGAAGAAAATAGATAGAATAAAGGTAGAAGAAGAATAAAATTCTCAGAGGAAAGACAGAGAATAATTTCATTCCAAAATGTCGATAAAACAAACTTAAAGCTATTTGGGATTTTTATTCTAATTTTAAGCACCAAAACTACGTCGTTTCAAATACTTAATAAAACAACGTATAACAAAACTCCCCGCTTGAAGAAATCCTTGTCCTCAAGGATTAAGAAAAAGTGTGAAGCAAAACCAATACAATTTGCTTCTAAATCAATCGAGTCTTTTAAATGGTTGGACCAAATATCAGTCATTGCCCTTTTCAGCTTGATCACATTCGGCATAAGGGTGAGAGATGGCTTCATGAAAGTAATGACAATCCAGTGTCCTCTGAGATCAAATTTTTTTTTCATGTCATTCAAGTTTAACACCAACTTCTAATCCGAAACAATCAACATGATGTACTATGTATGCATAATGATCATTCCCCATGAAATGTGCTCCAAATTCAAGGTTCTATATAGTGAAGACAGCCCAAATTTCTCTAAGATCATAAGGCCTGCAATGCTCCTTAATATTTTCTTCGGTGAAAGATAGTTGCTCAAAATCAAAACTGAAAGGCCTAGGACAAACAGGCTCCTCGTTGATGTCGTGAGGAGGTGCCAAGTATGGGTGGCATAAAGCTTCATTGACTGTAATACGCCTATGCGGGTCAAAGATAAACATCTTTTCTAGTAAATCAACTGCACCAGGTGACATGTTAGAAAATCTAGTAAAAAAGTTTTGCCTTGGATATTGTGGTATCTGTCTAACATATCTTCTGACATTGTCACTTCGGAGGGACCCGAGGCCGGAATCATCAGGTGAACCTATAAGCTCTGTGATAAGCCTCAACTGATGCACATAGTCTCTGCCGGGGAAGAGGGGTTGTCTAGTCATGATTTCACTAAGTATACAACCTACAGACCAAATAGTCTTTAATACTCCTTTCGGTCTAATTAAATGAGGTTCATGAACCAACAATAATACTTCCAAAGCAACGTTTGCAAATGAATTTCCACCGGGATCAAAAATATCCCCAATAACAACCTGGATAACTTCCAATCAATTTTACTTCAACAACACAATACACATAAACAATATCACCCAATTTCAGATCAGTGCAACTTGGGATAATATGCTTTCTATATTCTCTAAGAGAACTCACCGATGCAAAAACAAGGTTGCTCCTAAAATTTCCATAAGTATTCATCCAAGTCACTTCCAGTGTAGTTCTAAGCATGAGATTAGTAATCGCGTCTGTCCAGTCTCTAAAATTTTTTTCCCGAAAGTTTAAGGTTCCTTGAATTGAATTATCTAATTTCCTATTCAATCTTGATTCAGCGTTACAGACAGGATTCAAGTGCAAGTTACTTATCCCAATACCAATAACTATATCAATAAAACCCATGAACAAAGTTGAGTCCTCACGTACCTTACTCACTTCAATTGAACTAGAAAATTGAACTTCATCCCCTGCCGAAACTATGTCTAGGATATTTCCCTTTAGGAGAACCGTCGACTCTTGAACCTCAGTTAAACCATCCCACGTCATATCGACATTCTTAAGAACTTCGACCTCCTCAATTCTTGTGGGCATTTCGTCGTACAGCTTCTTGGCAAGCATATCGTCCTTCTCCAAGTTAAGTTTTGGTGTAGAAACTGCTGGCAATGAAGTGACAGTCAAAACATTCTTCGAAGACGCTGTCTCTCCCAGTAATTTTTGCAGCAAAAGCTTCAGTTCATGAAGCTCAGATCGAACACCATTGATTTCCACTTGAATCTCTTGAACCTTCTCATCAATGGTTTGATCGATTTTCTCTTCCAATCGTATCGCCATTGCGTTGAATTCAGACTGCATTTTGGTAAGATTTTGTTGAGGTTGTGGTTTCACCCCGTCAGTTAGGTGCCAAGAAGCCAGGCTCTGATGCCTTTGATGCAATACAAATCAAATAAACAGAATAATTGAATGAGGAAGAAAATAGATAGAATAAAGGTAGAAGAAGAATAGAATTCTCAGAGGAAAGACAGAGAATAATTTCATTCCAAAATGTCGATAAAACAAACCTAAAGCTATTTGGGATTTTTATTTTAATTTTAAGCACCAAAACTACGTTGTTTCAAATACTTAATAAAACAACGTATAACATATGGATGCATCAAGTTCTGTCTAATTGGAGTGTAAGTTTGCGGTTGTTGGTTGCCTGAGTTTGTTATATCCTGTTGTTTCACTGAGCACGCATGACACGCCGCATCTAGAGTGATTGACTTCCATATTTTCGTGATTTAAAGCTTTTATGTACATACATGAAAGAATCAGGCTTTCTTTACCTTTTCCCTATTATAGTCAGTTTATCATCCATTTCAAACCATTTATTTTATCCTTTTCAAACTATGTGATCTTTCATTTCATGCAAATTGTTTTTTATTGACATTTATGGTATACAATTTCTTTTGCTTTCAGATCTTGGCTCATCATTTTGGGGGATGGTTTTAATTCTTGCATCCACAGATCTGCTCTCTGCAAGAATAGTTGCCGGATGTTTTCTTGTCGCTCTAGTTGTTGTGCTCTTTTATGCTAAAAATGTAAGATGTCAAGGAGATGTTATTTGCTGATAAAAATTGGCATTCATATACAATTGTTGTTTTCTTTCTTTCCTTCCTTTTTTATACTTTATATTATTCAAAGAGTTCTTTTAAACTTTTTACCTGTGATACTGATGTGTATGATTATTCAAACAGTGGACACTTCGGGGACTTTGTATCGGTGAGTAACCTCGTAACTTTGTGATGACTTATAATTTTATAACCATGAGTTAAACTTGATGTGCTAACAATTTGTTATTCATGAATTGGATTCCTCAGGATTTATTATTTTCATTGCTCTAGTTTGGCTTTTGCAAGAAAGGACAACAGTTCGGATTCTCCGCTATGTCATTCTCTTCATTGGTATAGGCTCTTTTGTCTTATTTTCGTTCCAAAAGAATAATTTCATTCTATCATCTCTTCCTTGAAAAGAAGTGTTTCTTATTTCTTGGTTTGAAAATTACAGGTGTCATGAACAGTCTGTTTTCAGTCTATGGTATGTCTCAATGGTTATGTTGCCCCTGACCTTTTTCAATCATTTATTTTAGTTTGTCAATTGGTTGTTACCAGTTTTAAGAACAAAGTTTGAAGCAACATGAATCTTATTTTCATAGATATCTATGATGATCTAATATCTCGAAGAGTCAATTCCAGTGATGCGGAGAAGTTTGCAGAAATTTGTCCTTGCCCCTGTAATGGAGTTGGATGGGGATTCATATGGTGAGGAAGTGACACTCGAAGCATCAACAGTTTTCAGGATTATTGTTTCTATCTTACAACTCACATTCTTTTTCGAACACTTCTTGCAGGGGAATGATATCGTTCATATTTCTCGGTGCATCGGTGTATGTAGGCCTTGTCATCTTATCTTAACTCGAGGTATGGCCTGCTTCCATCTCATCCCACCATTCATATTACTGCATAGTTGTTAAGTTGAAACGCATACTGTTTTCTGCATTGTCAGTCCTAGTAGGATGCATTGCTTCTTAATTATCAGTCTGCTCTGATCTAGTCTTGCATGAATCTGTCTGGCTAATGTTTATTTACATTGTTTTGACAGAAAATTACAAATCATGGTTCAGTGTGTTGGTTGAAAATTCATCTTAGTAAAGCAGCGGCAATGAGTAGGCCTTGTTTTCCATCATCAGAACATATTGTATTTATTTGTGATTTGATTCATCATTTGTCCAGCAGTAGTAGGTTGGTGTGTAGTGTGATTGTAATTTTCTTCTTAAAGATGGTGACAGCCTGGCTTCATTCATTAATTATAACCATTTTTCATTTGGGTAAATATTTTAGTAATCACCCAACTAATTAGGGATACATATTTTGGTGACTGATCTATCAAACTCATCAATTAAGTCATCAAACTTATTAAATTGACATATTTTATCACTAATATTAAAATTTTAACAGAGGAGTGACACAAAGATGATTTGACAATTAATAAAAATTTATAAAATTACATATTTAACCTATATATTGTTCTATTAAATCAATTTGATCCTAATTTTTCGATTGGATGATTAATTTTAATTTTATTCAATATTTAATATATTTAATTCTCTCTAATAAGGAGGTAATACGTGTAGGCGTAAAACTCACACTTTTATTGCTACACCAAACCACTTTTAGTTATATAGTATGCATCCTTTTATATACATATATACATATAAGTGTAGGTGTAAAACTCATTTTTATTTCGAGGTGTTTGATAGAGCTTAAGATTGGGGATAATAATGGAGGTGTTTGCTTTTATTTAAAAAATTCTGATGAAGGAAGATGATGTCACTTTAGACAAGGCATAAGAGATTCATCTTTTATAATCTCTTTTAATCCCCTCAATCCTGTCGTGTGAGGGTCCTGCTGTATGGAGGCCTCCAAGCCAACAAATCAAGTGATTTCCTTCTTTGCAAGGAAATCCTCATTTAAAATAAATTAATCCCCTTTTCCCTTTTCTTTAATTAATGACATAAAACATGATAATTCATGCTACATGCATGTGAATTTGTGCAACATGAAAGGTGACTACTTCACGTAGTGTGATAGTTACAAGAATGGTCTCTCAACTTTTCAAAGTTTACTCTTTTGTCCTTAAAATTTTAATTTTCATAATGTAGTCACTAAATGATTTTTCATTCTTTTCAAATGGGTCAAAAGGAAAAATTAAGCTTAATTAAGATTCCATTTCATGGTAATTGTGTACAAGGAGTCATTTCAATATGTATGATTTTTCAGTATAAAATTTTGATCGCCGAAAACTAATTCTGACTAGACTATTTTTTAGAGTGTTATATATAGCGATCTAAATCCAACCGAAATTTGAAGGTTGGTTTTAAATCAAGGCATGGGCCTTATTAGCCTACTTCGGTTTATATTGTTTTGGGTTGGGTTAGGAGTTTTAATGAAGGACATAAAGGTAACTTTAGGGGAAGGTGACCTTTGGGGAGCGAAGAAACTTATATTTTCTTCTGCAACTTTGAAGGGTGATATCACCCACATGCACTCTCTTTTTCCTCCATATCACCAACCATCTTCTTTTCAACCAGAAGGACCAAAGGTGTGAACTTTGAGATTTAGAGGGAGAATCTCGTTTTATTGAAGAAAGAAAGAATTTCCAACTTAAATAGATCTTTGTTTAAAAGTAAAATGAGTTTGATTGGTGGAGAAAAAAAGGTTTAGATGGGGTTTAAGAGAAGAAAAAATTATGGATTTGAGAGTTTAAATCCTAGTGTTTTGAGTTGTTTTAATTCTTTTTCACTCAACAATACCATAGTAACCAATTCAAACCTTTGTTGTAGTAAGTGATTTGGGAGAATCTTCGATAGAGAAAGAGAAGAAGAAGAAGAGTAAAGCTTGAAGAGTGGTTGAGAGATTTTGGATAACTGCTAATTCGAGGTTAATATACTTCTAACTCTTGTGTGTTTATGTAACTCATAATAATTGTGTTTTGAAGCATGTTTGAGCTTTGGTTGTTAGCTTAGAGATGGTAATAGTGAATTCCAAAATTGTAGCTAAAACTTGTTGAAAATGGTTATAATTTCTTAGTTATTCCATAGACAACTTGTAGGAGAGATTTGGGAGGGTTTGGATAGGAGAAAACTTGTTCTTCGAGATCCAGACCTGAAAATCTAGGCTCACATACTAGTACAAGAGATACCCATATCGGTATTTTTGAGGATTAAAGAGGGTATACCTATAAAACTCTTCCTGTATCGATACCCCTACATTTTAAGCGATTTCAGAACCATTTAGACGTATCGGTATGTAGGTGTGAATCGGTACCACTCTTCTATTGAAGTCGCGTATCGGTACAAACTATCTCCGTACGATACTAGATACTAGTACACCAAATAGGTGTATCGATACGGGATAATTTAGTTTTTTTATAATTTTTATGGGTATCGATACTCAATGGAAGGGTATCGATACTAGTTAGAAGCATATTAATACCCCATATAGGCGTATTGGTACATACAGGCCGATCTATCTACATTTTAACTAACTGAGACATGTCACCGACAGCCGACACAAAAAGTGGAGCTACTGGCGGTGCAATATGTGGTGGCGGAGGAGGTGGCAACTCTTCCTCCTCACGCTCATTCCTTCCATGGGTGATAGATTGAGTGTTCATTCTAAGCTCTCTTACGGGGTCTCATATTACTATTACTATGCAACAAAATAAAATTCAAAACTAAATGAATCAACTAGAAGCAAAGAGTCAACTAGCTCAAGTTTTTATCAGAACCAACCTAAAATAGTGGAACAATGGAGATGTAGGTCTAACATGATTTAGCCTTAGCAACAATTAATCAATCACCGTGCATATAACATATCAGCATGTATAACAATCACCGTGCAATATCAATAAAACATAGTAAACAACCACTGTGCATAATATCATAGCAAAGCAAACAAAATATTACAAAGGGATTCATAAACCTAGACTCTGATACCAACCAATGTAACCCCTTGACCTGGTCTAAACGCCACCTAGCTCGAACGAGTTATATGGGGAATACCAAGGCTAATACAGAAACTTGCCCCAATAAATGAACCTAAATTTTAATCTTTTATCTTCTCTAGATGTATTAATTAGATCATACATGTTCATACAAGGACTAAGTTCGTTTGCAGTAGAAATTAATGAGAAACGAGTCCTAATTTAAACAAACAAGTTTTAGGGACCTAATTGAAATTTTATATAAAATTATGATCTAAAATTAAAATTAAGGTTACCAATCCTTAATTAAGTATATTTATACTTGCACGTAAATTTTCAGGTTTAAATCCTACCTACAAGTTATCTAATTGCATTATTAAGTTTTAGTGACTAAAGTGTAAATATTTAAAGTTTAATTCAGCTTATACGACAAAAACCGTTAGGGGTATCAAAACCCTTAGGCACTATTTCGAAACCAGTGAAAATTATAAAGGGGTATCGAAACGATGCTTATGTATTTCGGAACACCTAC
This sequence comes from Abelmoschus esculentus, assembly GCA_035048815.1. Taxonomy (NCBI): domain Eukaryota; kingdom Viridiplantae; phylum Streptophyta; class Magnoliopsida; order Malvales; family Malvaceae; genus Abelmoschus; species Abelmoschus esculentus. The sequence goes on from JAUCBN010000002.1 coordinate 5,335,418, forward strand.
GATTACACAGACTATGACCTGCACGACAATCCTGCATTTCGATACACCTGAAGAACTGTTCTGGTACCATTTTGCTACTTTGAAGGTCGATATCGAAACCAAAATGGAACGTATCGATATATCTGGATAATTCTTACTACTGTTTTGAAACTAGTTCATGTGGTTTCGATACCTAGACTTAATTTTCCATAAAACCATCAAGTTTTTGCCTAGGCATCGATACACTATTAACAGGTATCGAAACCCCCTGCCCAGAAACAAGAATTTACCCAAATTTCATGCCTTAATGTGGCCAAATGTGTACTAAATGCATTTATTCACCTATAGGGCATAAATCACATAATTCAAAAGGATTTCTAGATACCAATCATCCTAGTTTCATGCTCTTAACACAAATTAAAACCAATATTCATCAAAGTATAACATAACTTCAAATTCATCATGGATTGTATCTCATAAATACTTTAAAAGCATAATAAATGTCATAGAGAAAGTTCAAAACCAGAATATCCAGAAACATATAGGTTTATCGCTCCATTGCTCTCATCTACTTAAGGTTCTCGATTTAACTTAAAACATACTTGAGCCTAAGAAAGTATAAGGTAAAATGCTTGACTCCCTTGCTTTGTAATAGCACCTAATCACTTATTTCTCTACATTACAAGTAAAGGAGAGTGGTTAAGCAAAAGCTTAGTAAGTGACATATAAAAAAAAGCAAGTAAAAACAACTTGCAATGCAGCCCATTAAAGCCAACATTTTATAAAAACATGTCATGCTCAACTAATGAAATAAACACATGGCTATCAATGCCAACATCATGAAAAACATCAAGTATATCATGGCACAAGCCACATAACCTTTTCAAATATATTTTTGAAAACATATGCTTAATAAGCAAAACACAAGCCTTACATGCCTATGGAAAAGCTTCATTAAAAACATAATTCACTTAAGAGAAAATACTTGCTTATAACATTGTATTGGTAATAGTGAACCGTTTAGATTACCACTAAATGTTAGGATAAACAGAAAACTCGCATGTGGCTTATACTGCCAATCATGCCCGTGACTAAATAACACAATCCACGAAATCTCACCTTAGTGTCTGGGTTAGTTTGCCATACCCGAATGTGATAAGGTAATTGTTATATCACACAACACTAGGCATTACCTCTAATGCATCACCAAGGAATTTACACACGTATGAATTTTATAATTATAGTGCATCATATCCTATTGATCGATCAATTTATTCATGTTTCATCATCTTTAATACCAACACTAAAAACAAAACACGATGCTCAAGTTTTAAGATAAAAATAGTGAATCTCACTCATCCTTCCCATCAATACATGGATCAATGCATAAACCGATAAAACATTTTTTCATCAAATTTTGAAAACAAAACCATGGGAGCATCAAAAAATTATAAAAACAGTATCATGAGCATCTAATCACGTGCATAATCTCATATGTACCATTAAAACATGAACATGACAAAACACATAGTAAAGAAAGACGTAATATGAGATTTTCAAGAGAGCAAACTAAAACACTTACGTCCGAGTATATGAAGTTTTTTCACACCTTCCCTACATCCCCAAACCTCTGTAAAATAGATTTAAAACATTGTTGAAGCAGCCCACTCTCATAAATCACTCACCGATAACTGTTTCTTGCTCACCAAGTCACCAGTTTGATCCAAAACTCCTTCAAATGAGATCACCTACTTTCTTGCCCTGTTTCAAGCATCAAAACTATGGATTTATTGCTACTAATCGCACACAATAAATCCAAATTCAAACAACCCCTTAAACCTATCAAAACCTTAACCGAAAACTTTTCAAAACCAACTAAACTTCTCCTAAACCTTTAGTCCGAGATTATAGATTTTAAAAAAACTTTATAAACATACTAAAACCTTCAAATTGATGTAATTATGATCCAAAAACAATGAGTAAAACATTTAAACGAAAATTATGATTTTTGACCCAAAAACCGATTTTTCAAAAGCAAAGGATTAGAAACGTTTTTATCAAGCCAAGAACAGGGGAATTTAAGTAAATAACTATAAAATTTAGAGTTTTGAATGATTCCTAACCTCTAAAATTGATCTAATATACTTTCAAGGTTTTTGAAGAAAAAAATGAGTGAAAAACAAAACTTTTTTAAGATGAAACATTAGGAATAATTAAAGAAACAATTTTAATTGAAAGTTTAGGGTTTTACCTTCAAAAGCTAGTGTTTCTCTACCTTAGGAAAAGGGAAAACGAAAATAATGAAAAAAAAAGGTTTAGTTTTTGATGAAAAATAAGGTTTTAGGATTATAAAATAAGTATTTTGGGTTTTATTATTTAAAACTTGAGTTTTGAGTTTATTAAATAGGTCATTGGAAGATTAGATCAACTAGAATTAAAATTGAATCAAAAGCTCTTAAATATTCAAAGTTTTGGGTTAATTTTTAAAAAATTTCCTCAAATTTTCAATTTGTACAAAATAGTCATTAATTTCAAAATATTAGGGATTCAAGGATCAATTTTCAAAATTGAGTTGACCAAAGTCAAATATATATTAAATAATGATTTTATGACATTTTTTCATAATTTATTTCGCTTAAAAACAAATTTTTAAGAATTTAATCCCGAACTAGGCTTAACTAGTTAAACCGGCCCACTAACTTCTAGGCCCAACTTTGGGGCGTTCAATACAATATACCAACTATTAGTCCTGAAAAATATAGGGAAAAATTACACTATTAATCCTCAATGGAGTTATATTTTTTACTTTAAATTCGAACCCTACCTCACCTTTAATAAAAATCCAATCCGACACGAATATGTTTTTTTTTTTTTAAATAAACGAACTTCTGGATGTTTGTCGAATTCTTGGGACGTGTTGTTGGGGGTGACAAAGGCGTTCATCTTCAAGAATTTTTTTAATGAAAAAAAAACCCTCAGTGATCTAAAATAAAATTATAATTGTACGAATATAAAAAATTTAACAAGGTCTAATTTAAGAGACAAAAATAATTTATGTTTTTTTTTTCATTAGTACGAAATTTTCTATCGATTCGTGCAATTATCCTAATCAACTTATTGTTATATTCATTTTTTGGATGATTTTAAAGTCAATATACCAACTATTTTTTACAAGAAAATCAACAACTCGAACTAATGAGATAAGACGTAAACAAAATAAACAACTTGAAAATATTCAAACATAATTTACATTATCAAGTTGTAGTTCAATAAGTTTCGTCCTCAAGGCTTTAAACATTGCCATTTCCCACTCATGAAGGCTTAGTTGGTGCACATAATCGTAAAATCCTACAACAATATACTAGGATTTAGTGGGCTTTAAAAGTCGTGGCTCACAAAAATATTAAAAAATTTATAGCAAAATTATTAAACCTTCAAAAATATATAACCTTTTTTGTCTGGGGTTAAGCGAACCCTAAATTAAATCCCTTGAACCGAAACCCTAAACCATATTACATACACTCAATATGTTTATAATAAATAACCCTTAAATTAAAAATTCAAATCCAAAAAATATTATTTATATAAAATAAAAAATCCTTTATTACAAACCCATATATATTACATTACAAATTTGTCACGCCTTCCCTTTAGTCCAATTACAATTCATATTACCCAATTCCCCAATCCATTACAAAGCCCGTACAACCAAAACCCATCAGAACCCATTAACCAAAGACCTATTACAAACATAGCCAAACCCATATCTATTACCCAACCAGATACCTAAACCGGATAGCCAAAGACCACTCAAACCCGATAATCGGATTTGACCCGGTCCTCGACCCGCAACCTTTCCATGCCCAGGATCGACCATTCGACTCCTGGTAATTCCAGAAACATTTGAGAATTATCTCTTGATCTTCCCGGCAACCATTCGACTTTCACGCAGGTTCCACAACCTCCCACTCCGATCTGTACCACAACCTCCACGACGACGCCACAATTTGGTCCTCGACCATCCTCAGCAACATCTGACCGAACCAAAGCAAGTTTCTTTCCACTGTGAATCGAACCGAGGCAAAAAAAAAAAAGACAAGAAAAGTGGTCCTTCAACCTCCTTTCGTAGGAATGCCAACACAAAGATGCAGACAAATACAAAGAACAATCAACAGCCATCCGTTTTATTTCGTTTTCAATATTATGTAAATATTGGCTATAAAAGGCCGGAATCAACATTTGTAAAACCCTAACGGGTATTCAAGGAAAACAATAGACAAGGTATTTACAGAGAAACATTAGTATTATTTCTTTTTTTCGAATCGGAGAAAATAAAGAGTTAGGGTTTCATTACCATTTCAAAGGAAGGAGGGTTGAGGTTGGTTCTCGTTTCCAATCTTCACCTTCATCGCCTTCAATCAGTCAAACCCAGTTTAAGGAGGGGCTCGATTTTGTTTTCGTAGAAAAGGTTTCAAAGGTTTTGTTTTTAGGCTTTCTTTTTTAAACGAAGGATTTCTTTTTGGGGTTTCGTTTTTGCATCTGAACTAGGATCTGGATTTTAAATGAAAAAGGGGTTTTAAAGTTTTTCATCGTCGCCGGCCGCCGCTTGTCGTCGGATTCTGAAAATAAAGGGGTTGGGTTCTTCATCTTCAGAGAGTTTTAAACTCTCCTTTTGGTTTCAAACTTAAGATGAGAGAAATGAAGAAGTTTCGGCCATTTTGGCCTTCAAAAATTTTATTTATTTGATTCACTAAACGCCGTCGTTTTAAGGGCTCTTAACCCGCGTGGTGACCCGACCCGGAGGGAAGGATCCGCGTATTATGGTTAGTGGGATAATTACAGAGTTGGTCCTTGGCATTTTGCGACTTTGGCTTCCAGAAACGGTTTAATCGTATTTTTGATCCCTTAAATATTTTTTCGTTTCGACATTACCCATTCAAGTCTTATTTTCATTTTAATTTAGTTCCTAAATTTATTTTCTTTTTATTTTAGTCCATATTTTGTACAATACATGTTTAGTACTTTATTATATGTATTATATTATATTTATAATATACTTACATCTATATGTATATTTTATATTATTTTATACACATTATATTTTACATATTATATTAGATATGCATTTTATTTATTTATTTATTTACTTTATTATATTTTATTCTTTGTTTAATTTATTCTTTCATTTATTTATTTTATTCTTTCGTTTTAACTTCGATTTTACGGTCACCCGCAACGGGGAATGATCCGTATTATTTATAGCCCGTTTAGTGTAAATAACTAACCTCTACCATTTAATTTCACGTATTTACTTTCTTGCAATTTTTTTATCGTACTTTAATTTATCGCATTTATTTTCTCGCATTTTTAATTTATTGTTATTTATTTTGTTGTAATTTATTTTATGCAACTTTAATTTTCTTGTATTTATTTATTCATGCTTATATATATTTTGCTCAACATACAATTAATTTAATTAATAAAAAATATGGTATCTCAATATTCGGTCGTAACGGGCCCGACACTAGGCGTAGTGGTGGCAATATATGCTTTTTACCTTCGAATATCGAGGTCTTTAAAATATATTCATATTCTTAAACGGATAATAAATTAATAAAAATTTAAACTTACAAATTTCCAATCCGGGAAATCATAGGTACCAATTTTTGGGCGGTGTGTGATATTTTTATATCCCATTCGCAATCGACTCCCGAACCATTTTTTTAGAATCTCTAGTTTCAGCGGTGTCTGGTCTATCAAAGTGACCGGTGACGACTCCATTCTTTTTAAAATAAATTCTCAATTCTTTTTCTAAATAAAATTTCAATTTTTAATCTTTTAACCCTAATTTTAAAATAAAATCCTCATTTTTCTTAAAATTCTCAATTTCCCATTTTAACCTAATTTGAAACCCTAATTTTTAAATCTACCTCAAAATACCCAATTTTTTAAACAAATCCCTAATTCACCATTTTTGAAACCTAATTTTTAAACATATTTCAAAATCCCCAATTTAACCTAAATCCCCGAGTCTTTAAACCTAGCCTCAATTTTTACGATAAAAAAGAAATCAATTTTTTTAACGACCTCCATCGAGTGGAGGGTCGTTACAGACAGTGCTGAATCGTATCGAAACGAGGTCTTAGCTGTGTCGAAACATGAATTTGATACACAAGACATCGGACGAGAGATAGCCTGAGTAGCGATACACTTGGCCGGCGTTCCGATACCATCATTGACATAGTAGATGGCATCAAAACGAGACCAAAGGGTATCTATACTCATAGCTGTTAAGTTAGTTAAAGGTTGAGAAATAAGTTTAGATTCTTTACGTATTAATCCCTGAAACTTGTGTATGCAATTAAATGAGTTGTAGAACTTGTTTTGAGTTAAAAATTTGAGATGCAAGCATATAATGAACTTAATTAAAGTTTGGTAATATTAATTACACAATTGTCCCCTATTTTTCTAAAAATTTATATTTTGGTCCCTAAAGCATGTTCAATCGTTTTAAGACTCATTTCACATCAGTTTCTGCTGTAACTGAAAACAATCTATGCTTGAACATGTAGAATTAAAAAAGTATCTAGATAAGATAAAAAAAAATAAGGGTTGTTTATCATGGCAAGTCTCCAGATTAGTCTCGGTATTCCCCGGGTAATTCATTCAAGTCGGGTTTTATTTAGACCGGATCGAGGGAGTTACATGATACGAGATTATGAGTATATTAGCTCGATGCGAGATTTCAAGCAGCTCGATGTGAGGTTCTGATCATGAGTGGGTATTATAGTGTTAGATGATAGTGGGTCGTACTTGGTTTGTTTACATTTATGTTTTGGTTGGTAAAAAATATTATGGAGCGGTTAGGTTTGTGGCCCAAATGTAACATTTGAGTCCGGGGTGTTACAAAAAGGTCACAAGGTGAGTAAATTTTTTGTTGGGTTGGTTGTTATGATTTTTTTTTTTTGCATATAAAACAAAAGGGTTTAGCTCAAGGTCTAAATCCAACTGAGAATATTATCTTACTATGTTGTAAGATTCTCTTTGAGAATAAGATTTTTGAAATGTAGCATTATTTGACATATTACTGAAAATATTATCTTACCATGTTTGATTTATTTGGTAAGAATACACGATGACAATATTTGGTTGATAAATATAAGATTATTTGAAAGTAAATTTATCGAATTATTATTCTTATTAAAAACCATATAACTATTTTTATTACAATAACTAATTTTTTTTAAAATATATTATATTTAACATATTCTAAATATATTTAATATCTTAAATAATATTTAATAAATTATTATTACATATATATATATAACATATACTTTTATAGTAGTATATAATACTAAATTAAGTTGATTTTTAGTGATTAAAATAATTATATAAGTTATTTAAAAAATAGTTTAGAGTTAGAAATTCGTCCTAATATTATAGTTTTTTTTTGTTAAACAAACGTTTTTATTAATAATGATTGAATATTTTTAGCAGGTGCTCTTAATTATTTTTTACTTAGAAATAAGTTAATTTTATAATTTTGAGTTTTAACTCATTTATTGTCAAATTAAATTCAAGTAAACTTGAACAAATTATACCAATTTCATTTTTATAAACTTAAAATTTGAAATCTCATATCAAAAATATGAAGTCTTATTTTGAATTAATTTTTTTATCGATAAAGAATTCCTTTATTCAATATAAACTTAAAATTCGAAATCTCATATCAAAATATGAATTCTAAATTTAAATTAATTTTTTTATCAATAAGGAATACCTTTATTTTGATACTTTTTCTAATATTTTTATAGTCATAATATTTTTCTTTTATTTAAATATTTAAATATTTTTAAAACATCTGTAAAACTATTCAAATATTAAATTAATAAAAATAAAATTATTTAATAAATTTTACTAAATATATTATAAAGTATCTGAATTAAATAAAACTCATTATTTTAAAAATAATTTTATCTAAAATAAAAAATTTAACAAATAAATATGAGAATTATATTCTCGAAATATTAATAAAAAAATACTACTACTACTGTTTTTTTAAAATTAATAGAAATAAAAATAAAAAATTCAATAAAATATTATTCCCGGTAATAATCTTGACCTTCTTTATTACAACTCCACTTGCAGCTTCCTTGTCTAATGGGTCTGGGTGAGAGTCGGACCCAGAGCGAGTGGTTCTCCGTTTCCCCTTCAAAATTATAAAAAAAATGCAAAAATACAGCCACCCCAAAAGCCTAGAACTTTCCAGCTCTCCCAAGTTAACTACTGAAAAAACAAATTTAGGGTTTTGTTAGGGTTTAGCCAAGTTCATCCCTTTTCCCTAAAGAAAAATAATCTTTATTTCGATTCAGGTGTAACAAACGGAGAGGGGAGAGATTTCGAGTATAGTTAAGAGAGCCCTAAAATAAACAAAGGGAATTTGAGTGAAAAAGATCGCAAATGGTTGGGTCTAATGGTGTTAAGCTTATTCATTGTTTGCTTCGCCGCTCTCACTCTCTTTCTTCTACCCCTTTCCACCACCCAAATTCTGTACGTTCTCTTTGATTCTTATTTCAAATAATTTTTATATATTTCTGCTCCTCGTATGTTTATTTTATGATCCCGTAATTAATTTTTTTTCGTTAATAATATATTTCTTCAATTGTAAATACAGAAAGCTCTAATTGCTGGGGGGTTGAGGAGCTTCACTGCCGGACTTGGCAATCCAATTGGAAATCACAATCCTCGATTGGGTAATTTTTTTATCTCACACTTTTACAGTTCTTTCGTTTTTTGGTTGAAAAATTTCTCTCTTTTTGTCGAGTAATGAGTTACATGCCTTGTCAATGCCAGCTAAAACTAGAAACTGCTTGATTTTTGGAGTTTTTAATCTGAACTTGGGTGCAAGACGTCCAATTCATGGGACTGGTATTGTACAACTTCCTTTTTCCACTTGTATAAATATCTCAGGTATGCATTATTGTTCTCTCTTTCATAATCTGATCTGTATCTTCTGGATTCAGCTCCTCTGTCTGCTAGGGATTATTACGATGTGCTTGGTGTAAACAAGGGTGCTACTGCATCTGAAATAAAGAAAGCATATTTTGGGGTAAATTGTTTTTCTATATTCTATCTAGTGTCTTTCTGTTAGTGTTCGAGTGAATTTGTATGTCTTGTGTTCATTTGCACTCCGGGTGTTATTTCAGAATTCTATCATTTGTTATACTTGATTCAAGTTTTTCTTGCAATTCTATAGCTTGCAAAAAAGCTCCATCCGGATGTAAATAAAGATGATCCTGAAGCTGAGAAAAAATTTCAAGAAGTTTCCAAGGCCTACGAAGTAAGTTTTTCTAGCCTGGGATTGTTGTCTTGGTCAAGGTTAATATCTCTTGGGACTGAAGCTTGAAGCCTGAAGGGAATCACTTTTTGTTTGTTCTATTGCAGGTTTTAAAAGATGAGAACAAGCGTGCAGAGTATGATCAGGTGTGGTAAAATTATTTATTTGTTCTTGTCATAAAGCCTTCTTTTATTATCAGATAGAAAACGTTTTCAATAACCTTTCCGTTATTAGTCAATACATTAAGCACAGAAGGTAAGATGAAAATTATCATTTTCTTATTCAATTGACATGTACCTTGTTGAATTTATAGCTACTAAAGTGTTTCCCAGAAGGTTTATTTAAAACACACTTTTTATATCTTTCTGTACTCTTTTGCCTTGCTGACCTTAGTTATGTGCAAAATTTTATAGGTTGGCCATGATGCATTTGAACAGCAGCAAAATAATAGCGGCTTTAACGAAGAGGATTTTAATCCATTCAAATTCACCAACTTTCATGATGTATGTGTCTTTTAACATTATTGGTTAGTTCTGGTTATATTTTTATTCAATGATGTACCTTTTAGTTATTGAACTTAAAGCATGTTTTAGTGTTTTATCGTTGATAATATTCGATTTCCCTGGCTCATTTATGGTACTCAATTCTAGTAGGAGCAAGTTTTTGAGCTTTTTTATTCCAGAAATGTGAGATAATAGGATATGCGATGCCCCGTGTTGCAGAAGAGATTATTAATGTTTTATGCAAATTCAGGAGACCTTAAGGACGAGAGTGGGGGCAGTCAAATAGTTTTTTTAGTTTTGTTGGAGGTTCAAGTTTGGTACTATTATCATTTCCTAATGAAAAGACATGAACCGTAGTACCATTGGATTGTCCTGTCAACCGTCAAGGCTGGTAGAGAAAGACATAGGTGTCCTACTTTTCTCACAGTATTATCGATATTTGAAATGTCAGTGCCTGGTTTGCGGTTGATTTTTTATGCTTGGTTACCTGTATATATATTTTATCTGGTAGTCACCACTCTTGTTGTTGGCATGATTTAGTGTTCCTTGCATGAGAATATTGTAGCTGGATGGGGTGAACATGCTTATCTGTAGGTTTCTTAATACCTTCTATATTTATTGTTATCAATTAGTAACATTAACATGATTTTCTTATATGCTTGACCAGATATTCAATGTCCAGGATATATTCAGAAACCAAATGGGTGGTGAAGATATCAAGGTTTCATCATTTCCAATTTCATATTTATAATAATGTTATTAGCTTATCTATTTTGTTCTTCTGAGTCGTCATGTGTGGTTTACCATACCTTAGGTTGCAATTGAACTATCATTTATGGAAGCCGTTCAAGGATGTACCAAATCAGTGACATTTCAAGCTCCTGTGCTTTGTCAAGCTTGTGGTATGGTCTTATCTTGCCTCTGAAACAATACTTTTCCCCTAATGTAATCTCGTCTTGCAAAATGTTCTAAACTCTCATAACTGTTTTGTTGTATCATTTTTTATTTCTCTAGGCTCTATTTGGTTGATATCTTTATTTTTATTTTTTGCTTCTAGAAGGAAGAAAAGCTCTTTTGTTTTGGATGCGAAAGAAAACAATATTTTTGAGAAGTTTATGATAAAAGAACCAAATATCTAAACGTATGCTGATAAATTTATTTGGTCTCAAATTATTTTCTCCATTTTTCAGGTGGAGAAGGTGTTCCTCCTGGTGTGAAACCTGAAAGATGCCGTCACTGTGGAGGCTCAGGCATGGTTAGTTTACTGGAATAGAATCATGCAAGCTCTCAGAATTGTTGAGATACTCCTAACTGTAAATGTAAGGGAATTGATTTTCTCCTTTTTTAACTCTTGGTTTTGCTCTTGTCTCAGTTATCTATCAACAAGGGCTTTATGAGTATCCGTTCTACTTGTCCTCACTGTAGTGGAACTGGTCAGTTTGTATCGGTATGATATACATCCAAGTTCTCTCACTTCTAACGAATTTCTTCGTATTTTGATGGTGATCAGTTTGCTGTTGTTTCTTTTTTCCGTTTTCATTTGAGGCTTTTATTAAATATGATTGTTTTCCTCATGAATTTTCTCATGAGTAATTCATTTTCTCATGAATTTGGATTTTGGATGATTTCTTTTTTCTTTTTCTCTTGATAAAAATGTCTGAGCAATTAATGCTGCTTAATTAGTTCTTCCTTTTATAACGAAGAACTTGTTTTATTTTTGTTTTCTTCCAATTTGATTTTTGTTTTAGAATTGTCATTGGAGATCACTTTACTTTTTCTGGTTACAGAAGCTTTGCAAGTCATGCAATGGAGCTAGATTAGTAAAAGGACCAAAAACAGTAAAATTGGACATAATGCCAGGTACTTTACGAAGTTAAATGTCTATTGGTGGTTGCTTTGGTAATGGTTTAACTTGCCATGTCTTTCATTATATGATTCATGGAGGTTTTTGTTGAGGCTCATGGAATGTGGATATGTGTTCTAAAATGAAAATGTCATATGCGGACCTGAACGTATGGCATTTAAACTTGCATCTAATGAGTTAGTCAAGAAAATTATAAACTTATACATGCTGCCTTTGGTAGTTGTAAAAACATTTTCTTTTCTTCTTTGTTATGGGAACCAGAGAAAGTGTTGTTACTGATATTTTTTCATGTTTAATTCATCTTTTTCATGCCTGTTGACTATAACAGTGAGATGGGCTATCACATTTTCATTTTCAATGTCAGAAATAAAAACAATAAAGTGGTGTCACTGTGATCCTTCTTCACATCTATTATTGAAATGCATGGTCTGTTAGAATTTTGTTTTTATGATTTAGTTGATTCATGGTTATGTCCTGTTTTCAGGAGTTGATAATAATGAAACATTGAAGGTTTATGGAAGTGGAGGAGCTGATCCTGATAGAACTCATCCTGGTGATCTTTATGTAACCATAAAGGTAACCAGTTTAGGTTTTGTCTGATACTTTGACAGTTTGCATAGCTTCCAATGAAAATAAATAATTGTAAATATTTGAGCCTTCTAAAAACAATTTATTCATAATCTCAGTACATGCTTGTTTAAGAAATGGAATAGAATTATAGAAGATATTGAGTTTATTTGGGCGTGTGTTTTTCTTATAGCTTATTTCAGAAATGGTGAATGGTCGTTGAAGTTGGCAAAGATGGTAATACTGGTGATCAGAGTTATACTTGTAAAAAGAATGTTGCGCCAATAAGGAAAACAGTGGTAGGGACAACGATTTTAGAACTAGGCTTTAATGTAGACTTAAAAGAATGGTGACCAAATATGACACAACATATAGTAACCATTAGTTCATGCCATGGACAGAATCTGACTATGCTTTAATTCTCTGGATACAGTAGTAAAGCAGTCGATATGTTGTTGAATTGGTGGTGATGGGGAGTAGTACTCAGAAGATTAGGAGGTTGTAAATGCTGTGTGCTGCAGGCAGGTCGTTTCAGATGGTTGTGATAGAAAATATGAATTCAAATTATTGGCCTTTATAGCTGTTGTGCATTGTTTCTACTTGGGAAGTTGAATATGAGATCAATTCTTATCCCCCTCCTTCATTACCTTAGTCTGCAGAATTCTTTCAAAAATTACTAGTCTCTTCACCCTTGAGAGTGAAACTTACTGTTTTTTGTTGGTTCCTGGTACCCTAGAAGTTGGCAATGGCCTAGTTTCTTTGTTTTTCATTTCTTGAAGATCATTGTCTTCATTGATCATGTTTATATTTGCAGGTCCGGCAAGACCCAGTTTTCCGTAGAGAAGGTGCCAATATTCATGTAGATGCTGTTTTGAGTGTTGTTCAGGTAGAACTGGAATTTCAATACTTTTCAAACAAGCTATTAAGTGGCTCATATCCTGGCGAGGCTGGTCCTTCTATCTGATTTAGCTGAATTAATTTGAATATTTTCCCAATTTTTTGCAGGCAATATTGGGAGGAACCATCCAGGTCCCTACACTTACAGGCGATGTTGTGCTTAAGGTTTGTTGGATCTTGTGTATGATTGATTTAAAGCATAGAAACTGACCTTTAATTTCTTGTAGTTATGGTGAATGCTTATTTTGCTGAATCTATGTCACTTTTAATTTGCAGGTCCGCCCTGGCACTCAACCTGGCCAGAAGGTGGTTCTTAAGAATAAAGGTGGGAATTATATGCACATATATATGTATAAACACATACACGCATATAGATAGATAAATAGATATAGATATATATTTCCTCCTCAGGTTGTCTTTGATTTGTAATGTGCATTCTCTTTGATACAATTTGTGTTCTGTTTTGATAACAGGAATTAAGACAAGAAACTCCTACTCATTTGGTGATCAATATGTGCACTTCAATGTCAGCATCCCAAAGTAAGTGTGTATGTGTTATATGCCCTTAGGTTGTTCCATCATCCAACCATGATTTTAATGTACTATACTCGAGGCTTGATCGTAATTCGGAGTTGAAAGCGAATTACTGATTTGATTTATGTCACAGGAATCTGACCCCAAGACAACGCGAATTGATTGAAGAGTTTGCTAGAGAAGAGCAGGGTGAAGATGTTAAGCGCGCCGCTGCCGGGGCATCTGGCTGAAGAGGATAGACTGGAAACACCCGACATATTTTTTGGCTGGTTTTCACACAAAGATATAAGTAGATCATTATCAGTAATAATTCGTTTTGTCGAAGTTGTTTGGATTTTCATACAATCTTTATATAATTTTGTTTTATTTCTTTCACCATCATCATCTCGAGACTAATGGGTGATAATTGTATATGATTTTTATGTTGGTATAACATTAGACTGTATAATTAGTGCCAATTAATGTTTTATACAGACAATTTTTACACGCTACTGTAATTTTAATTAGTATAAAATTTATTTATTTATTTACAAATAAATAATTGAATATTATAGATCGGAAGATTGGTCTTTCTAAAGAAATTATATTATGAGTAAATCCCACCATGTGTTTATGGGATTAATCATTAAAAATTATCTATTTCATCAAATTTTTCATATCATATATTTGTTTTAGGTAAATCTTCATTTGAAAAAACTGTTTTTAAATGAATTAACATTAAATATGAGTGAAGATTTACTTAGGAAAATATGACATGAAGAAAATGATGAGATAGATGGTTTTTAGTGGTTGGTCCCATGGATGACGTAATGAAATTTACCCATAATATAATTTCTCGTCTTCTTTGGTATCGTAGTGTACTTTTGCTCTTGAGCGTTTACTCTTTGTTTAAATAAAATATATTAAAAAATAGATACAAAGAACATAGATAATAAATGGGAAGACTATAGAGAACAAATTTTATAAGAGTAAGTCTATCGCCCATTGAGAGAGATTTTGATTTCCATCCTTTCAATCTTGAGGAATTTTTTTTTAAAAATAGATTCCCAAATAGAGACTGAATTCATACGTACGCCTAAAAGAAGACCTAGATATTCTGTGGGAAAATTTCCAACTGAGCACCTAATTCTTTAATGTTTCCCCATGAACATTAATGCAATACACCATGATTTTCTTCAAGTTAAGCTTTAGACCTGCAACCAATTTAAAAACTTTTAATATTTCGAACCTACTCTTCTTTTCCCTTACAAGAAATAAGCAGATCATCTGCAAACTGTAGGTGTGTAATTTCAAGAATATTTTCATGAGGAAAACTTTAAATCCCGAAAATAATATCAATCTAAATGCTATTTTAGAATCAAATTTAGAGTTTCCCTAACCATATTCAACAAAAGAGGAGATAAAGACCACCCTCGGCGAAGACCTCTAGATATGAAAAATGTTTTCGTAGGAACCTTATTTACAAGACTGTTATTGAGGCCAAAAAATGCATTTTCTTATCCACGTACATCATCTATCACCAAAATCATACTCTTTCAAAATCAGAAGCAAGAAATCCACTGGAACCAATCTTCCCAATGAAATCAATCACTTCATTAGCTACTAGGGAGCAATCTAGGATGTCTTCCCGAAATAAAAGCAAATTGATTTTTATCCACGATTTGACCGATAACCAAGCAAAATCTTCTAGCAAGAACCTTCGATAGAATTTTGTACATACCCCGGATAAGGCTAATTGATCTAAATTCATTAAGTGAAGTCGGATTCATTATCTTAGGAATTAAAGTGTGTAACTGTAACGATCGAACAAAGAAAATAAACAAGATCAAGTGAAGAAATCACTCCGATACTCTCTGATTCACAGAGCCAAAATAACTCAATACAATATTCATGGGTGATTGCGGCTGATAGCCCTGCCCTAATAGGTTCCAGTAACGACAAAATAAGAAAGAAACAAAAGACAATTGAAACGCACCGTTTCACTTAATCAACTAACGGCTAGCTAATTAAGAGAAAAAACAAAAATTTAAATGCCCAACGGTCGGATTCACTTCAGCTCGTTGCATTGCTCCCTTCTTCGCAGCATCCTTGACCTCAAGGATGGAAGTCCGGAAATTGAGCCTGCAACTGGTGTAACAGCTCCCAAGTGGCATCCTCAGGAAACGAGTTTGTCCATTCCACTAGTCCCTCTGTAACTGCACGATTCCCCCTCCTCCCGACCCTCCTATCCAAAATTTTAAGAGGTTCCTTGTTAATAACTCCATCAGGGCCAATTACAGGCAGATCTTGCTGGAATGTCTCACTCCCAATATGCTTCTTGAGTTGGGATACATGGAACACTGGATGTAACCTGGATCTTGGAGGTAATTCTAGCTCATAAGCTACTGTCCCTACCCTTGCCTTGACCTTGTAAGGTCCAAACCATTTTGGTGACAACTTGTAACAACTCCTTTGCTGAACTGATTGCTGCCTGTAAGGTTGCCGCTTCAAATACACCATGTCCCCAACCATTAGCTCACATTCAGTCCTTTTTCGATCGGCCTGTTGCTTCATTCTCTCTTGGGCCCTCTTCAAATGGAATTTAAGCATTTTTAAAGCAGCTTCTCGGATTTGTAAGGATCGATCCACCGAGGCAACCTTCGAATCTCCAGCCATGTATGGAACATGAGTAGGGGGAGGTTGACCATACAAAGCTTGGTATGGGGATGTTTGTATGGTTGAATGAAAAGTGGTATTATACCACCATTCGGCCAAGTGTAGCCATTCACCCCACTTCTTGGGCTTCTCACCTGTCATGCACCTTAAGTATGTTCCAGGCATTTGTTCATCCTCTCAGTTTGGCCATCTGACTGAGGGTGGTAGGCAGTCGAGGGGTTGATTTTCACTCCCAATCCTCTGAACAAATCTTGCCAGAAAGAACTCATGAATATCTTATCCCTGTCACAGACTATGTTACAGGACAGTCCATGGAGCTTAAAAACATGTTCTAGAAACACCTGAGCCACATCCTTGGCTGTAAAAGGATGACTCAGAGCAAGGAAATGACCATATTTGGTCAATCTGTCAATGACTACCAAGATGACATTCTTCCTTCTGGATGTTGGTAAACCCTCCACAAAGTAAATTCCTACCGAGGACCAAGGACTGTCTGGAATTGGTAAGGGTTGGAGCAATCCCCTAGGATGAGTTAGGTCCTCCTTATTTCTTTGGCACACTGGACATTCTCTGACCTTCTTCTTGACATCCTTCCTCAGCCCCTTCCAGTAGAAGTTTTGTGTAATTCTCTTGGTCGTTGCATGTGACCCTGAGTGGCCCCCAATAGCACTGCTATGGAAGAACTCCAAGCGGTCCTTCCTTACTTGCATATCATTCCCCACCACTAGTTTTCCTTTCCTACAGAGTCTCTGGCCATCCCAACTGTATTTTTTATGTCTGTTTTCTCCAGCTTGTAAATCTTCAATTATTTTTTTTAGTTTGTCATCTTGCTTCCAAGTTTCTGCAATCCTTTCCATCATGCTGGTCGATACACTGCTGGCTGATAGAGTCATGCACTGAATTGTCCTGGGAATTCTGGATAGACTGTCAGCTACCACGTTATTGATCCCCTTCTAGTAGCACACCTCGAAATCATACCCCATCATACCTCGAAATCATACCCCATCATCTTCATGACCCACCTCGAAATCTTAGGCTTTGATGGTCAGTCCTGATTTTAAAGTGTCTCCCAATCAAGTAGCTCGACCATTTTTTCACTGCTAACAAGGCTGCCATCATTTCCTTCTCATACACAGACAACCCTTGGTGTCTCACACCCAGCCCCTTGCTGAAGAAAGCCAATGGCTTGTTCCTCTGAATCAAAACCGCCCCTATTCCCACTTCTAAAGCATCAGCTTCAACTATAAAGGTCTCATTAAAGTCTGGTAGTGCCAGAACAGGAGCTGAACACACCAAGTTCTTCATTTTTTTTTGAAAACCAGCTCTTCTTCTTCATCCCATTTCCACCCTCCTTTCTTTAACAGATTGGTCAGAGGTCTGGCTATGGTGCCATAATTCTGTATGAATCTCCTATAATAGCCCGACAAGCCCAGGAATCCCTTCAGTTCTTTGACATTCCTAGGGGAAGGCCAATCCATAATTCCCTAGACCTTGCTAGGATCCATGGCAATTGACCCCTCTGATATAATGTGGCCTAGATAATCTACTTGTTTGGCCCCAAATGAACACTTGTTTAACTTTACAAACAATTGTTGTTCCCTCAGAACTTGCAGCACCTCTTGTAAATGTCTCAGGTGAGTTTCCCAATTAGCAGAATACACAAGTATATTCATCAAAAAAGACTAACACTGACCTTCTCAGCCACTGCTTGAAGATGCTGCTCATCAACCCCTGGAAGGTGGCATGAGCATTAGTCAAGCCAAAGGGCATGACTAAGAACTCGTAGTGACCTTCATGGGTCCTAAAGGCAGTTTTGTGGATGTCCCCTTCCTTCATTCTGATCTGGTGGTACCCAGATCTCAAATCCAGTTTGGAAAAGAACCTTGCCCTTCCCAATTCGTCTAGCAGCTCCTCGATGATAGGCATAGGAAACTTGTCTTTGACAATTAAATCATTTAGCTTCCTATAATCTATACACATTCTCCAATTCTCATCCCTCTTCTTAACCATGACTATGGGGGAGCAAAAAGAACTCGAGCTATTCCTGATAATACCAGTTTGCATCATCTCCTTAATCATCTTCTCAATCTCGTCCTTTAGAGAGGTTGGATACCTATAAGGCCTCATCTTCACCACAACTCCTTCATCCTTCAATTGAATTCTATGTTCTTGCCCTCTACTTGGTGGCAATCCTCTTGGCTCTTCGAAAACATCTCTAAAAGACTGTAACAGCTCCTTCAGGTCTTTAGATAATGCTTCTGGCCTCCTGGGAACCTCCAATTGAGCATCCAAGTAGAGTAGTGAAGCACTGAAAGTATTTCCATCCCTTCTCAAAGCCTTCTCACAACTCTTGGAACTCACTAAAGACACAGGAGTTGGTTTGCATCCTACCAAGGTAATCTCCTGCCCCTCTTGCTCGAAACTCATTTCCAGCACTCCAAAGTTTCATTTGATGGCCCCTAGAGTTGAGAGCCATTGTATTCCCAGAACAACATCACAACTCCTCATGGCCAACACCAAGAAATCAGTTTGGAACTTATGCTGTTGTACTTCCCACCTCACATTTTTGCATTCCCCCAGGGTTCCCATCTGGCTACCATCTGCCACAGTAACCTTTAGCTTCGGTTGCCTGCACATCCCCAATCCTGCTCTTTTAACCACAGCTAAGCTCAAGAAATTGTGGGTGCTACCAGAGTCTAGCAGGGCCACACAGGTGACTCCTCCAATCTTGATCGTCAGCTTCATGGTTTCCACACTCTCTGCCCCCCAGATAGCATGGAAGGATATCACTGGGCTGTCTCCCTTTTGGTCCTCTTGGCCGAATCCTTCCACAGTTTCCTCACAGTAAACGAACTCCTCTGGCTCACCTTCTTCCTCCAACCCCTCCACAAGGATTTGGAAAAGTTGAGTTCGAGGGCACTTGTGCCCAGGTGAATATTTTGCTGCACACTAGAAGCACAACCCCTTCTTCCTTCTGTCCTCAATCTCTGCAGCCGATAAGGCCTTCCCATTACTCCTAGGGGTTCTGTTACTCACTCCCTTCGCAATGTTTGGGCTCAGCACACTATGGGTCATGGCCTTAGAAGAAGTGGCCGAGTTAGAACCAGTGCTCATGGGATAAGCACTTCTGTTGGGATAGATGCCTGGCCTAGAGGGAACACTTAAAACAGGTAAAGGAGCCGACTTGACCGTATTGGCAAAAGACTTCTTCTGGGTAGGGAAGAATATGCATTCTAACCTCTTGGCCATGTGAAAAGCTTCCATCAAGGTTTTCGGTTCTAACAGCTTCAAGTATTGACTAATTTCCACTCTTAAATGATTTTTAAATACACTCAGTACGTACTTGTCAGGAAGCTGTACCTGGTTCACCAAGCTAATAAATTCTTCATAGTATTGCTCCACACTATCTGTTTGCTTGAGTGCTAATAACTCTGCAAAGGGATCCTCCATACCATCAGGAGCGAACCTCTCTCTTAGCTTGTCCAGGTATTGGTCTCATGTCCATTGAGCCCAATCTAGAGCACCTCGCATCAGGAATTGATGCCATTGTAAAGCTTTCCCATCTAGATGTAACATGACCAGCCTTATCCTTGCAGAATCAGGTATCCCTTCTGCCTCTAAGAACTGTTCAAGTTTAGAGATCCAACCCTTGAAATCTGACCCATCAAACCGAGGACATAATAATTTATAGGCCACATTTACTGGTTGGGAAGTTTGTCCCATCAGCATAGTCTTCTCTGGGTTCTCATCAACCAAAATAGGATCATTTGGGGTGTTTTGAAAGACCTCATTAGCAGGAGGAGGGAAGGAGTCAGGTATATTCTCCACTGGTGCACCTCTTCCATTATTGGACCCAGCTTGAACTGGAATCACACTTGGTTCGACTGCAATCTTCTTCCCAAGGGCTACCTCCAGGAGCTTATGTAAGTCGGACATCAGGGAAGTTCTCAGACCCAGTAGTTTGTCATCGAACTCCAATCTCAGCTTATCAGTTTCTTGCTTCCATTCAGGTACCTCCTGTGTTTCAGTGGGTGCTGGAACTTGAGCCTGAGGTTGCGCTTGAGCCTGAGCTTGAAGGGCAACAGCATTGGCAGCTGCTTGAGCTGCAGCACTCCGAGTAACCACGCCATCAACCATGGTTGGATCGAAGCTGGAAGCTCTGATACCTTTGTAACTGTAACGATCGAACAAAGAAAATAAACAAGATCAAGTGAAGAAATCACTCCAATACTCTCTGATTCACAGAGCCAAAATAACTCAATACAATATTCATGGGTTATTGCGGCTGATAGCCCTACCCTAATAGGTTCCAGTAACGACAAAATAAGAAAGAAACAAAAGACAATTGAAACGCACAGTTTCACTTAATCAACTAACGGCTAGCTAATTAAGAGAAAAAACAGAAATTTAAATGCCCAACGGTCGGATTCACTTCAGCTCGTTGCAAAGTGATAAAAGGATGCTTGATCTCACTCTCCTGGTCCCTCCCTTCATAGAAATCTGTAAAAAAATTTGATAATGTCACCCTTTAGAAGAAGCCAAATTATTTTAAAGAAACCTATATTAAAACCGTCTGGACTAGGAGCATGATTACTATCAGCCGATGCCAAAGCCATCCGTATTTCTTCAGAAAACCAACACTACAAGAAATCTTCTTGCTCCATGCTAATAGAAGGAAAATCTAGTTTAATCTTTGTAACTTCTAGAGCATTACTACTATTGTAAGCAATCTTGAAATGTTCTAAAACCAGACTTTTGATTTGCTAGGATTCGATATAACCTCTTCACCTATTCAAAGCCTATTGATAGCATTAGTGCTCATTCTTCCCGACGCAGTGAGATGGAAGGACCTTGTATTTCTATCCCCCTCCATATGCCACTGTATCTGGGAATTTTTGTACCATTCACTTTCTTCTTTTCTATAAAGAATTCACAAATATGCACATTTCTTACAAATAGACAACCAAACCAATATTACTTACCCCATTTTGTAATTGTTGTTTCCCCAGATTCCTAATAGACTTTGACGACCACACTTTTAAAACATTTTTGGAACCCTTCAAGAGCCCCCCGATTCTAACATTTGGATTCATCTTTCTCATGTTGCAGAGAGTAAGAAGAATTGTATCTTAAAATCCATCTTCATCAAACAAAAAATTAAAACATTTGAATGGCTTTGGACACCAATTAAATTTATCCTCCAAGAGAACAATAGCATTATGATCAAAAAAACGATCTATCCAACAATTTCTGTAATGAACTCGGGAAGGTCAAACTAAATTCAGTTGTTGTAACCCCTAATTTTTAATCTAATTTGTTAGATTAAAACTTAAGAATCAAATAAAGAAAATTTATCCCTCAAATTATAATCCTTAGGTTCAATTGAACGAAGTACAAATTCTATTAAATCATTAAAATTAGAAATATTTGTAATACTAAAACACGATCGTTTAACATAGTCTAAAGGTTCAACCCTTATTCAAAATAATCATTATAATACTTAAAATCCAAAAAAAAATTTAAAGTAATAAAGTCCAAAAGTCCTTTATAATAAAAGTAATCCGAAATATAAAAATAAAATCCAAAAGACTAAAAATCATATCGAGTAATAAATAGTTCTGAATCAAAAGTCCTCTAGATACTGTAGCCTAAGT
The DNA here is from genome assembly GCA_035048815.1 of Abelmoschus esculentus. NCBI lineage: Eukaryota > Viridiplantae > Streptophyta > Magnoliopsida > Malvales > Malvaceae > Abelmoschus > Abelmoschus esculentus. Next base: position 5,357,411 of record JAUCBN010000002.1, read on the forward strand.
CTAAGAATCTGAAACAGAAACTAAGGGGGTGAAGCTAGGTAGCTTAGTGTGTCTCTAAAGTGCAAATGTAGCATAATTCACAATTGTCCGAACATCAAACACATGTCATAAGTATTCAAATATGCAAACAATATACAAATATCATAAAAATACCAGAAACATATGATGTATTATATCCGAATGCCATGCACCCATCTCCAACATCATCTGAAGTGTAGATTCCCGTGAACCACTCTAATTCAAACGTCACTATCTGAAGTGGAAACTCGACCCAAAGGTGGAGCTACTGATCCGAAGTGATACTCACCTAATGGTAATATCACTGAACTTTCCCGAATAGTATATCTCAACCCAATGAAATGTCATGATCCGATATCTGAGTCTTAATGTATTCCTTATAATTAACAGGAGGCATACATATTAATTCCGAGAATTACATAATTCGAGTTTTTAATGAATTTTGATTCCGATATACATATCACATAGCATGACATCATAAAAATTGTTTCCGAAATCATAATAGCAGAGATGAATGTATGCATACAATATCATCAATCACATACACACATATATAGCACAGGGAGAGACACACGTTAGGCAGCTAAAGCTTAACGTCGAGAATGAAGTCTACTAGGCTCAGTCCTAGCACTAGGTCGAGCAGATGCAGAACCTATGAATAAAATTTACATAAGTAACTACTATACCACAACACTAGAATTACCAAATTTAAATAGTTACGAAAACCACGTGCGTGTCCCGAAGTTTGAGCAACAAAAGGTCTTTCAAGAGGAGGAGGAGGAAGGAATTTTATATTCAATATAGATAAACTTTTGATTAAGCATTCTTATAAAATTCCTCAAAAACAACACTTCAGGTTTGAATTTGGAAAAAAGGACATCATCGAATTCAGAATGTCAAAAAATATAAAGTAGGCTCAGTTCAAAAAATTCAATGTTGACGTCAACACTACTCAACACTGACGTCAATAGGTCAACGAGTCGAGTCGATCAACAGGTCAATAGGGTAACCCAGATTTTCACGAGAAAATATGAAATTTCCAGACTTTCCAAGAAAATCTAGAAATTCCCAAATTTTATGGGAAAATTCTAGAATTTCCATTTTTTTTTCTGGAATCCAATTTTCAGATTAAACACTCATATCCCCTATATCGAAAATTCGATTTTGAAACCCCCAATAAAACACTATTACCCAAAAAGAAAATAAACGAACAAGAACTCTTCTTTTCCCCTTTCAATCAGATCTAAAAATTCACTTCTTTGGATAAATCGAAACCGAAACGAAAGAGAAAAAGGCAAGTAATGAATACTTACCAAACACAACACATTAACGAAGCAATCTGAAAGAAGGAAAAAGGAAGATGATGAATTGATTGGAATGAAAAAGTAGAGGGAGAGGAGGGAACGATCTAGTCGGGTGGTAGAAAAAAATAAAATGAAAAAAGGGTTTTCAAAACAAAATAAGAAGGATAACTATATTTTCTGAGAAAAAGGGTAAATTACCCAACAAGGGTCCCCATTGTTCAACTTTTCAAAAGAACCCCCATACGTTCAAAAATTATGAAACAATCATTGTAATTTAATTAGGTTTAAAATCCGAAAATTCCCAAAACTTAGAGTTTCAATTTAAGGATTTACTAATTTAAGGTTCTAAATTGGGGCTAAAACAGTGTGTTATAACTCTCCCTTCCTTACAAGAAATTTCGTCATCGAAATTTAACTAGATCAAAGAGATGTGGATACTAGCTTTGGCAACAGCTTTGGGCTCCCACGTAGACTCATCGTGACCATGATTACACCATAATACCTTAACTATCTTAATGGTTTTTCTTCGAAAGGCTTTCTTGTCTTGAGCAAGAATCTCAACTGGTTCATCCTCATAACATAAATGTAGACGGATCTCAAAATCTCAACTAAAAGAACATGGACGGATTAGTCCGATAATATCTTGATATATAAACATGAAAAACATCATGAATGCGCTTAAGCTCTGATGACAACTCAAGCTGATAAGCTAATGGTCTGACTCGTCAAATAATTCGATAAGGGTCAATGTAACGAGGACTGAGTTTTTCCTTTCGATAAGAAATCCTCACATCTACCTCTGAAATCCAGAACACACCATGTCAACATATCCTCTAAGATCTGAATCATTCGCTCAGACTGACCATTCTGCGGATTATAAGAAGCGTTAAAATTCAAACGAGTACTGTAACGACCATTTTAAAGCCGATGGTGTGAAAAAATCTAGCGATTGAATTTGAAAAATCAAATTTTATTGCTTTTAATTATTAATTATGAAGATCGGAGTCTTATTAAAAATGTATATTATTTTAATTACAATAGGAAACCTTAACTCGTATTTAAAGAAATATAAGCTCTTCCCCAAAAGGTTTTAAATGCATGACTAGTTATTATCTTGTTTATTTTAAGTTCTAACCTATTAGGCTCCATTTATTAAATATTTAAAACTTTATTAAATTATTAATTTATCAAGTGTATTATGATAACATCCGAACGATCGTACACTACCATCTAGACACTTAATAAAATTAATAATACTATTGGTGTTTCTAGTTATTTATCTAATTAATTTTATTTAATTTTAACCCTAAATTATTTGCCATTTCTATGTTTCGATGGCGCGTCAAATGCGATACCAAAGTACACTTTTGGTCAACATAATGTTACGTCAAAACACTGACCACTTAGTGTATCCGAGGTATATGATTAAAATGTCATCGTTACTATAATTATCTTCCTATTTCAAATTAATTAATTAAAGTAACTAACCCTAAAAGAATCTGATTTAATTAATTAATTATGAATCAATTATTCTCCTAAACAAATATGTGATATAAATTTTAAAATATGCAAACAAGCATATAAATTAAATAATTAAATAAAATAAAAAAAAGAAGGCAAAAGGTTAAATCTCATATCCTCTGTGAAATTGGCAAAGTGTGAATGGTTACCACATACAATGACAGAGGAGCAAGCATCAACATCGTGTTCAGCAGCCAGAAGTTCCACGGATGCAGGTCCCATAGCCGATGCAAAGCTTAATTAGTCCCACTTTATAAGCTACTCTCTAAATTTGGTGGCATCAGATCCGTCCAGCGAGAAACCGAGACCATGTTATCGTCCCTTTGAGGTGTTACCAGTATGTATGACCTCTCGGTGCCAGGATGTGATGCAACATTAGCTCTTTATGGCGTCAGAAAAATGTCATCAGACCTATGAGGAGTTACGGGCACATATATCCGCTCGGAAGTTAGGAACATAAGCGGATTGGTTCTCTGAATCCTTTGACCCATGGTCATTCAAGTGAGAAATTATAGTCATGTATATCCGGTTGGAAGCTGGAACAGGAACCATCCCATGAATTTCCTTCTCATTTTTCTTTTCCTTCCCTTTCTTCGCTTTGGTGGTGGATAATCCCCCCATCACTGCCTCATCATTGCACCATCAATTATTTAATCATTGCCTCAATAATGATAGCCATCATGGCCATCATCATCACTCCCCTCCAAATTGCTTCCAAACCCCCGAATGCACCACTGTTTTTCAACCAATTCCTTTTCAATTGAAAATCGTCTCCTATTTTATCCATCACCAATTCAAAAAAACTCTCCCTGGCTGTCGAGAGATCATTTCCATATCTCCACCAAAATTCATACCCCCATCATCATCGTCTATGGATCAATAACCTCTCCCCCCTTCCGTTTTTTTCTTTAAAATAATGATCCCAATCATTCCTTAATCTCCTCATCTCCCAACCATTAATAACTTCATAACCGACCACCCCTTCAACTCCATCATCGATTCCTTTTCTTTTTTATTTTCATTATTATTTTTATTATATTTTATTATTATTATTTATTTACATAATATTATTTTTTCTATTTAATATTTACTTGTGGCCTTATTTATTTTCGAATACCCAGACGAAATTCGGGTATTACAGCTGCCCCTCTTTGCTTAATGCTATGGAACAGGAGACGAGAAAGGACTAAAAAGACACAAATTTCGTCTAAACTTCTTGGCCACTTTTTACGCTAACGAAGCTTGAAGTTGTTATTCTCATTATGAATTTCTTCAAGCAAATTACATGTCATAGAACCCGAGACTGTTCTTCTCATTATGGAATTCCTCGTATCCCATGAAACCTGGAGTTGTTCTTCTCATTATAAAATTCTCCAAAGTTTGAAGTTGTTCTTCTCATTATGAATTTATTCAAACTTATCAAGTGACGGAACCCAAGGCTTTTCTTCTCATTATGAAATTCCTCATCTCCGGGAAATCTGGAGTTGTTCTTCTTATTATGAAATTCTCCAAGGTCTGAAGTTGTTCTTCTCATTATGAATTTCTTCAGACAAAAAATGATGGAACCCCAAGCTGTTCTTCTCATTATGAAATTCTTTGTATCCCATTGAATTTGGAGTTTTTTTTTATTATGAAATTCTCCAAAGTTTAAAGTTGTTCTTCTCATTATGAATTTCTTCAAACTTATCAAGTGATGGAACCCGAGGTTGTTCTTCTCATTATGAAATTCTTTGTATTCCACAAAATCTTTTAGGACTCACGTCGGAATGGCTGCCAATTTCTTTTTGAATCGGGACTCACATCGAGAAGGTTGTCAATTTATGTTTGAATCGGGACTCACGCCAAGAAGGCTGCCATTTTCTGTTTGAATCGGGACTCACGCCGAGAAGGCTGTCAATTTCTGTTTGAATCGGGACTCACACCAAGAAGGCTACCAATCTGGAGTTGTTCTTCTCATTATGAAATTCTCCAGTGTGAACTCAAGAATTCAAATTCATATCTGAACCTGCAACAAGATAAGTCATCAATTAATGCAAATTCAATATGGAGTAAATTAAAAAACTTTATCTTTTCATTTAGCGTTGAGATCTTTATTGTTATCATTTTTATGTTCAATCCTGAACATTTCGTCTGAACCGATTGTCGGTTTAACTTGATTGATCCTACAAAAGGTTGATTTTCCTTCCAAAGAATGTAATTGCTCTTCATCAAGTAATTCAATGGATGACTCTTCTCATTTAGAGTTTCTCATCTTCTTTTTGGATTCTTCTTGTTGTTAATCCTGGATCCTGTTAACAAAAATAATCATGCTCGATTAATATAATCCTAATGAGGATATTTCTATTATGATGCATTGTTGGGTTTGGATGGCTCGATGAATAACCGATTAAATTTGCCAAGTGATGGAGAAATTGATATTTTGGGTGTTTGTGGTGGAAGCAAAAAGATAGACAAAGAACACAAGGATTTATAGTGGTTCGGCCACGCCTACATCCACTACCTTAGCTTCCTACTAAGGATTTCCCAAATTCACTAAGAATCTCTTCCTTTTAAGGGCAAAGGGCTAACCTTACAAACCTTAACTTAAACCCGAATCAAGCATCCAAAATTCACAACCCGAACTTTGGGAATCCTCTCAAACAAGAGATAATCTTAAACAAACTTTGATAATCCTTCTAACAAGGCTAATTGTTTGCAACTAAGCTCTCACTCAATCCTAAGACACTTGAGCATACATAAACATTAAGCTCACATGTGTTGTCTACCCAAAAATGTGAGAATTAAGCTCTAAGACAATTCTTGAATCATAATGTTGTTTACAATGAAGCATTAGTCTTCTCTTGATGCGTGAGGCTTGCTTTTATCATCCCAAATGAGCTTCTAGCCGTTTATGACCGTTGGGGATGTTTTGGAGCCGTTTGGAGATGATTTCAAGGCATATTTCTGTTTCTAGTATAGGAGGTATCGATACCCCTGAGACTGGTATCGAAACACCTACTTTGAGAAATAGCCGTTGAACCTGTATTTAAGAACTGGTATCGATACCGCTCCTAGCCGTTGGGGTTTTTCATAAAATCGTTTATGACCGTTGGAGGTATTTAGAAACTGGTATCGAAACCAAACATCACAGTGATGAAAGGGTATCAAAACGGGTATCGATACCACTATGATTTTGCCTTTGAAAACATGGCGGTATCAATACCTATTCTAATGGTATCGAAACGCCTGGTTTAAAAACACTTCTTTGGTTTCTTTAAATCATTTAAAACACATTAAAAACTCTCAAAAACTTCTTAAATATATTTTCAAGTAGTTTGAACATAAGAACCATTTTTTGAAATCTTTTCAAATTAGTCCAAAACTATTTTTTAATTATTATATAAAAACATTAGTTCTACATGCACGAATGTTAATTGAATATCACTTGGGTAAACTTTTAGCTTCAGGGAAAGTGCTAATAATTTCTTACTTTATCTCCCTGCATATATCCTATGACTGATATGAGAATTCATCTCAAACTTAGGTTCAATTTTCAAAGTGTTTGCTTTTTACTCTAAAGCGTCTTTTCAGGTTTTCACTTTAGATTTTATTCTCTCTCTTTTTTTTTCTCTTTTCCTTTTTTTGTTGCAATAAATGAAGTCTACCATGACCTCAATGACGCTTGTTCTTTTCTTCAACATATGATCATTTCTCTTGTATTTTCAACCTTTGAACATCAGGGAAGATCTAATCTGGGGAAGATTTCTTCTATGCTCTGAAGGAATTCATCATTTCCATTGCTTCGACTTTCGAATTTCTCATCATAGTATATTCTTTTGATACACTTTTGTAGCATTGCCCCACTCGAACTTTAGCATAATTTTCTTTTTTACTCGTTCTGACATTCATCCCATAAAGTTTTTTTGTCTTATGGTGTCTCAATAGTAACAATTTCCCCACTTGATGAATTGATCTTGCTATACTTTGCCCCAAATAATGGTCAATGTTCTCTATTTGCACCAAATTTACTTGTATCATCTTTGCGACTCTTACTTAGATATTTTGACATTTGGGACTCTATCTGTTCCTCGTCATATTTTTCATCAACAATCAAGTACTGAGGTCACCTTTTGTTCTACCTGCACTTAAAGGATTAGTACATCATAGTAATTCCCATGAAATCCTTTGCTTTTCTTGTATTTAATCAATTTATCTGTAAGATGCTTGTTAAAACGATAAGCAAAAAGCTTAAGATATTATTTTACTTATTTTTAAAACATTGAATAATTTGATAGTCATGGAAAACAAGAAAATATAAAATTAGGCCTTTGAATACCTAGTGCAACAATGCCTTCAAACCAATTTCCAAAAATCAACTCTAATGTGATCCTTTTCTAATTTATTAGACTTCCAGGAGAAACATTCCCATTTTCCTAATTCTACCCAATTTAGGTGGCACTATTTTGACTCACTAACTTACCATACCAAATCCTTCCCTCTTTTCTAATCTCGATCAAGCGTTAGAAGACTAGAAATACTTGAAGAAAAGTTAACCCTGATTGGTGGGATATATCCTAAAGACTAACTCCTCTTGCTCCAATACTCGCATATGGTCAAAATGGTCTTTTATAGCTAGTAATGTAGGTTATGGCTCATGGCTATCAAAAAAGGATAGGCTCAAGTAATTATTTAAGGGTAATAAAATCAAGAATCATTGTCAAACAGATCTAAACATGCTTTGATAAAATACTTTTCTTTTCTCTTTTTTCTTGTGGATCACTCTAGACTTCCTTTTTTTGGGTTTTCACCCTAGAGGTCATTTCCTTTTCACCACTTCTTTTGACAGTGGTTCATCTCATCAAAATGGCTCACAGAACTTTCTGTTCATTTTTTTCTTTTATCGATTGCTTCAACTTTCATGTAAACAATTTGAACTTGACTCCTTAGAAACAAACTTTTACTCCATTCTTTTCATTTTTTCTGTGTTGGTTCAAAATACCCCTCCTCACTTATTTTATTTTTCTTGGTTTCGTACTTCACTTTATTTCGTGCCTCTTATTCTCAAGGCATTCCAAACGTCCTTCACTTTCAAACACATTTTCATCTTCTTTGTCCCCAATGTAGGGGTAATCTTTGGTTTGGGTTGAATCGAAAAGAAAAAAGCACTAGGCTCAAAGGAGATAACAAATCATATTTTTCTTATTTTCTTTTTTTGAGAAAGGAGATCAAGGAATGCCAAATATAATCCCATAATTAGATACCTTTAAAGAAAAACAACCTTTAGTTGGACGAAGTTTTGGGTTATTACCTTATTCAGAGGAAATTCACTCAAAATTTTTCTAGGATTTTCCCGTGATTCCTGAACACTCATTAATGTTATCCTTTTGGCCTAAATAAAGTAGAAACGAGTCACATTATTGAAGTTGATCTCTGAATTTGGTTTAAGATCACTCCTGCAATTGATATTCAATACCTGAAAGAATCAAAGAATTAAAGAATCAAAAAAATTAAAGAATCCAAAGAATTAAAGAATCAAAAAATAATGAAATGTTTGTCACTTGAGAAATATATATATATGAAACAAGCATCATAAACAAATAAATTGAAATAGCTTCCCTTACAAAGGACCCCCAATGCTTGCGAGCAAAATCAATTGGGATGATTCAGGGTATTACTCTGCAACGGTCCTGAAGATGCAACCAGGTCCCTTGTGATTCGATCGTTTACCATTTACCAAAAAACTGGAGTGAGTTTCAGCTACCCCACTTCTACTATCAATTTTGCTCTTTCTTGCTTCTGTTTCAATGTTGAATTCTCGGTTTTTGAAGCATCGATGTAACTTCTCCTTTGGTTGCCCCTGTTTGGTCTGAACTTCTTGGTTTTCATCTTCAGAATGACGTTAATAATTCCATGATTCGAAAAAATTTACCCCATTTTCATTGTTTAGGGTGATCAAATGCCCCAGTCTTTGAACTTTTTGCAGTCCCTGAATTTTTCCAATTTCAAACTTTCATCTGCTTCATTTTCAACCAAAAATCTGCGGTAAAAACTTGAGTAAACTTTACTCTTCAACTTGGTTTCAGATTTTCACCATTTTAGTGGATATTCTATCACTTCTTAGCTTTGTTAAGATCTGCATGCCTGCTAACCCTGTGTCTTCTCAATTTATCGGCATCGTAATCGAACACTGCATTGTTGCTTCCATAGCTCAAAATCTGATCTTCTGGAATTTCTATAGATGCCCCAACTGTTTTGAATTGAACCTGTTATATTTTTTTTTATTTTTTTCTAGTTTTTCTTTTGTGTTTTTTTTTCAAGAAAACCTTTCAAACTGAACCCTTGTGTGAGATAAATTTCCATTCAAATCTCTTTCATCTGCATTTGATCTTGATGACTTTCTTTCTCGATCTTCCTGACTCCAAGAAGTATGACAACTGATATTTTGATTCTAAGACTAACTGATCTTTTTCATGTTACCTAAGTGATCATCAAAAACTTTATGAAATTTCTTAATCTTAACATATTTTAATTATGCTTGTCAAAATGCAATGTTACTTTAAAAGCAAGATTTTAAAATAAAATGTAATGTCTTTTTATTTTATATTATCCTAAAAATGCAATATTTAAATGATTCAATGCATGAGATATCGATTTCAAGAGCTAGTCATTAGACAACACACATTTAACCAAAAAGTCGAATACAAGGAGAAGCCAATTTGTTGATAGAAGATAGATGGCTCGAGCTTCTTGGTTGATCACTTCATTCAGTCTGGTTTGGCAATTGTACTAGTATGTCGATGAAAATTTGTTAACGAGTCTTTCACTTTATTGAGCAAAATCTACACATATCCGACATTTCCTATACTTGGTTCTGAAGTTGATCCTCGATTCTATCTTTTCATCATCTGGGTAACTATCTCGTCTTGGCTTTTGAAGTGTTTTCCTTCACTTGAAACCTTGGTTCAAAACTTGCAAACTGATTTTCCGCATGTCGTGTCATACTTTCTGAATCCCTCTTCTATTTCTCAGCTTCATCCTTCAATAATTCTCGTCATCCATGAAAGTTGAACATCAATCCTAGGCTTGCAATTCTTTTTTCTTCTCTGAGTCTTCATTCACCAATGCTAACCTTAGGATGCCCTAATTTATTCGCCAAATATCCACTTTTTGACTATCTTCGCCTTCAAATTATCGCGTCTTATTTATATCTACACTTGCCCCCAAACCCTACTTGAAGCTTGAACAATTGTTGAACTCAATATAAGTCTAATTCTTTTCACCTAATAGAACGGTTGTAACACCCCGAATTTTCACCCAATTTAAAACCCTAAATTCAAATCAAAATCCCTAATTTTGAACCCTAAAAATTAGGGATTTTTATGACTCAAACCGAATTTGAATTCAGGGAAAAATTTGTAATTTCTAAAAGTCTGAAGGTCCAGTTGTTAGATTTTAAAAACTTCAGACCCTTAATGGTTAGTTTTACCATTTTAAAAATGGTAACAATTTCCTTCTTCCTTTTTCCGTTTCAAACTTATTTTGGGGGTTTAATTATCAATTAATTCTGTGTAATATTTTGGTTGATCCTTGTCTCTCTTTCTCTCATTTGAGTAAGCATCTGAGAATCGTTTTTCCCCTTCCAATTGTTCATTTCTTGTTCGTTTCAATTTCCTGGTAAGTGTTCTAATCACTTTTGTTTCGGTTTTAAATCATTTTTGGTTGGGAAATTATGTTTGTTGGTTGTTGCAATCAAATCTGAGAATAAGGGAGTTTTAGATCTTATTTTTGAATCTGGAAGCACGGGGAGATTATGGTCTCAGTTTGAATCCGGTTTTAGTGGTTTTAATCGAATCAGATGGGTTTATGGTTTACTTAAATTTTTTTGTTTTTGGTTTAGGAGACTTTTAAAATCAGTTTCAGATCGAATTAAGGGTGTTAAAGTCAAAATCCGGTGAAAGAATCGAACCTAAGAGAATCTGGAATTTTCCAGATTTTCCTAGAAAATCTGGAAAACACATATTTTCTCGGGAAAATATGAAATTTCTAGATTTTTACGGGAAAATCTATCCCGAATGTAATCCGACCCGAAAATCGATCTAACCCAACCCGAAACTTGATCCGTTTTACTGACGTCATCTGCTGACATCACTGCTGACGTGTTGATGTCAGCATTGACCAGTACTGACGTCAGTGTTAACCAATGCTTATGTCAGCGTTGACTTTTTTAGACCCGATCCCACTCTATGTTTTTCGACGTCCTGAGTTCAATGGCGTTGTACGTTTTTTTCGAAATTTGAACCCGAAGTGTCGTTTTTAAGCCTTTTTAGTTCTAACATTTATCTATAAGTTATCTTTATCGGATTCTGAAATAGTTACTATTTGGTTTAGTTGACGTGGATTCAGACCCTGAGTTTCTGCCTCCTCCTTCTCTTGGCCGACCTATTCCTCAGACATCGGGACACACATGTGAGTTTTTGTTTTAATTATGTTTTGTGTACTTATCGGTTTAGTGGCATAGTAGTGTGTCTAATATTTTGTTACTCGTATGTTCTACACCCGCTCGATCTAATGGTAGAGACGAGTCTAGTAGACGTCATTCTCGACGTTGAGCTTTCTGTTTCAGGTTTGTCTCTCCCGCTACTTTACTGTTTTCCGTTGTGTGCAGATTCTATTATTCTGTATAAACATGTTGATTACACCATTTCTGTAATTCTCTGTACATACATCATATTGTCATACTCTGTCATTTAATTTCATATCTGATCTTGTTTATCATGCATGCCTCCTGTTAGAATTTAAGGCAAGCATTCTGATTCCTTATCTATTCATATCATTGCATTGGTTGGTTTGACTGTTCGGGGAAGTTCAGTGATTTTATCAATTCTGTTCAGTGTCTCCACCTTTGGGTCAAGATTCCACTTCTGTTCAGCGGCTCCACCTTCGGGTCGAGTTTCCACTTCTGTTGGTAACGGAGTTAGAGTGGTTCAGGGGAACTTACTCTTCTATTGGCGTTCGGAGTTGGGTGCATTTCATGCATACATTACATCATATGTTTTGCTCTGTTCTCTGATTCTGATTATCTACACACTAGAGACACACTAGGTTCCCTAGTATACACTCTTTCAGTTTCTGTTCTAGATTCTCAGACCTAAGCTTCATAAGGTACCTGGAGGATTCTGAACTCAAACCATTTTATGTATGTTACAGTTTTAGACTCCGGATTTATTACATTATATTTTGGTTAATATTTTATGTTGTATTGGACTTTGGATTTGGGATTTTTATTCAGATTTTCTAAACTATTGATGTTTATTAAATTTATGGGTTGAACTCAAATTAATTGTATGATCAGTTTTTCATTATTTTCTATTATTATTTATATAATATTTTATCAAAAAATTATAATTAATTTATATAAACCCTAACTTGCAAAACAAGTTTCAATAACGTAAACCCTAAGATTTAATTTAAGAAGTTAGGTTAAATTTAAGGGTTATATTTAATGGTATCAGAGCCCGGTTCAACCCATGGACTATGAGGTCCAAAATGATTTTGAATCGAAAATGATTTTTGTAATCCTATTTTGGTAATTTGAAATCTTGTTTTGACCTGTATTTAAATTTTTGAAATATTTTGAATATTATTCCAAGTACCGGTGCTAATATAGGATTTTTTTTTCTATTTTCTATTGATGTACTACTATGCCACCACGTAGGGAGAGATCGGGGCCGAGGCTATGGCCGAGGTCGTTCTGTTAGTGATGTCCCGCCTCTTATGGACCCGCCACTGGATCAGAGTTTTGCCCAAGACATAGGATGGGAGGATCGACCTGAGATTCAGACCGAGGCTCAGCAAGCCGAGGTTAATCAGCCCGTCCAAAGTGAGGGACCATATATTTCTGGAGACAATGAGATTGTCAGTTTAGATTTTGTCACCATGCAGAGAGAGATGCTCCGGTATCTGCGATAGACAAAGGGTGTCAGGAAACCCATTTTTACTAAGTTTTTGGCTGCTGACATGACTATGTTCGATGGTAAGACCGGTACAAACCCAGTAGATGCAGAGTATTGGCTAAAGACCCTTAATTGGTGGGAGGCTGATGAACAAGTGACTGCTACAGATCATATCAGTTGGAAGTTTTTTCGTCAGGCTTTTGAGGACAGATATGAGGGGCCTGAGTATCTGGCATAGTGTCGTGATGATTTTATGAACTTGCAACAGAACGACATGACTGTAAATGGTTTTGAGATAGAGTTTCTGTGTTTGCTACAGTATGCTCCTAGACTTGTTACGACCAAGAAACAAAAGTGTGAGTACTTTATGAAAGGAATTCGGGTGCCAATCAAGATTTCCGAGCCACTCACCATGACACCGAGTATAAGATGATCATTCGATGAGCCAGGACAATCAAGCGTAATGAGCTTTTGAGGGTTCAACAGGAATCCCAGGGTCAAGACAGAGCCATACATCATCCAGTAGTATCAGTACAACACAATCAGGGATACCAGTCTAGGAAAAGGGACAAAGATGAGTTTGAGCCTCAAAGTTCTTCACGGGCTAGGCCAGCAGTGTCTGTTGTTCCGGCTGCTAGTGAAGTTGGGTCCACTAGTACGCGTGCCTTGCCATAATGTTCCTTCTGCAAAAAGTGACATTCAGAAGAGTGTCGTATGCGGAGTGGAGCTTGTTTTTGTTGTGTTTCTTATGATCACCGTCTCAAGGGATTGTTCATTGTCACCACAGTCAGGTTATGCTCTAAGGCAGTCTCAGGCTTCAGTTCAGACCCCTGCTGGGGGAAGAGGTCAGGGTAGACCTACTGCATTTGGTACCAGTGGTATAGGCAGACCTAATCAATTTAGAGGATCAACCAGATCAGGGGGATATCAACCCGGGTTGGTTTATGCTACGAGGAGGCATGAGGACCTAGATGAGCCAGACATCATCGTTGGTACTTTTTCTATACATGTTATTTCTTTTTTCGCACTGTTAGATAATGGACCGACACATTCGTATGTCTCTAGCTCTGTATCTTAATATTTGGAAATTACTATAGAGGATACCAGTAGTTCGGTTTTAGTTTACAATCCAGTAGATAACCCTGTTGAGGTTACCAAAGTGTATAAAGATTGTCCTCTTGAGGTTCAAGGGGAAATCTTTCCTGTTAATCTGATGGAATTACCGTTTGAAGAGTTTGATCTGATACTTGGGATGGATTGGTTATCAGCACACCGTGTTACGTTGGACTATGAGCATAAAAGGACCACTCTGAGGACTTCTGATGATCGTGAGGTAACTCTTATCGGTGAACGTAGAGAGTATCTATCTAATGTTATTTCTGCTCTGAAAGCTGAAAAGATGATTAGAAAGGGGTTTGTGGCATATCTTGCTTATATCCTTGATCCGAGACAATCTGATTCTAGGATGGATAAGATCCGAGTTATAAGAGAATTTCCTGATGTTTTTCCAGAAGAGTTACTGGAATTACCTCCTAAGCGGGAAGAGGTGGAGTTCGATATTGATTTATATCCAGGGACTACTCCAGTATCTATGGCATCGTACCAGATGGCTCCGAAAGAACTTAAGGAGCTCAAGGTTTAGTTACAAGAACTTTTGGAAAGATGTTTTATGTGATTCAGTGTTTCTTCGTGGGGAGCTCCTGTTCTATTCGTTAAAAAGAAAGATGGTTCGCTCCGTCTCTACATTGACTACCAGAAGTTGACCAAGTTGACCATCAAGAATAAATATCCTTTTCCCCGTATCAATGATCTGTTTGACCAGTTCCGAGTAGCTTTTGTGTTTTATAAGATAGACATGAGATCTAGTTATTACCAACTCAAGGTTAAGGATTCTGATGTATTCAAAATAGCTTTCCGGACTCGATATGGTCACTATGAGTTTCTAGTAATGCCCTTCAATCTTACCAATGCTTCTGCATTATTTATAGACATGATGAATAGGGTGTTTCGACCCTATCTGGATCAATTTATGGTGGTCTTTATTGACGATATCCTGGTTTACTCTAAATCTGAAGATGAGCATGAGCATCATCTCCATATTGTGTTACAAACTCTGAGAGAGAAATAGCTCTATGCAAAATTCAGTAAATGTAAGTTTTGATTATCTGAGGTTGTTTTTATTGGTCATGTTGTTTCAGCTAAGGGTATTTAGGTTGACCCAAAGAAAATTGAAGCTACCATGGAATGGAAACATCCAAAGAATGTGGTAGCGATCAGTAGTTTTCTGGGGTTAGCTGGTTATTATTGGAGGTTTGTGGAGGGTTTTTCCTCTATCGCTGCTCCTTTGACTAAACTTCTGAGGAAAGATGTTCCGTTTACCTGGTTTGAGGCTCAACAAGCGAGTTTTGAGAAACTCAAATCTGTTCTGACATGAGCACCAGTTCTGACACAGCCAGAGTTGGGGAAACCTTATACAATTTACAGTGATGCTACATACACCGGTGTGAGATATGTTTTGATGCAGGATGGGAAGGTAGTGGCTTATGCTTCTCGACAGTTGAAACCACATGAGTGCAACTATCCTACCCACAATCTGGAGTTAGCAACAGTGATCTTTACTCTGAAAATCTGGAGACATTATCTCTATGGAGAGAAGTGTTACATCTTCACAGATCATAAGAGTCTAAAGTACCTTCTCACTCCGAAGGATCTTAATTTGAGGCAGCGTCGTTGGTTAGAGCTTCTGAAGGATTATGATTGTGAGATTGATTATCATCCTAGTAAGGCTAATGTCGTTGCGGATGCTTTGAGTCGCAACACTATTTGAGATCTGAGAGCACTGTTTACTCGGATGAGTTTGTTTGAGGATGGTAGTCTGTTGGTAGAGCTCCGTGTTATTCCTACGCTGATATCTGATATCCGGACGGAGCAGATTAGTGATCCTTTCTTGGCTCATCGTATTGCGGAGGTCAATGAAGGAACATCTCAGACTTTTCTATTAATTAGGATGGAGTTTTTTGTTTTCGGGGTCGATATTGTGTTCCTACAAATTTTGAGCTGAAACAGGTTATTCTTCGGGAAGCTCATGACAGCCCGTATTCTATGCATCTTGGTGGTGATAAAATGTATAAGAATCTCTGGGAGAAGTATTGGTGGAAAGGTCTCAAGCGAGACGTTGTCAATTTTCTATCTAGGTGCTTGACTTGCCAGAAAGTTAAAGCAGAACATCAGCGTCCGTCTGGGCTTCTTCAGCATATTTAGATTCCTTAGTGGCAATGGGAACGTGTGACTATGGATTTTGTTAGTGGTTTACCTTTGACTCCGTCGAAGAAGGATTCTATCTAGGTCATTATTGATTAGTTAACTAAGTCTATGCACTTCATTCTTGTCAAGACCACTTATCCGTTGAGTAAATTAGCCAGGTTGTATATTTATGAGATTATTCGGTTTCATGTGGTGCCTCTGTTTATTATATCTGATCGGGATCCGAGGTTTACGTCAAAGTTCTGAGATTCTCTGTATTTTGCTCTAGGTACTCGGTTGAACTTCAACACTGTTTATCACCCTCAGAACGATGGTCAGTCTGAGTGAGTGATTCAGATCATAGAGGATATGTTGAGAGGATGTATTCTGGATTATAAAGGTAGTTGGGAAGATTTCTTATCGCTTGCAAAGTTCGCATACAATAACAGTTATCAGGCCAGTATTAAGATGGCACCTTATGAGGCTCTTTACGGGCGTAAGTGTCGTACCCCTATAGGATGGACTGAGCTTAATGAGCACCGGTTATTGGGACCAAATCTTGTGCATGAGGTTGAGCAGACTGCCAGATTGATTCGGGATAGACTTAAGGCTGCTTTTGATAGACAAAAATCATACGCTGATTTAAGGTGTAAGGATCTAGAGTTTGAGGTTGGTGATGAGGTTTTCCTGAAAGTATCTCCTTGGAGGAAGGTACTCCGTTTTGTCCATAAATGCAAGCTCAGTCCCAATTATATTGGACCTTACCGGATTATAAGGTGAGTTGGACCTGTAGCTTATCAGCTTGAGTTACCACCAGAGCTTAAGCGAATCCATGATGTTTTCCACGTGTCTCTACTAAGACGATATCGAGCTTATCCGTCTCATGTTCTGTTAGTTGAGGAGTTTGAGATCCGTCCAGATCTGTGTTATGTGGAGGATCCAGTTGAGATCATTGCTTAGGACCAGAAAGTCCTTCGGAGAAAAACCATTAAAATGGTTAAGGTTTTGTGGCGTAATCGAGGTTATGGTCAGGCTACGTAGGAGCTCAAATCTTTTATCAAAGCTCAGTATCTGCATCTCTTTGCTCCAGGTAAATTTCGAGGATGAAATTTCTGTAAGGGGGAAGAGTTGTAACACCCCAATTTTCACCCAATTTAAAACCTTAAATTCAAATCAAAATCCCTAATTCGAACCCTAGAAATTGGGATTTTTCTAACTCAAACCGAGGATCAATTTGTAATTTCTAAAAGTCTAAGGGTCTAGTTGTTAGATTTTAAAAAGTTCAGACCCTTAATAGGTAGTTTTACCATTTTAAAAATGGAAACAGTTTTCTACTTCCTCGTTTCCGTTTCAAACTTATTTTGGGGTTTTAATTATCAATTAATTCTATGTAATATTTTGGTTGATCCTTGTCTCTCTCTCATATGAGTAAACATCCGAGAATCGTTTTTGCTCTTCCAATTATTCCTTTCCTGTTCGTTTCAGTTTCCTCGTAAGTGTTCTAGTCACTTTTGTTTCGGTTTTAAATCGTTTTTGGTTGGGAAATTATGTTTGTTGGTTGTTGCGATCGAATCTGAGAATAAGAGAGTTTTGGATCGTGTTTTTGAATCTGGAAGCATGGGGAGATTATGGTCTCAGTTTGAATTTGGTTTTAGTGGTTTTAATCGAATCGGATGGGTTTATGGTTTATTTAAATTGTTTTATTTCTGGTTTAGGAGAGTTTTAAAATCAGTTTTAGATCGAATCAGGGGTGTTAAAGTCGAAATCCAGTGAAAGAATTGAACTTGGGAGAATCTGGAAAACTAGATTTTCTTGGGAAAATCTATCCTGATTGTAACCCGACCCGAGACCTGAGACTTGACACGAAAACCGATCCAACCCGACTCGAAACTCGACCCATTTTGCTGACGTCACTGCTAACATCACTGCTGACATCATCTGCTAACGTCACTGTTAATGTCAGCGTTGACCTGCTGACGTCAACGTTGACTTTTTCAGACTCGATCTCACTTTATGTATTTTGACGTCCTGAGTTTAATGACGCTGTCCGTTTTTTAAAATTCGAACCCAAAGTGTCATTTTTAAGCCATTTTAGTTCGAACATTTATCTAAAAGTTATCTTTATCGGATTCTGAAATAGTTACTGCTTGGTTCAGGTGACGTAGATTCAGACCCTGAGTTTCTGCCTCCTCCTCCTCCTAATCCACCTCTTGTTCATCAAACATCATGACACACACGTGAGTTTTGGTTTAATTTTGTTTTGTGTACTTATCGGTTTAGTGGCATAGTAGTGTGTCTAATATTTTGTTACTCGTAGGTTCTACACCCGCTCTATCTTGTGGTAGAGTCGATTCCAGTAGACTTCATTATCGATGTGTCTCTTCACTACTTTACTGTTTTCCAATGTGTGCAGATTCTATTATTTTGTATAAGCATGTTGATTACATCATTTCTGTAATTCTCTGTACATACATCATATTGTCATACTCTGTCATTTAATTATATATTTGATCCTGTTTATCATGCATGCCTCCTGTTAGAATTTAAGGCACGCATTTTGATTTTGTATCTGTTCATATCATTGCATTGGTTGGTTTGACTGTTCAAGGAAGTTAAGTGATTTTATCACTTCTGTTCAGTGTCTCCACCTTCGTGTCGTGATTCCACTTCTGTTCAGTGGCTCCACCTTCGGGTCGAGTTTCCATTTCTGTTGGTGTGACGGAGTTAGAGTGGTTCAGGGGAACTTACTCTTCTGTTGGCGTTCGGAGTTGGGTGCATTTCATGCATACATTACATCATCTATTTTTCTCTGTTCTCTGATTCTGATTATCTACACACTAGAGACACACTAGGCTCCCTATCTTATACCCTTTCAGTTTCTGTTCTAGATTCTTAGACCTAGGTTTCGTACAGTACTTGGACGATTCTAAACTCAGACCATTTTATGTATGTTACAGTTTTAGACTGCGGATTTATTATAGTATATTTCGGTTAATATTTTATGTTGCATTGGACTTTTTATTTGGGATTTTTATTTGGATTTTCTGAACTGTTGATGTTTATTAAATTTATGGGTTGAACTCAAATTAATTGTATGATCAATTTTTCAGAATTTTCTATTATTATTTATATAATATTTTATCAAAAAATTATAATTAATTTATATAAACCCTAACTTGCGAAACAAATTTCAATAGCGTAAATCCTAAGATTTAATCTAAGAAGTTAGGTTAAATTTAGGGTTTAAAACGCTGTTGGGAACATGGGTAGATTGGTTCTGTGAATCCTTTAACCCATGGTCATTCAAGTGAGAAATTGTAGTCATGTATATCCGTTTGGAAGCTGGAACAGGAACCATCCCATGAATTTACTTCTCATTTTCTTTTCCTTCCCTCTCTTCGGTTTGGTGATGGATAATTCCCCCATCACTGCCTCATCATTGCACCATCATTTATTTAATCATTGCCTCAATAATGATAGCCATTATGGCCATCATCATCACTCCCCTCCAAATTGCTTCCAAACCCCCGAATGCACCACTTCTTCTCAACCAATTCCTTTTCAATTGAAAACCGTCTCCTATTTCATCCATCACCAATTCAAAAAAACTCCCCTAGTTGCCGAGAGATTATTTTCATATCTCCACCAAAATTCATTCCCCCATCATCATCGTCTCTGATGGATCATTAACCTCTCCTCCCCTTCCGTTTTTTTCTTTAAAATAATGATCTCAATCATTCTTTAATCTCCTCATCTCCGAACCATTAATAACTTCATAACCGACCACTCTTTCAACTCCATCATCAATTCCCTTTTTATATTTTCATTATTATTTTTATTATATTTTATTATTATTATTTATTTACATAATATTATTTTTTTCTATTTAATATTTACTTGTGACCTTATTTATTCTTGAGTACCCGGATGAAATTTGGGTATTACAGGTACCTAAAGCAAAATAAAGTGATCCCAAAACTTTAATGTGAACCTCGTATCTCAATCAGAAACAATAGATAAAGGTACCCTATACAACTGAACAATCTTCAATATATAAAGTCGAGCTAACTTATTCAAATTGTAGTTAGTTCGAACAAGAATGAAGTACGCGAACTTAGTCACTCGATCAATAATAACCACTGGCAAAATCCATAGTCATATGCTCCCACCTCTACTGAGGAACCTCTATATGCTGAAGAAGTCCAGACGGACGTTGATGCGCTATTTTTACCTTCTTACATGTAAAACACTTGGACACAAATCCGATAACATACCTTTTGAGACCTTTCCACCAATATTTTTCAAAAATATCCTTATACATCTTGTCTTCACTAGGGTGTATAGAATAAGGACTATCATGTGTTTCTCAAAGAATAATTTATTTCAACCCAAAGTTCTTTGGAACACAGTAACGACCCCAAAATCATACAAAATCATCTTGATAAATAGAGTAATCCTGAGATGTACCCTCATTAACTTCTTTAATGTGGTGGGCCAAGAAAGGATCACTGTTTTGTTCATTCTTAATGTCAAAAATCAGAGTAAGAACAACACGAAGCTCTACCAACAGACTATCATCATCAAACAAACTCATTCGAGCAAATAAGGCTCTCAAATCCGAAAATAGCATTGCGACTCAAGGCATCTACAACAACAATAACCTTACCTGGATGATACTCAATCTCATAATCATAATCCTTCAGAAGCTCTAACCAATGTCATGGTCTCAGATTAGGTTCCTTTTGAGTGAGAAGATACTTTAAACTTTTATGATCCTTGAAAATATAACAATTATCTCCATAGAGATAGTGTCTCCAAATTTTTAGAACGAAGATCACACATCTAACTCAAGATCGTCGGTAGGATAGTTACGCTCATACGATTTTAAGTGCCAGAAGAGTAAGCCACTACCTTTCCATCCTATATCAAAACACAACTCAAATCGGTGCATGAAGCATCACTGTACACAGAATATGGTTTCCCTAACTCAGGCTTTATCAAAACTTGTGCTTCATTCAAAACAAATTTAGGTTTCTAAAAACTATATTAAAAACTATATTGATGAGCCTTAGACCAAACAAACGAAACATCCTTCCTCAGAAGTTTGGTTAATGGTGCAACGATAGTAGAGAAATCCTAAACAAATCTCTGATAATACCCGACCAAACCCAAAAGCTACGAATCTCTAAAACATTCTTAGGATACTTCTAATCCATAATAACTTTAATTTTCTTCGGATCGACTTGAATACCTTTAACCGAAACAATATGCCCCAAGAACAAAACCTCAAATAGCTAGTACTCGTACTTATGAGCAGCCTTGGTTTTAGAGTAAACCAAGATATCGTCAATAAAGACCACAAAAACTGATCCAGATAAGATTGGAACACCATATTCATCATGTCTATGAAAGCGACAGAGACATTAGTAAGTCCAAATGGTATCACAAGGAACTCGTAATGATCATAACGTATTCGAAATGTTGTTTTAAACACATCAAAATCATTAACCTTGAGTTGATAATAAACAGATTTCAAGTTTATCTTAGATAACACTAAAGCTCCTCAGAACTGAACAAAGAGGTTATTGATGAGAGCAAGAGGATATTTATTTTTAACATTCAACTTATTCAACTTTCGGTAATCAATACACAGATGAAGTGATCCATCATTCTTCTAAAAAAAGATAAGAGCTCCCCATGGAAAAACACCAGGTCAAATAAACCCTCTATCCAAAAGTTCTTGTAACTGAATTTTTAACTCCTTAAGCTATTTAAGATCCATTCGATAGGGTGTCATAGACACATGAGTCGTCTCGGGATACAACTCAATCTTCTCACGCTTAGGTGGTACTCCCAGTAGTCCTTCCAAAAATACGTCCAAAAAGTCTCTCACAACTCAAATCTTATCCATCCCTGAATCAAACTATCTCACATTAAGGATGTATGCAAGATAAGCAACTGACCCTTTTCTAATCATCTTTTCAGATTTTAGAGCCGATATCATATTAGACAAAAAAAACTCTACACTCACCCATAAGAATCACCTCACGATCATCAAAGTCCTCAAAGTCGTCATTTTCCTTTCACAATCCATATTAATTCTTTGAGCTGACAACTAATCCATAGAGAATATAAGATCGAACTCCACAAAAGGTGACTCCATCATATTAGCTGAAAATATTTCCCCTTGAACCTCAAGTGGAAATTTTTTATAAAATTTGGTAACCTCAACAGGATTACCTAAAGGACTATAAATAGTGACTAAACTACTGGTATCTTCTATCGAAATTTCTAAACAACCAAATACTAAGCTAGAAACATAAGAGTGAGAGGTTCCATTTTCCAGAAGTACAAAATATGAAATAGAATGAATAGAAAAAGTATCGTTAATAACATCTGTCTCATCCTTGTCCTCATGTATCTTGGTAGCATAAACCAACCCTGACTGAGTTGTCCCTGATCCAGCTAATCCTCTATACTGAGCAGATCTACCTCTACCATCAACACTTGAAGCAGAAAACCTAACCTAACCTCTTCCCCCAGTAGGGGTTTATACTGAAGCTTAAGAGTGATTTAGAATATATGCAGACGAAGGTGAAACAAGACAGTCTTTAAAATGATGCTCAAAAGATCTACAATGAAAACAAGCTCCATTCTTCCTCCTACACTCACCGGAATGCCACTTCTTGCAAAAAGAACATTGTGGCAACCCACAGGTATTAGTGGAACCAACACCACTAGTAGTCAGAACAACAGAAGTTGTTGGTCTAGCCCAAGAAGAACTTTGATAGTTAAATTCATCTTTTTCCCTTTCCTAGACTGGTTTCCCTGACTCTACTAAACAGATACAGTTGAATGTCTTCTACCTCGATCAGTACCCTGAGATTCTTGTTGAATCCTTAAATTCTCGTTACACTATAAGGTTCTAGCACATCGGGTGATCTCCTTATACTCAATATCATGATGCAAGGCGACCTCAATCTTAATTGATACCCAAAGTCCTCTCAAAAATTACTCACATTTTTGTTTCTCTATATTAACCAAATCCAGGACAAACTAAAGAAGCCACAAAAACTTCATCTCATAGTCGTTTACAGATATACCGTTCTATTGTAATGTCATAAAAATTTCTCGGGATTTTGTTAGGTATGCAGGTCCCACATAATGGTATTGGAAATCTTGATGAAAAAATTCCCAAGTGATTTGACTAGTGATAGCAACTCTCTCCTCTGCCTCTAACTAGTTTTGGGTTTTTCTCTAAAGTAAAGACATTTTTACTCTCAATTTCTTATCTTTCGGACAATCCATCTCAACAAATAGTTGTTGAAGTTTCTTCAATCAATACTTTGTATCTTTTGAGTTGGTACCATTCTTACCATCAAACATAATCATGCCAGCAGCTCAAAACTTGGGGAAAATGGGTTTCCTAACACCCCTCTCTGAAGAAAGAGGTAACGAAGCGACTTTTTCTGAATAATAACAGAATCCAAGTTCATTGTTTCATTATCCCCGAAGAAACATTTTAATGAAAAAAATTCATTTGGAATATATTATTTTAAAATAACCCTAAAAAATATTGTCTAAATCTAAAAAAAATTCTAGCGATACCAATTTTTATATTCGAGTGACGCTTCTCAGTAGGTTTAAAAAAAGAAAAGAAAACATTGCTACACACCCGATTAGGCATGGTGATGAAAGCAAAAGTTGCGACCTTGTATTTGGATTTCTTGTTCCTAATAGGAATGACGACTCCCTCTAGCCTCCCGTGATAGCTGAAAAGTTCTCTAAGGGCAGTCCTTGAGACCCTTCTACTTAAACTATCAACAAAAATACTTCATTCTCCATTCTTCATCGGCTGTCTCATAGATCCATACCCATTCTCAGGTGATTTTTTTTTTCTTTTCAAAACTTGTATATATTATAGTTTACGTATAAATTATAAATGAGAAAAAAAATTAGGGGAACAGTAGCCTCTGACCCTCTGCCACAATATGAACGGTTCTCTCTATATAATATACTAATATATTTTTATATCTTGGTTCATTATATGTATATTAATATTCATGTTATATGTGTACATATGTTATGATTTATATTATATATGCAATATTATTTTGTTGTATATAATATATTAGTATATAGTTTAAGTTTAATATTTGAGAAGTTTATATACTCTCCTATATATCCATATATAGTTTATTACTATACTTTTTTATATATTATTCTTTAGATAAAATTTTATTATATGATTTTACTGTATATGTTTTTTGTGATAATATATTATGTCTTAATATATACTATTTTTATGTTTTAAAATAATTTCTTTTTTATATTAATATAGTTAGGGGTGTACGTTCGATCAAGTTGAGTTAAAAATTTTGAGTTATTCGAGTTGATGCATCGTATTTTATAAATCAAACTTTATTTATTTTTTTATTTTGTTCGAGTTTAAGAAATTTGAGTCGAGTTTTAAGAAATTCATGTTATAGTACGATTTGATTGCAATTTAAATAATTTCTCTAATCATATAAGATATGTATAAATATATGTATATATTTCTTCATATGGTAATATTTATTCATATTTTTATATATTTGTGTATATATATATCATAAAAATTTTGAGAGACTCGTCTCAAACTTAAAAATAAATCATCTAATTATTAAAAGTTTTGAGTTATTCGAGTTATTAAAATTTTCATTTATAACTCAAACTTTATTTGAATTTTTTAATCGAGTGAAGGTTTTAAATTTTAAAATCGAATCAAAATGAATAGAATATTTTTCTTCTCGAATTTTGTTATTTATTTTCTCAAATTAAATTTTGCTCACCCCTAAATATAATAACGTTTATGTATATATGTTATCTTATTTTCTAAATGTCTTATATATGTTTATATAATAGGGCTTTTATGCGTGATATTTCTTATGTTTTAACATTTTTAAAATGATTTCATTTGTTTAAAAATTGTAATATATTGTTTCGTATCATATTATATATTAATATATCATGTGTGATTATTAAATTATATAGTATTGTAATCTTTTCCGTGTATATTTACTTAATTGTTTTTTATTATATTGTTTATATTATTTATTTGTTAATATTTTTTGTTTATATAATTTTATCATGTTTGATTAAGTTGTATACCCGTATATTAATTGTTAATGTGATGTTTTCTTTTTCGACGATAAACTCGGTCGTCAGTCTAAGGTATAGATGATAGTTTTTGTTTATTCCTGAAACATCAAAGTCCTTAGTATTTACTCGTTTGTATAACCAAGTTTAAATTTAATAATCACTTTAACCCAAAAAATTGATATTAGTAAAACAATAATTAATTAGATATTAATTTTGAATGGTGTGAAGTGTTAATCTTTCTCTATCTGGAATCGATTCCTGGACTTAAATATTTTAAAAAATCTATGATTTTATTTTTAATGGTATCTAGTCTATCAAAGTAATCAATAACGACTCTAAATTTTTAAAATAAGAGTTTTTTTAAAAAAATTCTTCTTTTAACCAATTTTCTAATAAAAACAAGATATATAATTTTTATTTATTTTTCATAACGGACGAAATTGTCACTATAAATAGTGGAGGTCACAATATTTGAGCTTAATTTAAAGGCTATATTATTGAGGTTGTTTTAATTAAAATAGAATAAAAAATTGAGGGATAGGAATAGAGTAAAAGATTTAAGATTAAATAAGTTAAAATATTATAGAAATGTTCTTAATTTTATATAATCATCAATTATTTTTAAAAATCTAACTAAGTTTATCAATTTAACTAATGTCATTGGGATAGAAAAATAAATAGGTGTCTTCTATTTAGCCCTAACCTTTCAAGAAGTCAAATCATTTTTGGTGAAAATTTGATCAAAACATTAATAGTTGTTAAGAAATAAGGGAAGTTAGGATATGAAAACTCTCACGAGATATATAAAATATTTGAAAATATTTCATCAATTAACGTCGGAATATTTATATTTTATAAACGAGTCTAATTTATAAGTTTAATTTAAGATTTTAAGATTTAATGTTTTTAATTTAAAATTTAATGTTAGAGTTTAAATTTTCTATTTAAAGTTTAAAATTTAAATTTTATACTGTGCAATTTAAATAGACATAGGGATGGAAACGGAATCTAAACCCGAACAGATTCAATCGGGTCAAATTTTTTAGTAGAAAATTCGATTTCGGGTCGGGTTTTTTTTAAGGGTGATCTCGGATCGGGTTCAAGTTTAGGGTGAAAAAATTCGACCCGACCCAACCTGGGACTAATAATGTAATTTTTCTATATATATTTTAGGGATATTTGTAATAATGATCATTTATATATATATATATTTTATACAATTAGGTCACTAAAATTATTTTTTATAATTAGGTCACTATTTTTTTTATTTTTTTCCAATTAGATCCCTATTTTATTTACAATTAAGTCCCTAAAATTTAAAATTTTTAAATGATTCGGGTCGGGTTGGGTCGGGTC
The DNA here is from genome assembly GCA_035048815.1 of Abelmoschus esculentus. Classification (NCBI taxonomy): domain Eukaryota; kingdom Viridiplantae; phylum Streptophyta; class Magnoliopsida; order Malvales; family Malvaceae; genus Abelmoschus; species Abelmoschus esculentus. Next base: position 5,383,926 of record JAUCBN010000002.1, read on the forward strand.
GTATTTTAAAGCTTAAAAATCAAATTGGGTCGGATCAAATTTTTTACCCTAAACTCGAGTCGGGTCGGGTGACATATGAAGGGTATGACTCTTCAGATCGGGTGCAGGTGGGCTGAAAATCCAACCCGACCCGTGTTCATCTCTAAATAGACATGCTTATGTAAAATAGTGTATAAGCTATAAATGAATGTTTTTGGTCACTAAAATTTGTGTAAAATACACTAATGTAACGAATATTTTATAATAGTTCGATAATTTATAAAAACTATAAAATGATTATTAATGATCATTAAGTAATAAATCAATAAAATTTAATAATGTTTTATAATAATTTAATATATTTATAGTTATTTTATAACTTTTAAAAGATTTACGACTAAATAATAATTTTTTATAATTTAATGACTGGAGTACTTTACCTGTAACTTTTCTAAACTTGGTCCCTAGTTTTTATCCTCGTTTGTCTCTTAATGTAAATCTTTTTCTTACTTTGATCCTTCAACGTTTATCCTATTAACCACAAAACTTAAAATTTTAATTTAGTCTATAAATTTATATTTCAGTTAAGGATTTAAAAAATGTGTTACAAAATCTAATATTATGGACTATGGAAAAGTTTACACGTACGTATACTAATTACTAATTAGGACCATAAGTACCAAATTTGAAAAAGTTAATAAATTACCCAATTCAGGAGTTTACTATTGCTTTAGACCAATAAAAACGTATGGATAAGGGAAATCCCGGGAGAGAAAATAGTGTACAAGCCATAAACACGAAAAGAGGAGCCACTCGTCTCTACGATTCCCATGGCGACCCTATCTTCTCCTCCTCCTCCGGCCACTCTTCCTTTCTCCACCACCAATTCCAAAACCCCACACCTGAAAACCCCACTACTCTTCTTCCCCAAACCACTAGGCACTGCTCTAACCACCGCTTTAGCCACTTCTGCATTGATTCTAACTTCCCCTCCCTCCTCCATCGCCTCCTCAACATACAGCATCTACTACGGCACCGCCGCCAGTGCCGCCAACTACGGAGGCTACGGTGGAAATTCCGACAAGAAAGCCTCCGCCGAGTACGTATACGACGTCCCAGAGGGATGGAAGGAGCGTTTAGTTTCGAAAGTCGAGAAGGGCACCAACGGGACAGACAGCGAGTTCTACAATCCGAAGAAGAGACAAGAGAAGGAGTACTTAACATTCTTGGCCGGATTCAGGCAGTTGGCTCCGAAGGACGTGATCTTAAACAACTTGGCTTTATCGGACGTGGAGTTGCAGGATTTGATTTCTGGGGCTGACAGTTTGGTTTCGGAGGAGAAGAAGGACGAAGATGGACAGGTTTATTATGTGTACGAGATTGATGGAATCGGGAAGCATAGTCTGATCTCGGTTACCTGTTCGAAGAACAAACTGTATGCTCATTTTGTTAACGCGCCGAGTCCGGAATGGAAACGCGACGAGGAGACTTTAAGACACATTCATGAGTCTTTTAAAACTGTTGGATAATCTTAAACTCACTCTAGTTTTGGTCTTAATGGTTGTAATATTACTGGTCATGTAAACTGCAGTTCCTTTCACTTGTTCGTTTTTCTTTATATTCGAAGCAAGTGAGCATTGCTACTTTCTTATTACTGCAATTTCAATGCAACAACATTTCAACTTGTGAATCTGCTAATTGCTATGTCTAATGTAATAATCCACGTCAAAAATTCAAGTAATTTGTAACTTTTGCACCCTCCTTACTTACAAATACAACTCTCTACAAGGACAAAATTAAGATCAAACGGTTAAGAGCAACAATAGTCTCTTAAGTTATTATACCATAAAATGCTACTACATCGGTCAAGAGAGCACGCGTTAGTTGGGACCTAATCTGTAGGATTAAATCCGAGGGTGGTCTTGGCCTTAAAAATCTCACCTGCTGAAACAAAACTTGCAGCCTACAGGCTACAGCTATTGCAAAGCATTCTGGCGGGATAAGGATCTCTTTGGGTGGTATGCCGAAAGTAAACCCTATTTCAATTAAATTTTAAAGAAATTGCTTAAGATGAGACCTATGGCAGAGAACTTATTTTCAGCAGGAATTTTTAGTAACATGACTACAAGATGGATCAGATGCTTGACAGCCTCACTTGTATCAATTCCTGCCATGCATTAACTCTGGTTGGTTCCTCCAAATCCTCTTATACCCTAAACCTCATTTTCCTTTGAGTTACCGAAGATCGATCAGCTGCTTTCACCTCCGCCGTTGTCCAAGGTCCGACTTGGTCGAGATTCTCATGTTCTTCTCTTTCAACTTGAGGCTCGACAGCACCCTTCTTAGCTCCACTTCCGCAGGTTTCACTTGAATGTCCGTATATATGTGCCAAAACAATGGCTTCTCTAGATCAATCAGAACAGCAAGCCTTGCATACCTATCCCTCCTACTGATATTAGTGTTATACACAATTCGGACAACGTCATGAATGATAACGACAAATATATGATTGCACCCCCCCCCCCCCCCCCCCGAGATTTACGTAGAAAAAACTTTCGTGAAAAATACAAAAAATTTACTGACGTCTAAAAAATGGAATACGGTCGTAGTGTGACATATAAACACATGAATGAGATTCTAATCTTGCATTCCGAGTTATTGTTACATCTCCTTGCAAAAATTCCAAAGCACGTCATCGAGAAATCCCTTGCCTCCAAATCCCCCAATATTAGGGCAGTTAGAAGGGGAGCATCCTAAACAACCGCGTAAAGCTCCCGATCAGTTTAAGGCCTCTAAATTTAATTATTTATATTTTTAATTTTTATTTTTATAATTTATCAAATAAATAAATTAATTTAAAGGTAATTTTTTTCTAAATAAATAAATTTAACAATTTATATAATGTGCTTGAAATATTAAATTAATTGTTTAAACTAATGAGATGAATAACAATTTATTTTCGATGTCATCTTTTGAGTCCAACACTAAAAATTAAATTCTAAGCCTTAACTCTAAATTCTAAATCGTAAATTTTAAACACTACACCAATACCTTAAACTCTAATCCTTAATCACAATCCTAATCTCTAAACCTATTTTTATTATTGGTGTATAAATAGGGCACCAAAAGGAGCAAATAATTTCTATTCGTAATTAAATAGAGTAAAAATCTCTTGTCCCATACCATGGCTCCTATTATAAATTCTTAAAAAATAAATTATAAACCCTAACCTTAATTTTTTACATCTTAAACCCTAAAAAATATACCACATTCGTAATTCCCTAAACCCTAACCACAACCCCTATTCTAGTATCCTAAACCTTAAACTCTCTAATTTAAAGTAGGAGTACCAAAGGAGGTTTTGAGTGTTTAAAGTGCTTCGCAATAGGTGCAAGTGTATACGTTTCAAGTTATAGTATAGATAGTTAACGTCTTCACAGAGATTGATGCTCCTTTTGGAATCTAATCTCTTGCACTGAAAATAAGACACAAATTGTTTATAGAATTGATGCTTAAATAAAATAAAATAATATAACAAGCAATTAAAGTAAATTGGAGTAATCAATAAGAGAGATGAAGCTGAGTTATTTTGAATTATGGAATGATGGACGAGTGAATTCTTCCTTGTAAGTGAGTGCTCGTGTCACTTAATTGTTCCGACAATTGGGCGTAATCAGATTACTTAATAGTCTGTTCATCGAATAATTGAGCAATTGCAACTAAGAGAATTGCTTGAGCAATTTAAGCGACTATCCTCAAGGTTAGGCAAAACGTTCTTCAATGGTCTCCGTTATCCCTAACGCGAAACTTTATTAATCGTACAATTTTCGATGATACATCCCTGTGTTAATCAAAGGTGTACAACAACTATCTTCCGCTTCTGTTAGCCGTTGAAATCCTGCACTTATCCCAAAGTCGAATTAGTTCTCACGCACTTGGTTCGAACCATGCTTATTCGTTTCATGAATATAATTCTCCCGAATCTAGATAAATGTATAGTTTATCGATGTCCTTTCCCAATTCTCTCGCAAATAATATGAATGCCAAGAATAAAAAAAACTTTATTAAGAACACAATAAATACTTAGATAGAATTCAAATTAAATCAATCCATAAAATAAAATAACCCAAGCCAATTTAAATTAGTTCACTGCTGAGAAAAATATCCAACAAGTAAATCCTCCTATCACTCGAATAAAACAAGAAAAAACAATAGGAAATCAACAACCCCTTTCTTCATTCTCTCTCGATCTCGCCTCCCCTAGTTGGTCAGCATGCTCTCTATTTTAAAGGGACTGGCTTGGTCAACTTAGGTGATAGAATAAAGCTTGAATTGGAAATAATCATAATAGAAAATTCTCTTCCTATCAAGTCTTTCCATCTTTACTTCAATCTTCAAAAATTATTTCCTTACTTTTGCAATTGACTTTATTTTCTTGAAATTCCTTCCAAATCGGTATCCTTTCACTAAGATATTGATTCCTGCAAATAAGGAAATATATCAAAGCAGTATCTTTTTCTACAAATATTAACCAAAACAAGAATTATATATAACAACTCAAGAAATTAAGTGAAAATGCATGAATAATTAATAATGCAATTAATAATGTGTCTAAGTCTAAGAATAATATATAAAAAGTGTAATAAAAATAGTACTTTTAGACACTTAACACACACCCAAACTCGAATTATTGTTTGTCCTCAAGCAATGCAAACTTAACAATTAATTGCCAAGGCATCCAATCTTCAAAGACATGCTTCAAGATTTAACTTCAAACCTCAGAACCGGGACACAAAGTATGATCACCTTTAAAAAAATTTCAGAGAACAAGCAATTTCCCAGAATCAAACTATAATACTCGTGACCAAGTGTGTGCGTAGTTATGTACAAGTTAATTTTCAAGAATCTATGTGAACAGTCTGTTTAACAAATTAATTGTTGGGGCATTAATCTTTAATTCTACTAGAGCCAGTTTCGGACACTTCTAGCAATTAAGCAATTTCTTTTTCTTTTAGTTTTGTCAACTAGAGCCAGTTTCGGGCACCTCTAGCGATTCTTCAATGCATACAGACTAGAGCCAATTTTGGGCACCTCTAGCAAGACATGCTTTTCAATTTTTTTAATTCACCCAAAATTATAACAACCTATATTCACTAAGTCTCTATCAATTAACGAGTCACAACTATGTAAAAAAATCAACATCATAGTAAAATTCTAAGTTCTTCAAATGTAATCCTAAAATTCTTGAGTTGATCACACAATTAGATTGTCCAAGAGGGGGTGAATTGACAATTAAAATTTTTGTTTGAAAGATTTGGTGAAAATTGGAAAAATTGAAGACTCAAGAATTATAATGGTTCAAGCCTCAAAACAAGTTCTACATCCACTACCTTAGCTCCCACTAAGGATTTTCTAACCAATTCACTATGAATTCTACCTTTTTCGAGGTTCAAGGGCTAACCTTTACAACAAGTCAATTTTCTACCCAAAAATTGACTTAAGCCTCACAAGAATTACAAGAGTTGAAGATAGGCAAATGAAATTTCTCTCATAAGAAATAATATGCCCCAAATACAAATTAACATTCCCCAAACTCAATTACAAACAAATGAATTGAGATACAAGAGTTAGGAGACAAAGATTTGTAATGAAGTGCTTGGAGTTGTATTGAATTGCTTTGATGTTTGCTTGAGGTTCAATAGTTGTTAATGCTACTTGAAATGCTTCATTTTATGCATTCTCATTGAATTCTAACCGTTGGTGTTGTTGGAATCATAAATATAGATGTTAGAGCTTTATCTTCCCACCATAAATGTACTTCTACAACAATCGGTATTAAAACTCGGGGTACTTGTTTCGAAACAGTACACAAATAGAAAGAGACGTTGTGTATTTATTATAGGGGTATATCGAAATGGCTTATAGCTGTATCGATATGAATATGAAACTGTGACACTTAATTTCGAAACGCCCTTAAGTCCGTTTCGAAACAGGTAAACAAACATTTAAAGCTTTAATTGTCACCAACTGTCAAAAACTTTTAAACTAAAATAACCGTTGGGAAAATTTGAAGGATATCGAAACGCTGACTAGGCATATCGAAACGCCTAATAATATTTAAATAATTTTAAAAGAAATAAATCACAGTTTTGAAACCTCAATTAACCGTTTTGAAACATAACTTGGCAGATTAAAAATTGTATCGAAACGGTACTAGACCGTATCGAAACGCCTGGGAAAAACTTTAGAACATTCATTGAAAATAAAGCTGCGTTTCAAAACCATTTTTGATGGAATCGAAATGCCTAGAGTAAAAACACTTAGAAAGTTATTTTTATGTTCTTGGTTTGACTTGAAGTTTTTTTTTGACTTGGGGACTTAAAAATTTATTTCAAAATAGTCCTCTAACATCTTTGTTAAATCAAAATCAATTTTAGCTTTACAAAAGTCAAAGGCTATTTCAATTAAGTGCAATGACAAAAGTTTCATCATTGAGTATCCATCAAATTCAAAGCAATTAGATCAAATTGAATACTTGACAAATAATTTATGCAATCTACATGCAACAACTAATAATGAATACAACTATCATGAATTAATTAAAGGTAAATACCCCTCAAACGCGAGAGAAGAATTGTCCCCAATGCATGCTAAAATAAAGAAAAATAAGAATGCAAATGAGTTAGAAAGGTCACTACCTTGAGTTAGTAGTTTCCTGCTTGCCATGGATTTAGCTTTATTTCCTCGTTGTTGTGGTTGTGTTGGTGGATTAGGTCCTCCATCGATGCTTTTCCTTTATCTTGAGTAGCAGTTGCCTGGGCAACAACAATTGTCTAGGCATGTGAAGTTACGAGTATAGCTGCATAGCAAATTGATCCACAATGTCTAATATAGTTACAACTCCACTTGTCTGTCAAGAAAAACAAAAAATAATATTGGTGAACGTAGGCGACAAAGATCATTAGTGGAAGGAAAGAATTTTGGCTGAGATTAAAGGAAAATAAATAGACCAAAAATTAGGGTAACTTCTAGAGTTAATTATGGAATTAATCTCTTCAAAGTTTGACCCATATTAAAGTGTATCCAAATTTGCAATCAAATATCCCTTGATCTTGATTTCCTTTCCTAAAAAAAGATAAACATTAATATAGAAAGAATTATTCAAATAGATATGAGATAATTATTCCTAAAATATAAAAGAAACCATAATTAAGAAAAGTCATAAAAATACTAAAATTATCGAATATTAAAAATTGTTCAAAATAAAAATGTAATAAAAATAAAAATACTAAAGAAGAGCATGATCATGAATCTTCTAAAGTAACCCTTTTATTTGTCGTGCTCCAAATCAGGGTTGGTGTATCACTTTAATCTTTTCTATTAACTTTAAATTCTTGTCCGTCAATAGTGGACTTGATTATCACTACAACGTGTGAAAAAGATTTAACAACTTCAAACGGTCCGGACCACCTTGACTTAAGTTTTTTCGGAAAAAGCTTCAACCGAGAATTGAAGAGAAGAAATAATTGCCCAGACACGAATTGCCGCAACATTAGTTTCCTATCATGCCAATGCTTCATTTTTTCCTTGTAAATCTTCGCATTGTCATAAGCTAAAGCACGAAACACTTCAATTTCATTCAGGTCCAACAAACGTTTTTGTCCAACACTCTCTCAATCCATATTCATTGTCTTGATTGCCCAATATGCTTTATGCTCAATTTCTACCAGTAGATGACACGATTTCCATAGACAAATCGATAAGGGGACATGCCTAGAGGTGTTTTAAATGCAGTGCGATAAGCCCAAAGTGCATCATCAATTCAAAGAGATCAATCCTTTCAAAAAGAATTCACCACTTTCTCAAGGATACTCTTTAATTCTTGGTTAGAAATTTCCGCTTACCCGTTCGTTTCTGGGTGATATGCTGTGGCAACTCTCTGTGTAACTCCAAGATGTTACAACATTTTGGCAATTAATTTATTATTAAAATATTTACCTCAATCATTAATTATTGCCTTAGGCATACCAAACCGTGTGAAAATGTTCTTTTGTAGAAATTTTTGAACAGTTTTAGCATCTTCTTTTGGATAGGTTACTGCTTCAACCCATTTAGAAACATAATCAACAGCGAGTAAAATATAGATATTACCAAAAGAAGATGAGAAAGGTCTCATGAAATTATACCCCACACATCGAATAACTCAACCTCAAGGATATTTTGGAGTGGCATCTCATGTATCCTATAAATATTTTTTGTCCTTTGACAACGATCACATTGCTTATAAAATTCATGTGCATCTTTATAAAGACTGGTCCAATATAGACAGGATTGTAAGACTTTTGCCTCGGTTCGTGTTCCACCAAAATGGCCTTCATATGGTGAAGAATGAAATTACATAAGCACATTTTGTTTTTCTTCCTCGGGAACACATCTTTGAATAATCTGATTTGCACATTGCTTAAACAAAAGAGGATCATCCCAATAATAATGCTTAACATTATGTAGGAACCGTTTCTTTTCTTGGTGAGTTAGATCCTAAGGTATAACACCACTAACCAAAAAGTTAACAAAATTGGCATATCATGGTGTTGCCGAGGAAACCATTAATTTATCATTTGGGAATTCATCATCGATTTTCAAAGGATCGTCTTCATTGTTTCCATCTTCTAACCTTGATAAATGATTAACCACTTGATTTTCCGTTCCTTTCCTATCCTTAATTTCAATGTCAAACTCTTGCAAAAGTAAAATTCAACGGATTAAAACGATGTTTGACATCTTTATTAGCAATCAAATATTTAATTGCCGAATGATTAGTACGGAAAATTACCTTAGTGCCAATTAAGTAGGAACAAAATTTATCAAATGCAAATAATACCACTAGTAATTCCTTTTTCATGGTCGAGTAATTCAATTGGGCATCATTAAGTGTTTTACTAGCATAGTAAATCACATGAAAGATATTACCTTTTTGTTGGCCTAAAACTGCCCCCACAACAAAATCACTTGCATCACACATAATTTAAACGGTAAAGACCAATAAGTTGGGACAACAATGGGTGTCAAGGCAAGTTGCTTCTTTAAATTTTGAAATCTCGTGTCGCATTATTCATCAAAGTCAAAAATTTTATCTTGTTCAAGCAAATTAAACATTAGAAATTTTAGAAAAATTATAAATGAACCTTTGGTAAAAAATTGTATGACCAAGGAAACTTCGAATTCCTTTAACTGAAGTCGGTGATGGCATTTTATCTATAACATCAACTTTTGCACGATCAACATCAATTCCCTTGGATGAAATCTTATGAACAAGGTCAATTCCTTCATCTACCATAAAATGACACTTCTCCCAAATGAGAACTAAATAAGATTCTTCGCATCTGGTCAACACTTTTTCTAAATTGGTGAGGCAATTTTCGACGCTTTATCCAATACGTAAAAATCGTCCATGAAAATTTATAAGAAGTTCTCCACCATGTTCGAGAAAATGTCCATCATACATCTTTGAAAAGTGGTCGGGGCATTGCAAAATCCGAATGACATTCTTCTAAATGCATATGTTCCATATGGACAAGTAAATGTCATTTTCTCTTGATCGTCTGGTGCTATGGCAATCTGATTGTAACCTGAATATCCATCCAGAAAACAAAAAAATGGTTTACCTGCAAAACGATCAAGCATTTGGTCAATAAAGGGCAAAGGGAAGTGATCCTTTCTAGTGACCTTTTTTAATTTACGATAATCAATTCAAATTCTCCAACCTGTGACAATTCTAGTTAAAATAAGTTCATTATTCTCATTGCTTACCACAATCATACCTACCTTTTTCGGTACATAATGTACTAGTCTTACCCATTTACTATCGGAGATAGGATATATAATACCGACATCTAGATATTTGATGATTTGTTTCATAACAACCTCTTTCATAGCTGGATAATGCCTCCTTTGTGCCTCAATTGACGGCTTATGATTTTCCCCCAAAAGGATTTTGTGCATGCATACCGCTAGACTAATTCCTTTTAAATCAACAATTGTCCATCCTATGGCCTTCTTGTGCCTTTTCAACATGTTAATCAGTTGCTCTTCTTGTTTGGGCTACAAATTAGAAGAAATTATTACAGACAACTTAGTTGATCATATTGAACATCATTGGCTTTAACTCAAAATGTGCTGCTTCGATTTCTAGTGCAAGAACTCCTAGATTTAATCCATTGAGATCTTCCTCTAAGTAATCTCGAATAACCATGCGTCTAATACGAGCTGGTTGTTCTTCAATTATATCTTTTCCTATTGTTATGACATTTTGGTTACCGATACGAGGAATAGGATCTGCCATTGTTGCTTGATGTTCATGTCTTCTTCGATAAAATACTTGTTCAATCTCGAGTTCAAATGAATGGTTTTGTGATATTGGTCTTGCCCTGGTCATACACAACAACAAAACTGAAATTGGTAAGCTCTTTAAAATCGAGAAAAAATAAATTTAAAAGAAATAAAAATACAAGAAACTAAAAACAAAGTCGTTATTGTCAATCGCCGAAAATGACGCCATTTTTTTTTGCATGTTTAAAGTGCTTCGCAATAGGTGCAAGCGTACACGTTTCAAGTTATAGTATAGATAGTTATCTTCTCCATAGGGATTGGTATTCTTTCTAGAATCTAATCTCTTGCACTGAAAATAAGACACAATGTTTATAGAATTGATGTTTAAATAAAATAAAATAATAGAACAAACAATTAAAGTAAATTGGAGTAATCAATAAGAGAGATGAGATTGGGTTATCCTGAATTATGGAATGATGAACGAGTGAATTCTTCCTTGTAAGTGAGTGCTCACGCCACTTAATTGTTCTGGCAATTGGGCTCAATCAGATTGCCTAGTCAGTTCATCGAATGCTTGGGAAATTGCAACTAAGGGAATTGCTCGGACAATTTAAGCGACTATCCTTAAGGTTCGGTAAAACGTTATTCAATGGTCTCCATTATCCTTAACGTGAAACTCTGTTAATCATACAATCTTCGATGATACATCCCTGAGTTAATCAAAGATGTACAACAACTATCTTGCGCTTCTGTTAGCCGTTGAAATCATGCACTTATACCTAAGTCGGATTAGTTCTCACACACTTAGTTCGAACCATACTTATTTGTTTCGTGAATCTAATTCTTCCGAATCTAGATAAATATACAGTTTATCGAGGTCCTTTCCCAATTCTCTCGCAAACCAAATGAAGGCCAAGAATAAGCAAACTTTGATTAAGAACACAACAAATACTTAGACAGAATTGAAACTAAATCAATCCATACAAATAATAACACAAGCCAATTTAAATTAGTTCATGGCTGGAAAAAATATCCAACAAGTAAATCGTCCCATCACTCGAATAAAATAAGGAAAAACAAGAAGAAATCAACAGCCCTTTTCTTCACTCTCTCTCGATCTCGCCTCCCCTAGTTGGTCGGCATGCTCTCTATTTTAAAGGGATTGACTTGGTCAATTTAGGTGATAGAATAAAGCTTGAATTGAAAATAATCATAAGAGAAAATTTCCTTCCTATCAATTCTTTCCATCTTTACTTCAATCTTATTAAATTCTTTCCCTACTTTTATAATTGACTTTATTTCCTTGAAATTCCTTCCAAATCGGTAGCCTATCACCAAGATATTGATTCCTGCAAATAAGGAAATATTTCAAAGCAATATCTTTTTCTACGAATATTAACCAAAACACGAATTATATATAACAACTCAGGAAATTAAGTGAAAATGCATGAAATAATTAATAATGCAATTAATAATGTGTCTAAGTCTAATAATAATATGATTAAAAAGGGTAATAAAAAAGTACTTTTAGACACTTAACAGGAGGGACAATAAAGGGACAAACAATTTATACCCAATTAAATATGCTTTATTTATATAAGGGTCCATTTTTAGTTTTAACTCAGGACTTCGAAAATCTCTGAGACGGCTTTGCTTGATACCGCATTAGACACGAGTTTGTCCAAAACCCTTTTCGTCTTATTTTCAACTTTAGAATTGATTAACCTAATCAATCACGATTAATCGTACTATTTAAATTAAACAATTGATTAATTGTTATAATGGTTATTAACCGTAAGCTAACCGTTAAGAAATTGTTAACCATTAATTTTTTAAATGGGTTAATCGTTAAGAATTTTCAAAAAAGATACGTAAATAAAAAAAATTTAAACATAAAACTTCACACTTTGTTGAAAAAATACCTACATGTTAATTACCAGGAAAATTCTACAACGGTTGTTGAACACCACTAATGTTGAACATTGTTGAATACCATTAAATTAATTAATAAAAATTTAAAATCTCAAGGACTCAATATTTAATTAATAAAAGAGTGATAAACTCAACATATAATTAATAATTGTATGATTAGTCCTTTAGATTTTTATTCTTTATAAATTAATTTAGTAATGTTCAGTAGTATTCAACATTAACGATGTTCAACGATGTTCGACGCTCGTTATAGACTCATCCTAATTACTAATCATCTTTTTTAGTGGTTCGGCTAACCAAAACCGTTTTAACCTTAACGGTTAGGTTAATCAACCTATCAAATGAACAATTACACCGATTAACAATTAACAGTTATGGTATATTTTGCGCACTCCTACCCTTCACCATCCTTATTCTTAACCCTCTTTGTTGCACGTTCTTTTTCCGAAGGCAGTGAAGAACCCGATCTGTCCATTCAGTGGTGCCGTTGAACCTGCAGGTGGTGGTGACGATGAAGAAGAAGGCGTAGCCGAGTTGGGTTTAAACAGGTAAATGATTTGAGTATATGTATCTTGGCGTCCCATTACATCATTCACAGGTCTCTAAGGCCACCTATGGTTACTTGTTGGAAAAAATGCGATCTAAGTTATCTGAGAGGAAAACTAGAACAATTTCTCTAGTCTATAGATAATCTGCTCGAATTCAAATTTCATTTTAGAGATAAACCAAATTTTCCTTTCCATCGGGACTCGGAGAGTTCTAACCTAAATATTTTCTAATTATTGATCGCAAGCCTGTTTTACATATACACTCAGTCGGACTGCACACTATTCATTGGTTTATAAGATGTGCTGCTTGCAAATACTAAGTCAAACCAAAGAACATAAACAAGCATTGGTTCAGCAATGATAAACACAGACAAAAATCAAAGAAAGAAAACTGTATGTATATACATAAACAAGCAGCAACATGGCATGGCCATGGTTCGTCATGTTTAAAAGGAGTAGACCGGGGAAGAAAAATGTAAACAAAAGTCATTTAATCTATAACCTAGAAAGAGTCAAGTACAAGCACAAGGAGTAGCTAGAATGACGACTCACATTCAAGCTCAAATTCAGACCCTGGTTCATCATCTTCATCCAAAGAATCGATGCTGCCAACTGCACCATGGCCGAGGCCAAAGGCCTTGATATGGTCTTTCAAAGACCTCTTGTGCTTGAAGTCCGATCCACAGAAGCAGTACCAAATCTTCCCACAGTTCTTCTCGTGCGTTCTCCAGTCTCCTTTCACCGCAAACGCCTTGTCGCACTTCCTGCAGGCGAAGGGCTTCACGCCGTGTTTCCGTTTGTAGTGCGTTTGAAGGGTTCTGAAATCCTTGAGCGGCCTTGCTCTCGGGTGGTCGATATTGTGCTTACAGCCCGGTGCACAGCAGTAACATGGGAGCCTTAGCATGGCCGTTGGCTGGCTTCCTCTTAGCGAGTCTGGTCCCTTTCTATACTGTGATCCATGACCCCACAAATGCATCTGCACAATTAATAATTTTATCATACATAATACCCCCCCCCCCTATCTAGCAAAAAAGTACATATATGCATAATGCACAATGGATATAGGTGTAGGGTGGTGAACGAATATTAAGTTGGAAGAACTAATCATGAATTGTACAAATATTATCTACTTTATATTCATTTATTAATTAAATAATCGAAAAATAAAGACCTAGAAAGGGAGGGGAAAGAGAGAGAAGGGCATGCGTCCGCAAACTGCAGTTGCATGCATCAATCAGATACCAGAGAGTGTGAAGGAACTAACTGGCTAGTTTTGATATCGCTTAACTAATTCTTAAATCCAAGCTTTTATATGTAAAAAATTCTCGTTAAGAGACTTACGTACCAAAGTCAGTGTGGAATTCGGGTAGATTAATTTGGGTGAAGAAAAAAAAAGTGTGAAGAAGGAAATAAACCACAAAATAACAATTTGGATGAAGGGGAAAAGGGCGAATTGTTTGTAGATCATGTTTGAAGGTTCAGCAAGTTGTTTAGGCAATTTTAACATGACATGTCTTTGTTAATCACTATAGGTAACAAGTAGAGGTCTCTATTTTCAATGCTTGTGTGTCAGATTGACACATTTTTTGTCTGTTGGGATGCAAATTTAGGGTGTTCCCTTTTCAGACAAGAGATGTTCAAAGTAAAAATTAAAGACCACCTGAAATCTGAAACCCTGGTGAAAAATCTGAAACTTGAACAAAAAGAAAAGAAAAAGAAACCCTGATGACAAATCTGATCACTCCAGCATATTAATCTATCTGTAATTTATCTGGGGTTTAGCTTCTGCACAATCTTCAAAGTCCCAAGAAGCAACAGTAACATTTCCAGTACCTTAACGATTCAAACCTACCGATTTGAATCTCTAGCTCCTACAACCTTAATGACTTACAGATCTACCCAAGACAAAGTACATAATCAAACCAAGGACATAATTAAGATGACATGTGAAGAAAAAGGAAAATAAAGCAAATTTTGGCGGATCATGTCTCATGCAATGAAGTGGCCATACCTGCAGATTGTTGTATCTGTTAAAGGTCTTGCAGCAGACATGACATGAGAACTGTGTAGGACCAACGAGAATCTGAGTAGGGGTAGGAATCCAGTACTGTCCCTTGCTCAATGGAAGCCCAGAATCCGTCACGTGAGTGGACGGGGAAACCCCAACTCTCAGATCGGAGATAGGGCTAGTAGGCAGCCCTATGTTTAGGGTTACAGTCTCAGCTTCATCGTTTGCACCAGCAGCAGCGTTGGAAAACAACAGACTCTTATCACCTTCCATGGAGCTGCTTGAAGGTTCAGTCTCAGTACTCAGATAATTGATGAGAGGAAGAGCTCGTCTCCTCGGAGATGATCTCTGAGCTCCGATATCAGAAGATTTATTGGTACCGAAACAAGAACTGTAGTAGGGATTTAGAGGTACAAAGTTGAAGGCTCCTCCGGTGAAGAGATTGGAGCAAGGATCTGTCATGGTTGTAAGAAAATTGCAAAGAGAAAAAGGCAATTTGGCAACTGCAATGATGAAACACACACTCATGTATATATAGATAAGATATATAGATATAGATATATACATACAGATACAAACATGCATGATTGTATGGGAAGAGTCATTAATTAGATGGGAAATAGCAACAAAAGTGAATGGTAAAATTGTGAAAAGAGATTGTACTGTGAAAGTGAAGAAATCAAATTACACCTATGGCTATGCCTATGCCATGCAGACAAGGAAATAAAGTAAAAGGCGGAGACATAAGTCAGAGATTTAAACAATCAAGTTCCTCTTCGATGTCTCCTATGACTTTAACACTCAGAGGGAGTCATGGAAATAGAATTAATGGACAAGGAATAAAGCGGTGGAGCTTGTAGCCCTCGTTTTATTTAGGTTTTATTAGTTTTTAGGATTATTTCAGTTCTTGTTGCATTTTATAGGACGTAATTTAGATTTATTTGTAAATTTTCTCTTCAATTATGTTGAACAATGTTCAACTACTTAGTCAATGCTATGCTTATTTAATATGCTTATCTGAACTCAGACATTCATTAAGTATTTAATTTTAAAAATTGGAAGGCAAAAACTTAAGTAGTTAATTACCATAATTAAGTTTAAATTCATAAAAACTTAAACAATCTTTAGGGTGCAAATGGTCTACCTCTTTCTTATACATCCTTTCATACCTCCGTTTTAAATTAGAGGGTTTAAAGTTTAAGTTTAGGGATTGTGGTTAGGGTTTAAGGAATTAGGGGTAGAGTATATTTTTAAGGGTATAGGATTTAGGGTTTAAAATATAAAAATAAGGATTAGGATTTAAAATTCAATTTTTAGAAAATTTTCAAATACATAAAATGATATACAAAAAAGAGATAAAGAATTTTTACTCGATCATTAGACCAAAAATTTAAGGCGGATTCTATTAGTTGGGTGATTTCAATTTGTCTGGAAAGAAAACGTTGGATTAGGGTCAGTTTTCGTTCAAACCAGATCAACTTTTAGAGTTAATAGACTTTTACAATATTCGGTATAAATTAATCAGTCGATATACTAGATATTGATGATTAAATATAAAAAATATTTTTTAGAGTTAGAAGTATGGATGGGGACTGCTCGTATTTTTAGCCATCCTAAATTTGACAAAAAAATAATTATCCTAAAACTAATAAAAAATTATATACCTAAACTCAAACTCGATCCGATTTATATAAAAATTTAATTTTAGGAGACCTAATTATAAAAAAAAAAATAGGGATTTAATTGTAAAAACACTCATTTTAAGGAATCAATCGTAAAAAATTCGATTTCAAAAACATAATTATATAAAGAGGATATTATTGTAAAATATTCTTTAAAATATAGAAAAAATTAAAATATTAGTCATGAGTATGGTCATGTCAAAAATTTTATCCTAAATCTGAACCTAACATGACAACACCCTTGATAAAAACCAACTTGACCTGAATTCAACTTTTTATTTAAAAGAAAATTTAACTGATCTTATTAGGTCAAGTCAAGCGAAATATCCATCCTTCGTAAAAATACTTTTGACACAAAAATTTAAAATAAAAAATCAAATATTAAAAATAGTTTTCAAAATTAAAAAAAAACTAAATCACCTTTTTCAAAACCTAAGAGAGTGATTTTACGTAAATTTATCAAAATATCATTTAAGTAAACTTTTACTTATTAACATCACATCTAAAATCAACATTTTTATTTTTTTCAGCATTTCTAAGCATTTAAATTACGTACTAAATACGAATTATCTTACTCCAGTGATTAAGAAAATAATTATTATTTTTAAAGATCACGCACAATAATTAAAGATACAATATATAATGATTAAAAACATACTACACTTATTCTCACATTTTTTAACAAAAAAAAACATTTTTCAATCAAATCGAGACTGGCTACGAACATAAGTATTGAGGAAGGGAAAATAACAAAACCAAGTACCGGTAGGTTGAATAATTGAATGTGAGTACTGGGAGGGTTTAGCTAATTTAATAAGTAGATTGAATAATTGAATGTGAGATAATTCGGTAAGTGAATTAGGTGAACTTTAATTATAAGTTCATAATTAAAAAGCTAATTCTCGTCGTTAGTTTACTTAGACTGTGTTTACGGTGAAAAAAACGATCGTTTATCGATTATAACAATTCCTATAATTATAAAATTGTCTTTTACGAGGTCTTAAAAAATTATATTAGTATTTAAAAAATGTTTAACTCATAAATAAGTACTTAAACTATACACTTTTTTTTCTAAAATATGTGTCTAATATTTTTTCGGCTAAAATAAGTGCATGGACTATATATTTTTTTCTAAAATAGGTGCCTAATGTTTTTTTTTGACTGAAATATGTGCCTAAAATTTCATTCCGTTAATGTTTTAAGGTAATACTGTAATCACCGGAATTCGTCCGGGGAGTCGCCACCAATCGTTTTTTAACGGTGCGATTGGAACACCAAAAATACGTCTACGAACCAGAGCTGGATTCGGGAGTCTGTTACGCGCAGGGAAGGGTGAGCACCCCTACAACGCCCAAAATCGGCACAGATCGGTTACAAAATATTTATAGGATCGAACGGATAAATTCGGTATTCAAATCTGTAACAAAACAGTTAGTAAATATTTAATCATAATAATAAAAACATAAAAATAATCATTTTTGCAAAAACATGGGCTAATCTGCAAAACAGTAAACATTTTTGGGTTAAATAAAATATAATAAGGGTTAAATTTAGTAAAATATAAAATAATAGGCTTAATTGTGAGGAAACAGTGACCAAAATCGAAGACATGACAAACTGGGAGGCTCATGTGAAGATGCGCTGGGAATGCAGGGACCACTGGTGGAATTAACCCTTAATTCTGGGTAGACGCGCGGGTCGGACTGGGTAACCGGGTTGAATATGCGGGTCTGGTATGCGAAACGACGTCGTTTTGGGCCCTTTGAACCGGCACCAAAACGGCGCCGTTTTGGATTCGGTTTAAATACCCCTTATTTTATTTTATTTTATTTTTGCTTCCTTGTTTCATTTGTTTCTCATCTGCCCAAACAGAAGACAGAGCTCTCAAGAGAAGCTCTCAACGCCTGGAGGTTCTCGGCGCCGCACCACCGTGAGCCGTCGCCGACCACCGTGCCGCCCGTCGCGTTGGCGACCGGAACGGAAAAAGAAGGCTACTTTCTGAAGCGTCTCATCAAAGGGAGTTCGAATATGGAGGTGGATTTTTGAACCGGGGCTCATATCAACGTAGATCTAAAGATAAGTATTCGAATCACTTTTTTTACGTTATTTTCACTCCGATTTGTTTCCCTTTTTTCTCCGTTTTACTTTCGAATATTTTGGTGATACTGGTTGTTGTTTTGGACTAGTTTTTGGCATCGAATAACACTATCCGATTTCTTTTTTTTTTGAACCCTGGTGTGTAACCGGTTACAAAGCATGCAAATGGGTTTTTATACCCATGATTTACAACATATTTTATGCGAAAAATAGGAGTTCTATCCTATTTTCAGATCTGAAGAACTAGATCTAATGATGCTCTTCTTGTTTTTGCCGATCGAATAGACGTTGGGCGGTGGATCTGGTCCTTCACGTGGCTGGGGCGGTGGCCGACCTTCTCGACGAATAGGAGGGCGTGTGACCAACACGCGCGATTCGAATAGCCGCGCGTGGCGGCCACGCGCGGACAGTTGGCAAGCATGGAGATGAAGGGTGTTGCGTGCTAAGTGTGATTAAAATATGATTGTGATTCGCGCGCAATAATGTGCAAGTATACACATCGAACAAGTAATAAAGTGTGTGAGTGAGATCGTTCCCACGAGGATTGGGTAGGTTAATTCAAAAATAGTTAACATAAACAAAAGATAAAATAATCCTTTGTATGATCATATGCTAAAGCAATTCTGCAAATGTCACCAAAATACTTTAGCAAAATAAAGATGTCACCAGTGATGCTGGAGCAAAACAAAGATTGTCACGAAAATGCAGTAGCAATTCAACAGATATTGGAGAAATAAATAAAGCTGCACAAACACAACACAGAGAAGATATTCAAGCTTAAGACAGGCTAGGCTTGCAATGGTATGATCTCACTGTTCTCCTGAATGCTACTGTTCCACTGGTTTACTAGTGCTCGACAGAGTTTACTGAAAATGCCTCCACTATTCCTAGTCAGAAGGCCTAACACTCAAAAATGCTAAGGCATTACCTCCGGTCTCAACCCTAACACTCCTAATGTTGATAAAGTGCTACCCATTTTAGTCGTTGAAACTCTACCTTATCCCTAAGGCAAGTTAGGATTCCGCTCCCGCGGTAACCCCATTGTTCAAGTTGGTCTAGCTTTGTCTATCCCTAGATCTAAGCTTCCCGTGCTTTCCTTAAAGCTCGTGCTTTCCTTAAAGCTCGTGCTTTCCTTAAAGCTCGCTCCTTTATGGCTCCTTAGCTACCGATTTTTCTCTCTTTTTCTTCCTCCGAACATGCTTGCTGAATGAGGCTTGACCTTGTATTTATAGGAGGCTTCTAGGGTTTTGTGCCCTAAAGATGCCAAGGGAATATGCTCTGACATTTTCTGCAGCAGATGGCAGAAATACAGGGTCTGTAGGGGACAATTGCAGGTCTACAGAGGAGGTGCAACGTCTGCAGGTCTGCAGGGTGCAGCTGGCCTGAAAAACGCGTGAGGACAGTGGGCTGTAGGTGTGTCCTTTCTTCCATTCTATTTTGTCCGCCCACAATGCTGTAGCATCGTTGAAGTTCGATCCAACACCATGGAAATATGCTACAACATCTCTTCCGATCATTCCACTTTGCTCCAGCATTAGTACATCAAAACCAAGAAAATACCCTCCAAAGCAGCATCTTTTAAAATAAAAGAGAAATTAAAATAAAAACCTAATCTAAATGCAAATGCACATGAAATGCAACTAAATGCAATGAAATGCAATGCAAATGAACTTGAAACCAAACAAAACCTTAAGTAAAAGGGTATAAAATATACGCTTTTTAGAGCGTCAACACACCCCCAAACTTAAGATATTGCTTGTCCTCAAGCAATGACATATAAAAATGCTATGACATTACTTTCAATCTTTGACAGTAGTTTAGGCAAAATATCAATCCTCAGAATATAAATGCTATAGCAATCTACATGATATTGAGAATGCCTAGAACTTGAACTTGGACAAGATACTTTGCTTGTGTGCTGGATTGTATCTAACCTAAGCTTAAGTGTTAGAAAAATTCTAGTTTTCCTTATTCACTATACCCTAGTTCCTAAAAATTACTCCCATGCTTAGTTTTTTTTTAAACTGTTTCGAAGTGTGTCAGCTCATCACAACTACCATCCTTAACTCTAGATGAGTATGGAGCAAACATCTCATCCCCGAGCCAGTAGGTAGAGTCATCCTGTGACAACTTTCATTCGCTTATATGCTGTAGCATTATTTATGTTCAAGGCATAAGCTAACCTTGCATAGAGGAACGTCCTTCTACAACATTTATTCATATCTCTTTTTTTTTAAAACTAAGGCATAGATTCTAAGTTCTCTAAAAAGTTCCTACCATTCAAGCATAGGAAACATACAATCGTGTCAAATAAAATTCCAAAGCATCAAGTCCTAATTCAGTTCAATTTATTCTCAATATTTTCTAATTCAGTTCAAAAGCATTAAAATCTTCATCATCGGATATCATTTATTCTAATCCCAGAAGCTGTCTTGAATTGAATCTAATGCTATAGCAAATTCATATGTATGCAAAATGAAATGAGAATGCTAAGGCGAAAACTTTGCTACCCCCAAACTTGAGGTTAGCATTGTCCTCAATGCTATGAGAAATAAAACTATATGCAAAATAAAAACAAAAAGGAGAAGATGCTTACGTGTCGGTGGGTTTCGTCTTGTGGACGGCCATCTTGATGCGTTTCCAAGGCCTGTCCATTGGTGATGATTGCTTTGTTTCTGCTGCTGCGATGGGCATCATATCCTCCTCCCTCCTATAAGAAGCGTGTCGTCCAGCTGTATGCTTAATCTTACGGCGTGGGACGGAAGTGACTAATTGATCTGTAGGAGGCACATCTTCATGTGGGGATGAGTTGAGATCGAAATCATCACTGCTGATTTCAACTATTTGTTGTGCAGAGGTTGGTGATTCCATTGTAGGTTCCTTGCCTTTGTCCTGTGGTGATGGTTTTGATGGACCGGCAGAGACCTGGTATGATGCTGTAGCAGAAGTAGTAGGAGATGGTTCAGATGCTGGTGCAGTTGCTGGTGGCTCATCCTGTTGGCAGGCGGTGTCTTGTGCATTCCTTGGTGAAGTAGTCTGGTTGTGCTGTTGTTGTGGCAGGGCTTGTTCCTTTGGTGCTTGCTCGGGTTCAACTGGGCCGAAGATGTGGGTTGGGAAGTTGGGAAGAGCGTAGCCACCATCTTGCAGCAGTTCTCGAAAGTTCAGCTGAAGGATTAGGTCCTTTTTCTGGACATAACTCATGTATGACATGAATTTGCTTTGAAGGTCTTGCAGCTGTAGTTGCATTCCTTGAACAGTTGTAGGTAATGCATTGAAATTTGTTGTGGCAGTTTTCGGCTTGGCTGATGGCTCAGCAGATGCTGGGGCATTTTCCTCTAATCCCATCAACTCAGAGATGTTCTTCAATGCTATGCCTTGCCGCCCCTTCACCTTGAAGTCCTCATCATTCTCGAACACTCTCTGTTTCCTACAGAGTGTTGTAATGAGGTAAGGGAACGGAAGGGGGCTTTGCTTCCTCTTGAGCACAGCATAAGCCTCTTCGAGAATGATCTTCCCCACATTGATCTTCCTAGTCCTCAGCATTGAGTGTAGCAATTGTAGTCTTCCCAAGTTGACAGTGGCCGTGTGAGTGGTCGGCATTAGGTTTTGCTTGATGAAGTGCATCCAAAATTTTCCTTCTGGCTTCAAAGAAATGCGGTCCACAGTTGTGTTTGCTTCATCCCAAATGGTTCCTTCGAAGCAGAGTTCTTGAAGTAAAAAGTCTTGGTCTTGCCCCAACATTGAGGCGACAAAGATGGAGTGCTGGTCATCTTCATCCAGTCCACAGAACTGGTTGATGTCTTGTGCGGTGAATGGCACATCATCTCCTCGAACATACACTGTTGGTTGTCCCAGTCTTGAGTAGTGAGCGTAGAACTCTTTGACGAGCGAGATGTTGAGGGACTTGCCATTCGGCTTTGCTGCGAAGTGCCGAGCAAAGTCCTCCCACTTGTGGTGTTTTATGGTGAGGGCAACTTGCTCTGGCAACTTCTGGAAAGTTACAGAATTATATAGGAAGCCTTTCTCTTGGTGCACCGTTCTTGCCTTGAGCCTTTGGAAACGGTCCTTCGCAGCAGTATCCTTGAACTTGCGAATTTCAATCGGCCGTGCTTGAGCAGCAGCCCTTGAGGATTCCTCGGTATGCTTGCAGCGAACCATTGTGACAGAGAAGTTTATGTGCTTTCGGTTTTCTTGAGAGAGGAGGAAGTTTTGAGAGAATAATGGTTGGTTACTTTGGAGAAGAAGATGAAGTAGAGATAGAGGGTTGGGTTGAGGAGGATGAACGGTTACTTGCTTGGGAAGGGGAGAGGAAAGAGAAGGTAATAAATGTTGTGTAAGTTTTGGACGGCTAGGGTTCTTGGAAAGGTAAAAAGGTTTGATGGGGGTTCAATTGGATGGTGAGTTGGGGAGAGAAAGGGTTGTGTAATTAATGAAAAGGTAAATAGGGTGTAGAGAGGGGTTGAATTTTAACTAAACTCCTCTTCTCCTTAAAAACCAACTGGTTTCAATTTCATGGGCTTCTCACCTCCCTCCTCGATAGCCCAAATCAAATAATTTCAAAACTTTTTCCTCAAATGCAGGCAACCGTACAGTCCTTCCTTGCTCCCAGGCCTCCTTTGCACAGACTGTGCACTGTCCTTCCTGTGTGCAACACGCGTCTGGTGGTCTGCAACTCCTTGTGAGCCTCCTGTGGTCTGAACTTGTACCTTCAAATATTAATAGCTGAATATGGACAAAAAGGAGATAAAATCATCATAAAAAAAACTAAAGAAAACGTCGACTTTTTATTCGAACTGAAATTTAAATGCTCAAGCAAAATAAAAGATAGGGATAGAAATGCTCAGGCATTTTGCAGATTGGGGTCGTCCTTGTCACGCACAATGGGAGCTCCATTATAGATCTTCAGCCTTTGACCATTGACCTTGAATATTCGATCTCCTTCAAGTGTTCTGATCTCCACAGCTCCATAAGGATAAATCCTATGTATCGTGAATGGTCCAGACCATCGGGACTTTAACTTTCCAGGAAAAAGTTTAAGTCTTGAGTTATAAAGTAACACTTGTTGGCCCTCTGAGAAATGTCGTGGCAAAAGATGTTTATCATGCCACCGTTTTGTCTTTTCTTTGTAAATCCTAGCTTTCTCATAGGCATGGGATCGAAACTCGTCCATCTTATTAAGCTCCAAAAGTTTGTTCTCTCCAGCTGCCTTAAAATCCATATTGAGCTTTTTGATGGCCCAATAAGCTTTGTGCTCAAGCTCTACGGGCAAATGACATGATTTCCCATAAACCAGCTTTAATGGGGACATCCCTAAAGGAGTCTTGTAAGCTGTCCTATATGCCCACAAAGCTTCATCCAGCTCTGGAGACCAATCTTTTCTCCTTGTGTTGACTGTTTTCGCTAAGATTTGCTTGATTTCTCTATTGGAGATTTCAGCTTGGCCATTCGTCTGCGGATGATATGCTGTAGCAATTTTGTGTCTGACTCCACAGCGTTGTAATGCCTTAGCAATGAGCTTGTTGTCGAAGTGGGTTCCTTCATCACTGATTATAGCTCTAGGGACTCCAAACCTTGTGAAAATATTCTTATGCAGGAACTTCAGGACCGTCTTCGAATCATTGCGGGGTTTTGCTACCGCTTCAACCCATTTGCTCACATAGTCCACTGCTAGCAAGATATATAAATCACCGTAGGATGATGGAAATGGTCCCATGAAATCAATTCTCCAAACATCGAAAAGCTCGATTTCTAGTATATTTTGCAACAACATTTCATTCCTCCTCGAGATGTTACCGGTTCTTTGACATCTATCGCATCCCTTGTAAAATGCTTGAGCATCTTTGAAGAGTGAGGGCCAGTAGAATCCAGATTGAAGGACCTTTGTAGCAGTCCTTGATCAACCAAAATGACCTCCACACGATACTGCATGACAATGGAATAGGATATTCTTTTGTTCCTCTTCCGGCACACATCGCCGAAGCAATTGGTCAGCACATTGCTTGAACAAATATGGCTCATCCCAATAGAAAAATTTTGCATCATGTTTGAACTTCTTGCGACCCTGGCTAGATAAATCAGGAGGCAAAATACTACTAACAAGAAAATTAACAATGTCGGCATACCAAGGTAATGCTGTAGCATATAAAATTTTCTCATCAGGGAAATTTTCTTCGATCTCAAAATTCTCTCCTAAATTTTCACGATTTTCTAGCCTAGATAGGTGGTCCGCAACTTGATTTTCAGTGCCTTTTCTATCCTTTATTTCAATATCAAATTCTTGAAGCAAAAGTATCCACCTAATAATTCTCGGCTTAGCATCTTTCTTAGTCACTAGGTATTTGATGGCAGAATTATCAGTGTGCACTATCACTCTAGTTCCTATAAGATACGCCCTAAACTTATCAAAGGCAAATACTACAACAAGTAACTCTTTATCAGTAGTGGTGTAATTAATTTGAGTATCATTAAGAGTTCTACTTGCATAGTAAATAACATGGAAGAGTTTACCTCGCCTTTGACCTAGTGCTGCTCCAACTGCGTAGTCACTTGCGTCGCACATCAACTCGAATGGCTCAGTCCAATCGGGTGGTATCACTATTGGAGTTGAGGTAAGCTTCTTCTTCAGTTCAGTAAAAGCGCTGTGGCATTTTTCATCGAAGACAAAGGGTTGATTTTGCTGTAGCAAATTGCAAAACGGTTTAGAGACTTCCGAGAAGTCCTTGATGAACCTCCTGTAGAAGCCAGCATGTCCAAGAAAGCTTCTAATTCCTTTCACAGTGGGGGGGTTGGTAGCTTCTCTATCAACTCAACTTTTGCTTTGTCAACTTCAATTCCTTTGCTCGAAATTTTGTACCCCAAAACCGTACCTTCGGTCACCATGAAATTGCATTTTTCCCGATTGAGTATAAGGTCGGCTTCTTCACAGCGTTTCAGTACTTTTGCCAGGTTGCCGAGGCATTTTTCAAAAGTTTCTCCAGACACAGAAAAATCGTCCATAAATACCTCCAAAAATTCTTCAACCATGTCTGAAAAAATTGCCAACATGCAACGTTGAAAAGTTGCTGGAGCATTACATAACCCAAATGACATCCTTCGAAAAGCATAAGTCCCATAAGGGCAAGTGAAGGTTGTCTTCTCCTGATCCTCTGGTGCTATAGCAATTTGATTGTATCCAGAATAGCCATCGAGGAAGCAATAGTAAACCTTTCCCGCCAATCGATCCAGCATTTGATCGATAAAAGGAAGGGGGAAATGGTCCTTCTTTGTTGCCTTGTTCAGTTTCCTATAGTCCACACAAATGCGCCAGCCTATGACTGTCCTTGTCGGGAGCAACTCGTTGTCCTCATTTGTGATCACTGTCGTACCTCCCTTCTTAGGAACACAAGGCACAGGACTAACCCATGAACTATCAGAAATTGGGTATATGATCCCTGCATCCAACCACTTGATAATCTCTGTCATCACTACCTTCTTCATTGCTAGGTTCAGTCTTCTTTGGGGCTCAACAGAATTGTTGTGGCATTCTTCCAGCAGAATCTTGTGCATGCAGATCGTAGGACTAATGCCCTTCAAATCGGCCATAGTCTACCCTAGAGCTTTCTTATATTGTGATAGCAAATTCACAAGACTTAGCTCTTGGTTAGGATCTAAGCTAGAAGAAAAAATCACCGGCAAAGTATTGTGAGATCCCAAATAAACATACTTTAAATGCAGCGGCAGTGGTTTTAAGTCTAGAGATAGTGCATGTAAAAGTGATGGTTTAGGAGGAATAAATTCAGAGAAATCAATTGATTCAAATTTCGTACCTGATCTTGGCTTGAAATAGCCAATTTGTTGTAGCTCCAGATGATCATGCTCCTCCAACATTTTTGCAATGTCCTTCATTTGCGGAGAATTGTCACAGCAAAAATCAGCATCTTCTTCAATTGCTGCAGTATTTATCCCGGCTATACAGTGACATTCTTCATTATCATCCATGTACTTGAGAGTGTTGAAGACATTGATGGTCATGGATTGATCTGCTACTCGCATTGTGAAGTCTCCCTTCTCACAGTCGATGAGAATTCGACTAGAGGCAAGGAATGGTCGTCCCAAGATAATGGGTGCTTTGTAGTCTACCTCACAATCCAAAATCAGAAAGTCCACAGGGAACACAAACTTGCCCACTTTTACTATGACATCTTCCACTTTGCCTTCTGGTGGAACATGAGAGTGGTCCGCCAATTGCAAGATGACTGTTGTAGGTCGCGTACTCCCTATACCAAGCTTCTTGAATATTGCTTTGGGCATCAGATTGACACTCGACCCTAGGTCGCTTAATGCTCTGCCCACAAAATTGTCTCCTATCGAGCATGGAATGATGAAGCTGCCAGGATCTTGCCTCTTCATGGGAAGCTCAGTTCTCCCAGAATAGAACTCAGATGCTATAGCAACTATTTCAAAATTCTCAGCTTTTCTTTTCTTTGTAACAATGTCTTTCAAAAACTTTGCATATGAGGGCATTTGATCAATAACATCTAAAAATGAAATATTTATATGAAATTGGTCCAGCATACTTACAAACTTTTGAAATTGGAGATCCTCTTTATGTTGCTTCAAACGCTGAGGGAATGGTGGTGGGGGTCTTACGTTCTCCAAAGGTTAAGTTGATGCTGCTTCTTTTGCTGCAGCATTTGCAAGCTTCTCACCAAATGCCTCAGTATTTAAGTTTTCTCCATTTTCTTCTTGAGCTGATGTTTCTTCTTTTTGTTCAGCTTCTTTTTGCTCCTGAATGGGGGGTTTCTTCCTTCTCATTTCTTTTGAGTTGTTCCCCCTTATTGATTTGTCTTCCACTCCTCAAGGTAAGTGCGCTGCATTGCTCTTTGCCATGATTTTTAGTGACTTCAGTATCACTAGGCAAGTTGCCTCTTGGTCTTGCTTGTAATGCTTGAGCAATTTGACCCACTTGAGTATCCAGCGTTCTGAGTGAAGAGATGTGACTTTGCAGAAGTGCGCCTTGGGTCTGCAACAGATTGCCTTGATTAGAGATGATGGTGGAATGCTCTTGCATTAATGCTTTCGTTGATGTCATGAACTCCTTGGTCGAAGCCATGAATTCTTGCAGCGAAGCTTCCAAAGAATTGTTGTGACTTTGATGATGAACTGTTCCCTTGTTGTCATTTTGCCATGGCATATTTCCTTGAAAGCCATGGACTCCTTGGTTTGATGTCATGGGTTGCTGCCTATTCGAGCTGCTTGCTTGATTCGGTCCTTGATTACCCCACGAAAAATTAGGATGTTGTCTCCACCCTGGGTTGTACGTGTTGGAGTAGGGGTTGTTGGAATTTTTGTTGAAGTTTCCAACATAATGAACAGACTCTAGATGAGTTGGGCAGTCTTTATCGAAATGGTTTCCACTACAGTGCACACAGCTTAATGCCTTAGCATCTCGTACTTCACTGGGTTGTTGAAGGTTCTTCAACATATTTGTGATAGCAGAAAGTTGTGCTGAGACAGAATCATTTGCGTCGAGCTCCAGCTTTCCTTGAGTTCGTCGTCCTGTCCCAAGCCTTGTAGTTGGAAACTGATAATCATTGTTGGCTATTTTATCCAAAATATCAAATGCTTCTTCTGACGACTTGTCCAACAGTGTCCCATTTGCTGAAGCATCTAACATCATCCTGGTGGGTGCGTTGACTCCATTGTAGAACATCACGATTTGAGTCCAATCTTGAAAACCGTGATTGATACACCTTCTCAGCAAGCTCTTGTACCGATCCCAACACTCGTACATTGACTCGTCATCCCCTTGTCTGAAGGATGCTATCTCATTTCGCAATTGAGTGTTCATGTTGGGTGGGTTGTATCTTGCCAAAAAGCTTTTGCATAAAGTTGTCCATGACTCCATCGAACCGGCTGGAATACCATTCAACCATTCTCGTGCTCAGTCTCTCAAAGAGTATGGAAATAGCTTTAGCTTCAATACATCCTCGTGCACTCCTTGTTGGCGGAACGAATCGCAAACCTCCAAGAAAGCACAAATGTGTTGTCGAGCATCCTCGTGAGGAGATCCTCCAAACTGTCCGATCGAGTTGAGCATATTAAACATCACATGCTTGAGCTCGAAGTGTGTCGCTTGTATCTCAGGTGTCACTATCCCAGAATTGAGGTCATCCAAGATCGGTGTCAAGTGATCTCGAATTGCCCTTGGTCTTGCTACTATCTCCGGATTTGCTGCAGCATTTGGATTTGCTGCAGGTATTGCTCTAGCATTTTGATTCTGTGGTTCCTGATACATGGCTCTTTTTCTTTGCTCTCGCCTCCTTTGTCTAAAATACCTTTCGATTTCCGGAATAAATGGTTCGAGGGATTCCCTACAATTCACTCTGGGCATCCACTAACCAAAAACAAAAGACTCAAAACACAAAATAAAAAAAAATAAAAAGTATGAAAACTATGATTGAAATAGCCTATTGCTTCAATCCCCGACAACGGTGCCAAAAACTTGTTGCGTGCTGAGTGTGATTAAAATATGATTGTGATTCGCGCGCAATAATGTGCAAGTATACACATCGAACAAGTAATAAAATGTGTGAGTGAGATCGTTCCCACGAGGATTGGGTAGGTTAATTCAAAAATAGTTAACATACACAAAAGATAAAATAATCCTTTGTATGATTATATGCTAAAGCAATTCTGCAAATGTCACCAAAATACTTTAGCAAAATAAAGATGTCACTAGTGATGCTGGAGCAAAACAAAGATTGTCACGAAAATGCAGTAGCAATTCAACAGATATTGGAGAAATAAATAAAGCTGCACAAACACAACACAGAGAAGATATTCAAGCTTAAGACAGGCTAGGCTTGCAATGGTATGATCTCACTATTCTCCTGAATGCTACTGTTCCACTGGTTTACTAGTGCTCGACAGAGTTTACTGAAAATGCCTCCACTATCCCTAGTAAGAAGGCCTAACACTCGAAAATGCTAAGGCATTACCTCCCGGTCTCAACCCTAACACTCCTAATGTTGATAAAGTGCTACCCATTTTAGTCGTTGAAACTCTACCTTATCCCTAAGGCAAGTTAGGATTCCGCTCCCGCGGTAACCCCATTGTTCAAGTTGGTCTAGCTTTGCCTATCCCTAGATCTAAGCTTCCCGAACCCCTTGAGCTATGGCTACCTCCCGGTGCTCTTACAAACCAAGGTTTAGAGTGAAAATGTGTTAGCATTCTTGAACAAAGCACAAAGTTAAACACTGGAAACAATAAACATCCATTAAAACATAATAAAAATCATCCAAAACAAGCCTTAGCCATACTAGTTTAGTTCATGGCTTGGTAAGAAAAACTATTCAACTTTCGTCCTTTCAAATACATATTCAACTACTTAGAAAAGAGGTAAACAAAGTGAAGAGGAAGGAAGTCTCAAACGCTTGTGCCGTGACACTTTTCCTAGCTTGCCGCTCCTCCCGAAGTCGCGCAAATCCCTTACTTGAAGCTCTCCAACAATGGTGGCTTGGCTAGAGGTGGAAGATGACCGAAAGTGGCCTCCTTCATTCTTTCTTCTCCCTCGTGCTTTCCTTAAAGCTCGCTCCTTTATGGCTCCTTAGCTACTGATTTTTCTCTCTTTTTCTTCCTCCGAACATGCTTGCTGAATGAGGCTTGGCCTTGTATTTATAGGAGGCTTCTAGGGTTTTGTGCCCTAAAGATGCCAAGGGAATATGCTCTGACATTTTCTGCAGCAGATGGCAGAAATGCAGGGTCTACAGGGGACAATTGCAGGTCTGTAGAGGAGGTGCAACGTCTGCAGGTCTGCAGGGTGCAGTTGGCCTGGAAAACGCGTGAGGACAGTGGGCTGTAGGTGTGTCCTTTCTTCCGTTCTATTTTGTCCGCCCACAATGCTGTAGCATCGTTGAAGTTCGATCCAACACCATGGAAATATGCTACAACATCTCTTCCAATCATTCCACTTTGCTCCAGCATCTGCACATCAAAACCAAGAAAATACCCTCCAAAGCATCATCTTTTAAAATAAAAGAGAAATTAAAATAAGAACCTAATCTAAATGCAAATGCACATGAAATGCAACTAAATGCAATGAAATGCAATGCAAATGAACTTGAAACCAAACAAAACCTTAAGTAAAAGGGTATGAAATATACGCTTTTTAGAGCATTAACAAAGGGGCAGCAGCCGGTTTAGTTAAGGTAATTAGATTTGGTTAGGGTTTTGTTTAGTGGGTTACTGGATATGGGTTTATGTATATTGGATTGGGTATGTGTATTTTAGGTTAGTGGGCTCGGTTGAAGTGTTATTGGGTCATAATATGGGTTAAGGGGTTTGGTTATTTTATTTGTAATTGGACTGGATATATTAAATGGGAATGGGTTATTACAGCTGCCCCTCTTTGCTCATTGTTGTGTAACGACAATAGAGCAAAGATAAGGAATAACCCATTTCATCGGGCATGGTTTCAAGGTTCTTTTAAGGTAATGATTCTTTTTTTAGTAAGTTTAAGGTTCTTTTTGGTAAGATTAAGATTCTTTTTGGTAAGGTTGGGGTTCTTTTAGGCCACCGCTTCTTCTTTCAGAGCTTTAACTTGATATACTCCACCGCCCTTGTCAGCAAAATCTTCAAAATTTGAGGATCCATTAGAGAAAATGGCACAACACTTGAGTCATGATGATGCTATCATTTCTGTCGAAGACTTGACCTAGCTGCAACACTGCCAGAGAAGTACGGTCTGGTACGAGCATTGATGTCTGATCTAGCTAAACCACTAAGGAAGCGAGATCTGGCGAGGAGTTATGATGCTCGATTAAGCTGTAACACTGTCGAAGCACGATCTATCTGGTCTATCTGTAACACTGACGTCGAGATTGGGAACAACATTCGATCTGCTTGCAACACTGCCGGAGAAACGAGACCTGACGACGAGTTCTGTCATTCTTAAGCTGCAACACTGATGAAGAAGCATGGTTTGTTTGATCCATCTACAACACTGCCGTGAGATGGGAAGTGCCATTTGATCCACTTACAACACTGCCGGAGAAGCGAGATCTGACAACAAGTTCTGTCACTCTATTTAGTTGCAACACTAACGAAGAAGCATGATCTATCTGATCCATCTACAACACTGCCGCCTCGATGGGAAACACCTTCTGATCCACTTACAACACTGCTGGAGAAGCGAGATCTGAGGACGTCGAGTTTTGACAATCAATTTAGCTGCAACACTGACGAAGAAGCCTGATCTATCTGATCCATCTACAACACTGCCGCTGAGATGGGAAACACCTTTTGATCCACTTACAACACTGTCGGAGAAGTGAGATCTAAGGACGTCGAGTTCTGACACTCAAATTAGCTGCAACACTGACGAAGAAGCATGATCTAACAGAGTTTTAATGCTGCTACACTGACGAATAAGCACCATTTGAGAATGAGTTTGCATGCTGCTACACTAACGAAGAAGCGTGATCTTTACTAGTAGCCGTTTACTTTGGGCTAGTTGTACTACTTCTTTGAGTACAATTGGTTAATATTGAACGTGAGATTGAAGTTTTTCAAAGGATTTATTTCCTTTGACCATTTTTGAAAATGGATTTTAAAGGATATTTGAACAATCCTCTTTTATGCATTTTTCCCAAATGCACAGGGATCAACGGATTTGAGTTGCCTTTACCGGTGGCCATTTGCCCCGGGCTAGTCGTACCATTCTCCTGGGTACAATCAGTTGGTACCAATCCTGAGATTGGATTTATTCAAAGGGATCGATTTCCTTTGACCATTCGTAAAAATGGATTTTGATGGACATTTGAATAGTCCTTCTTAATGCATTTTTCCCAAATGCACAGGGGTCAACGGATTTAACTCGCCTTTACCAGTGGCCGTTTGCCCCGGGCTAGTTGTGCCGTTCTCCTAGGTACAATCAGTTGGTACCAATCCTGAGATTGGATTTATTCAAAGGGATTGATTTCCTTTGACCATTGGTGAAAATGTATTTCAATGGACATTTGAATAGTCCTCATTGATTGGTCTTACTTTTTACCAAATGATTTATCTACTGAGTAGAAAAAAAAGCAACCGTAACGGTTAAGGATCCTTACCTGTACTCCTGATAAAGGGTAGTGATCTGAGGTAAGGTCGCACTATCCTGTTGAAGTGCTTTAACAGTAGGAGTATGTTTTTCTGCTTCGCTACTTGTTGTAGTAGTAAGACCTGCAATTCTTTTGCAAACGATTTCAAAATGTGGAGGTTAGTATGTATTTTATGATTCTAACCTAACATGTTTGATGCATGCATGCATGCCCCTAGCATGAGATGCAAGATGCATATGACAATTATTTTTCACAGAAATTGCTTAATCAACTGTCTTGATTGGTTGTTGACACTTTGATAGCTATGTCTCTGTCACCAGATGAGATTATCTGATTCGAATCTGTTTGGATGGTGTACATTCTGTTTTCATAGCATCTCTTAACAAGGTACACTTTCCTGTGTAAGGTTGCTTCTAGTTCCTGTGCTTTTAGGAGATTTCAGAAGCAATATATGAAAACAAAAAATTTGATACTTTTTATTAACAAAAGTTTCATTGACAACAAAAGGTAGTTACTGATAACAGTAAAATACAAAAAGACAAAATCTTGATGCCCCAGATATTTGACTATCCAGCATTTCAGAGCTATCTTGACGGGGTATACTCATGTGTCTAGGGGCTTTCAGGCAAAGTACTTCTTGACTGAGTCTGAGTTCACCGGGTTAGGTAGATCTTTGCCATCCATTTCAGTCAGGATTAATGCTCCTCCTGAGAAGGCTTTCTTTACTACGTATGGTCCTTCCCAATTTGGCATCCATTTGCCTCGGAAGTCTTTCTGTATAGGAAGAATCATCTTCAGAACTAGATCCCCTTCTCGAAAATTTCGTGGACGAACCTTTTTATTAAAGGCTCTCATCATCCATTCCTGGTACATTTGCCCGTGTTGGATAGCTCTTAATCTTTTTTCCTCGATTAAAGCGAGCTGATCATGTCTGGTTTGAACACATTCTGTCTCATCTAACTTTAGCTCAGACAAAACTTTTAAGGAAGGGATTTCGACTTCTATAGGTAAAACTGCCTCCATCCCATAGACTAGGGAAAAAGGAGTTGCCCCGGTAGAAGTTCTAGTTGATGTTCTATATGCGAACAGGGCAAACGGTAGCTTCTTATGCCAGTCTCAATAAGTTTCTACCATTTTCCCTATAATTCTCTTGATGTTTTTGTTGGCTGCTTCCATTGCTCCGTTCATTTGCGGACAGTACGGCGAGGAATTATGATGTCGTATATTGTATTGCTTGCAGAATTCAGCTATAGTCTTATTGTTCAGATTCAATGCGTTATCAGATATGATTCTTTCTGGCATTCCATATCGGCATATGATTTCCTTCTTGAGGAATCTGCTTACTGCTATCTTGGTGACATTCGCATAAGTGGCTGCCTCCACCCACTTAGTGAAATAGTCGATGACGACAAATATGAATCGATAACCATTGGAAGCCTTTGGTGAAATAGGCCCAATGACGTCCATGCCCCACATGGAAAACGGCCAAGGGGATGTCGTCACATGCAGCGGTGATGGAGGAACGTGAATCTTGTCTACATATATTTGACATTTGTGACATTTCTTAGTGTACTCAATGCTGTCACTTTCCATTGTGGGCCAGTAGTATCCGAACCTCATGATTTGTCTTGCCATAGTGAACCCGTTAGCATGGGTTCCACAGACACCCTCATGTACTTCTTCGAGGATCATCTTGGCTTCGGTGGCATTTACACATCGTAGCAATATCTGGTCTTTTCTTTTTTGTATAATATCTCGCCATCTAGGACGTAGTCGATTGCTAGTCTTCGCAACGTCCTTTTCTCATTTTCTGAAGCTTCTTTTGGATACTCGCGATTCTTTATGTATCGTAAGATATCGCGGTACCAAGGACATTCATTGTTCCCGTCCTCTTCAACATTGTAACAATAGGCTGGAGAGTCGTATATACTCATTTGTATCGCCTCAAATCTGATGGTTGATTCACTTGAATCAATGATGACAATGTAGCCAAAGCATCTGCCATTTGATTTTCTTCTTGTGGCAAATAGTGGAAGGTTATTTCATAGAATGGCTTGATCAGGTCAAGGACCAAATTTTGATACTCCATCAACTTGGGGTCTCGGGTGCCCCATTCTCCTCGAAGTTGGTAGATCACAAGCATAAAGTCTTCGTATACTTTCAGTTGTTTTATCTTTCGTTCAGCAACTGCTCTGATTCCCATGATACATGCTTCATACTCTACTATGTTGTTGGTGCAGTCAAAGTCGAGTTTACTGGCAAAGGGGTAACAGTTACCTTCTAGAGATACCAATACTGCCCCAATTCCCTTACCAGTGGCATTAGAGGAACCATCAAAGTTCAATTTCCAGTATCCGTTATCTGTGGCATTTTCCTCGACACACATCAAGTCTTCATTAGGAAAGTCAAAGTTTAGAGGTTCATAATCCTTTAAAGCTCGACTAGCAAGGAAGTCTGCTATGGCGCTCCCATTTATGGCCTTTTGGTTGACATATACAATGTCAAATTCAGACAGTAAGATCTGCCATCTAGCCATTCTGCCTGTCAGCGTAGTTGACTCCATCAAATATTTGAGAGGGTTGAGTTTTGAGATCAGCAACAGTGTATGATACAACATGTATTGTCTCAGTCTTTTTGTTGTCCAGACTAAAGCGCAACAGGCTTTTTCAACTGGTGAATACCTTACTTCGCAATCTGTAAACTTCTTGCTGAGGTAGTAGATCGCTTTTTCTTTTCTGCCCGAGTCATCGTGTTGGCCTAACACACATCCCATGGATTTCTCGAAGACTGTTAAATACAGAATTAGCGGTCTATTCGGCACTGGTGGCACCACGACTGGCGGGCTTGTCAAATAATATTTAATCTTATCGAAAGCTTCCTGGCACTCGTCGTCCCATTCGCCAGGATCATGCTTTTTTAAAAGTCGGAAGATAGGATCACATCTTTCAGTCAGTTGTGAAATGAACCGAGCAATGTTGTTCAACCTTCCTAGGAAACCTCTCACTTGTTTTTGAGTGTGTGGAGGCGATAGCTCTTGAATGGCTTTGACTTTGTCAGGGTCAACCTCGATGCCCTTTTCGCTGACTATGAAGCCCAGCAGTTTTCCTGATGCAACTCCGAATGTGCATTTGGCAGGATTCAACTTCAATTGGAATTTTCTTAATCTTAAGAAAAGTTTTCTCAAGACTCTTATATGCTCATCTTCGGTCCGCGACTTAGCGATCATGTCATCAACGTAGACTTCGATTTCTTTGTGCATCATGTCATGAAATAAGGCCACCATAGCTCGTTGGTATGTTGCCCCAACATTCTTAAGTCCAAAGGGCATTACCTTATAACAGAAGGTTCCCCATTGTGTCACAAATGTTGTTTTGTGCATATCATCAAGATACATTTTTATTTGATTGTACCCTGAAAATCCATCCATAAAGGATAACAGAGAATGTTTTGCTGTGTTATCGACTAGAGTGTCGATGTGCGGTAAAGGGAAGTTATCCTTCGGACTAGCTCTGTTCAAGTCTCTATAGTCGACACACATGCGGACTTTTCCATCCTTCTTGGGTATTGGTACTATGTTAGCTACCCATTCTGAGTATTTTATTTCTTGGAGGAATCCGACATTATATTGCTTCTTCACCTCTTCTTTTATTTTCAGCAATACATCAGGTCTCATTCTTCGTAGTTTTTGCTGAACCGGTTTGCAGTCCTCTCTTATGGGAAGCTTATGTACCACGATGTTTGTGCTTAAACCAGGCATGTCCTGGTAGGACCAAGCGAAGACATCCTTGAATTCTTGGAGAAAATTGATCAAATCTTGTCTAGTTTCAACTATAATACACGTGCCGATTTTAACTTCCTTGTTTTCTTCATTATTTCCCAAACTCACAATTTCTACTGATTCCTTATGAGGTTGGATTTGTTTTTCTTCTTGCTCTATCAGTCTCAACAAGTCAGGAGGCAGCTCGTAGTCCTGGTCATCATCATGTTCTGTAAGCTCCCCTAGACACACCTCCTTTTCGAAGATAAACTCTGAATCAACTTCAGTATCGTTTGACAGTTCGATATCTGGGGACCTGAAATAAAATCTTATTTGAACGCACTAATTAAGAATTTGAAATTTAGTTGAAATTCAATTGTTAAAAATGAAAAATAATGGCCAAAAGCTTTACAGTCAAAAGTTTTATTTTATTATTATAAACATAGTAGATTTGAGCCCTTTTACAAAAGTTTCTTGCTACTCTCGGGCTAGAGTAACAGTAGTGTTTTGAACATTACTCTGAAAACTTCCAAAAAACCATAGGTAACTCTTCTGCAGTCCAATTGTTCAGAGTAGTTCTTGGTGTAGATGACGTGATTCTACCGGGGTACGTTCCATCGTTTCCTTTCTCGATAATAGCATTAATGTCTAATTTTCCCATCAATTTCCTTAGCTCGGCTTCTTCTGCTTCTGGATACATAATTCCTCCAAAGACGAAACTCTGGGACAATGGAGGAAATGTCATAGGTTCCCAGCTAACCTCCTTTCCTTGCAAACGAGATTTCCTCCTTTCTTGTTTTTTCAGAATTTCTTTTCTCATTTGATCCGCAGTTGGCTTGTATCCCAAGCCAAAGCGATCCTATTTGTTGATGACAGCTGGTGCCTTAGCACGACCTTGTAGGCATCTTCCGATTCCTCTACCCACTCGAGCTCCTCGCCCCAGGATTAGTTTAACTCCCATTCTCGTGGTTCTGGATAATTTCGGTGTGGGGATTTTATTTCCCTCAGCAACAAAAGTGGCGCTAACAAACTCAAATGATCGAAAAAAACATTTGAGTGTCTTCTCATCGGTTTCTAGATAAGGTGCATCATTTGTGATAGAGGCTATAATGTCCTCTTCAGCATTAATTGTAACCAACCTTCCATCAAAGATGAATTTTACTTTTTGATGCAATGATAATGGTACGACCCCTGCAGAGTGGATCCATGGCCTTCCCAGTAGACAATTATAAGTTGGTTTGATGTCCATTACTAGAAAGTCGACGTCATAAGTTTAGGTCCCACTTGTAGTGGTATATCCATTCTTCCCACTATATTTCGCTCTATTCCGTCGAAGGCGCGTACAATGGTGCTACAGGCCTTCATATGAGTATTGTCTATTGGGAGCCTATTCAGTGTGTTCAATGGCATTACGTTTAAGGTGGATCCATTGTCTATCAACACTCCTGGCAAGCTATATCCTTTGCAGCGAGTAGTGATGTGTAAAGCCTTGGTAGATCCCATGCCCCCTGAAGGGATCTCATCATCATTGAAGTGAATAAAGTTGTTGGCGTTCAAATTGTTCACCAGTCTATCGAGCTTATTCACCGATATATCATTAGGAACGAAAGTCTCGTTGAGCACCTTCAGTAGTGCATTTCGGTGAGCTTCTGAACTAAGTAGTAAAATAAGTATGGATATACGAGCAGGTAACCTTCGAAGATGCTCGACAACGTTATGTTCACTGTGCTTTCAAAATTTCAAAAATTCTTTCATTTTTTCCTCCTTTACCGGCTCATTGACTGACAATTCAGGTTCCTGAAAAACATTTCTTTAAGGCTCCACAATCAGAGCCTTCCCTTTCGGGTCTTTGTTTCCTTTATAGCCATATTGTGTTCCTCTTCTCTTGTGGAACATCACATCATTTACCGCCTCTGATGTAGCTTTCAGCAGGTCCTTGTGATGAGTGATTTGACAATCGTACTTCCATGGAACTCTCCTTGGATCATGAAAAGGGAAAGATTGCGGTGCCTGAATAGAAAGTCTGGCTTTCGCAGATTTGCTTACTTCAGACTTTTTGGGTTCTAAAATTACCAAGAACGGAACGTTCTTGGAATTGTTTGGCTCCGAAGCACAAACCTCTGTTGCTCCAGATACGTGCTCTTCAAAAAATTCAATTTCTTTATTGTTGATCAATTCTTGCACTAAAGCTTTGAACTCCGTGCAATCTCCTATCATATGGTCCATCGTATTATGATAAGGACAAGATTGACTAAGGGCTTCTATACCTCCAGATGCTGGTGGTATCAAGCCTCTTGCAACTATCATCTTCCATACCCATTTTAGTGGAGATCTCACTTCCTCCACTCTGTATTTGGTCCTCCTGTTGCTTTGATCCACAATCGCGTTCACCCCGGGATCCGCATGATTAGGTAACGGATTACCTGTCTCAGTGGTTCCTGCAGGATAATCGAACCGCACCACTCCTATTTGCATAAGCTTTTCAATAAGCTTCTTGAAACCAATGCAATCTTCAATCGAATGCCCCACTGCTCCAGCATGGTATTCGCATTGAGTATTCGGATTGTATCATTTTGGATATGGTGGCTGTATCGGTTTTATATAAAAGGGCGACACGACGTGCGCATTGTACAGGTTTTTGAAAAATTCACCATAGGATATTGGAATAGGTGTGAATTCTCTTTCTGTCTTCTGATTCTGATTTTGTTTTGGTTTCTGCGTGCTCGATGACGCGGCCTTGGGTTACCATGTTGATGCGTTGGAATAACTAACGTTATGGACGCTAGTATCTCCACCTTCGTTATTCTTCTTCTTGTAATATGGTTTCTTTGACGACTCCTCGTCTTCAAGCTTTCCGCTTCGAATGGCCTATTCTATCATTTCTCCATTCATTATGATATCCGAGAAATCCTTTGTTGCACCTCCCAAAATTCTACCAAGGAAGGGCTTTTTCAACGTCCCTACGAAAAGCATTACTATCTCCTTCTCCGATAGTGGTGGTTGGACTTGTGCGGCTATGTCCCTCCAACGTTGCGCATACTGTATAAAACTTTCATCATGCCTCTTTTCCATATTCTGAAGAGTAACCCGGTCAGGGGTTATATCAATCACATGGCTGTATTGACGTACAAAGGCCTGGGCCAAGTCTTTCCAGGAGTTAATTCTTGAGAAGCTTAACTGGTTATACCATCTTGCCGCAGAGCCTGTTAGGCTGTCTTGAAAGCAATGTATTAACAAAGGATCATTGTCAATGTACCCGGTCATGCGCCTGACGAACATAGTCAGATGAGCCTCAGGACATGTTGTCCCGTTGTATTTCTCGAAATCGGGCATTTTAAATTTCGGGGGCAACACAAGATCAGGTACTAAGCTTAGTTCCCTAGCCTCCATTTTGGGGAACTGGTCGATATTCTCCATTGCTTTAAACTTTTCTTCCAGCTGTTTGCATCTATCCTCGAGTTCTTTCGGTAACTCGACTCTAGCTTTCTCTATTTCATTGAAATCAGGCACTGTATAATCGTTGAGATTATGGATTACCAACCCTCCTTGAAGATGGGTGTCAGTTTGACTATTCTGCCCTTTGGGAATTTCAACTAATCCATGGGCGGGGAGAGACTTTCCCGAGTCCTCGGCTACTATGCCCTGTTCCATAGCGATTCCTTTCATTTTCTCCGGCTCTTTTCTTGCTAACAACTGTGCGATCTTGTCGAGCAGTTCATCCTGGGTTTGAGAAATATGAGCACGCGTATCCTGTTGTGCTTTATCTAACTTGTTTTCCATGTCTCGCTTCATTTCCTCATAAGCTTGCTTGATTTTGGCTAGCCGTTCTTCCATTCTCTTGGATCTGAATCGGGTAAAATGTGAGTGTTGGATTTGATCAGGTTCCAGTATTACTGCATTGATAGTATCTTGGAACATTAGGATCATGATAATAATAAATGTGATAATGCATGAATGCAACTAAAATGATGGAATGTTTATGCAAACCAACACATTATATTAACATTGCAAAACATTTTACAAAAAGGTGTTGATCTTGATACAACTTTGAAAAGGAAGCTCGTTCTAGAACAAGACTTTCTATATACAAGGTGGGCCGCGCTTTACATGTATTGCTTGGCCTTTACCCCCAAAGCCTTGATCTTTTTTAGGAGTGATGCGAGCTTCCTGCCCTTATCTGATTCTGCCTCAAATTGTAGGCTAAGAACTTCAGCCTGGACTGCTAACATTTGTAAATGTTCAGCTACTTCCCGAATTTGTACTAAGGCCTCGGACATTGTACGGTCTCTGTTCTGGACTTTTTCTCGCGTTTCGTTAACCTGAGCCTTCCACTGTTGTTCATCCCATTGACGTAACTCTTCCACGTAATTCAATTGTGCTTTACAAGCCTGCATAGCTGCATCTATTTCTCTGATTTGTCTTTTTAAATTCTCATTTTCCTCTCGGCTTACTTCCAGTTGAGCTACCGAGCTCTGGTGATAATTTTGTAGATTCTCCTCTAGGTCGATAACCCGACCTCTCAGACTAGCATTTTCAGTTCTAATACGAGCCAACTCTTCTTGATCAAGAGCTTGTTGACTCTGTGCTTCATTAAATTTTCTTTCCCAATACCGGGCCTTTCTTTTTTCTTCACGGATTTCAAGCTTCCAGTCTACAAAAGAACTCCTGAGGTCTGCATACTTTGTTGACTCTCGGAGCTTTTTATATCCTTCCTGTAGGTCACTCAGGTTTTCCTCTGCTCTACTTTTGCCTTTTTTCAGTCTCTGCATTTCTTGCTCCTGAGATTGAATACCAAACTCTAGTTGGTTTTTCTCATTTTCCAATCTCGATAACCTCGTTTCCATGTTGATATATTTTCCCTCAAAATCCTGCCTGACGATCTCCATGTCGGAAGGATTTACCCGGAGTTGCTCCTCTAACGGTATGCCGACTTCCGAGTCTCGAATCGGTATCTCATCATTGATTCTCCGGTTTCTCCATCGGCGATATTCCGGAGTGACTCTAGGTTTCTCGTCAAACGGCTCTATTCTTAAGGGATACTTTCATGCTTTCGCGATAACAACAACGGTCCTTTTGTAATCTCTTCCCTTATATAGGAAGTCACACGTAGCCAGCCCTCTCGTTGCTGGGATAAATTGTTTGGACCTGTACTGGCGGGAGACCATTAATGGCGCGTATCCTGTTGCTCCCCATATTCCAAGTAAGGGGACCCAGTCATAACCTTCACAGTTGTACGTGATTTCATGAGGAAAGAACCAACTAGCCTTCCACACGATATCCCCCTCTCGTAGGTTGCGTAGAATGGCTTTCCACTGATCATATGGGATACTTTCGGGTCTTTGGGTTTGTGCCAAATCCCTTATCGGTGAATAATGGTCGAAGCATGCCCGATACGAGGACCTTTCTGGCTTCCAAAAGTGACTATGGAACCATACAAGTAAAAGTTGAGCACAACCAATGAACCATACAAGCGGTAAGCGATTGGAAAGTCTCGGCGAGAATGTCGGGAACCGGAGTGATAGCTTTATCGAGGTAGTCAAACAATTCCATAACAGCGTCATCTATATACCCGAGCGACTTGGGAAAAATGACTAACCCGTAGATGGCCAGTGCAAACATTTTAACTTGCCTTTCACATTTAGTCTCTGTTTGGATCAAATCCCGAACATATCTCCAGGTGGTGCATTTGGTTTCACCCTTCTCCTTGATTCGA
Source organism: Abelmoschus esculentus (assembly GCA_035048815.1). Classification (NCBI taxonomy): domain Eukaryota; kingdom Viridiplantae; phylum Streptophyta; class Magnoliopsida; order Malvales; family Malvaceae; genus Abelmoschus; species Abelmoschus esculentus. Next base: position 5,426,052 of record JAUCBN010000002.1, read on the forward strand.
GACTTTGCCCATTGCTCATTTTTTCTGGTCAATTTTAGCAACCTTTTCTGGAAAGCAGGCGAATCAGGTGGTTTAAAATACACCTTATCTGACTGGAATCTCGGACATTGGATTAAGACAATATACTCCTCCACAATTGGTGTGATATCAACATCTCCCATCGTAAAACAACTATACGAGGTATTCCAGAATTGGGCCAGGGCTCGAAATAACACCTTGTCAATGCTGACATCGAGCAAGTATGGTAGATCTCCGTAGTTGGCGAAGAACAAACCTTTAGTGTCTTCGTCCCACTGATCCCATATATATTTCAACTCCTGTAACTGATTTTGCGTCGAGGCAATGTGTGTAAAATCGCTGAGGTCGGTTTTTTCACCTTCCATTATGTTGTCTCCTTTCTGATATTGGGTTTCCTCTGACCATCGTCAGATTCGGAGGTTGGCTTCCACCTTGTCTAGAAAACGGTTCTCCATGGCTGAGCCTTTCTAACAATTGTCTTGTTATCAACACCCTTTTTATTTTATAAAAAAATATCCATGAAAAACAAGAAAAAGGAACAAGATAAATAGATATCATTAGTATCAGATCAAATAAACAATAACGAGATAAACATGATGCATGTTGCATGAATAATAACTTAATAAATATATAACAGAAATAATAAACGAGGAATAAATAGCGGAAAGTAAAGGTATAAATAAAGAAACCCCCCCTCTCTCTCTCTTTTTTTTAAAAAAGAAAAAAAAACTATAGGGTGACCCTCTAAATGGGCAGAGGTCCGGTATGACGGCTCTAAGGGTAGGCTTCTAGGGCTCACTAGATGAGGTTCGGTTCTAAGGGGTACCCGAACGAGATTTATTATCCTATTAAGGATAATAAATACGATTCAGGGGGATACGTTTCTCTAAGTCTATGCGGAGACGTAGGTCTCACGAAGACAAAGAGAAAAATATCCCGAAAGCAATTCACCATCCTACACGGAGGCGTAACCTCACGAAGGAGTGGTTTCATGCTCCCACTTAATCGGACGGAACCCGGGTTGAGGGTTCATGAAATGGAGGGCCTGAAAAGCATTTAAAAACATTAGTAAAATATTTTAAATAAATAAATAAAATATTATAAAATTAAACCGAATTTATATTTTCGATCATTAAATAAAATGTAACCGATTTTGTGGCTCGACTCGCAAAAATAAGTCCCCAGCAGAGTCGCCAGCTGTAATCACCGGAATTCGTCCGGGGAGTCGCCACCAATCGTTTTTTAACGGTGCGATTGGAACACCAAAAATACGTCTACGAACCAGAGCTGGATCCGGGAGTCTGTTACGCGTAGGGAAGGGTGAGCACCCCCTACAACGCCCAAAATTGGCACCGATCGGTTACAAAATATTTTATACGATCGAACGGATAAATTCGGTATTCAAATCTGTAACAAAACAGTTAGTAAATATTTAATCATAATAATAAAAACATAAAAATAATCATTTTTGCAAAAACAGGGGCTAATCTGCAAAATAGTAAACATTTTTGGGTTAAATAAAATATAATAAGGGTTAAATTGAATAAAATATAAAATAATAGGCTTAATTATGAGGAAACAGTGACCAAAATCGAAGACATGACAAACTGGGAGGCTCATATGAAGATGCGCTGGGAATGCAAGGACCACTGGTGGAATTAACCCTTAATTTCGGGTAGATGCACGGGTCGGACCGGGTAACCGGGTTAAATATGCGGGTCTGGTATGCGAAACGACGTCGTTTTGGACCCTTTGAACCGGCACCAAAACGGCGCCGTTTTGGATTCGGTTTAAATACCCTTTTTTTTTGTTTCCTTGTTTCATTTGTTTCTCATCTGCCCAAACAGAAGACAGAGCTCTCAAGAGAAGCTCTCAACGCCTAGAGGTTCTCGACGCCGGACCACCGTGAGCCATCGCCGGCCACCGCGCCGACCGTCGCGCCGGCGACCGAAACGAAAAAAGAAGGCTACTTTCTGAAGCGTCTCACCGAAGGGAGTTCGAATATGGAGGTGGATTTTCGAACCGGGGCTCGTATCAACGTAGATCTAAAGATAAGTATTCGAATAACTTTTTTCACCTTATTTTCGCTCTGATTTGCTTCCGATTTGTTTCCCTTTTTTCTCCGTTTTCGTTTCGAATATTTTGGTGATATTGGTTGTTGTTTTGGACTGGTTTTTGGCTTCGAATAACACTATCCGATTTCTTTCTTTTTTTTTTTGAACTTCGGTGTGTAACCGGTTACAAAGCATGCAAATGGGTTTTTATACCCATGATTTACAACATATTTTATGCGAAAAATAGGAGTTCTATCCTATTTTCAGATCTGAAGAACTAGATCTAATGATGCTCTTCTTGTTTTTGCAGATGGAATAGACGTTGGGCGGTGGATCTGGTCCTTCACGTGGATGGTGGCCGGCCTTCTCGACGAATAGGAGGGCGCGTGACCACCACGCACGATTCGAATAGCCGCGCATGGCGGCCACGCTTGGACAGTTGGCAAGCAATGAGATGAAGGGGCAGCAACCGGTTTAGTTAGGGTAATTAGATTTGGTTAGGGTTTTGTTTAGTGGGCTACTGGATATGGGTTTGTGTATATTGGATTGGGTATGTGTATTTTAGGTTAGTGGGCTCGGTTTAAGGGTCATTGGGTCATAATATGGGTTAAGGGGTTTGGTTATTTTATTTGTAATTGGACTGGATATATTAAATAGGAATGGGTTATTACAAATACTATTAAAAAATTATTTTTTTTAATTTCTATTAAAAAGATATGTTTAAATTATTTTGGTAATGATTTAATAAATAGAAAAGAGAGGTTCTCCTATTGGATCAAAAATAATTTAAAGCTTCTTCAAATAGATCCGCCTGAAATCGATCAATGTCAGTTCCATAGAAATTATCAGAAAATCTATATCAGAATTCAGGCAAATCACTTCAACAGCTTTAGAAACCACTTCAACAGGCAAACCAAAATGACGAGCTTCACCGGTATTGAACACTTTTTCAGTTTCCCTCCTAGTGCAGGCGAGTCTTGAGGCACTTCTAACACCGATCGGAAACCCTGACTTAATCTTCCTGTCCTTTCTTGTTGCTTTCCAGTAATCGACCTCGGTAGCCCTGTTGAGCTTGTTTCCGGTCGGATACTACCGGTCAACCGGGTAAAAGAAAAACCATTCTGGGTCTCGAGTCTTTACAGCAGACAAGTGAGGCAAATCCCATGGCTCGCATTTGCAAACATCGATTTCACGAATAACATCGATCCCATCGTTTTTATTTCCGTTTACCTTATACCACAAGTAAAAATAGATTAATTCCTCGTCTGTTGGTCGGAATCAGAATCCGATGGGGAGTGAATTCAGTGCCTAATATATCTTTTCAGTAGAAATTAAAAAAAACAATTTTTTAACGGTGTTATCTCAAAACAAGAATGAAACTTTATGCACTTATTTTAGTCAAAAGAATTTTAGGCACCTATTTCAGAAAAGAATATATAGTTAAGTCACTTATTTTAGCTGAAAAAAATATTGTACCTATTTCAGAAAAATTTATAGTTTAGGCACTTATTTTTGAGTTAAGCCTTAAAAAAACTTGAGTTTTAAGATTAAGCACTTATTTCAATAAAAAAAACATTAAATACCTATTTCAGAAAAGAATATATAGTTTGGGCATTAATTTTAACCAAAAAAATATTAGGCACCTATTTCAGAAAAAAAATGTATAGTTTAAACACTTATTTTTGAGTTAAATCTTAAGAAAAACTCGAGTTTTAAGATTAAAAATAATATAGAGTAATGTTAGGAGATTATAAGCTAGTCGTCGTTAAAACTGTTAGTCAGCTAAAACTAATTAAAGAATATTAGCTGTAATCATATTCAAGAACGTAAGGCTACTGCTAAGTTTATATATATCTTAGATTTTGTATTCATCAAATAGATTGAATTCAATAAAAGGTCTATACTTTTAGTTTCTTTCGTCCTCTCTTGGATTCATATTCTATCATAGTATCAGAAGTTTTCATGGCAAAAAAATCTTCTATTAAGCCTTTTACTAATAAGACAATATCGATTCATTTAGATGAATTTAATTTTCTTCTTTAGAAACAGTAGATCATGTTTGTTATAGAAAGTTTGGCTCTCGCTGTGTATATCGATGATTTTTGGTAATTCCCTCTCAGTATGCGACTAGAGAAAGAGGCGTTCGAGGTATTCGAATCTCTAATCCTGAGTTTACATAGTACAAACAACAAGATAATGCATTTTGCTCTTAATTGTTATCTACGATCAATTCTTTCATCTTATCTTCTCTTGCTAACTGCAAAACGGTTCTAGATATCTGGAATAAGGTAAACCACAACTTTTCTATAACATTGACAACTTGTATAGTGCACCTTCATTATTTACAAAAATACTTCTAAAAAAATAAGTCGTTAATTTGTAAATATCCGCGTTTTTTTACAAAATATATTTCTAAAAAAAATAATAAAGTCGTCATCAATCTTTCTCTTTAATTGAGGTTAAATTTTCTGAAAACTCAATCATTTTAATAAAAGCTTATTTTAAAGAATTAATTTATTAAAAAGGACAAGTTTTAGTTTGTGAAAATAAAAAAAATAAATTCGAGAATTGATTACAAATGATAAAGGATTGACACTCTTATACTGTCAAAAAATTAACACTTAGTCAGTTATTTAATATCTTGATGTTGAAAATTACTAATTTGATTAAAATTTTAAATATGATTCTTAAATGTTGGAAATATTGAGAAAACTATACTCCATGCGTCTAAGATACAATTTCTCATTTCACGAAAAGACTCGAAGAAATAACACCCCTATACACTTGAGATATGATTCCTCAAGGTTTAAAAATAATTTACATCAAAATTCAAAATTAATTAAGAAAATCTTTCGATGATTTATAATAAAAACATAATATATATTGAACTACTAATATACACGTTATAAAAATAAGTATTTTAATATATATATTACGATTAAATATAATATTATATGTAGTACTTTACATATATATTAATTGGGAAATTATAGTACATCCATATATTATATAAATAAAAACTATTAGCATATATATTATATATATATAAAAACTTACCTATGTAAAGAAAAATATATAATATATATTTGAAAAGTTTTCATGAAAAACTGGATGAGCTGGATGGTTATGGGTAAGTAATTCTAGTGGATAGGCCATGGTGCCTACCTATTTCAAAACTTTGAATGGATCTTCGTATCTCCGCACAAGTTCTTTGTGCATGGTTGGATTTCGTAGGATCCAGGTTAACTTGACAAGAACCAAGTCTCTAACTTGGAAGTTTACGTCCCTTCTGTCACGACCCGAGTTTCAGAACTCGGAGTCGGGTTAAACCGAAGTTGTGGGCCTCGTGTTGTGCTCGTTGGGCCTTGTTGGGCTTAGAGTTAGTTGGTCTTGGTTTGATGAGACCTTGGGGGCAAATTGGTAAGTTGAAAAATGGGAAAGAGGGGGAGAAAGAGGTTATTTTCTGCATTTTGCAGAGAGGGTGATATCACCAACCTTAACTTCCTTCCATCTCTTTTTCTCATCATCTTCCTCCCAAATTTGCCACCACCAAAGGTTGAATCTTGAGTGTTAGAGTGTGAAATCTCGTTTTGGTGCTTGAGGGAAGTTTGTTCAGCTCTTGGAGATCTATCTTTCAAGGTAAACTTTGTTTAAAATGGTGGAGATAAGGTTTTAGTGGGGGTTTAGAGGTAAGAACGGGTTTTTATTTTGGGAAGGTTTTAGGATGATTTTAAGGTTGTTTTAGCTTCCTTAAATCATCTAGATAGTGTAGTAATCGTTTTGGTCTTCTTCCTTGTAGTTGGAGAACAAGGAGAGCCTTCAAGAAGCTTGGGAAAGGAGAAGGTTTGAGGGCTAGTTGTGGAGCTTCTTCAGCTCGTTTTTGAAGTTGATACACTTCCAAATCCTTTGCATTTTCATGTGCATCATCATTTTAGCATGCTTGTTTGATTGTGTGATGGTTTGTTTAGGATAAAGCCTTTGCATGCTTTAATGGTGTTTTGATTTATGGTTGTTGGTAATGAGTAAAACGGGTTAGAAACTCACTTAAACTACTTCATAAATGAGTAGGAATGATTTGGGATCGATTGGACTAGTTTGGGTTAAGGTTCTTAAAATTTTAAAGCTTTAAACCTGCATTTCGTGTAGGGGATATTGATACACGAGCCACCAGTATCGATACCCCTAAGACAAAAGTGAACGTTTGGATAGGGGTATCGACCATGGTTCGATACCGAGACCTCCAATAGCATTTCTGGTTCGATGCTGGTATCGAACCTGGAAGGTTCTCTTTCGTTGACTTTAAAATTGGTCAAAGGGTTTCGATGCCAGTATCGATACCCATGTTTCGATACTTTCTTTGGGTGGGTATCGATATAGGGTGTTTCGATACCCCATATAGGATTATCAATACCCCTGTGAATTTTTGTCAAGATAACTAGTAGATGAGGTTCGATAAGGATAATTAAAGGTAAATATGAATCTTAGATCAATGAAATGGATCATAAATCACTGTTGATGGGTTTGCCTCAAGGGTTTAGTTAGTAAGCCGTGATAAGAGTCTTAATATGAGAATTATGCTTGTACGCTCGGTTTTGGCTTGGTTGAATAGTATTTGGTGTAAGATCCTTGGTGGATCACCTTGTATGGTTTGAGCCATTTTTTGATGGGATCTGGATACCCAGTGAGTGATAGTGTTACAACACAATGAAGATCATCCGATGTGAGATTCTGGGTGATGTATCGAAGACCATCCGATGTGAGATTCCGGGTGATGATTTTGCTCGATGTGAGATTCCGAGCCCCACTCGATGTGAGATTCCTAGTGAAGACCCGATGCGAGATTCCGAGTATATTAGCTCGATGTGAGATTCCAAGCAGCCCAATGTGAGATTTCGGGCTGGGTGAGTCCCCCAGTGTCGGGTTGGCAGTAGGCCTCACTTTTGATTTATTTACTTTATGCTTTGGTTGTATTTGGCATGTCATATCATCATGTTATCTTATCTCGCATGTTTATTGTTATGATTCATTTGAAAGCACAGTCGATAGGTTGTGTACCCACTGAGCTATCGTAGCTCAGCGTTTTGGAATTTGTTTCCATGCGTAGGTAGGTAGACGGACGTTCGAGCGAACGTGGCGGAGCACCATCATTTCGGGACTTCAGCATTGACCGGTTGGTAGAGTACAATTGCTAGATTATTAGTCTATGTATTCGTAAAACCATTGTTGTAATTGCAACTCTATTTATTTAGTTGTAAGGTCAAATATTTTATCAAACTTGTATTTTGGAGCTCCGATGTTATTTTGGGTTGTTAAACTACTTTGGATTTTAAATATCGTTTTAAATTATGTCTTATTTAATGGTTTGACTTGAGTTTGACTTTGGAATTTTATGGACACGGGTTTGGGCTTATGGCCCAAATGTGGCACCCGGTTGGGTGTTACACCTTCGATTTGTGTCTGCCCATTTCTTGGTCCGCTTTCATGCTGTGTAGATAAGATCGGGCTAAGTCAAGGTGTTCTTGCCATTCTTTGACAAACTTGTGCATTGATGGATTGGGTCCCTCATACTTCGTAGCAACCGCATTGGGTGTCAGCTATTCTTTCCCGGTCACTTTCTCGAATGGGCTTTGATTGGTTGCCTCACTTCGCTGTAAATTGTAGAAAAATTGGGCCACGTTTAGTACCTTTGGCCAGTTTCGTAGTGTAGCACTAACATAGTGTGTTATGTGGATCTCTAAAAGGGCATTTACTTGTTCATTTGCCCATCAGTTTGTAGATGGATGCTTGTTGAGAAGTTTAAACTTGATCTCATTAGTTTGAATAACTCGGTCCTAAACCTACTCATGAATTGTGTGTCTTGATCACTAATAATTGTCTTTGGAACTCCTCAATATTTTATTACGTGTTTGAGGAAAAGACGGGTTGCTTCTTTGGTGGGACATACTTTTGATGCTGGGATAAATGTCCCATGCTTGGAAAACTTGTCGACAACAATCATGATGCTAAACAGATCATCGATGTTGGGTAAACCGATTATAAAGTTCATGGATACACTTTTTCATGGTCGTTCAAGGATCGAAAATGGTTGTAATAGTCTCGCAGGTTTCCTCATCTCGATTTTATCTTATTGGCAAATAAGACAAGTTTTCACGTATGTTTCCACATCTTCACTCATGTTAGGCCAATAGTATTGGTCAATAATGAGTGTTAGGGTACAGTCTATTCCAGGATATCCAGGACACTTGGAGTCATGACATTCTTTTATGATTTTCTTGCATAATTCTCTAAATTGAGGTAACTAGAGGCGATGTCCTCGGGCATATAACAAATCCTCTTCGATCCAAAATCTTCGTGTTTTGCCTTTTTTGGTATAGTTAAGGAGCATCTTGGTTGTTGGGTCATGAGACAGTTCTTCCTTGGTACGTTGTAATAGTTCTCCCTTTGATGCACTACGAGCTCAATATTATACCTTCAGCTTAAGGCATCAACAACTGAATTGGCTTTTCCTGGTTTGTATTTCATGGGAAAATCAAATTCAGCAAGAAATTCTTGCCAACGGACTTGCTTAGGAGATCAATTTTTTTGGGTTAGGAAGTAATTATTGGCGACGTTATCGGTGTAATCTATAAATCTAGACCCAAGTATATGGTGTCACCAAGTGCACAAACAATACATCACCGCAGTCATTTCCTTCTCATGGACCGAGTACTTCCTCTCAGTATCGTTAAGCTTCTAACTATTATATGCAATCATATGTCCTTCTTGCATAAGGACTCCTTCAATGGCTACGTTTGATGCATCGATATAGATTTCAAAGGGTTTTCTATTATCCGGTAATGCTAATACAGGTTCAGTGGCCATTGCATGTTTCAACTCTTCAAAGGCTTTTTGACAATCTTGATTCCAATCCTAAGACTTGTCCTTTTTTAGTAATTCTGTCAAAGGGTGGTGATCTTGGGATAATCTTTGATGAACTTTCAATAGTAATTAGTGATGGATGCTAGAAAGTCCTGCTTTTATGATGAAGCATACGTCCTTTCACCTTTGTCAGATTGTAGTATTTAAGATGTTGAACCCACAAGGATTGGCTTTACTTACGCAATTTATTATTCCTGCACAATGGAAAAATAAAGACGCATATAATTGAGTTGGATTATAACTAAGAAAACTAATTAAAGCAATAAAGATAAGTGATCAAGAAATCAAGGATGGAAAAGTGGGGGCAGGTTAGAATGCTTCGTAGTGTGGAATCAGAATGTAATTGTCTCGTTCTTATAATGCAATAGGGTTGAACTGTCACCTCGGTGGATCGCACAAAGGGTCGTCGCAGCTGCCTAGGCGGGGTTATGCCTTGTCGACAATTCAACAACTCATAGTTCTACAGAGCATCCTTGTATGTCTTCTTCCTTATCCCTAAGCGAAGAGAACTATTGAAACCCACGTGTCTTGATGATACCTCCCAGCATGAATCAAGGGCGGATAACAACCACACATGCGTCTTGTTAGTCGCTGAAATCCTGGATAACCGGATTAGTCAATGCCCTTGAGCAAAGACCGTATTCTCTCATTTCGTGAGCCTAACTCTCCCGATATTAGACAAATAGATTTTTCTTCACATACTTATCATCTCGAGCTCATATGCAAAGAAGAGTAAACGCCAAGAGAGAATAAACTATGAATTCTGAAATTGCATTAATAAGAACTAAACAAATTACAAACTTTCTCCCACAACTACTCCATAAACTAACCTAAACACCAAAGGGGACGATAGAGGAATTTAGGGTTTTTCTATGAAACTTAATTTCGAGATATCTTCCTCTCTACATAGGCTATGGTATTTATAGGCTTACCCTAGGGCAAACCTTTCCAAAGTAGGAATTCGACTAGGAGTAAAACACAAGTTAAGTACATAAATAAAAGATCTTTATTTTATTTCCTAGTTTATTCCTATAAGGATTCTTTTTCCACGTGGCTTTGACCTTGACTTTCCATGCGTTTCCTAGCTCCGATTTCTATGCTACTTGTCTTAAAACGTCCACCTTGTTTTTCTCTTCAGATCGCCTATCATATCAACATTTGTGTTCCAGGTGCTGCCTTGGCATCGGTTGCCGCAACGGGTTGCTGTCATAATGGTCTCGTCTTGGAACTGCATCAGTACAGTTCCCTTGGCCTGATCTGCTTATTCCTTATCGTAGCATGTTGCTGCAATGTCTGGTGGCAAACTATGATTGTGGTTGCCATTTTTGCTGTCGTGGCAACCTCCACCGTGGCAACTTTCGCTGAGGCAACCTTTTTCTCTATCTTTCGAGCACCAGTTGTCATCATCAATCTGTTGTCGTGGCATCCAAAGTGCTGCTGTGGCGGGTGCTTCATCTGCATTTCAATTTCTTTATCAGCATCCGTCTTCTTGTTTGACCATTCATATGATGTGGTTTCCTGCCTAGGAAAGAAAACCATCAAATGCATCTGTTTTATGCCAAATAATAGATAAATTCCTGATTTGAGTATGGAAAATAAGTAGAATTATCCAATATTGCCCTTAAATCTGTCCTTAATTGGCAATAAACGAGTGGGAAAACGGTATAAAAAATAGGACTTTTATGTACTCATCAATTAGCTAGCCCCAAGAATTACCTTAATTTTGTTAACTTGATAGGTGGCTCTCAATTAGTGATTGCTTGAGTTTTGGCCCCATCCATTTGGATTTTGCCCCTTATAACAATATGAACGAGGAATAGAACTTTTTCTTAGGCGAATGAGCACTTCTCTTGTTTGACATATAGCTCATTTTTTCGCAGTACTTTGAACACTTCCCGTAGGTGTTCAACATGATCCGTAAGGGTATTGATATAGATCACTATATCGTCTAGATAAACTATACTGAATCGATCAAGAAAGAGTTGTAGTTCCTTATTCATAAGGGTGCAGAATATGGCGGGATGATTCTTGAGGTCGAAGGGAATCACAAGGAATTCATATGAACCATAGCGTGTTACACATGTTTTCTTTGGTTTATCTCCCTTGGCAGTTCTTAATTGGTAGTATCTGAACCAAAAATCCAACTTGGTGAACCATCTTGCACCTCCAAGTTGATTGAAAAAATTGGCTATCAAGGGGATTGGGTACTTGTTCTTCACAGTGAGTTTATTTAGGGCTCAATAGTCTATGCACATTCGAAGTGTTCCATCGTGTTTCTTTTGAAAGATTATCGGTACACCATAGGGTGCCTTTGATGGTCTAATGTATCATTCTTTGAGGAGTTCCTTTAATTGTCTATGTAACTCCTCAAGTTTGGGATGAGCCATTCAATAAGGGGCCCGGGCTGGCGGTTTCACATTTGGAATGAGCTCGATCTTATGGTCAACTTTCCATTTTGGTGAAAGAGCTTTAGGTAGTTCGGGAGGCATTAATTCTTAGAATTCGGTTAGAACTTGTTTTACCTTTGTTGGAATTCTTTTGGACATGAGTGACTCCTCATGTACCAATATTTCTATATATGTTGATTATTCTTTGCGTAACCCTTTGCTAAATTGGATGGTAGACACCATCTTGGCCTTGATTCCGGATTATCGATTCATTAGGACCATTCATGAATATGCTGGATCGAGTATACATAAACAATTTGCGACATGGAAGGCATTGAATCGATCAAGGAAACTAATATCTATTACGAAGTCAATCATCAAGAAAAATTACCTTGATCATTTCTTTGTCGGACCAGTCGTCAATGTTGATTTTGATTCCTTTTGCTACTTCAACAATGAGAGTTTCTTCGAATTTCACAGTTTTGATGAAATTGTTTGCCTTCTCCACTTGAAGGTCAAGCCTTTTGGATGCTTATTTTGACGCAAACAAGTCTGAGGCACTAGTATCAAATAATGCACTTACTTTATAACCTGCTATAATGATGTCGAAAAATATTACTTTTTTTTTAAAACCTGTAATCATTCATGTTTACAAGGATCTTAGTATTATTAGTAATAATAATATAAAAAATAAAAAAAATAAAAAAGGGAAGGAAATTCCATAAACCATAAAGGTCCATGTCACCCACCTTTTCCCCCAAGATATTTATAAATACAAGGTATGAGGGTAATATTTTACAAGGAAATAGGAGCCGGTGACCATGCCCATTAAAGAGAGATTAAGCTCTCGGGTGGCCAAGGACCAGGGCAGTGCCCTCGGTCTTACCTGTTTCGATCGGGGGTCCTATTTTAGATCTGATCTAGTTAAATATTTTTGAGGGGTTATGGGTAGATCTTGGGGAGGATCACTCAAGGTTAGTCGTTCGAAGTCTTAGATATATTTTCTTTTTTTATATATATTTATGTTGTATTTTGGATATTTTTAATAAAAGTAATAGTTTATTAATTTAGTTGGTATTTAGATTTTATTTATGTTTTAGATCAACTTATGTGTGTTTAAATTTATTTTTTATATTAATTTATGTATGTTTAAATTTATATTGTAATTTATGTTTTAGATTAATATTTATGTTTGTAAATACTTATTTATGTTTTTATTCTTTTATGTAATATATTTAATTTATTTTTCATGTTTAATTTGAACGAAATATTTAATTTGTTAATGCAGGTCCCTAAATTCGATGGTAAGCGAGGTTAGTATCAATACGGTGGTGGTTCAGACGCTTAACTTCGGATTTGGGTGCTTTAAAATAAATTTGTACGTTCAATTAAAAATTAATTCGATCTTACTTTAGCCCGGAAAATTTAATATTAATGAAGCGGTAATTAATTAAAGTACCAATCCAAATTTTGGTTAGTGTGGGGATGCTAACCTTCCCCATCCGTAACCGACTCCTGAACCTCAATTTTCAAAATTTATGGTTTTATGGTATCCGATCTACCAAAACGATCGGTGACGACTCCTATTTTCCAAAAATCAATTTTAAACCGAAACCCCCCATTCAGAACTGAAAATTCCTGTTCGGAAAACATTATTTTCAAAATGACATGAAAAATATTTTTCAAACACAAGAGAAATTTTAGCGAATTAGCATTTTGTTTAAATTGCTATAGATGACGACTCCGCTGAGGAAAAATTTTGTTTTTCTCAAAACAAAAAGAGAGTCGAGCTTTTAAAACGATTATCGCTTCACTAATATTAAAAATTCCGGACTAAAGTGATGATAAAAATTAATGTTTAATTGAACTTGTTCGTTTATTTTTCCGCATCTAAAATTGACATCTAAAACCCTCCTTTTTAAGTCGGGGAAAAGGTTAATACTTTCGTGGAGATATCGTTCTCCTGTGTAGGCACTAGTCGAAGTACCTTTGGGGCTCCACAACCTTATTCTTTTGTAAGGATATTGTTTCTTCGTGTAGGCATAAGCGAACGGGTTCCCCAGAATTGAACTCAGTCAAAATGAGCCTATAATGGGTGATGATCGGGGGCCTTGCTACTCTTAGTAAAGGACAACACGGACAATTCGGGTCACCTTTTAGCACAAACACTTCATGTAGAGAACTAGACTACTTACCCCGATAGAGCCATGCGGATACCCTAAGAGAATTAGACGAGATATCTAAGACTGTTTTTCTCTGTTTAGTTTACGCAAATTTAATTTTATGAAATTTATTTTTTTGTTTATTGTTTTTATTCTGTACTAACTTGGTTTCTTTATGTTTTTGTTTCCCTTTTTGCATGCATCACCACATCTTGCATTTTGCATCGAGGGTATTATTCTGAGTGGTACATCTTACAAGGGAAACATTCACCATGGAAGAGAGTTATCCGAAAATCTCGACCTCGTAGTTAGAAACCGATCTGAGATATCGATCATAGACCGCTCAGGAAGCCATTAAAATAGTCTACCAAACATCAAAATCAGGTAATGACTATGCATTTATCCTAGTCTACAACAGAATGTCAATCCGAGATTCCAAGCGAACATAAAGGATGTAACAGAAAATCAAAGTTTGATCAATGGGTTATCAAAGAAACATAATTGATATCATCTCACCATCTAAAGGTCGAGTCAGAATCATGTATAGAACACCGAGAGCAGGTAACAACAATTCGTTTTATCCAAGTCTACAAGGAGATGACTACTGGTAATTCCAAACTGATACAAAATATGTAACAGAAAACCTCTAAGAGCCTAACAACAAAGGATTTTTTCAAAGATACATAATCGTACCATTTTTCCATTAAGGGTTCAAGTCAGAGTCAGATACGAAATGCTAATTGGGGAAAGATAATTAACCAAACTTTTAAGCGCATTAATGATGAAGTGGTTTTAACCAAACTGCAAGAAGAAGAACAAGATGTTAGTACTTTACCGATCCACTTTATAAGTATCGAGGTAAATATGTGAGATTATCGAAGATGATTCAAAATTTTGAAAGTAGCATCAGTAAAAAGGAACTGTTACTAGTCACAACAACACCATAAGGTTGCTTAGGTAAGGTTTAACCAACACCAATGTTAGGCGATCTCGAAGACTGAGGTTTAGAAGGATAGTCTAAAATGTAATCGGGTTAACCGAGGAGACCGAAGCCCATGATGTAACAGAAATTTCCAGATCAAGCAAGTAGTTTAGGGTCATATATACGATAGGAATTAGGGTTAGTACTTGTGTATAGTACTAGTTTCCCTTAATTTTGTAATGGACCCTCTATTTTCCGTGAAAGTAATCTAGTAGGGTTATTACCAAAAGGGATCAATACATTCATATGCATGTATCTTTGCTTCATAAAATTTGCATCATACATACATTTACTCATTCAGATATTATTTTGATAATTTGAATACCATGATCGCTTGGTAAGTCACTATACTACCAACTTCTTAGACATGGTTATAATTAGAGAACGCATTGAGTGAGGATGCAATTAAAAGAGGGAATATCAAGGATCCCTATAGCACAACCCCTATACCATGTCTGAGAAGTTGGCAGTATGGTGACTTACCAAGTGGTCATGATATGCAAATCATCAAAATAATGTTTTAACGGGTAAATGCATGTATGATGCGAATGTCATGATGCAAAGATGCATAGATATGAGCACGGGTCGAGTTAGGTCGAATTTTCAGTCCAACTGAACCCGACCCAACCCATATATTATTTTTTCAAAAAATTTGACCCTACCCAAAAATAAATACCCTAAACCTGACTCCGGCTTGACTTATAGAAAAAATAAATTTAGGGACTAAATTGTAAAAAAAATTTAAGGACCTAATTATAAAAAATATAATTTGAATGAATTAATTATAAATAAAAATTTAATTTTAAGGTCCTAATTATAAAAAATTATATAGATAGAGGACTATTATTATAAATATCCCTAAAAATTTATAAAAAAATCACATATTTAGTCTTATGTCGGGTTGGGTCGGATATTTTACACCTTAAACCCAAACTGATCTGACCCAATGCCACTTTAAAAAATCACCCGAACTGACCCAAACCGAACCTCATTTTTTAATCAAAAAATCTGTAACCTCCTCGACCCGGTCTAGATGACACCCGACTCGAACGAGCTACACGTGGAATACCAAGGCTAATCCGGAGACTCGCCCCGATAAACGACCCTAAAAAAATTTACTTTTATCTTCTATAAATTTATTAATTAGATCCAACATGTCCATGCAAGGACTGAGTTCATTTGCAGTAGAAATTAATGAGAAACGAGCCCTAATTTAAACGAACAAGTTTTAAGGACTTAATTGTAAATTTCAAAAAATGTATGATCTAAAGGTGAAATTAAAGTTACCAATATTTAATTAAGTATTTTTCATGCTTTCACGTAAATTTTTAGCTTAAAATAATATCTACAAGTCGTCTAATTGTATTCTTAGAGTTTGGTGACTAAAGTGTAAATTTTCAAAGTTTATTTCAGCTTATAACGACTAAAACTGTTAGGGGTATTGAAACGGTGTTTAAGTGTTTCGGAACACCTTCGATTACTCAGACAATGACCTGTGCAACAAGCCCACGTTTCGATACAGCTGGAGAATCGTTCCGATAACATTTACTACTGTAAAGGTCTGTATCTAAATCAGAATGAAGCGTATCGATACGCCTGGTGATTTTCATGCTACTATTTCGAACTATTTCATGTGGTTTCGATACCAGGCCTAAAAAAATGAGTGATATTTCAAAATCTTACATTATTTATTTCAAAATCTCCATATCCTTACAAAAATAAACTCATTTTCTATGATATTTTTTGACTCTCTAAATCCCCTTTACATTGATTTTCATTCGATTCTTATATAACCGAATTTACAATTAAAAAATTGAATTCCCCCACTTTTTACTACTAAAGATATGGAGAAAGCCAGATTTTTTCAGGCTTTGTTGGTTGATGATGGCCGAGTGGTATGGTGTAAATGGAGCGGGATTAGGGTCCTTTTTGATTGATTTCGGGAGGTATAAAGGTTGGGGCCTGGTATTATATTTTATTTTTAGTGTTATGTATTTTTTGATTTAGCATTTAAAAAAAAATAAAATTTATAATTTAAGATAAAAAAAAAAAAGTTTTAGAGTTCGATTTAAAGGATTTAATGATTGGAGGCCGATCAGGACGTGAACGACGACAATCGGGGAAGACAATGGCAACGGTAGTACTGAAAGAGCAATAGTGAAAAAGGATGCGGGTTTTGTGTATTCAAGTTGAAAATTTTCTTTTAGAGTTAAATTATAATTTTAATTTTTATTTATTATTGTGTTGTTTATTTATAATTTATAATTTTTTATAAAGATATAATTAATAAAATATTTTTAATTTAAAAATTATATGTATTATATAAAATATTTTATATTTATTATATCTTTATAAAATATATAAAATTATTAAAAATATATATATTTATTAATAAAAAAATATTTTTATATTTTATGTTAATATATTTTATATATTAAAAAATTAGAAAATTCATACATAATTTTTACATTTAACTTTTAATATTTTATCTAAAACAATAATACTATTTTGACATTGCTTTTAAAAAGTGCGGTTAAAAAATAATTTTAAAAATACTATAAAAAATGATTTTGAAAAGTTAAATAATGTTTTTTATTGATCTTAAAAATTAATTTTGATATCTATTTCCTAACCCAAAAGTCATATATTTTAGTCTTTTTAGTTTGGGTGAAAAAACTAATTTGAAAAGTAAAAAAAAAAAAATAATAAATCTAAAAAAATCATTATTTTTAAATCTACAAATTTAAAATTACTTTTAAAAAATAATTTTCAATAATTTTTTTTATTAAATAATATTGAACTGGCTCGTAATCCTTTATCGTCAATATTCATATTTTGTTGATGATCATGAAGGCCTGAAATTTCTTTTCTAAGGCGGTTAATGCCTCCTGTAATCCAGGACGAAGTTACTTTTGCATTTGAAGGGGGTATAGTTTTTAATTTTTTTAGTATAATAATATTTTAAGTTTTTTTAATTAATTGAATAAGATACTATATGACAAATTGAATAAGATGCTTAATCCTTTTAGTTTTTAAATTTAAATATTTAATTGATTCTTAACCTCTTCTAAACGTTTGATCTTAATTTCATCTTTATTCTTACTATATTTTTAACACCACACCTTATCACCTCCAAAAGTTCTCTATATTAACGTAAGATCAACACATGATGATAATATTCACTATAACAAAATAGATTTTAGTAGTAATTTTAGTGATGTTTTTGAGCAAATATAGTTATATATATATTGACGTTATTTTTAAGAAGATATCGTTGTAAACGCGTATTTTAGTAACGTTTATCTAATAAACGTTGTAATAGGATTTAAATTTTACATCCCACATTAATTTTATATTTATCGTACTTAAAACCTTATGAAGAAGCGAAAGCAGGTATAGATCAATAGACTAACTATTTCTTTTTATCTCGTTTACACCCTAGCTATCCCTTGCATATAACATACTTAGGTTATAGTTTAATATAAATATTTTCTTTTAAATATAAATATAAAAATATTAAAATTAATATTATATTAATTTTTTAGTACTTTATATTTTAATAAGATTTTTGAATTATTAAAATTGAGTTTGAACGAATCAAACCTTTTTTTTTCTCAAAATTAAATCTCTATTTTGTTCATTGACACTTTTTTAAGTCTTAAAGATAAATATAAGGTAATATCCGATGATATATATTCTTAACTATTCGATAATACATAATTTAAACTCGAACCTCTTAGAATAAACAACATCCTCTATTTCTTTTTTTATCTACACTTTTAATTCAAATAACTCAAATTACATTATCCGTTCCCCTATAGCAAGATATTTGAATTTACTATTTACAAAATTAAAAGACATTTAGATGATAATTAATTACCCTTCAAAATTTATTTTCGGAATATCTATTATAATATTTTCCCACATGACTTTGACTGGTTTGGCCAAAGAAGAGCACACTTGACCACCATAATTCTATGGTAATTATTTCATGTTCCACACTTGGAAAGAGAGGGCACCAACCAGCCTGCCTACTCAAGGTCTCACGTTCAATTTCACGACTTTTTTTACTCGTAATTGATGGAGAAATTATTATATGAACCGGTTCTATCACTTAGGATATGGTCCCTAACTAATTAAATTAAGACACATCATATATTTTTTTCCATGTCATACTTACACATAAGAATTGTCCAAATCATCAAATTTAATGTCTTTGATTTAAAAAAGAAAAAAATATTACCAAAGATTTCTTGTGTCATCTTTCTCTTTGTTCTTTAATTTTTTTCTCAATTATTTTTTTAATATAAATTTAGGGTTTAGAGTTTAGGGTTAGGGTTTATGTTTAGGGTTTAGGGTTTAAGTTAGTGTTTGGGGTTAAGGTTTAGGGTAGGGTTTAGGGTTAGGGTTTATGTGTTATGTTTTAGGGTTTAGGATTAGGGTTAAGGTTTAGAAAAAAATAATTAAAAAATTTAATAATAAAGAGGAAGACAACATTAAAAATCTTTGATAATATTTTTTCTTTTTTAAATAAAAGATATTAATGTGGATAATTTGGATGATGCTTATGTGTAAATATGATATGAAAAAAATATATGATGCATCTTAATTTAATTGGTTGGGACCATACCTTAGGTGGTAAAACGGATTCATGTAATAATTTCTCTAATTCATGACACTTTTATGAGTCTATTTTTCTCACATTTAAAGCTCCAAAATAATTGCCATCTCTCGTCAAGCATGGTCCCTTATCTTTCAAATTCAAAACCATTTCTCTATTTTTTTAAGAATATGTCAGGGCTATTAACGATAGAGAAACAAAGGAAGAAAACTGATTCAGGAGGTAGGATAAAATTTATGAAGCTTTTACATGATTATTCTTCCCTCAAACCAACCCTTTTAAAAATATATTCTAGTAGAGGACAAATCTATTAGTTTTCCAGGTGGCTTTCCATTTCTCAGGCTTCTACAAGGTATCATCCCTCCCAGGATAACCTCCTGGTCTCGTTAGGTGTTTGTTTCTCGGGCTGCATCTGTAAAATCACCCCCTTTAGGAAAAGAAATCTTGTCCACAAGGTTTGGCGGCGAAACAGCTGGGCCAACATCATTACAGAGCAATGACAAATACGTTATCTATTGAAGGGGAACCCCACGGCACGTTTTGAGTTTCAAAATGTAAAAGATCGTGTCACACCCCAATTTTTTTCCTAATTTTTAAAATCAAAATCCCTAATTAGTGCCCTGAGATTTAGGATATTTTTAGTGACTTATTTGTAATTATTTGAAAGCTTTAGGGTCCTGTTGGGTAATTTTACCCTCATTCAATTTTAGATTTTAGTTTCCTTTTTGTGTATCGGTTATGATTTGGGGGAATTGTTTTGTTCTTCTTTAATTTCGAATTCTAGTCTGCTCTATTACATTTCCTTGTTCATTCACTAACAAAACCGATTTCAAATCGTTTTTCCACCTTCCTTGCTTGAGTTTCTTCTTCCTCCGAGATTCTTTAGGTGTATTCGGTAAATCTCTAATCCTTCAATATTTTTTTGTTTTGTTCAATGTTGTTAGGTGTTGTTGGTTGTTGTTGGTTGTTTGGGTTTTCGTTTAAGTGTTGTTCGATTCAATTTCAGAGTTAGGAGTTATGTTTTTGAAAAGGTTTCGGTTATGGGTTTTGCTCTAAGTTTAATTGTATTTGGAGTAGTTTAATCCGGTTTTGGGTGTTTAAAGAGGTTCCGAATCGTGTTTGAATCGATCAGAGGAAAGAGGAGTCGAATCTGGGGGTTTTTGGGAATTTTTAGAATTTCTAGATTTTCCCGGAAAATCCAGGAACCGGTCCAAACCACCCGAACTGACCCAAGCCCGAGACTCGACCCGTGACCCGACCTGTGACTGACACATGACCCGCTGACGTCATGCTGATGTCATGCTAACGTCATCTGCTGATGTCATGTTGACGTCATCTGCTGACGTCAGCGTTGACCTGTTGACGTTGACCAATGCTAACGTCAGCGTTGACTTTTTCTAACCCGATCCCACTCTATGTTTTTCGACGTCTTGAGTTCAATGGCGCAATTTGTTTTTCGAAATTCGAATCCGAAGTGTCGTTTTTAGGGCTTTTAAGTTTGAATACTTATCTAGAAGTTATCTGTATCGGATTCTGAATTAGTTTCTGTTTGTTTCAGGTGACGTGGATTCCGACCCCGAGCAGTTACCTCCTCCTCCTCCTGGACGACCTCCCGTTCCTCAGACATCAGGACACGCACGTGAGTTTCAGTTTACTTCTGTTTAGTTTACTTTTCGGTATAGTGGCATAGTAGTCTGTCTAATCTTCTATTACTCGTAGGTTCTACGCCTGCTCATTCTAGTGGTAGAGCCAAGTTTACTAGGCGGCAGTATCGACGTTGAGCAACTTGCTTCAGGTGTGTCTCTCCCGACAACTCTATTTCTGTTGTGTGTTCAGATTCTCTAAAATCATGTATGTCCATGCATCATTTCTGTGATATTTTCGGAATAATTTGTCATGTTATATCCTGAAATTTATAATTACATTTCTGATCCTGAAACTATCATGCATGCCTCTTGTTAGATTTTTAAGGCACGCATTCTGATTCTGTAACTGTTCATATCATGCATTGGTTGAATTGACTGTACGAGGAAGTTCAGTGATTTTCATCACTTTTGTTCAGTGGCTCCACCTACGGGTCGAGATACCACTTCTATTCAGTGGCTCCACCTACGGGTCGAGTTTCCACTTCTGTTTGGTGTGACGAAGTTAGAGTGGTTCAGGGGGGTTGGTGTTCAGAAATGGGTGCATTTCATGCATTCACTACATCATCTACATTATTTTGTTCTGTTTTGAACTCTATTTATTTGAAAACACTAGAGACACACTAGGCTCCCTAGCTTACACCCTTTCAGTTTCTGTTTCAGATACCCGATCTTAGGTCTCGGTACTTGGAGAACAATTGAATCTAAGAATTTCTGTGATCCGTATGTTGACAATATTTCAGACTTACTTATATTTCAATTAATATTTTCTGTAATGGACTTTAATTATTTATTCGGATTTTCTGGATTGTTAATGTTTATTAAACTTTTGGGTTGAACATTTTAAATTATGATTTATTGTATTTATCGTTATTTTTGTTATTTTGATTTAAATAAATTATCGTATTTCATCGATTTCAATATTAAAAACCCTAACTTACAAAACAAGTTTTAGTAATGTAAATCCTAACTTGTAATATAAGAAATTAGGTTAATTTTAAGAGTTACAGATCATATGGATAAGAGTAGAGTTTGGAAGATTCAACATATATGCGACCAACCCAACACGTTGAAGAATACGGTAAGGGCCAAAGTAGCGTCGGATGAGTTTTTGTTGACGTTGGAGACGAAGAGATAATTGATGGTAGGACGGAAGGCGAACAAATACCCAACTATATTCTTCCAAATTCACATCGCGGCGATGCTTGTCTACCTATGTCTTCATACGATTATGGACAACCTCCAAGTTATATTTCAAGTCTTTAAGAATCACATCGATATCCATTAGTTCCTTTTCCAATTGATCATGGCGATAAGCTCCTCCGATATAGGAGAGGTAATCGAAGCAAAATCGCTAATAAACTTGCGATAATAGCTGGCCATAGCCAAGAAACTGTACACTTCCTTCACCGTGAAAGACGAAGGTTAATCGTGAATAGCAGACACCTTAGCTGGATCAACCTAAAGCCCAACAACATACACAATGTGTCCTAAATACTCGATCGAATAACATCTAAACGTACACTTGCGGCGTTTAGCCAAAAAACCAATAACCTGCAAACATTCCAAGACTAAACAATCGTGAAGTAAATGATTAGTCGAAGAGGCACTGTACACCAAAATATATCATTGATAAAAATGAGCAAAAATTTGGAATATAAGAATGAAACATAACGTTCACAGTGTCTTGAAATATTGATAGTGTATTCGTCAACCCAAAAGGCGTGACAGGGAACTTGTAATGGCCCTCGTGAGTGCGAAAATCCGTTTTCTAGACATCAGATTTCTGAATGCGAATTTGGTGATCTGCTAATAAATCAAGCTTAGAGAAGAATGTAGCGGAGCCCAACTCGTATGACCAGTCATCATCTGTAGGGATAGGGAATTTATCCTTGATCGTGATAGCGTTCAAACCCGATAATCGATATAAAAATGCCAAGTGCCATTCTTTTTTTTCATAAGTAAAAACGGGGAAGAAAAAGGGTTGGTGCTACGGCGAATGAGTTGATGGTCAAGCATGTGTTGTACCTAACGTTCGATCTCATTCTTCTAAAAATATGGATAACAATTGGTGATGCTTTGGAAGTACTACGCCTTAATGTAAGCGTAAACCTTTTGCCAAGTTATAATATGTTAAATGTCGAACCCACAGAGACTAGATACCGATGCAGCGTTCTTTTCCTACACTTAAGAAAATAAAAACACAAATGAATTGATTGATGTATGACTAAAAAAATATTAAAGATAATTAAGTAACTAATTAAAATAAAGATAAGAATGGAAAGATTAGGTTGACTGCTTCGTAGTGTGGAATCCAGTTGTAAGATATTCTCCTCATATTAATGTAGAATGTTGAAGTGTCCCCTCGGTGGGTCGTTGAAGGGTCTTCTTAGTTGTCTCTTCGGCATATCAACAACTCATAGTTCGATAGAACATCCTTAATTGCATCCTTCTTATCTAATAAGTTCATAAAAATCCTATTTATTGTATCATTTCTAAACTCAATTATTGCAAGTAATTAACAAATTTAATGGTAATATTTGATAATTCTGATTGTTTTCTGCATCCTAGCTCCAAACACTTAATTGTTATTTTTATATATTATTTGGTATAAAATAGGTACGGTTATAGTTTTGTTTCTTAGACATGAAATAAACCTATAGGTGATAGCAATTACATTCGATAGATGATGGAAGCAGGAATTACAGACATAAGTCAGATGCAGATGAGCACCCACCAAGGCAGCAAATTGGTTGTTGTGGCAGCAAAATTACAATAACAATTGGTGCACGATAGATAGAGAATAAAGTAACGAATCCAGTGAGCAAAATTAGAAAATAAACTAAAACGAGAAAAAAAGTCAAGCTATGATCAAAGTCAATGAAATTTCAAGAGTCCAAAGAGAGCAAAATTAGTAAATAGAATAAAGAAATATAATTTAATATGAATATGTATTCTATTCCTTTTAGAACTCCTAATACTTATGGGAGACTTTAACCTAGGCTTAGACTATATAAAGCAAGCCCTTAGGTCTAGGAAAGTAAGTCGATTCCCATAAAATAAACTTTTAGCCGCCGACAATATTATGTTCTAACTCTTTCATAAGGCATAGGTTAGTTGTGGAGTCATTGTGGAAGAATGTTGTAATTTTATTTGATTCTTATTAATGCAATTCAAGTTTCATAGTTTATTCTCTCTTAGTTATTACTCTTCTTTACATACGAGCTCGGAAGATAAGTTTGCGAGGAAAAAATCATTTGCCTAGACTAGGGATAGTTAGGTTCACGAAACGAGAGAATACAGTCTTTGATCATTTGCATTGGCTAATTCGTTAAGGATTTCAGCGACTAAAAGGAAACATATCATAAGTTGTTGATTACCCTTGATTCACATCGGGAGGTATCATAAAGATGTGGCCAACAATAGTAATCTAAATTAGGGATAAGGATGAGGCAGTTATGGATGCTCTTTCGAACTATGAACTATTGAATTGTCGACAAGGCATAACTCGCTGAGGTAGCTGCAATGACCCGCTGAGGTGCCACTTCAACCCCATGCATTAATAAGAGGAAAATATCTTACAACTGGACTTCACACTACAAAGCAGTCAACCTGGCCTTATCTATATCAAATTAATTTCATTAATTTACTTAGCTTATCTGTTTTCTTTTAAGTTAATCATTCTCCAACCCAAATTACTTGGCAATAGGTGGAAGAATAAGTTGTTGCACAAGTATCCAGTTCTCGTGGGTTTGACAACCTTAAATATTACAACTTGGCAATAGGTGGATGCTTTTATAATAATTATACAAGACTCCAAAAGTTTCACCAAGTTTGGCTTTGTTGTCTGGGACTGACATTCCAATCTTCTAGCATATTACTCTTACAACCTATTTATTCTTATTTTTTTGTTTATTTGTTTCTCTTTTATAATCTAGTTGTCTCATTGTATGAACAGGTCGAATCCACCAGTTGACAATTATCCATTTGACCCTAAAATCGATTGAACCGCACAAAGTCTTCGACAAAGGTTAAGAGCAAGGATGAATCCAGCACCTGACCTTCAGGGGAACAAAGCTGACATGAATGTTGCCGCGAAATGTAATGCACCGTATACGCAGAATTCAATACAGACAATCTTCCAGAAGCACCTGAACGCGTAAGGACAATTCGTGATTACCTGGAAGAAGATCTGGATGGGTTGACTCCTACTTTATCATGACAAATATAGATGTAGAATATTTTTGATCTTGTACTGGTAATGTTTAACATGATCAATAAATTGGGGAAATTCGGAGTGTCAGCAAATGAAGATGCTCGACAGCACCTTAATCGTTCTTAGAAATCTGCAATTCTTTCAAGCTACCAGGACTATCCGCCGATTTCCTTAAGATCAAATTATTTCTCTATTCACTCAGGAATAAGGAAAAATCTTGGTTGAATAACCTACAACCAAGATCACTCAGTTCATCAACGGAGTTATGCCAAAGTTTTCTTATCGTTTTAGTTATACAAATATGATAAATAAATTAAGGAACGAGATTAAAGCGTTCAGGTAAGAAGACGGTGAACCTATGTATAAGGCATGAGAATAAATACAGAGAACTCTATCATAAATGCACGATGCATGGATTTCCCGAATGGACTTAAGTATCCATCTTCTACAATGCAGTAAATACACCAAACAGGATGATGCTTGATTCCTCGATCAAAGGTAAACTTGTAGACCGCCCACCCTATGAAAGTTTAGAGATATTTGATCAACTCACCAAGAATACTTAGCAACATCCCACTAAGAAGAAGAGCTACAAGGTGAGGAATGGAAAATCTGGACTCTTCAGATTCTATATTGGCCAGTTGTCTGCATTAACAAATATTGTCAAGGATCTGCAAAAGCCCAACAATAACATGTCCATAGAATGCAGATTCTATACTACCCCTTTTGTAAACTATGCGGTGAGAACCACAACTCAATCGACTGCCCACAGAATCCAGAATTCAGCTTCTACGTTGGGAATTTTAACCATTATAACATTTCCAACAATTACAACCTAGCA
The DNA here is from genome assembly GCA_035048815.1 of Abelmoschus esculentus. Taxonomy (NCBI): domain Eukaryota; kingdom Viridiplantae; phylum Streptophyta; class Magnoliopsida; order Malvales; family Malvaceae; genus Abelmoschus; species Abelmoschus esculentus. Next base: position 5,451,894 of record JAUCBN010000002.1, read on the forward strand.
TGGAGAAAACACCCAAATTTTTCATGGAGCAACCCCAATAATGCATTAAATCCACAATAACAGAATGTACAAACCTTAGGATTTCAGCACAATAATAGACCAGCAAAACAACAGTTGCCGCAGAAAGCGGTGCCACAGCAGCAACCGACTAACATTCGAACCCTTGAAAACACGCTGAATTTGTTTATGGCCCAAACAAGAGCTTATATATCCAAATCAATCTCAACGGTCACCAACAGCTAGTGACTCGTTTGGGATGATAAAAGAGACCTCCAAGAATCAAGAGAAGACTAATGCTTCAATTGTCAACAACTTATGATGAAAGAATTGTCTTAGAGCGAAATTCCTTCTCTTTGTATAGACAACACTTGTGAGCTCAATGTATATGTATGCTCAAGTGTATTAGAAATTGGGTGAGTCCTTAGATTGCAAATAACTATCCTTATTAGAAGGATTAACAAGTTTGCTTAAGTATTTCTTTGTTTGAGAGGTCTTCTAAAGTTCGGGTTGTGAACTTTAGATGCTTGATTCGGTAATTTAATCAATGTTGTAAGGTTAGCCCGCCTCAAAAGGACGAAATTCTTAGTAAATTTGAGAAATCCTTAGTGAGAAACTAAGGTAGTGGATGTAGGTTTTGAGTTATAAATCTGAACCACTCTAAAATCCTTTTGTTCATTGTTTATCTGTTTGCTTCCACTTTAAACCACCCAAATTAACATTTCTCTATTACTTGGCAAGCAAGATCGGTTGTGCATCGATCCCAACATATAGTATAGTTATTCTAATAATCTATAATTTAATAATTAGTTAGGATAAGTTATTTATTAGTTATCAATTCTTATAATAATAACGTTTTATTTTTATTTTCGTTTTTATCTCAAAACACTCGATTATTAGCTTCAAACATGATATCAAAAGGTTTTTATCTTCTCATTACTTCGAAAAGGGTCAATTTTTAAGAAAGATGATCCTTCCGATGAGTATTACATTCACCCAAATGAGAATCTGATATTTGTTTTGACATCTTCATTACTAGATGCCAGCAACTACATAGTTGGACTCGGTTGATGCACATGTTCCTCATCACTAAAAACAAATTTCTTTTTTTTTTGATGGTTCGATTAAAGAATTCAAGAAGGGTGATCCTCGATTCCAAGAACGAGTCAAGTGTAATAACCTAGTCCTTTCTTGGTTGCGGCAGGAGTTAAATCAAGAAATTGGATAGAGTGTCATTTGGATTAACACCACCTAAGAGGTATGGCAAGACCTATTCGATCAGTTTAATCAAGGTATTTGGTGCGTATCTTTGATTTACACCAAGAATTCTACTCTTTACAACAAGGTAATTCTTCTATTACAACCTATCATACACAATTATAGGTTCTTTAAGATGAGATATGTAACCTAATTCCCCTAATTGCTTCGTACGATTGTTCTGTTATGAAATACCGAAAGCAAGACATTTTTCTTCATTTTCTTAAGGGTTTAAATGAGGATTTTTTATTCATAAGTCTCAATTGTTAATAATGAAATCAATTCTTTACATCAAAGAGGTTTTTGCTATTGTTCCTCAGCATGAAAGGTCTCTTAATAGAAAAATTATTACATGAACCTTTTCCACCACTTAGGATATGGTCTAAGCCAATTAAATTAATACAGATCATATTTTTTATATATATTATATTCACACATAAGCATTGTCCAAATCATCCACTTTAATGCCTTTGGTTTAAGAAAGGGAAAACAATATTACTAAAGATCTTTTGTGTTATCTTTCTCTTTATTCTTCAAAATTTTTCTTAATCAATGTCTTCTTCTTTATAGATTTGGGGTTTAGGTTTTAGTGTTAGGATTTAGTTTTTAGGGTTAGGGTTTATGATTTAGGATTAGGGTTTAGGTTTAGGATTTAGAAAAAAATTGATTAAGAAAAAAATTTGAAAAATAAAGAGAAAGAAAACACAAAAAATATTTGGTAATATTTTTTTAAAATCAAAGGCATCAAAAGTGGATGATTTGGACAATGCTTGTGTGAATATGATATAGAAAAATATATGATGTGTATTAATTTAATTGGTTGGGACCATATCCTAAGTGATGGAAAGGATTCATGTAATAATTCCTCCCATTAATACTATTATCATTAAATTCAATATTATGTTAACCGATAGATTTTTTTATTAAGTTTGACGATCCAAGTATTAGACAAGACAGTAGGTTTTCTAAAAATAGAAAATTTATTAATACCAATAACACTAAATGACCTTTATGTGTAACAGAAAATATAATATTTCTCCAAGATATGAATAAAACCCAAAATAATAGGGCTAATCAAGTTAGGCTTCAGTGACAAAGGCTCTCTTAATAATAAATCTTTATTTCAAGATAGCAATTCTCATGTTATGTTCGATGAAAACATGTTAAGTATGTTGAATAAAAAGGAATTTACCTATCGCTCATGTTCAAAGTTATCTCATCTGCTTTTGATATTTCAATTGAGGATATAGGTAATGATTTTCATTCGTTCTAATTTAAATTATTTAAATTTTCTTGAATATTAGATTATGGTACAACACACATATATATAATTCATTTCATCTTTTTGAAACATATTATGTTGTTCATGATAAGTTTGTTAAGTTGTCTAATAATAAATTGATTAAAGTAACTCCTAAAAGTACTATGAAGATTACTTCTTTAATTTTACACAAAATTTTTTATATAGCTAATTTTAGTTTTAACCTAGTTTATGTTTCTCAGTTTACTAAGAACAACATAAAAGATGATTGATTTAGCTAGGAAGATAAATGGATTGAATCAATTAGATGTTTAAATTTTAGTTCAAATTCTGAATTTACTGTTTGTATTTTACTTCTATTATTTTTGGCATGCTAGATTAGACATTCTCTCTCCAAAAAGGATAAAATATTTATTTTAATTTGAATAAAAATATTTATCTTACTAAAAAAGTTAACAAGGCTCTAATATTAGTCACTTGTCGAATTTAGTGGTTAAGCTATCTTCTTTCAGTTTTAATGCTTGATGTTATTTTGTTTGTTTGTTAATCTCTAATGTGACAACTTGCTTGAAATTAAAATTATAAAAAATCCAATTCAACATTAGAGGAGTATATTGAGATTTATTGTCATCTTATTCAAGAGATTTATCAAGGACTAATTACATTCTTATATGTTTTCACATATAATTTTAAAGTTTTGAATGAGAAATTAATTCAAACGTTATTAAAGAAAATGTTAAACCATTTGTTGGTTCGTAAATGTGCATACATAAACAATAAGGGAATACAAATATTCTAATCAATTTGATCCTTTGTAGGCTTGCAAATATTTTTACCTAAATTTAAAATATATTTCATCAAATAAGAGCATATTTCTATGAGATGCTAGTTTTGAATTAGAAGGATAAATATTAAGGTTTTCTTTAATTCAGACAATAATATTGGAAATTTTCTTTTAAAAACCTATTAATTCTAAAAATCTAAATATTGTATTTGGTCAAAATTTACACTTTTATCCCTCGTGAAATTTCTATAAATATGAAGTAAACTTTCCAGGTTAAACGCAAGGAAAACCACAAAACTTTTCTTTTCTTTTCTTATATGAATTTTTTTAAAAGTTGTTTTCGATGATAGCAGAAGGCAAAAATAAATTTGTGATCTCAAAAATAAACTTTTCTTTTGTTGTTTTATCTTAGGAGAGACAACCAAAAAACTTTAGAACTATTAGAGTAACCAAATCAGATAATTGACGGGTCGGGTTCAAAGGGTTCGGGTCCAAATCAGATAATTGACAGGTTCATTTCAGTTCGGTTGTATTTCAGGTCGGGTTCATTTCAGTTCAGTTGTATTTCAGGTCGTGTTCATTTAAAGTCTATTTTATTTTAGGTCGAATTAATTCGGGTTTTAAATTCATATTAATTAAAATTATTAAGTTTGAGTTTGGTAGAAATAATTAATTAAGTAAATAACTGATATACTTTGGGTTGAATGGTTGATCATTTATTTCGAATTAATTATTTAATATCTAACGTCTTTAACTAGCATGAATCTCATTAAAAATAAATATTACGCACTAGACTAAACAAAAATATCATCAAATGATTCATATCTTAAAATTGGGATAAATTACAAAAATTACAAATTAATAAGAATAAACATTGGACTAGAAAGAATAAAATTTTAAATTAAAAAGAATAAACAGTAATAAATTAAAATATCATCTTATTAAAAACACTAAATTAAATTAGAAAAATAAAAAGTAGTCAATTGTAAATAAAAAATAAAGTTATAAGGACTAAATTACAAAAATTATAAATTAATAATAGTTAAATTTGGAGAAAATTTTAATTTTAATGTACTTTAATACATTATAATTTATACCTATACAATATAGTTTAATACATTTCAAAAATGGAAATATGAAATTTATACTGAAATTTATACAAAATATAGAATATATTCTATATATAGTATGATATTATATATGAAAATATAAAATGTATATTATATATGAAAATATGGAATGTATAATACTATATATATATAAATATATAGTATGTATGTATGTATATGTATATAATATATAAATATCATTATAAGTATATTTATACTTGTAACCCCCTTAGACCGGCCTAGAAGGAACCGACTCTAATGGATTACACGGGGAATATCGAACCAAACCCGTAAAGGCCCGATCCAATAAACAACCCTGAAAACATTATATATTCTTTTTTTTCCTTATCTAGAGGCATAATTAAGTTCCTACATGTGTCGATTTCATGCAAAATGAGAACGAAAGCAATTCAACCACAATTGAACACTCGATTAACACATAAGCAGTTAAAGGACTAAAACGTGAATATTTTAAATTCTAATGACAAAGTAGAAATTCAATCCATCAAAGTTCAATTAAACATAGAAAGAGTACTCATGATAAATTTTAAACCAAACGGAGCATTCTAACATCACCAATTACATGCCTCAATAAATAGGGACCAAAATGTAAAACTTTTAATTTCTAGGGACTACATCCATTTATAGTTAGCCAACTTGAAATTAAGTCAACTTTATTCATCAAGGTGAAATTTCAACTCAAAATAACATTCGTAGCTACCATAATTGAACATAAAAAGATATTCGGGACTAAAATGCAATTCCGACAACTATCAACTAATAACCAACCAAAGGTTTCGAAACTTTTCCTTGAAAGTTTCGGAACTTTCATTCCAGTAAGGTTCCAGTATCCAAATAGTCCGCAATGTTTCGAAACCTACCTGGAGGTTTCGAAACTATTTGATAAAGGTTTTGAAACTTCCCTTAAAGTTTCGAAACTTTTATGCCCAAAAACATAAAATCAGTCCTTTTAAGTAGATTTAACCCATATAAGACACAACCATTTATCACCATAAACTATATGCATAATTTCTAACCATTAAGAGCAAATTATACAACTAATTGAAACCATCATAGACCCCGGAACTCCTATAGGCATGCTTTCTAACTTTCTCACAATATTCATAGCCATACTAGAAAAAGCATACCTCAAGCAAACACAAAAGCATACATCACACTTTCTTTAAATGCTTTTACTTATAAGACATCAACATTGCTCAGCATTCAATACTTACTCAAGTTCATATAACCAAAGTGACTCATGTCAACCAAAAAACAACTTTTACAACAATGAAACCATACCCCCATTGCTCTCTTACTACTACTACTACTAGTACTACACTTTAGAACACATACTTGAGCTTTTCATCGACACACACTTGGAATCTTGCTTCTCTTGGCTGCCTCATATAATATATCTGCCTTGCAAGGTAAAAGAGAGGGTAAGCATAAACTTAGTGAGGGCTAAAACATAGAAATACCACCTTTGCAATGCAACGCATAAGTTCATCAATAAAACACTTTAAATTATGCCATGTTGTGCTCGATATAAGTGTCTCAAACATTGTTTACAAAACCAAATCCGTTTCCTTATCAAGTGTCAATTATCTCATGCAACTCAAAACTAAAATTCACAAGACTTTCATGCTTTTAAAACAACAACAATACTTATGGCCTTTTTAATACATATGCATTTCTATGCATCATCTCAAGTCTTATATGCTATACACCTAGCAAAGCTTAAACCATACGCACTTTAATGTGCACATCACAAACACATAGCAACACTTAGGCCATTCTCTTGTGCTCATATCCTTGCACAAAACTTATTTAAACCAAATGCTTGTGAAATTCATGATCTTAAAACATTACATTTTATAAAAAATTCTATATCAACATGTGACACAATCTCATGCTTTTCAATGCACAAAAATCTCAAATCATAAACCATGTATATTGGCAACTAAGTGACTAGCTTTGTTCAAACCTTATACCCATCGAATACTCAGATTCCTTATTCCTTATCAAGAAACACTTGGTCCCAACATGCATCGGTTGGACACAAAGTCACCCTTGTATACATGTTACCCCCACTACGTACGGTCGGACATAAAGTCACCCTTGTTTACGTATGGGTCAACTATATGCACGGTCGGACACAAAGTCACCCTTGTTTACATATAGGCAAGCTCTACACGCACGGTCGGACACAAAGTCACCCTTGTTTACGTGTAGGCAACACAATATATTAACTCAATATTATAGTGCACTTAATCATAATGACATGTCATTTGTATTCGTGGTCTTAAAATAGTGTCACTAAGCCAATATCATTCTCATTTTGCATGGAAGCTTGCTGTTTTATAATGCACTCAACATATGTTCATCAAAGTGAACTCAAATCATGCTCAACGACTTTATTCAGGGAAAAGGTAATAACCAAACTTTAATCCAAATCATTCTCATGCTTTAAAAGTCATGGAAACTATCATAAACCATGCATATACAACAGCTAATACATGCATGCATCATTTTCAAACTCAATTCATGTATTGGAAACCATTTCTTCATAATCATCTTTCATAAAACCAATGCAACACTACCAATCATTGGATATGTTATCAAATCATAGAAATTAATAAAACTCATGGAATGTTCAATTGCTAAAACATATCCAATACCAATGGAAAATAATGAAAACATCATTTAGCCAAAGCACTTATCATTTCTCATGCATAAATCACATATGCAAAAACTACATTAAGGGCATGACCAAAACATGACAAATATGGAGCGATATGGGAACCATTAAGAGAGCAAAACCATTTAACTTACTTCTGAGCGTAGGAAGGTTTTTCACACCATCCCTACACCCCCAAACCTTTGATAAAACAAGTAAAACCTTGCCGATATGGCAACCCACTCACCACTTGTCCGAAACTCTCTTGCTAAAGCCAACCGACATTCTCACCTTTTTCGAAACACATCCAAAACTTATCTCAACATCTTGCCCTGTTTTAACACAACAAAATCAGAGGGATTAATTCATATTAATTCATTCAATCAACCTCCCACACATCCCAAACAAATAGCCCCAAAAACCACACTTAAGAAAAACATATTCGAAACTCATCCAAACGACCTCCAGCCCTTAGCCAACAAAAATTACCACTTCTCAACATCAAAAAACAACCAAGAACCATGATATAACCATCCTAAACCAGCAACAAACATTCAACCACCCAAACAAGCCATAAACCGAAGATCTAAGCCAATTAACATCACCAAAACCTAAGATCCGGGTTTACCCATCCAAGAAACTTTAATTCCATGTTAAAATAAATCAAAATTCATTGATTTAACCATTGAAAACCACCAGGTATCACCTTATTAAGGGATTGCATCAATTTAATCAAAATTAATCGATAAAAACCAAAAATCATCAATTAAAACCATAAAACAAATCAAGAAATCAATGTAATGGATAAAAAACTTGAGAATTTCAATAAAGAACTCAAATTTCAGAATTTTGAATGGTTTCTTACCTCCAAACATGATCCAACCTCCTTCCGATTGTAAAACCCATGAAAAACAAGTTGTAAAGTATAAGAAAATTGAAGAAATCAAGAGGAAATTTATGTGAAAGAAATTGAATCAAAAATAAATGATTTACCTTGATTAAATTGAAGAGAAATCTGATTGGAAACCAAGAAAATTGAGAGAAGTTGAGAGAAAATGGGTAGTTACGTGAAATTGTGATTTTGGTGAAAATGGGAAATGTATCTTAATTAAATCTTAATGGTGATTAAAAGAAGTTTATAAAAGTGATTTTTGGAAGGTTATATCATCTAAGAAAGATTGGATAAATAGCCCCTTAAAGATTCTATGTTTTGACCCAATTACATTTTAGTCACTAGAACAGTCGAGTTTTACAATTTTTACAAAATAGTCACTAGTTTCCAAAATGTCAAGGTTCCAAGTGTAATTTTTAAAAATTGATCTGAAAAAGTCAAATATAGTCCAAATAAGAATTTTATAGTTTTTTTCCATATTTTATTTCCTTTGAAAACCATTTATAAAAATTAAATCCCGAGTCTAGGCTAATTGGCTTGATTGGTTCAACCGAACCCTTGATCCGACCATGATAACATCTAGGCCCATTTTTGGGGTGTTACAATACTTATATATAATATAGTATAAATTAATATATGTATACTTATTATTTATATATATATACATATATATACTAGATATATATTGTCGCGTGTCAAAAGTGCGCTTTTAGTGCAAGTGAACACATCGCAAGTAATAAAGTGATAAGTATTATCGTGTATCGTCTCCACAGGGATTGGTATACTTAATATGCCTTCTTCGTCTTCTTGTTCTGTAAAAAGAAATAAAATAAAAACACGGGTAATTGTGGTTTTGATGGAACTAAATAAATTGAAATAAAATAAACTAAGAAAAAGAATGAGATTTGATTAATAGAGAGAGAGGTCAAGATCCAGTTGCGTTGTATTGTGGATTTGATTGACTTGTCTCTGTCCAATGCAATTGTATATCACTGCCTCGGTAGCAGTGCAGATTACTGCCTTAGCAGCGACGATACTATCCGTCGCGGCAATCCCTTGCTCGTGGTTGGACTTTACCAAAGTTCGGCAAAGTGTCCTTGGATGACTCTGCTTATCCCTCAATCGAAGTACTGTTGATGACTAGTCCTTGATGATACCTCCCGGTGTGAATCAATTATACTCGCCAACCAATCTCACACTTCTTTTAGCCACTGAAACTCTTAACCTATCCCTAGGCCGAGTTAGTATTTCGCGATTGAAACACCGTACTTACCCCTTTCATGAATCTAACTCTCCCGAGTCTAGATAAATAGATTACTTACAAACTTCTCTCCCGAGCTTGAATGCAAGAACAAAGAATGACAAAGGATAAGCAAACCTTGATAGTTTTATTGCATTGAAACAAAGAACAAAGTACAATCTCCTCTCACAAATACTTAACAACCTTCACCTAAACCCTAAGAAAGCTTAGAACATGATTTGAGAGAAAGAAAACATTGAATCTTAGGGTAAACTCTCTATGAATCGGCTCTCTGCGTATATCCCTATACATTGGACGGCTAGGTCTTATATAGGCTTGGCCTAAGGCAAACCTTTCCTAAGTATAATATAACTTGGAGTAGGGAACAAGTCATGTACATAAATAAAATATTTCCAAGTTTAATTCAACTAAGAGGTTTTCCCGCGTGGCCTTGTCTTGGGCTTTTCCTCATGCTAACCAGCTCCGATCCATGTGCTTTATGTCCAGAAACGTCCCTTGGATTTTTCTCTTCCGATCGCCTACAATATTGCTCTTTAGCTCTCATCTGCTGCCTCGGCATCAGGTCCTGCCTTGGCCATGTTGCTGCCGCGAAACTTGTTTCTCCTGCACAAATATAAAAATGTAGTAAAACTTTCCTTTATTGTAAATATCATCTTTATACTCATAACTTCTAAATATACCACATTAAGTACATGCATTGGTCCGAGTGGGTGTAAATTCAGTGATTAATGCCCATAAAAGGTGTAAAAAGTGATAGTGAGTTGAGCACTTATCACACCCCAAACTCGAACTATTGCTTGTCCTCAAGCAATGCAAACCATCAATTTGCCAAACTCTACTCTCTCTTGGTCTTATGTTTCCATCTATTCTCCCCACTATAACTATGCCTATTTTTTAGACTTAACCTTTCGGCTACCCAAGGGTTTACCTAGAAACAAACTATAAGAATTGGTGAGTGTGTGCGTTTTTGTGGACAAGTTTGATTTAAGGCTTTCTTAGATAAACTCAAAGTTCAAGACAAGTAAAATTGGGTTAAGTGTTCTCTTCTTTTCTAAACAACCAATTCTTGAGTCAATTTCGGGCACCTCAAGGATTGTGTTTTTCTCATCACTAATTCCTTCTTTCTTTTTGATATTCCTCATAGCATACTAGAGCCAATTTCGGGCACCTCTAGCATGAAGAAGAGTACTTCCTAGAGCTGGTGATAGGCACCTCTAGTTACTTTCCCAAACATCTAAGTCTTTATCACCTAAGTTCATTAAAAGAATTCATATAATCCAACAAGTCCCAAAAGTGTTTAAAAATTCATCTTATAGTAAGCTTCTAAGTTTTCATCCTTAAGTATCCTAAGGTTAAACCTTCTTAACAAGACCTAATCATGGTAAGGAGAAAGATTTCTATAGCCTTAAAGAATAAACTAAGGCAATACTGAGGATAAGCATTGAAAAAGTATATGCAATTTATTCAAGTAAGGCGGGGAGCATAAAAATTTTAAAATTTTTTACTTAAATACTCCCTTTTCTTGGCATGGCCTTTGTAGTAGATTGCTGCCTTGACAGTGGCTCTGCACAAACTCGAACCAAGCATTGCCCTCAATGCTTTATATTAGAAGAGAATAGTGGGCAACAAGAATATGAAAGAAATAAACAGCATATCAAGAAACAAACAGCAAATAAGATTGAATATATGAAAAATTTAAAGAGACTCCGAAGAACTGCTTGTAACAATTTTTCTACGGGGTCGTGTTGCTAATTGCTTCTTTCTTGGTGAGGGCAATGACTGAGCTTTTGCTTGCCGGGGCGGTTGGACTCTTGTTGGTGGTGTCCGTTGCATTGGAGCATCCACTTCTTCTCCTTCTTCCACGTCGACAATCTCCTCGGTGATCATGATGTCCGTTCCACCTTCATTTGCTGTGGCTGCCCCGGTATGGTGTGTACTCGGTCCGGCAGCGGTTGAGCTCTGATGTACATAGACATCTATTTCTGCTGATAGACTGCCCATGATGATGGAAGATCGTGGTGGAGTGCTGAAGATTGCCCTCCTTTTTGAAAGTCTTCTGCTGGAAGATGCTGCTGCGGTAGAGTCTGCTGCCCTAGATGGGCCGACAGCATGAAACTGTGGTTGAGGGCCCATGTGGAAGAACGGTCTCGGTCCTCCTGGAGCTAGTGTAGTCTCGGTATAGGGGGCGGTTGTGACAAACATGTTGCTTGGAAATTCTGGAAACTGCGCCCCTTGGTCTAAAAAGGCATGAAGCATCATTTCGGCTAGTGTGCCGTTAAAATCTCTTTGATACTCCATGTATCTCTGTTGCCTAAGATCCATTGTTGTCATCCTTTGCAGTATCTCCTGGTATGGGTCTGCTGCTGCAGAGGTGTGGGCAGTGTCTGGCATGTCTGTCGTGTATTGGGCCCCGGCAGCAGTATCAACAGTGAACTGTTGAGGCGTTGCTTGGACTGGTTTCGCCTATGTGATCTGCATAAATTTATGGCAAAAGTCTCTAGTCCATCCACGCCTTTTTTGGAGTGTATTCGTCCGTGTCTTCTATTGTTACACCTGCAGCAACACACAAACAAGTGATCAAACAAGGGAAATATAATGGTCCTCTATCCTTCTTATCGCATTCATAAATTTCGCGTAAGATGATCTCTCCAACGTTGATGCTCCTTTTGTTGATGATTGATTGGATGAGCACCAATCGCTTTCGGTCAACCGTGCTGTTGTAGGATGTGGGGATGAGGCGTCTCTTGACAAAGGTGTTCCAAAGCTTGGTCTCGGGCTTTAGGCTTTGCCTTGCTACAGATCCTCTATGGGCACTGGTTTCCCATGGAGTATTCGTGTAGCAAAGGTCGTCTTTGATCAACTCGTAATCCTCGAAAGTGATATCCTCCATGAATTCAGCATGTACATCATGGTCAGGTGTGAGGCCGTAGAATTGGTTGATGGTCTCGGCATCAAGCTGGACAGGCCTGCCTCGGCAGTGGACAAAGAGGGAGTCTTTGCTGGGCCCGTGCGCATAGAATTCCTGCACGATTGTAGCGTTTGCCTGGGCAGGTTGGAGGCAAAAGATTTCCCAATCTTGTTACTTGATCCTGTCGAACAGATAGTGCTCGATTCCATAATTTTCATCATACGAGTGTTGGAATCCTTGTTCCTCCCACAATTGCCGGGCAATGAAAGACCTGTTGAAGCGGTCTTCAACATTGGCTGGGGCAAAGCGCTTGTAGGTGGCCATAAAGATTTTGAGAGATTGAGTTCTTGGATATTTTCTTGGAAGAATTCTAAGAATTTTAACAAGGTTAGGCAGAGAGTATTGTGAGAGCAAGATTGTTGAGTATTCTAAAGAAAACAAGAAAGCAAGAGTGAATAGTTTAAGAGGAGGGGATTGCTTATATAGGCCTCGGCCTTGTGACCGTTTGAACCACTAGCCGTTTTGTAGCCGTTAGTCTTTACTGTCGTTTCCTTTTCTGCCGCGGCAGAAATCTCGGCAGGCTAGCCGTTACACTGTTCTACCCGTTGAAACTGCTGCGGCTCTGACACTATGTGCTGCCACGACAGCAGACTTCCTGCTGTGAACTACTTCTCTATTATTCCTGCTTTATTATCCTAAATAAAAATTAAACACAAACAAGAAAAATACTTAAAGCATAAAATTTGATATGGAAAATAAATATAAACTAAACCTAATATAATAATAAAAAAACAGAAGGGAAGAGATTAAGTCACTGGAGGAGTGCATGCAAATGCATCTCCTAAGGTGTTTATCTCTTTCTGGCCAGAATTAGAATTCAGATGTTGGCCACTCCCTTTTGTTTTATGTCCATCCTTATGTGCTGCTTCCACTTTGAGCTTGATCTTTTTGCCAAATAGCCTGCCGAGCATGCTGCCACGGCAGGATGTTTTGGTGTCTGTTGTGTGGATGGCCTTGCACTCTTTTGGATCATCATATTTTTTAAAATTGTGGAATACATTGAGTTTGACTTGTTGGTCGTTAATCCTCATTGTCAACTCTCCTTTTTCCACATCAATTAAGGTGCGTCCAATTGCAAGGAAAGGTCTCCCCAAGATGATCGGTGCATTATCATCTGCTTCACAATCAAGGACAAGAAAATCATCAGGAAAAATAAATTTATCCACTCTTACCAGTATGTCCTCGATTTTGCCTTCGGGTTGCACATATGATCGATCCGCAAGTTGGAGCATAACTGTTATAGGTTTTGCCCTTCCTATTCCAAGCTTTTGGAAGACAGATTTGGGCATTAGATTGATGCTTGCTCCAAGGTCGCATAGGGCCTTACCTTCATAATTGTTACCTATTGCACAAGGTATGATAAAGCATCTAGGATCCTTCAATTTTGGTGGCATGCGATTGTGTAGCATTGTCATTCATCCCTCGGTAGCAGCCAATGTTTCGAACTCACCTAGTCTTTTTCTCTTAGACACAATGTCTTTTAAGAACTTAGCATAATTAGGCATTTGTTCAATTGCCTCTACGAATGGTAAGTTGATGTGGACTTGCTTTAAAATATCAAGAAATTTCTTGAATTGATGGTCTTGTTTTTTCTTTTTCAACCTTTGTGGGAAGGGTGGTGGTGGTCTCATCTCATCCAGAGTTTCTTTAGTTTGGAATTTAATACCTGACACCACTGGGTTGTTGCTGTCTCGGCAGACTGTTCAGGAGCTGCTGAGTTCTCTGCTGGGGTAGTGTTATCAGGATCAGTTTGTTCAACCTCCTCTCTTACTAGTCTGATGATGGAACTTGGCCTGCTGGACTTTTCGTCTTTTCCTTCAGCTGTAGACCACTCCTAGTAGTGATTGCTTTACACTGTTCATGACCCATTACCTTATCAACTTTAGTATTGCTAGGTAGTCCTACTTGTGGTCTAGTGTTTATATTTTGAGCAAACTGTCCAACCTGAGTTTCTAGAGTTTTAATAGCCGCTTCTTGATTTTGCAGCCTCATCTCAGTCCTGTTCATGAAAGCATCTATCCTTTTGATGAAATTATTGTTCTCTGCCATGTATGATTCTGTTTTCATCATAAAGGCTTTGAGAGTGTTTTCCAACGAACTTATCGATTGTTGCTGTATCTGCTGCGGCGGCATTGGCTGCTGGACCTGCTACTGCGGCAGATGTTGCATTGGTTGCTGGAATCCTGAGGGTTGGGTGGTTGGGTTTAGGGCATTGTTAGGATTAATCCATGATAGGTTCGGATGCCTCTTCCATGAGGGATTGTATGTGTTGGACATCATATTGGTTCGGTTATAGTTTCCAACATACATACCGGTTTCTTGATTCATACAATCAGAGGAATTGTGGTTACCTCCACATAAATCACAAAAAAAATCAATCACCTTAACCTCTCGGGTATTTTGTTTTAGTTGCAAATTTTGCACCATCTTGGTAAGAGAGACCAATTGTGCTGCCACTGAATTTGATGTGTCTAACTCATTCACCGTGGGTTGGCGTCTTACTCCTCCTCGCCTAGATGTAGGGAATTGAAAATCGTTTTTTGCGAGTTTGTTTAGTATCTCAATAGCTTCTTCAGGTTCCTTATCAAGGAGTGTTCCGTTCGCCGAGGCATCTAACATCATCCTCGTCGGGGCATTCGTGGCATTATAGAACATGGTCACTTGTGTCCATAGGGGAAATCCATGCAAAGGACACTTGTGCAATAACTCCCTGTAGCGCTCCCATGCCTCGTACATAGGTTCGTCATCTGTCTGTCGAAAAGAAGTGATTTTATTACGAATTCTATCATATAAATTTGTAGGATTAAAACGTGTAATAAGATCACGATAGAGTTCACTCCAAGATCCAATGGATCCTGCTGGAATGCTATTTAACTAGGATTTTGCCCTATCCCTCAGTGAATAGGGGAATAGCTTCAATCTCAAGACATCTTCATGGACTCCTTGGATTTTAACGGAATTGCATATTTCCATGAAGGACTTGAGGTGCTACCTTGCATCTTCAGTTACAGACCCACCAAACTGTCCAATAGTGTTAAGCATATTGAACATGACAGGTTTCAGTTCAAAGTGGGTTGCTTCTATATCTGGTGTAACGACTCCTGGGTTTAATCCATTTAAATCCTCTTCCAGAAAGTCTCTGACAGTGAGCTGCCGCGGCCCTGGTGGCGGCGGAAGACCTCCATTGCCGGCAGGTAAGTTTTGTCCTGCCGGGTGATCTGCCATAGCTTCTTGGATGTTTCTCCTCAACCTTTGCCTTGTACGTTCGATTTCTGGGTCTAACTCGTACAAAGGGTTGGTTAGATTGGCCCTGGTCATACACCAAGAAAAACCAAAGTAGAATAAAAATAAAAAGAAACAAGAAAATAAAGAAAACAAAATTTAGTTGTCAATCCCCGGCAACGGCGCCAAAAACTTGTCTCGTGTCAAAAGTGCGCTTTTAGTGCAACTGAACACATCGCAAGTAATAAAGTGATAAGTATTATCATGTATCGTCTCCACAGGGATTGATATACTTAATATGCCTTCTTCGTCTTCTTGTTCTGTAAAAAGAAATAAAATAAAAACACGGGTAATTGTGGTTTTGATGGAACTAAATAAATTGAAATAAAACAAACTAAGAAAAAGAATGAGATTTGATTAATATAAAGAGAGGTCAGGATCCAGTTGCGTTGTATTGTGGATTTGATTGACTTGTCTCTGTCCAATGCAATTGTATATCACTGCGTCGGCAGCACTGCAGATTACTGCCTTAGCAGTGACGATACTGTCCGCCGCGGCAATCCCTTGCTCGTGGTTGGACTTTACCAAAGTTCGGCAAAGTGTCCTTGGATGACTCTGCTTATCCCTAAGTCGAAGTACTGTTGATGACTAGTCCTTGATGATACCTCCCAGCGTGAATCAATTATACTCACCAACCAATCTCACAACCTTTCCTAAGTAGAATATAACTTGGAGTAGGGCACAAGTTATGTACATAAATAAAATATTTCCAAGTTTAATTCAACTACGAGGTTTTCCCGTGTGGCCTTGTCTTGGGCTTTTCCTCATGGTAACCAGCTCCGATCCATGTGCTTTATATCCAAAAACGTCCCTTGGATTTTTCTCTTCCGATCGCCTATAGTATTGCTCTCTAGCTCTCAGCTGCTGCCTCGACATCAGGTCCTGCCTCGGCCATGTTGCTGCCGCAGCACTTGTTTCTCTTGCACAGATATAAAAATGCAGTAAAACTTGCATTTTCTGTAAATATCATCTTTATACTCATAACTTCTAAATATATCACATTAAGTACATGCATTGGTCCAAGTGGGTGTAAATTCAATGATTAATGCCCATAAAAGATGTAAAAAGTGATAGTGAGTTGAGCACTTATCATATATATTAATATATGTATATAATATACATTAATATATACTATAGTATATATAATATGCATTAATATATACTATGTATATAATATAATTTAATATATATATATATAATATTCTTTTGTATTAATGTATTATATGTATATAATGTATTATATGTAATATATAATATACTTTAATAATATATATATATATATATTTAAATGTATACTAATATATGTAATTAATTTGTTTATAAATTAATGTATATATATGTATTTACTTAATGTATGTATATTATTAATTCTTTAATCCCAAAACTAATCCACTAAGCCCAAATCACTAAACTAGTTCTCTAAGATCAATTCTCCGATCACTAAACTAATTCTCTATGATTTACTTGAAACAATTTTAAAATATACAATTTGATTTTAATTAAGTGAGGATCAAATTAAATAAAAAATAAAATTTAAAACTTAATTTTTGAGTGATCATAATCAAATTGAAATAATTGTAAAATAAAGCGGAGAGCGACGCGAGATTCGATTTTTTAGGCACGACCTATATAAAAATATGTCAAATTTTTTAACCAACCTAGAGTAGTGTCAAATGAATATCTAAATCTAATTCTCCATTTTTTATATTTTTAATTGATTATATTTAATAAAAGTTTATTGTTTGACTATATGTAATAATAATAATAATAATAATAATAATAATAATAATCCAAAATTTACTATATATTAATTCTCTCCAAAAAATTTTTTTTCTCTTTTTCATATAATAATCAGAATTTATTTCTAATTTCCTCCAAAATTTTAGGTAACTTATTTCCTTCCAAAATTTGGTTTTTTTCATTCTTTTTTTTTTATCAATTGTGTTGGTTTAATTTAATTGAGTTATAATTTAGATTAATTTAATAAAGATCTACATTTAAATTTTAGAATTTTTTTTAATTATGTTTGTAATTTATGTTTTTATATTTTAATTTAGCTTAATTAATCCTAAGTTCAATAAGTTAATTTAACTTAATTAAATATTAATTTAAAATTATAAGTTTTAATGAAATATTATTTTAAAATTATAATTATAATTAAATATATTAAAAATAAATAAAATAGTAAATAAATTAATTAAATTAAATTTATAATACTAAATTTAAATATTAATCCCTAAATGAATTTTTATGTCTAATTCTATTTTTTTAAAACTAATTATATTTATCAAATTATAGATATACTTAATTGTAAGTCATATAAATATTAAATGTTGTTAATATTAGTTCAGATCAATAACAGGTCAAGATCAAAACAATTCTGGTCATTTATCAGGTCGGGTAAAATCAGGTCTCGGGTCGATTCAGTTGGGTAATATCGGTTATCTGCCAAGTCAGACAGGGTTTAGGTTTATTTCAGTCGGATACAGGTCGGGTTTCGGGTCTACAGTAACAGGTTGAAATCGGGTTTGGGTCATTCTCGATCGGATATAGTTCGAGTTCGGTTACTACAATAGTAGGTTAAACTCGGATTCGGATCAATAACAGTCAGATATAGATTAGAATCGGGTTATTACATCTTCGGATCAAACCAGATTCCAACTCGAACAGGTTTTAATCGGATTTTCAGATCGAGTTAGCTTTTTACATCCCTACCAATTAGAGTGTAGTTTCCCCCACATGAACACATCCCTTACTTTATTTTTATTTTTAAATTCCTTTTATTATGCTTTGTGATTATATTTGACAAAGGTATATGTTGATGTTAGAGAAAGTTCGAAAGCTACCTGACGATCCACAAAGCCTGAGCGGACAATCTTTTAAGAATAATAAACCCTGTGAAGGAGACAGTTGAGAAACTGACCAACCACATCATTGGAACTCACTGTTCAGCCCTTATTATGACATCACTTGTACTAGTTACTTTTGCAGAAATATAAGTATACAGACAGGGGAAAGGAAGAGGAAGCAAATATAAACAATATTGATAGATTCACTTGTTATGGTGGCTTTCCGGGATTATATCTTGTAGTTTAAAATTACAAATTTTAAAGAGAGGGACGTTTAAAATAAGACTATACAAAAAATTTTATAAAAATTATAAGAATTTTGATATCAATTTTTTAATATATACTCATTTTTTTATAATAAAATATAAGAATTTTTATAAAAAAATGGGTATATATTAAAAAATTGATACCAAAATTCTTATAATTTTTATAAAATTTTTTGTATAGTCTTATTTTAATCTCTTTTTAACTTGCATTTTAAAAAAAATATTTAAAATCTTTCTAAGTTATTTGAATCTTATATTAGAATAGCTACCCATATATTCTCTAAATTCTTTCAACGTTTGATGAATTTGAAACTTGAGTATTGTTGTATAAAGTCACAGTGCAAAAGTTAAAGCTATTGAGGAATTCTGAAGGAAAATGGAATTAATTTTAGACAAATAAAATGACATATTCAGATCATATATTCGAATATTTATTTAAAAATTTGAATATTTAAAATTATTATTCTAATTATTTAAAATTTTAAGTATTTAGATTTTTGAATTAAATCTAATCTAATATCCAAATTTGTATACCCCTAATTCAATGCCCACTAGATCCTATTTCAAAATCAACGCCATCAAAAGAAGTCCTAACCATTCTCATTTCTCTCTACCTCATAAACCTTGATCAATTGTTACTGATAACGGCAAGTCATCTCTCATTTGCTTAATTTTAGATACTTTTTTCCCCAACTTTGTGTTTTTTTTATTCTCATTTTTAGCACGTTTTTTGATTAGTTCAGTGAGATTTTTGTTTGACGATTTGGTTGATTGGATTTTAAAGCCCTAAACAATAATCCACCTTCGAACGATCAAGAAAT
This sequence comes from Abelmoschus esculentus, assembly GCA_035048815.1. Taxonomy (NCBI): domain Eukaryota; kingdom Viridiplantae; phylum Streptophyta; class Magnoliopsida; order Malvales; family Malvaceae; genus Abelmoschus; species Abelmoschus esculentus. Next base: position 5,471,321 of record JAUCBN010000002.1, read on the forward strand.
TCTAATACAAACCGTCTTTTTTGCTCCTTTATTCTCGTTTCTCTCTCCTCCTTCCTCCTCTATTTCCTCTGTACTCTTTTTTTACGTTTCATGCTTGTTTCTTTCTGTTTTTATAATATTATGACAATAATTCATTTTAATTTAAATGAATTTTAATATTTATATATATAATTAGGATTAATTTATTTAATGTAAAACTCATTTAGTTTTTGTCAAGAAAAGGATCTTGGCCAGATAGTTGATCGGAATAAATCGAAGAAAAAGAATTGGTGGAAGAAGAAGTTTCTTATTTTGTATCTTGAGTGATACATGAAGGCCTTTATTTATAAGGGTGATAGTAGCTAAAAAACTAACTATCTAACCAATCCAGCTTACCCAACTAATTCCCAACTTCCCAACTAATTATCATTTCAACATTCCCCCTCAAGTTGGAGGATGATAAACATCTTTCATCCCCAACTTGCCTACTAGATATTCATGTTGTGTTGTTCCTAGACCTTTGGTCATAATGTCAGCTTGTTGCTCCTTAGTCGAGATGTGTTGTGTATGTACAAGTCCCTTCTAAATCTTCTCACGTACAAAATGACAATCAATTTTAATATGTTTAGTTCTTTCATGAAATACCGGATTCGTAGCAATCTGTAAAGCTGCTTGGCTGTCGCAGAACAAGATCGATAGCATCTCATGTTTAATTCCCAGTTCTGTAATCAATCCTTTTAACCATACCAGCTCAGCCACTGTACTTGCCATGCACCGATATTCAGCTTCCACTGAAAATCGTGAAATTGTGTTTTGCTTCTTCGATTTCCAACAGATCAAACACTCTCCCAACTTGATGCAATATCCACTCACAGATTTACGCGACATTGGAAAACTTGCCCAATCGGAATCACTAAAGGCTCTCAACTCTGGTTTTGAACTTGTTGGAAAAAAAATTTCTTGTGCTGGATGCTTCCGTACATATCTAACTATCCTCAAAGCTACTTCATAATGAACCTTTTTAGGTGATTGCATAAACTGACTTAAATGCTGGACAACAAAAGTTATATCAGGCCGCGTATGAGTCAAGTAAAGAAGTCTACCAATCAACCTTTGATAGGTCGTTGCATCCTCCAATGTTTCTTCCACTACTTCTCTTTGTGTATGTTTATCAAAGTCCACAGTGGTAAGGTGTATGTTTTGTTCCAAAGGTGTCGAATCACATCAAACTCCCCCTAGCCCTGAATCCTCGATCAATTCTAGAGCATATTTTCTTTGATGTAGCACAATTCCTTCCTTGGATTGAACTATTTCAATACCAAGAAAATATTTCAATTGTCCAAGATCTTTCATCTTGAAGTTCTGATGTAAAATGTCCTTAAGTTCAGAAATCAAATCCTCATCATTTCCTGTGATGAGAAGATCATCAACATAAATCAACATCAATACAATCTTCCCATTTTTAGCCTTGGTAAACAAGGAGTAGTCATGTAGGCTTTGTGTGTATCCATTCTTCACAAGAGCTTCTGTCAACATCAAGTTCCACTAAAGAGAAGCTTGCTTTAGTCCATATAATGACTTGAGCAGCCTACAAACTCGAGAAGACTTGGACTCCCCCTGGCTGTGAAAACCCTCAGGTAAGGTCATATAAACCTTTTCATGGAGATCACCTTGGAGAAAAGCATTGAAGACATCCATTTAGAACAAAGGCCAATTAAACATAGCAGCCAATAAAATCACAGTCCTCACAGTGACCTACTTTACAACAGGCGAAAAGGTTTCATGAAAGTCTACGCCAACACGTTGATTGTAGCCCTTAGCCACTAGTCGGGCTTTAAAACGTTCAACCGAACCATCAGAATTATACTTCACCTTGTACACCCATTTACAACCAATTGGGACTTTGTCAGGGGGTAGATCCACCACTTCCCATGTGCCATTTGCCTCAAGAGCTTGCACCTCTTGTTGCATGGCTGCAACCCATCGTTCATCCAGAATTGCCTTTTGGTAAGTTTGTGGTTCAACAATGAAGGACAAGGAAATAGAAAATGTACGAGTATGTAAGGGTAAATGAGCATAAGAAACTAAGTTGGCAATGGAGTTACCTTATTGCGATGCAGTAGATGAAGAAGGAGTAGAAGAACAAATGAAATCTAATAACCACGTAGGAGGCTTGAAAACTCTAGTTGATTTTCGTACTATAGGTTGAGGAACTTGATGTGGCATAGGATCTGGATGTGAAATAGATCGGTTAATATTTCATGTGAACTTGGGGTTGGTTGTTTAGTAAATTTGTAACTCCAAGTGAATTGAGGTCAGATGGCATATTTGGTTGACTTGTAACGGAAGACAGTTATAAAGGAGAAGAATCAACCTCTATATTTTCAATAGGTGGTTCATGGATAGTAGGGATATGTAAGAATTCATAATCAAAAGAAGACAAATCAGAGGCAACTGGAAACAAGATTGGACTAGTGTTTCCATTCTGGAAATGAAAAACAGTTTCGTGAAAAATTACATCACGGCTAACAAAGAATTTCTTGGATTCAATGTTAAACAATAGATATCGTTTCTGAACATTAAAATATCCAACCAAGACAGATGGAATAGCTTTAGGTTTGAATTTGTCATGGTTGTTGAGAACCGTGGCATAACAAAGACAACCAAACACTCGAAGGTGAGCAAGACTTGGCGTTTTGTGATAAAGCATTTCAAAAGGTGATTTTCAGTTAAGTACAGCAGTGGGCAATCTATTAATCAAATAACAAGCCGTAAGAATACACTCACCCCAAAACTTGACTGAAACAAAGGATTGAAACTTGAAAGCACGTGTAATATTGAGAAGATGCTTATGTTTTTTTTCTGCCACTCTATTTTGTTGTGGAGTGTGCACACAAGAATTCTGATGAACAATGCCATGAGAGGAAAAAAACTCATGTCCTTTTTTGTTAAAGAACTCAGCACCATTGTCACTCCTTATTGTTTGGATTGTTTGTTGAAATTGATTTTGTACAGAAATCACAAACTGTTTTAAAAATATTATGGCATCACTTTTGAGGCGAAGAAGATACACCCAAGTCATTCGTGTATGGTCATAAACAATAGTGAGAAAATATCGATGACCACTATGAGTAAATACTCAATATGTCCCCTAGAGATCAATATGTATAAGAGCAAAAGGTTTTGATTCACGTGTAGTACTAATAGGAAAAGGTAAACGAGATTGTTTGGCTAGAGGACAAATGCCACATTGCTTTACATAATCTGGATTATTAGAATCACTAACTAAAGGAATCATTTTATTCATAGTTGTCAATGAGAAATGACCTAAACGTGCATGCCAAAGTATGCTAGATACAGGATTACTTTGTACTACATTCATAGACAAACAAGAATCAAACTATTGATTTTGACAAGAAGGGATGTTAGGTGTGATCGGATGGAACGTGTATAGATTCCCTTTGACTCTACCAATCCCCTTCATCGCTCCATTGCAAAGGTCCTGTAACAAACAAAATTGAGGGTAAAAGGTGACACAACAATTGAGTTCCTTGGTGAGTTGAGAAACGGATAAAAGATTATAATGGAAATCTGGTACATGTAGAACTTTAGATAACATTTGTGTGGGCAAAAAACGATAAGATCCAACATGAGCAATTTGGGTCATCTTACCATTAGGCAACTGAACAAAAGAGGGCGAAACACATGCTAAAGGAAGATGCAAGTGTTTCAAGTCAAAAGTCATATGGTTAGTAGCTCCTGTATCTAGTATCCAATCATTACAGGGGGAAACACATGGGTTACTTGCCATGTGTGCAGACGCCTGAATTCTAGATTCTTTGCCAAGCAACTCCAAGATCTGTTGATGTTGTTCTGATGTGAAAGTGGGAACTTGTGGCATAACAGAAGCGGTACTGGAATTACTTGAAGAACCAACAATTGAGGTAGAATCCATAGTTGTCACATTGTGAGCAGAAAGAACCCTTTTCTTTGTGAACTTATAATCCGCCGGATATCCAACCAGTTTATAGCACGTCTCCCTCTTATGGCCCTTAAGATGGCAATAGTCACAGACCCCATTAAATCTTTTCTTGTTCATCAATGGTTGACTAGTGCTTGTATAAAGCACTGTGGGAAAAGGCTGCTGAGTAAACATATTTTGTCTTTGCCCTTCTTCCTGCACAAGCATTGAATATGCTTGGTTGACTGAAGGTAAAAGAGACATCAACAAGATTATACTCCTCACCATGGAATACGTTTCATTCAGACCCATAAGAAACTGGAACAAGCGTTGTTGCTTCAAGGTTTCGGTATTCTTCTTTGTTGCGTCACAAGCATACATAACAAAAGGTGAAATGGCATCGTATTCATCCCACAATAAACGAAGCCTGGTATGATAAACTGCAATCGATGATGTGCCTTGTGCTTGTGTTGCAATTTCACGATGCAGATAAAAGATGCGCGACCCGTCTACCTTGTCAAAACGTTCCTTCAAATCTGCCTATACAAGAGTTGCACTGGAAGCGAAAACAACTCCAGACGACAATTCTTGGCTCACTGTGTTCAAAATCCAAGACAAAAACAACGCATTGCAGCGTTCCCACTGTGATCGTAACCCTTCCGATGTAGATTCCCTCGTACAAGAACCATCAATGAAGCCAATTTTGTTTTTGGCCAATAACGCTATTCGCATGGATCTGCTCCAAACACTATAATTCTCGACTCCGATAAGTTGATGAGACACTACTAAGGTTTCCGGAGTATCCGATGGATGAAGATATAGTCGGTGTGAATAATCGAGTTGAATTTCTAGGGCATCAGCCATAACATGAAAAGAAAGCAAAGGTGATAAAACTCTGAAACGAACTGACCTTCTATGGCAGCAACTGGAGAGTAGAAAAACATCCACCAGAGTTGTGACGGTGGTGACCGATCGACGACGCTAGCTCTGATACCATGTCAAGAAAGGGATCTTGGCCGGATAGTTGATCGGAATAAATGGAAGGAAAAGAATTGGTGGAAGAAGAAGTTTCTTATTTCGTATCTTGAGTGATACATGAAGGCCTTTATTTATAAGGGTGATAGTAGCTAAAAAACTAACTATCTAACCAATCCAGCTCACCCAACTAATTCCCAACTTCCCAACTAATTATCATTTCAACAGTTTTACATTTTTTAAAGATGATAATAAATGGTTAAGGTTGTTTTTTTAGTTTTTTAAAGTGATAATTTTGTGTATTTTTTTATTGTTCATCTCATCCATTCATTTCACTCATCAAATAGTTATGGAATTAATATAAAATCAGGGAACTAAAAATTTATTATAGAGAGACCAAAATATATATTTAAATTTTTTTCTTGATTGACTCAATCAAAAATGATTTCTTTAAAAAAAATTATACATTTTAATATTTTTATCTCTATTTAATATTTAAAAACAACAATTGACAGAGATCACTTACCCTTAAATCCCCTAAGTTTCGCTCATGTATAAAATTCTCTAACTTTTACACATTTTTTTGACAAATGCTACTGAATTTTCATTAATCCATAAAAAACTATAAGTACAACGTAATTAAGAAGAAACATAATTGGATTAAAAAATCCAAAAATTCTTACAACCCAAAAACAAAGAAAAATAAAATTCCTATGGAAATAAGCATACCAATAAAATTCAGCAGCTTCCTGAATCTCCTTATCTCTATCCACACGAGACGCATAGTGAAGGAAGAAGGAGTTGTAGGCGATTCAAACTATCGTACAAAAAGTACCGCTACCCATGATTGATTATATCGGCAAACAACCATCAACCGAGTGGGGATAAGTCTTTCCATGTGACCACCGACAAAACAATAAACCAAAAAACTAGCATCGATTGAATCTCTGTGTGAACAACAACCGATCGCTAGGGTATGCTGCAACATGCCATAAAAACAGATGAATCAAACCCCAAAACAAAAATAAAAACATCTCACAAGGACAGAGAAAAGTGTGTCACAAGGACAGAGAAAAGCGTGTCACAAAGACAGAAAAAAGAGATCCTTATTAAAATAAAACAAGAAAAAAATAAATCGAGTGGTCGACAACCAACACTAAAATTGATTGTCGATCACCGATCAAAGGAAACGATCAAAACGAAAAACTAAAAATGATGAAATTTGGGAAGGAGAACGGCGATCGAGGGGTTGAGAGAGAATTAGGTTTTCAGAATGAGATATATGTATATATATATCAAACAAAATCGAGAGACTCGACTCAAACTTAAAATATCTATCAATTATCAAAAAATTTTAAATTATTTAAAATTTTATTTTATAACTTAAATTTTATTTAAAAGATTTTAAATTATTTTTTTGTATTAAATTAATAAAATCAATTTTTAAGTTTAATTAAATTTTTCTCGCCCAAACTTTGAAGCATAGCTAAAGAAAAACCGTCGTCGCATTTCTACCTTACCTCATAAACCGAGAACTTAACGATTCAACTGATTAAATTAAAAACCGATGATGTGATTGGTCCAACTATCAATTCAATTTTTGTTTCATCGATTCCATACTAACCAATAGGACTAAACGCAAGCAAACGAAATACAAATACAAGCGAGCTAAGGTCGGCATGATTATAGAAAATATTTATTTTTATTTTTTAAAAATAAAAAGCATATCGATTAATAGATATTATAAGAAAATACATTTTATAATAATTTTATTAATTAATAAGTACATTGATCGATTAATCAAGTTGTTCGTCTTTGTTTTATATTTTCTTAACTTATAAATTTTATACTTGTTAAAAACACTTATCTTTCTTTCTTTAGAATCTCTTTTCTCTTTTTTTTCTCTAGATTAAATTAAGATTAAAATTAAAATTTATTAAAATAATAATTTCATTAATAATCTTGACTTACTTTACCTTATCATATAGAATAACGCTGCAAGTAAGTTTTGTACCCTACAATTATTGTCTTCCATCCTTGTACAATATGTTACAAAAATAAAGATAACGGTAAATTCTATAATAATTTAGAAATAATGTTAAAGTTTACGAACCTATATACACTAACAAACAGGAGTAACCTATAGTAGATAAGCCTACTGTGAACATACCTAAGTAGGGATGACAGACGGGTATAGTTTTGCGGATTCCGCACCACACCCGTACCAGTTGGATTGGGGATGAATATGAGTTTGGTGGATAGTGGACGTGTGTGGATGTAAAAAGTCATACCTACCATGGGTAGTGGGTAGGTGATGGGTTTAAGACCTTACCCGCACCGTATCCACCCGCCCCATATCCACTCACACCGTATCCGCCCGCCATATGAATTTTGAACCATTTGTATTTGTAGATTTTGATTATGCCTTTTATTATGGTATTTTATGTATTAAGATATTAATTTATTTTAAAATCTATGTTAATCCTTAAGCTTGTAGACTTTGAACTCAATTAACTTAGTTTAAAAAACTCATAATTTATGATCGTGCTTAATTAATCAGGTTAAAAATTTGTAATGTGTGAATAAGTAAAATATATATAAATGTAAATATATTTTAATTAAGTTAGTTATATATTAGTTAGTTGTAGTTAAGTAAAATTTATGTCAGTAAAAATGTGTTTTAGTTAAATTAGTTATCGTTATTTAGTTAGATTTAGTTAAATTTATATAGTTGTAAATATATTATATATACATTAAATCAGTCAATAAAATATGCGAAATTTTACTCTTTTTTTTTACATATTTATGATTTATTTTTACATATTTCAATATTAATAGTTGCTTGTAGGTATGTACAATCGGATACGTTTTGAGTAGTGAGTGTGGGGATGAATTTAGAAATATACCCGCATGGGCGGTACGGATTTAAGAATATACCCGCGTGGGCGGGTGTGGATTTGAAAATTTTATCCACCATGGGTGATGGGTAGGTGGTGGATATAAATATTTTAGGTGGGTATGGGTATGGGGGAGGGGTATCCTGGTGCGCCCCGCCCATTTGCGAACCCTATACCTAAGCGGGTAGCACAAGGTAATCACACGCCAATACACGTGATTACTATCGATGATGAAGTAAATTTAGCACGTAAAGTCATAGTCAATTCAATTATAGTACTACGATAATTGAATTGTAATTTATGTTCGAGAAATATAAAAAGACACATGCAATAAAGAATATGTTGAAGAACATGCAACGTTCCAATGAAGTGAAGGAAGTAAAGATGGCTAATTCAGCTTAGCTATTATGTCACGACAATCAATATGAGAGTGAGTGCCTAGGAAATCATGAGACAACCAATTATTTTTGCAATTTCAATAGAAGAAACAATAATCCCTATTCAAACACTTATAATCCATGATGGCGTCAGTATCCGAATTTCTCATGGGGAAACCAAGGATCCAGCAATCCTAATCCACAAGCTCAGAATAAGAATGTTAATGAGCCCCAGAATTTTCTATTGAATATACCTTGGCATAATTCGAACAAGGGGGCATCATCATCATCTAACACCAGTTCTTTGTAAGCGACTATGCATGAATTCATTCTAAGTAAAAGACGATGCTTCAAAAGCATACAACTATCAAGAATCAAGGTACGCTATTAGAAAGCCACATTGCTTTATTGCGAACTTTAGAAAGTCAAGTTGGCCAAATTGCCTCGACATTACAAGAACGTCAGCTAGGACGTCTGCCAAGTGACATTGAGGTCACTAAGCCACATGGTAAAGAACAATGTAGTGCAATTACATTAAAGAGTGAAACGCAGATTAATCAACAAGATAAGTTTGGAGGGACGATGAGTGAAGAACCTATACCCAAACCTGTGCATGAAGAGACAGTAATGCATGAGCAAATTCTCGAGGAGAATGACAAGGATGAAGGTTTGACTAGTGAACCTGCTGATGGAGATAGCAGAAATGTCACGGCAAAAGCATTTCCTACACCAGTAATGTAACACCCCGACCCGGATGTCACATTGGGCCTCCGGCCCAAAACCAATATTTCAAAATTTCTTTCAAAAGAACCAATAATAAAATCAAACTCAACTCCAAAATATGATTCATAAAATCCATTTAAGTTAAAACATAATCCCAAAATATTATAAAGTATTCGGAGCTCCAAAATATTACAAACCATTTAAATCATTTGACCCAAATTAAAATAAACAGAGTTACAATTACATATAGGGTTCGACAAAGTACTAGCCCACTACATCTCTAACTGTACTTTGACACAAAGTCGATGCTGAAATCCAAACCTTGATGGTGCTTCACAAAAACCGACTTCTCCTAACCTACGCACGAAAACACATTTCGAACGCTGAGCTACAAAAGCTCAGTGGGTATGCTGAACTCGGACCAAAATCATGCTTATCATAAGCATTAAAGCAAAGCATATAAATATCGTGCATGATATGATGGTCTAGCATGCCTAACACATGGCATAAACAATGTATAATATCGCACACAACATATACACGTCACATCACAAATAACACACAAGAGTGTGGCTCGCGTCCACACAGCATCGAGATCCTACACTCAGGATTGAGGTCACCCTCAAATCCTATGCTTGGAATATTACATCGTACATCTTCGAACGAGGCCGCCCAACATTCGAAAAATAAGGGATGGAGGCCACCCAACCAATCTCATGCTTGGAATGTTACATATAACATCTTCGAGTGAGGCCGATCAACACTCGGAAAATAAGGTCTTCAATACATCACCCGGAATGTTACATCGGATGACCTTCGACGTGTTGCAACACTTTTGGATATCCGTATTTCCATCACACAAGGACTCGATACATACAAATGATCCCCCTAGGATCTACACATCAAAACATATCAAGACTCATCATAACTTAGTCTTTCAGGATTTATATCATCATTAGTGGTTTAACGATTCGTTTCATTGTTTTAAGATTCATTAGGTCCCTTGATTATAATTTTCGAACCTCAATCACTACTTAACTTGGCGAGTTTACGCAGGGGTATTGATACTCCTAAGTGGGATATCGAAACACCCTGTATCGATACTCACCTAAAGAGGGTATCGAAACAATCACCAACTTTAAGGTCAACGAAAAGGAGGACTACCCGCTTCGATACGAATATCGAATCGAAGGTGCCACTAGAGGGTTTGGTATCAAAACCTGTATCGATACCACCTCCCCATTTGCCTATTTTTCCCTCATGGGTATCGATACACGGGCCACCTGTCTCGATACCCCCTGCACGAAATGTAGGTCTGCACTTAGAAATTTCTAAGGATTCATCCCAAACCCGGTCTAATAAATTCTAAAGTGTTCTTACTTATTCTTATGAAGGTTTAGAGTGTTTTAACATCAATTTCATATCATCAAACACATTAATAAAAATTTCACCATTAATGGTTCTCAAGCTACAAACTCAAGCATTCAAGCACAAAATCTACATGTCATGCATACTACCATTATGTGAATGATGAAAGGAAGAGTTGGGAATACCAACCTTGAGCAAAAACAGCAACACAAATGATTTCCACCCTCCTCAAACCTTTTCCTTGCCCAACCTTTGTGATGAAGCTCTCACTTCTTTCTCTACAAGAAAGGATTAAGACCAACCATAAGATAAAGCTAGGGATGTTTTTAACTCTTAAAACATCAAGAAAGCAGAAAACAACTCTTAAAAATCCCCAAACTCGGATTTCCTTCTTCAAGCTCAGAAACCAACTCCCTCCACCAAAACTAACCTTCTTTACCTTAAAAGATAGATCTCTCCAAGCTCTAAAACTTCCTCTCTTGAACTAAAACGTGATTCACAATCCTCAAACACAAGTTAACACCTTTACTCTCTTGTTTGAGTTGGAAGAAAGATGAAGATAAAGGGACAATGGTGACTTCACCATTTTTCAGATTTTCTGCAGCACAAAACCCCCCACAAAAACCCTCTCTTCCAAATATTTATGAAATTACCAACCTTTCCTCTACTTAAAACCTCTAAGGCCCTAAACCACTCAAGCCCAAATGCCTAAGCCCAAAACCACTCAACTCGGGGCCCAAAACCAAAGCCCAAACTCTCGGGTTAACCTGACACTCGGATCCAAATCTAGGTCGTTACAACTCTCCCCTCCTTAAAAAAAATCCGTCCTCAAAATTTACTTGTGAAGAAGAGATGTGGATACTGAGCTCTCATGTCCTTTTTCGCTTCCCACGTTACTTCTTCGATTCCATAGTTCCTCCAAAAAACCTTTACCAAAGGTATGCACTTGTTCCGAAGCTTCTTAACTCCTCAATCTAATATTCCGATAGACCTTTCCTCGCAAGTCAAATCCGCATTGACTTCGATTTCCTCAAGCTGAACCACATGAGAAGGATCAACACGGTAACGTCTCAACATAGACACGTGGAACACATCGTGTATACGTGCCAACTCTGGAGGTAGAGCTAGCCGATAAGCTACCGGTCCAACCTTCTAAAGAACCTCATAAGGCTCGATATACCTTAGACTCAACTTTCCCTTACAACCAAACCTAATGATCTCTTTCCACGGAGATACCTTGAGAAAAACTTTCTCACCAAGCTCATACTCGATATGCTTACGCTTCTTATCCGCATAAGCTTTTTGCCTATCTAAAGCTACTTGTAACCTCTCTTTGATAATCTGAACCTTCTCTTAGGTTTCCTTAACAAGCTCTGAACCCACTATCTTTCTCTCATTAAGCTCTTTCCAACACAAAGGTGTCCTACACTTACGCCCGTAAAAGGCCTCAAAAGGAGCCATCTTGATGCTTGACTGATAACTGTTGTTGTAAGCAAACTCTACCAACGGTAACTGCTCCTCCCAACTACGAGAAAAGTCCACAACACAACACCGAAGCATATCCTCCAAGATCTGGATAACTCTCTCAGACTGTCCATCGGTCTAAGGATGAAGAGTTGTACTGAAGTGCAACTTGGTATCTAAAGCCTCATTGATAGACCTCCACAACCTCGCTTTAAACCTCGGGTCCCTATCTGATATGATCGATGAAGGTACACCATACAACCTCATGATCTTCTTTATATACAACCTAGCCAACTTTTCCAAACTGAAGTCCATCCTTACCGGTAAGAAGTGAGCCGACTTGGTTAACCGGTCATCTATAACCCATATAGCATCATGTTTCCTTAACGTCATCGGTAAACTGGTGATAAAGTCCATGGTCACTCGATCCCACTTCTATTGTGGAATCTGGATAGGCTGAAGCAAACCTAAAGGAACCTGATTTTCCACTTTCACTTGCTGACACGCCAAACACCTGGTCACAAACTCTGACACATCTCTTTTCATACACGGCCACCAAAAGAAAGGACGAAGATCCTGATACATCTTGTTACTATCTGGATACACAGAAAACGGACTACGGTGAGCTTCTCTCAAGATTCGATCCCTTAGATCCTCTAAAGCTGGTACACACAATCGACCTTGAAAGTACAAGAACCCACCATCTCGTACCTCAAAGTCTGACGACTTACCTCTCTGAACAGCCTCTAACTCAGCTACCAACTACTCGTCTAGCACATGTGCTCTCTTTATCTCCTAAACAAGCGTGGGCTCCACAAGCAACTCAGCCAACAAACCTCCATCATCTATCATCCTCAACCGAGCAAACAAAGCTCTCAAGTCCGACATGGAATTCCGACTCAAAGCATCGGCGACCATATTCGCCTTGCCGGGATGATACTCTATGAAACAATCAAAGTCTTTCAACAACTTTATCCATCGACGCTGCCTCAGATTCAACTCCTTCTGGGTAAGCAGATACTTCAAACTCTTGTGGTCGGTATAGATGTTGCATTTTTTCCCGTAGAGATGATGCCTCCATATCTTCAGAGCGAAGATAACCGCCGCTAGCTCAAGATAATGTATAGGATAGTTCCTCTCATAAGGTTTCAACTACCTCGAGGCGTAAGCAACCACCTTACCCTCTTGCATAAGAACACACCCTAGCCCATTCAAGGAAGCATCACTAAACACCACATAATCTTTTCCCGGTTCCGGTTGCATCAAGGCTGGTGCCTCTGTTAGATAGGCTTTCAACTGCTCAAAACTTTGTTATCTTCTCTCATTCCACACAAACGGAACCCCTTTCTAAAGAAACTTGGTAAACGGTGCCGCTAAGATCGAAAAACCCTTAATGAACCTCCTGTAGTATCCGGCAAGTCCAAGAAAACTACGGACTTCTGTTACATTCCATGGTGGTTTCTATTCCACCATAGCTTGGATTTTCTAAGGATCAACTCGGATTCCATCCGCTGCAACTATGTGGCCAAGAAACGCCACCTCAGACAACCAGAACTCACACTTACTAAACTTGGCGTACAGACGCATATCTCTCAACACCTGAAGAACCACTCTTAGGTGATAGTCATGCTCCTCCTCTGAGCGTGAATACACCAAGAGGTCGTCGATGAACACAACAACAAACTGATCTAGATACGGCTGAAAGATCCGGTTCATCAAGTCCATAAAAGCTGCAGGTGCATTCGTGAGCCCAAACGGCACCACTAGGAACTCATAGTGTCTGTACCACTTCCTAAAAGCGTTCTTTTGGCCATCCTCTTCCACAACTTTCAACTGATAGTACCCCGACCTCAGATCGATCTTCGAAAACACACGTGCACCCCTCAACTGATCAAACAAGTCATCGACCCTGGCAAAGGATAACGATTCTTGATCGTGACCTTATTGAGCTGACGATAGTCGATGCACATCCTCATCGATTTTTCCTTCTTCTTAACAAACAAGATCGGTGCTCCCCACGGTGACACACTCGGTGTGATAAAACCTCTCTCAAGCAACTCCTGGATCTGATGTTCCAACTCTCTCATCTCCTACGGTGCCATACGATACGGCGCTATAGACACCGGTGCCGTACCTGGAAACACCTCTATCTGGAACTCTAACTTATGGTCGGGAGGTAAACTAGGCAAATCCTCCGGAAACACATCGGGATACTCATAAACTGTCCTCAAACTCTCTAAAACTAGACTTTCAACGCTCACATCCACCAAGTGAGTTAAGAAAACCTCACAACCTTTCTAGATCAACCTTTGAGCTGACAAAGCTGACACAACATTCGATAAAAACGGGTTCCTCTCACCCCTCACAACAAGCTTAGAACCATCATCTACTCGAAGCTTCAAACTCTTAAATCTGCACCCTAAACCCGCGTCATGTTCGAGCAACCAATCCATCCCAAGGATTGCGTCGAACTCCTGAAATGGTAAGACCATAAGATCGACCGGAAAGATAGACCCTTGCACCTCGATCAAAAACCTCCGATAAATCTTATCCACCAACACATCTAACCCCAACGGGCTTGTCACACGAACTCCTACCTCAAGATCCTCTGTTGTTAACCCCCACTGTTGCGATATCCCACTACGGATATACGAGTGAGTAGATCCCGTGTCCACAAGAGCAACTATAGAGACAAAAAACAAACTGAACGTACCTGAGATCACATCTATCGTAGCACAGTCCTCCTGTGCCCTCGCTGCATACTGTCTCGTCGGTGCTCTAGCAGTGGACTGAAAAGTGCCTCCTGATGCATGGCTAGCTCCGCCACGTGAAAAAACACGACCTCTCTGAGCCTGAAACACGGTCCTCTGAGCCTGAACTAGAGGAGATGTCACAACTTCTAGACAGTCCTTCACAAGATGATCCAGAGACCCACATTGAAAACAATCTCTGGCATTGCCCCAACACTCTCCTCGGTGGGTCCGACCACAACATCTACAAGTCTGAACACTAACACTCCTCTGTAAACCCTCTAGGCCACCAACAAAAGAAGACGCAGATTGCCTCCTACGTCCCATTAACTCTGATCTCTGGTTAGACCTTAAACTCTGATTCCATGCTCTTCTATTCTAGTTTCAACGGCTCCTACTCTTATCAGAGTGAGACTGAGAGTTACCCGAATGACTCTAACTAGCTCCATCGGTGATACCTTGGCCAACAGACGGACAATAGGTCAAACCCTAAACCTGCTCTAACGACTTGGCACTGGCAGCTAACTCTGAAAACACCTTAGACGGTGCAACAGTGAGATAAGTTTGGATCTCCTTCCTCAGACCTCTCAAAAACCTCTTATATCTCATCTTCTCTGTAGCAACAAGCTCTAGAGCATATCGGCTCAACTGAAGAAACTCCTACCCATAAGCAAAGACCGAACGGTTCCCTTAAACAAGATGGGTAAACCGCTCCCTCAAGGTGTCGGTGTGAGTCTCACCCACATACTTGCTCTTAAACTCCTCAAGAAAGTCCTCCCACTTAGGAAGATGAGTATACCAACCTTGTTCCACCGTCTCCTACCACTCTCTCGCATTGCCCTTTAGAAGCGACAACACACACGACAACTTATCTTTCGATCTCAACCTCATCTGTCTCATTATCCACCTTGTGTCATGCAACCACTAATATGCCTATACGGGATTATCCTGTACCGTACCAAAAAAGTCAACAGCTCCTTGCTTTCGCACCCTCTCAACCGGTGCCTCACGAGGCATAGAAGATGGCCTCGGTATAGCTTTCACTATCCTGCGTAAGGTACGGTTCAACTGAGCAAAGTAGTTGGCCCCTTGACCAACTACATCGTCCGATGGTACCTCCTCATCGGGCTCATACTTAAAGTCGGAGTCTCCTCCACGATAACCTTGACTTTCTTCCTGATCCCTCACACGTCTCGGTATACTTAACCATTTCTTCACGAACAACAACAAACAAGATCACACCATCAAAATTTCAGCTTTAAAAGCAGTATGATATCGACTCGTAGGCATGTACTTGTCCAACACCTATATATCACACTAGACTCCCCGGGGACTTCCTAGAACTGACTCAACCTATGCTCTGATACCATTAAATGTAACACCCCGACCCGGATGTTACATTGGGCCTCGGGCCCAAAACCTGTATTTCAAAATTTCTTTCGAAAGCCCAATAATAAAATCGAACTCAAGTCCAAAATACGATTCATAAAATTCATTTAAGTTAAAACATAAGCAAAAAATATTATCAAGTATTCAGAGCTCCAAAATATTACAAACCATTTAAGTCATTCGACCCAAATTAAAATAAACAGAGTTATAATTACATATAGGGTTCGACAAAGTACTAGCCCACTACATCTCTAACTGTACTCTGACACAAAGTCGATGCTGAAATCCAAACCTTGATGGTGCACCAAAGAAACCGACTTCTACTAACCTACGCACGAAAACACATTTCAAACGCTGAGTTACAAAAGCTCAGTGGGTACGCCGAACTTGGCCCAAAATCATGTATATCATAAGCAATAAAACAAAGCATATAAATATCGTACATGATATGATGGTCTAGCATGCTTGCCT
The DNA here is from genome assembly GCA_035048815.1 of Abelmoschus esculentus. NCBI lineage: Eukaryota > Viridiplantae > Streptophyta > Magnoliopsida > Malvales > Malvaceae > Abelmoschus > Abelmoschus esculentus. The sequence goes on from JAUCBN010000002.1 coordinate 5,487,675, forward strand.
AACACATGGCATAAACAATGTATAATATCGCACACAGCATATACATATCACATAACAAATAACACACAAGAGTGAGGCCCGCGTTCACACAGCATCGGGATCCTACACTCAGGATTGAGGCCGCCCTCAAATCCTATGCCCGAAATGTTACATCGTACATCTTCGAACGAGGCTGCCCAACGTTCGAAAAATAAGGGATGAAGGGCACCCAACCAATCTCATGCTCAGAATGTTACATCGAACATCTTCGAGTGAGGCCTCCCAACACTCGGAAAATAAGGTCTTCAATACATCACCCAGAATGTTACATCGGATGGCCTTCGACGTGTTGCAACACTTTTGGATATCTGGATTTCCATCACATAAGGACTCGACACATACAAATGATCCCCCTAGGATCTACACATCAAAACATATCAAGACTCATCATAACTTAGTCTTTCAGGATTTATATCAGCATTAGTGGTTTAACGATTCGTTTCATTTTTTAAAGATTCATTAGGTCCCTTGATTACAATTTTTGAACCTCAATCACTACTTAACTTGGCGAGTTTACGCAGGGGTATCGATAGTCCTAAGTGGGGTATCGAAACACCCTGTCTCGATACCCACCCAAAGATGAAGATAAAGGGACAATGGTGACTTCACCATTTTTCTGATTTTCTACAGCACAAAAACACTCTCTTTCAGATATTTATGAAATTACCAACCTATCCTCCACTTAAAACCTCTAAGGCCCTAAACCACTCAAGCCCAACAAGCCTAAGCCCAAAACCACTCAACTCGGGGCCCAAAACCAAATCCCAAACTCTCGGGTTAACCCGACACTCGGATCCGAATCCAGGTTGTTACAAGTAATGGAAGAAGTTAGACTCCCACCCTTTTTCCAAAGGATGAAGAAGCACAATGATGAGGTTCAGTTCAAGAAGTTTGTTGACAAATTATATCAGTCGTACATCAATGTCCCACTTTGGAGGCAATTGAGCAAATGCCAACTTATGCCAAATTTCTCAAGAATATAGTTACGAAAAAGAGGAAAGTGGAGAAGTTTGAGACAATTGCCATAGAAAAAGAGTATTGTTTTGCTTTGAGCAAATTTCCATTGAAGAAAAAGTATTCAGGCAGCTTTATTATCCCATGTTCGATTGAAGACACATTTCTTGGGAAGGCACTTTGTGATCTTAGATCAAGCCTGAATCTCATACCCAAATTAATTTTTATGAATCTTGGCATGGGAGATGCAAGACCCACCTTCTTTATATTGCAATTAGCCGATCGTTCTAATGTTCGACCTGCGGAAAGATCAAAGATGTCATAGTGAGGTTAGATAAATTCGTATTTCCAGTTGACTTCCTTATACTTGATTGCGAGGTTGATGCTAATGCACCCATCATTTTGGGGAGGCCTTTCTTAGAAACCAATCGCATTCTCATTGATTGTGAGAAGGGTGAGCTTAATATGCGAGTAGCAGATCAAAGTGTGACCGCAAATATCAACAATTCTCTTAAGTATATAGATGATTCTGAAGAATGTCGGAGCATTTTTGAAGCAGACTCTGAGTTGTTAATAGAAGCTTATCAGTTTTTTCAAAGCAATTTCTTCCAACTAGATGATTATGAAGAGCTCATAAAAGAAGATAAAGAGGAAGGTGGTGAATTTCCAATGGAAGTGCAACAATCTAGTCTACTTTTAGCTAGACAACACTCAGACTTTTGAACTACTTGATTTTGAGGAATTTATTCCTCTTAAGCCTTCTTTAATCCACGCACCCAAGTTGGAGTTGAAGACCTTGCCACATCTTAAATATGTTTATCTAGGGAGGAGGAAACATTGCCTATTATCATTTCCTCAAGTCTTAATTCTGCTCAAGAGAAAAGTCTACTTATTGTTTTGTCACAGTATAAACGAGCAATAGGATGGATCATGGCAGATATAAAGGGGATTAGTCCGACCTTATGTATGCACAAGATACTTCTAGAAGAATGTCCTGACAATTCTATAGAGCCACAACGCAGACTCAACCCTATTATTAAGAAAGTTGTGATGAAGGAAAATATAAAATGGCTTGATGCTGGAGTTATTTACCCTATATCGGATAGTTCATGGGTGAGCCCAGTGCAATGTGTGCATAAAAAGGTGGCACAATCGTGGTCAACAATGAAGATAATGAGCTATTGCCTACACGCATCATGATAGGATAGAGGATTTGTATGGACTATCGCAAGCTTAACAAGGCTACGATGAAGTATCATTTTCCTCTACCCTTCATAGATCAAATATTGGATCGTTTGGCGGGCAAAGCCTATTATTGCTTCTTGGATGGATATTTGGGTTATAACCAAATTGCCATAGCACCATAGGACCAAGAAAAGATCACATTCACGTGTCCTTATGACACTTATGCTTTCCGGAGGATGCCCTTTGGTTTGTGTAATGCCCTGGTAACTTTCCAGCGCTGCATGCAAGCTATCTTCTATGATATGGTTGAGGACTCTGTTGAAATATTCATGGATGATTTCTCCGTTTCTGGATACAGTTTTCAAAATTGTCTTGGCAATCTTGTGAAGGTCCTGAAGTGATGTGAAGAATTTGACCTTGTGTTGAATTGGGAGAAATGTCACTTCATGGTGGCTGAAGGTATAGTGTTTGGCCATAAAATTTCACACAAAGGCATTGAGGTGGACAAAGCTAAAATTGAGGTGATTGAGAAGCTACGACCACCAACATCTATCAAGGGCATAAGAAATTTCCTCGGACACGCGGGATTCTATAGGAGATTCATCAAGGATTTCTCTAAGATCTTCAAGCCCTTGTGCATTTTGTTGGAACAGAATCAGCCTTTTATGTTTGACCAAAAATGTCATGGCGCATTCACAAACCTAAAACAAAGCCTCATCACCACACCTATTGTTGTTACCCCGAATTGGACATTGACGTTCGAGCTAATGTGTGATGCTATTGATTATGCCGTGGGAGCAGTCTTGGGGTAACGTCGAGGTAAGATCTTTCATGTTATTTATTATGCTAGCCGAACATTAAATGATGCACAACTTAATTACACTAGCACAAAAAAAGAGCTTCTTGTTGTGGTATTTGCATTTGATAAGTTTAAGGCATACTTGTCGTGGTATTTGAATTTGAATTTTTTTAAAAAATCTAAAATTTTTATTTTATATATATATATATATAAAAAAAAATAAATTTGAATTTCTTATAAATTTTATAAAAAAAAAAAGTAATATAATCACTCTTTAGCTATTTTTAAGTAGTTTAAAAACTCAAACGGTGTCTGTGAGAGGATGATTCCATGTGAAATATAATGTATAATTTAAATAAGTAGCTTAAAGGTATTTAAAAATTATTATGAATAAATTCAGTGCAAAATATGTGGAACCTTTTTTATGTTGAAGTATTTGTCCGGACGCTTTGAAGAATTTTAAGGTCTGAAGCAAAAATTAAAATATTAAGATTAAAATTTAATATTTTTTGGTTTTTATATTGATATTTAATCTATTGATTGATTAATCTGAATCAAGTAATATGCTTATTATGGGATAATTTTTCAATTTAATATTTCTTTAATAATTTATTTGCGTAAAAAATAAAATTATTTTTATCATTAGATAAATTAATTTATTTAATAAATTAAAATTTAACGACCCTATATTAGTTGAGACTTGATAAAAGGCTTGAACCACTACAGCAAAACTAACTTTTTGTGGCACTTTTAGTGGTGTTTTTTAATCAAACGCCACTAATTTTATACTTTTAGTGTTTTTTTTAAAACGCCGTGATATATATTCTTTAGTGGCGTTTTTAGATAAACGCCACTGAAATCATGTTTTTGGCAGCGTTTTAGAAAAACGTCACTAAAAACATAGCTTATAGTGGCGCTTGTTCTTAAAAACGCCGCAAATGTATAACACCCAAAAAAAAAAAAAATGAATGAATGCCAATCATGGGGTTTAAACCTATAACCCTTGTTTTAGTGTGCAAGAGTTTTAGCCAACTGAGCTAAGCTGATCTTTTGTCTAATTTTGCTTTGAATTTCATTTATTTAAATATAGTAAAATAATATATGTTTTTTTGTTAAATAAAAGATAAATAAAAGGCTCAAAATCTCCCCAAAGGAGGTCGATTCATTCTGTTCTTTTTCCAGATTATATCAATTTCTAGGGTTTCAACTTTTCCCTCTTGTCTGGCCTTCGATCTCAACCACCGTTTGGCAGTGGTCGCCACCGCCACCTTTGACATGAACGACGTCCCCTTACAAATCTACCGGTGATCGTTAATTGCGAAAAAACTTCAATCGTCGAGGAAAGCTCGATAGTTTTGCTGATAATTTATCCTTGTTCTCATTGTTTCTCGAAGACCGAAAGACGTTCCTGGGATATTCTCGAAGAGAAAGCATTGTTTCTTTGGCCAATGTGAGGGCTCTCTGGACTTATGCCATTTAGAAGATGTTAGGAAGTGCTACTACCCTAAAATTTATACTGATTTGATGCAAAATATCATATCAATAGATTCAATTTCTATTGTTTGTTCAATGCCAAGGTGAGGGCTCTCTGGACTTATGTCATTCAGTAACACCCTTTATTCATTTTTATTGGCTTCAATTTCTTCAATCTCAATTTCCTTTTCACTGATTTCCATTGTTTTTTTTTTTTTTTTTTGCTTTTTTTTGTGATCGTTTCTGTTGAGGTTTGGACGAAATTAATTAATTCTTCTGAAATCGCCGAGTATGTAATATGTATTTGGTGAACATGTCAAGTTTGTATTCAATATACTGCAATCGGCATTCTCTTTCTAAAATGTGAAATTTCTTTTTCTGCAAATGAGCACCCAGGTATTTTACAGCTCTTGTTAACATGGACATGAGTCTACAGTCCATGGAAGTTGTGAACAGGCTCACAACTGCAGTTGAACTTCCAAAGGAATTTTTACGTATGTACATAATTAATTGCATATCTTCCTGCGAGAACATAAAGGTAGTTCCCATATATATATTATTTTCTTGAGGTGTTTGTTGTTGTTATTGTTCTTTTCTTGAACTGGCGTTTGGATATGTGTGGCATGCTTTTTGATTGAAGATGAAAAAATTCATATAGGATCTGTGTCTTGCATTACTTGTGTTTGGTTGTGGTCTTGTGGAATTGCTTAGATTAGTGACTTTGAAATAGACACATATGTATTAGTTCTTAATTAAACAATATGCTTTTTCTGGCTGAAGAAAAAGTGGCTTTTTGATTTAAGATTAGTGACTTTGTGTGCACATCATGGGTTGGTTAGAGATTGCATGTTTTTATTTTGTGAACTTCGAAGAGTGGAGGCATCTTTGTCTGACTGTTCATTTTTGGGTGTTTTGTCTGGGTTGAAAGTTAATCTTGATTTGAAATTTGTAGAACATATACACGGCTTACTGATTAAGTGTGGTTTTGATTATGAAGTTGCAATTGCAAATTCTCTTATGAATGCATATGAAAAATGTTCGCAAATCTTCTTAGCAAAAAAAGTCTTTGAGGATATGCGTATCACTGATGTTGTATCCTGGAATACAATTATCGATGCACTGGAAAAGGACCATAATCCTTTTAAAGCTTTAGATTTCTTCTTCCAAATGTCCAGGGTTGGAATGATGCCTAACCAGACTACTTCCGTTATCATAATTGCTTCTTGTAGTGATTTGCGGATTCCAATATTAGGAGAATACATTCTTGCTAAAACAATCAAGAAGGCTTTTCAATCTGATGTATTTGTAGGTAGTGCACTAGTTGACTTTTATGCTAAATGTAATAAATTGTTAGACTCCCACCGATGTTTTGATGGAATATATGAGAAGAATGTAGTTTCTTGGAATGCTTTAATTTTCAGTTATGTTAGTAATTTTTTTAGTACTGCTTCTTTACTTCTAGACATGCTACAGAGAGGCTACCGGCCTAATGAGTTTACATTTTCTGCTATTCTTAAATCTTCAGTGACCATAAATTTAATGCAGCTTCATTATTTGGCTTTAAGAATGGGATATGAAGATAATATATATGTTTTGAGCTCTCTCATGACCTCATATGTTGAAAATGGTTTCCTATCCAAAGCCTTTGCTTTAATTACATATTTTGAAGGACCACTCTCCACGGTGCCCTCCAACATCGCTTCAGGAATTTATTGCAGAGTAGGCAAATATCACGAAACTATAAAGCTGCTCTCCGTTCTTGGTGATCCTGACATTGTATCTTGAGTAGGCAAAATTTAGTTTCAATTTTGTATTCGCTCTATAGGTCCTTATATTGGCATAGACTCAATTCTTAGATTGGTTGATACATATACAAGGGATTGTAAAGACACTGAACACATTGTTATTATTAGTATTATTTTTATTTGAGTTTTTTTTTTAATTCATATTATTAATAGCGGCGTTTGTATAAGAAAAAAGCCGCTAAAGACATTCTTTAGCAGCGTTTATAAAGAAAAACGCCGCTAGACATGTTCTTTAGCGGCATTTGTAAATAAAAACGTCGCTAAAGAATATGTCTTTAGCGGCGTTTGTAAATAAAAACGCCACTAAAGAACATGTCTTTAGCGGCATTTGCAAAAGAAAACGCCACTAAAGATCTCGAACTTTAGCGGCTTTTTACTCATAAAAACGTCGCAAACTATTGTGGCGCTGTTTTCAGCGGCACTTTTTATTGCACTTTTCTAAGCGCCGAGAAGGTTTTTAGCGGCACTAAAAAACGCCTCTATAAGACTAAAAAAACGCCGCAAAAAGCTTGTTTTCTTGTAGTGAACGGTCACTCAGATTGTTTTCGTTAGAGAATAATGCTGGAAAGCACAAGGTGAAGATGAAAGAAAGACCCTCTCACATTTAGTGATGTAAAAAGATGACCTGATCTGAAAATTCGCCTGAAATATGTTCGAGTTAGAATCTGGTTTGACTCGGGGATGTAATGACCCGAACCTAATTTGTATCTGAATGTCGTTGACCCGAACCCGAGTTGGACCTGTTACTATAGTAACCAAACCCGAACTGTATCTGAACGAGAATGATCCAAACCCGATTCCAACCTATTACTATGGACTTGAAACTCGACCTGTATCCGACTGAAACGAACCTGAACCCGAGTCTGACCTGGCAGATAACTGATACTATCCGACTGAATTGACCCGAGACCTGATTTTACTCGACTTGTTTTGAACTCGACCTGTTTTAAACTCAACCTGATAAATGACCCGATTTGTTATTAACCTGAACTAGTATCAACATAATATTTATATAAATAATTTTTATAACATACTTATATTATATTTTTAATATGAACATAATATTTATATAATTTATGCTTATTAATTTTTAATTAATAATTTATAATTAAATTATATTACAAATATTTATATTGTACATATAACATACTTATATTATATTTATAATGATCTCATTACAAACTGTAATCACTAATTTTTGTTCGGGTCAACCTTTTTTTTCGTAATAATGGGCATGATATTTTAAAGGGCTATAAGAGAGTAAGATTCTTTTGACTGTTTTTGTACCGCTACAGGGAACGAATAATTGTTTGAAGATCAGTTGATAATCCTTGTTCATTCTAGAAGCGCTTATTAGACAACACCCAATCTACTCTTGTACCGCTTCGGGAGAGTAAGATTTTTCGACCATCCTATACTATTTCGGAGAACACAACTTTAAGATTGTCACATCTATGCAAGAAATTGATTTTTTGAAATTCAAAAAATGTTTAAATCATCTCCTTTTGAGATGGGTATGGTATCTACAGCACAATAGCTTTCTACCACTTTGAGGAAGCAAAGTCAAGTTGATACAACTGCGTGTTTGTTACAGTTTCGGGAACACTTCTTTAGGATTTTCATATGCTTTCAGCAAGTAAATCCATCATATTCAGAGACACTTAACACCATCGTCATTTCAGAGGGAATATTATCTTCAATGCAAGCGCTTTCAACCGCTTCGTGAAAATAGAATTATTTCAGCTTATTCGTTGCCGCTTTGGAACGATGAACCATTTCAAGATTGATAAAGAGAAGACATTTGACTGTTCTTTACCACTTCGGCTATAATTTTGGAGTTTGTTTCTTTTATTTTGTTCCATTTTCATTCAATTATCTCGTTATTGCTTTTTATGTTTAACTGTTTATTTGGTTGTTTTTAATTTATTTCTTGTTTCTAATATTTTACAACGATATCTATTATTACTATATGCCATATTTATTTTTACAGTACGATGTATTTTCTATACGTTGTATTGCATCTTTTTTCTTTTATATTTTCATTGTTGTCTTGTTCACATTTATATTATGTATTACATGTCAGATTATACCATAAAGCATGTGTGTTTGTTCGTAAATATTACACTGCTCTTATATTTTAACATCATTGTAAATATTATGATTTTGTTTATATTATTATATTTAGTATCCATTGCATCATATGTTTTATTTACTTAACTTATGTCATTATACATTTCGTAGGTCATATATTTGTTAGTCACAAGCTTTATAGTTTCACATGTGTTATTATGCATTCGTTTAGTTTATTGTGTATTCATTTTGTCATCCATGTCATTTATTATTTCGTTCGTTTAATTAATCAACTTTAAAATTAAAAAGGGGAGATATTTATTAATTTTTATATTCGTGCTATAATCGTCCGGATTATTGAAGATTAATCGAATATTCGAATTAATTCTTACTGTCTCAAGGTAATTAGAAAATAAAATTGACAAGACCATAACATCATCCTTTTCATGTGTGCATCATTCATAAAGGTGACGTACGAGATTCGAACCTTAAACTAACCCGACGGTCAGTATTATTTGACGTCGATTTAGTCTTTGGTTCGGTATATCGTCAACCTTATTAATTAAATGTCTTATTAATTTGAATTCACCAATTAAATTAAGCCTGTTTAATTAAGGTCCATTTTGAGTTTAGAAGCCGATTTAAAATTAATGATTTTTGGAAACATTTTTGGTACCGATTTCTAGGCGCGATGGGGGTGTTAATCCTTCCCCACGCGTAACCAACTCCCGAACCCTTTTTGAAATGAATCTCTAGTTTTCTTTTTATAGTGTCCGGTCTACTTAAGTGACCGGTGGCGACTCCAGTTTTATCGTTTTAAAAGAAATAATATTTTTAAATGATATTTTCAAAGGGGGTTAAATCGTAGCATCAAGGACCTTTTATCCCACCACACTTGTAAATTCATTTCCATTTTCCATCTTCGGACTTAAAAAGGTCGTTACAGCATGGCGACTATTTTTGTTTTTAATAAAAATAGAGTTAGGCCAAATAAAAAATGTTTTCTAATTACTTTTAAACTTTAATTAATTTTAAAGAAGTGTTTTCATTAAATGTGATCAAAGATTTATGGGCTTTAATAATTGGTGAGTCAAATTAATTTTTCATTTAATTTTTAAGGAGTCTCCGACATGTGTAGTATTATTCCATTAAGCTTTATACCCGAGTTCTAACCCTTTTTTTAAGTGGAAGTGAAATGCCCTTACCCAAGTGAGTAACCCTCCACGGGTCGGCAATGCACTTCTGGAATCCACGCCTTTGACAAGTGAGTAACCCTCCAAGTCAGTAGGTCGTGCTTTCGCTCGAACCAAATCCAATTCGCAAGCTTGTAATGGGCCAGAATTTGGACTCTTATTTCTCTTAGCAGGCAATAAGATAGGTTCGGGTACCCAATTAGAACCAAACCACATGCGTGAGAACATAGGAAACCCACCCATTAGAGCCATGTGGATAACCCTAGAGAGATAGATTAGGGTTTTCTTTGTAAATTATGTTTGCGTTTATTTCTATTGTATCTATTTTCTTGCCTCTAAATATTTTTTTACCGTGACTAACCATTTTTGTCATTGTTTCTTTTTGCATGCATTATCATGTCATAAAGAGCACATTGAAGTTGAAAATAGTTTAAAATTAAAAACTTTGTTAAAGGGGAATTTTATTCGAAACAACAATAAGATGAACCTCGATATGGCCAAAAATGGGAACAGTCATACGAGGAAGATCATACTTCTTTCAGATTCAACCAGAAAAGGACAAAGGCGGTAGCTCGGAGAACCAACTTCTAGGGCCCACTTTAACGAGTTAGATATTGAAATTAAAAATCTTAAAAGATTAAAGGGCAACCATGAGGGGGAAATTCCAGCACACCTGATGTCGACGTTAGAGACACGTCACTTCGTAGCCTACACTATTCAAAGGTAAGAGAAAAATTAGCACGATGGATTGCTTAGACGCAACAGGCTGCATGGAGGAATTAATTTTTAGCAAAAGACGCAAACGAGCTCCAGGATTTTCCAAGTAAATGTTCAAAGAAAATAAGAAGGTGGTATAGAGGGACCGTCGATTTATAGACCAAGTGGCTAGCGTAAGAGAGACAATTTTGGTATGCTCAATACTTACTTTGGGGCAACCTCATACATTTTGGAGACGAGAGCAGGAACTGATAATGGACCGCCTAAATACAAGGATTTGCAAGGAAAATTCCGTCTTTAGCATAGAATGCGAACGAGCTTTATGGTGTTCTGGACGAAGATTTGAAGATTAGCGAAAAGTTAGGGGAACTTCAAGTGGGATCACCATCCAGGACGTTAGCCCCAAGCCATCTTAGTAGTTGTATCAAGATGATATTCCCCTTTAATGAGAGTTGTTTAACGATGATATTTGTTAACTCGATCGTGCTCTTTGCATTGCATATTGCATTTGTCTACATTGGGTTTATTATTGTTGTCATTCATTTTGGCATAAAGACATCATTTATCATTTTTGAAATTATTTAATTCCTCAACTTTCATTAAATCTGCATTCATTGCAAGTCATCACATCACTAATTAGCAAAATATTATTCTCAGAGTGAGAAAGGAAAAGAGAACTAGAAAATGATCCCTCACTAAGATAGTGCGAAAGCTATGAGTGACTTAGTAACTAGAGTAGATGAGCTAGAAAGTTTCCAGGAACGCTTGGTCAATTTTCAAAAGGAAATGTGGGCATACATAAGGGAATGTCAAGAGGATTCTAACAAGAAAGTGAATGAGTTGATGAGTTTAGTAGCCATTGCAACCACAGACAAAGGTTTAGTAGAAGACCCTACAGTGCAAGTAGAGGTTAGAAGCGCCAACAAGAGTTTGTAGCCCAGTTGCGAAGTTCAAGAAAGGGAAAGGGTACCCAACAAAGAAAGAGTTCCCACCGTTCGTTTTGAAATATGTGGTACCACCTCGAAGTATTCTACCGATTTGGTTGGGCAACCTTCGATGTCTATAAGCCCCATTTCCAGACTTCAAGAGAAATAAAAGAAGTTGAAGAACCTTCATTTCAGTATCATTCCTCTCACCAGGTGATGTTTTCAAGGTTGCTAGAAGCTCAACTAGTGGCACATAGCTTTGTCAAAACATGCACGCCTCCCTACCTAAAGTGGTTCAAAGAAGAAGACCATTATGGCATTCATGCCGGAGTTCAGGGCCATTCCATGGACAAATGTATAAGCTTAAGTGCAGAAGCTCTTAGAACGCAAAGTGGTGGAGTTCGAGCCTACAGATTCAAGCCTGAAGATTAATTTTCCAACCGTAGTTAGTACAGTAAAGTTAAGAGAATATCAGGTTACCGTAGGAGAGACGGTAGACAAAGCAAAAGGGCAAGTGCCAATAGAAGCTGAAAAGTCGAGCGAAGAGACTAACTTTTCTCCATATCCACTTGAGGTTATGAACTTAGAAGAAAATGCTTTGATTGGGGTCATCTCGGTTCTGTTCCCTCATTTGATACAAGAGAATTACCTAGAGCCCATACCGATGGAGTAAACCTTAGATCCATTCATTTTTATGTACGATCCAAGCAGTACTTGTACGTTTCACATGGGGGCATCAGGAAACCCCACTGAGCGATGTTGGATGTTGTAGGGATAGAGGGTTGAAGCCAAAGAATTGAGGGCCGACTGAAACCCATCTTTTGTTTGACTATAAATAGGATATCTTATCATCTAGAGTTTCATCTTGATGTAATGCATGAAAACAATTTCGCTACCCTTGGCCCGAGTGTAGCAGAAATCTTTTGTCAAATGGGCATATGTTGTGTTTGATGACTTTCATTCTAGTAGAAAATGCATTTTTCTTAACATGAAATGACCTTCATATAAGTATATATATCAATTTAGACCGAGTGAATATTGTGATAACCATAAGGGCATAATTTCCCCTTGACAGATTTTGGTCTGCAAAGCAAGACTACTACTCCTTCGGTGATATTCGATGATAAGAAAAGCTCTTAATTTTAACCAAGTAAAATTACAAAAAAGAAGAAAAAGAAAAGAAGAAATAATGTTTGAAAACTGGTAATATACGTGTTAAGATATAAAATTGACAATGATTGTTAATATAAAAAGCACCCAAATGTTCGAACCGTGATAATATGCATGTTAGAATAAGAGTGTGGAAATCCTGGGGCACTCCGCTCAAGCGAAAAATTCAATAAGGTTGCAATGCACCATCCAAAGCTTCATGAGTGATGGTAATATTTTCAAATCATGATTATGCCGAACTTGGGGTATTGTTGTTTGCTCCATCATTATCCTCAAGAAAAAGGACTGTTGATGGAGGCTAGAAAGTCTTGCTTTTATGATGAAGCATCCGTCCTTCCACCTTTGTCAGATTGTAGTATTTAAGATGTCGAACCCACAAGGATTGGCTTTACTTACGCAATTTATTCTTCCTACACAATGGAAAAGTAAAGACACAGATAATTGAGTTGGATTATAACTAAGGAAACTAATTAAAGCAATAAAGATAAATGATCAAGAAATCAAGGATAGAAAGTGGGGCAGGTTAGAGTGCTTCGTAGTGTGGGTTCAATTGACTTGTTTCTGTTTCATGCAATTATACAACACTGCCTCGGCAGCACTTCAGTTTTAGTGCCTCGGCAATGAAGGATTACGTCCGCCGCGACAATCTCTTGCTCTTGGGTAGACTTTACCAAAGTTCGGCAAAGTGTCCTTTGATGACTCCACTTATCTCTAAGTCGAAGTACTGTTGATGACCAGTCCTTGATGATACCTCTCGGCGTGAATCAATTATAATAACCAACCAATCCCATACTTCTTTTAGCCGCTGAAACTCTTAACTTATCTCTAGGCTGAGTTAGTGTTTCCCGATTGAAACACCGTACTTATTCCTTTCGTGAATCTAAGTCTCTCGATATTAGATAAATGGATTACTCACAAATTTTTCTCTCGAGCTTAGATGCAAGAACAAGGAATGGCAAAGAATAAGCAAACTTTGATATTTTATTGCATGAAACAAGAAGGTAAAGTACAATTTTCTTCCACAACTACTCCACAAACTAACCTAAACCTCAAGGGGACGATGGAGGAGTTTAGGGTTTTCTATGAACACTTGATTTCGAGATATCCTCCTCTCTACATAGGCTATGGTTTATATAGGCTTGGCCTAGGGCAAACCTTTCCAAAGTAGGAATACAACTTGGAGTAAAACACAAGTTAAGTACATAAATAAAAGATATTTATTTTATTTCCTAGTTTATTCCTATAAGGATTCTTTTCCCGCATGGCCTTTGACCTTGACTTTTCGTGTGTTTCCCAGCTCCGATTTCTATGTCGCTTGTCTTAAAACGTCCACCTTATTTTTCTCTTTAAATCGCCTATCATGTCGACATTTGCTCTTCAGGTGCTGCCGCGGCCTCCATAATGCTGCCAAGGCGGGTGCTTATCAGCATTCTAGGTTCAACTTCCAGCATCCATCTTCTTGTTTGGCAATTCCTATGATGCATTTTCCTATCTAAGAAAGAAAACCATCAAATGCATCTGTTTTATGCTAAATAATAGATAAATTCATGAATTGAGTATTGGGATGCTGAAATATAGAAATAAGCAAAATTATCCAATATTACCATTAAATATGTCCTTTATTAGCAATAATCGAGTGGGAAATTGGTATAAAGAATAGGACCTTTAGGCACTCGTCACACCCCCAAACTCGAAATATTGCTTGTCCTTAAGCAATGCACATGATAGATTTTTAAGTAAGGAATTTTAAAGTAATATACCGTCCTGCCTGCCGCGGCAGAATTCCTTTCTTAACTCGGCCTCTTTTAGGTTCTAGGAATTCCTCGGAACTGGACTATGAGTCTTGGTGACTGTGTGCGTAGCTGTGTCAAAGTTGATTATCTAAGTTCTAATCCTTTTTCTAGCTCAAGACTTCCAACTAAGATTTTTCTTCAATTATTTTTCTTTCTTTTTCCCTGTTTGGTATATAAATATATATTGCTATATACTTATATTGCTTGAGCCAGTTTTCGGGCACCTCAAGTGTTAACTACTCTTACTAGAGCCAATTTCGGGCACCTCTAGTAAGTGGGAAAGAGATTAAGTCCTAGAGCCAGTGATAGGAAGCTCTATGGACTAACTAGAGCCGGTGATAGGCACCTCTAGTTAAAATCTAAGCCTAAGTCCTTATTGTTTTTCAAAGAAAAGAACTTTTAAAAATCAACTAAGACTAACAGTGTTTATAGATTTTTCAGGCTCATAGTCTAATCCTAAGTACTAATCCTAAGAGACCTTTCTGATTTCAAGTCTGGTGAATGGTGCATACTGCTGCGGCGGCTGGAGAATATATTGCTGCCGAGGCAGTCTCAATAAAATTTAACATACTTAAAAAAATTGCATAAAACTGTAATTGTTGTAAAGACAAAATTTAAGGCAGTAGTAGGATAATCCGAATAATTTCCATACATGGCATATATTTTTATAAGGCAGAAAATAGGATCAATACTCCCCCAAACTCGAGGGATGCATTGTCCTCAATGCATGTATCTGAGCATAAGGCAACAATAAAAGACAAGATAAAAATTAAGAGACAAGGAAAAGATAAACCAATATTTATATGTTGCTTCTTGGCCTCTTCTGTATCCTGAGGGTCATCAGTTTGTGTGGAGTTTGTTGAGAAAGAAACTAAAAACTGCACTCGAAAACAATAATGAAGAAGTATGAAATAAAACGAGGAAGATGAAGTTCTAGGGACGCAAACCTACTATCACTTGCATTTGGGCGGCCAGCCGTCTTGGCCGTTTCTTAGGTGGGACGGTGAACTTGATTTCAGGGCCGTTTTATGTGCTCCATGACTTCTCCTTCTAGGATTTCCTTCCTAAAAAAATAACTCAAACATAATTAAACTTATTTCCAAGGAAAAATAACTCAAAAATAATTAAACTAATTTCCTAAGATAGTAGTGCAAGAAAAATAAAAAGGAAAGTTGGAATCGCCAATCCCCGGCAACGACGCTAAATCTGATGGAGGCTAGAAAGTTCTGCTTTTATGATGAAGCATTCGTCCTTCGACCTTTGTCAGATTGTAGTATTTAAGATGTCGAACCCACGAGAATTGGCTTTACTTACGCAATTTATTCTTCCTGCACAATGGAAAAGTAAAGACACAGATAATTGAGTTGGATTATAACTAAGGAAACTAATTAAAGCAATAAAGATAAATGATCAAGAAATCAAGGATGGAAAAATGGGGCAGGTTAGAGTGCTTCGTAGTGTGGGTTCAATTGACTTGTTTTTATCTCATGCAATTATACAACACTGCCTCGGCAGCACTGCAGTTTTACTGCCTCGGCAATGAAGTATTACGTCCGCCGCGACAATCTCTTGCTCTTGGGTAGACTTTACCAAAGTTCGGCAAAGTGTCCTTTGATGACTCTGCTTATCTCTAAGTCGAAGTACTGTTGATAACCAGTCCTTGATGATACCTCTCGGCGTGAATCAATTATAATCACCAACCAATCCCACACTTCTTTTAGCCGCTGAAACTCTTAACCTATCTCTAGGCCGAGTTAGTATTTCTCGATTGAAACACCGTACTTATTCCTTTCGTGAATCTAAGTCTCTCGATATTAGATAAATAGATTACTCATAAACTTCTCTCTCGAGCTTGGATGCAAGAACAAGGAATGGCAAAGAATAAGCAAACCTTGATATTTTATTACATGAAACAAGAAGGCAAAGTACAATATTCTTCCACAACTACTCCACAAAATAACTTAAACCCCAAGGGGACGATGGAGGAGTTTAGGGTTTTCTATGAACACTTGATTTCGAGATATCCTCCTCTCTACATAGGCTATGGTTTATATAGGCTTGGCCTAGGGCAAACCTTTCCAAAGTAGGAATACAACTTGGAGTAAAACACAAGTTAAGTACATAAATAAAAGATATTTATTTTATTTCCTAGTTTATTCCTATAAAGATTCTTTTCTCGCGTGGCCTTTGACCTTGACTTTTCGTGTGTTTCCCAGCTCCGATTTCTATGTCGCTTGTCTTAAAACGTCCACCTTATTTTTCTCTTTAAATCGCCTATCATATCGATATTTGCTCTTCAGGTGCTGCCGCGGCTTCCATAATGCTGCCGAGGCGGGTGCTTATCAGCATTCTAGCTTCAACTTCCAACATCCATCTTCTTGTTTGGCAATTCCTATGATGCATTTTCCTATCTAAGAAAGAAAACCATCAAATGCATCTGTTTTATGCTAAATAATAGATAAATTCATGAATTGAGTATTGGGATGCTGAAATATGGAAATAAGCAGAATTATCCAATATTGCCATTAAATATGTCCTTTATTAGCAATAATCGAGTGTGAAATTTGTATAAAGAATAGGACTTTTAGGCTGTGATGATTTGATTTCCCAGAGAATTATTAATTTGACAAAGGAAGAAAAGAAAAATAAAGTCAACGAGAAATGAGCTGTAATGGCAATTCATAATTGAAAGTACATGCTTGTACTCAAAATATTATTAGAATAATCATTGTACTCCATAATCAAATAATTTTTGGGGCATGAATGATAATTGAGAAGGAGTAGTCTTCTAAAGTAATGCGATAATCATGAGGATGAACCGAGTCGTTAAGACAAATTTTATGACCTCAAATCGCCACAACAATTCAAATATGCTTTGTATGAACGCTGAAGATTGAATTTGAGAAGATCTTGCACTTGATATCCAGAGTTTCTATTCTATTTTCTTCTTTCTTATTTCAATTTCTTGTATGTTAACTTTAATGCCAATATTTTTTGGAATGACGATCATCAAATGCGCATTTTCAAATGACAAAGATTTTATGTATTGCATCAAAAATGAAACTTAAGATGCACAAATATAGATAGTCGACCAAAAGAATAACCCATTGAGGACTACAAATAGAATGCACACACTGAATGATTTAGGGGAATGGAGCAAATCTTACCTCGACACTTTGTAAAGGCTCAAGGGTTTGAATCTTGTTTACCTATTTCAATCATAAAATAACATTTTTTATTAAATGCCAAGAATCAACATTTTTGATCCCATCATCAAGGTAGGGAGATGCATCTAAAAATCGGTTCAGGAAATGAACGCATTCCACTCGCATTGAGTTTGAGGTGGTTTTCGGACTTCAAGGAGCAACGAGCTTTGAAGCATCTAGCCGACACTTAAAAGAATAAAGGTTAGGGCACGATGAGTCCCGAATTCTATGCATGTTGGCAGCCTCTTTTGTATGAGGCCTGAATTTTAGAGCATTTTGGCAGCCTTTTTGGCATGAGTCCCGAATTCAGAGCATTTTGGCAGCCTTTTCCGTGTGAGTCCCAGATTTAATACATTTTAGGCAGCCTTGTTCGTGAGTCCTGAGTTAAGAGTTTTTTTGGTAGCCTTGTTGCGTGAATCCCGAATTCAAAAAAAAAAAACTTTGGCAGCCTTGTTGCGTGAGTCCCAATTTTAGAGCATTTTTATAGCATTTTCGGTATGAGTCCCAAATTCAGAGAACTTTTGGTAGCCTTGTAGCGTGAGTCCAGAGTTTAGATAATTTTGGCAACCTTTCCGGCGTGAGTCCCGATTTCAGAGCATTTTGGCAATTTTTTCGACATTAGTTCAGAGCCAAGAGAAGAAAGAAGACTATTCTGGAATAAGTCTTAATTTTGAACCAAGAAGGGTAGCCTTTTCTTGCGTGATTCCCTAGTTTTTGAATATGTCCATGAATCTTTCAGCGTAGGTCCCTAGGTTTGAATAGGGAGAATTGGTGGTTGTGTAGGCGTAAATCCCAAGCTTTGACAAGATTGACAGCCCTTTGACGAAAGTCCTGAGAGTTTTCAAGACAAATATTCTACATGAGAAGAACTCGTAAATCAAAAAAAAAAAATTAATCGTCCATGCATCATATATAGTTAAGCATCCCCAGGATTAGGAGCATGACAAAATATTTTCATAGAATTTCATCCCTTTTCATAGGTATTGAAAGACAAAAAAGGAGCAACCATCAATATGGAAGCTTGAAAAGGATTTTTGAATGATGAATTTCAAACTCATCAAGGAAAGAATTGAGATGATATCAGTCTATCTGTTCACGCCAATGAAGAGTAAAAACTTTTTTTCAGTTGATACAGGGAAGACAATTGAGTGTTCACTACCGCTACGGGGAACACAATTTTATAATCCATGCAAGGAGTTATATCATTGCCACTTCAGAGGGATACAAGAAGAACATTCGAGTGTTCACCATTGGACTCAGAAACATTTAAACTCATTGCCATTTTAAAGGGCATGTATCTTCAGTGTAGACGCTTTCGACCGCTTCGAGAAAGCAAAATTGTTTCAGATTGTTCGTTACCGCTTCGGAGAACACAATTCAGAAACGTTTAAACCCATTACCTTTTCAGATGGGCATGGTACCTTCAATTAGGATGCTTTCGAACACTTCGGGAAAGCAAAATTATTTTTAAAGCAATTGTTGCTATTCCGGAACAATGATCATCCGAGAAGAAAATCGTGTGTTCTATGCCTCTTCAGGGAACAAAATTTTACATTCTTCAGACCCATTAAATTCAGAAATATTTAAACCATGTTCATTTCAGAGGGCATGGTATCTTAAGTCAATTCGCTTTCAGCCACTCTAGAAAATAAAAACTATTTCAACTCCTTCATCATTTGAAGATCATTTGGTAGTCCTCGTCCATTCTGGGAGGTTTTACTAACATCATTCGATCTACTCTTTTATCGCTTCGAGAGATTAAGACTCTTTCAATCGTTCTGTACCACTTCAGGGAACGAATCATTATTTGAAGATCAGTTGATAATCCTAACCATTCTGGGAGGATTTACTAAACATCATCCAATTTACTCTTGTACCGCTCTAAGAGAGTAAGATTCTTTTGACCGTTTTGTACTGCTCCGGGGAGCGAATAATTGTTTGAAGATCAGTTGATAATCTTTGTCCATTCTAGAAGCGCTTATTAGACAACACCCGTTCTACTCTTGTACCACTTCGGGAGAGTAAGATTTTTCGACCATCCTATACTATTTCGGAGAACACAACTTTAAGATTGCCACATCTATGCAAGAAATTGATTTGTTGAAATTCAAAAAATGTTTAAATCATCTCCTTTTGAGATGGGCATGGTATCTACAGCACAATAGCTTTCTACCACTTCGAGGAAGCAAAGTCAAGTTGATACAACTGCGTGTTCGTTACCGTTTCGTAGACACTTCTTTAGGATTTCATATCCTTTCAACAAGTAAATCCATCATATTCAGAGACACTTAACACCATCGTCATTTCAGAGGGAATATTATCTTCAGTGCAAGCGCTTTCAACCGCTTCGTGAAAATAGAATTATTTCAACTTATTCTTTGTCGCTTTGGAACGATGAACCATTTCAGGATTGATAAAGAGAAGACATTTGAATGTTCTTTACCACTTCGGAGAACACATTTCAGAGATTTAAATCCATTTCCATTTCAGAGGGGCATGGTATTTCAATCAAGCCACTTTCGACCGCTCCGAGAAAGTAAAGCTATTTCAACTCCTTCGCTATTTGAAGACCAATTGATAGTCCTTAACCATTCTGGGAGGATTTACTTGCATCATCCGATTTACTCTTGTACTATTTCGGGAGAGTAAGATTCTATCAATCGTTCTATATCGCTCCGGGGAACGAGTCATAATTCAAAGACAAGTCTGTGGTCCCTTTCCACTTTAGAAAGATTTACTTTTTTATCTAACCTGCTTTAAGACCATTCAGGGGAGCAAAATCTGCTTTAAGACCGTTTAGGGAAGCAAAATATGCCTTAAGACCATTCAAGGGAGGCATAATTGGCTTTATGACCATTTTGGGAAGCCAAGTTCGCTTGCGACCATTCAGGGAAGAGAAAACATGCTCTAAGATCATTTAGGGGAGCAACATATGCTTTAAGACCAGTTAGGGAAGCACAATATACCTTAAGACCATACAGGGAGGCACAATTGGCTTTATGACCATTCAGGGAAGCTAAATTCGCTTGCGACCATTCCGGGAAGCGAAAACATCTACTTTGAGAACGTATCGGGAAGCAGAATACACCATTAGACCATAATGGGAAGGCAAAATTGGCTTCGTGACCACTTTGGGGAAGCCAAGATCTGCTCTTTTACTGTTTCGAGAGAGCAAAGTCATTGGGATCGTTCACTACCGCTTCGAGGAACGAGTCTTCATTTGGAGGTCAGTTAGTTGTTCGTTGCTGCTTCGGAAGGACTACTCAACCCCACCATGCGTTTCCTATCATTTTGGGGAAATAAGTCAGGATCTTCTCACTGCCGCTTCGGAGGAGTAAATCACCTGCAGGGAAGTAGGACAAAATTAGTGTTTATGGTCTTTGTTTTATCCTTCTTTCACAAGTATAAGCAAAGAGGGGCAGTTGTAATCACTAATTTTTGTCCGAGTCAACCTTTTTTTCATAGTAATGAGCCTGACATTTTAAAGGGCTTTATTATTATATTTTTACTATCAATATGGACTTTAGTTGATATGTGATATCTATATATAATTATTTTATATCAGTATTAGTATGTGTGTTTATGTTTATGTCATTATGCATGTATTAATATATGATTATGTATGCGTATATTCGTAATATATGTTCATGTATGTAGATACATGTACTGTCATGTGTTGATGTTTGTTAATAGTATTGTATGAAAACACTAATATTAATTATGTGTTCATGTATAGAGTTAATAGTGTGTTAAAGAATATGATTTTGTTTCTATACAAGCAATATAAATGTTATGAATTTATTTCACTTACATAATATGTTAATATGTGTGGATCAAGTAAATATGTTTCATGAGAGTAATTTTGTTTGCATGTATTATCATTTTGTATGATATTTTATTATATTATTTGCATTAATAATATTATAAAAGCCTAACTAAAATTCAAATCAGAAAAACACAAATATATATATATATATTAAAGTTCAAGTCCATAATACATATTTTGAAGCCCAAAAAATAATATATTTTACATGCTCAATAAAATAAAATTTCCGACCCATTTTAAAGGCCTAATCGATCAAAGCCCATTTTATTATAATACATGAAAACCTAATTTTCTTTGTTTCACCCTGCAGCCGTCACCAAAGACCATAAGATCCAAGTTAATCCAATGGTCAGGAACCCCGGATATCAACCCTTCAGCTTCACGTGTGTCGCACGCGAGGTTGTTCTGTCGGTTGTTCAAGTTCTCTGTGCACTCTACGCGCCAGAAAGCAACGATCCCTCTTCCACACCAGATATCACGACTGTTGCATGCGCTTCACCAACTCTTCAATCATCAGATGTGCAATAAACAAAAGAAGAAATTCAGATCAAATTTCATAAAATCCGGATGAACAAGACAGAAATCATATTAAAAGATTAAATCCGAAAAAGGGGGATTGATCATCATTCGATTGTACCAAACACATGAAAAAAAATCTCAAGTCCAGTATATAATAGGGTAGTTTTCGTTCCTATAAAAAGGAGGGACTCAAGAGAAAGTGTTCTGTTTTGTTGGTGAAGAGTCTCCCATATATTTTTCTTTTTTCAGATTGTAAACCCAGAAAAAGGCTTTCAAAGTGAATGAAAATCCAGATAAAAACCCTCTTTTTAGAGATAAAAAAAAAAGAGAGAATCTACCTAGTGTTTTTCTTCCGTTTTCCTTCAGGTAATGCCTGCAAAAAATGATTTACTCCCATCCTTTTATTTTGAATTCAACAAGCAAGAGTCTTAATGTATTGATTTCAAGCCTGAAAATCAAGGGTTATTCGTTTTTAGATCTAAAATCTTTTTATTTTCTTGTTTAAATCTTTTAAAAAAGGAAGAAGGCTCAAGTCTTACCTTCCATTCAACCTTGGTAAATGATCGCAGCGAGGCCGCTAGCCGGTGATCGGCGTGACACTGCAAAATGCGGAGGCCACTGTCCTCCTTGGGAATGAAAAGAGTAAGAGAAATGAAAAGAGGTTTAAGCTTAAAGACAGAAGAAAACCTTTCATGTTTTAACGTTTAATTTCTATCATTATTATTGCTTTTCTATTTATTCTTTATAAGTTATTATTACATACCATTTATTCTCCTGTTTATTTTTAATAATAATGTCTCATTGACTTTTCATTTTCCATGTATAATAATACCTACCTTATATAGCCACGTATTTATTTATTATATAACATAATTATGGTATATTATATATATTGTTGTTTATTATATGCTCTGTATATGTTATTTTTTTCATATGTTGAAGTTTTCCAAAATGCTAATAGTTATATATTATATTTAGTATGTAATTTTATTATCATAAATTATATTATTGTAATATGTTTACGTGACACCCTCATCCCGGGTTAGGAGATGGGGGCGTCGAACGGATTTACAAACTTATAATTATCGAACTTATAATTAATTCTAAACATATCATTTAGTTGTATGACATTCTAAGTCAACTTAAGTAAGTTCTTTCATCAAATGATGGGCTAAATTTAAACTTTTTCAAACTTAAGCTTATCTTGCAATTTCGATTATAGTACACCATTTATTCTATCTCGAGTTCTAATCACAATCGAGCTCGATCTAAAACTATTAACCAAATTTGTTTGTTTAGCAATCTTTAATATGTTTCTCATTCACTATTCCAATTTCAGTCTCAAAGTTTGAACCAAAAGGGCTGGGGTATCGATACCCCCTATAGGGTGGTATCGAAACGGAGGGTATCGAAACACTTCCTTAGTGTTTTGATATAGGTCTCATACGTTGACTTGTTGACAACGGCTAGAGTAGCCTGATTCGATACAGGTATCGAATCGAGGACTTTACTGGAGGTTTGGGTATCGAATCGGGTATCGAACCTAATTTACTATTGGAAGTCATGGTACCGAAACAGATGATAGGTGTTCCGAAACACCTGTCATACATACTTATGATTTTCAAGGGGGTATCGATACACATAAGAATGGTATCGATACCCCTGCTCGAGTTTGCAGGTTCTAAGCATTCCACTTACCTTAAACTCTATCCAAAGGTCACCTATATAACCTCAAACCATTCTTATACATTAAGGGACATTTCTAGCATGTTTATATCTGCATAACAAGCATACTAATTCCCTTTTCATTAAGTTGATCCTAGACACTTTAAGATATCCTTAACGAGTATATCATTATTTTTACATTCATCCAATTTAGCATTCAAGCTAACTGTTAACGCTCTAAAAAGCGTATATATTTATACCCTTTTACTTAAGGTTTTGTTTGATTTCAAGCTCATTTGCATTGTATTTCATTGCATTTAGCTGCATTTCATGTGCATTTGCATTTAGATTAAGATTTATTTTATTTTATTTTTATTTTAAAAGATGTTGCTTGGAAAGGTATTTTCTTGGTGATGATGTGCAGATACTAGAGCAAAGTTGAAAGAATGTAAGATATGTTGTAGCATATTTTTAAAGTGTTGGATCGGACTTCAAAGACGCTACAGCATTATGGGCGGACAAAATATGACAAAAGAAAAGACAAACCAGCAGCCCACTATCCTGACGCGTTTTCTAGGCCAGCTGCACCTCCTCTACAAATGTGCAAGCGTCGCACCGCACCTGCAGACACTGCACCTCTCCTTGGCAAGTGTCGCACCACCCCTGTAGATTTGAATTTTACTGCCAAATGCTGCAGCGAATGTCAGGGAATATTCCCTTGCACCAAACCTTAGAAGCCTCCTATAAGTACAACCTCATGCCTCCTTCAACAAAGTGTGGTGCTGGAAAGAGAGCAAGAAAAAAGCAAAATCAGTAGCTTAAGCAGCCACAAAAGGGAGTGAGTTTTAAGAGAGAAAGAGGGAGAAGAAAGAAGAAAAGATGTCACATTCCTTCGTCTTCAACCTCAAGTCAAACTGCCATTGTAGGAGAGCTTCAAGCAAGGGATTTGCACAACTTCAGGAGGAGCGGCAAGCTAGGAAAAGCTTCACGGCACATGCGTTTGAGACTTCCTTCCTCTTCACTTTGTTTTACCTCTTTTCTAAGTTGTTGAAAATGTATTGCAATGGACGAAAGTTGAATAGTTTTTCTTACCTAGCCATGAACTAAACTAGTATGGCTAAGGCTTGTTTTGGATGATTTTTACTTTGTTTTAATGGATGTTTATTGTTTCAGTGTTTAATCTTGTGTTTTGTTCAAGAAAGCTAACACCTTTTTACCTAAACCTTGGTTTGTAAGAGCACCGGGAGGTAGACATAGCTCAAGGGGTTCAGGAAGCTTAGATCTAGGGATAGACAAAGCTAGACCAACTTGAACAATGGGGTTACTATGGGAGCAGAATCCTAACTCACCTTAGGGATAAGGAAGAGTTTCAACGACTAAAAGGGGTAACACTTTATCAACATTAGAAGTGTTAGGGTTGAGACCGGGAGGTAATGCCTTAGCATTTTCGAGTGTTAGGCCTTCTGACTAAGGATAGTGGAGGCATTTTTAGTAAACTCTGTCGAGCACTTATTAAACCAATGGAACAATGAGTTTTTAGTAGAACAGTAAAGTCATACATAGCAAGCCTAGCCTGTCTTAAGCTTGAATATCTTCTCAATGTTGTGTTTGTGCACTTTATCTATTACTCCATTATCAGTTGATATTACTGCATTTTGGTGACACTCTTTACTTTGCTTCAGCATCATTAGTGACATTTTTATTTTGCTAAAGCATTTTGGTGACAATTGTAGCATTGCTTTAGCATATGTCCATACAAAGGATTATTTTATCTTTTGTGTATGTTAACTATTTTTGAAATAACCTACCCAATCCTCGTGGGAACGATCTCATTCACACACTTTATTACTTGTTCGATGTGTATACTTGCACATTATTGCACGCAAATCATTAACATATTTTAGCACTTCAGCGTATGCAACAAGTTTTCGGCATCGTTGTCGGGTATTGAGGCAATAGGCAATTTCAATCATAGTTTTCATACTTTCTATCTTTTTATTTTTGTTTTGTGTTTTGAGTCTTTTGTTTTTGGTTTAATCTTTGTTTTCTTTGTTTTTCTTTATAGGTTTTTGGTTAGTGGATGCCTAGAGTGAACTCTCGAGAACCCCTCGAACCATTTATCCCGAAAATCGAAAGATATTTTAGACAAAGGATGCTAGAGCAAAGAAGAAGAAGAACCATGTATTAGGATCCACAGAATCAAAATGCTAGAGCAAACCCTGCAGCAAATGTTGCAGAAAATGCTGTAGTTGCAGCAAGACCAACGGCAATTCGAGATCACCTAACACCGATCTTGGATGAACTTAATTTTGGGATAGTGACACCTGATATACAAGCAGCACATTTCGAGCTCAAACCTGTGATGTTTAATATGTTCAACTCGATCGGACATCTTTTTACATACTCTTTGAGAGACCGAGCTAGAGAATGGCTGAATGGAATTCCAACCGGTTCGATGGAGTCATGGACAGCTTTGTGCAAAAGCTTTTTGGCAAGGTATAATCCACCCAACATGAACACCCAATTGAGAAATAAGATAGCATCCTTTAGACAAGGGGATGACGAGTCAATGCATGAGTATTGGGATCTGTATAAAAGCTTGCTGAGAAGGGTATAAATCACGTTTTTCAAGATTGGAATCAAATCGTGATGTTTTACAATGGAGTCAATGCACCCACAAGGATGATGTTAGATGCTTCAGCAAATGGGACACTGCTGGACAAGTCGCCTGAAGAAGCATTTGATATTTTGGATAAAATAGCCAACAATGACTATCAGTTTCCAACTACAAGACTTGGAACAAGAAGAAGAACTCAAGGAAAGCAGGAGCTCGACGCGAATGATTCTGTTTCAGCATAACTTTCTGCTATCACAAATATGTTGAAGAACCTTCAATAGCCCAGTGATGTACGAGATGCTAAGGCATTAAGTTGTGTGCACTATAGTGAAAACCATTTTGATAAAGACTGCCCAACTCATCTAGAGTTTGATCATTATGTTGGAAATTTCAACAAAAATTCCAACAACCCCTATTCGAACACGTACAACCCAGGATAGAGACAACATCCTAATTTTTTGTGGGGTAATCAAGGACAAAATCAAGCTAGCAGCTCGAATAGGCAGCAACCCATGGCAACACAACCAAGAGTCCATGGTTTTCAAGGAAATATGCCATGGCAAAATGAAAACAAGGGAACAGTTTATCACCAAAGTCACAACAATTCTTTGGAAGCTTCGCTGCAAGAATTCATGACTTCGACCAAGGAGTTCATGACATCAACGAAAGCATTATTGCAGGAGCATTCCACAACTATCTATAATCAAGGAAATCTGTTGCAGACCCAAGGAGCACTACTGCAAAGTCACAGCTCTTCGCTAAGATCGTTGGAGACTCAAGTGGGTCAAATTGCTCAAACATTACAAGCAAGACCAAAAGGCAATCTGCCTAGTGATACTGAAGTCACTAAAAACCATGGCAAAGAGCAATACAGTGCACTGACCTTGAGGAGTGGAAGACAAATCAACACGGGGGAGCATTTCAAAAGAAAGGAAAAAGAAGAAACCCCCAATCAAGAGCAAAAAGAAGCTGAGAAGCAAGAAGAAAAATCAGCTCAAGAAGAAACTGGAGAAAAATTAAATACTAAGGCATTTGGGGAGAAGTTTGTAGATGCTGCAGCAAAAGAAGCAGTACCAACGCAACCTGTGGAGGACGTAAGACCCCCACCACTATTCCCTCAATGATTAAAGCAACACAAAGATGATCTCCAATTTCAAAAGTTTGTAAGTATTCTGGACCAATTTCATATAAATATTTCATTTTTAGATGCTATTGATCAAATGCCCTTATATGCAAAGTTTTTGAAAGATATTGTTACAAAGAAAACAAAAGCTGAGAATTTTGAGACAGTTGCTATAGCATCTGAGTTCTATTCTGGGAGGACTGAGCTTCCCATGAAGAGGCAAGATCCTGGCAGCTTCATCATTCCATGCTCGATAGCAGACAATTTTGTGGGCAGAGCACTATGCGACCTTGGTTCGAGTGTAAATTTGATGCCCAAAGCAATATTCAAGAAGCTTGGTATAAGGAGTACGCGACCTACAACTTTCATATTGCAATTGGCAGACCATTCTCATATCCGGCCCGAAGGGAAAATAGAAGATGTGATAGTAAAAGTAGGCAAGTTTGTGTTCCTAGTGGATTTTCTGATTCTGGATTGTGAAGTAGAATACAAAGCACCCATCATCTTGGGACGACCAATCCTTGCTACTGGTCAAATTCTCATCGACTGTGAAAAGGGAGACTTCACAATATGATTAGTAGACCAGTCCATGACTATCAATGTCTTCAACACTCTCAAGTACAAGGATGAGAATGAAGAATTTCACTGTATAGCTAGGATAAATGCTGCAGCAACTGAAGAGAATGCAGATTTTTGCTGTGATAATTCTCCGCAAATAAAGGACTTTGCAAAATTGCTAGAGGAGCATGATCAGGAAGAAGAAGAAGCTCATCTAGAGCTACAGCAAATTGGCTACTATAATCCAAGACCAGGTATGAAATTTGAATCAATAGATTTCTCTGAATTTATTCCACCTAAACCATCATTATTACATGCACCATCTCTAGAATTAAAACCACTACCACCACATTTAAAATATGTTTATTTGGTATCTCACAATACTTTGTCAGTGATTATTTCTTCTAGCTTAGATCCTAACCAAGAGCTTAGCCTTGTGAATTTGCTATCGTAATATAAGAAAGCTCTAGGGTGGACCATTACCGATTTGAAGGGCATCAATCCTACGATATGCATGCACAAGATCTTGCTAGAAGAATGCCACAGCAATTCTGTTGAGCCATAAAGAAGACTGAACCCAGCATTGAAGAAGGTATTGATGATGGAGATTATCAAGTGGTTGGATGCAAGGATCATATACCCAATTTCTGACAGTTCATGGGTTAGCCCTGTGCATTGTGTTCCTAAGAAGGGAGGCACGACACTGATCACAAATGAGGACAACGAGCTGCTCCCGAAAAGAACAGTCACATGCTGGCGCATTTGTGTGGACTATAGGAAGCTGAACAAAGCAACAAACAAGGACCATTTCCCCTTTCCTTTTATCGATCAAATGTTGGATCGATTGGCGAGAAAGGCTTACTATTGCTTCCTCGATGGCTATTCAGGGTACAACCAAATTGCTATAGCACCAGAAGACCAGGAGAAGACAACCTTCACATGCCCTTATGGGACTTATGCTTTTAGAAGAATGCCATTTGGGTTATGTAATGCTCCAACAAAGCAATTTTTTCAGACATGGTTGAAGAATTTTTGGAGGTATTCATGGACGATTTTTCTGTGTACGGAGAAACATTTGAAAAATGCTTAGGCAACCTGGCTAAAGTATTGAAACGTTGTGAAGAAGTCGACCTTGTGCTTAATTTGGAAAAATGCAATTTCATGGTGACGGAAGGTACGGTTTGGGGGCATAAACTTTCAAGCAAAGGAATTGAAATTGACAAGGCAAAAGTTGAGTTGATAGAGAAGTTACCACCTCCAACAACTGTCAAGGGAATTAAAAGCTTTTTGGGACATGTTGGCTTCTATAGGAGGTTCATCAAGGACTTCTCGAAAATTTCCAAGCCACTCTGCAATTTGCTACAGCAAAATCAACCCTTTGTCTTTGATGAAAATTGCCACGACGCTTTTGAGGAATTGAAGAAGAGACTTAACTCAACTCCCATAGTGATACCAGCCGATTGGACTGAGCCATTCGAGTTGATGTGTGATGCAAGTGACTACGCAGTGGGCGCAGCACTAGGTCAAAGGCGAGGTAAACTCTTCCATGTTATTTACTATGCAAGTAGAACTCTAAATGATGCACAAATTAATTACACTACCACTGAAAAGCAGTTACTTGTTGTAGTATTTGACTTTGATAAGTTTAGGGTATATCTTATAGGAACTAGGGTAATAGTGCACACAGATCATTCTGCCATCAAATACCTAGTGACTAAGAAAGATGCTAAGCCTAGACTTATTAGGTGAATACTTTTGCTACAGGAATTTGATATTGAAAAAAGGATAGAAAAGGCACTGAAAATCAAGTTGCAGACCATCTATCTAGGCTAGAAAATCCATAATTTAGGAGAGGATTTTGAGATCGAAGAAAATTTCCCTGATGAGAAAATTTTATATGCTACAACATTACCTTGGTATGCAGATATAGTTAATTTTCTTGTCAGTGGTATTTTGCCTCCTGATTTATCTAGCCAGGGTCGAAAGAAGTTCAAGCATGATGCAAAATTTTTCTATTGGATGAGCTATATTTGTTCAAGCAATGTGTTGACCAATTGCTTCGAAGATGTGTACCGGAAGAAGAACAAAAAGATATTATGTTCCATTGCCATGCAACATCGTGTGGAGGCCATTTTGGTGGATCAAGGACTGCTGCAAAAGTCCTTCAATCTAGATTCCACTAGCCTTCACTCTTCAAAGATGCTCAAGCATTTTACAAGGCATGCGATAGATGTCAAAGAACCGGTAACATCTCGAGAAGGAATGAAATGCTATTGAAAAATATTCTTGAGGTCGAGCTTGTCGATGTTTGGGGAATTGATTTCATGGGACCCTTTCCATCATCCTATGGTGATTTATATATCCTACTAGTAGTGGACTATGTGAGTAAATGGGTTGAAGCAATTGCTAAACCACGAAATGACTCAAAAACAGTTTTGAAGTTCCTGCACAAGAATATCTTCACTAGATTTGGAGTCCCGAGAGCCATAATCAGTGATGAAGGGACTCACTTCGATAACAAGCTCATTACTAAGGCATTGCAACGCTATGGAGTCAGGCACAAAATTGCTACAGCATATCACCTGCAGACTAATGGCCAAGCTGAAATCTCCAATAGAGAAATCAAGCAAATCTTAGAGAAGACAGTCAACACAAAGAGGAAAGACTGGTCTCCAAAGCTAGATGAAGATTTATGGGCATATAGGACAGCTTACAAGACTCCTTTAGGGATGTCCCCATTCTAGTTGGTTTATGGGAAAGCATGTCATCTCCCCGTTGAGCTCGAACACAAAGCTTATTGGGCCATTAAAAAGCTCAATTTGGATTTTAAGTTAGGTGGAGAAAAGCGACTCTTGGAGCTAAACGAAATGGACGAGTTTCGATCCAATGCATACGAGAATGCTAAGATCTACAAAGAAAAGACAAAGAGGTGGCACGATAAACATCTTTTGCCACGACATTTCTCAGAGGGCCAACAAGTGTTACTCTACAACTCAAGACTCAAACTTTTCCCAGGAAAGTTAAAGTCTCGATAGTCAAGGCCATTCTTGATACATAAGGTTTATACTTATGGTGCTGTGGAGATTAAAACACTTGAAGGAGATCGAATATTCAAGGTCAACGGTCAAAGGCTGAAGTTGTATAATGGAACTCCCATTGTGCGCGACAAAGACGACCCCAGTCTGCAAAATGCTTGAGCATTTCTATCTCTCACTTTTATTTTGTTTTAGCATTTAAATTTTAGTTTGAATAAAAAGTAGATGTTTTTATTTTTCTTTTATAATGGTTTTATTTCTCTTGTCTCTATTCAACTTTTAATTTTTGAAGGTATAATTTCAGACACTGTGCGCTTTGTGAAAACTCAGGCATGGTGGCAGGAGATAGGTGAGCAACGGTGGTGAATGTGGAAGAAGGTGAATAGTAGTTAGGGTTTAATGAATAAACGAAACAAGCAATAGAAAGTAAAGAGCATTTTATTGAACTGAATAATAAGAAAAGGTCATTAAGTCCAATATAGCTGATATGTTTATATAGCCTATAACTATGGCCCCGATAACTACCCAAGTCTAACAAACTAACCACCCTCTGACAATTAACAAATTTCTAATTGCAATTATCAAACTAATTACATTGATTATAGTTGAGACAAAGATATCATTTAACATTCACCCTGCTTTCTTTCCTTTCATTATCTTTAATCTTCTTCAATGAGCTGTTCAGTAACAAGATCCATGATAACAATCTTGTAGTATCACTTGAAGAGCACATAAAACTGAAGCACCATTGACTAAACAACAAATGTCACCAAAGAGTATTAAACCAATTGCTATGGTTGTGGGAACCTCTCTTTCTTCATCATTTAGCTTTCATTCTTTTCCTTCCCTGTTATTTTTCGATCAGTACCCTACATTTAACTTTCCTTGAATATTTGATCTGTAACATACATTTGCATCAATGGCAATGCATTTGGAAGAAGCTTTTTTTTTCAGCTTTCCTTTTATTTCTTTTCTTCTTCTTCTTCTATCTTTTTCGATCAATACCCTGCATTTAACTTTCCTTGAACATCTGACCTGTCATATACATCTGCATCAATGGCAATATATTTGGAAGAAGCTTTTTTTCCAGCTTTCTTCCGTTTCTTCTTCTCTTTCTTTTACGATCAATACCTTACATTTAAATTTCCTTGAACATCTGACCTGTCATATGCATCTGCATCAATGATAGTGTAACCTTTCACTTTATTTTTGCTTCTTTTCTTCTGTTATTTTTGCTTGAATAGTATCGATACATCTTACATTCCTCAATACTTTAATCTATTAAAGGTATATTCTATTATCTCAAAAACGTACTTGTATGCAAACAGAAAACATCAGCAACTTATATGAATCAAGCATGTGGATATGACACTCTTGAAGACAGTTGATTGCAGCAATCACATATAAAAAACAAGCAGCCAAGAAGGAACTGATACTTATTCAAGAGCTTTATACAAACAAACATCTCAGCAAATAATCATATGATTAAATCCATCATATAGAACCCAAACATGCCCACGCAGCACCACAATATCAACTGAAGAAAAAATATCCTAAACTCAATTATGTATAATACCAAACACCAAAGAACTAGGCATCACTACACCAGTCGATCAGCAACCAAAAAATAAAGATCAGCTTTCAACATTAATTGAACCCAAATAATGGAAATTCTTCTTTTCTTATTCTAACTGTTTCCTCCAAAGTTGTTGAACCTATAAACTTTGATTGTTCCAGTTATTCTGATATGGTAGCACTAGGAAAATATTAGCACAATTCCAGAAGCTAACCCAACAAACTAACCAATAAGGGAAAGTAACAAGATCTTACCCAAATTATGAGCAACAGTCAATCCCAGAAACAAATTGGCGTGCATCGTAATCATATTGAATCCTTCTAGATCGAGAAATCGAACGCATAAATCTCCAACAATGAAATCGTGACTGCAACAAATCGCAAGAGAACAAAGAACATAACTCTGGTTCAAGGAATGTCAAAGCCCATATGCATATAACAACAACTGGAGAAGTAACAAGTAGAACTCCATCGACCGAAAAAAAATTCAGATGAAAGATCGAAGATAGGAGAAGTAAGGATGAAAAACAACAAAAGGAATTAAAGCAGTGGCTGGAAGAAAGAAAAACTCATGAAGACGGTAACTCATGTGAAGTAGAAAGGGAACAAAAGTGAAGAACAACGCAATCGGAGCAGCAGTGGACATATCGGTGCCAGGATCATTAATGGCGAATGATACCATGTGAGAACTCAGGCATGGTGGCAGGAGATAGGTGAGCAAAGGTGGTGAATGTGGAAGAAGGTGAATAGTAGTTAGGGTTTAATGAATAAACGAAATAAGCAATAGAAAGTAAAGAGCATTTTATTGAAATGAATATTAAGAAAAGGTCATTATGTCCAATATAGTTGATATGTTTATATAGCCTATAACTATGGCCCCGATAACTACCCAAGTCTAACAAACTAACCACCCTCTGACAATTAACAAATTTCTAATTGCAATTATCAAACTAATTACATTGATTATAGTTGAGACAAAGATATCCTTTAACACGCTCACAAGGGAGATTTACACCACCAGATGTGCAGTGCACAGTGCGTAGTGCACAGTCTGCACAAAAAGAGGATTGGGAGCAAGGAATGACTGTACGGCTACCACTTTTGGAGGGAAAAACTCTTGAAGTTATTTGATTTGGGCCACAAAGGATGAAGATGAAGAGTCCATAAAACGTATCCGGTTAGTTTTCAAGGAGAATGGGGAGAGTTTTGGTTTCAATACAACCCCTCTTTATACCTCTTTACCTTTTCATTAATTATAAAACCCTTTTCTCTCTCCCACTCTCTATCAATTCAACTCACCATCACTTATTTTTACCTTCCCCATAACCCTAGCCGTCCAATCCCTTACACACTAATTATTACCTTTAACTTTTACCCTTCCCTCTCTCATTTCCAAGCAAGTTAACCGCCCCTCTCCTCCACAACTTCATCTTCTTCACAAAGAAATTCACCCCAAACTCTCCAAAACTCCATCTTTTTCGAAAGAAACCTCCAATACCCTCTCTAAAAAATATCCACCACCATGGTACGCTGCAAGAACACCGCAGAGACTTCAAGGGCTGCTGCTCAAGCCCGACCTATTGAGATCAGGAAATTTGAGAATGACGCGGCAAAGGAGCATTTTCAAAAGATCAAAGGAAGGTCTGTCCATCAAGAGAAAGGATTCATCTATGACACAGCAACCTTCAAGAAGCTATCGGAGCAAGTCGCAGCAATGATAAAACAACACAAGTGACAAACTTTTACTCGCCACTTCGATAAAAAGGCAAATCAAAAAGCCATAAATTTGTCGTTGGTGCAAGATTTCTATGCACACTTCAAGCGGCCGGGACAACAAACTGTCTACGTTAGGGGAGATGCCATCCCCTTCACTGCCAAGCACATTAATGATTTCTACGGCGTAGGCGAAGAAGATGAGCACTCTATGTTTGTCGCTTCTATGCTGGATCAGAGCCTAGATTTTCTCCTTTAGCACCTCTGCATTGAAGGAACCGAGTGGGATGAGGTCAATACCGCTGTTGATCGCACTTCCCTAAAGCCGGAGTGCAAGATCTGGATGCACTTTATAAAGAAAAATCTGATGCCCACAAGCCACACAGCCACGGTAAACCTTGCTCGATTACAGCTTTTACATTCGATCTTGAGGAAACGAACCATCAACGTGGGAAAAATTATTCTTGAGGAAGCTCACGTAGCATTGAAAAGGAAGCAAAGCCCCTAGTTTTCCCTTACCTGATTACAACACTCTTCCGAAAGCAGCAAGTGTTTGAGAACGACGATGACTACAAGCTAAAGGGAAGACAAGGCATAGCTTTGAAGAAAACCCCAGAGCTGATGGGAGTGGAAGAAAATGCTCCAGCATCTGGCGAGCCTTCAGCCAAACCAAAGAATGCTATAACAAATCTTAGCGCATTACCTGCTACTATTGAAAGGATGCAAATACAACTGGCAGACCTACATGGCAAGTTCATGACGTACACGACCTATGTGCAGAAAAGGGATTTGGTTCTCTAGTTGAACCTTCACGATTTAATTTCTGATGGTGGCTATCGCTTGCCAGACTTCCCAGCTCACATCTTCCAGCAAAATTTGCCCTAGCCAATTCCTCCTCATAATAGTCCACCGCAGCAACAACAACAGCAGCAAACCTCACCAGTTCATGGGCACAGCACAGCACAACCAGCATAACAGCATACCCCTACTGAACCAGTAGCAGCACAATCTTCTGCCGCATCTGCTACGCATCGTACCAAGTACCTGCCGATCCTTCCGCACCAACTAAGGGCAAGGGACCTGCCACCGAGTCGAGAACCTCTAGGGTCGATACCATACAAGTAAGCAGTGAGGACTTTGATCTTAACTCACCAAGAGTGGAGATCCCTCCTGCTGACCCTTTCGATGCCCTTATCCCACGTCGCAAGGTGAAGCGTTCAATAGGACGTCACGCTTCCTTTGGTGTGGAGGAGGAGAGAACCCCCGATACTGCAGCAGTCCGCGAGGATGAGGACCCAAACGGCTAGCATGAAGCCGATATCACTCAAACTGACCCATCGCCACCTGAGCAGCCTGCGAAAAGAATAAAGCGTATGGCAACAAGGAAAACCAAACCCTCGAACAAGTAAGCATCTCTTATTTTTATTTTTCTTTTTGCATATAGTTTCATTTTCATAGCATTGAGGACAATGCTAACCTCAAGTTTGGGGGTAGCAAAGTCTTTGCTTTAGCATTTTCATTTCATTTTGCATACATGTAAATTTGCTATAGTATTACATTCAATTCGAGATAGCCTTTAGGTTAGAATAAATGATTTCCGATGAAGAGAACTTTAATGCTTTTGAATTGAATCATAGAAAATATTGAGAATAAATTGAACTGGATTAGGACTTGATGTTTTGGAATTTTAATTGACACGATTGTATGTTTTCTATGCTTGAGTGGTAGGAACTTTCTAGAGAACTTAGAATCTATGCCTTAGTTAGTTCGAAAAGAAAAGAACTCCTTTTTGCTATAATATATAAATAAGTTAAAAAAATGAAGAAATGCTTTAGCATAAAACTGTAGAAGGACGCTCCTCTATGCAATGATAGCTTGAGCAAAAATTGAACATAAATAAAAATTGCTACAGCATATGAGCGAATGAAAGTTGTCACGGGATAACTCTACCTACTGACTCGGGGGTGAGATGTTTGCTCCAAACTCACCTAGAGTTAAGGACGGTAGTTGTGATGAGCTGACACCCTTTGAACTAGTGTTTAAAAAAACTAAGCAAGGGAGTAAATTTATAAGAACTAGGGCATAGTGAACAAGGAAAACTAGAACTTTTTCTAACACTATAAAGCATAGGTTAGATACAATCCAGCACACACAAGCAAGACTTCTTGTCTTAGTTCAAGTTCTTGGAAATCTCAATATCATATAAATTGCTAGCATTCATATTCTAAGGATTGATGTTCAGCTTAACTGCTGTCAAGGATTGAAAGTAATGCCATAGCATCTTTATATGTCATTGCTTGAGGACAAGCAATATCTTAAGTTTGGGGGGTGTTAACGCTCTAAAAAGCGTATATATTTATACCCTTTTACTTAAGGTTTTGTTTGATTTCAAGCTCATTTGCATTTCATTGCATTTAACTGCATTTCATGTGCATTTGCATTTAGATTAAGATTTTATTTTATTTTAAAAGATGCTGCTTGAAAAGGTATTTTCTTGATGATGATGTACAGATACTGGAGCAAAGTTGAAAGAATGGAAGAGATGTTCTAGCATATTTTTAAAGTGTTGGATCGGACTTCAAAGATGCTACAGCATTGTGGGCGGACAAAATAGGATGGAAGAAAGGACACACTAGCAGCCCACTGTCCTCACGTGTTTTCTAGGCCAGCTACACCTCCTCTACAAATGTGCAGGCGTCGCACCGCACCTGCAGACACTGCACCTCTCCTTGGTAGGCGTCGCACCGCCCCTATAGACCTACATTTTACTGCCAAATGCTGCAGCGAATGTCAAGGAATATTCCCTTGCACCAAACCCTAGAAGCCTCCTATAAATACAACCCCATGCCTCCTTCAACAAAGTGTGGTGCTGGAAAGAGAGCTAGAAAAGAGCAAAATCAGTAGCTTAAGGAGCCACAAAAGGGAGCGAGCTTTAAGAGAGAAAGAGGGAAAAGAAAGAAGAAAGGAGGCCACTTTCCTTCGTCTTCAACCTCAAGCCAAACCGCCATTGTAGGAGAGCTTCAAGCAAGGGATTTGCACGACTTCGGGAGGAGAGACAAGCTAGGAAAAGCTTCACGGCACATGCGTTTGAGACTTCCTTCCTCTTCACTTTGTTTTACCTCTTTTCTAAGTTGTTGAAAATGTATTGCAATGAACGAAAGTTGGATAGTTTTTCTTACCTACCCATGAACTAAACTAGTATGGCTAAGGCTTATTTTGGATGATTTTTACTTTGTTTTAATGAATGTTTATTGTTTCAGTGTTTAATCTCGTGTTTTGTTCAAGAAAGCTAACACCTTTTTTCCTAAACCTTGTTTTGTAAGAGCACCGGGAGGTAGACATAGCTCAAGGGGTTCAGGAAGCTTAGATCTAGGGATAGACAAAGCTAGACCAACTTGAACAATGGGGTTACTGCGGGAGCAGAATCCTAACTCACCTTAGGGATAAGGAAGAGTTTCAATGACTAAAAGGGGTAGCACTTTATCAAAATTAGAAGTGTTAGGGTTGATACCGGGAGGTAATGCCTTAGCATTTTCGAGTGTTAGGCCTTCTGACTAGGGATAGTGGAGGCATTTTTAGTAAACTCTGTCGAGCACTTATTAAACCAATGGAACAATGAGTTTTCAGGAGAACAGTAAAGTCATACCATAGCAAGCCTAGCCTGTCTTAAGCTTGAATATCTTCTCTGTGTTATGTTTGTGCACTTTATCTATTACTCCATTATCAGTTGATACTACTGCATTTTGGTGACACTCTTTACTTTGCTTCAGCATCATTAGTGACATTTTTATTTTGCTAAAGCATTTTGGTGAAAATTGCATAATTGCTTTAGCATATGTCCATACAAAGGATTATTTTATCTTTTGTGTATGTTAACTATTTTTGAAATAACCTACCCAATCCTCGTGGGAACGATCTCACTCACACACTTTATTACTTGTTCGATGTGTATACTTGCACATTATTGCACGCAAATCATTAACATATTATAGCACTCCAGCGTGTGCAACACTAACCTTTATAGCATTCGTTTTAATTCCACTAAGACAACTAGCTTATACCCACCTTTGCTTTAAAGATTACATGTTCATGTCAATCCATTTCATTTAAGTCATATCCAAAAGGCTCTTATCTAGCCTCAACCATTTCTAGACTCTAAAGGATAGTTCTAACAAGTTTAGGTAACAAATATCAATTAACCAATTCTATGCATTTAACCAATATTCATGCTATTCAATGTTTAAGATAGCCTTTATTTAAGCCATGTGCTATCACTATGGCAACTAACATACCCATGATATAGTCTTAAAGTTCACATGTCAACCATCTTAGTTCTAAGTTTCTCATGCCAAGACAATTAACATACATACCAAATACATATATCAAAATCCAATATGCTAACTATAGGTCGAATCCCAAATGCATCAAACTAGCCTATTATGATCAACATGCCTTAAGGCTTATATACCAAAACAAATAAAAAAGGCCATTTATATATATACAAACCATATACTAAATCTCAAAATGCATAGGCTATTCTAAGCATGATCACTATGCCACCATACTCTAGGAGTTAGCAAAAAGTACAAAATACCATACTTGTCTTGTTTGGTGTCCTTGCTTGCATCCGATCTCAACTTAGCTCCTTTGCTCGATAACTTGTTGTTTTGGGAAGGAGGAAACAAACGGTGGTAAGTACTTATGAGGTACTTAGTGAGGCAGCCCTAAGTCTAACCATTTAGACATTAATCGAAAATAAAATAACATGCTATCAAGTAAGCAATCAATCAAATTCATGGTAACAATTCAAACACCGTATAACATGCTTAACATGTATCTTAGTTATCATGCTTGTCATATGTCATGCTTATTATGCCTCTAGTATATAATCTAAGTTTAAAACTATATGCTCAAGTACAAGCTAGTATGTTTAGGTTCATATGTCACATTAGCCAATTTGCATGTTTCAAAGCTTTCATAATCAGAGTCATATCAAAGGCTACTTATTCGTTCCAAATGTTCAATAACAATTCATATTCAAATGCTCAATAGCAATGCATAATCAAATGCTCAATAGCAATTTACAATCGAATGCTCAATAGCAATACATAATCAAATGCTCGATAGTAATTTCTTAGTTAAATGCTCAATGTCAATTACATATTCGAATTCAAATGCTACATAAGCAAATACATATTCAAATGGTCTTTCCATATCTTAAGTTTAATCTTTCGGATTAGTTTCAAATGATGCCTTGGTATAGTTAGACTAGGTAAGCGAGTCATCAGAAGTACCACGAAGGCACTAATAGAAGTACCACAAAGGCACTAACAAAAGATATCCACGGTATCTAACAAATGGTGACTAACCACCAATCAAAGGTACCCATAGTACCGAACAGAAGTACCGAAGTACTGGCCAAAAGTAACGAAGTACTAACAAATGAGCTCAGACCCTAGGCATGCCGTACTACCTATGACCAACTATCGACCAAGGCTCAATCAGAGTTTCATATTCATTTGATCTTTCAATTTGTATTAACCAAGTTCCTTATCACAAACAATGTTCATAACATGCTATCAACAAAAGCATTTATGTCATGCTATCATACCAAAAGCATATATCATGCTATCAAAACCAAAAGCATTTATGTCATGCTATCATAAAAAAAGCATTTATCATGCTATCAAAACCAAAAGCATATATCATGCTATCAAAACCAAAAGCATTTATGTCATGCTATCATAACAAAAGATTTATCATGCTATCAAAACCAAAAGCATATATCATGCTATTATCAAGACATACATATCATGTTACCAAACGAATGATTAAATCATCATAAACATGCCTCATGCATGACTCACATACCTGGCATCCGTAGCCACGTGCCATAACTTACCTCGGCATTTTCGAGCTATGCAAATGTACTAAGCCAGTTTTAACCATCTAGCATACAATCATGGTATCAAACAAGTCATTTAACATTTTAATCCTCCTTACTTTTTTACCAAATATAAGGTTAGTCCATTTACATGACAAATTAAATAACAAAAGGTGGTTAGGACCTAGGTCCTAACCCTAAAGTTTGTCACACTCACAATTGGTTCCAAGCACTTCAAGGATTGTAGATGGTGATCCCCTTGCCCCTCTTCCTTGCTTGTTCGAGCCTTTCTTCTTCTTCGATGTCCTCTTCTCTTGGATTCTCTAGTAACCCATACACATAAAAAATTCATTAGGACATATTCAAATCACTTAATTCAAGTGATCACATGCTTAGAAAATGTAAACATTCACATTTGTTCATTACGGACAACTTTGCTACCCTATAAAGAATCGATCATATCTCCTAGTTCCCATATCCTATTTTATCTCATTTTACCTCTTTGGAAAGCTAAGAAGATCCTATACAAGGAAAAATTAACCTCACATTTTAATTCCCAACCAATCAATACCAGATTTCGTTCGAATCAGACCTGTCCAGATACGGGACTGCTCGGACAGCCCTTACGGAAAGGCTTATAACTTTCTCTAAAAAATTACGATTGAGGTTCCGTAAATTTTCAAATAAACTAGATACATTAGAGTATTTTACTGCAAAATTTTAGCACTTAACTCCCTCAAATACGTCCTAGGGAATATTTCAAAGATGGCTACCCGAAAATGCATTTTCTAGGCAAATTGACTAACTTTCATTCCATGGTCTTAATTCATAACCCAACTTCGAAATTACTTATTCATGCTTCAAAGTAAAACAAAATTATGTGATATCCATTTCCAATTCAAGGTTCTAACAACCCGATTCATCAAAGGTACATTCCATAACTTAGCCCTAACAAATTTCTAGCATAATACCTCCCGGCCCATACTTCTTTCTAACATGGTAAACATCATTTAAACTGAAATTTCAGTCCATAACCCTCAATTTCCAGCAATTATAGACACTCGATCTCATGTCAATCAACAATCTAAAGAGGATTTAGAAGACTTTCTCAATTTTTCTTAACTAGAAGCTTCAATACCCTCCAAATTTGCAAGAATTAAAGCTTGTTTTCCCAAGCTTCCATGGATTTCCCTCAAATGTTCTTTCTCCTTCTATTTTTTTCTTTTTCACGTGAATAGGGGAGGAAGGAGGAGACTTGGCTGATTTCTTTGCTCATTAATGTGGGTAAAAAGACCATCTTG
Organism: Abelmoschus esculentus; assembly: GCA_035048815.1. NCBI lineage: Eukaryota > Viridiplantae > Streptophyta > Magnoliopsida > Malvales > Malvaceae > Abelmoschus > Abelmoschus esculentus. The sequence continues at coordinate 5,528,821 of JAUCBN010000002.1, forward strand.
CCTTTTTAATCATAACTAGACTTAACTTATTAGGAAGGGTAGTCTAGGGAATTCTCATATTTATCATGTAACTCTCATCTTCCTTATTTAATTCAATTTAGTCACATCTATTTAACCCTTTACATTTTTCTTGACTTCAATTAAGTCCCTCTATTACATAATTTTGACTCTCAATTGGTCAACTTAATTATCAATTGGTCATGTTACCTCCTAGGCCCCTTTGAGAGTGTTACAGTTTGTCTTTTATCGTATGTAAAGTTTTTTTCTCTATTATTTGTTACAGGTATTTTAGTATATTATTGTATTATATTTTTATATAAGTAATTAATATGTATTATACATATTTATATGTGTTAATTTACTCATGGTTTGATCATGTTTTAATTTAGTTTTCATTTTCTCGTATCATACATCGAATATAAAAATATATTTTTTTATTTATCTTTTATTGGCTTCTCAATTTTTTTCATGTTCTATTTTATATATGTTTTATTTCTCTATTACGTTTACTTTTTATTTTCTTTCCAATTCAATTCGGCTATAATGTTGGAGTTTGTTTCTTTTATTTTGTTCCATTTTCATTCAATTATCTCATTATTGCTTTTTATGTTTAACTGTTTATTTGGTTGTTTTTAATTTATTTCTTGTTTCTAATATTTTACAACGATATTATTATATGCCATATTTATTTTTACAGTACGATGTATTTTCAATATGTTGTATTGCATCTTTTTTCTTTTATATTTTCATTGTTGTCTTGTTCACATTTATATTATGTAATACATGTCAGATTATACCATAAAGCATGTGTGTTTGTTCGTAAATATTACACTGCTCTTATATTTTAACATCATTGTAAATATTATGATTTTGTTTATATTATTATATTTAGTATCCATTGCATCATATGTTTTATTTACTTATGTCATTATACATTTCGTAGGTTATATATTTGTTAGTCACAAGCTTTATAGTTTCGCATGTGTTATTATGCATTCGTTTAGTTTATTGTGTATTCATTTTGTCATCCATGTCATTTATTATTTCGTTCGTTTAATTAATCAACTTTAAAATTAAAAAGGGGAGGTATTTATTAATTTTTATATTCGTGCTATAATCGTCCGGATTATTGGAGATTAATCGAATATTCGAATTAATTCTTATTGTCTCAAGGTAATTAGAAAATAAAATTGACAAGACCATAACATCATCCTTTTCATGTGTGCATCATTCATAAAGGTGACGTACGAGATTCGAACCCTAAACTAACTCGGCGGTCAGTATTATTTGACGTCGATTTAGTCTTTGGTCCGGTATATCGTCAACCTTATTAATTAAATGTCTTTTTAATTTGAATTCACCAATTAAATTAAGCTCGTTTAATTAAGGTCCATTTTGAGTTTAGAAGTCGATTTAAAATTAATGATTTTTGAAAACATTCTTGGTACCGATTTCCGGGCGCGATGGGGGTGCTAATCCTTCCCCACGCGTAACCAACTCCCGAACCCTTTTTGAAATGAATCTATGGTTTTCTTTTTATGGTGTCCGGTCTACCTAAGTGATCGGTGGTGACTCCAGTTTTATCGTTTTAAAAGAAATAATATTTTTAAATGATATTTTCAAAGGGGTTAAATCGTAGCATCAAGGACCTTTTATCCCACCACACTTGTAAATTCATTTCTATTTTTCATCTTCGGACTTCCTAAAAAGGTCGCTACACAAACATATTTATATTTATATTTTAATATTTATAACATACTTATTACAAATATTTAATAATCTTATATTACAAATACTTATTAATTTTAAATTATATAATAAAAAATCTTATATTATACTTATAACTTATAACTTATTAATATAAATTCACCCTTTAAATTAATATACATGCTATTATAAACAACAGTTATAGTATTTTAATACAACAAAATTAATAAACTTAATACTTAATAAAATTTCATATATTTTAAGTCGAAGTTATAATCAAATTAATAAACTTAATACTTAATAAAACTTCAGATATTTTAAGTCTAAGTTATAACCTTAAGTAAATTAAATTCAAACTTCACGTATTTCGTTCTTGTACGTTGATATACTTAAAAAATATAAGTTTAAATACCAAATATCCATTAAAAATGATTTTAATTTGTTAAAACTCAGATTATACAACTTTAAGCAAATACAATGCTAAAAACTCAGATTACACTTCAAATTATAATTTTAAATAACACTTGTTAATTGTGAAATGTGATTGTTCTATTATTCAATAATGTATAACTTACAAAAGAAACTTAATAAAACTTAATAAAAATTATAAATATACATCATAGACAAAATATAAAAGGTGCACAACTAAAAAATTTTATATATAAAATTTGAGCTTTCAAATTTATAACAAAAGTTTTACAATGCTATATGCAAATATTTTACTACCAAAATTATCATCATCGAGCACTAAAATCTAAAGGCTACCAGTAAGGTTAAATTATGGGTAACTTATTACCTAAGAAATCAACATAAATTAACCAAGGGCAACTAATTTGATAACAAAATTGTCAACCAAATATCACCAGCAGACAACAACCAACAACAAACATCAACCAGTAGCAGACAACAATAAGTAGTCAAGAATCAACAATCAACAACCACAACAATATTAAACTGATAATCCAGTCTATAAGCTTCAAACAATTCAATGGATAAGCATTCTTAGATTTTAACTACAAAATATAAGTTCTAATCTGACCAAGCTATAAAAAACAGTACATAAGCATTCACAGATGATAACTATAAATATTCACAAGTATAAACAGTAAAGACATAGGATATTAAATCAACATATAAAACAAATAAGACATAAGATAACGAAAAAATCAATCTATAAACATGAAATTAGAACACATATTTTTGCATTACGCTGAAACAGCTAACAAACCCCCTTAGATAATATCATTAAGCTTCATACATGCTCTGAAAAAGAAAATAAATTATAAACTATCTCATAAAACTAATAAAAATTGAAAAAGAAAAAATAAAGACTTTAACTTTAATTGGAATTTAATCTTCATCGAGACTTCAAATTGAATATTCTTGCACAATAATAAGATAATCTTCATCTTTTTCCTTTGGTTTAAAACTATACAACCAATTACAGATTATTACAAAAATTTTAATATTTTTGGCTAAAAATTTAGCCCTCAACTTGTACAAAATTCTTCCCCATACTAAATTCTTTCCCCTAATTACAGGTAAAAATTTTAACGGTTTGAGTTCTTGAGAAAAAAATGTTAGATCGAATAGAAATATTTTTTAGAAGGGATTTAGTGTTTGTGGAAGATTTGGAAGACTTTTTGGAGGAATATAGGATGAACAATGAAGAATAACATAAGAACAATAAAGAAAAAATTATGTTTCAATCGAAAAAACATAAATTTTTTGAAAAATTTGTGTTTATTCTAGAGAGAAGGCATAGAATTTAGAGAGAGATTGAGAGAGAATTTTCGGCAGAGTTAAGAAAGAGAGAAAATCAAATGAGAAATGAACTCATTTGATTGAGTTTTGGGTTTATATATTCAATGGATCGGGTCAAAAAATCCGCGTATTTTTAAAACAAGTCGCGTCTAACTATTCGGATCTCGCGTCCCTATCCACATGATTTTTAATTTATTACAATTAGGTCTTAAATGATTTAAAATTTATCATTGCATTTTATTTGTTTTTAATCTAGTCACTATATATATATTATTTAATATCTATATATTAATATATGTATTTATACTATGTATTTAATATATATATATATATTATTTAATATTTATATATTAATATATGTATAAATATGTCTTATACTATATATTTATACTATGATATATAAATAATATAACACATATTGTCATAGGAGAAATTATTACATGAACTCGTTCCACCACCTAAGATATGGTCCCCAATCAATTAAATTAAGACATCATATATTTTTTCATATCATATTTACACATAAGTATTGTCCAAATCATTCAATTTAATGTCTTTGATTTAAAAAAGAAAAAAAAATATTACCAAAGATTTCTTGTGCCATCTTTCTCTTTGTTCTTTAAAATTTCTCAATTAATTTTTTCTTTTTTAATAGATTTAGGGTTTAAGGTTTAGAGTTTAGGGTTTAGGGTTTATGTTTAGGGTTTAGGGTCTATGGTTAGATTTAGGGTTTAGGGTTATGGTTAAGGTTAAGGTTAGGGTTTGGGGTTAGGGTTAGGGTTTAGAAAAAATAATTAAAAAATTTGAATAATAAAGAGGAAGACAACATAAAAAATCTTTAAAAAATATTTTTTTTAAATCAAAGGTGGATAATTTGGATTATGCTTATGTGAATATGATATGGAAAAAATATATGATATATCTTAATTTAATTGGTTGAGACCATATCTTAAATGGTGGAACGGGTTCATATAATAATTTCTCCATAGTATAATATAAATACTATATACGTAAATATTCAAGAACTGTATTTTGATTTACCAACCAACCAACTTTAAACATAATTAAACGAGGTAATGTTATATTCAAGATCTGTATTTTGATAAAAATGTTATTAAACGAGCGGTTCTAAAATATTTGAATTAAATTAATTTTATTTATTAAATCTAAAATATAAATAAATATTATTTTATAATATTTTAATATTATTATACGTAAATATCACTAATATATGCGTAATTAAATTGTCACTTCTCCCTCCTTCCTCTCATCTCTCTTCACCGAGTTTGACCCGCCACTACACGAAAAAGCAACGGTTCAAATATTCCATTCCCTAGTAAAATACCTTTGCTACTAATCAAATCAAGCAACAACAGCCAACAGGGTGAGGGTACTAGGAAAAACACTGCTATTGTCTTCTTTTGACGGTGGTGGGTGGTGGTGTGGGGCCGTCTGCTTGGAACTCCAGTCGTCGGCAATCGTATAATTGTTGTGGGATCTGCTTTTAATCATGTTCTGGAAGGTCTTTGCTTCAACTTTAACCTCTTCACACAATCCAAAACATCCCTAAACTGGATACAAAATAACGACAAGGTTCAACAAATAATACATGAAAACCGAGAGAAGATGGAAGACATGGAAACCGAAGGTCGGGTTTGATTTCAGAAAAGTAGAGGTGATTTGTATTTTTTTTAAACAAAAAATAGAACGTTGAATAAAACATGTTTAAGATACATAAATCTCATAAATTTAATTGGAGATGTAAACTAATTTGTAAGATTTTATACTTAATGTCAAACCGGATATGATGATTTAAAATCAGAACAAATCAAATTAAAATTGACCCTAAAGAAATAATCAATTAAAGATAACTTAAAATAAAAAATATATTAAAAAATAAAAAAATAGATATGAACTGTTTAACAACTCATCAAAAAATTAAATATATTGTTTTTTTGAAACTATATAATGATGCAAAAAAAAAATATACTGAGAACTAGAATAAAATTAATTAATCTTATAGAACTAATATTTTGATATAATAACTGAAAAATAGTTTTGGACTAATTTGAAAAGATTTCAAAAATGGTTCTTATGTCCAAACAACTTGAAAACATATTTAAGAAGTTTTTGAGAGTTTTAAAGGTGTTTAAAATGATTTAAAGAAACCAAAGAAATGTTTTTAACCCAGACATTTCGATACACCTTCTAGGTGTTTTGATATCGCTATGCTTTTCAAATGCAAAATTACACAATCATTTTGATACGGACTTGGACCGTTTCGATACTGTTTGCCACTGTGATTTTTTATTTCTGTACAACAAGCACCCGTTTTGATACGCTAGTATCAAAACTTATTTTAAGTGTTTGGATACACTTCCAACGATTTTACAAAAACCCCAACGATATCGATACCATTACAAGGCGTTTCAATATCGGTTCTTAAATGCAGGATCAATGGCTATTTCCCAAAGTAGTATTATCGAAATGGCTACCACGCGTTTCTATACCACTTGTACCAGAAGCAGAAATTGGTCTGGAAACCAGCTCTAAACGGCTCCAAATCAATTCCAACGGTCACCGGCGGCTAGAAGCTCAATTGAGATGATAAAAGAAAGGTTCAAGCATCATGTAGAGACTAATGCTTCCATTATAACAACAATATGACCAAATAATTGTCTTAATGCTTAATTTCCCATTCTTAAGTAGACAAACACTTGTAAGCTTAATGTATATGTATGCTCAAGTGAATTAAAATTGTGTCAGAGCTTAGTTGCAAACAATTAGCCTTATTAGAAGGATTACTAGTTTGCTTAGATTATCTCTTATTTGAGAGGATTCCCAAAGTTCGGGTTGTGAACTTTGGATGCTTGATTCTAGGTTAGAATCAAGGTTGTAAGGTTAGTCATTTGTCCTTAAAAGTAAGAGATTCTTAATGAATTTGGGAAATTCTTAGTGAGAAGCTAAGGTAGTGGATGTAGGACTTGAGGTTAGAAGTATGAATCACTCTAAATCATTGTGTTCATTGTTTTATCTTTTTGCTTCCACATTTAACACTCAAATTAACATTTCTCCACACCTTGGCAAGCTAAATCGGTTGTTCATTGAGCACTTTGAAGCCTAACAATTGGTATCAGAGCGAGGCTCAACTGAGAAGGAATAACATCCTATTGAGGCGATCTGACAAGCTCGACCAATTATCTATCAATTAGTGATTCATGGTACTATCCATTGACAAGCATCCTTTCTTTGACAAGTCAAACTATTCCAATTGGAAGACAATGAAGATGTACTTCATCAAGGCCAAAGATTACAAGTTATGGGATATAGTTGAAGATAGACCGCTTGTGCCAAAAGGAACAAAGGCGGAATGGAGCGTAGAAGATCGCAAGAAGATGATGCTAAATTATAAAGCATTGCACATTCTCTTTTTTGTATTCCATCCTGACATCTATGAGAATATGTCCTCTTGCGAAGATGTCAAGGCAGTTTGGGACAAGCTCGAAGTTACATACGAGGGAACAAATGAAGTAAAGGAAATTAAGATTGAACTCCTCAACCAAGAGTATGAGATCTTCAAGATGAATCCGAAAAAGACATTGCAAAATGTTCAATCAGTTCTCCACCATCACTAATAGACTTAAAGTCTATGGAGAGATCATTCCGGAGGAGAAGCTTGTTCGAAAGCTCATTTATTCCCTTCCAAAGTCATGGGACTCAAAAAGAACCGCCATCATCGAAGCCAAGAATCTCAAGACTCTCAAGCTTGATGAACTCATGGGGTCACTCCTCACACATCAAATTATGATGAAAGGAAGAGAAAAGGAGAAGAAGAAGAAGAAAGAGATTAGATCAATAGAGAAGAAGAAGATTCAAGAGCTTGGTGTAAATGTCAACACCATTGCTCTCAAGAACTCCAAGTGCATTCACTTTGAATAATCAAGTGAGGAGGATAATGAAGAAGATGAAGAGATCAACTCAACTCTTCATGGATTTCGATCAATTCATGAAGAACAAAATAAAGAAATCTTCAAATCCTGAATCCAAGAAGAAGATGAAGGATTCCCACAAGTCAATCAAAAAGGTATCACCTTCAAAGAAAAACATATGTGGCTACATGGAGTGATGAGACTCCGCCGAAAATGAGGAAGTCAACCTATGTTTGATGTCCCTCAATGAGGGGCAGGTAACTTCTAAATCATCCATTTCAAATTTATATACTTTTGATGCATTATAACAAGCCTACGACAAATTGGTTTTTGAATTTAAAGTCTCATTTTTTTAAAACAAAAAGTGATTTTAAAGCTAAAGTTAGAAAATGATTTGCTTTTAAAAATAAATTTTGATTTTGAAGCAAGGTTTAAGGAGTTTGAACTCAAAGTTTTTTATTTACAAAACTTGCTTCAAAAGATGGAAAAAGATCATCAAATTGTTTTAAATGATTTTAAAAATGAAAACTATTTGATTTCTAAAGAACTTGAAAAGAAAAATAATTTGGGAAAATCAAACTTTTATTTGAGATAATATAGTGCCCCTAGATTTATTAAGGAAAAATATTTTAGAAGTGTTTGGTTCCCCAAAGGACTAATCACTTCAACTAAAAAGGATGAAATTAAAAAATGAATTCTTAAGGGCACTAAAATTTGTGCTATTAATATCAAAGGATACAAAGATATTTGGATACAAAAAATTTCTTGATTGTCTTGATTTTAGGTGTGATGAAGGATTGAGCAACCAATATTAAGGGAGAAGTTCATACATACAAGAAGGACACTTAAAGAAGGAAGGCTTCACATCATCCCTTGAGTTCAAGTATGATAAAAATCTAGTTAGTTTTTAATTTGTTTATATTTTGCTTAAACTAGATTATCATAATTGTTGGACTAACATTTCTTGATGCCTTGAGTAAAGGGGAAACCTTTTGTTTTATAAACTAGCATTTGCTATTTGATTTCAATTTTTTTAAAACAATTGAAATTTTTAACTCTCCTATGTTGTGAGCTTTAAAGATTTTCAAACTTAGTTTTGAATATTTTTATATAAATAAAAGGGGAGAATTTTATGAAAAATTGATTTTTCAAAACATTTATTAAGGGGGTGCTTTATTGAATTTGAATCTTTAATTATCGTATTCAAGTTTTATTTCACAAACAGTGAGCAATCTCAAAAATAATTTTCAAGTTGGTTTTATTATATCAAAAAGGGGAAGATTGTAGAACTAATATTTTGATATAATAATTAAAAAATAATTTTGGACTAATTTAAAAAGATTTCAAAAATGGTTTTTATGTCCAAAAAACTTGAAACCATATTCAAGAAGTTTTTGAGAGTTTTAAAGGTGTTTAAAATGATTTAAAGAAACCAAAGAAGTGTTTTTCACCCAAGCGTTTTGTTGTGTGATTTTAGTGCAACGCAAACGGTGCAAGTGTATATGTGACAAGTAATAGTATAAATTTAGATATCATCTCCACAGGGATTGGTTTGGGCCACTTTGCTTAAGTTATCGCACTGTAAAATAAAGACACAAGTAATGATGATAAGAGTTTAAATAAACAAAAATAAACAATAAAAGAAAAGATAAATGAAATCGAATGGGTGAGAGAATAGGTTGGATTATCCTGAGTTGTGGAGTGATATCCGAATTGAATTCTTCTTTTTAAATTAGTGCGTGCACCGCTCAACGCGTTCCGCCAATTGGGCTCAGTCGGATTGCCTAGTTAGTTCTTCGAATGCCTGGGGAATTACGATGAGGGAATTGCTCGGGCAATTTGGGCGACTATCCTCAAGGTTCGTCAAAGCGTTCTTCAGTGGTCCCTGTTATCCCTAACCTGAGACTCTATTAATTACACAACCTTTGATGATACATCCATGCGTTAATCAAAAGTGTACAACAACTATCTTGCGCTTCTATTAGCCGTTGAAATCATGCACTTATCCCTAAGCTGGATTAGTTCTCACGCACTTAGATCGAACCATGTTTATTTGTTTCGTGAATCTAATTCTCCTAAATCTAGATAAATAAGTTGTTTATAGAGGTCCTTTCCCAATTCTCTCGTAAACCAAATAAGCACCAAGAATAGACAAACATTAATTAAGAACAACTTAAATACTTAGATAAAATTCAAATCATCTCACAACCACAAAACAAAATAGCCAAACCAATTACATCAATTCATGGGTACTAAAGATATACAAAGAATAAACACAAATTGATTCTCTCTAAATCAACTCTAGAAATTGACTCCCAAATTCAGCTCCTATTCGACCCATCTCTTCTTGACGCCATGCTCTTCCTTTTATAGGAGAAATCTAGGTTGACTTAGGTGACAAGGTGAGGTTGAATTGGAAACATTCATAAAGAATATTTTCATTCTTCATTTGATTTTCATCACCTATTTTCTTCTTTGCTTTATTCTCCAACTCTTTCCATGTACTCTCCCATTGACCTTATCTTCACTAATTTCTTGCCCATTTTGTAGCTCCTTAACAAGGAAGGAATCATGCAAACATGGAAATACACCAAAGCAGTATCCTTTTCCACGAATATTAATCAAAATACAAAATAAATATTACAACCAAGGAAATTATGTAAATATGTATGAATGACTAATAATATAATTAATAATATGCTTAAGTCTAACAATAATATGAATTAAAAGGGTAATAAAAATAATATTTTTGAACACTCATCACGTTTCGATACACCTTCTAGGTGTTTTGATACCTCTATGCTTTTCAAATGCAAAATTCCATAGTCATTTCGATATTGTCTTGGACCCTTTAGATACCATTTGCGACAACTTTACAAAACCCCAACGATTTTATAAAAAAATCCAAAGACTAGGAGCCGTATTGAAACATGCCTTAGCTATTTGGATACATTGAGCTAACGATATCGATAACATTACAAGGTGTTTTGATATCGGTTCTTAAATGCAGGTTAAACGACTATTTCCAAAAGTAGCAATATCAAAACGACTACCATGTACTTCGATACCACTTGCATCAGAAGTAGAATTTGGCCTTGAAATCAGCTCCAAATGACTTCAAATCAATCACAATGGTCACCAACGGCTAGAAGCTCAATTGGGATGATAAAAAGAAGTCTCAAGCATCATGCAGAGACTAATGCTTCCATTTTAACAACAATATGATCAAGTAATTTTCTTAGTGCTTAATTTCTCATTCTTAGGTACACAAACACTTGTGATCTTAATGTATATGTATGCTCAAATGAATTATGATTGGGTGAGAGATCAGTTGCAAACAATTAGCCTTATTAGAAGGATTACTAGTTTGCTTAGATTATCTCTTGTTTGAGAGGATTCCCAAAGTTCGGATTGTGAACTTTGGATGCTTGATTCGGGGTTAAAATCAAGGTTGTAAGATTATCCCTTTGTCCTTAAAAAGAAGAGATTCTTAGTGAATTTGAGAAATCTTTAATGGGAAGCTAAGGTAGTGGATGTAGGACTTGGAGTTAGAAGTCCAAACCACTCTAAATTATTATGTTCATTGCTTTATCTTTTTGCTTCCACAACTAACACCCAAATTAACACTTCTACACAACTTGATAAGCTAAATCAGTTGTCCATCGAACACCTTCAAGCCTAAAAAAATCTCTTATGAATTTGATATTAACCCGGTCCCAAAACAAGTGAGACTCAACTTAGATCAGTACTAAATTGTGCAGCTCAAAAGTCTAAGGGTGTGCATTATTCAGTTTTAAATGAATTAACCGAACGAATCGAAATTATTTTGGTTAATGATAAGTGTCCAAAAGTATTATTTTTATTACCTTTTTACTCTTATTATTGTTAGAATTAAGTATAATATTAGTTGCATTATTTATCATACATACATACATATTTACATAATTTCCTTAGTTTGTGTATTTAATTTATATTTTGGTTAATTTTGTGGAAAAAAGATATTGTGGTTGTGTGTTTCCTTAGTTGTAGGGATTTGATGCCAATTTAAATCACAATGAGATAAAGTTGATTTCAAAAGACATGGAAAGATTCTAGGAGATAGGATTTGATATGGGAAATAAATATTTAAATTTGAAATCTCTAAAGGGATAATTATCTCTTTAATATTTAATTTCTAATCAAATTCTTATTACATAAATTGACCAAGCAAGATCCTATAAAAAGGGAAGATGTCGTCCAAAGCAAAGAAGGCTGGATCGAGCGATTGAGAGCAAGAGAGCAAGGAGCTATCGTCTTTTTCATCTTAATTTTCTCTTGTTTTATTCGAGTGATGAGAGGATTATTTGTTGAATATTATTGCCCAACCATGAACTAATTTAAAGTTGGCTTGGGTTATTCTTTTTTATGAATTGATCTAGTTTAAATTCTATTTAAGTTTGTGGTGTGTTCTTAATTAAGGTTTGTCTATTCTTGGTGTTAATTTGGTTTACGAGAGAATTGGGAAATGACCTCGATAAACGATTCATTTATCCAGATTCAGGAGAATTAGATTCACGAAACGAATAGGTATGGTTCGATCCAAGTGCGAGAGAACTAATTCGGCTTAGGGATAAGTGCAGGATTTCAACGGCTAAAAGAAGCGCAAGAAAGTTGTTGTTCACTTTTGATTTACGCAGGGATGTATCGTCAAAAGTTGTGCAATTAACAACGTCTCAAGTTAGGGATAACGGGGACCATTGAAGAACGCTTTGCCAAACCTTGAGGATAGTCGCTCAACTTGCCCGAACAATTCTCTTAGTTGCAATTGCCCAAGAATTCGGATGAACTGACTAGGCAATCTGACTAAGCCCAATTGTCAAAACAATTGAGTGGTGCAAGCACCCACTTACGAGGAAGAATTCACTCAACCGTTATTTCATAATTCAAGATAACCCAGCCTAATCCATCTCATTGATTATTCCAATTTATTTTACTTGTTTATTTTTATTATTTAATTTCATTTAAAAATCAATTCTCTAAACAATTGTGTCTTTATTTTCAGTGCAAGAAATTAGATTCCGGAAAAAGCACCAATCCCTGTGGAGACGATAACTTTCTATACTATAGCTTGAAACGTGTACACTTGCACGTATTTTCGAAGCACACAAAACACACAATAGTTAACTTGGTTGATTAATTTTAGGTAAATTCGGTTAACAGTATTTTTTTTAATTCGATTATCGGTTAATTCAGTTCGAAACTGGTTAATTAGCTGAATTAACCAAAATTATAATATATTAAATATTATATATATTATATATTTTTTTAGTTATTTAACTTTTAAAAATTATAAAATGTTCATTAAATTTTTTATATTATAAAATGATCACTAATTTTTTATCAAATTAATTAAAATAAAAGTTTAGTGAATAAAAAATTATTTTAGAATAATTTAGTGATCTATTATGTAATTTAATCCAAATTAACTGATATAATTTTAGATCAATTAATTTAATTATAAATAATTTGATTCGGTTAACGGTTAAAGTTTTAAAAATTTCAATTAATTCAATTTAGTCACCGACCGAATTAAACCGAACGCACACTCTTTAGAAAAGTCTAGATTATTGAAAATATTGGTTGAAAAATATTTTCTATTTAAAATTGCCTTGATTATTATTTTTATTAAATTAGGAGTACTTATTTATTTCTTATACGCTTCCTTCTAGAAGGATAATCTTACTCAATTTCATTAAACGGTTATTACCTTTTCTATTTTAGAAGTTAAGAACTCAACTTTCTAGACACCGATGAGTGTATGGGCTTGGCTCATTGTTGAGAAATTATTTGGGTATGGGTATGAGTATCTGTTCAAATTCTCCCGCTACCTCATCTGAAAAAAAAAATATTAAAATTATCCACCAAATCATACAAAAATCGATTATTTATTTATTCAGAAAAAAACAAATTTTAAAATTAAATTTATAGGAATCAACTATCTTTTAAACTTTTGATAAATCAAATCCACTCATTTAATTATTTGAAAAACAATGCAACAACGATTTAAAGTGAGTCATTTAAATTTTAAAACTAGTATACTGATCGAAAAGATAAGACTTTTACATTCAAAATTAAAAAGTAAATCATAAATTTAAATTATATCTTAAATTCAAAATCTTTAAATTTAAAAAAATATATGATATAAATAGAAATACAAAAAAATTATATTCGACTGCAATGAACTCTAAATACTTTGTCCTTAAACTGTAAATTAATATTTTTTGGGGAGATAATTTATATTTTTTTAAAAATGTTGTATCGTAAACATATTCCTTTTTCTTCAAATAAGTGTGTTCAATGCATATACTTCAAATATTATTTGAATTAAATAATAATTAAATTATATTAAAAAAATAATTTAATGAATAAAAATTCTTCAAATATGTATTTCAACAGGCCTTGAACTTTGCTTTCAATGATTACTTAATATGCATTTTAAGTTTAAGACAGACATAAATGGTCTGCCTTGAACAATGTGTGTCGGTTTAGAGGTGCCGGAGCCAACATCCTTGATGCTGGTGCTGGATATATATATATATATATATGATAGACTGCATCTCATAGTGTTTGGAAACAAAGAACATATGGATAGAAAAGCTTACCAACTTTTTTATTATGTTCTTGATAAGAAATTAAGTATAATTTGTTATGTACTAAAAATTTTTATCGTTTTTGAATAAATTAAGTTTTTTATTAGGAAAATAGGTATGTACAGAAATACTTACTGTTAGTTGAGTTCTTTTGAGTTTGGACGATCTCGTGTAAGAAATTTGATACCTACCCTTTTTATTACGTTTTATGTAAGAAACTATGTGTAATTTATAATAATTTATGTACTTATTAAAATTTTCATCGTTCTTGTAATAAATTAGGTTTTCTTATAGGAAAATATGTACATACATAAATACTTACCTTAAGTTTAGCTCTTTTGAGTTTGAGTGATCTTGTATAAGAAATACGGTACTTATCGTTTTTAGTATAATTTATAATAATTTATATACCTATTAAAATTCTCACAGTTCTTGTAATAAATTACCTACCGTTTTTATTACGTTTAGGTAATAAATTATGTATAATTTATAATAATTTATGTACGTACTAAAATTCTCATCGTTTTTTAACAAATTATGTTTTTTTTAGAAAAATATGCATGTACATAAATACTTACTCTAAGTTTAGTTCTTTTGTGTTTGGATGATTTTTTGTAAAAAATATAATATCTATTTTTTTTTTTAGATTTTGTGTAAAAATTATGTATAGTTTGTAATAATTTATGTACGTACTAAAATTTTCGCCGTTCTGATAATAAATTAGATTTTTTTAGTAATATATATATATATATAAATGCTTAAAGTTTGGGTGAACTCATATAATACGATACTTATCAAATAATTTATATATCTATTAAAATTTTCATTATTATTGTGATAAATTAGCTTTTCTAACAGAATAATATGTATATTCATAAATATTTATCCAAGTTAATTTTTCTTTAAATTTAGATAATTTTGTGTAAAAAAATTAATCCGTAGCATTTTTATTACAAGAACCTATATATAATTTATAATAATTTATTTATATAATAAAATTCTTATCTTATCGTAATAAAGTTTATAATAAAAAATTATTGTAGTAAAATAGATATGTATATAAAAAATTATGTATTTGGCCCTAAGATTATTATAATTTTTATTACAATTATTCTTTTTTTTTTTATGTCTTGTCATATGGATTTGGCCCTAAAAATTGTGTGGTGAGATTTATAGCCAGATGACATCTGAAATCCTCATCCCTATCTTTATCACCTACGGACCCCATTTGGTCTTATCGACATTACTTGCATCACACCCTCCAACGTTGAACTGAATCTATTCTATACACACTTCCCAAACACATAAGTTCAACTGAAGGCCGACATTAAAACTCAGTTCAACTGATTTAACAACCCAACCAAAATATACATGGATTAAAATACCATAACAGATTCAGAAACACAACTTCGTGCATGAGAAAGATAATTAGACTATTAAACTATACATCAAGGCAAGACAAATGCCTTCATTTATTTGATTTTGGAACCTTCTTTCACCACTTTCCATTCAGCCCTCTTGTGATGCGAGTGTTTCCCTATGACGCACTGCTTCACAAATTGCTTGATTCCTTTCTTCTGACCTTTCTTATCCACATGACTCGCTTCTCTCCTCTTCTCCTCTTCTATTTCTTCCTCCAACTGCACAAAAAGCTGACTCAGAACAAGAACATCGTCGTCAAGTTAGATGGTTAAGATACTCAAGAGTGATTTCAGGGTGAACGAAGAAATTCATGTTTCAGGGTTATGATTATATATAATATACACCTTTAGTAGGCGGTCCTCTGCTTGTTCCAGACGCTGAATGAGTGTTCCTTTGACCTGGGTCTCCACCATCACATGTTCCATAGGACGGCAGTACCTCTCAAGAGTCTTGGAAGTCGGCGAGAAGTCGATCGACGATGGATGACCGTCCGTACATGTGCTGGTCAAAGTCCCACTTGATGGGGTCGATGCACCGGAGCTCCTTGGACTGGGAGACCTGTTGTAATGGCTGTTATTGTTATGGCTCCCTCTCATTTCCTCCAACTGCCGTAGCTGCCACCATCAATATCATATCAACGTTATATAAATCATCAACATGCAACAGAACAAAACGTTCCGGGAGAATCTCCGACCAGAGAATATCTTTGAAAACGTCGTCCAGAGTTCAGACCGAACGACACTTCAAAGATTTCTTTCCATCGTTGAAGGAATCATAGATTTCCAAAATAACTAATTAGTCTAAGGCAGCATGCATGCATGCAAATGGAAAATAAAATAAAATACATACCATGTTGTCTAATCGATCCAGTCTAGACAGAACTGGTTCTTCACCAATGATGCCCATCGAGATTAGGTTAACTTTCCGAGTTCACAGGAAATGAATTTGATGAACTTGGTGAGGAGAGAACTAACTCGAGATGTGTCTTAAAACCAATAGTGATGATATATAATGTAAGAAAATGTTTATATATTGTATGATTGATTACACGTGGGCGTTTCCTAGCAAACTGTTGCATGTGTCACCAGTAGAACGCTGCACGTGTTCGAGCAATGAGACGATAACCATATTGTCAGGAAATCAAGATGGATAACGATAACTGATAAAATGCACGGCATGCAATGGATGTGGGGTGAACACGTGGACAATGCAGACAGTAGCTGTTTGTTTGTATGTTTGTATAATTGTACGTATTGTCCGTTTTTTCCTTCTTTTGACGTTATTGTAAAACAAAGCCAGCCAAAAACCTGGAATTCTACGGGTAAATGTTAAGGCATCGTTCGCATCATTTGATTAGAAACAGAATGACAGACTCCAATGGCTTCTACACTAAAACATGGTTTGCATATATACACTTTAATAAATAGCAGTATTTTCCAGAGGCTGTAATAAGTCATGTCCACAATGTTACTTCACACACTCCTAATAAAACAAGATACATACAGCCTATATATATATATATATATATATATATATATTGCACGATGTACAAAATGCTACAATGGAGAGATGGATGATCTCCCGGAAGGTGGAAGCGTGGAGCAACTTACCAAAGAATAGACCCCAGGATTGATAACCACTGTTGATGGCATAGGAGATTCTAGCAACAACCCCGACTGAGTTCACGATAAGGAGAGTGGTTGGTGGATGAGAAGGGTTGTCCATTTGAGCATGTAAAGTTCGGCAACATCGACGTGTTCATCTTATGCTTTCGATGTAACAGTGAAGTTACTGTCAATACCCAACCAATTGATAAGGCTAGGAGCATACATGCAAACGAAACATGGATTATGTAGAAGAGACTAACCTGTAGTATAATGGACTTGTTAGCCAGCAGGCAATGCGCGATACATGAGAAGAAGAATACAGTGACTGGAATCTGGATAGATGGTAGTGTTGACACATGAACCGTTCAAGCCAACTTCAGCCTGCCACAATAATCATACCTGATAGGGCAATGCCTACTTAAAAGAATTTCCACAGAACCAAGGACCCATCGAAACATTTGGTTCAGACGATCTGAAAGGATAATAGGATCAGACACTTAAAAGGGTGGTCATTTTGGCATGTACAAAATTGACTACCAACCATGGGCATGGATATTGAATCCTGTAAGAATATCTTCTATAACAGAATCATAGATCCAACCAATCTGCAGGCAAAAGAAAACATGACAATTTAACTCCATTATGGCAGAATGAAGGGGAACGATTTTAACAAGATGAAACGAAAATACATGCATAGAGGACAAGAAACAACCCTATACACAACAAAAATTGAAATTTAAAATGGAATAAAAAGCAAGCATTTGGTCAACTTCCCAGATCAGAAACATATTTCTAAAATTCAAAACTGAGTTTCAAATACACAGATAATCACAGATGTAGGACCACAAAACAAGCTCATATTCATCTATGCAATTTATTGGTTATTATTCTATAGTCTTTCTTTTCTTCTTATAAATTCCCCAAAAAATAATTTTTAAATAATTCAGTTCGCTACTAAGTACTAACATAAACTCAATAGTCATGAAATCCAGCAATCACTTTTATGTGTTAAGTAATCTCACTATTTTGAATATTTCAGGTGCAGTAAAAAAAGGAGAAATAGTCCAAATTTTATTTATAAAAAAAAGGGGGGGAAGAACTGACCTCACTTCACCAATTGGTTTTGTCCTCATATCCAAAGCTGATAACATTAATTGCTTACTTAAGACGTGCTTCGGCGTAGCAGACGGTGCAGCAGCACCATTCTTCGTAAGCGTAGAGGCAACAAAAGCTGCCAGAATGACCAAAACGTTTGTCTAGGCTCATTTATGACACTAGTAGCGACTCCTCATCATTGATGATTAAAACCAGAACCTAATTTCACGAATAACAAAGTAGGATATGGATGGGACTTTTCCTCATTAGGCCAAAACAGGCATGAAGCTAATCATCAGCCCTGAACTTAAAACACAAGTGTTTAGTTTACTTTCAACACCCTCCTCTATATCATTTATACTGAATCCTAGGGAATATCAACAGGCTTGCCAGATTTCTTATTGGCTAATCCTATTTTACTTCATTTTGAACTTTTCTTCCGTTACCTGCAGAGAGTGATGTAGACTAGGGGTGTTTAAATCCGGTACCCGGTTATTTGGGTACCCGAAGTACTGGGTATCCGGATCTTCGGATAGTTAAACTTTTGGCCCGTGTTTGACTTGAATTTTCCGAGTATCCGGTATTTTGGGTACCCAAATACCCGGTACTCGAAAATTCGGGTAGTCGGGTACTCGGTTTTTTAAATTTTTTTTTTTATAAAATTTTAAATTTAATTTTAAAAAATATACAGAAATTTAAAAATTTGAATTTTATAATCCAACATTGAAATATAAAATTTTAAAACAATAGTTACATAATTTAAACATAAATTTCAAGACCTAAATTATAGAATCTAATTCGAAACAAAACATAACGTCGAAAGGAATTTTTTTAAAAATATTTTTTAAATATTTTTAATTAGTTTATTTATTTTAATATATAAAAATTAATGATTAAATAGTAAATAATCTTAAGTTGATTTTCGTATTCATCAATGCATATACAAAAATAGTGTATATCTAAATGAGTAAAGTTCGAATTTTGTTAACTCAATAAACTAAATTTATAATTTACAATGAATCTTAATTTTATTTTTTTAGAATGAGTCCCTAATTCTTTTTTAAAAATAAAGTTTGTGGGATTGAGATTTAGAAATTAGATTGTTTGATATGGAAATATAATAATATAAGTATATTTTGTTTAAATAATAATAATATTTAAAATAAATAAAAAATAAAAAAATTAGAACCGGGTACCCGAAAATTTGTAATTTTGTGACTCGGACCCGACCCGAAAAATGACGGGCCGGATACCCGACCCGGACCAAAAAAATTTTCAAGTAAATACCCAATTTTTTATGTTCGGTTAATCGGATAGTCGGATGGGTCATTCGGGTCGGGTATTTTTGAACACCACTAACGTAGACAGCACCCCTGCTTTTCTTAGTTTTCTATACTTGGGCTTAAGTGGAGGTTCATATCCACATAAAGCAAACAAATTGAAGACACATCCCATTAGACATAAACAGGTCGTCAAGTGCCATCCAGACTCCTCAACTTTAACTATAATTTTACATAGTATAAGATGTGTCAACAGGAATTCTATTGCTAGTATGTTCTATAAAAAGCTGACACACAACAATAATTTAGGGTCTAATTACTGAGTTTTGATTGCCAACATCTTCCGAAATACTTTTGCCGGGAAGCATAGAGAAAAATAACAAAAAGTTAATAAATTAACCAGCAGGAAAAATGATTCTCCAAACTTTTTCAACAGAATAACATATTCCAGAAACACAAAGTAAAACATTTAATTTCATCTAATTGTAAAAGACAGTTGTACAAGAAATAATTAGAAATAAATGTAATAAATTGATGTTTTAGTCATACCTCTCCCATGGAATGAGGTCAAATTCATACTGACCTTTTCAGCATTTAGCCAGAAAGCTGTGGACTGTGTAGCAGAAACAAAAGTGTCATGCACAACTATAATAAAATTTGCCTAGAACATCAACTATCAATCAAAACCCATTCATATTAAAAAAATAAAAATAAAAAAACAAAAAAAAAAAACTTATACTAAGGCTTTCACGTGCCAGAACCATGACAAAGCACTGAATCTGCACAAATATTACTAAAAAGAAAAGACATTCTATCACACTAACATGGAAGATTTAAAATCCATTACATTCGTTCAAAGAAATTTGAAAAATTAAAAATTTTCAGATAATATGAATACGACAAGAAGTCCGTGATTTACCTTTTCGTTCATTCATCACTTCCTCAATTTTCTAATTATAGGAAGCCATGTCAGTATCCATCCCCATTGTAGTATAGGCAACGTTGTCAGGCAAAATACCATTCCTTTTCATTTCAGTGAACAACTCCTGCACTCTGTTAGTATCACCAAGTCTTTGGTACCCAGCAATTAGAGCAGTATAAGTCACCACATCAGGGTTGATATCTTGTTTTTTCATTTCATCAATCAACAAGTTGGCCAAATCCATACGATGTACATTGCAAAATCCATCAATTAGACAGGTGTAGGTAACAACATTGGGAGAATATCCCCTTTGCACCATTTCTCTATATAAAGCCCAAGCCTTCCCCAGATCCCTAACTCTACAAAATCCAGCTATAACAGATGTATAAGAAATAGTATCAGGAATCAAACCCCTTTCTATCATGTCCTTAAACAAATTCCATGCTTCATACATGTTTCTCCTCTGGCAGAATATGTTGATAAGAATTGTATATGTAAAAGTAGTTAGTGTGACCTGAAGCTTTAACATTCTATTGTACAACACCAAGGTCTTCTCTAAGTTCGACTGCTTAGCAAATCCATCCAATAGGATGTTACAATGAGCATCATGAAAAGTATCCATTTTAAGTATTTGTGGAAGAAGTTCCCAAGCTTTGTCGACACTGTTTTGCTTGCAAAGCCTCTTCATAATTCCATTATATGTATAAGAGTTGGGAAATATGCCAAACTCATGCATTTCATTTATAAGTTTCAAAGCATCCTCCGTATGACCTTCATTGCAATACCCGTCGACAATTACATTGAAAGTGAAGACAGTAGGTAAGACACCACTTTGCAGCATGATGTTGAAAAGGTCCAAGGCTTTATCCAAGAGCCCCTCCTTACAAAATCCATGAATCAGCCAATTGAAACTGTTGGCAGTAGGAATTAAGCTATTGTTGATCATCTCATTGAAAAGTTCCATGGCAGAATCCAGATCACCTTGAAGACAAAAGCCCTTGAGCAAGACACAGTAAGCAACCAGGTCATATTCATATCCAGAAGTAGCGAGATTACGGAACAAATTCAGTGAAACATCTGCCAGCCCTTTCTTACATAGCCCATCAAACAGTGACGTATAAGTAACAAGTGAAGGCTTCAAGCCATTATGTACCATCTCCTCAATCAAATTTAGACCTTTCACAGCTGTAATCACCGGTATAGGTCCGGGGAGTCGCCACCAATCATTTTTACGGTGCGATTGGAACACCAAATATTAAGTCTGCGAACCAGAGCAGATTCGGAAGTCTGTTACGCGTGGGTAAGGGTGAGCATCCCCACAACGCCGAAAATTAGCACCTGTCGGTTACAAGATATTTCATATGAACGAAAATATTAACTCGGTATTTAATTAACATTGTGATCCCATATTTTAAGTAATAAAACTAATTAATATTAATAATAGTAATAAAACATTGTTAACGAATATTAATCATAACAAAAACATAAAAAAATTATAATAATAATATAATATATAATTTAACTATAGTCATAATAGTAAGAAAAGTAATGTATGCGTCATTCATAAATAATAAAATTATATTAACAGAAATAAAATTAAATAGTAATAATATAATATAATATAATATAATATAATATAATATAACTAATAATAATATATAATATGTTAAAGAAAATAAGTAAATAACGAAAAAAAATAATATATTTATAATATATTAATAAGATACTAGAACCTGATTAATAACATATAAACATAATATAATAGTTATAGTAAATAATAAAACAGTGATGAAATTGAATAAAAATGGAAATATAAGGTTAAAACATAAAAAAGGTGACTAAAATGCAAGGATACGCAAATTGGTAGGCCAAAACACAGGCGCTCTGAAAGTTCAGGGACTGCTCTTGCAATTATCCCTCATTTCCAGGTTAACACGCGGGTCTGGGTCTGGTAACGGGTCTGGAGTCGGGTATCCATGCTCAAAACGACGTCGTTTTGGCCTTTAAAGACCGACGTCAAAACGGCGTCATTTTGGTGATATAATAAATACCTATTTTTAGAAGCAAAATCATCATCTCCCTCATTTATTTTGTCTTCTTCAAAACAAAACACAGAGCTTTTATAAGCTCTTAAGCTCTCTGGAAATTCGGTGCCGGACCACCACTTATCGTCGCCGGCCACCGCTTCGGCCGTCGTCGCCGGTGACGGAAGTAAAAAAGGTTACACTTTTCCGAAGCGTCTCGATGCCCTCGTCTCGAATTCGGCCTCAGATTTTCAAGAAAATAAACGCACAAGCGTAGATCTACAAAAAGATAAGTTTCGAATATCAATATTTTTTTTTACCTTTTCTCACTCTCGGTTTCACTCTGATCTCCTTCTCTATTTTGTTTGTTTCGATTTGGATCTGGTGTTTGGTATTGTTTTGGACTATTTTTGAACGGTTTTTGGTTCAAATTTTTTTGTTTCTATTCGATAATCCGTGTAAAAAGGTACAATATATGTTTCCAGTATTTATATCCCGGATTTTACACTAAAATAATGCAAAATATCCATGCTTTTGCATTTCAGATATGATATTTCTTTAATGTTTGCAGGTCTTGATATGAAGCTTGGACGGTGGAGTCAGAGGTGGGCGGTGGAGAAAACGTGGGCGGTGGCCGTTCTGATTGACCAACGGGATCGCGACATGTGGCAACCACGTGGAATATGTTGTAAAAATGGGAGATGGTGGCGGCAAAGCATGGCAAGGATTGAAGCTGCTAGGGTTTGATGGTATTAGTTTTAGGGTTATTATTTGTGGGCTAGGTTTTGTTGGTTTAGTGGGTTAATAGGCTAGAATTTTTTTTATACTGGGTTTGTAATTTTATTTGAAACGGGTTATGAAAATGGGTTACTACAGCTGCCCCTCTTTGCTCATTGTTGTGTAACAGCAATAGAGCAAAGATAAAAAGGAACCCATTTTACCTGGTATGATTTCAGGGTTCATTTTTAGTAAGGTGAGGGTTCTTTTGGTAAAATTGGGGTTCTTCTGGCAAAGTTGGGGTTCTTCTGGTAAGTTTGAGGTTCTTTTGGCCACCGCTTCTTCTGTTGGAGTTCTTTGACTTGATCTGCTCCACCGCTCTTGCTTGCAAAATCTTTAAAATGATGATCCGTTGAGAAGAACAAAAGCTGCAGTTGATCCTTTGAAGGAGACAAAATAAACTTGACTTGCTACGACACTGATGACGTTGCCATCTTTGGAGAAAACTTGATCTAGCTGCAACATTGACAAATAGGCAAGGGCCACCAAGCTGGATCCAGTTGCATCCGATCTTTCTTCTTTTTTTATTTCTCTAATAAAGATATAATATCCATAAATACAAAATTTGGTCTAGTTATACCATTAACGGTAAAAACTCTATTGGTCAAAATGTGATATGGTTACGCCATCAATGGCAGAAGGAGAACTTGTTTGATTTGATCGAAAATGCAGAACCTGAAATGTAAGGTTGAATCTTATCCACACCATCAACGGAGGGGTAAGATAAAATTTTAGCAACTTGGATCCTACTTCGCCATCAACAGAGAAGCAGGATTGAAGCAGAATTGAACTTCGGTGATTTAGATCTGGCCATACCATCAACGGGGACAAGATCAAATTTCAGCAATTTGGACCCTATTACGCCATCAACGGAGAAACAGGATCAAGTTGGATCTATTCACTCCATCAACGGAGAGGTAAGATTAAGTCTGAATCATACTGCACCATCAACGGAGAAGCATGATTGGGCTGGATCTGGCCACACCATCAATAGGGACGAGATCAAATTCGTAATTTGGATCCTACTGTGCCATCAAAGGAGAAGCAGGACCGAGTTGGGATCTATCCACCCCATCAACGGAGGGGTAAGATAAAATTTCAGCACCTTGGATCCTACTCCATCATCAACAAAGAAGCAGGATTGAACTTCAATGATTTAGATCTGACTATAACATCAACGGAGACAAGATCAAATTTCAGCAATTTGGACCCTATTATGCCATCAACGGAGAAACAGGACCGGGTTGGATCTATCCACTCCATCAACGAAGGGGTAAGATCAAGTCTGGATCACACTACGCCATCAACGGAGAAGCATGATTAAGTTGGATCTGGCCACACCATCAACGGGGATGAGATCAAGTCCGTAATTCGAATCCTATTACGCCATCAACGGAGAAACATGACCGGGTTGGATCTATCCACTCCATCAACGAAGGGGTAAGATCAAGTCTGGAAGATTTGAATATCTGATTCGAATGTGTCTTCAATTGATATCATGTATCTTCTTTGCATTTTTCCCAAATGCACAGGGATCAACGGATTTGATTTGCCTTTACCGGTAGCCGTTTGCTCGGGCTAGCTGTACCATTACTCTGGGTATAATCAGTTGGTACCAAGGATTTAATTCCTTGACCATTCATAAAAATGGATTTCAATGGACGTTTGAATGGTCCTATCAATGCATTTTTCCCAAATGCACAGGGATTAACGGATTTGTTTTGCCTTTACCTGTAGTCGTTTGCTCCGGGCTAGTTGTACTATTCTCCTAGGTACAATCAGTTTGCACCAATCACAAGATTGGAATTTTTTCAAAGGATTTATCTTCTTTCGACCATTTGCGAAAATGGATTTTAGAAGGACATTTGAATTGTCCAATGCCTTGTTTATGCATGTCTTTTTCGATTTTTTCATTTTATTTCTCATCATCATTTTTTCATTTTTTGAATTTTTCATTTTTTCAAAATCGCTTTGATCCATATGTATCGTCAGGAAAAATGAAATCTGCATGAAGATTCAATCTTCAACATAGTTGTCGAAAGAGCAAGGTTCTAACAAAATTGATCCACCACCATTGACAGAGGCAATATTTGAGAAAAGTTATTTCTGCTACACCAGGATGGGTAGTCGTGACCTGAAAACAAAATAAAATTTTAGTTAGTAATTCTTCAAAATTTTGGAAGTCATTACCTGAATGTTTGCAAGTTTCTGCATATTTAGCCTTCTCGAGGCCAAAGGTTGGTTATCGCGTTGATGCCCTATGATTGAGGTCATTCGGTCTCTTTTGCGGACCTGTTTGTTTGTACAAGCAAAAATATATATATCATGAATGCTTATAACTTGATGCGAAATCTAAATGCATGGCGTCTAAATGCAAAATGCTTGAATGTATGAATGACATGATTTTTCAAGGGGTGCCCCTGATTCCGCTGATCATAATGGAAGATGCTTGAACTTCTCTAATTTGACCTCCTTTTCTCGAAATCTTTTCTCAAAATGGATGCCCCAAACAAATTTTAACAATCTGAACCTTTAAAGTGCAGGAATTCATATGGTCATGTTGCTCTGTTAGGTTGTCGTTATCTTCTGAGTTTAGTCTGCTCCATATTCATTCTCAAAGTATTACACAAAACAAAATATATTTTCATTGTAACTTTTAGTTTTAGACCCTTACAAAAGATTTTTGCTGCCATTGTGCTTAAGCTAGTCAGATAGTTCACAAAAACATCTCATTGGAAGAGATGAAAACAACAAGTGACCTACTATGGTCAAGGTAGAGCGATATTAGGCATAGTTAATTTTTGTATAACCCAAAAAACAACAACATAGTCGCTCTTATTTGGTGTCTTCATGTTTCGGCATGGGATCATTATTCATGGTAGTTTCAGCTGAGTCGTCGAATCTTATTACTCCGAGCTTGATAAGCTTTTCCACTAGCCTCTTGAAACCGAAGCAATTTTCCATTGAATGCCCCACTTGTCCTGCATGATAATCGCATCTTGCATTGGCATCATACCATTTCGGAAAAGGGGGTTGTACCGGGGCTTGATAAAAGGGCGACACCAAGTGTTTATCATACAACTGTTTGTGTAGATCCCCATAAGACATTGGTAATTGAGTAAATTCTTTCTTTTCAACATTTTTTCTCTGACTGAAATCTTGGTTTGAGGAGTTATAAGTATCAGTAGTTGTAGGTTCTGTCACCGTTACAGGCTTGGAATAATTGACACTATAGATTCCTAAAGAGTTCACTTCATTATCCTTCTTCCCATGTGTCGACCTTCTGTGGAACGAACTTCCACCGACATCAATTCTGCCACTCTTGATGGCGTTCTCAATGAGCTCACCAGATAGCACCAGATCAGCAAAATTGGCGGTTGCATTGCCTATAAGGCGATCCAGGATTGGGCCTTCCAAAGTTTGGATGAATATAACCACCGTCTCTTTTTCACTAAGAGGAGGTTGGACTTGTGCTGCTACATCTCTCCAACGTTGTGCGTATTGTCTAAAGCTTTCGTTAGACATTTGTTTCATGTGTTGCAAAGTCAAGCGGTCTGGTACCATATCGCTAACGTGCTTATATTGCTCCAGAAAGGCCTTAGCCAAGTCTTTCCATAACTTTATCTGATAACAATTCAATTGATTGTACCATTTAGTGGCGGATCCCATTAAACTATCTTGAAAACAGTGTATCAGTAACTTGTCATCCCTGCCGTATCCTGTCATTCTTCGACAAAACATAGTAAGATGGGCTTGAGGGCAACTGGTCCCGTTATATCTTTTAAATTCTGGGATTTTGAATTTTGGGGGTAACACCAGATCTGGGATGAGGCTGAGTTCGTTGGCATTGAATCCAATGAAGGTGTCTTCAACCTCCATAGCTTCCATCTTTTCTTCAAGTCGTTTGCAACGCTCTTCAATTTCTTTGGAAGTCTCAATCTTTGGTTCGATCAACTGGTCTAATTCTGAGATAAAGTTTTCTGCTTGATTGCCCCCTGGTTTGGCTTCTGATGTGGAAGGTATGTTCATGGGGCCGATTGTGTCGGTTGGATGCAATGGTAACTTTCCTTTAGAAAAAACCACCTGAGGATGAGCCTCCGATGGTATCTTAGTTTGAAGAGGAGTAAAACCTGAAGGGTATATGAGATCTTCAATCATGTCAGCGGGATTTGCTCCTAGGTCGATAACAAAAGCGTCTTCTTGCTTGAATCCGAGCATTTGTGCTAGTTTCCCGAGCATTTCTTGTTGAGATCTTGCAATCTGGTCTTTCATTTCTTGTCGAGCCTTGGCTAATTGGTCTTTCACTTTTCGTGTTAAATCATCTTGTAGATCCTTCTGAGTCTGCTCGATTTTATCCAATCTATCTTCGTTCATCTTTTACGTCTTGAGTCGAGTTCTGTAGGGATGCTGAGTTTTCGTCTGGTCCAGTATTGCTGAGATAGGGGACCCCGAACATTAGTCCTGATGCTTTAAAAAAAATGGATGCATGTGAATGCATGATGCATGGCTTAAATATAAAAGTATCGATTCAAAAATGGTTCTCGATTTCCACCATTTTGCGTTTACGGGATTTGTTCACAACTTCGAATGTTGTATTAATATCTAGTATGCTAGATTTTCTCCCGACATATTTTAAGTTAAGAACCAATCGTGAATCGACACTTCATTCTCGTGATGTGCAAAAATTAAAACATGACCACGGTATTGATGCAAAATGAATGATTATGGTATATTATGATGCATTCAAGAAAGAAAAGAAATTAATTCACATTTGAGCAAATGAATAAATTAAATTACGAATATAATAACATTATATAATAAAGCTGTAAATAAAGACAACAAAGCCTAAAAGGTTACTAAAAAACGGACAGAATTTCGGCTTGATAGCTCTAAGGGTAGGCTTCTAGGTCTCACTATATGTGGTTTGGTTCTAAAAGGTACCCGAACAATACTTATTACCCTACTAAGGATAATAAGAACTATTCAGGGAGATACGTTTCTCTAAGTCTATGCGGAGACGCAGGTCTCACGAAGAGAAAGGGAAAAATATCCTGAAAGCAATTCACCATCCTACACGGAGGCGGAACCTCACAAAGGAGTGGTTTCATGCTCCCACTTAAACGGACAGAGCCCGGGTTGAGAGCTCATGAAATGGGGAGACCTGGAAAGACATTTAAAAACCATTGGTAAATATTTTAAATAAATAAAATAAAGTAAACGGGATCACAAAATTAAAAATAAACCGAATTTATATTTTTGATTCATTAAATAAAATGTAACCGATTTTGAGGCTCGAATCTCGAAAAAAAATCCCCAGCAGAGTCGCCAACTGTAATCACCGGTATAGGTCCGGGGAGTCGCCACCAATCATTTTTACGGTGCGATTGGAACATCAAATATTAAGTCTGCGAACTAGAGCGGATTCGGGAGTCTGTTACGCGTGGGGAAGGGTGAGCACCCCCACAACGCCCAAAATTGGCACCTGTCGGTTACAAGATATTTCATATGAACGAAAATATTAACTCGGTATTTAATTAACATTGTGATCCCATATTTTAAGTAATAAAACTAATTAATATTAATAATAGTAATAAAACATTGTTAACGAATATTAATCATAACAAAAACATGAAAAAAATTATAATAATAATATAATATATAATTTAACTATAGCCATAATAGTAAGAAAAGTAATGTATGCGTCATTCATAAATAATAAAATAATATTAACAGAAATAAAATAAAATAGTAATAATATAATATACACTAATATAATATAATATAAGTAATAATAATATATAATATGTTAAAGAAAATAAGTAAATAACGAAAAAAATAATATATTATAATAATATATTAATAAGATACTAAAACCTGATTAATAACATACAAACATAATATAATAGTTATAGTAAATAATAAAACAATAATGAAATTGAATAAAAATGGAAATATAAGGTTAAAACATAAAAAAGGTGACTAAAATGCAAGGATACGCAAACTGGTAGGCCAAAACACAGGCGCTCTGAAAGTTCAGGGACTGCTCTTGCAATTATCCCTCCTTTCCGGGTTAACACGCGGGTCTGGGTCTGGTAACGGGTCTGGAGTCAGGTATCCATGCTCAAAACGACATCGTTTTGGCCTTTAAAGACGGACGTTAAAACGACGTCGTTTTGGTGATATAATAAATACCTATTTTTAGAAGCAAAATCATCATCTCCCTCATTTATTTTGTCTTCTTCAAAACAAAACACAAAGCTTTTATAAGCTCTTAAGCTCTCTGAAAATTCGGTGCCGGACCACCACTTATCGTCGCCGGCCACTGCTACGGCCGTCATCGCCGGTGTCGGAAATAAAAAAGGTTACACTTTTCCGAAGCGTCTCGATGCCCTCATCTCGAATCCGGCCTCAGATTTTCAAGAAAATAAACGCACAAGCGTAGATCTACAAAAAGATAAGTTTCGAATATCAATATTTTTTTTTACCTTTTTTCACTCTCGGCTTCACTCTGATCTCCTTCTCTATTTTGTTTGTTTCGATTTGGATCTGGTGTTTGGTATTGTTTTGGACTATTTTTGAACGATTTTTGGTTCAATTTTTTTTGTTTCTATTCGATAATCCATGTAAAAAGGTACAATATATGTTTCCAGTATTTATATCCCGGATTTTACACTAAAATAATGCAAAATATCCATGCTTTTCTATTTCAGATATGATATTTCTTTAATGTTTGCAGGTCTTGATATGAAGCTTGGACAGTGGAGTCAGAGGTGGGCAGTGGAGAAGACATGGGTGGTGGAGAAGACGTGGGTGGTGGCCGTTCTGATTGACCAACGGGATCGCGACACGTGGCAACCACGTGGAATATGTTGTAAAAATAGGAGATGGTGGCGGCAAAGCATGGCAAGGATTGAAGCTGCTAGGGTTTGATGGTATTAGTTTTAGGGTTATTATTTGTGGGCTGGGTTTTGTTGGTTTAGTGGTTAATAGGCTAGAATTTTTTTTTTTGTACTGGGTTTGTAATTTTATTTGAAATGGGTTATGAAAATGGGTTACTACATCACCTCTTTTACAAAACCCATCAATCAAAATGCTATAGCTATGAGCATCTGGTGATATTCCAGAATTCTTCATTTCTTCTAAAACCTTTGATGCTTCATATGGTTCACCTTTTTGGCAAAACCCATAAATAACAGCATTATAACAGAAACTATTGACAGGTTGGTTTCTAGATCTCAAAAACTGAATGAAATCTAGGGCAAATTCAACATGACCAACACTACATACCCCATAAATATATGTACTATATGTTACAACAGAAGGGTTTATCCCATCTCCCTCCATATCCACCATAAGTTGAGTTGCTTGTTCGATGTCTATATTCCTCCCATGATATCCTTTGCAATAAAAGTTCATAATCGTATAGGTGTAAACATTAGGTGCTGGCCCAGAGTTCTTCATTTCTCCAAACAAATTTCTCACAATTGCTCCTCTGTTTGCTTCAACTAAACACTTGAGCAAGAAGTTGCACGACATAATATTTTGTTCAAGCCCGATTTTTTTAGCCTGCACGAAAATGTCTACACCATTCTCAAGCATCAAATCGGATGCAAACACCTTGATGAGCACATTGAAGACGCATGTTGATCGATGGACATGCTCGGGCGAATCTAACAGATACGGTAATAATTCAAACATATCATTCTTAGCTAGTTTGCAATAGCAAACAATATCTCTAAGAAAGGCATGTGCTTCCATCTGCATCCCTGTCATAGCAAATATATGCACAATGATCCGAAAGGTGTATATTGAATGATCAAATTCATACATCTCTACAACATTGTGAAAACTAATTTTCCTTGCAGCTAACCAATTCAAAGACTTAAACACCCTAACAACTATGGGAAAAAGCCTAGGGTTTCTACAAAATTTGGACTTTGTATCTGGAACTCGAACTTCTCCAACTCCACTAATCTCACTTTCAAATTTAGGACAACATTCAAAGTCATGCTCTTCCAACAACAATGCAGATGAAGAAGCATAATATACCCTTAAAAGACATTTCTTGTGTCCAACAACAATTTTTCGAAGTAAACCGCATTGAACAAAACATGATTTTCAATAAGACCAAATACCCATTAATACCCAGACTAGAAATCACCACATAATGTTTTCTCCCGTAGGATAGGCCACCATTGAAACACCCTCAGTACCATGCTTTGGGGTGTAACGAGTCAAAATGTTAAGAGAGTTGACTAGTAAAATACAGTAGATGAAACGGTGAGTTTTAGTGGATTATTAGTAGGGTGCAAAACGTTGTCGTTTGACAGCCCTAAAATATATATTCTGAGATCCTGTATTGAGGAAACTATCGATTGAATGAAAAACTAATTCTTGTTCTTCAGATTCGTACCGTTACAAAGGCATCAGAGCCAATTTGATCTTATAATGGGTGATAGAATTTCACATACACCCAGACCAACGGCTTTGGAATGGCAGCAAGAAGTTTCGATTTTGCAGTCATCGATCAATAGTTTTGAGCGCAGTTTGGATGATAAGTTCAATGCTTTTCAAGCCCAATTTCTAGAGGATTCTCGTCAATTGTTGGAGAAGGCTTTTGAAAAAAAAAATCGATCTCCCTGATGATTTTTCAGAAAGCTGCAACAAATTGGAGAAGTCATCCATGGTGGCTGGTTTCGCAAATTCGATTGAAGTACAAGTATTTGATCAAATGTCTACTGCCTTATCACCAATTTCGGGAGTGGAAAAAATTGGAGAAATAATGCCAGTTGAGAAGGTGAGTAGTGATATTATTGTCGATATTCCAGTAACCAATTATATAGTTGATGAAAATGGTGATATAGAGAACACAAATAAGGAGATGGAATTTAAAATATCATCGGACATCAGTTTTGAGGTTAGGATACGATCGGCTATGATACAGGATGGGAATGAAATTCTTACTGTTGGGACAAACACAATGAGGCTAATGAAAGTAATTATCGAGAATGTTCGAATTCGATCCAAAGTACAAAAGATTTATGAGTTAAACTTATACCTTGTCCGTGTTCAACAAAAGATTTATGAAATGTGGGCAAATTTTACAAGGAGTACTACGAAGAAGAACATGGAATTGAAGAGTATAGATTGGAGAATTTGGAATTGGACTCGAAAGAAAAGGTTAATATATTCTTCATTGGCAGTTATCAATGCAACAAAACCTACATTGCCTATGAATTTTGAGGAGGTGACATGGGCAAAGTTGAAGTCAGCCATTAATGTTATATTTCTGAAACAACCAGATTCTTGTGATTTCGAGAAGTTTTACCAGGCTGTCAATGATCTTTGCCTGCACAAGATAGGAGGAATCCTTCATCAACGAATTGAAAAAGAGTGTGAAGAACATATATCGGCAACACTAAGATCTTTGGTTGGGCAAAGCCTAGATTTGGTTGTTTTCTTATCACTTGTTGAGAAATGCTGGCAAGATCTTTGTGATCAAATATTAATGATTTGTGGTACAGCCTTGTATCTTGACAGAACATATGTTAAACAAACCCCAAATATATGTTCATTGTGGGACATGGGCTTGCAGCTCTTCCGTAAACATCTTTCTATGGCTCCTGAAGTCGAGCACAAAACTGTTACAGGTCTTTTGAGAATGATTGAGGGTGAGAGAATAGGTGAAGCAGTTGATAGGAATGCACCACTTTTGAAGATGTTTACTGCTTTAGGTATTTACTCTGAAAGCTTTGAAAAACCATTCCTGGAGTGCACCACTGAGTTTTATGCATCTGAAGGAATGAAATACATGCAGCAAGCTGATGTTTCGGATTACCTGAAGCATGTAGAGATGAGGTTACATGAAGAACATGAAAGATGCTTACTCTACCTAGATGCTCTTACAAGAAAGCCACTTATCGCAACAGCAGAAAAGCAACTGTTTGAGCGTCATATTCCTTCCATTCTTGATAAGGGCTTTGTGATGCTGATGGATGGACATCGTGTTGATGAACTTCAGAGAATATACTCACTGTTTTCAAAAGTCAATGATGTTGAATCATTTAGGCAGGCGTTAAGTTCATATATTAGAAGAATTGGACAAAGCATTGTCATGGATGAAGAGAAAGACACAGACATGGTGTCTTCCTTGTTAGAATTCAAAGCTTTGCTCAATTCAATATGGGAAGAAAGCTTTTCCAAGAATGAGGCATTTAGCAACACCATCAAAGATTCCTTTGAGCATCTATTTAACCTTCATCAGAATCGACCTGCTGAGTTGATTGCAAAGTTTCTGGATGAAAAATTTCGTGCTGGTAATAAGGGTACTTCTGAAGAGGAATTAGAAGGCACACTTGATAAAGCTTTGGTTTTATTCAGATTCATCCAGAGAAAAGATGTCTTTGAAGCATTCTATAAGAAGGATCTTGTAAATGGAATTTATGTTAACATGGCACGGGGAATAGCGAGCAGGTTTTCTGTTGTTGGTATGCAGAGTGATTCGGTTGGATTAAATAGTAGGTCACTTCGAATGTTGAATTCTCATAGGATCCAGAATATGTCATCTACTTTCGAACATGATCAATTTGATGAACCAATTAAGGTGCTTTTTGACCCTAGAGATATTACGTTTGTACTCGTCGGCATGGAAACTATATTGTTGGTTCATATTTGGTTGTCAGTCATTGTCGGCATAGAAAAACTGTTGCCGGTTTAGATTTTAATTTCGATCAAGGCTAAAAGAGTTCTCGGAAATATTTGGTCTAATCATTTGAAAAAAAAAGAGATGATTACGGTTGTTCAAGAATTATTGTCATGGAAATTTTCTGTTAATCCTTGAAGACAAGGATTATTTGAAGACGAGAGTATTGTAACGAGTCAAAATGTAAACAGAGTTGACTAGTAAAATATAGTAGATGAAATGGTGAGTTTTAGTGGATTATTAGTAGGGTGCAAAACGTTGTCGTTTGACAGCCCTAAAATATATATTCTGAGATCCTGTATTGAAGAAACTATCGATTGAATGAAAAACTAAGTCTATCTTTTTTCCAAAATTTTCTGCTTCTGCTTCTCAATCTCTGCTCTTCTATCTTCCTTCTTAATTTTAATTCTTGTTCTTCAGATTCGTACCGTTACATGGGGTAGAAAAAAGAGCAATTACTTTAAATAATAACTAATAAGAATATGGAAACACAGAAAGAATAGAAAAGAACACGTTTCAGCAAGGAGTAAGAAATGAGCTGAAAATACCTCAATACAGATTACAGAGCACGTTATTTTGAGCCAAGGGTATGAAAAGGAGAATGATTTTGAAAAGGGTTTTGGTTCAACCCTTCCGAGTTGGGAGATTATAACTGAAAACAGCCACAGGCACCGTTTCGTGTCGGTTCAAAGAGAACTTGAGCTGAAACTGTTTTAGGGCTGTAATTTTCATTCCCTAATTATATTTTAAAAAACAACAAAACAATCAAACTTGCAAACTCAATTAATTTGTATTTTTATCGTTGTATATTTTATGGCAGTATTGAGTAAATAATCTAAATAGATTAAATAATTTAAGAAATAAAAATATATAAAAAATCTTTTAAAATTAAAAAAAAAACTACAATTAAGGAGAAGTGGTCATCTACAAATAGTAATTTGGATAAAAATTTCATTTATAAGTGATAAATCGTCTTGATTTATAATAATTTAATATTTTTTAATTTTATATTAAAAAATTTAATTTTTCCAGAATTAAATTATCCCGTGAATTATTTTAATATCATATTTTTCATACAAAATCTTCTCTCTAAAAACTACAAGAAAAGGACTTCTGTGGGACGAAAGAAGCAACCACCGAGGCTCGGTTCTGAATAGGGGTGTTTAATGAGTTGAACAATTCGTAAATTGCTTGAATTCGGTTAGATTAAAATTTAATAAACATTCTATTCGAATTAATTTGATTCGAATATGAATTCGACTCGAGAGTTTAATGAATTGAATCGAGTAAAGTCTAACTTGACTCGATAAATTTTCAAATAACTCATTAATATTTTTAAATATTTTTAATAATTACTTTAAAATTATTATTATTTTTTAAATAAATTTAAATAACAATTAGTAATTTGTAAAGTATTACTTTAGTTTTAATATGCTAGTTGGTGTATTTGTAAATTTTTAGTTTTAAATTTAGACTTTGAAAGTGCTTGTTATATATATATATATATGATATTTTTTGTTAAATTTGTTAAATCATGTTAATAATAAACTCATATAGTGTTATTGTAATGACCCGGATTCGGATCCGAGTGTCGGTTTAACCCGATGGGTTTGGGCTTTGGCTTTGGGCCACGGGTTAGTGTGGTTTGGTCTTAGTTTTGTTGGGCTTGAGTGGTTTAGGGCTTTAGGAGTTTTAAGTGGGGGACAATTTGGTAATTTTCTAATGAGGATGAGAGGGGTGTAAGGGAGAGTAATTTCTCCTGCAGAAAAACTGATTTTTGGTGAAGTCACCATTCTCTCTTTTTCTCCATCTTTCTTCCAAGTTCAAAAAGAAGAGAAAAGAGATAAAGGTGGAATCTTGGTAAGTTTTTGTTAGAATCTCGTTTTAGTGGTGAAGGGGATGTTTTAGAGGTGTTTATGATCTTTAAAACAAGGTAAGAAAGTGTGGGTTTGGTTTAGATGAAGGTTTTGTGGGGGTTTAGAGTGTAATCCGGGAAGGAGGTTTTAGGTGTCTAAATCTCAGTTTCTTGAGTTCTTTTTGTTATGAGAATCTCTCTAGATGGTGTCTAATGGTTAGGTTGTCTTCCTCTTGTAGAGAAACAAGTGGGAACACCATCTTCAAGCTTAGGAAAAGAGAAAGCTTAAGTGGGAAGAAGGAGTTCGTTTTTGCTGTTGCTTGCAAAAGGTTGGTACTCCCAACTTCTCTAATCATTATACATGTCATGGTAGATTACATAGTATATAGAATCCGTGTATGTATGCTTGATTTGCTTGGTTTGCTTGAAAGGGGTCTTTAATGGTGGAATTCGGACTTAAGTGTTAAAGGTCTTGAAAATGATGTTAAACTATCATAAATACTCCTAATAATGTGTAGGAACACTGTAGGATTGATTGGATCGAGTTTGGGAATGAATCCTAAGAAATTTCTAAGTGCAGACCTGCATTTCCTGCAGGGGGTATCGATACACGGGCTACCGGTATCGATACCCATGAGTGGGAATAGGCTAAGTGGCCAGGGGTATCGAACCATGGTTCGATACCGAGACCTCCAGTGGCAAAATAGCATCGATACCGGCATCGATGCTGCTGGGTTCCCTTTTGTTATCGATACCCATGGTTTGATGCCTTCTTTGGGTAGGTATCGAGGCAGGTGGTTCGATACCCCATATAAGGGTATCGATACCCCTGCGAAAGCTTGACAAGATAGGCATTGTTGAGGTTCGATAAGAGGATTAAAGGTTATAATGAATCTTATAATTAATGAAATGAATGGTTAAGTCAAGATTTAACGTATTTAAACCCTGAATGACTAAATTATGCTAAGTTTTGATATGTTTTGATGTGAGGATCCTAGGTGGATCGTTTGTGTGTGTTGAGTCCTTGTTTGATGGAAATCCGGATATCCATAAGTGTTGCAACACGTTGAAGGCAATCCGATGTAACATGCCGGATGATGTTTGAAGACATTTATTCCGAGTGTTGGGCGGCCTCACTCGAAGATGTTCGATGTAACATTCCGAGCATAGGGTTGGTTGGGCGGCCTCCACCCCTTTCCGAACGTTGGGCGGCCTCGTTCGAAGATGTCCGATGTAACATTTCGAGCATAGGATTTGAGGGCGGCCTCAATCTTGAGTGTAGGATCCCGATGCTGTGTGGACGTGGGCCTCACTCTTGTGTGTTATTTGTGATGAGACATGTATATGCTGTGTGCGATATTATACATTGTTTATGCCATGTGGTAGGCAAGCATGTTAGATCATCATATCATGCACGATATTTTATATGTTATGTTTTACTGCTTATGATATGCATGATGTTGGCCGAGTTCGGCGTATCCACTGAGCTTTTGTAGCTCAGCATTCGAAATATGTTTTCGTGCATAGGTTAGGTGAAGCCGGTTCGTGGAGCACCATCAAGGTTTGGATTTCAGCATCGACCGTGTTGTCAGAGTACTTGTATTAGATTTAGTGGGCTTGTACTATGTCGAACCCTATGTCATGTAACTCTGTTTATTTAATTTGGGTCGAATGTTTTTAAACGGTTTGTAATATGTTGGAGCTCTGGTTTCCTTAATTTATTTTGGGCTTTCATTTTAATTTAATGGATTTATGATTCGTATTTGGACTTAAATTTGATTTATTTGTTGGGCTCTTGAAAGGAAATTTGAAATACAGGTTTTGGGCCAGAGGCCCAATGTGACATCCAGGTCGGGTGTTACAGTTATTAAATTTTACTTTTAGTTAAAAATAAGATAAATTTTTAGTGAGCTTAACAAGTAATGAGTCAACCTTAACGAGCAACGAGTCGAGTTTAGCAACAAATTTTTTAACAAACACGAATTGAATATAATTTTAACGAGCTTAACGAGTAATGAGTCGAGTCGAACAATAAACTTTTTTAATGAACACGAATCGAACATTACTCAACTCGTAATCGACTTGCTCGATAAGCCCCTTAATTCTAAACTTGTCTTTTGGCAACACCACCGGTAGAAGCCTCTAAGATGGGCAGTAGCTCAGAAAGTTTTAAGTTTTGTAATAATAGACTCGTATGAAGGACGAATTTAAAATTTTATACTAGTGATATGTTTTTTAATACTTAATAAAATCAATTGAGAAGTTAAAATTTTAAAAAGTAAATAATAATAATAATATAAAACATAAAAAATTTAAAAATCAGACTACGTCATATATCCATCGATAATTTGAATGATTTTTCCCTTTTGATTCCTTTATCGAAGCGGTTTGGTTTCTAGACTAGGTGAGATCTTTGAACAAAAATCTTCTGCCACTTTTTCGTATCTCCTTTGTGCCTTCTTTGATGTTTTAAAAAAAATTGAATTTCAAACCCTAAGCCCTTATTTTTTATATCCTAAATCCTAAACCCTACACCCTAAAAAATACACCCTACCCCTAATTCCCTAAACCCTAATCAAAACCCCTAACCTAGAACCCTAAACCCTAAACCCTCTAATTTGAAGTGAGGGCATAAATGGAGGCATAGAAAGGGGACAGACGATTTGCACCCGAGAATTAGGGTGGGTAAAAAAATCGATTATTTGATTTTGGTCTCGAATCCGATTAGACTCGATAGATTTTATTCAGAATTGGTTCTGGTGGGATTGAGATTAGTTCCAAAATTTAGGTCTTGATCGTAACTGAGACCAGAACTAGATCTTGATTTTCTGGCTTGGTACCTATTGGGTACCTAATAGAACAAAGATCAATAATAAGTATCCGTTAATGATTTTCTTGCTTGTAATAGATATTGTTTTTTTGTTTATCTTTTCTTATCAAACTTTGTCTATATATGAGTATGATTCGTTTTAGAATTTTAATTTTTAAGCTTATAATATACTAATTTTATTATTTAATATTATTATTGGTGATTGAATTTTTTCTTCAATTGCTTGTATTCTCTTAATAATAAACCAATTAATCGGGTACCTGATATTGGTACTGGTTCCCACTAATAACGAAATCGATTTCTAGAATTTAAGACCCAATACAACCGGGACTGAGACTGATTCCAATTTTCAAGAATCAGTAGTTATCGAGACCAAGACCAATTCTAATCAAATTGATCAGGTACCCGCTCTTGCCCACCCCTAAAAAACACTTCATATTACCAATCATTTAATCCCACACAACAATCCAACAATACATTTTTTAAAATATAAAATAAATATAAAAAATTCAAATATGTTATGAATATTTATCTCCTTGGATGTCTATCATAAGAAGAACTCTATCATTAGGAATATTATTTTCATTAATTAGAGTTTAATATATTATGGACTTCTTATACCTATAAATAGATAGGTTTGTGAAGGCATTGTACACAAGTCAATATTGAGAATAATATAAATATCTCTCTTTCATTCTTGTTTTAGTTCTTCATTATTTTATTTACAACACGTTATCAGTACGAGTTTGCTCAGAAGATTTTAATTTAAAGTTTTTTTTCCAAAGATTTACTCGGTATGTTCTTTTTCCATTTTATATATTTGTTAGTTAATATAATAATTGTTTTGATAATTTAATCCGAGTATATTGGCTGGACATCCCGTTCTGCAAGGCTATTGGTCTCAAAGGAGGTTTTTAAAGGACCTTGTGGATTGGTTTAACAATACCACGTATGAGGATTAAATCTTTGTTTGTCTAATTTAGATTCATTATTATATTAATTTATATTTGATTTAATTTTTCTTTTTCTTTAATAGTATATCAATGACAAATCTTGCAAAAATTGAGTTTGCGTCTCTTGATATTTCCGAAAAGAATTATTTATCCTGGATCTTAGATGCCGAAATAAATCTAAATGCAAACGGCCTGGAAAATACTATTAAAGAGGGGAATGCAGAATCTGCTCAAAATAAGGCTAGAGCCATGATACTTCTTCGCCGTCACCTCCATGAGGGGTTGAAATCTAAATATTTAACGGTAAAAGATCATCTTATTCTTTGGAATAATCTAAAAGAATGATATGACCACCTGAAAACTGTTATTCTGCCTAAAGCTCGATATGATTGGTTGCATCTAAGATTGCAAGATTTTAAATCAGTAAGCGAGTATAACTCTGTTATGTTTCCAATTACTTCACAATTAAAGTTATGTGGTCAAAATATTACTAATGAGGATATGTTAGAAAAAACATACTCCACTTTTCATGTCGACAATGTTGTCCTTCAGACACAATATCGTGAAAAAGGCTTTAAGAAATATTCTGAGTTAATTTCTTGCCTTCTTCTGGCTGAACAAAATAATGAGCTACTCATGAAAAATCATGAATATCGCCCAACTGGTCTGTTCCATTCCCTGAAGCGAATGCGACATTCTATAGCGGAAGAAAGAAAGACTACACCATTAATCCTGGTCATAGCTATGAACGTGGGCGTGGTCATAGTCACAGTCGAGTACATAGGCGAGGTGGTTGTTTTAAAAGTAACTATACCCACCGCAAGTGGAGCAATAAGGATGATAATAGTGCCAAAGATCAATCCAAGAAAGAGGAATCTATGTGTCATTGATGTGGAAGCACAAATCATTGAGCTCGTGCTTGCCGTACGCCAAAGCATCTTGTGGACCTTTATCAACAATCAATAAGTGGTAAAGGAAAGGGAGTTGAAACAAATTTTGTTTATATCAATGACAAAGATGATTATGGCATTCACAAAGATGATTATGGCATTTCTGACAGTGGCCAAGACAATTATGGCATTACAAACATTGAAGTTGATGATTTCATCATATCCCCTGAGAAGAATAATTGATGTCTTTTAATTATTTTCATATTTACTTTATGTTTATTAGGAAGATATGGTTATTTTATCATAGAATTTTTTTTATAAGAATAAATATTATGTTTATTTTATTAATGATTTTTATTTCTTTATTTTAAATATTGTAGTAGCATTAATTTATTTATTCTTTGAAGAATATGATTACGTCACCAATACAATCTGCAAAAAATAAAATGGTGACGATTTATGCTTAGCAAAAGCATAAGATATATTTTCCCATTTAAATGGAAGGGATAATGTGAATACTATATCTCAAAGTACATGAAACTATTGATGCTCCAGAAGAGCAATGCATTTTAAGAGAGAGCACATTATGAAAAATGCATAATCGTGAATATCACAATACTTAGCGTTAAATGTAATGATATCGTCAACACCAAAAGTGGATATAATCTTTGGGGAGTTATAGATGACATATTTATCAATTGACATACGAAATAAGCTAATGTGAATATAAGTTATGGTAGCCAAAAAGTCAGTTTAAAGCTCTATAAGTGTTATACATCGCTACCAAAAGATTAATTTTTCATTGAAAACTCCGAAAGAATTAAATATATTCTTATTCAATGGAATAATTTTTGGCACTACACATGTACAAATGAGATTGAATCACATATAATGGTAAACCAAAAATTTATAAATTCAGAGATATATGTATACATATATTTGGCATGATCAGTTCGACCATCCTGATCAATAATGATGCAGAAAATAATTGGGATTTATATGCACATTTATTAAAATAACCTGAAGTTCTTGTGGTACTTTTTCTTAAAGAAATTGAT
This sequence comes from Abelmoschus esculentus, assembly GCA_035048815.1. Classification (NCBI taxonomy): domain Eukaryota; kingdom Viridiplantae; phylum Streptophyta; class Magnoliopsida; order Malvales; family Malvaceae; genus Abelmoschus; species Abelmoschus esculentus. The sequence goes on from JAUCBN010000002.1 coordinate 5,570,265, forward strand.
TAAATTTTATTTACTAAAAGAACCTAAAGTTACTACGTTGCTTGTTCTGAAAAAGAATGGATTAAGATCTCACTTATCAAAAGAACTTGAAGTTCTTGTACTAAAGTTAAGACTACACGTCTTGCATATCTGAAAAAAATATGGGCCCATATATCCACAAATATTGATTTGAAAAGATTCAGATTATGCAATTAAGACTATTCGTCTTGTTAAAGGTGGTGAGTTTATATTTTAGGCTATATTTGTTGAAATAACTATTACAAAGCCTACTGATTATGAACAAAACAGTTTAGCAAAAATTTTTGGTTGGATGCCTCCTCTCTAATAGCTAAACTTCCCATTATAATTGGGTTTTTTTTCATATATTTTCCTTTTATGTTTAAGTTTTTAAACATTAATTGGAGAATCATTTATGAGACGATTTTTCTCAACATCAGGGGAAGAATAATCAACTGGATAAAGAAGTAAAATGAATTATCATATTCTAGATCCTTGTATATAAACCAAAAGTTCATAAGATAATTTATGTTATTATATGTCAACTGTCAGACATATTTATTAACCTAATAAGAATAATCAAGTCTCATATACCAGCAAAAAATGCTCTAAATTTGAATTACATGTTAGAGTGAATTAACATAAATCATGCCTGAAGCATGATAGTTGAAATTGGTTTCAATGATCAAAATTCTCGTAAATAGAAACGAATATGAGATGGTCATATATTGGAGGCAGGTGCTCTTGAAGAGACCCAAGACATAACTAATTATAAACTCTAGAAGAGTTTCAGGTACCTGAAATAAAGATTAGAATCTTGAAGAGATCTCGATGAGTTATGTCAATACGAGAAAAGAATGGAACCAGAAATTAAAAAGTTATCGATAACAATTTTACAAACAATTTTACATAGAACGTTTCTATAAGAAATAAATAAAGAAAACGAGGATCTTGTATATAAATCTATAGATATTGATTGGCCAACATAAAAAGATGCTTTGAGCTTCCAAAAGTGAATTTGTGGACCAACAGTCCAAATACCTAAAGGTGTAATGCAAGTGGGTTACAAATAAATAGTCACGAGATATACCACTACTTAAACAATGAAGAATTTTTAACTACCTCATGGTGAATGCAATTAATTTGGAAGTTTTGAAATACTTTATATGCGTCTGATTATTTTGTGGATCCATATTTATCCTTGAAGGATTTAAAGTGCTAGAAGCATTTGAAAATTTTTGAGAATTTTTTTTAGCTATCTCATTGAATATTTTGGTGTATTTGGTATAATAGCTTTAATAAGTACAAATTGAGATAATACTATAAGAATGATCAAATTTCCTTATATATTTTATAAATGAGATTTGGATCAAGATTTATTATTACTTTTGAGGAGATTTCAAAGTATTTAATGAAAGTATTTGAGAAAAAGAATCTTAAAATGGGGTTTTGTCTCGATCTAAAGATCGAGTACTTAATTATGTGTTTTTGTCTATGAATAGACACACACTGAAAGAATCTTAACGAGATTCAGTATGAATAAAACATATCTATTGAGTATCCCAATAATTGTAAGATTGTTGGATGTGAATAATGATAATTATATTTTTTGATGCATTATATATTAGTTGGTTAAGAAATATCCATAGATATAGAAGATCATTACCTCTAGATCTTCAAACATTCATCGATGCCTCCTCAAATCTTATAGAAATAATTTTTATGCATGAGGCAATTCAAAAAATGTGTTTGGCTAAGACCATAACCATTAACCAACATATCAAGAAAATATGTGATTTATTTTTATAAGATAAGATGCAAAGCTATATATATTGTACAGAGATAGTACAAGATGTATATCTCAATCGAAAGATGAATACATCAAAGATGACAACGCGAAACATATTACTCCATATTTTCATCCCTCGTAGTCTTTAGAAAAATAGTATTTTTAATATTGAGTTATGAAGATTCAAAAATCTTATGTGATGTTTTCATGAGGGGGAGTAAGTACGTGTTACATTTCTTTTCTTAATCAATATTTTATCCCAAAGGGTTTTTAATAAGGTAACATATTACTCCATATTTTCATCCCTTGTAGTCTTTAGAAAAATAGTATTTTTAATATTGAGTTATGAAGATTCAAAAATCTTATGTGATGTTTTCATGAGGGGGAGTAAGTACGTGTTACATTTCTTTTCTTAATCAATATTTTATCCCAAAGGGTTTTTAATAAGGTAACATATTATGTGTATCAAAGATGTGTGTACTCTTTTTCCTTCACTTAGATTTTTTTCCCACAGGGTTTTTATCTTAGTAAGGTTTTAACGAGGCACATTATCTTCATAGACATCCAAGAGGGAATGTTATGAATATTTATCTCTGTGGATGTCTATCATAAGAAGAACTCTATCATTAGGAATATTATCTTCATTAATTAGAGCTTAATATATTATGTACTTCTTATGCCTATAAATAGATGGTTTTGTGAAGGCATTGTACACAAGTCAATATTGAGAATAATACAAATATCTCTCTTTCTATCTTCTTTTTGTTCTTTCATTATTGTTTTAGTTCTTCATTATTTTATTTACAACAAAATATAATATATTAATTGTGGTTTGATATAATTATATACACACATTTTTAATTTAATTATATACAATTTTAATTTTTAATTTAAATCTAACATATTTTTTTAAAATAATATATCTATTTACTTTTAGATAATCTATATGTAACATCTCAATTTTTCCCAAGTTTACTTGAGGTGTTGACCTGAGTCTTGAACCGTCAAGTCAGGTTAGATTTTCGAGTTTGATGGGTTGTATTAGGCTTTAGTTTCGGTTTTCGTGGGCTTCCCATATTAGTGGGCTTGTATAGTGAGTTGTTTTGGATGAGTGAAAGGTTAAGAGGGAACGAGTGAGTTATTTTCCCACAAAGGAGAAAAAGAGTTGAGATCCCTTTAATTCTCCTACAAAAGGAAGACAAAGATGATATCATTGGTGTACATATCTCCCTTAATTTTCTTCTTCTTTCATCTCTTCAAGCTCAAGATAAAAATTAAAATATTGTTGTTATAGAGGAAAAATTTTGTTTTGTTCATCAAGGGGAAGTTTATCAACAACTCAAGATAAGGGTGATAACGAGCCGAGCCGATCTCAAGCCTAGTTAGGCTCGGCTCAGCTCGGAAACAATGTTATTGGGCTCGGCTCGGACTCGAGGCTCATCGGGCTTGATTGAAAATAGACAATTTTTTTATATTTTTTCTATAAAAGATGGAACCTCATTAAAAAACATTTTCATAACTAATACCGAAACAAAATTTAATATTAAGAGGAAAAAATGCCTAATTTGTTTTGTTAATTTATTTTTAGTAGATTTCTCCATTTTATTTTATTGATTTTCTTTTGCTAAATAGATTACTTTTAGTTTATATGTAGCATATATATGATATAATTATTCTGAGCCTGTTCACGAGCTTTTCGAGACGAGCTTGGGTAGGCTCGGCTTGGCTCGTTAAAGTCTCGAGTCGAACTCGAGCCCGAATCAAGCTCACTCAAGTCGATCTTTAACTGAGTCGAGCTCGAGTATCTCGCAAGCCAGTCAAGCTCATTATCACCCCTACTCAAGATCTGCATTTCAAGGTGCATATCTCTTGGTTTGGTGGAGGAAAGGTTTTGAAGCTTAAGAACAAGGTTTGGAGGTAAAAGAAGCTTGGTGAAAGGTTTAATCTGAGTTTGCTTTCTTAAGATCAGTACATTCTGACTCCTACATTTCACGAGACTCATAAAATGATTGCTTGCATGGTTTATGGTTGGATTGCATAATTTTACATATTTACATCCTTGAAAAACTCCCTTTAATGGTTAATCAAGATTTGAATGTTTTAAGCATAAATTGGTAGTAACTCACCCATTATACTCTAAATAACTCGTAAGAACAATTTGGGACTTAACCATATAGGTTAAGTGAGATTTCAAGGTAAAATCCGAACCCAGAAGAGAGTTTAGTGTATCGGTACAGGTAGACATTTTAAGTTGTTTTAAACCCAATTGACATATCGGTACGTAAAAAGCAATTTGCTTAAAATTTTGAGTTAGCATTCAGAGGTTCTATAATTTGAGTTAAAGGGTCTAATTTATCTTTAAAGACATAAAATGAACTATAAAATAGATAAATCGATTTTAATACCCAAATATGTAGAATAATGATTAATAACTGTGTAGTTGATCTTTTACTTACTCGTAATATGTTTCCCTAAATATCCTTAATGGATAAGGTAATATTGTATAGTTGTTAGAGTTCTTTTCATATGTTGAAGGGACATCCAAATAATCTCATGAGGTCTTAACCCAAATAAAATGAGGTCTTAACCCATGAAATAATCTCATGAGAATCTTATAATTGAACTAATAGTTTTGAGATATTAAACATTAATTATTACAAATATTTTTTGGGCATTAGTGGTGGTACCATTAGATGCTTCTTACCTCGAGTTTCCATGATGTATTTAAAATTGAGCTCCTACTTTATAAACTTTTATATTTACTTATTTACGAAGATTTATCAAATGTAAGACGTTTTGGAAATTTGTAAACACGTGTTTAAAAACAAATTTTAATGAGTTGATTTTAGGTAACTCGAATGTGATATTTCGGATTCGGATAGAAGTCAAAGTGTTTACACTATATAAATGATCTCTGATTATGTCATAATTTTTTATCCCTTGACTATCCTAAGCTATAAATTTGTCTCTAACTAAAAATATAACAAATTGGTCCAAATAACGTTAAAAATTAACAATTGATGACATAAAAATTAATAAATATTTACATATAACATATTTAATCCTCAACTTTTATAATTTGCTTAACTTGATCCTAATTTTAAAAGTTTTAAATAATTTATTTAAATTGGCATAATAACACATTTAATCCTCAACGGGAAAGTTTGAAATGATGTGTAAAAGCTCGGTGATCCCATTGATTTTGTTTCTTATTTCTTTTTTGCAGTTTAATAATTGATATATCTTATTTTAAAATAAAAATTTGATATCAAACCTAAAGCCATCTCCAATTGTTTAATTGAATAAATCGAAGAATTAAATATGAGAAAAAATATAAAGAAAAAAGATAGACTAAATTGATAAAATATTTAAATTATGTAAGTTATTTTTAGAATTAAGATCTAGTTAAATAAAATATAAAATTTGAGGATTAAATGTTATTATGTAAATTTTTGTTAACTTAAACATTATTAATTGTTAATTTTTATAGACGTCGGATCAATTTATAATATTTTTAATCAGGGGACTAATTTATAACTTTTGATAATCAAAGGACTCGTAAGAAATGGAACATGGTATTTTTAATTTACCATTTATTTTTATACTATTAACTATTTTTTTGTGTACGCAATACTTAAACCTAAAACGATGATAATTTCCACAATAATATAAGTGATTTATGCAAATTAAATCGAATCAAAATTATATATATATATAATTGTACAGAATGAAAGTTTTGCATCTTTTAAGACATCTAATAAAATTAGAACGATATAAAAATGATTAGCATTAAAACACACTCTTAAAATAAAAATATTAGTTATAAGGGTTTATGAAATGATAATGATTATGAAAAAAATAGTGGGATCATTAAAAAACTTCATTTATTTGTTGAAATTTGGGATTATTTGAAAAATCGAAAATTTGAGATTGGTTAAAAATTAGAGTTCAAAATTGAAGTTTTGTTTTATTTTGAAAATTGATGAATTTGGGGATTTATTAAAAAAAATGGGGTTTAAGTTAGATGTTAAGCTTGAATGAGCTCGATAGACAACCAATAAAACTTGCCAAGTGATGGAGAAATGGTAATTCGGATGATTTTTAGTGGAAGCAAAAAGATAAGAAATTTGACACAATGATTTAGAGTGGTTCGAACTTCTAACCCAAGTCCTACATCCACTACCTTAGCTTCCCACTAAGGATTTCGACAATTCACTAAGAATTCAATTTTTTGAAAGGCAAAGGGATAACTTTAAAACTTTGATTCACAATCCGAATCAAACATCCAAAGTTCATAATCGAACTTTGGAGATTCACTCACAAAGAGAATTCTAAGCAAACTTGTAATCCTTCTAATAAGGCTAATTGTTTGCAACTAAGTTCTCACACAATCCTAAGACACTTGAGCGTACATATACATTAAGCTCTAAGGCATTTCTTGAATCATAATGTTGTTACAATGTAAGCATTGGTCTTCTCTTGATGCTTTAGACTTCCTTTTATCATCCCTAATGAGCTTCTAGCCGTTGGTGATCTTTGGGATTGATTTGGAGTCGTTTGGAGCTTATTTTAAGGCCTATTTCTGCTTCTGGTGTATATGGTATCGAAATGCGTGGAATCCATTTCGATACTGCTACCTTGATAAATAGTTGTTGAACCTGCATTTAAGAACCGATATCGAAACACCTACAAGGCGTATCGAAACCCTTAGCTCATGTTATCGAAACAGCTGCTTCTATCCGTTGTGGCTTTTTATAAAGTTGTTGGGGGTTTTCATAAAACCATTAAAGGTGTATCGAAACACCTAAAACAAGTTTCTATACTAGAATATCAAAATAGGTGTTTGTTGTATTGAAACTAAAATTCACAGTGACAAAACATATCGGAAGAGTCCAAGACCGTATCAAAACGACTGTGAAGTTTTTCCTTTGAAAAGCATTGCGGTATCAGAATACCTAGGATGTGTATCAAAATGCCTGGGTTAAAAACACTTCTTTGTTTTCTTTAAATCATTTTAAATACATTCAAAAACTTTCAAAAAACTCTTAAATATATTTTCAAGTTGTTTGGACATAAGAACCAATTTTGAAATCTTTTCAAATTAGTCCAAAATTAGTTTTTAATTATTATATCAAAAATATTAGTTCTACATTAGAAAAAAATTAGGGTTTTTAAGAATTGGAGACTTATTTTAAAATTAGGGTTTTAGGAATGGAAAATTGGAGATTGTTTGAAATAAAATCAAAGTTTATTTTGAAAAAGACTGGAGTCGCCACCAGCCACATTGGTAGGTCGGACACCGTTAAAAAGATTAAAAAATGGGTTCTTGAGTCGGTTATGGATGAGATATAATTAATACCCCACACCGCCTAAAGATTGGTACCAAATCTAATATATTTTGCCTTAAATTGGAAATTTTCAAGTTCATCTTTTTATTAATTTATCATCAATTTAAGAATGTGAATAGATTTTAAAGACCTCAATATTCGAAGGTAAGTGCCCAAACCGCCACCACTACAACAGATAACGGTCTCGTTTACGACCGAATATTTGAGGTACCACATTAAATAAATTAGATTAGTATGTTAAATATGTAAAATAAATAAATATATCTACAAGCATAAATAAGTATAAAGAAATAAAAAGTGCAAGAATTTAAATTACAACAAATTAAATACTATGAAATTAAATTGTGAAAAATTAAATACGAGAATATAAAAGCGATAAAATTAAAATGCAAGAATAAAAAATACGTTAAACGAGCCATGAATAATGCGAATCCTTCTCTATTGCGAGTCACCATAAAACCGAATGATTAAACAATAAATTAATAAATAAATAAAATAAAGAACCATAAAAAGACAATAATATAGATGGTAAACGTTTTAGTATAGTTTATAAATATGTACATATATATAGGTACTATATAATATAATATAATATTAATAAGATATGCATACATAATTGAACATATAATATATACATAGTTACATAAACAAAGTAATACCATAAAATATAAATACAAAGCATTATACTATTTTTGACGTTAAGTAATACATATACAATATATGATGATATATATAAATAGTAAAACATGCGTCACATATGCTGAGGATTGGAAAGAAAATTAAACAAAATTAAAAGTCAAGATTAACAAATATAATTACTTCGAAAGTAAGTTTAAAATTTAATAACAAACAAAGATGATAAAAATTTTATTTGAAACAAAAAGATACGGATCAAAATTAAATAAATAAATAAATAAAACATAATTTGAAAATAAGAAAAGGAAATTAAAACAAAAATTAGAAACGGGGTAAATCGAGAGGGGAAAAATTTAAGGGAAAAATCAAAGTAAACAAAATATGAACAATGTTGAAATTAAAACAGAAACTCAAATTGAAGGATTAAAAAGGAATTAAACCATGACAAAAAGCTAAATGGTGTAAACATTGAGGGACTGAAACCGCGATTAACTCTCTGACTGATATGCGTGGATCCTTCCCCGGATCCGAGTCATCACGCGGGTTTGAAGGGGGGCAAAACAAGTAGTATGGTGAATGATATATATATATCAAACCCAACAACCAATATGACCTTATTTTCATTCCTTCCTATTTTTTAAAAATTAAAAGAGAGAGAACTCTCTGGATTTAAGAACCCTAATCTCTTTTCAGAAATCGAAGGTCGCGGAGGCCGATGAACCAAAAACAAAAAAATCTTTCATTTTCTATTCATTTTCAATAAAATACAACATTGATTAAAAAAACTTTTTTTCTCAAATCCTTTTAAATTGAACCTCAAAACTCTCTGATTTAGACTAAAAATATGGGTTTTGACCCCTTTATGAAAAACCAAACGGTGATAGTAAGTGAGAATCATAGTGGCAACGGGTATAAAGATGACATCGAAGGATGTTGGAAGCTGAAGCTGAGTTGCAATTAAGAACCCGCCTTGACAGCACATTGACTGTCGCGGCAGCGGAATAAAGATGACAATTAGTGCTCGATAGATAGAGAATAAAGGTTCGATTCCAGAGAAGAGATAGAAACGAGGAAAGAAAGAGTCAAGCCTTGGTAAAAGTCAACGGAAGTCAAAGAATCCTAATGTTTATGGGAGACTTTAACCTAGGCTTGACCTATATAAAGCAAGCCCTTAGGTCTAAGAGAAACAAGTCGGTTCTCACAGACAAAACCCTTAGCCGCCGACAAGCACATCATGTTCTAAACTTTTCTTGAGGCTTATGTTATTTGTGGAGTAGTTGGGGAAGAAAGTTATAATTTATTTGATATTGATTAATGCAAATCCGTTTTCATAGTTTATTCTCTCTTGATTCTCACTCTTCTTTGCATACGAGTTCAAGAGATAAGTTTGCGAGGAAAAATCTATTTGTCTAGACTAGGGATAGTTAGGCTCACGAAACGAGAGAATACGGTCTTTGCTCATGGACATTGACTAATCCTCAAGGATTTCAGCTACTAAAAGGAAGCATATCATTGGTTGTTGTTTATCCTTGATTCATGTTGGGAGGTATTATCAAGACGTGGATTTCAATAGTTCTCCGAATTAGGGATAAGGAGGAGACAATTAAGAATGCTCTGTCTAACTATGAAAAGTTCAGTTGTCGACAAGGCATAACCCCGTCGAGGCAACTGAGGCAACCCTTCAGGTAACCCATCGCGGTGACAGTTTAACCCCATGCATTAATAAGTGGATAATAATTACAACTGGATTCCCCTCTACAAAAGCAATCGACATGGACTTACTTTTTATCTCGTGATTCTTATTAATTATTTAGTTTATTTCTATTTCTTTTTATTTCAATCAATCATCAAACTACTACTTGTGTCTTTTATTTTCCAAGTGCAGGATTAGTGTGCTGCGTAGGTAATCTAGTCCCTGTGGGATCGATATCTTAAATACTATAACTTGGCAAAAGTTGGGAGCTTGATTTAATATACCAGACTCTAAAGCCTTCACCACTAAACCTAATATTTTGTATTCGAAATAACCAAAGAAAATTGTTCTAAAATTTTTACCTTAGTATTGATTTTCATTCAAAACTTGTCTATGGTTATATTTTTTTATTTCGGCCTTTATAGCCACTATTACACTGATTATATAAAAAAGAAAATGAAATAAAAATGATTGATTGGTTCTGGATTTTGAAATTCCTCTATCATTTTTGTTTCATTGTGATTGCAGTTAGGTACGATCGAAAGGGGGAAACTATTGTTGATCTTTGTTTCATGGCTCCGACGTGGTCACTAGCGTGGCCAAAATGTTGATGATCGTGGCTACTAGATGTGAAGTTGACCGGTCATCTATAGAACCTTCTGGAATTCTAAGAAATTAGAGAGTCTATTGAGTATTCAAACAGTCGACAAGGGGAGCTGAACAGCTGGGTCAATATCTGGATCAACCGAATGGTCATTCGGGTAGGATTGGCTACCAATTTGGTGAGTTACGTGGGTGTTGGGCTTCAATTTGTAAAGGGTTATAACAAATGGATATGGGTTGATACGTTAATGAATTTGTATATTTGGGCTGACAAATTAGGTGTAGTTTGGGCTTAGTGATTGGGTTTTGGAAGATTTGATTAAACCTGACAAACTTATCCCAGAACCGAAAATCGAACCGATTTACCCGAAACGAAACCCGATTGAATCCGAACAAGATGATCTTAAGGTGATCCGAAACCGAAACCGATTCGAATTCTAGAAGAACCGATATAGACCTGTAATCGATTTGACCCAAACCGATTTTCACATGAACCGAAAGCAACCCGAAATTAACTTGCTCAAAACCGATCTAAATCGAGCATCAATCCAATTTTATCCCGATAATTGAGTCAAAGTGAATGAATAATTTATTTTTACTATTGTTTATTTTTTAACAATATGATAAATAATAAAATAATATATATTTTATTATCTTTTTATATTATGATAATACTAATAAATAGTAAATACCAAAACCCTTGAATCTGATAATAATAATAATAATAATAATAACAACAATTTAGTCATTTAATTCAATATTAAGTCATTCAAATAAAATTTAACTCAATTTAATCCCTTATCTCAAATAATGTTTTTAAACTAAGATTCACAATTTTTAGGGTTTAATAAATAGGAATTTGAACTGAAATCTTAGAATTTACAGTTGTTACAATTAAACACAAATGATCTCACAATTAGGAACAACTAAAATAACAATGCTACACAATTAGGGGTGAGAATTCGGTTAATTCCGAATTAACCAAAATCTAATTAACCGGAACTTTTAAAATCTTAACTGTTAACCGAATCGAATTTTCTTTAACCGAATTAACCGAACCGAAATTATTTCGGTTAATTAGCCGAATTAACCGAAATTTATTATAAATTTTGGTTAAATTACATAATAGGTCACTAAATTAAGTTAAAATAATTTTTTAGTCACTAAACTTTTATTTTATACTAATTTAATACAACATTTAGTGACCATTTTTTAATATTTTAAAAGTTAAATGACTAAAAAAATATATATATAATATAATATTTAATATATATAATTTCATTTAATTCGGTTAATTAACCGATAACCGAATTATCAAAAAAATTAACCGTTAACCGAATTTATCAAAAATTAACCGACCAAATTAACCAAAATAATTTTGGTTCGGTCGCTTAACCGAATTAACCGAACTGAATGCACATCCCTTGTTGCGTGTCAAAAGTGCGCAATTAGTGCAAGTGAACACGTCACAAGTAATAAAGTGATAAGTATAATCGTGTATCGTCTCCACAGGGATTGGTCTACTTAATATGCCTTCTTCGTCTTCTTGCTCTATAAAAAGAATTAAAATAAAAACACAGGTAATTTGGGTTTGGATGAAACTAAATAAATTAAAATAAAGAAACTAAGTAAAAGAATATGAGATCTGATTAGGAGAGAGGGCAGGATCCAGTTGCGTTGTATTGTGGATTTGATTGACTTGTCTTTGTCCAATGCAATTGCACATCACTGCCTCGTTAGTCCTGCAGATTACTGCCTTGGCAGCAACGATACTTGTCCGTCGCGGCAATCCCTTGCTCGTGGGTGGACTTTACCAAAGTTTGGCAAAGTGTCCTTCGATAACTCTGCTTATCCCTAAGTCGAAGTACTGTTGATGACTAGTCCTTGATGATACCTCCCGGCGTGAATCAATTATACCCACCAACCAATCTCACACTTCTTTTAGCCGCTGAAACTCTTAACATATCCCTAGGCCGAGTTAGTATTTCGCGATTGAAACACCGTACTTATCCATTTCGTGAATCTAACTCTCCCGAGTCTAGATAAATAGATTACTCACAAACTTCTCTCCCGAGCTTGAATGCAAGAACAAAGAATGACAAAGGATAAGAAAACCTTGATAGTTTTATTGCATTGAAACAAAGAACAAAGTACAATCTCCTCTCACATATACTTAACAACCTTCACTTAAACCCTAATAAAACTTAGAACATAATTTGAGAGAAGGAAAACATTGAGTCTTACGGTGAACTCTCTAAGAATCGGCTCTCCTATTCCCTTAGACGGTTAGGTCTTATATAGGCTTGGCCTAGGGCAAACCTTTCCTAAGTAGAATACAACTTGGAGTAGGGAATAAGTCATGTACATAAATAAAATATTTCCAAGTTTATTCCAACTAAGAAGCTTCCCCACGTGGCCTTGTCTTGGGCTTTTCCTCGTGCTAACCAGCTCCGATCCATGTGCTGCATATCCAGAAACGTCCATTGGATTTTTCTCTTCCGATCGCCTACAATATCGTTTCCTGTCTTTCTATTGTTGCCTCGGCATCAGGTCCTGCCTCGGCCATGTTGCTGCCGCGGCAATAGTTTATCCTGCACAGATGTAAAAATGCAGTAAAACTTGCCTTTTCTGCGAACATCATCTTTATGACCATAACTTCTAAATATATCACATTAAGTATATGCATTGGCCCGAGTGGGTGTAGATTTTGATGCTTAATGCCCATAAAAGGTGTAAAAGGTAATAGTGAGTTGAGCACTTATCACACCCCCAAACTCGAACTATTGCTTGTCCCCAAGCAATGCAAACCATCAATTTGCCAAACTCTATTCTCTCTTGGTCTTATGTTTCCCTCTATTCTCCCCACCATAACTATGCCTATTCTTTAGACTTAACCTTTCGGCTACCCAAGGGTTTACCTAGAAACAAACTATAAGATTTGGTGAGTGTGTGCGTTTTTGTGGACAAGTTTGATTAAAGGCTTTCTTAGATAAACTCTAAGTTCAAGACAAGTAGAATTGGGTTTAGTGTTCTCTTGTTTTCTAAACAACCAATTCTTGAGCCAATTTCGGGCACCTCAAGGATTGTGTTTTTCTCTTCACAAATTCCTTCTTTCTTTTGATATTCCTTATAGCATACTAGAGCCATTTTCGGGCACTTCTAGCATGAAGAAGAGTAATTCCTAGAGCCGGTGATAGGCACCTCTAGTCACTTGCCCAAAAATCTAAGTCTTTATCAACTAAGTTCATTAAAAGAATTCCTATAATCCAACAAGTCCCAAAAGTGTTTAAAATTTATCTTATAGTAAGCTTCTAAGTTTTCATCCTTAAGTATCCTAAGGTTAAACCTTCTTAACAAGACCTAATCATGGTAAGGAGAAAGATTTCTATAGCCTTAAAGAATAAACTAAGGCAATACTGATGATGGGCAGTGCAAAAGTATAGGCAATTGATTCAAGTAAGATGGTGAGCGTAAAAAAAAATTAAAAAAATTCACTTAAATACTCCCTTTTCTTGGTAAGGCCTCGGTAGTAGATTGCCTCGGCAGTGGCTCTACACCCCAAACTCGAACCAAGCATTGTCCTCAATGCATTATATTAGAAGAAAATAGTGGGCAACAAAAATATGAAAGGAAATAAGCAGCATATAAAGAAACAAACAACAATTAATATTGAATACATAAAAATTTAAAGAGACTCCGAAGAGCTGCTTGTAACAATTTTTCTTCAGGGTCGTGCTGCTGATTGCTTCGTTTTTGGTGAGGGCGATGGCTGATTTTTTGCTTGCCGGGGCGGTTGGACTCTTGTTGGTGGTGTCCGTTGCAGTGGAGCATCCACTTCTTCACCTTCTTCCTCGTCGGCAATCTCCTCAGTGATCATGATGTCCGTTCCACCTTCATTTGCTGCGGTTGCCCCGGTATGGTGGGTACTAGGTCCGGCAGCGGTTGAGCTTTGGTGTATATAAGCATCTATCTTTGCTGATAGACTGCCCATGATGATGGGGGATCGTGGTGGAGTGCTGAATACTGCCCTCCTCTTTGATGGTCTTCTGCTGGCAGATGATACCGCGGCAGAGTCTGCTGCCCTAGATGGGCTGGCAGCATGGAATTGTGGTTGAGGGCCCGCGTGGAAGAACGGTCTTGGTCCTCCTGGAGCTGGTGTCGTCTCTGTATAGGGTGCAGCTGTGACAAACATGTTATTTGGAAATTCTAGAAACTGCACGCACCCCTTGGTCTGGAAAGGCATGGAACATCATTTGGGCATGTGTGCTGTTGAAATCCCTCTGATACTCCATGTATCTTTGTTGCCTCATGTCCATAGTTGTCATCCTTTGAAGTATCTCCTGGTATGGGTCTGCTGTGGTAGTGGTGTGGGCAGTGTCTAGCATGTCTGTCGTATATTGGGCCCCGACAGCAGTGGTTGATTGTTTCGGCATCAAGGCGGACAGGGATTGGGCAACGGCGCCAAAAACTTGTTGCGTGTCAAAAGTGCGCAATTAGTGCAAGTGAACACGTCGGAAGTAATAAAAGTGATAAGTATAATCGTGTACCGTCTCCACAGGGATTGGTCTACTTAATATGCCTTCTTCGTCCTCTTGCTCTATAAAAAGAATTAAAATAAAGACACATGTAATTTGGGTTTGGATGAAACTAAATGAATTCAAATAAAGAAACTAAGTAAAAGAAGATGAGATCTGATTAAGAGAGGGCAGGATCCAGTTGCGTTGTATTGTGGATTTGATTGACTTGTCTTTTACCAATGCAATTGCACATCACTGCCTCGGCAGTCTTGCAGATTACTGCCTTGGCAGCAACAATACTTGTCCACCGCGGCAATCCCTTGCTCGTGGGTGGACTTTACCAAAGTTCGGCAAAGTGTCCTTCGATGACTCCGCTTATCCCTAAGTCGAAGTACTGTTGATGACTAGTCCTTGATGATACCTCCCGGCGTGAATCAATTATACCCACCAACCAATCTCACACTTCTTTTAACCGTTGAAACTCTTAACTTATCCCTAGGCCGAGTTAGTATTTCGCGATTGAAACACCGTACTTATCCATTTCGTGAATCTAACTCTCCCGAGTCTAGATAAGTAGATTACTCATAAACTTCTCTCCCGAGCTTGAATGCAAGAACTCTCTAAGAATCGGCTCTCCTATTCCCTTAGACGGCTAGGTCTTATATAGGCTTGGCCTAGGGCAAACCTTTCCTAAGTAGAATACAACTTGGAGTAGGGAACAAGTCATGTACATAAATAAAATATTTCCAAGTTTATTCCAACTAAGAAGCTTTCCCACATGGCCTTGTCTTGGGCTTTTCCTCGTGCTAACCAGCTCCGATCAATGTGTTGCATATCCAGAAACGTCCATTGGATTTTTCTCCTCCGATCGCCTACAGTGTCGCTTCCTGTCTTTCTATTGCTGCCTCGACATCAGGTCCTGCCTCGGCTATGTTGCTTCTGCGACAATAGTTTATCCTGCACAGATGTAAAATGCAGTAAAACTTGCCTTTTCTACAAACATCATCTTTATGAGCATAACTTCTAAATATATCACATTAAGTATATGCATTGGTCCGAGTGGGTGTAGATTTTGATGCTTAATGCCCACAAAAGGTGTAAAAAATGATAGTGAGTTGAGCACTTATCACCCCTATACACAGTCCCCCTTTCTTTAACTATGATGAACAAAAACAAAAAAAAAAGGTTTATAGAACACCTTCATTGCCAATGGTGTAAAGAAGATAACGGAAGAGGCGAAAAAATGCGACAAAGACGATGATGACAAAGCATTTGAAGCCTAAACGATAACCATAACTAACATTTACGAACAAAAAATATAAAAACATATAAATAAGATCACCACCGATAAAAACCAAAAGCAGCACTCAAGACCAAAACATGAAAAAATTCTATATATAATTATATTTTTTTTCTTGTTTCACGACCAAATGATCCCTTATACTTTTTTCTCTTTTCACTTTTATCCTCAAATAAATAAAAATATATTTTTATAAAAATATATGATTAATTCTATATATAATATACATGATTAGATACATACTCAAGTCCAACTTAAACCAAATTAACCAGAAAATTCAAAGATAGACCGGATCTAAACCAATTCGAACAACCCAACATGGACCCGATTTGAAAACATCCGATCTGATATTAACCCGACCCAAAAACAATCGTTCCGATATTAACCCTAATCACCGATTTGATATACGAACCGACCTAAATTATCATATAACCGAATTAAAACCGAAACCGAAACCCGAACCGAATCTAAACTGAATGCAAACAAACCCGAAATGAACCGAACCAAAATAATCTGAATAAACCGTTTTCCACCTCTAGATTTGATTATATTGGATAGATAAAATAGGCCTGGTAATTTGGGTTAAAGGTTGTAATAAAGGACTTTTGGAATATTTAATAGTTTATTATTTTTTTTGATTTTTTGGTTTAATTGATTTTTTTTATTTTAGATTATGATTTATTTATTATGGGTGTTGGATATTCAGTTTAGGGTTTATTTGAACCTGAACAAAAAATGGAGATTACATTTTTTCTCTATGTTCGTCGTTGTGAAACAATGATTGAACAAAGACATAAAATGATCATTTTTTTCAGTCTAACTATAATACTATCAATGCCACAATTCTTTTAAACTCGAATCATACAATCTTTAAACTCATCAACTGATCCATTACACCACTGTTAGAGGGTCAAAGTCTGATCCATTTCTTCGTTTCGTTAAAAGGCTAAGACCTGCAAGAGCAAAAGAGAAGTGTTTCAGAACAAGGTATCCATATAATTATTTAAATTGCAAGAATTAAAATATAAGAGTAAAAGAGAAATTTGGATGTGGGTGATCGGTTATGCCACCAATGATGATACAAGATTTGTTGATTAGATCAAGCTATGACTCTAACAAAGAGGCGTGATCTGGTGAGTAGGTGTTCAAGCTACGACTCTGATGAAAAGGCATGACCGGAGAGTTAAGGGTGATCAAGTTACAACTTTGACGAAGAGGCATGATGTAACCCTAAATACCGATAAATGACTAAAAATATTATCTGTTTAAAAATAAACATCCTCCAAAAATCCAAATAAATGATTTAAAGTCTAAAATAAAATAAATAAATAAAATCGATAAATATTAAAGCTAATATCAAGCATGCATTGAAATTCTAAAAATAAGTCCTCAAACATTCTAAGTCCAAATATATCATATCCCGAATAAAACATTATAAAATAAATATGATGGCTAAAACTAATAATAATAAACCATACTGAAATATAGTAAAAGTCTGAAAATCTTAGACGTTCTCTTGGTATCGAGGCGTCTAAGGATTAGAGTATATGTAAGAAGAACTAAAGGGAAGTGAGTCATAAAACTCAATATGTCTCTAAAGTGCAACATATCAGAATAAATAAATAAATAAATAAAAAGAATATTCTTCTTGTAAATAGTTTCTCAAATATAAAATATCAAATAAATGTGAGTCATGATGCGTGTAATGATGTCATGCGCAGTGCACAAATCTCAACTACATCGTGACCAATTCGAATACAGGAATTCCCCCAAACCCTCGCCTATATCGTCACCAAAATCTGAGAGTGGTATTACCCATATTTTTAGGGTAAAGTCGAATCTTTCTTGTGTTGCTTTCGAAATCGACACCCTTTTTGTTTGGGTAAGGTTTGTCTCATGTTAGTGTTTTTAAAATTTAAAATCATATTTTGTGAAGTGTTTTGGTGTAACCATGTTGTTTAGTATTGCAATTGAAATCGAAATTATTTGATGACTGTTTCAGTTCGTTTGTACTTAGGTTGTGATTGGTGTGTTGGAATTTTTTTCTTAGGATCTCATCGAATTATTGTCATCGTTTTGTTTGAGCCATCGTCAATTTTAGAGCATCATTGTTTTGTTGGTCCGTCGCCGGAGCCTTACCGCCAGTATGCTTCTGTCGCGTGTCAAAGTGCGCGTTTAGTGCAAGTGGACACATCGAAAGTAATAAGTGATAAGTAATTATTGGATTATCATCTCCACAGGGACTGGTAGACTTAATATGTCTTCTTCACCTTCTTGTTCTGTAGAAAAGTATAAACACAAGTGATTTGAGTTGGTTTATCTAAACTAAAATAACTAAACAAAAATAAAGAGATTTGATAATAGAGAAAGATGGGTCAGGATCCAGTTGCGTTGTATTGTGGATTTGATTGACTTGTCCCTGCTCAATGCAATCGTATATCACTGCCTCGGCAGCACTGCAGTTTACTGCCTTGGCAGCGGCGATACTGTTTGCCACGACAATCCCTTGCTCGTGGGTAGACCTTACCAAAGTTCGGCAAAGTGTTCTTGAATGACTCTGCTTATCCCTAAGTCAAAGTACTGTTGATGACTAGTCCTTGATGATACCTCCCAGCGTGAACCAATTATACTCACCAACCAATCTCACACTTCTTTTAGCCGCTGAAACTCTTAACCTATCCCTAGGCCGAGTTAGTATTTCGCGATTGAAACACCGTACTTACCCCTTTCGTGAATCTAACTCTCCCGAGCTTAGACAAATGGATGACTCACAAACTTCTCTCCCGAGCTTGAATGCGAAAACAAGGAATAACAAAGGATAAGCAAACCTTGATAATTTTATTGCATTGAAACAAAGACAAAGTACAATCTCCTCTCACATATACTCGACAACCTTCACCTAATCCCTAAGAAGGTTTAGAACATAATTGAGAGAAAGAAGACAAGTATAGAATTCGGCTCTCTCTCCCTAGGTATTCCATGTATAGTACATTGGATATCTAGGTCTTTATATAGGCTAGACCTAGGGCAAACCTTTCCTAAGTAGAATACAACTTGGAGTAGGGAACAAGTCAAGTACATAATTAAAATATTTCCAAGTTTAATTCGGCTAAGGGGCTTTCCCGCGTGGTCTTGCCTTGGGCTTTTCCTTATGCTAGCTAGCTCCGATCTATGGGCTTTAAGTCCAGACACGTTCCTTGGATTTTTATCTTTCTATCGCCTATAGTCTTGCTTCCTGTCTTTCTGTTGCTTCCTCGGCATCAGGTCCTGCCTCGGCCTTGTCACTGCTGCGACAATGGTTCTCCTGCACAGATATGAAAATGCAGTAAAACGTGTCTTTTCTGTAAATATTATATCTATGAGCTTAACTTTTAAATATATCACATTAAGCACATGCATTGGTCCGAGTGGGTGTATATTTGGTGATTAATTCCCATAAAAGGTGTAAAAAGTGATAGTGAGTTGAGCACTTATCACACCCCCAAACTCGAACTATTGTTTGTCCTCAAGCAATGCAAGCCATCAATTTGCCGAACTTTACTCTCTCTTGGTCTTATATTTCCATCTATTCTCCTCACCATAGCTAGGCCTATTCTTTAGTCTTAACCTTTCGGCTACCCAAGGGTTTACCTAGAAACAAACTATAAGATTTGTGAGTGTGTGTGTTTTTGTGGACAAGTTTGATTAAGGGCTTTCTTAGAAAAACTCTAAGTTCAAGACAAGTAGAATTGGGTTAAGTGTTCTCTTCTTTCTAAACAACCAATTCTTGAGCCAATTTCGGGCACCTCAAGGATTGTGTTTTTCCCTTCACTAAATTTTTCTTTCTTTTTGATATTCCTTAAAGCATACTAGAGCCAATTTCGGGCACCTCTAGCATGAAGAAGAGACTTTCTAGAGCCGGTGATAGGCACCTCTAGTTACTTTCCCAAAGATCTAAGTCTTTATCACCTAAGTTCATTAAAAGAATTCCTCTAATCCAAGAAGTCCAAAAAGTGTTTAAAGTTCTTCCTATAGTAAGCTTCTAAGTCTTCATCCTTAAGTATCCTACGGTTAAACCTTCTTAATAGAACCTAAACATGGTAAGGAGAAAGATTTCTATATAGCCTTAAAGAATAAACTAAGGCAATACTGATGATAAGCAGTGCAAAAGTGTAGGCAATTAATTCAAGTAAGGCGGGGAGCATGAAAATTTAAAAAAAAAATCACTGAAATACTCCCTTTTTGGCAAGGCCTCGGCAGTAGATCACTCACTGCCTTGGCAGTGAATCCGCACCCCCAAACTCAAACCAAGCATTGTCCTCAATGCTTTATATTTGAAGAAATAAGCGGGCAACACAAATATGAAATAAGCAGCATAAAAAGACAGTAAAAGCAATTAATATTGAATTAAAAAAATTTAAAGCGACTCCGAAGAGCTGCTTGTAACAATTTTCCTCCTTGGCCTTGCTGCCGATTGCTTTGTCCTTGGTGAGGGCGATGGTTGAGCTTTTTCTTGCCGGGGCGGTTGGACTCGTGTGGGTGGTGTCCGTTGAATTGGGGCCTCCACCTCTTCTCCTTCTTCTACGTCGGCCATCTCTTCGGTTAGCATTATGTCCGTTCCTCCTCCCATTGTTGTGGCTCCTCCGGTATGGTGTGTACTTGGTCTTGCGGCGGTGGAGCTTTGGTTCACATAGGCATCTATCTCGGCTGATAAACTGCCCATGATGATTGGTGATCGGGGTGGAGTGCTGAAAACGACCCTCCACTTGGATGGTCTTCTGCTGGCAGACGAGGCCGCGGCAGAATCCGCTGCCCTTGATGGCCCGGCAGCCTGGTATTGGGGCTGAGGGTCCGCATGGAAGAACGGCCTTGGTCTTCCCGGAGCTGGTGTAGTCTCGGTGTAAGGGGCGGCTGTGACGAACATATTGCTAGGGAAATCTGGAAATTGCGCTCCTTGGTCCGGAAAAGCATGCAGCAGCATCTGGGCTAATGTGCCGTTAAAATCTCTTTGGTACTCTATGTACCTCTGTTTCCTGAGGTCCATTGCTGCCATCCGTTGCAAAATTTCCTGGTACGGGTCTGCTGCGGCAGAGGTATGGGCAGTATCAGGCATGTATGCCGTGTACTGGGCCCCGGCAACAGTATCGGCAGTGAACTGCTGGGGCGTTGCTTGGACTGGCTCCGCCTTCGTGATCTGCATGACTTTGTGACAAAATTCCCTGGTCCATCCTCGTCGTTGGGGAGTGTATTCGTCCGTATCTTCGATTGGCACACCTGCAGCAACACATAAACCCGTGATCAAGCATGGGAAATACAATGGTCCCCTATCTTTCTTACAGCACTCGTGAATTTCCCGTAGGATGATCTCTCCAACATTGATGGTCCTTTTGTTGATGATTGATTGGATAAGCACCAATCTTTTACGGTCCACCGTGCTATTATGGGACGTGGGGATGAGGCGTCGCTTGACAAATGTGTTCCACATCTTGGCCTCAGGCTTTAGGCTTTGTCTTGTTACGGATCCTTTATGGGTACCGGTTTCCCATGGAGTATTTATGTAACAAAGATCATCTTTGATGAGCTCGTAGTCCTCGACAGTGATGTCTTCCATGAATTCGACGTGGATATCACTGTCAGGAGTGAGGCCGTAGAAATTGTTGATTGTCTCGGCATCTAATTGGACTGGCCTACCGCGGCAGTGAACAAAGAGGGAGTCTTTGCTGGGCCCGTGCGCATAGAACTCTCGCACGATCGTAGCATTCGCCTGGGCAGGTTGAAGACAGAAAATTTCCCAATTTTGGTACGTGATTCTATCAAAGAGATAGTGCTCGATGCCGTAGTTTTCATCATCCGCATGCTGGAAACCTTGTTCTTCCCACAGTTGCCGAGTGATGAAAGATCGGTTGAAACGATCTTCAACGTTGGTTGGGGCGAATCGCTTGTATGTGGCCATCAAGATTTGAGAGATTTGATTTCTTGAAGTTTTTCTTGAAAAGAATTTGAAATTTCACAAGGAATTGTGAGTAGGCAGAGAGTAATGTGAGAGAAAGATTGTTATGAGTTCTAAAGAAAACAAGAAAGCAAGAGTGAATAGTTCAAGAGGAAGGAGTTTCTTATATAGGCCTCGGCCTTGTTTTGGAGCCACTAGCCGTTTTGTAACCATTATTTCTTTACTGTCGTTTCCTTTTCTACTGCGGCAGGAATCTCGGCAGACTAGCCGTTACACTTTTCTGCCCGTTGAGACTGCTGCGACCCTGACACTGTTTTTCTGCCTCGGCAGAGTTCCTGCTATGAACTACTTATCCTTTATTCTTGCTTATTAACCTAATAAAAATTAAACAAACATAGAAAAAAGAAAAACACTTAAGGTAAAAATAAATTCGAAAAAATAAAAATAAACTAAACTAATCCTAATATATTAATAAGAAAAAGGGGGAGATGATGTTACTGGTGGAGAGCATGCAAATGCATCTCCCAAGATTATTCTTTCCCGTTGGGTCGAATTGTGAATCGGTTGAGGGCTACTCCTTTTTGTTGTATGTTCATCCACCTTGGGCTTAATCTTTTTGCCGAATATCCTATCGAGCAGACTGCCAAGGCAGGATACTTTAGTGTCTACTGTGTGGATGGCCTTGCACTCCTCTAGATCATCATATTTTTTTAAGTTGTGGAATGCATTGAGTTTGACTTGTTGGTCATTGACCCGCATTGTCAAATCTCCTTTTTCCACGTCAATTAGGGTGCGTCCAGTTGCAAGGAAAAGTCTCCCAAGGATGATCGTTGCATTCTCATCTGCTTCACAATCAAGGACAAGAAAATCAGCAGGAAAAATAAATTTATCTACTCTTACCAATATGTCCTCGATTTTGCCTTCGGGTTGCACATAAGATCGATCCGCTAGTTGGAGCATAATTGTTGTAGGTTTTACCCTTCCAATTCCAAGCTTTTGAAAGACTGATTTGGGCACGAGATTTATGCTCGCTCCAAGGTCGCATAGGGCCTTACCTTCATAATTTTTACCTATCGCACAAGGTATGATAAAGCAGCCAGGATCTTTTAACTTCGGTGGCATGCGGTTGTGCAACATTGCCATGCATCCCTCGGTAGCAGCCACTGTTTCAAACTCACCTATTCGTTTCCTCTTTGTTACCATGTCCTTTAGGAACTTGGCATAGTTAGGCATTCGTTCAATTGCCTCTACGAACAGTATGTTGATGTGGACTTGCTTTAAGATGTCGAGGAACTTTTTAAATTGTTGGTCCTGTTTTTGCTTTTTCAACCTTTGTGGGAAAGGTGGTGGTGGTCTCATCTTATCCAGGGTTTCATTAGTTTGAAATTTAATACCTAGCACCACTGGAGTTGTTGCTGCCTCGGCAGGCTGCTCAAGAGCTGCAGTACTTTCTGCCGGGGCAGTGTTATCAGAATCAGTTTGCTCAGCCTCTTCTTTTGCTGGATCTGTTGAGAGATTTTGGCTTGTTGGAATCTTTTCCTTCAGCTGTAGACCACTCCTGGTAGTGATGGCTTTACACTGTTCATGGCCCATTACCTTGGCAACTTCAGTATTGCTAGGTAGTCCTCCTTGTGGTCTAGTGTTTATGTTTTGAGCAAACTGCCCAACCTGGGTTTCAAGCGTTTTAATGGCCGCCTCTTGATTTTGCAACCTCATCTCAGTTCTATTCATAAAAGCATCTGTCCTCTTGATGAAATTACTGTTCTCTGCCATGTATGACTCAGTTTTCATCATAAAGGCCTTTAGTGTATTCTCTAGTGAACTTACCGGTTGCTACTGCATCTGCTGCGGCACCATTGACTGTCGGGCTTGCTGCTGCGGCAGTTGTTGCATTGGTTGCTGAAATCCTGAAGGTTGGGTGATTGGGTTTAAGGCATTGTTGGGGTTGCTCCATGATAGGTTTGGATGCCTCTTCCATGAGGGGTTGTATGTGTTGGACATCATATTGTTTCGGTTGTAGTTCTCAATGTACATACCGGTTTCTTGATTCATACAATCAGAGGAATTGTGGTTACCTCCACATAAGTCACAATAAGAATCAATTACCTTGACCTCACGGGTATTTTGCTGTAACTGTAGGTTTTGCACCATCTTGGTAAGAGAGGCCAATTGTGCTGCCACTGAATTTGATGTGTCTAATTCATTTACCGTGGCTTGGCGTCTTACTCCTCCTCGCCTAGATGTAGGAAACTGAAAATCATTCTTCGCGAGTTTGTTTAATATCTCAATAGCTTCCTCAGGTGCTTTATCAAGGAGTGTTCCGTTCGTCGAGGCATCTAACATCATCCTTTTCGGGGCATTTGTGGCATTATAGAACATTGTCACTTGTGTCCATAGGGGAAATCCATGCAAAGGACACTTGTGCAATAGCTCCCTGTAGCGTTCCCATGCCTCGTACATAGGTCGTCTTCTGCTTGTCGAAAAGAAGTGATTTCATTACGGATTCTATCATATAAGTTTGTGGGATTAAAACGAGTAATAAAATCACGGCAGAGTTCACTCCAAGATCCAATAGATCCTGCTGGAATGCTATTCAACCAAGCTTTCTCCCTATCCCTCAGTGAATAGGGGAATAGCTTTAATCGCAAGACATCTTCATGGACTCCTTGGATTTTGAAAGAGTTGCAAATTTCCATGAAGGATTTGAGGTGTTGCCTTGCGTCTTCAGTTGTAGACCCACCAAATTGTCCAATTGTATTAAGCATATTGAACATAACATGTTTGAGTTCAATGTGGGCTGCTTCAATCTCCGGTGTAACAACTCCTGGGTTTAATCCATTTAAGTCCTCTTCAAGGAAGTCCCTGACAGTGAGCTGCTGTGGCCCAGGTGGCGGCGAAAGACCTCCATTACCGGCAGGTAAGTTTTATCCTGCCTGGTGATCTGTCATGGCTCCTTGGATCTGTCTCCTCAACCTTTGCCTTGTTCTTTCGATCTTCGGATCTAACTCGTACAAGGGGTTGGTTGGATTGACCCTGGTCATACACCACGAAAAACAAAAACAAAAAGAAAAAGAAAAAGAGACAAGAAAATAAAGAAAACAAAATTTAGTTGCCAGTCCTCGGCAACGGCGCCAAAAACTTGTCGCGTGCCAAAAGTGCGCGTTTATTGCAAGTGGACACATCGAAAGTAATAAGTGATAAGTAATTATCGGATTATCGTCTCCACAGGGACTGATAGACTTAATATGTCTTCTTCACCTTCTTGTTCTGTAGAAAAGTATAAACACAAGTGATTTGAGTTGGTTTATCTAAACTAAAATAACTAAACAAAAATAAAGAGATTTGATAATAGAGAAAGATGGGTCAGGATCCAGTTGTGTTGTATTATGGATTTGATTGACTTGTCTTTGCTCAATGCAATCGTATATCACTGCCTCGACAGCACTGTAGTTTACTGCCTTGGCAGCGGCGATACTGTCTGCCGCGGCAATCCCTTGCTCGTGGGTAGACCTTAACAAAGTTCGGCAAAGTGTCCTTGCATGACTCCGCTTATCCCTAAGTCAGAGTACTGTTGATGACTAGTCCTTGATGATACCTCCCAGCGTGAACCAATTATACTCACCAACCAATCTCATACTTCTTTTAGCCGCTAAAACTCTTAACCTATCCCTAGGCCGAGTTAGTATTTCGCGATTGAAACACCGTACTTACCCCTTTCGTGAATCTAACTCTCCCGAGCTTAGACAAATGGATGATTCACAAACTTTTCTCCCGAGCTTGAATGCGAGAACAAGGAATAACAAAGGATAAGCAAACCTTGATAATTTTATTGTATTGAAACAAAGACAAAGTACAATCTCCTCTCACATATACTCGACAACCTTCACCTAATCCCTAAGAAGGTTTAGAACATAATTGAGAGAAAGAAGACAAGTATAGAATTCGGCTCTCTCTCCCTAGGTATTCCGTGTATAGTACATTGGATGGCTAGGTCTTTATATAGGCTAGACCTAGGGCAAACCTTTCCTAAGTAGAATATAACTTGGAGTAGGGAACAAGTCAAGTACATAATTAAAATATTTCCAAGTTTAATTCGGCTAAGGGGCTTTCCTGCGTGGTCTTGCCTTGGGCTTTTCCTTATGCTAGCTAGCTCCGATCCATGGGCTTTAAGTCCAGACACGTTCCTTGGATTTTTATATTTCCATCGCCTATAGTCTTGCCTCTTGTCTTTCTGCTGCTGCCTCGGCATCAGGTCCTGCCTCGGCCTTGTCGCTACCGCGGCAATGGTTCTCCTGCACAGATATAAAAATGCAGTAAAACGTGTCTTTTCTGTAAATATTATATCTATGAGCTTAGCTTTTAAATATATCACATTAAGCACATGCATTGGTCCGAGTGGGTGTATATTTTGTGATTAATGCCCATAAAAGGTGTAAAAAGTGATAGTGAGTTGAGCACTTATCAGCTTCTGCCGCCACCTAGTGGTTGTTGGAAACCCTAATGTTTTGTTATAGTTCTTGTTTGTTGTTGGATTGAATGTGTGGGCTTGTGGGTGTTGGGCTGAGTTGTTGGGTTTTGGTGTGAGTGTGGTAGATGGGTGTTGTGCTTAGGTGTGTGTAGGTTGAAGTGTGTGCTTGTTAGTGTTGGGCTTTGTAAGAGTGAGGTTTAGGTTGAGCTTTGTTTGTGTAATCCAATTCGAAAACAAAACCGACTTTGACCCGTTTGACCAAGTTGACTCGACCCATGTTTGACCAAATTTGACCTGTTGACCAACTTTGACCGAGGTTGACCTTTGACCAGCTTTGACTGAGGTTGACCTTTGAATTTGACTTTTAGAGTTGACCTTTGACCGGTTTGACCTATCAAGTCAAAGTTGACTTTAATTTTGTCTAGAGTTGACTTTTCGGAAAACCTTCTCCTTGACCTTTTTCGACGTTCTGAGTCCTAAACTATTACATGTTTTTGTAAAATTCGAAGCCGAAAGTCATGTTTTAGTATTTTCTTCTGAATGGTTCTTAAAGTCTAAAAAGTTTTTTAAGATAATCTAATTCAAAATATTCTTCTGTTCAGGTGTTAATGTTTCTGAGGCCTCTGAGTTACCTTCAGTTGTTCGTATCGATCAGGTACGTTCTTCGAGACCGTCACGTGAGTAAGCTTTTGGATCAGAGTTTTGTTATAGTTGGTGGCTTAGTATTAGTATTAAATATTAATACAATTATGTTACATCGTAGGTCCTGAATCAGTTAGACCAGAACGCGAGACGCGTCCATCTCGGAATTAGAGCTTCAATTGTTTAAGGTGTGCCTTTTTCTGTACTACATGATTTTGTGCCTATGTTATGCTTTGTTATATTACATGTATATCTGAAACGTTATCTGTACATTTTCTGATTTAATATGTGAATCTGTTTATTTGACCATACATGGTAACATCATGCATGACATGAGCAATTCTGTTTTCAAATCAAATATTTGATTTTTTGAAAAATTGCTACTCTTAAGAGTTCTGATTTATGATTTTACAAATCATATCATGTTCTATCATCGTAAATATTTTCAGATTTAAAAATCAGAAATATGAGGGAAACCTCCACTCTAGTGAGGATAATCCTCCACTCAGTATGATTTTTGATATCGGGCCCTCTGATTTTCTGGCATGAATCAGTCATCATAGCATTATGCTTTAGTTTTTCTTGAATTCAGAAATATTTTAAAAACTTTTCAGAAATGTAAAACATGTTTTGTTTGTGACTGTTTGCACTCGAGAGACACACTAAGCTCTTTAGCTTACATCCCTTTTGTCTGATTTTTAGATCCTCAGACCTGTTTAGGCAAACTGGTACTTGGAGCATCTCGCATATTATTCAGAGAATATATTTCAGTATGGACTTCTTTGAATTACTTCAGATTAATGCTTTTACCTGTTATGAAATATTTTTATATTTTTGGACTATAAAATATTTTGATTTTGAACTTATTGGATACATGCTTTTATGAAACTAATTTTTGATACTTTAAATGTTATTGAGATATTGTTTTAAACTTTGTATAACTGAAATCCCCAATTTGTCAAAGTAATCCTAATTTTGAAATTATTTAACCTAAAATACTTACTTGAGGGAATTTTTTTCATAACTTGATTCCTAAGTTTCGATCTAAGAGATTAGGTCGAAATTGGGGGGTTACATTTAGTGGTATCAGATCCCAGTTTAACCCTCGTGCTAGTTGACTCATCACAACGGTTCTCAAAATATTTTTGACTTCTGCATGCATCTGAAGTATTTTTGGAAAATTGGAAATTTTGGAAAGATTTACTATGATTTCAAATGAGTTTACCAAATATTTAAGTGTTTAAAATGTGAGACTCTAGTACTGGTTCTAACTCTAGATCTTTATCTTTTGTAGATATTCAGTTATGCCACCACGTAAGAGTTTTGGTTTTGAGAGTGGTCGTGGTCGTGGCAGAGGCTATGTTGCCACTTCTGATTTTGCTCACCCATCTTTTGTTGGACAACCGAGAAATCTGAATGAATTATCTGAGAATGAACTTGAGTCTAGTAGAAAACCTCAAACTCAGAATAATGATCCTCGTAGTGTTGAGGTTAATGAGACATTTCAGTTGAATAGTATCACGATGAATCGTGAGTTGCTACGTTACCTCCTTAGTTAGAAAGTTCAAGAAAACCTGTATCTACATAGTTTATAGCTGTTGGAATGAAATTGTTTGAGGGTAAAACTGGTACAAACCCTATTGATGCTGAGTATTGTTGAAAAAGTTATAGAGGTTGTTTGCTGAGATGGATTCCCCTACAAATCAGATGTTAAGAGTTGTTGTGTCTCTTCTCGATGGTGAAGCTCAGAATTGGTAGGAATCAGTAGTAGATTCAACACCTTCTAATCAGATCACATGGGAGTTTTTCCGAAAGGCATTTCAGGACAGTATTTGGGAGATGAGTTTTTAGTAAAGTTTCGTGATGACTTCATGAACCTGAAACAAAATGAAATGTCTGTGAACGATTTTGAGATAGAGTTTTGGAGATTAGCTAAGTATGTCCCTGGTTTAGTTGCGACAGAGAAAGACAGATGTGTGTGGTTTTTAAATAAAGTTCGTTTACCACTACAGAGAGAGTTTGCCACACATCATGATAAGGTGTTCAGTGAGCTCGTTAATCGAGCTAAGACTGTAAAGAGGATAGAGGCTCGTTTGAGAGAAGCAAAACTTCAGGTTGTTAGTCAAATTGAAAAGGCTCCTGATAGATCAGTTCAGCCAAGTTTTGTCAATTTTTCAGGAAAGAGGCCTAGAGAGGATCATATTTCTCAGAGTTATCAGAATATAAGATCTTTTGTTATGTCAGTTTCGAACCACAGAGTGCGTAAACCAAAGGCTCCATGACCTATTCTAGTGTGTTCTTTCTGTAACAAGAAGCATAATGGAGAGTGTAGATTGTTGAGCAGATCTTGTTTTAGATGTGGGTCTCATGAACATTATCTAAAAGATTTTCCACTTTTACCTACGGTTTCATCTGTTCAGAGTCCGGCTCAGGCAGCGGTTCAAGCTCCTCACCATGGTAGAGGGCAATTTAGATTAGTTGCTTTTGGTTCTATTGGTAAAGGTAGATATGCTCAGAGTGGAGGGTCAAATAGATCAGAGGTTAGGCGACTTGGTTTGGTAGATGACATCGGGGATCATGCTAGTCTTGAGAACGTATCTGGTCATATAGCAGGTATCTTATGATATTTCCGTCTATGTTTCTTTATCTGGTTTCTATTCAGAATGAGTTTTATAATTAAATTTTAGTTTAATTAAGTATCTTCTGTGTTTTCTGATAATTTCGAGGACGAAATTTCCTTAAGGGAGGGAGAGTTATAACACCCTAATTTTTTTTCTAGTTCGAAATTTAATTTTAAAATCCCTAATTTCTAAAACCCTAATAATTTGAGAAATTTTAGTTTTAAATTTCTGTGCCCAAAATGATCTTTTTCACAATTTTATCGACCATTCTGTTATATGGGTAAAGTTTTAAGGCCTTTATGAAAACCCATATTTACTTTAGTGACCTTGTGAGTAAATTACCCATATTTTTAGGGTAAATTCAAATTTTTTAACAATTTGGGAAGCTCTATCTACATGAAATATCTTCCAAAGCTGTCGCACCTCTATTTTGCTTGTCTCTCTCACATTTCTCTCACATTTTGTTCCCCTTTTTTCATTCTTTTGCTTTTCATTTTGGCTTGGTTCCCTTGTAAGTCTCCGATAATGAAATTTCTTTCCAGCAGTCTCTGTTTTGTTCGAGTTTGTGTGGGATCTGAGAAAGAAACTCGAATATCTCTTATGTTGCCTTCGAAATCGACACCCTTTTTGTTTGGGTAAGGTTTATTTCATGTTATTGTTTTTAAAATTTAAAATCAGATTTTGTGAAGTGTTTTGGTGTAACCGTGTTGTTTGGTTTTACTGTTGAGATCGGAATTATTTGATGAGTGTTTAGTTCGTTTGTACTTAGGTTGTGATTGGTTTATTAATGTTTTTGTCTCAGGGTTTCATTGGATTATCGTCATCGTTTCGTTTGAGCCACCGTCAGTTTTAGAGCATCGTCGTTTTGTTGGTCCATCGTCGGAGCCTTGCCGCCGATATGCTTCTATTGTCGCCTAATGGTTGTTGGAAACCCTAATGTTTTGTTATAGTTGTTGTTGGTTGTTGGATTGAAGGTGTGGGCTTGTGGGTGTTGGGTTGAGTTATTGGGTTATGGTGTGGGTGTGGTAGATGGGTGTTGTACTTAGGTGTGTGGGTTGATGTGTGGGCTTGTTAGTGTTGGGCTTTGTAAAAGTGAGGTTTGGGTTGAGCTTTATTTGTGTTATCCGAATCGAAAATAGAATCGACTCTGATCTGTTTGACCAAGTTGACCCGTTCCATGTTTGACTAAGTTTGACTTGTTGACCAACTTTGACTGAGGTTAACCTTTGACCAGCTTTGACCGAGGTTGACCTTTGACCAGCTTTGACTGGTGTTGACCTTTGACCTTTGACTTTGACTTTTGGACTTGACCTTTGACCGGTTTAACCAGTCAAGTCAAAGTTGACTTTAACTAGTTGACTTTGACTTTGACCAAAGTTGACTTTTGACCAAGAGTTGACTTTTTCAGAAAACCTTATCCTTAACCTTTTCGGCATTTTGAGGTCGAATCTGCTATCTGTTTTGTCAAATTTGAACTTGAAAGTCATGTTTTAGTGTTTTCTTCTGAATGGTTCTTAAAGTCTGAAAAGTTGTTTAAGAGAATCTAATTTAGAATATTCTTCTATTCAGGTGTTAACGTTTCTGAGGCCTTTGAGTTACCTCCAGTTGTTCGTATCGATCAGGTACGTTCTTAGAGACAGTCACGTGAGTAAGCTTTTGGATTAGAGTTTTGTTATAGTTGGTGTCTTAGTATTAGTATTGAATAGTAATATAATTAATTAAGTTACCTTGTAGGTCCTGAATCACTTACATCAGAATGAAAGACGCATCCATTTCGGAATTAGAGCTTTAGTGGCTTAAGGTGTGTCTCTTCTTGTGCTACATGATTATGATTTTGTGCCTATGTTATGCTTTGTTATATTACATGTATATCTGAAATGTTATTTTTACATTGTCTGATTTAATATGTGAATCTGTTTATTTGATCATACATGGTAACAACATGCATGACATGTGCAATTCTGTTTTCAAATCAAGCATCTGATTTTCTGAAAAATTGCTACTCGTAAGAGTTCTAACTTATGATTTTACAAATCATATCATGTTGTGTCATTGGAAATATTTTCGGATTTAAAAATTGAAAATGTGGGGGAAACCTCCACTCTAGCGAGGGAAACCTCTACTCTGTCAAGGATAATCCTCCACTCAGTATGATTTCTGATATCGGGCCCTCTGATTTTTTTGCATGCATCAGTCATCATAGCAGCATGCTTCAGTTTTTCTTGAATTCATAAATATTTTTAAAAAAATTTCAGAAATGTAAAACATGTTTTGTTTGTGACTATTTGCACTCGAGAGACACACTAAGCTCTTTAGCTTACACCCCTTTAGTTTGCTTTTTAGATCCTCGGACCTGTTTAGGCAAACTGGTACTTAGAGCATCTCGCATATTATTCGGAGAATATATTTCAGTATGGACTTCTTTTAATTACTTCAGATTAATGTTTTTACCTGTTATGAAATATGTCATATTTTTAGACTATGAAATATTTTGATTCTAAATTTATTGGATACATGCTTTTATGAAAATAATTTCGGATACTTTAAATGTTATTGAGACATTGTTTTAAACAATTGAATTTGTATAACTGAAATCCCAATTTGTCAAAGTAACCCTAATTTTGAAATTATTTAACTTAAAATACTTATTTGAGGGAAAAATTTGCATATCTTGATTCCTAAGATTAGGTCAAAAAATGAGGGTTACAATCCTCGTCCACAATTACCAATGCACACATGATAATGCATTATGTTTCAAAAATCCAAAAAATAATTCCGACACGATCCGATATCATAATATCCAAAATTAATATTTATCTGAAAATTCATTTTCACAAGATATTAAAATCACAAACTCAAAAAGTGCAAAATCCAAAAATCAGAAAGTTTCTATCTTTTTCTCAAATCACAATGACATATATGCATGATAACACAAGTGCACAATCAGAATCACAATACTGAAATCAGACATGCTATCAAACAAAAAAATAATTCTCAAAACACAATTTCAAGCATGCCATTGAAATATATATAATTTCAAAAGAAACACATATAGCACCAAATAAGAGAACATGCCTCTAAAGATAACAACTCTAACATTGATGATGATGTTTTCCTCGATCCGAATTATCTCTAGCTCTAACAGGGTTGGATCCTACAGATATTCCCAAAATTAAAACACTAACTCTAAAATTTAACCATAATGAAACATAAATATAATAAAACTCATGTGTATCTCGTGGAGGATTTTCTGTAGCGTTTTGAGCAGGAGGTGGAGGTGGTGGTACGATTTCGTTTTTCATGTCAACGTCATCTAAAAAGATAAATATTCGAATTAGAATCTTAATTCTAATATTTAATCTGAATACATAGCATATAAGATTAAATAATAAAACAAATTATGAAATTTAAAGCTACTTCCTACAAGGACAAATTCGAATAAAATTAATTTATACCTTTAATCATATTAGGGCTTGAAATAAAATTCCCAAATTTCTTTAGGTTTTCGAGTTAGGGATTTTTAAATTAGGAATAATTTAGGGTGTTACAACTCCCCAATCCCTTAAAAGAAATTTTGGCCTCGAAATTTACCTAGAACAAAAAGATGAGAGTATTAAGCTTTGATAATAGCCTTGGGTTCCCATGTAGCCTCCTCATAACCTCGTTTGCTCCAACGTAACTTAACCATCGTAATGGTTTTCCTTCTAAGGACCTTCTTATCTTGCTCAATGACTTTCACGTGTTCTTCATCATAACTCAAATATGGTTGAAACTCGATTTCCTCAATAGTAATAATATGGGATGGATCCAATATGTAACGTCTCAACATAGAAACATGAAAAACATCATGAATACGGTCAAGATCTAAGGGTAACTCAAGCTGATAGGCAACTGGTTCCACTCAATGAAGAATCTGATAAGGGCCAATAAAACGTGGACTCAACTTACCTCTTCGACCAAACCTAAGTACTTCTCTCCACGAATATAATTTCAAGAAAACCTTATCCCCACATCATACTCAATCTCTCGACGCTTCAAGTTGGCATAAGACTTCTGTTTGTCAAATGCAACCTTAATCCAATCTCGAATCAATCTAACAATCTTTTTAGCCTTTTGAATAATATCTAGACCCAGTAATCTCTGTTCAGTCAACTCAGTCCAGCCAATAGGAGTATGACACCTCCATCCATAAAGAGCCTCAAATGGTGTCATTTGAATACTAGCCTGATAACTATTATTATATGCAAATTCAACAAGTGGTAGAAACTCCTCCCAGCTGTCTCGACACTCTATTACACATCCTTTCAACATGTCCTCAAGGATCTGAATTACACGCTCATATTGTCCATCAGTCTGAGGGTGGTATGTTGTACTGAAACTTAATTTAGTACCCAAAGCAGTATAAAGAGACTTCTAAAACTTAGATCAGATCACGATCAGAAATAATGGAAAGTGACACCCCATGAAGTCTCACAATCTCAACAATATATAAATGAGCCAACTTACTTCGGGAATAGTCAATCGAATCAGAATGAAGTGCGCAAACTTGGTGAGACAATCTATAATAACCCAAATAGAGTCTTTCTTCGACGGAGCCAAAAGAAGAACACTAACGAAGTCCATAGTTACCCGCTCCCACTTCCATTGAGGAATCTCAATATGTTGAAGTAACCCAAATGGACGTTGATGTTCGGCTTTCACTTTTTGGCAAGTAAGACACTTTGAGATAAAGTCAACCACATCACGTTTAAGTCCATTCCACCAGTAACGTTCACGGAGGTTTTTATACATCTTGTCCCCACCAGGATCCATAGCATAAGGATTATTGTGAGCCTCCCGAAGAATAACCTGTTTCAATCTAGAATCTTTTTGAATATAATACTGCACTTGCAAAAAAAGAACACAGTTCTAATCAATAGAGAAATACCCGAATATGCCTTCCTCTACCTCTCGCATACGGTAAGATAAAAATGCATCAGTAGGTTATTCAGATCTAATCTTATAAATCAAGTTAGGGAAAACCTGAAGCTCGGCTAGAAGGTTGTTATCCTCAAACAGACTCAAACGAGCAAATGAAGCTTTCAAATAGGAGATAACACTACGACTAAGGGCATCGTGACTACAACATTATCCTTGCCTAGATGATACTCAAACGAGAAGGTTGTAACACTCATTTACTGGGTATTTGGATTCCACCAAACAATGACTCAAACCACACAATGATCCACCAAAGATCCCTAGACCATGCTATTACGAGCAACCATCAATATCTAACAAATATCCATAAGAGGAATTACTCATCTTAAAAGATGGGCATATCGATACTCAATCTCGAGTATCGATACCCGAGCCTAGAAAACATGACCTAAAGCTCGGAAATCAATTATTCTGACCCTAAATGCAAACTTATCAATATAAAATCGTTCATACCTATTTTTGGAAGTGTTTAGATGATTTTTTAACCATTTTTAGCCCAAAGCAACATCCATAATTAATATTGCGATTGAGCACACATAAGCTCTAACCTCAATCAAAATTACCATAACCAATCAAGCATGCAAATAGAGATGACGCACATGAAAATCATAGGATTGGGAAGTGTACTAACCTTTAAAGCAAGCTGATAAAACCTCTCACTCAACTCTTCAATCTCTCTCCTTGCCCAAGCTTAAGGATGATTCTCCTTGTTCCCTTGATACAAGATTGAGTAAAAAAAAATTACCATTGTATTGTAATGATTTAAGGAAGGTATAAACGAAATCAAACCATTCTAAGGCTCCCCAAAGCTTAATCCCATCCTACCCTCAAAACCCCACTAAAACCTCATCTCCCACTATTTCTTATCAAAGTTACCTTTCTTGATAGAT
This sequence comes from Abelmoschus esculentus, assembly GCA_035048815.1. Taxonomy (NCBI): domain Eukaryota; kingdom Viridiplantae; phylum Streptophyta; class Magnoliopsida; order Malvales; family Malvaceae; genus Abelmoschus; species Abelmoschus esculentus. Next base: position 5,605,675 of record JAUCBN010000002.1, read on the forward strand.
CCCTTTGAGCTGAGCAAACATCCCTCTATCAACTAAATGAGTTTCCTAAGAAAAAGATTCAAAAACCAACCTTTGTAAGGGATATTTAGAGAGAAAATGGTTGAGAAAGAAAAAAAGGTTTAAGGCATTACGAGAAGGTGATATCACATTTGTATTATGCAGAAAATGTCATAATTTCTCTCCTCTTTTCTCCCAACAAGCCCTTTACCAAAACACCCTTGAGCCTAAACCATCCTAAGTCCAAACGAGACTCTCAAAGCCCAAACACGAGGTTTATTGTCTTGAGTTAACCTGAAATCTAAGTTCTAAAACCCAAGTCATGACATTATAAATGTTCATTTTAAGTTCTATTATCAATTTTTGACATCAGTTATTCGACTAGAGTTTTGGGTCGAATAAGATAATTTGAAAAACTATAGAAAAACTGACCCTTAATGCATATGAGAACAACCCTCGACTCTTTAATTTTTTTGGTTTAATTAAAAATTAGGTCTTTTTAGTTTAAAGCATTTAAATTAAACTTTGTACTTAATTTTTATTTAAATATTGCTTATGTGAATTATTTGAGTAATCCTATTAAAAAAATAGAATGTTGTTATCCTTAAAACACTCAGATTCAAATAACTTGTTTGTAATAATATGTGTATTATCAAAATACTAAAAATAAATAAATACTTACCTATGATCACACTAAATGTTCAAAAAATTATTAGGATATGTATAATTTTTTTGAAAATAACATTATTTATATGAACATTCACGAATCATGAAATAAACCATAAAACATATAAATCTTAAAAGATTTTTTTTGAATCGATAATCATATATCACAAACATAAAAAATTAATTATTCTACATGCCCCTAAATTATGATTATCATTTTAAATTGTTCTTTAAATTTTTAAATATTTAAAATTTATCCTTAAACTATGAGTCTCATTCTAAAATAGTCCCCAAACTTTTGAATTTTCTATTTTCATCCTTAAACTATGACCCAAATTCTAAATTGGTTCTCAAACATTTAGAATATTTTAATTTCATCCTTAAATTATTGTTTATACCACATCATATTATTACGTAAAGCACATAAGTGTTTTATGACAATTAAAAATTTTTATAATAATTTTATTGACATAAGATATGATTAGCATATATTGATAATTTGATGATGATATTAGAATGTTTAAAAAGTTTAATGAGAATGAGTTTATAGTTTGAGGACAAAGTTGGAATATTTAAAAATTTAAAGACCAATTTAGAATAAATATCATAGTTCAAAGATGAAATTAAAATATTTAAAAATTTAAAAATTAATTTAAAATAAATATTATATTTTAAAGACGTATAATTCAATAAACGCCCACATAAAATAATATTTTTCTCCACTAAAATTTAGAAGATTATGGTTAGGTCCGGCGGGGCAAAGAAGTAAATAGACAACTTCCATTAGGATCAGGGTCCGCTAGAAGTTGGCGAAAGAAACACGACGCTAATCTAAAATTACTTTAAAGAAAGTGCAGGCTGTCACTGCCCGTTTCCCCTGCCCCTTGCCCAAAAATCCCTGCCCTATGAAATTTTTCTACGATAAAATAAAATAAAAGGCTGTGTGCACCTGGCCATCTTTGGACTCATTTCATATTACCACTGACACTGAGAATACTGAAAAACCCAGCATCTCTTCTCATTTCCCTCAAATTTGTTCTTCTTGGGTTCACAAGGTATTCGCTTAGGCTTTTTGATCTGGCAGAGAGAATCTGCATTCTTAATGGAATCTTGGATTAACTTCGTTAACGATTTCTTCTTCTTTTTTGAACTAGATTTGCAGCGACGAGTCAGAAAACGGAGAAGAATGTCGAAGGCTGGTGCACTTGATCTGGCTTCCGGTCTCGGTGGAAAGATCGATAAAACAGAAGTCCTTTCTGCTGTTGAAAAGTATTCTTCTCATTATTATTATTTTTATTTTGTCTTCAGAGTGTTGCTTTAACTTGATCTTTCTTTACGTTTATTCTTCCTCTTTCCTAGATCCCTTCCTGTTTACTTTGCCTGACGTTTTTAGATTTTTTTTATTGCAACAAACGTCTTCAATGTATGTAATTGAGTCTCAAATTATCATTATCGTCATTACGTCAACCACTTCTTTAATTTTTTTCAGTAGGTGACAGAATGATATTGACAGATTGAATCTCGATGTTTTGAAATTTAACACTATTAAGCCCTGATATTTACTCTAAAAGCGAAATTTGTAATCATGTAAAGAATTCTTTAGAATTTTGTGAAGTGTTTTTGAAATTTCATATAAGATTATGGTAATGATTCAGGTACGAGAAATATCATGTCTTTTATGGAGGTGAAGAGGAAGAGAGAAAGGCCAACTACACTGACATGGTTAGAATAACAATTTTTTTCCCAATCTTGGAATCCTACCTGCTGCCTGATTCCTTAGTTTTGCTCATTTTCAAATTTTGCAAATAGTTATGAGTTTGGCGTTTGGATATTTACTTTATTGTTTTGGTGGTCTGTATTTAGGTACGCGAGCAGATCTAGTTGTCAATTTCATCAAGCTAGATGATGATCAGATATCTGCTATTTTTTTTCTTAAACTAATGAATACCATATTCTTCCTCACAGCTTTACTGGAATGATAAGGTTAAATTAGGACTTGATTGCATGTGCAAACACTCATGATTTTGTGAATTCAGGTTAACAAATACTATGATCTGGTTACCAGCTTTTATGAGTTTGGATGGGGTGAATCTTTCCATTTTGCTGCCAGGTATCCATTCATTCACTTCTAGGTTGTGTCTACAAGGTAAATAGGACTGTTTCTTATTCAAGTCACTGTTGATTATGATCTTTGTTTCTGCAGATGGAAAGGGGAGTCTCTCAAAGAAAGCATAAAGAGGCATGAACATTTTCTTGCTTTACAACTTGGCTTGAAGCCTGGACACAAGGTTTTCCCACACATTAGAGAATGAAGCAACTGCATTCTGAGTTATCTTTTGTGTGTTATGTTTTACTTTTCACTTAAGCTTTTACTTCTCTTTTAGGTGTTGGATGTTGGATGTGGAATTGGTGGACCACTTAGAGAAATTGCTCGATTCAGGTACATAGCACTTTGTTTTCAATGATTATTTGCTTTATTTCTTCTTCCTTTTCTATTTCCCCTGTGTTTATTTGTATCTATTTTGTAGCTTTATTGCTGATTAGGCTAGTTTTCTTTGTTATGTTTGTGTATGTATATGGATGAGCATAGAGACTTGAGTCATCTGATCTCAGTTTTTGTTCATTGAGCCTGTTTCTCTCTCTCTCTCTCTCTCTCTCTCTATGTATGCATACATATATATATATATATATATATAATTTCTTTGGGTTGATTAAATAAGTCCAAAATAGAGGGGAAATGTTGCAATTATCTTGTAAGGTAAGTTAACTTCTGTCGGTGTTTCATTGCTGTTGTTGAACCATTTCCATGTACCATTGTATAGTACGGCAGTTGTAGCAATATATTTTGTGAATATATCATGACAAGTTATAGTCTTATGTAAGAAATATCTTGAAGGACTCTAAATTATGTTTCTATTGTGATTGCTGCAGCTCCACCTCTGTCACTGGGTTAAACAACAATGAATATCAAATAACAAGAGGGAAGGTGAATATCTCTTAATTCTCAAATAGATAAGTTAGTTCATTCATATGCAGAAGATGGTATTTTTATCTTGCTGTTTTTTTTTTTAACAAACACTCGTTTCTGATTGTAAGTTTATTGATCTTTGAATCTATTATTAACCACTCTGGGTTTATTGAAATGGGCAGTATTTTAATAATATCTCTAGATATCCTTTTAAATAGTGACGGATCATGGTTATATATATAGTTTTTGGCTCAACTACTATAAAGTTTTCGTTTTTTTAATTAAAAATGTAATCTTTTACAGGAGTTAAACCGCATTGCTGGAGTGGAGAAGACTTGTGACTTTGTGAAGGTTAGTAATTTTCTGCGTCAAGTTGTTTTATTGTTCCTTCACTCTAGCATACATTATATCTGTTACTATTCCCTGTTTTTTTATAAAAAATTCACAGTATCTTGTAATAAAGTTTTTTTATGATGCAGAATATTTGTATGACTGATTTTCTTATTGTTATCATCTAATGCAGGCTGACTTTATGAAGATGCCATTTTCTGACAACTCCTTTGATGCGGTTTATGCAATTGAAGCTACCTGCCATGCTCCAGATGCAGTATGTGAATTTGAATTTCCGCATCACAATCATGATCCTTGTTTTATTTGATTGTTTTCATGTTACACCACTTCATTGATTTGACTGTTGTCTGTTGTGATATAGTATGGATGCTACAAGGAGATTTATAGAGTACTTAAACCGGGTCAATGTTTTGCTGCATATGAGTGGTGTATGACAGATGCTTTCGATCCAAATAACGCAGAACATCAGAAAATCAAGGTGTGCATCTTAAAGAGCTGAATATGCTACCAGTTTGTTGTGCATCCATGAGTTTAACTTAAACCAAAGTTTTATTTGTATAGGCTGAAATTGAGATTGGTGATGGTTTACCGGACATCAGGTTAACTAGACAGTGCCTGGAAGCTCTAAAACAGGCTGGTTTTGAGGTGAATTCTTACCTTTCTCTCCACCCTCCATCCATGATCCATCCCTTTTAACCCATTTCATGTTAATCATTTTTATCGAATTGTAGGTAATTTGGGAGAAAGATCTTGCTATTGACTCCCCTGTCCCCTGGTACTTGCCTTTAGACAAAGACCACTTCTCATTGAGTAGCTTCCGTCTAACAGCCCTCGGACGCTTTTTCACTAAAAATATGGTAAAAGTTACCAAGCACTGTACCTTTCCCTTCTTGTGATACTCTTTATGAACAATGGACTCTTTTAAAGATCATGAGATCTTACTGGTTGTCATCTGCAGGTCAAGGCTCTAGAATTTGTAGGATTTGCTCCGAAGGGAAGTCAAAGGGTTCAAGATTTTCTAGAGAAAGCTGCAGAAGGGTTGGTTGAAGGTGGCAAGTAAGTTATATTATGATTCTTTTTCCCCATGATTACTTCTGCATGATAAGTGTGATATGTTGTCTGGTTTGCTGAGGGTTATTCATTTCGCTTTCAGAAAAGAGATATTTACGCCTATGGATTTCTTTTTGGCCCGTAAACCGCTTTCGGACAGTCAGTGATGCAACATCGAAGGGTTGAGAACTGAATCAATCTATCCCAGTTAATTTTAATATGTCTCTTTGAAAATGGAGTATTTGAAACATTAAATTATTGTCTTTTAACCTTTCTTAGATGTTTTATTTTGGTGATGTTCAGTGTTCGAGTATTTGGTGGATGAGTACTACTTATTTTCATCCCATTCTAGCCTAAGGTAGGTTCGGCCTGTCCATGAAGGGAATTTATTTTGGTTTCTTAATGTTTCCCCAAAACGAAGATCCAACCTTATATATCCCAAAAAGTCAAATTCTTTTCCTCTCTTAATAGGATGTATATCATTCCACTATGAACCTAAAACCTTCTATTATTGCCCACAAGAATCCTCTCTCCTAACCCAACCATTTGAAATACTAAATCATAAAATCTTTTATCTATTGACAAGAAAAATATCGAGATTTTAACTCATATTCATAAGATAGTATGAATATCTTTGAGTATTTAATTAATGAATGAATTTTATTTTATTGGTTACTTCTCGAAATAAATCCAATTTTTTATTGTTGTTTTTTTCATATAGAAAAAACCTTAGTCTTATATTATTTAATAATGATAAAAGTTAAATATAATTTTATTAAATTAAAATTGTATGATGTATACAAAAATAGATAAGTTTATAATATAAATTATCCAGATCGCATAAAAATATTTTCTAAATGATTTTATATGATAAACTTAAATGACAAAGTTAGTTATTTAATAACTCATAAACTGCTGCCTCACTTAGGTTTATTAATCAGTGATTTAATGGTGTGGACACCAATACCTAAACTATTGACTTTAAGAAGTGGAGTTAAATTTGTTTGGTTATTTTCATTATTGAATGAGTTCGGACCCCACCTCTATATATGGAGCAGGAAGAGCTTATTTAGTTTTAAACAAATTAATCTATTCAACTATTTTTTTTAATTAATTGATCGACTAAGCGATAGATTAATTTTAAATATAATTAGTTAATAATTAAAATTTTTAAATTTTAATTATTGATTTATTCGATTTAAAAGTTGATGATTAACCAAAAATACTATATATTAAATATTATATATATTATATATATACTTTTTATCAATATAGACTTTGATATTTGAGTTCTGGAAAAATTTGGTTGTGTCCCTGCATCAATATTAAGATGTTTTTATAAAGGGTTTTTGTTATTTACTATACTTTTTCACTATTCAATATATTATTCAGATCGGTTATATGATAATTCGGATCAATTTGAATATTGGATCAGTGATTCGGGTCAATATCAGATCGGTTGTTTTTGGGTCGGGTCAATATCAAATCGTATGTTTTCGATTCGGGTCCATATCGGGTCATTTGGATCGGGTCAATCTTTGAATTTTCGAGTTAATTTTGTTTGAGTATGAATCTAATCATGTATATTATATATAAAATTAATCATATATTCTCATAAAAATATATCTTTTTATTTATTTAAGGATAAAAGTGAAAAGAAGAAAAACTATAAGGACCAACTTGATAATGATCTCAATAGTTATTTTTATTCCATAAATGAATAGTTTGAGTATGAATCTAATCGTTTATTGACTGCAACAAAATCCAAAAGTTGATATATAACTGAATTTGTGTGTACTAAATATAACTGAATTTGATATGTAAGAGTAGCTGGGTTTAGATACTTGGTTTTATCTGCAGTTAAATATCACTTTTGAACGAAAATTATTTATTTAAGACTTGTTTTTATGTTACGTACACTTTCTAATTTTTATCTTCAAATTAGCTGTGTTATTTTCTTGTATGGATATTTTCAAATGCAAACACCATTTGCATCATGGATTTCTGATCTTTAATGTTTACTACGAGCAGATGAATCAAAATGGAGGTCCAGCTCTAATGGAGATTGATTGACAAAAAATAAATTGATTTTTAAATAAGGAAATGTAGTATTAAACATTAAATTATTATCAGATATAGTGATTAACTAATATTATCATAATACAAAAAATAATAAAATATATATTATTTTATTATTTATCATATTGTTAAAAAATAAATAATAGTAAAAATAAATTATTCATTTACTTTGACTCAATTATCAGGTTAAAATCGAATTGATGTTCAGTTTAGATCAGTTTTGAGCAAGTTAATTTCGGGTTGCTTTCGGTTCGGGTGAAAACGATTCGAGTCAAATTGGTTACGGGTCTATACCGGTTCTTCTAGAATTTGGATCGGTTTCAATTTCGGTTCGGGTTTTCGATCACGTTAGGATCATCTTGTTCGGATTCAATCGGATTTCGGTTCGGGTAAATCAGTTCGGTTCTGGGTTCTCGGATCAAGTTTTCCAGGTCTAATTGTATGGCATGAAAATGAATATTCTTTTTATGTAAAATAATAATTATTAAGATTATTATCATTTGTGTTTGGAAACACTTTGAATTATTATTTTGATTAATAATTTTCCTTGATAAAGTGTAAACACAAAGAAAGTTTTGATTGTTTGGAAATAAAAGATCTCGTAAATAATTCGTTTTGGGAATTATTTCCTACCGTTTTAACGGATTTACTTAATCATCCAAACAATAATTAATGTAATTTAAAAAAAAGGATTAATTCTTTCTGAAGAATTAAGTTGCTTTGATATCTTCGTTTGAGTTTTAGTGTCATTAGTCCCAATGTTTAAACGAAGATGTAAGAGAAATAAATCATTGAATTTATTTCTTTGATAGAATCATGTGTTGATTCTAATTTTGTAAGAAAAATAAATCTCAAAATTTATTTTCGAGGAATCTTGTATGATTTTATTTAGAAAAGGAAAATAAATTATTAGATTTATTTTCTTGGAAATCTTGTATGATTCCACTTGAAAAATAAACCGATGAGTTTATTTTATTAAAAACAACAATAAATCATTAAATTTATTTTGAAAATAAATAAGATTTATTGTTTTAAAATAAATTATTTGAATTTATTTCTTGAGAATCAAGTGTAATTCTAATTTGGAAATAAATTGTTTGAATTTATTTCATGTGATGTTTGAAAATTGAGATACAATAAATAAGTTTGTTTTGGGAATTTAATTCCCGATGTTATAACGGATTTACTTGATCTCTTTTCCAAACAAAGTGAACAAATATGTTTTATTAACATAATTGTTGGTGGAAATAACATTGGTTACTAATTCTATAACGTTGATTCGACTAAGATCTTGAATCAAAGCATAAAAGATAGTTGTTCTCTATGTCAAAATTATTAAAGCCTATTCTAATGTATGTTATGAAATACAATGTTTAAAATTTACTTAGGAATTATGAAGGTCGTTGGACCGTAAACGGAAGATATTGGTGCTAAGAAATTCTTAGTGATTGATTCCAAATTATGGCGAATCAAAGGTAGTGATTTAATTGATCACTCATACTTGAATAATTTCAAGAACTTCAATAAACGAGTGATTGAAAGAAATATTAAAAGTGCATGTCTAGGATTGGTTTTTTGAAAAGACTTGGTGCTTAAGCGTGCCTAGTGCACCACCTCTTTTATCATAAGTTACCTACCTGGTGCACTATTTAATATTATTCTTTCTATTAAAACTGTATGAATTTTTATTTTAGGGTTCTAGTTTACTAAATTCCTACCGTCTAACAAAAGTTGAGAATTATATTTTTGTTTCTGATTTTTAGTCTTTGATTAAATTTCTAATGTTTAACAAATTTATAATATTTTTATTGTGACTATGTGACACAATCAGTGAAATTCATGAGGAAAAATTTCAAAAACGTGACAAAAAAGATGTATATCTGATCATGATAAACTTGATTAAAAGAAGATCCTCCTAGGAGAGGATATGGTAAATATGGTAGAGCAAATATTAATATAAAAATATTACTAGAGCAAATCTATTGAAAGTAAAAAATGACTTCAAATCGTAAATTAGGCTGTGTATCTCAAAAAACTAAATTTCATGAAGAAATACTTCAATTGTTATGAGATATAAAATAAGTCTTTGGACTATATACTTCCAAATGAGATCAATATTATGATAAAATTTTGTCATAATAATTGATAGGAAGAACAATTGTTTGAAGGAAATTTTATTACCTTCATGATAGAACAATTTAGTTTTTGCTTAAAAATAAAGATGATATAGGGAAATTATTCCTTATAAGAAGAATGTTGAAACAGATTGATTAATTTGAGGAGAAACTCTATGTGAGTAATGTTGCAACATCTAAAGGTACAATGAATTTAAAGATAACTTCTAAAAGAATTAAATCTTCAGAATATGCCTAACATGTGGGGGAGTTATTCTATCAACTAAGTGCAAGACACCATATGAGTTATGGAAGGAAATAAAGCAAGCCTTCCTACAACTACATAAAAATGTGGGGGTGTCACGCCAATGTAATATTTTATTACTAATGAAAATAAAAAATAAGTGCACTGTATTTTCATTGACTATATAAAATATAACAATGAATATCATTTTTTGTAGAAAAAATATGATAATGAAAAAGAATGACTCATTCTTTAAAAATGCACTTCCTAGAAAAGTTGATTCAAGTTTTATAAAACGAACTATGGAAAATAGTCCACATATCCAACAAACGGTTGAAACCAAGATATTTTCATGATGACAAGTGTGACAAAGGATGATATGTCAAACCGATTAGGATATATGATCCTATGTTGATGACGTACAATGATATGATAAATATGAGATTGATAGATTTGATTCTGGGTATCCAAATCAAACAGTCACTTGAAAATCTCATATTGACAAAGTCACACTACATGGACAAAGAAGTTTTGGCCATGATGTTTCCGGCATATAGCAAGAACTCTAAATAAATATGAGTCGATACTTGTTGAAATGGAATATGAAAATATCATATACAATCTAAGTGAATTGTATTAGACAAAGTAGTGCTTTTACTATGAGGAGTTTAAGCAAATTCACAGAATAATCCAAAGTTAAACTCTGGATAATAATTGTGAGAATTTTGAGATATCTCAAAGATACTCGAGATTGTAAAGAATTATTCCATAAAGATTCTTCAATTTAAGTGAATATGTTCACATCGAATGAATAAGCTCTGTCATATTTTTTTTTTCAAGACAAACGTTTACAACCAAATTCAAAATAGAATTTGAGTTTGAGATCCAGATAACTCTGAAAAAAGTCAGATGACTTTAAAATGTATTTGAAGATATTCATGAATGGCCTAAACATGTGCCAATAATTATTGATAGAGCACGTAATTTTATAAGTAACGATAATTTGAGACATATAAGTCATCAATTTAATACCGCTAGACAACTGATCTCAAATAGATCTCTACTGATTTGATAAAATCAAATGATAACAATATGGATCTACTAACCTAAGGGTTAAATTGAGATCAAGTTTATAAAACATCTAAAAGAACGAGACTAAAGCCCATGAAAAATAAATGTGTTATGTGAAGGATAACCCTACCTAGCTGACTAGAGATCCCAAGATCTAGTTTCAAAGAGACAACCTAATTGTATAGACCTGTGCGATCATTGTAGGGGTTCTTCTTCTAATTCCATTCCTATGATGTGAATAGTGACAAAATTTAGTATAGGTTAAGCAAGCTTTTAATGACCATTGTGTGCTCCGGTGCGCCGAGCAACATAAGTCATCTATGTGAGAGTGAAGTGGGGCTGCTTTAAGAAGACTATTGGGCATAGTACTTTCAAACTCTTTTAGAACTAGGCGATGTCCTTGGCCATATAAGAATAACCATGAGCGCTAAAACTCTTTTCAGAGAGATAGGTGTGTGAAGTATATCATCGTTTACACAATTGACTAACAGTTCAAGGACATCATGTCTACTGATTAGCTAATAAAGTATATATACTTTCACAAGGGAAGGTTCAAAGGAGGAAACCTACCTATCCTATGCATCTATCAATCGCAAAGCCTATCACCACGTCGAGCCAAAATGTTTTGATAAAATCATCAATTTCATTTATGTGGGAATTGTCGGAAAAAATAGTAAGAAATGACCAACTTTGAGGCATGTTTTGGAGTAGTAAAGATGGAGTTTCGAATAAGAAGTTTGTTGAATCTTATTCTACTCCATGAGATCTTTACAACAATATCTCATATGCTCAAAATGGTTGAGCGATGAATGAGAAATTGATGCTCACAGTAAGAAGGTCGTGAATAGAGTAAGGAATAAGAAACTCCTTATCCCACATGGATGAGATAAATGAAGTGAGAAGTGTTTATATACAATTACCCACACAGTTATCATTGAATAACTTGGCTTTTGAGTAGGGGTGTAAATGAATCGAGCTTGAACGGACAAGGGTATGTCCGTGTTCGTTTATTTATTTTTGAAGGTGTTCAAACTCTGTTCGTGTTCGTTTAAATTTTTAATGGTATGTTTGAGCATGGTTCGTTTATTTTTTGTTATGTTCGGGCTCGGTTCGTTTAACGTTCACGAATGTGTTCGTTTAACGTTCATGAACGTGTTCGTTTATATGTTCGTGAACGTGTTCGTTAAGCGTTCGTGAACATGTTCGTTAAGCGTTTGTGAACGAGTTCGTTTGTATATATTCATCAACTTGTCTATTTAGCGTTCACGAACATGTTTGTTTAGCGTTTACGAACATATCAGTTTAACGTTCGTGAACATGCTTGTTTATGCTCGTTTATATACTTTGAATTTAAGATTATTAAAGAACATAAACGAGCTAATAAACGAACTTATAAACAAGTATATAAACGAACATAAACAATCCTATAAACGAGCTTATAAACGAGTATATAAACGAGCTTATAAACGAACATAAACGAGTTTGTTCGTGAACATAAACGAGCCAAACGCACTTATGTTCGTGTTCGTTCGTTTATTAATCGAACATAAAATATCTATTTATACTCGTTTATTTAACTTAATAAACGAATATAAACGAACATTATATGAACGGTTCACGAGCAGCTCGTCGAACACCTTATTCATTTACACCCCTACTTTTGAGTTGGGATGCACAACATGGGTGATACAAATGTACAGACCAATCGAGCCCTTTGTGGGCTTACGAATATTTTACTCATTGTGATTAAATTTTCCTTAAATTGTATATCTTTTTTTAATATTCAAGAAGAGTTTTTATTTTACTTAAATACAAATTAAGAATATTAAATAAGATAAAATTGACTATTCATAATAAATTCAAATTTAATTCGGATTAGAACTCTCACTTGTTTTGACCTAATTTTTTTCTATAAATAAGAATGAAATTCTTAGTTTCTAAACACTCTCAAATTGTTTTCTTCTCTCGTTTTCTTCTAATGGCTGGCAAAGGCAAGAAAAAGCTTAGGATCTCTACAGTATGTGCTACTGTTGAAGATCCTTTTCTTGTTGTATCCTGAGAGACAGACGACTAAAACTCAAGCACCATAGGAGTGACCGAAAATTTATCTTAAGGAAACTACATTGGTGCTGGCCTCAACACGTTTCAAAAATCGGTTTGATTTAAATATCTCATTTTATTCGTATTTTTCTTTGTTTGTTAAATAATAAGTAATCCACATATGAGATATTAGAGGCTCATGTATTTCAAATTTGGTTTCAAATATATATTTTTCAATTAGTTTCAAGAATGGTGGATATTTCAAATTTGGTTTCAAATATATATTTTTTAATTAGTTTCAAGAATGGTGGATATTTCATGGACCAACTTCTTCTAAAATATTGCCATAAAAAATTCAAACTCTTTTATCAATTATTTTTAAAAATTTCCAATCAGAACCAGACCAAAAACAATTATCTCAAATTTTTTCTCCAAATTGTGTATTTCTAGGGGATATAATTATAAAATTAATGAAGAAATAAATATTCCTTGATTAATCAAAACCATCAAAATTAAATGGTGAAACAAATTCAATAATGAAAAATATGATTCTAAATATTTAGACAACTTCTTTGCTGAAAATATAAGTCTTTTTAAATCATTTATCTCTAACAAGGACACAAAAAGATATTTACAAACAAAATCAAATGTTAGTATAATCCTAGCCCAAACCAAGAATAAAAAAGAATATAAAAAATTTATGAAAAAAATATTGAGTTCAATGAGTTACAAATCAAAAGACAAAGATAAAATTTATCATTCATCTTTAATTAAAATTATTGATCTTGCAAATGATAATACCTCCATCACATAATTAAAATAAATAAAAAAACAATAAAGTTTTGAAAAAATGATCGTAAACATTTTAAGATTTTTAACATGAAGGTTACGGTGGCAAAGATTTTTTTTAAGACTCCTAAATTTTTTATCGATACAAATAGACAGAATAATTGGTGGCTAAAATGAAAACAATAATATTGTGGGTGTCATTCCAATATTTTTCATGATGGTAATCATGGTGAGAAGAATTTTAAGAAAATAATAATCATAATGATGAAATTTTCACCGATACAAATAACCAAAACAAATTGTTGCCAAAAGAGAAGCTATAATGCAAGTTTCATTCATGAAGATTTCTAAAAATATATCGAATAGTAAAAAATATAAAAAAAGGAAAAATTACTGCGTTAGTCATTTTCGTTTACCCTCAATACACTTTTAATCATCGATTTTAAAAACTGACCAAAAAGGTCACTATCATTTTCAGGGTGTAAAGTTTTGGTCACTCTAACATTAAGTGCCATTAAATATTAAAGAAAAGATGATCTGACACAATAAAAAAATATAAATTACGTAAATAGTCCTTAAACTATTATTATACTTTTATTTCATTTTTAATTTGACTCTAAAAAATTTAAAACTTTATATTTTTACCATCTTCCAAAAAAATTTATTTCTCTAAAAGTTCTCTAACTCAAACCGATTATAATCGATATAGCACCAATAAAACGAATATGATACATGATTCTCATTATTTAATGGTAGCATCGATGTTACCAAGAAGACAATCGAGAAGTTGGGTCTGCGTCATAAGGAATATATTGCCGCATACAGAGAGGGTAATGAGTGGAATCTAATCGGTCGTCACGTGACTGCAGATATCAATACATTCTCATGGTAAGCTAGCACAATACCAACCCTTCAACTCCCTATTTTTTCAACAACATTGAATTTTTATTTCTTGTTACTTTTTTTCTTTCAATCTCCAAACTCCAGGGTGTTGCAAACAGGGGAGCTTCCATCTGCGTTGGCCGTGACACCGAAAAGGACGAAAAAGGTAACCACTACACAATGTACAAACTACGATACTGTTGCTCGGTTTTACAATTCTTTGAAATATAATATTCATGGTGATGTGATTTTCAGGCTGCTTCGAAGATAGAAGGCTAGCATCGAACATGAATCCGTACGTCGTGACATCGATGATTGCCGAGACCACCATCCTCTGGAAGCCTTGAAGAGGTTAAAATTGGAACACGTGAAAGCTGAGAAGGAAAATCCTCCTACAAATTAATAAACTCCTCTCTCAATCTCCTTTGTTTGACCAGCGGGTGAACTTGTATTTTATTGTCTTGGTTGGTTTGCTGGTTTTCCTTTTAAATTGTGCTTTGTGATGCGTTTTATTGTCCTTTTAGTATTAGTGTTCCGCTGCTGCCTGATTGTCTGCACGAACGAATTTCTGGTATGTTAAATAAAATGATATTCGATTTAAATGGTGATAGTAGAAAAAATATTTAAAGTTATTATTCCTTTTAAAGAAATAATTTTTTTGGGAAGATGATAAAAATATAAAAATTTAAATATTTTAGAGTCAAATTAACGATAAAACAAAAATATAATAATAGTTTAAGGACTATTTAAATAATTTATCATTTTTTATTTTGTCAGATCATCTTTTCTTCAATATTTAACTACGCTTAACGTTGGAGTGATCAAAACTTTATACCCAAAACGATAGTGACTTTATAGGTCGTTTTTTAAAATCGGTAACTAAAAATGTACTGGAGTTAAATGAAAGTGACTAGTACAATAGTTTATCCTATATAAAAAAAGACAAAGCCTTCTATAAAATCATTTTAATATTGATGTATAAGATATAATAAAAAAAAAAATCAGAACTCAATATCAAATTTCATATTACTCAAATTGATCTTCTTATTTGCTTTTCTAGATTTTTAACTTAAATCAATATTTCTTATTTTCTTTTCTTGATTTTTAACTTAAATCAAATTTTAAGTTTCAATTCCTATTACTAAAATTAAAATTTTAGTTTTCAAAAACAAAATTTTAACTAATTAATATCTGAACCAAGAAAGAACTGTTAATTCTAAAATTTTAAAAATATAATTTTTTTAAAATTTCTTAATACTGATTTAACTATCATTTTTAATATATTATTTGTTTGTTGAGTTTTAATATATTGACCGGTAAAATCATGTGTTAAATGTGTTAAGATCATAATATCCCGATAACCAACCTTAATAATCTAGAAAATTTGATAATAGAATCTCTTTTTATAGAAAATTAAAAACAAAAAGATGCTTCAATTTCTTAAGAGAACCAATTCTTTTACAAGTTGTATTTTTAATCAATCTCAAAATTCTAACTAATTCTCAAACAGAATTGTCAATGAACAAGAGATGTATTATAAAAATGTTTCTCAAATAATTGATGATTGAATATTTCAATCGTTCTAACAAACCAAATTTACAAAAGATAACTTTTGAAAATTTTAATGTCTTTTATAATTATATTATCAAACTAAAAGAAAAAAAAATACCTATCCAAAAGAATGTCAAACATTCTAACTATTAGATGAATCTATCATTAAAAGGCACAATGATAAAAAAAATATAACATATTACTTTAAACTTGTTCAGTTAAGAATCAAACTTTTTAATGTAAAAATTACTGAAAATATCTTAATATTTAGTTTTAATAATAGAGAAAATAAAAATTCTGAAATATATGTTTTACAAAATCTTTTTAAAATCAATAAAAAATATGATAAAAGTATTTTCATCCAACAAAAACATGTAAAAAAGAAACATATTTTAGAAATCATGAAAAAAATCTTTTAAAATATCATGAATTTATGAATATTTATAAATCTCATATAAGTTTTTTACATGGTTCAAAGAATATTATTTAATTAATATAATAAAAATTGTACAAAACAGCAAGTGGAAAAAGGAAAAGTTGAATCTCAACATAAACATATAGGCATAAAAGTAAGTCTTTTAAGAATGATAAATTCTGATGCATGAGAACAATTTTTTTAAAAAAAAAATATTAAAATAATTATTAAAAAAATAATTATACAAATCTTACTTTTCATACTATAGGAAAATAATTTGATCATATTAAAAATTTAGTAGGAGTTCATCCTATAAAAAAAGAAAAAATATACAAAATTGTTGTGAATAAAATAAAGAACAAGAACAAAATAGATGAACAAAGATGAGAGACAAAAGAGAGAGACTTGTATTATATTCTCAAAGTAAGGTATACAATACTTTCTCCAAAAGTCTATATTTATAGGAATAAGATGAAAGTCTTAATTCCGATGGGATTTAAAATCAAATGATAAAATATAAAATATTATTTAATATATGAATATCCACCATAAATAAGATATTCATAACACTCCCCCTTGGATATCCATAAAGATAATGTGTCTCGTTAAAACCTTACTAAGATAAAAACCCTGTGGGAAAAAATTCTTAGTAAAGGAAAAAGAGTACACACGTCT
Organism: Abelmoschus esculentus; assembly: GCA_035048815.1. Classification (NCBI taxonomy): domain Eukaryota; kingdom Viridiplantae; phylum Streptophyta; class Magnoliopsida; order Malvales; family Malvaceae; genus Abelmoschus; species Abelmoschus esculentus. The sequence continues at coordinate 5,622,567 of JAUCBN010000002.1, forward strand.
TTGATACACATTAGATGTTGCATCATTAAAAACCTTACTAGGAAAACCCAGTGGGACAAAACCTCGGTTAAGGGAAAAATAGTGCAAAGCATATTTACTCCCCTCATGAAAATATCACATAAGATCTTTGAATCTTCATAATTCAATCTTGAATACAATCTTAAAATGTTGAAATAGAGTATGCATTAGTGGATAAATCTCCCAAATTATTGCTTGAAATAATTCATCGAATACTATTCTTCTAAAGATCATGAGGGATGAAACCTTAAATTTTTTTTTCGTTTTATCATATTTGATGTATCCACCTTGAGATATAAATTTTACATTAGCTCTGCACAAGATAACTTGCATCTTACCTTGTGAAAGCAATTCACATATCTTTTGGATATGTTTAGTCAAACACATATTTTGGTTTTTCCTCAAGCATAATAATTATTTCAAGGTAATAATTTCATAGCACTTAAATAGTATTTCTGGATAAGCTAAGATACGATGCTTCCATATCAATTAATGTATATATGGTGCTTTTAGACCAAGAATATCATCATCCTTTTCTCGAGGGTGAAATGGATCGTTTACATTAAGAGACCTAGCAACCATAAGGGTGATTAGTGAATATGCGTTATGCATGTAAAGTGACTTTAAACATTTTTTCTGTATTCCGATTGATGCACAAGGATTTGAGGAGATGTCGCGGCAGGAGATCTTGTGGCCTAGCAATATTCCTTCATCGACCATAAAATGACATTTTTCCCAGTTTAAAATTAGGTTCGTGTCTTCACATCGTTTCAATACTTTTTCAAGGTTGTCGAGGCAGCTATCAAAGTCATCTCCGAACACAGAGAAGTCATCCATAAAAATCTCAAGGTAGTCCTCAATCATGTCGGAAAAAATAGCTATCATGCATCGTTGAAAGGTGGCAGGAGCATTACATAGCCCAAAGGGCATCCTTCTGAATGCATATGTCTCGTACGGGCATGTGAAGGTTTTTTTGGCTTGGTCTTCGGGAGCTATGGCAATCTGATTATATCCTGAATATCCATCTAGGAAGCAATAGTATGGTTTACCGGCTAACCTATCAAGCATTTGGTCAATGAATGGTAAAAGGAAGTGATCCTTTCTTGTTGCTTGATTGAGTTTCCGATAATCCATACATACTCTCCACCCGGTTACCGTTCTTGTTGGAATTAATTCATTATTCTCGTTGGAGATTACTGTCATTCCACCCTTTTTTGGAACAAATTGTACTGGACTTACCCATGTGCTATCGGATACGGGGTAGATGATTCCTGCGTCGAGCCATTTTATAATTTCTTTTCTTACCACTTCCTTTATTGCATGATTTAGTGTTCTCTGCGCATCAATTGTGGGCTTATGATCTTCTTCCAATAATATTTTATGCATGCACAGTGATGGACTGATTCCCTTTAGATCTGCAATTGCCCATCCAATCGCCTTTGTATGCTGCCGTAGCATGTCAGTAAGCCGATTTTCCTGTTCAGGCTACAACTTAGAAGAAATAATTACTGGTAGAGTATCATTTGATCCCAAATAAATATATTTTAATTGCTCATGTAGTGGTTTTAATTCCAATTCTGGAGGTTGTTCTATAGATGGTTTATGTTTCTTGCTTCCACTTAAAGTATAATCGAGTGATTCAAAATACTTACCTAGATGTGTGTGCACCCAATTACCTTCTTCCGTTTGCTTTTCTTGTCTCTCTGTATCTTGGTTGTCAATGTATGTGTTTTCATAAAAACAATGGCCACGACATTCAGGATTACTGCCTTGGCGAGTTTCGTCTAAAGAGTCTGGTTCAGGATCGAGGTCTTCTAATTCGTCTGGATGTTTCAAAGTTTTGAATACATTGATCTTCACTTGTTGGTCATTGACCCTTATGACCAGTTCGCTTTTCTCGCAATCGATCAATGTTCTGCCCGTGGCTAGGAATGGCCTTCCCAATATTATCGGAGCATGTTCATCTGCTTCACAATCAAGAAATAAGAAGTCAGCAAGAAATATAAATTTACCCACTTTTACCAGGATATCTTCAATTTTTCCTTCCGGTTGCACATAAGAGCGGTCTGCTAGTTGCAGCATCACTGTTGTTGGTTTAGCCTGCCCTATGCCTAGCTTTTGGAATACTAACTTGGGCATAAGATTTATGCTAGCGCCTAAGTCGCATAGTGCCTTACCCACGTATTGATCACCGATAAAGCATGGTATGGTGAAGCTACCAGGATCTTTTCTTTTGGTCGTGGCTTTGTTGTGTAGCATTGCCACACACCCTTCTGTCGCGGCAACCGTCTCAAATTCCCCTATTTTTGTCCTCTTCGATATAATATCTTTAAGGAACTTGGCATAGTTGGGCATTTGCTTAATTACCTCCACTAAAGATATATTTATGTGTACCTGTTTAAGAATGTCTAAGAATTTCTTAAACTGATATTCTTGGTTTTGTTGTTTCAGCCTTGGTGGGAAAGGTGGTGGTAGCCGCAAATCTTCAATTCTTTTATTGCATTGAAATTTTATCTATGGTGAGGCGGCGGCATCATCTTCTATGGCAGCATCATTGACAGTTTCTGTTGGTTCCTTTACCTCGGGTATTTCATCAGTAGCTACTTAAGGTGTTACTGTCTTAGTGTTCTTACCTACTGTCTGAGCAGGTATTTCAGGGTCCTTTAGTTGTAATCCACTCCTAGTAGATATCGCTTTGCATTGTTCATGAGGACCAGTTCTAGCGACTTCAGTATCGCTAGGGAGACTTCCTATGGGTAGGCTTTTCATCTGTTGTGCCATCTGTCCTACTGCAGTTTCCAGCATCTTGAGAGCAGCTTCATTGTTTTGCATCCTCATCTTTGTCCTGTCCATGAAAGTATCAGCTCTCTGAATGAACTTATTGGTGTTTGTAATGTAAGCGCCAGTTTGAGCCATGAATGTCTGCAGTATATTTTCCAGGGTTTGGACATCTATTGTTTGCTACGGCGGTGGCAATGCCTGCTACGGCATCGGTTGCTGAGCAAATCTGTTGTGCTAGAATCCAGTAGAATGCACTGATTAATGTTGTGGGTTAAGTGCAGTGTTAGGATTACTCCATGAGAAGTTTGGATGTTTCCTCCATGTTGGGTTATAATTATTGGACATATTGTTTTGATTGAAATTTCCAACATAAAAGGAAGATTCTGGATCTTGTGGGCATACGCTTGTATCATGTTTATCACCACATGTTTCACAACAAACAGTGACTGCCTTAACTTCTCGAACATGACTCGGCTTTTGCATATCTTTAACCATGTTTGTTAAGGCTGACAGTTGAGCAAGTATAGAATCTGAAGAGTCAGAGCTTGTCATACCTCGCCTAGTTATTCCTCTTCTGGTGGTCGAATGTTGATAATCATTCTTTGGTAACCTATCCAGAATTTCTAAGCTCTGATGGGGTGGGCGGTCTAAGAGGATACCGTTTGCGGAGGCATCAAGCATCATCCTTGTAGGGGTGTTTACAACATTGTAGAAGATTGAAACCATGCATGGGGCATTTTCTATATAACTCTCGGTATCTTTCCCATGCCTCATACATTGATTCGTCTTTATCTTGCCTGAATGATGTGATGTTGTTGCTCAGCTTATCAGTCATATTGGTATAACTGAATCGGGCAAGAAAATTCCGGCATAAATCAGTCCATGAGTTCAACGATCCATGTTGGAGGTTATTTAACCAAGATTTTGCCTTATCCCTCAGTGAATAGGGAAACAATTTTAATTTTAATAGGCCCGTAGAAACCCCCGGTAGTTTAAATGAATTGCAAATTTCCAAAAACGACTTAAGGTGCTGCCGAGCGTCTTCGTTGGCCGATCCTCCAAATTGGCCTAGAGTGTTGATCATGTTGAACATGACCGACTTTAGTTCAAAATGTTCTGCCTCTATATTAGGCATCACAACGGCAGGGGTTAATCCATCCAAATCTTCCTCTAAATAATCGCGAACTGTTCGTACACGCTTCTGTTGAGGTGGATTGGCAGGATGAACAACTGCGAATGCGCCTTGGTTGTCTGCCGCGGCAGTATTCATGCCAGCGTTGTTCTACTGGCCAGGTGTTATGTTCATCCTTTCGCGTATCCCTTGTCGTAAATGCCTTGCGGTCCTTTCGATTTCAGGATCGTATGAATATTGTTCTATCGATGGATTAGACCTGGTCATACACAAAACAACCCTAATTAGTTAAAAGAAATTAAAAGTAAAAATTAAAAAGAAAAAGAAAAAGGCGCAGAAATAATTGGTAGTAAAATTGAGTGCCAGTCCCTGGCAACGGCGCCAAATCTGATGGAGGCTCAGAAGTCCTTTTTTTTCCGCCTTTGTCAGATTGTAATACTTTAGATTGTCGATACCACAGGGACTGTGTCGACTTCACTACCTCTTATGACTGCACTATAAAAAGTAAAAACACAAGTAATGGTTGAGTTGAGAATTCTAAATTAACTACTAAAACTAAACTAAATATTGAAGAAATAAAGATGAATAAAGTGAGGCTAAGTTGAGTGCTTCGTAGAGGAGAATCCATTTATGCTAAGTATCCACTTATTAATGCAAAGGGTTGAACTACCGCCTAGGCGGATCGCACAAAGGGTCATCGCAGCTGCCTAGGCGGGGTTATGCCTTGTCGACAATTCAACATTCCATAGTTCGACAGAGCATCCTTGTATGTCTTCTTCCTTATCCCTAAGCGAAGAGAACTGTTGAAACCCACGTGTCTTGATGATACCTCCCGACGTGAATCAAGGGCGGATAACAACCACACATGTGTCTTGTTAGTCGCTGAAATCCTGGATAACCGGATTAGTCAATGCCCTTGAGCAAAAGACCGTATTCTCTCGTTTCGTGAGCCTAACTCTCCCGATATTAGACAAATGGATTTTTCTTCACATACTTATCATCTCGAGCTCATATGCAAAGAAGAGTAAACGCCAAGAGAGAATAAACTATGAAATAGGTTTTGCATTAATAAATATCTAGCATAACATAACTATCTTCTCCAACTACTCCACAAACAACCTAAACCTCCGAAGAAGTTTAGAACATGATGTAGTCGGCGGCTAAAGGTATTGTCTAGGGTAAAACTCCTTGCTAAGATTAAACCTAATATGTGCCTTATATAGGCCAAGCCCTAGGTTAAAGTATTCCATGCAAGGAAAGAGTTCTAAAGAAGAGAGAAGTATAATTTCTAATTAAACTATAACAATTAATTTTTATTTCCTAAAATATCTCTTCTTTCCCGCACGTGACTTTGACCAAGGCTTGACTCCGTAGTTTGGCTCCGTCTTTCTTTCGCTCCTTGTTTAATAAGATCAACATCTTTTTCTCTTTCTATCAAGCACTAGTTATCATCTTCACTCTGCTACCGCGGCCTCAAAAGTGCTTCCTTGGCGGGTGCTCCATCTACACTTTAGCATTTGTCTTCCCAATTGGCCATCTTTATATGTAGTTTCATGTCTAAGAAAGAAAACTGTCAAATACATCTGTTTTATGCCAATTATTAGATGAATTCATGAATTATATGTTTGGATGCTGAAGTGTGAAAAATATGTAGAAATATCTATTAATGCCCTTGAATCATGTCCTTTATTAGTAATTATCGAGTGGGAAAATGGTAATAAAAATAGGACTTTTATGCACTCATCAGTGATCTACTGAGCATTCGAACCACGCTCTACTACAATATTGGACCCTAATAATACAAGATGAATTTATATTAATATTGGAGTTTAAATACTGGATCTATTAACGAGATTAAATACATACGAGTCAGGTTAGATCACGAGATCGGTCGAAACGGGAGGTGCTGGGCTAAGCCGGTACATGATTGGGAGGACTATGAGATCCTACAAATAATAAAATATCAGTATTAGACTTTAAATTCAAACACTGGACTTAACTTAACTTAGAAGAAAGTTTGACTCGAAACTTTAAGGTCCGATTTGGAGGCCTTCGGGTTTGAATTTTGAGAAAAAGACTTCACAGATTGACTCAGGACGTCGAAAAACATAAAACAGGAGAATTTGAAAATTTTAACTTTTTGGGTCAAAGTCAACGTTGATGTCAACAATCAAAGTAAACGATAACGTTAGCAACCAGGTCAACAGTCAACACTGACATCATGCTGACATCATAGGTTAATAGTCAACGGGTCAAGTCAGGTCAACGGTTGACCGGTTCGGTTGACTCGTTTTGGACCAGTTCGGTTTGACTCGGGTTGGATTGAGATTGAGACCGATTCGGACCTGGTTTGAACCAGTTTGGACCGGCCAGATTCAGGCCACCATCAAGGGCGGCCAAAAATCGCCCCTGGTGGCGCATGGAGGCCACGTGCGGCCCTAAACGATCGGAAAATACCAAGAATATCAAAAGACTTACCAACTTACCACAATGTTGTTTCTTTCTCCAAGGATGGTCTTGTCGGCGGCAAGCGAAGGTGTCGATAGGTTGGTTTTTTTCGTCTGGCCACGACGAACTTCACCAGGCCGTTGACACGCCAAAACGATCTCTGCAGAGGTCGAAAATCGAGCTACAAGCTCGACCTAAAACCTTAAAAGATTTCAAAGCTTCGAGATTCAATTAACGACGATTTAGGCAGCGGCTCGACGAGTCGATAAGGGGGTTTTGCTCAGGAATCACCGGCGAGAACAAGGACGGTGGCGGTGCAAGGAAAGGTTATGGGTTTTGGGGGTTTCCAGAAATGTTTGGTATGGGTTTCCAAAATTGGTAAGGAGATTAATAATACCAGAATATTATTATTTTATTTCCTTCATTAATTTAGAATAACTTAAGAGCATTCTAGGGAAAGTTGAAACCCAAGAGTTCTTTAGCTCAATGGTTGGGTATCTAGGACAACAATCTTGAGTTTGCGGGTTCAACACCCCGCAAACATACTTTTCCTATTTTTATTTTCATTTTAAAGGTGTTACAACTCTCCCCCCAAAAGAAATTTCATCCTCGAAATTTTACTTGAACTGAACAAATGCGGGAACTGCTCCCTCATGGATTCCTCGATTTCCCAAGTGGCCTTAGAAGGGCAACAGTTTCTCCACTGAACTTTAACCATGGGGATATGTCTCCTTTTAAGAACTCTCTCATAAAACTCCAGGATATGAACAAGTTCCTCCTCATAAGACAAGTAGGGTCTGATAAGTGCTCAACACACTATCACTTTATACTCCTTTTATCGGCATTTATCACCAAATATTCACCCACTCGAACCAATGCATGTGCTTAATGTGATATATTTAGAAGTTATACTTAAATAGATAATATTTATAGAAAAATGCATGTTTTACTGCGTTTTCACATCTGTGCAGGAAAACCATTGCCGCGACAGAGACAAGGCCGAGGCAGGACCTGATGCCGACGCAGCAGCAGGAAGACAGGAAGCAAAGTGATAGGCGATGGAAAGACAAAAATCCAAGGAACGTGTCTGGACTTGAAGCCCATGAATCGGAGCTGGCTAGCACAAGGAAAAGCCCAAAGGAAGACCACGCGGGAAAGCCCCTTTAGCCGAATTCAAACTTAGAAATATAATATTATTATGTACTTGACTTGTTCCCTACTCCAAGTTGTATTCTACTTAGGAAAGGTTTGCCCTAGGTCTAGCCTATATAAAGACCTAGCCACCCAATGTATCATAGATCGGGAAATACCTAGGGAGAGCCGACTTCTACTCTTGTTTCTTTCCTCTCCATCATGTTCTAAAACCTTCATAGGGTTTAGGTGAAGGTTGTGGAGTATTTGTGAGAGGAGATTGTAATTTGTCTTTTATTCAATGCAATAAAGATTATCAAGGTTTACTTATCCTTTGTTATTCCTTGTTCTTGCATTCAAGCCCGGGAGGGAAGTTTGTGAGTAATCCATTTATCTAAGCTCGGGAGAGTTAGATTCACGAAAGGGGTAAGTACGGTGTTTCAATCGTGAAATACTAACTCGGCCTAGAGATAGGTTAAGAGTTTCAGCGGCTAAAAGAAGTGTGAGATTGGTTGGTGAGTATAATTGGTTCACGCCGGGAGGTATCATCAAGGACTAGTCATCAACAACACTCTGACTTAGGGATAAGCGGAGTCATTCAAGGACACTTTGCCGAACTTTGGTAAGGTCTGCCCACGAGCAAGGGATTGCCGCGGCAGACAACGTTATCGCTGCCCAGGCAGTAAACTGCAGTGCTGCCGAGGCAGAGATATACGATTGCATTGGATAAAGACAAGTCAATCAAGTCCACAATACAATACAACTGGATCTTGGCCCATCTTTCTCTCTAATATTTCGACCCTTTTATTTTTATTCAATTACCTTAGTTTAAATAAATCACACCCATTCACTTGTGCTTTTATTTTTCTACAGAGCAAGAAGATAAAGAAGGCATATTGAGTATACCAGTCCTTGAGGAGACGATTACTCGATAATATACTTATCACTTATTACTTGCGATGTGTCCGCTTGCACTAAACGCGCACTTTTGACACGCGACAGGGTCGTAGCTCAACATTCTGAACCTAAATAATATGACTCGGATCCGGATGGTACTGTCTCAACATGGATACATGAAACACATCATGAATGCAACTAAGCTGAGGAGGTAACTCAAGTTGATATGCAACAAGCCCAACTCTTTTTAGGATACGATATGATCCAATGTATCTCAGACTTAGCTTGCCCCTAAACCCAAATCTCAAAACTTTCTTCCATGGAGAGACTTTAAAGAAAACCTTATCACCAACCTCAAACTTAATGTCTTTTCTTCTCCGGTCAGCATAAGATTTTTGTCTATCAAAGGCTTCCTTCAGGCGATCTCAGATCAATCTGATAGTCTCCTCAATTTCCTGAATCAAATCAGTACCTAAAGTTTTCCAATTGTATAACTCTGTCCAATAGATAGGTGTACGACACCTACGACCATACGAAGGCTCATATGGTTCCATACAGATGCTAGCCTGGTAACTACTATTATATGCAAACTCTGCCAAGGGCAAGAAATCCTCCCAATTGCCTCGAAAGTCTAAAACACAACCTCGTAACATATCTTTCAGGATCTGTTTTACTCTCTCAAACTGACCATCTGTCTGAAGATGTACTGAAATTCAGACGGGCACCCAAAGCAGACTGTAAAGTTGTCCATAATCAGAAAGTAAACCTCGGGTCCCGATCAGAAATAATATATAAAGGCACCTCATGCAATCTGATAATCTCATAAATATACAGCCTAACCAACTTCTCAAGAGAATAAATGATCCGGATAGGAATAAAGTGAGCTGACTTTGTAAGTTTATAAACAACAACCAAGACAAAATCTTTTTTGCATTGGGTCAGAGGCAAATCGGTAACAAAGTCCATCGTGATTCGTTCCCATTTCTAATCAGGAATCTTGATAGGCTGTAAGAGACCAGAAGGATGTGATGGTCTGCTTTCACTTGTTGACATGTCAGGAATCTGGATACATAGTTTGAGATGTCCTTTTTCATGCTTACCCAACGATATCTCTGCTTCAGATTCTGATACTTCTTATCTCCTCTAGGATGCATAGTATAAGGACTACTATGAGCCTCTCTGAGAATTATCTGTTTCAATTCGGGATCATCAGGTACACATTAATGACCATTAAAATAAAGAACTCCATCCTGATCAAAAGAATAAACAAAAGTGGATCCTTGTTTAACTTATTGCATGACAGGATGGTATAACACTTGTCACGACTGTTGGTAAACATGTTGACAAGATCCCGGGCAATTTTCTCGAAAAAAGTCCTATTATTTTTCTACACACTAAATAAAAGAAACGTGTCATGTAGCAAAGGAATAAAAATAAAAAATAAAAACAAAAGCAAAAGTCTTATCCCTAAAAGAAAATAAAGATAACTATCCAAATATTTACAAGAAATTCCAAACTTATAGGCGTTCGCTCCAAGTCTGCCAATATGATCACCTCATTGGCATGACTGTACTTACCATCCAAATAATATTTAAGGCATTGGCCATTTACCTTAAATATTTCCCCTAATCACAATTTCTTGATGTTAATAGCTTCATGAGCATGTGATTTTACAACTTCATACTGTCTCATCCATCTTGATTTATGCTTACCTGAAAAAAATTTTAGTAGAGAATTAAGCAACAAAACAATTTAACCTGCATTGAATTGTCTTAGAATTATTCCACTATCATGTCAATGATTTGTTTTCTCCTTGTATATGTTTGCATTTTCATAGGATTGTGTTCTGAATTCTTCTAACTCATTGAGGTCGAACAACCTTTTCTCTCCAACAACTCTTTATTCCATATCAAGTGTCCTAATATCCTAATAGGCTTTATGTTCAATCTCCACCGACAGATGGCATGATTTTTCAAAGACAAGTTTAAATAAAGAAGTATCCAAAAAAGTTTTAAATACAATTATATAAGCCTACAAGTAGTCATCTAGTCTCAATGATCAATCTTTACTTATTGAATGGATTTATAGTTTTCTCCAAAATATTCTTAATCTCCTTATTGGATATCTCGGCCTATCCATTAGTTTGTGGATGATATGTCGTGAAAACCCTTTATTGAATCTCATAACTACACAAAGCTTTAGAGATTAGTTTATATTTAATAGGAGTATCCTTGTCATGTATAATTACTCCAGGGGCACCAAATATAGTAAAAATGTTTTTTGTGCAAGAACGGGGTAACGACCTTTGCATATTTGTTGGTAAGGCAACAACCTCTACCCATTTTGACACGTAGTCAACTGCCATTAGAATATACATGTTACCAAATAATGGAGGTAAGTCATGTAATAATCATTCTTTTTTTGGAGGGACATTACTATTATAACATGTAATAAATTTTGAATAAGTACTAAATATATTAAATTATTACTGTAACATATAATTCTTTATTTTAATCAATGTTTATTATATGCTATCATAATATTAATATCCATGTTTTCTATTTTTTTTAATGAGTTAGTAGTAAACTCTATTACCCTTATTTTATCTAGTCCATACATATAAATATATATATCATAAATAAATAATAAGAAAATAATAATTAGCTCAAAACTAATAATAGTGTCCGATTGAATAGTTCAAATGATATCATTACATCTAAAATCTTATTACATAAATAATATTTCATTATAAAATTTTAAAAGCCCAATATATTCATTTTCAGCCCAGATCCATATACAATTTTAGTTAAAGAAGCCCAACAAACACAATGTGTTTTTATTTTCTGCACACAGAGTATGTGCAGGTTGGATCAAAACATAAGACGCAGATCCTTGATGTCATTCCGTCAGGCTTATAAATATGGAAAAAGAATTTATTCCTGTAAAAACATAAATGGCTTAAATCGAAACTCAAAAATAAAAAATATAATGAAAATAATAAAATGAGTCGAATATCTTTTTGGTGAAGGCCTAAGCTTTTACCATAGTTGAAAATGAGTTTAGGACGGGAAAGAAGGGTTGTTCTATTAAACTAGGAACTAAATTTAGGTTTAAGAGAAAATATGATTTTTTTTTTGAAAATTTAGGGTTTTTTTTAACGTTTTTTCGTATCCGAAAATCACCCTACACATGGGCGGAGCCATCTTTGTCAATGGATGGTCAAATCACATTCCAAAATTTTTGGATCAATATTTTTTTATATGATTTATGTATATAATTTTTTAAAAAATTTTAATAAATTACATCAATTTATAAACAATTGACACCCCTCAAATATAACTCAAGAAAATAACACCTCTAAAATAATTTTCTAGCTTCTCCCCTCACCCACAGATGCTGACCTATGCGAGACAATACTTTAATTTCTGGAGTTGTGGTCGAATAACATGATCTGAGCCTGAGGTAGTGGTTTAGATCCAATGACGGTGTAGGCAATGAATATTAGTCGGTGTTTATAAAGTTTTAATTGGTTTGCAGGTTATTTATTGGGTAAGGAGTGTTTGTTTGAGAGAATTTGGAGAAACATGTATTAGGAGAGGAAGAGTGATATTTAAAACTGAGGGCTCTTGCAAATAAATATGTTGTATATATATTAAGTGGTGCGGCATCGTTTTGGGATATCGTGTAGTGTTAGATAGGATTCACATGTTTTAAACGGGTTGGGTAAACACGATCCGCCCGTTTTAAGTGCGGTTAATTACATTTTCGTCCCCTGAGATCGTAAAGGTAATTCATTCTAGTCGTTAATTACCTCTAATTGAACTCTAACATTTTAAATTCATTCAATTCAATTCCCTTATCCCTTAATTGAGCCTTTAAATTTGTAATTCCTTTTAATTAGGTCCCAAAATCATTGTAATTAAGGTTTCAACTTTGTAATACTTTCAATTTAGTTTCTAATATAATAAAATTGAAGTTAATTTGCATGTTTCTTCAATTTAGCTTTAATTTTTAATTATGCCTTAATTTTTTTATGCTTTGTATGATTGATAGATGACACGTTAGATTCATGTAGATAATTTAAACACATATTGTTCAGTTAGATTAAAGCCTTTAGATTAAGTATCTCTTTAATTAGGTTCACTAATTAAATTAGTTATCTCTTTGAGGAGAAATTATATCATAGGCCCAACTTATCACGTCAGCCGTGGTTCCATCTAATAATAACCCCCCACTTCACCACTAATTGCCAACTCAATTTTTTTTCAATCAATGAATCTTCACTCATAATTTACATGTCATTTTAAAAATATAATTTCTGAAAATTATATTAATTACATGGTTGATTAGTGATGGAATAGGTAGTTTTCATTGGCTAGGGACCACGGTTGACGTGATAGGCCGGGCCTATAATATAATCTCTCCTCTTTGAGAGTCCAAATTTGAGTAGTGTCCAAAATTATTAGACGTTATTCAAAGGCATTCCTAAATAAAATATTTATTATTCATTATCACATTAGAAAATTGATTAAATAACATAGATAATATTAATTCGAGCCTAAATAGGATTAAAACTTAATTAATTAGATTTAGTTAGTTAATCGGATATTATATTCAAGGTCCAAATATAAAAAATGTCCTAAAGCAATTGTGTGTTGTATAAATTTTGAATTAAATAATATTCAAATCATAAATATAAATTATTAGAGTAAATTAATTTAGGGGATTTAAAATAATCAAAACCATAATTAATCATACATATAATTTTCTAATATAGTCCAAAGTTTTAACATTGTAATAATTTTCTTCATTATAATACTGGAAATTTATTTTTAGTCAATATTGACCCTATTCATTTGTTGGTAATTTAGTTCAATATTTTTAATTTTAATTTAATATTTTTTATTATAGTTTCTGAAATTTTATTTTTATTCCAAATTAACCCTTATTTTTTTAAAATTTAATTCAATATTTTTAATATGACGGTATTTTATTTCATATCAACACCTAAAATTTTATTTTTCACCGAAATTGAGCCTTATTAATTTATAATTTTTGAAATATACTCAAATATTTTAGATATGAATCATGTGAAGATGTTTTTTTCATTCTAGTACCTAATAATTATTTTTAATGTGATTCGTGTTCGTGAAAGTTGAAAGATATTAAATAATTTACTAGAAATGACCCATCCAAATTCTATCGACTATTTGTACAAAACTTAAACTTAATACGAATTCAAAACCTAAATTAAACCGACCTAAAATGAATCTGACTTGAAATTAACCGACTTGTAATGTAACTTACTTGAAATGAAACCGGCCAAAAATGAAATTGACTTGATATTACCCGATTTCAAATGAAACTAATTTAAAATGAAATCGACATAAAATAAAAATGACTTGAAATGAACATGACTTGAAGTCCATCTAAGTTTGAAATAACCCGTAAATTAAATAATTTAAACCCGACCCAAAATGAGAATTTTAACTCCCTTGACCCGGTGTAGACACCACCCGACTCGAACGAGCTACATGGGGAATACCGAGGCTAATCCAGAGACTCGCCCTGATAAACGACCCTAATTTTTTTTCTTTTATCTTCCCTAAATGCATTAATTAGATCCTACATGTTCATGCAAGGACTGAGTTCATTTACAACAGAAATTAATGAGAAACGAGTCCTAATTTTTTAAATGAACATGTTTTAGGTATCTAATTGTAATTTTCCAGAAAATATAATCTAAGAGTGAAATTAAGGTTAACAATCATTAATTAAGTATATTTTATGCTTGCACGTAAATTTTCAGGTTTAAATAATATTTACAAGTCATCTAATTGGTGTCTCAAAGTTTAGTGACTAAAATGTAAGTTTTCAAGGTTTAACATAGCCCATAACGACTTTAACTGACAGGGGTATCAAAGCACCCTTTTCCGGTATCGAAACCTATGAAAACAAAAAAGGGGTATCGAAACTGTGTTTAAGAGTTTCGGAACACCTTTGATTACTCAAACGATTGCTTGCGCGATAATCCCGCGTTTCGATACGCCTAAAGGACTGTTCCAATACCATTTGACACTGTAAAGGTTGATATCGAAACTAAAATAAAACGTATCGATACGCCTGGAGATTTCACACTACTGTTTCGAAACCAGTTCATGTGGTTTCGATAACTAGGCTTAATTTTACAAAATTCGTCCATGTTTTTTCCTAGGTATTGATACCCTATGAACATGTATCGAAACCCCCTGCCCAGAAACAACAATTTACCCATATTTTATGCCTTAACTTGGCCCAATGTGTACTAAATGCACTTATTCACCTATAGGGCATAAATCACATAATTCAACAAGGTATCTAGATGCCAATCATCCTAGTTCCATGCTCTTAACATAAATTAAAACTAATACTTACCAAAGTCATAATTCAACATGATTAAGCACAATCAAGAGATAAATCAAATCCAAAGATTTTAATAGCATAAAAATATCATAAAGGAAGTTCAAGACCAAAATATCCAGAAAAAAACATATCAATTCATTACTCCATTGCTCTCATCTACTAAAGGTTTTTAATTCAAAACATACTTGAGCCTAAGAAGTATAAAATAGTTTGCTTGACACCCTTGCTTCTTGATGGCACCTAATCACTTATTTCTCTGCATTGCAAAGGAGAGTGGTTAAGTAAAAGATTAGTGAGTGACATATAAAAACATAAGTAAAAACAACTTGCAATGCAACCCATAAGAGCCAAAGTTTTATAAAAACATGCAATGCTCAACTCATGAAATAAACACATGACCATCAATACCAACATCATGAAAAACAATAAGTATATCATGGCACAAGACACAAAACCTTTTTCAAATAACTTTTGAAAACACATGCTCAATAAGCATAACACAAGACTTACATGCTATTACAGTAAAGCTTTATTGAAAAGACTATTCAATTAAGAAAAATATACTTGCTTAACATTGTATTGATATTAGTGAACCATTTAGATTACCACTAAACGTTAGGATAAACAGAAAACTCGCATGTGGCTTATACCGCCAAACATACTCGTGATTGACTAACACAATCTACGATGAAAAAAACCGGTCCACCTTAGTGTCCGGGATAGTTTTCCATACCCGAATATGATAAGGTAACTGTTATATCATACAACACTAGTCATCACCTCTAATGCATCACCAAGGAATTTACACATGTACGAATTTTATAATTATAGTGCACTCACATCCTATTGATCGATCAACTTATCCACGTTTCATCATCTTTAATACCAACACTAAGAAAACATGATGCTCAAGTTTTAAAATAAAAACAGTGAATCACACTCATGCTTCGCCTCATTACATGTATTAAATGCATAAACCGATAAAACCTCTTTTCATCAAATTTTGAAAACAAAACCATGGGAGCATCAAAACATTATAAGAACAGTATCATGAGCATCTAATCGCATGCATAATCACATATGCACAATTAAAACATGAACATGACAAAAACACATGGTAATATGGGATTTTCGAGAGAGCAAAACTTAAAAACTTACGTCCGAGTATAGAGAGTTTTTTCACACCTTCCCTACACTCACAAACTTTTTTAAAATAGATTTAAAACACTCTCAAAGCAGCCCACTTTCATAAATCATTCATCGATAATCGTTTCTTGCTCGCCAAGTCACTGGTTTGATCCAAAACTCCTTCAATCGAGATCACCTACTTCTTGCCCTGTTCAAGCATCAAATACTAAGGATTTAGTGCTCCTAATCGCACACAACAAACACCAAGTCGGACTCCCTCACAACAACCCTTAAAACCTATCAAAAACTTAACCGAAAACTTTCCGAAAACAATCAAACTTCACCTAAGCCTTTAGTCCGGGATTAGGGATTTAAAAATAGTTTATAAACATCCTAACGCATTAAAAATCATGTATTTATGATCCAAAAATAGTGAGTATAAACCTTGAACTAAAATTGTATAATTTTGACCCAAAAATCGATTTTTCAAAAGCAAAGGATTAAAAATGTTTTTTTTACCAAGCCAAGAACTTGATAATTTCAGTAAAGAACTTCAAATTTCTAGATGGTTGATTAAATCTCACCTCCAAAACTGATCCAATTGTTTTCCGGGTTTTCAAAATGGTAAAACAATGAGAAAACTAGAAATTTTGAAGAAGAAAAGCTATATAATTTAATCCAAATAAAATTAAATGAAAAAGAAAATGTTTTTAACTTAAAAATTGATTGGTTGGCTGCCTCTAATGAGGAAAAACAAAAATTAGAATAATATTTTAGGTTTTTAGTATTTAAATAAGGTTTTAGAGTTAAAAAATCTAGTTTAATTAGTTATTTAAATTAAAATAAAATTTTTGGACTTAGTTAATTAAAATTTGGAAAGCCTATAATTAGATTAAAGCCCTTAAAGATTTAAAGTTTTGGCTTGTTTTATAAAATTATCCTCAAATTTTCAATTTTTACAAAATAGTCACTAATTTCAAAATCTTAGGGTTTCAAGGGTCAATTTTTGAAATTGAGTTGACCAAATTGAAAATATATTTAATTAGGATTTTAGGAAAATTTTCCATAATTTATTTCGACCAAAAATCAATTTTTTAGAATTTAATCTTGAACTAGGCTTAATCGGCTAAACCGACCCACTAACTTCTATGCCCAATTTGGGGACGTTACAAGAATGATCTGGAATGAAACCAAATTAAAATAAAATTAACCTAAAATTTACCCACATTTTATCTAATTGAGTCAAAACATTAAATCAAACTTAAATAACTTATATCTAATTTGACGACTTGATAAAACCCGACTTGATAGAACTTGACCTATTTTTACATTCCTAGTTAAATCGTAAGATACACGGGTGGTCAAAAAACAAAGTAATTTGAAAAATTTTCTTTACCTATTTTAAAAAATGTTATGCTTCTAATAAAGGTATTTGTTAGCTTAATAATAAAGAAATTTATATTTTGTTGAGCTATAGAAAACTCTACAAAAATTTTATTTTTTTTAAATAAAAGATGATAGAGATATAGTTTAGATTGGTTTAGAAATGATTTGTGTTTAACGAACTTTGTCATTATATAAGAGAGAGAATATAAACAATATTGTGGTTGCAATCTATTGGATATGAAAAAAATACTTTGGATATTTTCAATTCTCTAATTTGAAATTATCCTTTTTTTTTCAAATATTTCTTCCAATCATAATATCAACACACACAAAATTAGTGCTTTCATTGATTCTTTCACCATGCTCAATCATTCAGATTCGATTAAATCAGTCTAGGATATTATAGCTCTCCAGGCTAAAGCTCTTTCATCTTTATAAACTCACGTTGACGATCCGACGCTCTTTCATCTATAACTGACCTTGCATAAGATGGCATGTTAGTTATAGATGATTGTTGCTTAGCTTGAGATTTTGGTTGTTATGTCAAGTAATTGTGATCTGTCCTCGACTAGTATGATGACTCAAAGGAAGATGAAGGTGCGATAGGAGGTGGATGATGTTTTTATGTCTTCTCCGAAGTCGGATCATGTGGATCTTTTGTTCTTCTCGGGCACCGATAAGGAGTATTGTATTGCTTGGCCCAAGATTTTTTTTAAAATTTTTACGGGATAGAGGATCACCATCGTGTTACTATGGCTTTATTTTAGATGGATGATATTTCTTGGAAATGGTTTCGATAGATACAAAGGCAACTTCAATTAGTTGGTTGGACCCAATTGGTTGAGGCTACTCGCAAATGATTGACGGTTAAAGAGGTGGAATCCCTTGAAGTTGAACTTTCTAAATTGACTCAAACCATCACCATGGATGTCTACCAGAATCAATTTGAAGAATTTTCTTTGCGTACCAAAAATTGGTCAAGTAATTTTCTTACGTAATGTTTTATTTTAGGCTACATACGGATAAATACATGACAACCCCTAAAAACACCATAAAACATAACCGAAACTCACCGAAAACCTCTCCAAAATCCATCCAAACCTTAGGTACGGGATTAGATACTTAAAAGCCATGTAAATTAGATATAAACACATCAAGATTCATGTATTTAGAAATTTAAAACAGCCATGTAAAACCCTTGAACGAAAATAAAGAAAACAATGGAATTTTTTATCAAGAAAACCAATTTTATTGATTCAAGACTTTAAAGATTGTTTCAATCAACAAAGAACTTAGGAATTTCATTAAAGAACTTTATGTTTCATATTTTTGAATGATTCTGACCTCCAAAATTGTTTCAACCCCTTCCAAGGTTTAAAAACAAGTAAAACCGAAGAAAAACGAAGAAATTTGGAAGAAGAAAAATATAAAGAATTAAACAAGATAATTTTTATTGAAAAGATTGGTGTTTAACTTTGAAAATATGATGGATTGACTTCCAAGAAGAAGAGAAGTCTAAATATAAAAAATATAGGTTTTTAGGATTAATATTAAGTTATTTAGGCTACTAATTAAAATTATGGGTTATAAAAATAGGACCATGGAAGGATTAGATAAGCTATTATTAGGATTGGATCAAATCCCCTTAAATATTCAAAGTTTTGGCTTAATTTATAATATTTTCCTCAAGTTTTCAATTTTTACAAAATAGTCACTAATTTCAAAATCTTAGGGATTCAATGTTCAATTTTAAAAATTGTTTTGAACTAATTCAAATATATATATATTAAATAAGGATTTTAGGATATTTTCCATAATTTATTTTGATCTAAAACTAATTTTTAAGTATTTAATCCTGAACTAGGCTAAACCGACAAAATCGGTTCACTAACTTTTAAGCCCATTTTTGGGGCGTTACATGCCTCTTATTATATTAATTATGTCTTTTTTTACAATTTTTTAAGACTAGAATTTTATGAAGTACACTACCTCGGCAGTAATATGCCTATCAGCCCGTCGTAGTAGAGTGCACCCTTCAGTAGGCTTAAAATCAAAAGGTATTCAAGGAATAGTACTTAGGATTAGACTATGAACCTAAAAAAACAAAAAAACTACTGGAATTAGTAGATTTTAGGAGTTCTTTTCTTTAAAAAGCAATAGAAACTTAGACTATAGATTATAGCTAGAGGGTGCCTATCACCGGCTCTAGGACTTAGTAGAGTGCACCCTTCACCAGGCTTAAAATCAAAAGGTATTCAAGGAATAGTACTTAGGATTAGACTATGAGCCTAAAAAAACAAAAAAACTACTGGAATTAGTAGATTTTAGGAGTTCTTTTCTTTAAAAAGCAATAGAAACTTAGACTATAGATTATAGCTAGAGGGTGCCTATCACCGGCTCTAGGACTTAGTAGGTTTCCCACATACTATAGGTGCCCAAAATTGTCTCTAGTAGTAGATGAAAACTTGAGGTTCCTGAAACTAACTCAAGCATTATAAATATATGTCATACATATATTAAATATATTTATATATAGTTTAGGGGAAAAGGAAAACTAGAATAAAAATCTAAGTCGAGAGTCTTGAGCTAGAAAAATAAATAGAACTCAGAAAATCAGCTTTGTTACAGCTACGCACACACTCACGAGACTCGTACTACATTTTCGAGAAAATATTAGAAACTAGAAGAGGCAGAGCAGAGAAAGGAACTCCACCTCGGTAGTATGGAGGACATATTACCATAAAATTCTGGAACATAGATTATTTTACATTTCTTGAGTACAAACAATAGTTCGAGTTTAAGGGGGTGATAAGTGCACAACAATCTTATATTTTATACCTTATTTAACTCAATTATTGCTTATATTTAATAGAATTAGATGGTAATAATAGAAAAATCTGCACATTTTCTACTTTTCAACATCCATGCAATTATTTACTAATTTTATACAATATTTGGTAAAAAAATAGGTACAAATAGAGTTTTCTTTCTTAGACAATAATTATGCCACCTGGATACTAGATATCACTAAAATATGCTTGATGAAGGAAGATGCAGATCAGCACCCACCATGGATACAAATCTAGTCGCCGCGGCAGAAGTAGAACGAACACATATAGAGTGCGATAGAAAGAGAATCAAGAGTTGAAGCTGTTGAGAAAAGCAAGAGAAAGAACAGAGAAAAGGAAAGTAAGCTGAAGCTTTTGCATTCAAGCTCGGGAAAGAAGTTTATGAGGAAAAACTTATTTGTTCAGACTCGGGAGAGTTAGGCTCATGAAACGAGTGAATACGGTCTTTACTCTTGGATATTGAATAATCTGGCTTAGGGATAAGTTCTAGTTTTAGCAACTAAAACGAACATTTAATCTATTTTTGTTCATCCTTGATTCATGGCGGGAGGTATTATCAAGACGTGGCCAGCAAAGCACTCCGAGTTAAGGATAAGGATGAGTCAATAAAGGATTTTCTGTCGAGATGAGTTTTTGAATTGTCATCCAAGCATAACCCCGCCAAGGTAGCTAAGGCGACCCTTCAACGACCCGTCGAGGCGACAATTTCAACTTTTGTATTAACATGAGGAGAATAATCTAAAATTGGAATCCATACTACAAAGCAATTTAACCTAGCATTTGTCTCATCTCTTGAATCTTAATTATTTACTTAACTGCTTTAGTTAATTTTAGTTGACCAAATTACTTGTGTTTTTATACTTTTTCATTGTGTAGGATCCAATAACTTGCGTAGGTAAACCAACTCTTGTGAGAGATGATATCTTATATACTATAACTTGGCAAGGTGTGCACATGCACCATAATAGGTGTAGGACATCGTACGCACCACATCTTTTAGTTGTTATCAACATAAATAATACAGAGCATTTATCGAGTTCTTAATTTTTATGCTCGAGCATAAGGAGTTTCTCAGTTTCTTAGTTTTATGACTCATTTCAAGCCATTAAGGTTCTATTGGAATGATTAATACAATTTTTCAACCTTTAAGGTAAAAATCAACAATTTAAGGTAGATTGCTCAATGTGTATTAGTACTAGACCCCATGTACCGATGTGGCATACTTATGGAACTAGCATTCACATATGAACCAATATGAGTTTGGCTTAATAAAATTTCTAAATTCCTATTGGTACTGATATTGGGTCGACTATAATGGTACTAAGCCTTGGGTATCGATACTAACTAGAATACCAATACCAAATTGGCTAATTGGAATTTCATTTAGCCTTTTTGTATTAGTATGGGTCAACTTGTACTTATATTCTTTTGAATAATGTATTGGTAAAGGTTGAACAAAATATTGATATTGTTGTCTAAGTTTTTCTAATGAAACAATATTTTAAAACCCAAAACTATGGGTATCATTATTGTCTTCCCACATACTGATATCGTATCCTATAAGTGATTTTCTAGAATTGATAAATCACTTTCCAAGCCAAAAAAAACCTGTAACTCAAACTCAATCCTACATGTTATGGAAGTTATTAGAGTGGTTTATTGCTATTTTTATGGGTTATTAATACAAATTCTATTTTTCACTATTAAAACATAAATCTAAGTATTTAAAAAACGCAAACCATTAATCAAGCATAAAAATCATTATCATTAGGATGTGCATGAAACAAAAGGAATTGAAACTGTGTTAACCTTCCTTCAGAAGCTGGAAATGAACCTATTTGCTACAAACCTCAAGCTTTCCCCTTACCTTGAGTTTTTGACTACTCTTCAACGTTGTAAAACAAGTTACAAAATTATTATAAGGTCAATAGAAATAAAATAAAGAACTATTCAATGAAAAATAAAGTTGAATCCTCTATTCCCATTCTACCTTATCAACCTTCACCAAACTCATATTTTCAAAACTCCAATAAAATCTTCAATTCTTAACTTGACTTATAGATCGTTGGATAAAGACTACAACCAAATTCTGAGTTAATCTCCTATAACACATTCCGACTCGATTCCTTATTGAGTCGGGAAAAGGGTGTTATAAGTGGTTTGATTAAAACAGCTTTAATAGTTTAATTGCTTTTGATCGACAAAATTTATAGTTTAATGGCCAAAATAGAATTAAATTAATAATTTAATGGTATTGGTGGTAGTTTACCCTTTACCAATTTTCATTATGCAAAATAAAAGTAATTTCCATAATAATTTACCCACTATTTTTCGTTAGACCTAGGGATGTAAAAAGTTGACTGGGACGTAAAATTTGAGTAAAACATTCTTGAGTCAGATAGTTTGGCCTGAGGATCTGATGAACCAAAATCGATTTATAATCGACTATTATTAACCCAAACCCAAGTTGGACCTGTTACAATAATAATAAAACCTAACTTGCATCCAGAAGAGAAAGACCCAAACTCGAATTGAACTTATTATTGTGGACCCAAAACTCGATCTATACCCAACTAAATGAACCTAAACCCAATACTCACCTAGTAGATAATCGATATTACCTGACTAAATCGACCTAAAATCCAATTTTACCTAACATGTTTTGAACCCAACCTGTTAATTGACCCTACTGTTTTGAACCCAACCTATTATTGACCTAGACTTATATTGACCTAGCTTGATATTTACCTTAGATGTAATTTTGGGAGTTTATAATTTGTTAATTTGATAAATTTAAAGTGTTGATAAATATAAACTATTAAATGTTGCTAAATATAAAATATTAATTTTTTAAACCGATTTAATGTATTAAATAATAGTTTGTTATCTAAACATATGTAATTAATAATAAATATTATAAAAGGAAAATTTTGTATTTAAATATACATTTGACACTACTAAATTTAAAATTTTGTTAAATAATTCAATGATTAGTAATAATTTAATATGCTTCATAGTAACTGTAACACCCTCAATAGGGCCTAAGAGAATTAATTGACCAATTGATAGTCAAATTACTTAATAGGGGGACTTAATTGAAACAAAGAAAAAGTGAAAGAGCTAAATTAAAGTGACTTGAATAAAATAAAAGTAAAATCCAAGAGTTGCATGATAAGCTTTTGAAAGTTGGATAGTGGATTCCTATGTGGCATGCATGGACCAATAGGATTCATTTTAATTGGATTTTATCCCATTAATTAAAAAATAAAGAAAAAAGGGTAAGGGTTTGGACGACACATAGGAAAGACAAAGACCCAAAATTTCTCTCTTCTCCTTCTTCCTTGTTTCATCCTCCATAGCTAAAAAGAAAAGTAAAGAAATCAAGAAAATGAGAGAAACCAAGAGAGAACAACTTGGATTATTCACAAGAAAAACTTAAGTTGGACTTGAGAAAGAGTAAGTCTATGAAATCTCTCTTGAATTTGAATTGGTTCATAGTTTACATGAGTAGTTAGTAAGATTTTTACTATGAAATTTTAATGGCATGTATGTATGGTAATTTAGAATGATTTGAGAAGTTTTATCTCGTTGGAGAATAGACCTAAGTTGATAGAGAATGGGTAGAGTTTTCGGAAAATCTAGCAAAACCAAAACATGCACAATGAAGTCTTGTTAGTAAAAATATTAGAAGTGTAAAATGTGATAATACTTGATTGACATGTAAGCATGCAAATGGTTGCTGCAAAATAGGTTAAATAATGTTAATTTTTATGTTTAAGATGATGGAAATTCATAAGAACATGCTTGGATTATATTTAAACCCATGGAAAGTAAGTTAGACAAAATTTGTTGGAACATACAATTTCGGGTGGTCATTTTGGAAAAATTCCCTATGAATAATTTGAGGGAATTAGAGGCTCAAAATTTTCATTTTAATAGCCTCATGAATCTAGTTTAAATTAAAATTTACGTAACCTCGTTTGGAGTTGTGTCGAAAAAGTTATAAGCCATTTCGTGAAGGTGGTTCAAGCTGTCCAGAACATTCTGTTCTGGCACAGTGACTTTAAACGGCCACCATCAATAGCACGGTTGGGATTTTAAGATGAAAATTGGTAGAATTAATATTCCATGTGTCTAGAAGTCTTGAGAAAAAACAGAAATCGATTTGGAGTTACATAGAAAAATCTGGAAGCGAATAAATTAAAGGTGTCTAAGTAGTCCGAAAATGTATGTAGAGCTGTCTTTATGTAAAAAACTCTATTAAATGACTTATTATTAATAAAATGAAATCTTTTTTATGGGAAAATAGATAATCTATTTATTTTTCCAAA
Organism: Abelmoschus esculentus; assembly: GCA_035048815.1. Classification (NCBI taxonomy): domain Eukaryota; kingdom Viridiplantae; phylum Streptophyta; class Magnoliopsida; order Malvales; family Malvaceae; genus Abelmoschus; species Abelmoschus esculentus. The sequence goes on from JAUCBN010000002.1 coordinate 5,647,070, forward strand.
GGTATAAAGTAAGCAAAAATCCGACGTACGGATTAAAAGATATGAAAATTTTAGTAAAAGGTCGATAATCTGTCCAATAGGGGACAGATTTGAATTATTGCATTACTAGTGCATATAATAGCTTGAATTAAATGGTTGAATGCATTTTTGATGAATTTTATGCATATTTGATTTGCTAGAGGACCAAGCCATTGAAGATCTTGTGGAAGAAAGAGGCGTGGAGGCCTTAAAGAAAAGGAATTGTTATCCACACTTCTTAGAGCTTGAGCTTGGAGATTGTGAGTGTAGCAAACCCTTAGGGTTAGGACCTAAGTCCTAACCACCATATTCTTAAATGGAATGCATGAAAATGGACTGATAAAAATACTCGGTAATTTAAGGGGAAAAGGTTAAAATGTGTGTTAACTTGATTGTTGCTATGATTAGTATGTTAAAATGCCATGCTAGTTATTGTATGATACATAGCTCGGAAATTCTGAGGTAAGTTGATGGCACGTTGCTTGCTAGATCCAAGGTACTTTATGCATATATTTGGGTATGCATCTTGGTGATATGCTGGTTTGTGAATGAAAGCTTGAATTGTTGCTTGTTATGGCTTGAAACTTGTGAATATACACTAGAAAACTTGGTGAAATGAACCAATAATTGGACTATGGAAACTTGTGGTTGATATGGACTATTAAAGCCTTGGTTACTAGTTGGTCATAAGTAGTACGACATGCCTAGAATCTGAGTTCTCTTGTTAGGTACTTCGTGTACCGTCTTGTGGTGGATAGTCACCGTCTTGTTAGATACTTCAAGTATCGTCTTGTTAGTACCTTGGGTACATGTGGTGTATTGGAACCTTCTTATGAGATACTTAGTGTATCGTCTTACTAGGTACTTCATGTACCGTCTTGTAACTTGTTACTTAGTCTAACTACAAACCGAGGCAAATAAATAACAATGATCTTGAATAAAATACTAATCAAATGGATAAACTTCTTGAATGCATTATAGGGTATGCAAGCTTCTTGATTGCATGATAGGGTATGCATGCTACTTGATCTTGACTTGTTAAATGAAAGACATGTATTGAAAATGCTATGTTCTTGCTATGCATGCAATCTTGGCATGTTAGCTACTTGAAGACATGTTAAATGAAAGCATGCAACTTGATTATAGGCCACTTGAATTTTATGCTTTTTGATATGTTTGCATCATGGTATGTTGGCTACTTGGAAATATGCTAAGTAACTTGATTATAGATCAATCGAATGCTAAGCTACTTGAAATGTTAGTTCCTTGAAATGCAAAGGTAAAATGCATGATACCTTGAAATCTAGGTGACTTGAATGACACTTGTAATAACATGGAAGTGAAATTCATGCTTACTTGAATTACATGATACTTGGAAAGTATGTTACTTGAAAGCGAATGCTTACTTGAGCTTGTGAATTTTGTATCTTAACTAGTTGAATGCATGTGTAATGGATTTGCCTTGCCATTCGTTTGTTTATGTTACTTGAAATGCATGTAACTAGAAAGATGAACTAAAACACTTGAATGGTTCTCGTAATGACATGGATGTAAAAGCAATGTGGATTGAATGCTTGATAACTTGACACTAAGTAGCTACTTAGGTTCGGTTAAGTCTAAGATTGACACATGATAAATGTATATAAGTAGTTAGCATTAGGTGTTACCTCATTAAGTCCTTCTTGCACTTATCACTCGTGTTTTCTCTTCTTCCTAACCACAGGTACCGTTGATTTTGGGCCACTTCAGAGCTAAGAAAGCAAGATCATACAAGCAAAGGGTGAATGTATGGTATTTTGGGTTTTCTTGTAATCTCCTACGGGTGGCATAGTGGTGCATCTATTATCAAGCATTTTGGCACATGATATTGTACATATATAACTTGGTTTATGTTTTGATCACCTAGTTTGTATATAATAACCCATGAAGGGGCTTAATGGTAAGCTTATAAGTTAAGGTTAATTGTTATTGTCATGTGGCTAGATTTTTAAACCAGCCCAACGTGCGGCCTTAGGCGAAGTAACTGAAGACAAACGCCTAATTAAGCCTTCTGAACACTTTCGGTAGATCAAACTTCCCAAGCAACGAAAAATGCGAAGCGTTCTAAGCGGAAACAGATCAAATGAGATAAGCGAGGAAGAACGCTTAAGAACGTTCAAGAAAATTGAAGAACAAAGAAAGAACAATTGAGAGGATTTTAGAGTAAATGCCTTTATTCCTTAGAAACTTGGAATAACTCTCATACATCAAATGAGGTATCTTCTATGTTCACACAATGTGTTCACACACCTTGGATGGATAAGGCTTCTAGAACACTCCCTAGATCGGGCCAACGTTGGTGGTCTTCTCAAGCCCAAAGTCACTCTAGGAATTACTTGGGCAGGCCAAAATGCACCATGTGATGTCAATGTCTCGGACCTCAACCTACGGCCCGTGACATTCTCCCCCACCAAACTTGGCGAAGCCCTCGTTGTGCCACTCGGACAAGTCTGTGTTCGATCCTAGAGCTTCTCGCACACCTTGTCTTGCTTCTATCTCGGAGTCTGGCTTGAATGTCCCCCCATAAGAACCGCTCTCCCCATAAAGAGCACATAACTCTGATTCAGTTTTCCCCCATAAGGACTGCTCGCCTTGGTTTGCATCGTCTTGTAAGATCAACCGTACCAAGCACATCTTGATCACTATCCCCGTGTTCAAGAGGTACTTCACTCATTGACTCGACATTTACTCTACCCGTCAATCCTTCGTCTCTGAAGCTTGACGCCCCATTGCTCCTCGGCAATGCAACACCCATCGACACTTCACCACCCTTGAAGTTCGATGCATCAATCACCTCTCCCATGAGTGGCTCCTCGATGGCTTCCACGCCAATAGGCTTAGGAAACACTTGCCCATCCAAGGAAATGTCCCCAACTGTCGCCTCTAACTCAATGACTCCTTGGCTTGGAGCATTCTCAACAAGCTCGATTCCTGTCAGCTTCGTGGTCCTTTGCCCAATGTCTCGTTGTACAGGCGCAACGTTGTTGTCTCAGATCAAAGATGCACACGACGTTGGCATACAGAATGATGATTGCTTGAATACGGGTTAGGAAGTTCAATCCCAAAATAAAATCAAAGTCATCTAACTCGATTACCTTGAATTATTCCTTGGCCTTCCATTCACAGGTCTGCAGGTCAACTTTCCGCACAATCCCTATAACATGAGCTTCCTTGGCATTCACTGTCTTGATCTTGTTTGTTGAATCCACAACTTAAAGACCAAGCTCCTCAGCAACCTTCTTGGACATGAACAGATCGCTTGCCTCGGTGTCCACCAAAGCATTCTTCGATCGTCCCGCCATGTTGATGTCGAAAAACATCAACCCATTCTGCTTCTTGCCTTTCCTCTTGGCATAATTCAGAATCATCGAGCCAAGCTTCGCAACCTCATCATTCTTGGGCTCGTCCTCCTTGGACTGCTTAACTTGATCTAGGCATTCTCGCGCTAAATACGACCCTTTGCATCGGTAACACTTTCGACTCACCCTCTTCTTTCCTCCTTTGATGTTGGCGATTGAACCAAGTCTGCCTGGTTCACCATCTGAATCGTCATCCTGATGGACAATGGCATCGAGGCAGCTCTTCTTATTCGGACAGTCCTTCACTACGTGTGGACCATCACAATGGTAGCACCTTATTGCACCTCGATCCTTCCGCTCATATGGCTTATCATGTCGGTTGAACTTTGTCGATGGCTTGCATCATCGCTACTATCTCCGGAAACATCCTCGTCTTTTCTACCATTTCCCTTGCCACGGGAATTGGAAGACTTGGATTCCATGGACTTGAATCCACCGTATTCGGTCAAGAATTCTACAATGGCTAGGGCTTTGGAAAGTTATTTGACATCCCGCCGCTCTAACTCGGTCTTGGCCCATTGCTTCAGTCCGTCCATAAATGTGAAAAGAGCATCATTCTCACACAAGCCGGGTATCAAGAGTTGTAGATCGCTAAACTCTCGAATATAATCCGCAATGGATCCTTCGTGTCAAAGCCTCCTGAACTTGGATCTGGCTTCTCGTTCAGTGTTACTTGGGCAAAATTAATGTTTCAACTCTGCTTGGAACTCTTCCCATGTTCCAAAAGTCGTGCCTCCATTACTCTTATCCAAGCACCGACGTCACCACCATAACAAGGCAACATCAACCAAGTAAACAACAACAGTGTTTACCTTCTCGGCATCGTCAGTGATGCTCATTTCCCGGAAGTATTGCCTATGCTCCAAATGAAGTTCTCGACAACTTTCGCCTACCTGGTTCCCTTAAACTCCTTGGGTTTTGGAATTTCCTTCATTGGCTTAGGTGTGGTTGGATTTAACACACCGTTCCGCATAGCAGCTTGATAAACCAGAACTTCCGCCTTGAGATCCAACATTTCCACCCTCAATGCCTCAAACTTGGCTTCGAGAGCATCTCTCTTTTCCTCCAGCTTATCACCTTGGTCATTCAGTTCCTCGAGGCGTGTGTCTACTACGTCGATTCGCTCCACAGAATCCTTCACAAATCCCTCAAGCCTGGTGACCTTGTCCTCAAGTGTAGATAATTTGTCCCTTGAGTTAGCTCGACTTTATTTGTCAGCCTGGGATTCACCACCCTTCTGGCTAGCAGCAACAACAGTCTCCCTCTTTGGTTTCATCAAAAACTCGATGCTTCGTACCTCGAACGGCTAGAATGTTGCTCGAACAAGGCTCTGATACCACTTGTCACATGGCTAGACTTTTAAACCAGCCCAACGTGCGGCCTTAGGCGAAGTAACTGAAGACAAACGCCTAAGTAAGCCTTCTCAACACTTTCGGAAGATCAAACTTCCCAAGCACCGAAAAACGCGAAGCATTCTAAGCGGAAATAGATCAAATGATATGAGCGAGAAAGAACACTCAAGAACGCTTAAGAACGTTCAAGAAAACTGAAGAAGAAAGAAAGAACAATTGAGAGGATTTTAGAGTAAATACCTTTATTACTTGGAAACTTCGAATAACTCTCATACATCAAATGTGGAGGGGAAGGCATCTATTTATACTTGAACTCCCCTTGATCCTACGATCTATACAGATTTACATCGACGACTATGATACAACCTTATCCATTTACAAAGAATAATTCTTGGAATATTCCCACCTAAATATGGAAAATATCTTCTGTGTTCACACAATGTGTTCACACACCTTGAATGGATAAGGCTTCTAGAACACTGCCTGGATCGGGCCAACGTTGTTGGTCTTCTCAAGCCCAAAGTCACTCTAGGAATTACTTGGGCAGGCCAAAATGTACCATGTGATGCCAATGTCTCGGACCTCAACCTGTGGCCCGTGACACTATGCATGGAATGTATTTAAAGTAATAATCTTGATTAGATCTAAATGATTCATGCCTTGTTCGATCATCATGATTAGAATAGAATGAATATAAGGTGTTATTCTTGGATCAAACTTGTTTAATTTATAAATGATTAGGAAATAAAACCTAAGTGTAAAAAAATTTAAATTTGCCTAAAATTTTTATTTAACTTGTCTAGTATTTCTTGGTAGCACTCCTTGCTCTTGACCCGGGTAAGGGTGTTACACTAACTCATTTAATATAAATTATTTTTGTGATTAAATAGAGGTTACATTCTCATACCAAGATTTGAAATCATACAAGATGGGACAATATGAGCATCCTTAACCAATAGGGTCAATCAGTGAATCCCATTTAATATAAATTATTTTTTAAGTTTGAACTACTAAGTTTGAACTAAATTAAAGTTTTACCTTTCATGTTCATTTCACTATATATACAATTACATGTTTACATCCATATCAAAATTTTTTGTATAATTATATTTAATCGAAGTTTATTATATATTATAATAATAATATTTGAATTAAATTAACTTATTAAACTTAGAATTTAATTGAGCTAAACTAAAATTTAAAAGTATAAATCACGGACATTATGAAAAGAATTTCAAAACCAAAGCGATGTAAACGGGTGCATTCATACCAGATACTAGTTGTATTCATCCAGTGTTTTATATTTTTAAGCTCAAGCCATGTAAAGAGGTGTTGTTGCAACAGATTAATCCCTTTAACTTTATCCTTGAAGATGTGTCACCAGTGATTCCTACACCAATCCTTGAGGATAAGGTTTAGTCTTCAGTGACGGGTACTGTTATGGACTTGGATGGTTCCATGCAACCAGTGGACGTGACTACGAGTAACGCACTACACCAATCTTGATATATAGTGGCGTTTTTAGAAAAAATGACACAATAGATATTACATATAGTGACGTTTTTTAACAATCGCCGCAAAAAAGTTTCTAGTGGCGTTTTTCTCATAAACGCCTCAAAATGTATAATTATTAGTGGCGTTTTATAAAAAATGCTGCAATATATATGGTTTTCACTGGCTTTTTTTTATCAAAAACGCCACAAATTTAGTTGTTAGGGGCGTTTCTTCTACAAACGCCATAAATTTAGTGTTGTAAAATTCTCCTTTATTTGACGATTAAAATCTTACTCTCAGGCACTCTTCAACCCCATCTTGAAATTTTCTATATCAGATACCCCCTTCCATTTCCCCTCTAACTCCATGGTTGTCCACTACCATTGCTCCTCTAACCCACAAGCTTCGTTGGCTTTAGTATGTGGTGGGTTCTGTTGAGACTGAGGGTGACGAAGAGGATTATCTCGCTGGATTAACTCTTCAAATGGCTCACTCTACTATCCACAACAGTATTCGTCGAAATCACCGCTCCTTTTCTTCTGAAAACCCTAAGGTTTGTTGACGATCTAAGCCCTAAACTCCTCGACAAAGTTATTTGTTTTAAGGATGGGTTCTTATTTTAGTTGTTTCTTTTTTGGTTTTTTAAGGTTGGGTCTTGTCAAGTTCACCGCACTCTACCTTGTATCCGTTGAAAAATAGATGCGGTTGTATGCAAGGGTCTAGTTGTGGAAGCCTTATTGGCAAGTCTCAGGTTTCGTCGCCGCTGGGGAAATGGGAACTACTGCATGCAACGGCCAGGGAAGTTTTTAGGATACCAATGAATGAAGTAGCATACGGTGGATACAAGAGAGGTCTATTACAGTCACCGGCAACAAAGCCCTCTCAAAATGTCGATATTTTTGCCTTTTACCAGCCTCCCCAGTCACTTTCTCACCAGAAGTTGCAGGTTGCTCAAGTAAGAAAAATCTCAAATCAGAGCTAAAAAAAGTTTTTTTAGTTTGTTTTTATCCTTTGTGGCACATAAATTTAGTTGGTTTTTTGTTTCCAGTTCCATATACTAAAGCATCAAATGCTAATGAAACAACAAAATGCATCAACGTTGGATAATTATGTTTCTAATTTCTTTTATCTTATTTGAATTTCTTGTTGCATATAAATATATAGTTTAACATATGTTAGAATAAATTGTTGATTATCCACTTTTAATCCTATTGATTTAGATTTTTATATTCTAATTTTTAATATACTTTCTAGCTGGTAAATATGATGGCAGTATTAGTAATGTCATGAGTTGAGAATTTGAAAAGTATAGAATATTGAGGTATAGAGGAAAGTATTGGGTTGGTGTGTCTAGCGACCCTTTTTAAAATGAAGTTTGGGAATAAAAGGTCATTAGTAGAAAAACTAGGTCAAAATTAGAAAATTAGGGATTAAATTAAAATATTGATTTGAAAGGGGAAATTTAAAAATTAGGTTAAAATTAGGATTTAAGGGATTAAAATAAGATTTTGAAATTAGGGATTTTATGAAAATAATTGGAAAGATTTAAAAATGGATTTAATATGGTTAAAAACAAATTAGAAATATTGGAAAACAATTTGAAAATTAATTAAAAATATTAAAAAAAAACAAAAGAAGTCGCCACCAGTCACTTTGGTAGACCGGACACTGTAAAACCAGAGATTCGAAATTAAAAGGGTTCGGAAGTCGGTTACGGTTAAAACCGGTATTAGCATTTTCGAACCGCCCAAAATTGATACCTTAAAAATATTTACTGCTTATTTAATATTAAAATTTCTAAATTAAAGTGGCGATTAAGTTGATATTTAATATTTTAACGCCTCTTTACTCCAACATAGACGCATACACCGTCACCACTTCGTTTGGTGTCGGGCCTGCTACGACCGAGTAAAGTATTAATTAATTCGTTAATTACATGATTGATTGTAAGTTCGATTCGATAATAAAATGCATAGTAAAATAAATAAATATACGACATAGCATATAGAAATGAGTAAATACATGAGAGATTAGATAAATGAATAAAAGATATAGACGAAATAAAAAGAATGAAGATAAATAAATGACGAGACAACTATAGACATTAAGAAAAAGGCATGCCATAATACAACAAAAATAAGACATGATATAAAAACCTATCTTAGCAATGTAGAATCTAGCTAAAACATATATACAAAACATGAGAAACACAAATAATAATAAACAATATGTCACATAAAAAAATAACACAAAGACCAAAATAAAGGACTAGATTGCATAAGAATAAAAGACCAAAATAAAGGAACTAAATCACTAGAAAGGATCAGATTGAAAGAAAAATAAAATTTTGAAGTCAAATCAAAAGAGAAACAAACTTTATTCTTAAATGAGGACCAAATCAAAATAGTTTGTAAACTTATGAGCCCTCACAACGCTATTTTCAAGCGAGGAAGGGCTGCGAGAATAATTTTAAAAAACGCGGAGGGACCTATAATTAGATAGACCATTTGAAAAATAAGATTATAACTAAAATAATGACTTAAGTCATAATACGAAACAAAATCTCAGGGACCTCGGGTGTAAGAACAAAAATGCGGAGGGTTTTAAAACGTTATTAAAACATTTTTAAAGAAGCCCCTCCACTATAAAACACTTAAAACCGAAAAGCCCCCCTTTTATCCATTTTAAACCGAAAACAGAAAAGAGGAATTTCAAATCATCTGGAGTGTTCAAACACATCTGGAAAAAATGAACAATATCTTTGGTCTTCCATTTTTCCAAAAACCACCGGTGATTCCAGATTCCGGTCACCGCTGGCGGTGGCCGGCGAAACCAAAACGTAAAAAAAAGACCCTTTTCGAAACACAAAAACGAAAACAACTTCCCCCTTTCGATTTTAAAGCCCGAAATCAATGAAAAACAAGTGATTTTTGGAAAACCCACGAAGAGTTCTTCGATTCGAACTAAAGAAGAAAAAGGGAAGAGGGCTTCTTTCTCCTAGGCTCGGCTCGCCGCGGTTGGTCCGGAGACTTTGCGTTTATTGCCGGCGATGTAGAGACTAAAACCGATTAAAAAGAAAGGTAAAAAAAAAAAACTAGATCTATTTCATTTTCATGTATGAAAGGAAAAATTTACCATTGTAATGGGTTCGCTTTGTATTGATTCGAATGGGAAAAAGTCCCTTACAAATGTTGATTCTTTCAGTTTTTATAACCGATTACATGAGAGGAAAAGGGGAAAAGAAAACCCTAATTTTTCTATTGGTTTGTTGTGGTGTTTGTCCTTTGTATCGTCTGAAATCTCTGTTGGAATTGTCTGTGATGCCTCTGATTTCTGCTGTAATTGTCGGATTTTTGTGTGAATTAGTTTCTGAAAAATGTCTGAATTTCTTGGCGCTGTGATTGTACGATTCTGATGATAATAATTTTTGTTGTTTCTTCTGTATATACGTGGCTGTCGGGGAGTAGAGGGGGACCACCGGCGAAAAGGATGGTCGACGAAAGCTGAAGAGGCTTTCTGAGTATTCGAATGGGTGCGTGTGGTCTTCACGCGCGCGTGGGAAGCCGAAGTGTCCGCGCGTGGCACGTGTAGGAAGACCATTAGATGCTTCTGGTTTGGGCTAAGGGTTTTGGGCTCAATCGTGTTATGTAAATAAAAGATGTGGGCTTGGTTAATTTTTTTGTTGGGTTTTTATTGCTTAGGTCTAATTATAATTAATATGGGCTATATATATTATTTAATTTGGATTGGTTTTTTATTTAATTATTATCTATTTTATTTTTTATTTACATTTTGATTTATAATAATAATAATAATAATAATAATAATAATAATAACATGAGAATGGAAAAACGAAATTGAATTAAAATAACTATGGTAATAAAACGAAAATTAGTGATGGGTAAAGTTCAATTATATATTTTAGATTGTTTATTTAATATCTAATAAATAATAAATAGTAATTAAACCAAAACTAAAAAACTAAATGAAATTAAAATAATATTAGTAACCATAATAATAAGCTATATAATAATATTTCATGTACTTAATAAGTAAGATAATAATATGGTACGTGGTAAACAAAACAAAATTGAAACAAGGTAAATAATATAAAATAAGTAATAATTCATAATATTTATATAAGTAATAATTCATAATATTTTTGGTGGGATTTTTCAAGTTTAATAGTAATATGTACATATATATAATCTTTTTGATTTTTAATATATTTTTAAAAGTGAGAAGAACTAAATAAATATTGAAAAATAAGCCCGTTATTATATTTTTTATCATAAATACCAAAATTAACTAAAGCCCATAAAATGAAAAAATAAAAACGGGTTTACCCCGGATAAAATTAGTGATTACAGTGTGGCAAGACACATGTTTTATTGTCAATCTCTTGCATAAAAGTTTTTGGATCAGTTGGCCTATTTTTCTTTAGGAATAGTATTTTATTCATGTTACTTTCCATGTAAATTAGTGTAAGATCGATCTCTTCTATGTATGGTTTAAAATGATTGGAGAGGGTTTTTAGATTAACGGTTTACACCCATTTTTTTCATGTAATTTGGCTGATAGTACTTTGAACAGACATAGGATTTCCATTTGTTGGGTTTTAAATCAAGTATTTTAGCTTATTATCTGTCGATTTTGTGTGTGAGATTGGTTTTTAATTTTTGGGTAGTAGCAGAAGTGCAACAACTGGTAAAGGTTTGTCTATCTTTTATTATTTGTTTTTTATTCCCTTCAGTTAGAATAATTGTTTTTTCTGTATCTTATTAGTTGAATAGCTGTAACTTAGTTTTAAAGTATCTCACTTTGAATACAAGTTTCAAGCTTGATGGTGTCATATTGTTAATCATTCTTTTTGTAATTCTTATTTTTAAAATTCTCAAGTTTTAATGAGGTATTTTGTTTCTTTCCAAAGGTCTTTAGTTTAAAATTCTTAGGGTCATAATATTGCTATATGATTTCTAGCTTTTTTGTTTGATGTTAGATGAGTTATTTTTCTCGTTCTCCCTTTCCCCTATTTTCTTGAAGTAAGTTTAGTTATTTTGGTTATACAGATTAAGACATACTTGGTCTAGTTTCCTTTTTGTAACGCCGATATCTGGAGAAGAATCCGATTATGAAGAGGTTTCTGTGCAACATAACTTCTTATTCTCTGTTAGTCTCAAGGTATTCGAGTTCTTATTATTTTGTGTCTGTTTTAGTTCTTAGGCTTGAAAGAATAAGATCTTCCTTAAAGTTGAAATCTTTTTTTTTTCGTTTATTTTCTTTGATATCCTGGTCAAATTTTAGCACTTTCTGAAAGTTGATTCTCTTTAATCCCAAGTTACTTGTATGCTAAGCAGCATTTTTAATCAAAATAAGGTAGGAGTTGTTGAGATGTATAGACATATATCATAGAGTGGCTTGCAGTTTTATTATCTTTGTGCTCCAAGATTAGGGATCAAATTGGTGTAAAATATGTAGGCTTTTGTGTCATAATTTATATCTTTAAGTTGTTTATATTTGTTTCTTGAGAATCGTTTGTGTTATTATCATGGTTTTCTATCGCATGTTACTACACGTGCAATGGTCGTTATTTTTTTTTGTTTTGCCTGAGATTGTTCTGATTCCACTCTAATAAAAATGGTAGCGGAAATTTGTTAAATATTGAAGTTTATCGCATGTATCATTTTTATTGTATTTTTTAAAATTATATTTTGGTTGATCAATTATTATATAATATATAATATATTTTGTATTTTTTTTCAAATCATAATGTTATTAGCAGCGTTTGCAAAAAATGTCACTAAAGAGTACATTATTAGTGGCGTTTGCAGCTAAAAAATGTCACTAAAGAGTATGTTATTAGCGACGTTTGTAAATATAAACGCTACTAAAGAGTATGTTATTAGCGACGTTTGTAAACTATTGCGGCGCTGATTTTAGTGACGCTTCTTCCAGCATTTTTTGAAGCGCCATAAAAATTTTTAGCGGCGCTAAAAAAGCTGATATAGGAGTAAAAAATGTCACAAAAAAACTATTTTGTTGTAGTGACGGGTCAATTGAACCAGACCAGGAAATAGGCTCTAACGATCTAATTCGAAGAAGCAGTGAAGAGAGAGGGTTCCTAGAAAATTAACGGACTTTGCCTTTATTTAAGAGAGATATATAAATAACATTTTTGTTGCAATGTAATAGGCAAGAAAAAACCCTTGAATATTTCCAATTCAGTAATCTAAAATTATCCTCTTCTATTTTTGAACTATTTTTTTCGATCATAATATCAAAACATACAATAAATTAGTTATTTAGTAATGATGTTCGATGTACATGATAAATTAATCTTACTATAAAACAATTCACTATGAACCTAAACTCATCTATTATTGACCAAAAGAATTATCTCTTCTAACCCAACTTTAATATTTTATCGCCATGTGCAATACTAACCCATGAAATTTTCATCTTCTTTCTTTTCTTTTTTCATCTTTTTGGCATAAAGCTATCGTATAACTTTTTTCTATTTTTCCTTTTTTAATAGAAAAATCTTTATTTTTACATTATTTATTAATAATAGAATTATATATAATTTAATTAAAAGTTTATAATATATATGAAATAAAAACTAAGTTCAATGCTATAAATTATTCAATTCTCGAAAATAATTTCTAATAGATTTTATATAATAAATTTAAATGACATTAATTAATCATAAATATTACTTAATAACTCATAAAATGTTACCTTACGTAGCCCATACTTTTCATCCTTTTTGATCACTGACTTAATGGTGCGGACCCCAATACCTAAACTATTAACTTTGGAAAATTCATTGAATAATGTGAACAGAACAAATAAACTAAAGAAACCCCAAAAAAGAATTTGAAATGTCATTAAAAAATTAATTATCAATTAGTTTAGTAGTTGAGATGTTATATTTCTTAATGTTCAACGTTTTATATAATTTTTTTTTATAAATGCTGAATTTTTATTAAATTAATAAAAAATTATAATTATAACGTAATCAAGAAGCAAAATAATTGGATTGAAAAATCTAAAAATTCTTACAACCCAAAAACAAAGAAAAATAAAATTTTTATGGAAATAAGGATACCGATAAAATTCAGTAGCTTCCTGAATCTCCTTGTCTCTATCCAAACGAGACGCATAGTGAAGGAAGAACGAGTTCTAGGCGATTCAAACTGTCTTGTAAAAAGTATCGTTACCTAAGACTGATTTTATCGGCAAACAACTATCAACCGAGTGGGGATAAAGTCTTTTCAAGTGACCACGAACAAAACAATAAATCAGAAAACTAGCATCGATTGAATCTTGTGCGAACAACAACCGATCGCTAGGTATGCTGTAACATACCATAAAGACAGACAAATCAAACCCCAAAACAAAAATAAAAACATGTCACAAAGACAGAGAAAAGCGTGTCACAAAGACAGAAAAAAAAGATCCTTATTAAAATAAAACAAGAAAAAGAAATAGATCCGGTGGTCGACAACCAACACTAAAATTAATTGTCGACCACCGATCAAAGGGAACGATCAAAACGAAAAAACTAAAAAAAATGAAATTTAAGAAAGGAGAACGACAGCTAGGGGGTTGAAAGAGAATTAAATTTTCAAAAGAATTAGGTTTAAAGAATTACCTTCATAATAAGTCTTACATAACATGACCTATATTACTTAACCAATGAACCAAATACAGATGATTATAAAAGGATTAAGAATCCAAGTAAAGAATTGAATTATTAAGATTAGAGTTTGGCCTGAATTTGAAATCTAGAATCTAAACTATATGAAAATAAAAAAGAATTAAAGATAAATAATTTGAATGATTTATATTCAATACAAAGATGATAAAAAAATGACAAGCATATTGATTTTAAGATTTATGATTAGATTTTAAGGTTTATGACTATGAATTTAGAATTTAAGGACGTGGTTAGAATTTAAGGTTTAGAGGTTTGGGTTTAGAGTTTAGGTTAATTTAGTTAGAGATTTAAGTTTTAACCTAACCCAAAATTATAACCTTAATTCTGAAATTCTAATCACACCCCATTAATTCTAAACTACTAAACATAAACTATTAATCGAACTTTTAACATTGTCCATTCTTAACCAAACTTTTAACATTTTCCATTCAAAACATTGAATCAGTGTGAACAGATAAGAAATATATATGCAAATCACATATAAAAAATTAATATATATATATATTCTTATATGGTAATAGAATTTTTTATAAATTAAAATTTATTAATATCATAAAATTATAAATATTTATAATTAAGTTTAAATAAAAAATAGAAAATTCGATTTACATCAATTTAGACTCAAAAATTTTAAATAAAGCTCGAACTTTTAAAATATAACTCGTCAACTTAAATTTTTTTACTTAATTTGATCAAATATTCATCTTTATCTATAATACCTTATGGTTTTTAGAGTTTTAGGGTTTTATTAAAAATATTATATAAAATAATTAATCAATAAATTTATATATTTATAAATAAGCTTCAAATAAAAAATGACGTGTCTATAGTAATTTAACGGTTGCCTTTTGCTTTAATTACATTCATTGAAAATTTTGTTAGTAGTAATCAAGTTTATTTAATAAACATAAGTGGACTAAATAGCCATAAATATTATTTAATACCAACTCATACAAGGCTAAGTCACTGACATAATGGTGCAGACCACAAGACCTAAACTATTAACTTTTAGAACAAATTACCTGAAAAAGAGGATAGTATTTTATTCTAAAAATTTTAGATTTAAATAATTTTATTTATAAGATATATTTTATTAAATTGTCAAAATATATAAAAATATATTATTATATTGTATTTATCTAAGGACTATTATTGTTTTTTCAAAAATATTAGAGTTAAATTGATATGAAAAGATTGGATATTGAACATGTTTGACTCCATCTCTAAATTTGCAAATTTCATGAACAAAAATCAACAAATAAGCTAAATAAATAAATTGAAAGACCGTTGAAAAAAATTATGAATTATTAATGAAATTGGTTTAAGCGATAAGAAGTTTAGTATCATTTAAGTCTAAAGTTCGAAGTGTTATATATATAGAAAATCCTCATCAAAATACTCACCTATCAAAATCAGATGTGTAATGTAGGTTGGTTCGAATAATTAGGGTAATATCCTGAAAATCAAAAAAGAAAAAAATATATGAATTCAAGTAAAGAATTGAGTACATTTTTATTAGAGTTTGGTCCAAATACAAAATATATAATTTTTGGATAGTGTTTAGCTAATTACAAAGTAATATTTCTTTATCTTACAAGTAAGACTAATTGAATTCGAATATCTTATAATAGATATCATTCTTTTTTTATTATACCATTGAATTCTAAAATTTAAAATTTTAATACTATAAAAATAAAAATTTAAGATGAAAAATTTGAACAGAAATTATAGCTTTTGGGGGCTAAGTTTCATTATATTATCTAACAAATATTATATATTTTACTACAATCATTTCAATGAAAACCATAATGGTAATGTCAAGAAACATAATTCCCCAAAGGATTACATAATAATAACATTATTCATTTGAGCCTATACTTAATTAATAAACATAAAAATAATGTAAAGTCGAAAAAATCTATTAAAATATTCAATTTTCTAATAAATTATAAATATTTTAAATTTAATTTTTTAATAATTTATTACTTTATAGTTTCCGTTTTCTTATATTTATTGTATTTTTATTTTTGTCATTTAATTTTTGATACTTTTTATATTTAAAAATTTAAATAACTTGTTTATTTAAAGATTAAAAATAAACTATAAACTACTTTTTATATATAAAAAAATAATTAAACCCTATGTCGCAACTCGGAACACCATCCATAGTGGATTACTCCATTTGCATCATGTATTTTGGATGAGTATTTCATCCGGACCAATTTCGATTCAATCCGATCGAATTAAGTTTTTTTTTTTTGAAAATTTAAGATAGATCATGTCAAATTTTTATTAATCATGAGATCGTGTTTAGTCAGGGGTGGGCGTTCAATTGAGTTGAGTCAAAAAAAATTCGAGTTATTCGAACTGACGAATCATATTTTACAACTCAAACTTTATTTTAATTTGTTTTATTTGATTCAAGTTTAAGAAATTGTATATAAATATCATAAAAAATTTAGGGAATCATATTGAATTTAAAATTTTTGAGTTATTCGAATGTCCATTTTACAACTCAAACTTTGTTTGAATTTTTTTGAGCTGAGTCGAGTTTATAAAATTTCGAGATGAGTCATGACTTGTCGAGTATTTTGCCTTGAATCAAGTCGAGTTATTTGGTTTCTCGAATTTAGTCAAGTTTTGCCCACCCCTAAGTTTAGAGTAAAAGGTTTTGACCAACCTTACTTGATATTAATAGTGTAATTTTCTCATATTTTAGGGACATTTTTTAATAATACCCCTCCATTTGACTACCGGTTCAACCACAGAACCAACTTTTATTTCATCGAACCCTCACAACTAAAAATCCTATTATCATGTTATCGAAATTGACGAATGAAGTA
Source organism: Abelmoschus esculentus (assembly GCA_035048815.1). NCBI lineage: Eukaryota > Viridiplantae > Streptophyta > Magnoliopsida > Malvales > Malvaceae > Abelmoschus > Abelmoschus esculentus. The sequence continues at coordinate 5,663,895 of JAUCBN010000002.1, forward strand.
ACAATTGTTCCCTCAACGAACATCTAAAAATGATAAAAAAAGAGAAATTGAATTTCTAATCGATAATCAAAGGATAGGGAATGTCGAACAATGATGTACTGTAACAACCTCGACCCGGTGTCACATTGGGCCTGCTTAAAACTCGTATTTCAAAATTTTTATTTTTAAGGCCCTAAATAACGAATTTAAGTCCAAACCATAACAAATCTATTAAGTTCAAATCTAAATGAAACATAAACCAAGTAGTTCAAAATAGTTGGAGCTCCATTAAATACAAACCATAAAATATTTGACTCAATCAAATTTAAATAAGAGTTACAAATTACAATGTAGGATTCGACAAGTACTAGCCCAATACATCAATAAATTTGTACTCAGACACTAAGTCGATGCTGAAATCCCAACCTCGATGGTGCTCCTCCGATTCCGACTTCACGTAACCAACGCACGAAAACACATTTTGAAACATTGATCTACAGAAGCTTAGTGGGTACACGGCTACTCGACCAATATCGTACATATCATGAATAAAGCAATGCGATACATGTAATATCATGCACGACATGAAGGCGCTACTATAATCGCCTAAACACATGGCATAATGAATGTATACTATCGTACACAACATATACATGTCAAACCAAAACCAAAACCACAAGGTAGTAAGGCTCGCGTCCACATAACATTAGGATCCTACACTACGAGTGAGGCCCGCGTCCATATAGAATCGGGATCTTACACTTGGGGATTGAAGCTCGCGTCCATATAGCATTGGGATCCTCCAAATCCCATGCTCGAAATGTTACACCGAGCATCTTCGAATGAGGCATGCGTCCACAAAACATCGAGATCCTCAATTCAAAAATAGTCATCAATACATCACCCAAAATGTTACATCGAACCTTTTCTGTGTTGTAACACTATTTTGGGTATCTAGATTCCCATCACATAAGGTTTTTCACTAAGCTAAGCAACCTATCAGCACATAGCAAGGTTCTAGCTATCATAAAACATCAACAACGTCAAGGATTCTTATGATTTCTATCATTTAATTAAACTACCAAGGCTTACCAACTCTTTTTAGCCCAATTATTCTTATTTGAGGCTAATTTATCAATTTCTTGGTTTTAGCATTCGTTTTGCACTATAAGAGACCCTTATAACACATTATTACAAATTATAGAGTCCTCGAATGAAAGTGTTAATTTTTGGACAGATTGTCCAACGAGTACCGATACGCCTATATGGGGTATCAGTACGCACCATGGTATCTATACGCCACCTTTGCGTATCGATACACTATTACCTTAAAGGAGTAAAAAATACCTACTCGTACCGATACAACCCAACCCTGTATCAGTATCGATTCAGTACTGTATCGATACGCCTATAGGCGTACCTATATGCCTGCCTTGTCTTAAACCAATGCAACAGTGGTATCGGTACTCCCTTGTGTACCAATACTGAAAAACGTTTCTAGAATTTAAATAAAGTAACGGATATCGATACGCGGGGTTGGCGTACCGATACGCCTACTATCTAAGTTGTTATTTCCGCTCTAGAGTATCGATAGGCTGCCAGCCTGTATCAGTACGCCTGCACACAAATATAGGTCTAAACCTGAAATTTACTAAGAACACTACCCAAACCTTTTCTATTCATTCAAAAACTATTCTCACACAATATTGAAGTGAAAAAGGGTGTTTTTCAACCAGTTTCAAACCATTAAACGATCCAATCTAAAATTCACCATTAAAGCTCCTTAAGTTACCAAACTAAGCAAACATGCATATCACAAGCAATGCAGCCTAATTTCATGAGATGTATGATGCAATGGGAGTTAGAGGGGTACCAACCTCGAGCAAAACAATCTGGAAACCCAGAAACCAACTCTTTTAAGCTTTCTCCTTGCCAAGCCCTTTAGATGAAGTTCCAACCTCTTTTTCTACAAAGAGAAGTTAAACCAGATATTAGATGATGTTTGATATGTTTTCAGAATCTAAAACATAAAAGCTTAAGACCCAAAACTAGCTCAACACTTAAACCCGAGGCACAAACGAGACCCAAACATCAAAACCCAACATTTTGGGTTAACCCAATACTTAGATTTGAAATCCGTGTCATTACAACTCTCCCCCTTAAAGAAAATTTTGTCTTAGAAATTTACCTAACAGGAAAAGATGTGGGTAAAGAGCTTTGATGTCCTCCTCGACTTCCCACATTGCTTCTTCGATCCCATGCTTTCTCCACAACACTTTCACCAAGGTATACTCTTGTTCCGAAGCTCTTTCGCTCCTTTGTCCAAGATTTCGATAAGTCTTTCCTCGTAAGTCAAATCCGTATTGACTTTGATCTCCTCAAGCTGGACCATATACGAAGGATCGTAATGATAACGTCTCAATATAGACACGTGGAAAACATCATGTATACACGCTAACTCTGGAGGTAGAGCTAGCCGATAAGCTACCGGTCCAACCTTCTAAAGAACTTCATAAGGTTCAATGTACATTGGACTTAACTTCCTTTTTCGACCAAAAAGATGATCTCCTTTCATGGATATACTTTAAGAAACACCTTCTCTCCAAGTTCATACTCGATGTGCTTACGCTTCTGATATGCATAAGTTTTCTGTCGATCAAAAGTTGTTTGCAACCTTTCTTTGATGATTTGAACTTTCTCTTCGGTTTGATTAACAACTTTCAAACCCACAATCTTTCTTTCTTTAAGCTTGGTCCAACACAATGGTGTTCTACACCTACTCTCGTACAAGGCTTCAAAAGGATCCATCTCGATGCTCGATTGATAACTATTTTTCTAAGCAAACTTTACCAATGGTAATTACTCCTCCCAACTCCGAGCTAAGTCCACAACACAACATTTAAGCATATCCTCCAAGATCTGGATGTCTCTCTCAGACTGTCCATCGGTCTGAGGATGAAAAGTTGTACTAACATACAACTTTGTATCCAAAGCCTCATGGATTGATTTCCACAACTTTGCCATAAACCTCGGATCCCTATTCGATATGATCGACGATGTTACACCATGCAACCTCACTATCTCCTTGAAGTACAATCGTGTTAGCATATCCAAACTGAAGTCCATATGCATGACTAAGAAGTGAGCCGACTTTTTCAAGCGGTCAACCATAACACATATAGCATCATGCTTCCTTAACGTTATTGGTAACCCGGTGATGAAGTTCATGGTCACTCGATCCCACTTTCAATATAGAATCTATATAGGCTGAAGCAAACTTGAAGGAATCCGATGTTCCGTTTTAACTTGCTAATATGCCAAACATCTTGTCCCAAACTCGGAAATATCCTTTTTCATGCACGACCACCAAAAAAAAGGATGAAGATCCTGATACATCTTATTACTCTCGGGATGAATAGAAAATGGACTACCGTGAGCTTCTGTCAAGATGTGATCCCTTAGATCCTCTAAAGCTGGTACACATAAACGACCTTGGAAGTAAAAGAATACACCATCCCATACCTCAAAGTTTGACGCCTCACCCCTCTAAACCGCCTCCAATTGAGTTACAAACTTCTCGTCAAGCACATGTGCTCTATTTATCTCTGTACAAGAGTGGGCTCAACACGCAACTTTGCCAAAAGGCCTCCATCCTCGGTCATCCTCAATCGTCCAAACAAAACTCTCAAGTCCAACATGGACTTCTGACTCAAGGCATTGGCAACCACATTCGTCTTATCGGGGTAATACTCTATGACACAATCGTAGTCTTTTAACTACTCCATCCGACGACATTGTCTCATATTCAACTCTTTCTGAGTAAGAAGATACTTCAAACTCTTTTTGTCGGTATAGATGTAGCATTTCTCCCCATAGAGATAATGACTCCATATCTTCAAAGTGAAGATACTATCGTAAGCTCAAGATCATACGTGGGATAGTTTCTCTTATGAGGTTTCAATTGTCTTGAGGCGTAAGCTACCACCTTACCCTCTTGGATGAGCACACAACCCAACCCATTCAAAGAAGCATCACTAAACACCTCATAATCTTTTCCCGGTTCCGATTGCGTCAAGATTGGTGCTTTCGTAAGATAGACTTTCAACTGCTCAAAAATTTGTTATCTCATCTCATTCAAAACAAAAAGAAGCCATTTTTAAAGCAACTTGGTCAATGGTACCGCTATGATCGAAAAGCCTTTGACAAACCTCCTATAGTATCCGACAAGTCCAAGAAAGCTATGGACTTCCGACATATTCCTTGGTGGTTTCCATTCCACCACAGCTTGAACTTTCTAAGGATCTACTCAGATTTCATCCGCTACAACTATGTGGCCAAGAAACGTCACTTCTAACAACTAGAACTCGTACTTATTGAACTTGGCGTAGAGACGCCTATACCTCAACACCTGAAGAACCAATCTTAGGTGATAGTTATTCTCCTCTTCCGAGCGTGAGAACACCAAGATATCATAGATGAACACAACCAGAAACTGATTTAAGTATGGTTGGAAGATTCAGTTTATCAAGTCAATAAAAGATGCAAGAGCATTTGTAAGCCCAAACAACATCACCAAGAACTCATAGTGCCCGTACCGCGTCCTAAAGGCGTTTTTTTTGGACATCCTCTTCCACCACTTTCAATTGATAGTAACCTAACCTCAGATTGATTTTAGAAAACACACGAAAACCTCTCAATTGATCATTAAACATGTCATCGATCCTAGGCAAAGGATAAAGGTTCTTTATCGTGACCTTATTGAGATAATGGTAGTCAATGCAAATTCGTATCGATCTGTCATTCTTTTTAAGAAACAAAATCGGTGCTCCCCAAGGTGACACACTAGGTCGGATAAAACTTCACTCAAGCAACTCTTGGATCTGCTATTTCAACTATTTCATCTTTATTGGTGCCATACGATACGACACTATGGAAACTGGTGTCATACCCGGCATCACAGCTATACAGAACTCCAACTCACGGTTACGAGGTAAACTAGGTAACTTCTGTGAAAACACATCAGCATACTCACAAATTGTCCTTAAACTTCCAAAACTGGACTCTCAACCCTCACTTCAACCACGTGAGCAAAGAAAGCCTTACAACCTTGTTGGATTAGCCACTAAGTTAACAAAGTTGATACCACATTTGGTAAACATGAGTTTCTCTTACCTCTCACCATAAGCTTAGAACCATTTGCCAATCAGAGCTTTAAAATCTTAGATTTACACCCTAAACTTACATCACGTTCGAACAAATATCCATCATAAGGATTGCATCGAACTCTAGAAATGAAAAGATTATAAGATCGGCCGAAAATATTGACCATTGAACTTTGATCAAAAACCTCCGATACACTTTATCCACTAACACATCTAACCCCAACGGGTTTGTCACACGAACTTCTATCTCTAGATCTTCTGTCGACAACCCCCACTGCTGATATATCCCACTACGGATATACGAGTGGATAGACCCCAAGTCCACAAGAGCAACTATAGGAACTGAAAACAAGGTGAACGTACCTGAAATAACATTTGTCACAACATGGTCCTCTTGTGCCCTTACCGCATACTGTCTAATTGGTGCTTTAGCAGTGGACTAGAAGGTGCCTCCCATTGTATGGTAGCTCCTCCACACGAGAACCCTCAACCTCATGGATCTGAAACACAATCCTTTGAGCCTGACCTGGTGGCAACTTCACAAACTCGGGACAATCCTTCAAAAAAGTGATCTGTTGACCCACACTGAAAATAAACTCTGGTATTTCCCCAACACTCACCCTTCTGGCTTCGAACAAACTGATTGTAAACTAGTACACCAAAAGTCCTTTGCAAACCTTCTAAGCTCTTGACAAAAGAAGACAGAGATTGCCTCTTACGCTTCACAGACTCTGACCTTCGGTTTGACCTTGAACCTTGATTCGATGCTCCTCTATTCAGGTTCCAATGGTTCTTACTCCTATCGTAGTGGGAATGAGAGTTATTAGCATTGATCTAATTGATCCCATTTGAGCCTCCGTGGCCAACAAATGGCCCATAGGTCAACCCTTGTACTTGTTCTAGAGACTTAGCACTGACAGTCAACTCAAAAAACATCTTTAGTGGTACAGTAGTGAGATAAATTTGAATCTTCTTCCTCAGACCGCTTAGAAACCTCTTACATCGCATCTTTTCTGTAGAAACTAGCTTTGGAGCATACCGGCTCAACTGAAGAAACTCTTGCTCATAAGCGAAGACTTTCTTGTTCTTTTTCACTAGATGGGTAAACCGCTCCCTCAAGGTGTCGATGTGGGTCTCACCCACACACTTCATCGCAAACTCATCGAGAAAGTTACCCCAAGTAGGGTGATGGGGATACCATCCACGGTCTCTGACCATTCCCTCGCGTTGCCCTTTAAAAGCGATAATACAAAAGACAACTTGTCCTCCGATCTCAGCCTCATCTGTTTTATTATCCAACGTTATGTTATGCAGCCACTGATCTGCTTGTACGAGATTGTCTTGCCCCATTCCATGAAAGTCTACCACTCTATGTCTTCGGACCCTCTCAAATGGTGCCTCTCGAGGTGTAGAAGATGGACTTGATATAGCTCTCACAAATTTGCGCAAAGTCCGATTCAACTGTGAGAAGTAGTTGGACCCTTAATCAATCGTGTCATCCAATGGTGCCTCCTTATCGGTATCATACTCATCATCGAAGTCCCCTTCCCGGGAACCCTAACTTTCCTCACGATCTCTACCACGTCTTGACATGATTTCACTTCTACACAACATGCAAACAAGATTACACCATCGAAAATTTCAGCTTAAAGCAAGTAGGATATCAACTCATGGGCTTGTACTCGTTTGACACATATATAACACATTAGACTCCCCCGGGGACTTCCTAGAACCGGCTAAACCTAGGCTATAATACCACTAAATGTAACACCATCGACTCGGTATCACATTGGACCCCCGGTCCAAAACTCGTATTTCAAAATTTCTGTTTTCAAGGCCCAAAATAATAAATTTAAGTTCAAACCATAACAAATCCATTAAGTTCAAATCCAAACGAAACATAGACCAAGTAGTTCAAAATAGTTGGAGCTTCATTAAATACAAACCATAAAACATTTGACTCAATCAAATTTCAATAAAAGTTACAAATTACAATATAGGGTTCGACAAGTACTAGCCCAATACATCAATAACTTTGTACTCTAACACTAAGTCGATTTTGAAATCCCAACCTTGATGGTGCTCCTCCGATTCGTAATTCACCTAGACTACGTACGAAAATGAATTTCGAAACGCTGAGCTACATACGCTTAGTAGGTACAACTCTACTCGACTAACATTATACATATCATGAATAAATCAATGCAGTATATGTAATATCATGCATGACATGATGACGCTACCATAATCGCCTAAACACATGGCATAATGAATGTATATTATCGCACACATCATATGCATGTCAAACCACAACCAAAACCATAAGGTAGTGAGGCCAGCGTCTACACAACATTGGGATCCTACACTACGAGTGAGTCCTGTGTCCACACAACATCGGGATCTTACACTCAGGGATTGAAGTCCGCGTCCAAACAACATAGGGATCCTCCAAATCCTATGCTCAAAATGTTACATCAAGTATCTTCGAATGAGGCCCGCGTCCATAAAGCATCGAGATCCTCTATTCGAAAATAGTCTTTAATACATCACATGGAATGTTAGGTTAGATGGACTTCTTTGTGTTCCTACACTATTTTGGGTATTCAGATTCCCATCACACAAAGGTTTTCCCTAAGCTAAGTAATCTATCAGCACATAACAAGGTTCTAGCTACACAAAGCATCAACAACACCAAGGATTCTTATGATTTCTATCATTTCATTAAACAAACAAGGCTTACCAATTATTTTTAGCCTAATTATTAATATTTGAGGTTAATTTATCAAATTCTTGGTTTTAGTATTTGTTTTGCACCATAAGAGATCCTTAGAACCCATCATTACAAATTATAGAGCCCCTTAACGAAAGTGTTAATTTTTGGACAGATTGCCTAGAGAATACCGATACGCCTATATAGGGTATCAGTAAGCACCCTAGTATATATACACATCCTTTACGTATCGATACATTGTTACCTTAAACGAGTAAAAAATGACTACCTATACCGATACAGCCCAGCCCTATATCGGTACCGATTCAAACCAGTATGGATACACCTATATGACGTACCGATTCAAACCAGTATGGATACGCCTATATGACATACCGATACGCTTGCCTAGTCTTAAACCAGTACAACAGTGGTATCGGTACGCCCTTGCATACCGATAACGAAAAATGATTTTGGAATTTGAATAAAGCAAGGGGTACTGATACGTCGGGTTGGCGTACCGATATGCTTGCTATGTAAGCCCTTATTTCCTCTCTAGAGTACTGATACGTTACAATCACGTATTGGTATGCCTACACGCAAATACAAGTATGGACTTGAAATTTGCCAAGAACACTCCTCAAACCATTTCTATTCATTTTCAAACTATTCTCATACAATATTGAAGTGACAAAGGGTGTGTTTCCACCAGTTTCAAACCATTAAACGATCTAATATAAAATTCACCATTAAAGCTTCCTAAGCTACCAAACTAAGCAAACAAGGATATCACAAGTAATATAGCCTAATTTTATAAGATATATAATGCGATGGGAGTTAGAGGGATACCAACCTTGATCAAAACAAGCTGCAAACTTAGAATCCAATTGCCTTAAGCTTTCTCCTTGCCAAGCTCTTTAGATGAAGTTCCAACCTCTTTTTTTACAAAGAGAAGTTAAACCAGATATTAGATGATGCTTGATATGATTTTAAAAGCTAAAAACATCAAAGAAACGGATAGAAAACCCCTTTAACACCCGTCTCTCGTTCTTGCTTCTTAAATTTCACTCAAAACCTTCCACCACCAAACATTAACCTTTTTACCTTGATATATAGATCTACCACAGCATAAACTTCTCTAAACGAGATTTTAACCCAAAACAGTCAAGCTTGAAGCTTTAACCCACTCTCTCCTTAGTTGATGGAGGAAGAAGATGAGAAGAATGAAAGAAAAAAGAGGATTGACGACTTCACCAAAAACAACCTCTGTAGAAACATTACTCTCCCCCTTTCTCTTTGTCATCCCATTGTGAAAATACCAAAAAAGCACTCTCCAAAACACATTGGCCCACTAACAAACCAAAACTCAAAAGCTTAAGGCCCTAAACCAGTCTAACACTCAAAACCGAGGCCCAAACATCGAAGCCTAACGTTTTGGATTAACCCGACACTCGGATCCAAAATTCGGGTCGTTACATGTATGCCATGAATGGTGAACCACTGATATGTTGGATTGTCAGATGGTGAGGGAGATGTGATTTGAAGCTTTAGTTTAAAGAAACTAAAATTTTGAGAATTTTTTAAGAAATTTATATTTTTTAAATAATTCAAAAATTAAATAAAAATCAAACAAGGTGTCGTGTTATAATTGAATGATAAAATTCTTTTAAGGGTTGTTGACGAAAAAAAACTGATTTAAATTATGAAAATAAATATTAGACATTAATTTATTCCAAAATAAATTTTAAACACCTAACTAAAAATAATATATTTTAAAAACTTTATGACATTTAAGGGGAAAAATGCTAATTCCTACCCTATGAATTTTTGTACCTTATAAAAGAGGTTGTGTAGACTTGGGATTCTTTGAAGGCAAACACCTAAAATCCCAACATCTCGTCTCATTTTCCTCAAACTTGTTTTTGTTTTCCAAATTCAAAAGGTAATCCCTTAGGGTTTTCCAAGTTCAAAAGATGATCTGCAAGTGGTGAAATCATTATTAGTTTTGTTAATAGTTTTTTTCTTTTTTGAACCCTATTTGTAGTGATCGAGTGAGAAAACATAGAAAAATGTCAAAGATTGGTGCATTTGATTTGGCTTTCGGTGTTGGTGGTAACGTAAATAAAATCGAAGTCGTTTCTGCTATCGAAAAGTATTCTTCTATTTTTTAATCGATAGTAATATTAAAAAATTATTTGATTGAATAGTTATTTTGATATATTTTTATTTTTAAAATATTTGAAGTTCTAATATTTTATTTTGTGTTAGTGTATCTAAAGTATTAGGTTGAATAGATAAATTATTTTGACTAATAAAATATTGAGAGTCAAAATACTTTAAAAATATATAAACCAAAATGATTATTCATCAAACGTTAACTACATATTTTTTTTACAATATGTTTTTTTTTTTTGTTTAAATTTGCATGCTTGTTTTATTGGCTTGGTATTTAAAGTTTTCTTGAATACTAAATTTCAAAAAGTTTGTTTAGAGATAATTGTACAATATATCCTCAAACTATGATTTTGATTTTAAATTGGTTTCTAAGTTTTTAAGTATTTTAATTTTTCTATAAACTATAGTTGTCAATTTAAATTGGTTCACAAACTTTTGAATATTTTATTTTCATCCCTAACTATGATACTAATTTCCGTATTGATCTCCAAACTTTTTTAACATTCCAATTGTATCCTCTAATTATCATTTGTGTCACATCATTCTATTACATAATACATACATCAGAGTTTATATGGCAATTAACAAATACTATAGTGATTTTATTAACTTGAGCTATGATTAGCATATACTAATAATTTGGGATGAAGTTAGAATTTTAAAAAGTTTTAGGACTAATTTAGAATGAGAGTTATCGTTTGATGCTAAAATTGAAACAATCAAAAGTTTGAGGATCAAATTAAAAGGAAGATCATAGTTTGGGGATGTGTGTTGTAAGTAAGATTTTGTTTAGCATTGCTTTTCAAACCAACTTTTGGCTCCAAAATCTGGTTTGAGACCAAAAACAATGTTAAATAGTTAGCTTTTGGAGAAAAAAATGTGTTTGAAAATTGTTTTTCAACTCAAACGCAAAAACTAAAACTTTTAGCTTTTATAGTTGGAAAAAGTGATTTTGAGAGCTAAAATATAATTTTATCATTCATTTTCTATTGTGTTTATTTCTAATTTATAAATTCAAATTTTTTACAAAGATGTAATTAATAAAGTATTTTTAATTTAAGAAGTATATATTAAATTAAATATTTTAAACTTATTATATTTTTAAGAGCATGTAAAATTGTTAAAAAAATAAGTATTTATTAATAAAATTTTGATAATTTAAGTTGATATATTTCATATATTATAACATTAAAGAATATATATCATTTATATATATATAACTTGTAAGATTATATCTAAAATGGTCATTTACCTTCTTAAAAACACGTTTTAATAGTAATACTAAACACTTCAACCTCAAATCCAAAAATCTAGAATCACTTTTTTAAAAAAACTTTTTAAAAGAATTTTTTCACTATACTTTTTAAGAGAAAAGCTTTACCCTAACTAAGTTATTTAGTTAATCCTAAACTTTAACTTGATAAAAAAACGGCCAATAAAATTGAGACACATCATCACCCATACCTATATTTTCTAATTTAGTATCTATTTTTAAGGAGTGTCCCATAAAATTTTGAAATGTTACCTAAATTGCTCTAATCCATAAAATAAGACCCTCTAACCCAACTATTTTAATTTCAGCAACCTTTTCCATATCCAACTGCTATGAACTTTTTGTTGAATTTGCCAAAAGTCCATATCTTTGATCACATATGTATGGATCCATGCAAACCAAATATAACCTTGCTGCAACAAGACTGATTTGATAACAAAGTCACATGTCATGTTATTACCGGTTGACGGTTTTATTTGTAATTGCCTTAGAAATGACATAATATTATGTTAATGATTCAGATATGAGAAATATCATGCCATTTACGGAGGTGAAGAGGAAGAGAGAAAGGCCAACTACGCTGACATGGTTAGACCAGCTTTACTGAAATGATAAGGTTAAATTTAGGACGTGATTGCATGTGCAAACCCTCATATGGTGTTATGAATTCAGGTTAACAAATTCTATGATCTGATTACCAACTTTTACGAGTATTATTGGGGTGAATCTTTCCACTTTGCTGCCAGGTATCCATTATTTCACTTTTATATTTACAAATAGGGATAGACGCACAATTTTACGTTATATTAGAATTTAAGGGTATGATTGCATCCTCCAGCGTCCCTCGGTCCATCCCAGTCTGCAAGGTAGATAGTGCAATTCCTTATTCAAATCACTGTTGGTCATTATCATTGTTTCTACAGATGGAAAGGGGAGTCTCTGAAAGAAAGCATAAAGAGGCACCAACATTTTCTTGCTTTGCAACTTGGCCTGAAGCCTGGATACAAGGTTTTTCCACTTCATTACAGCATGAATCAACTACAGTCTGAGTTTTCTGTTTTCTGTTAGGTTTGAGTTTTGAATTAAGCTGTTACTTTTGTTTTAGGTGTTGGATGTTGGATGTGGAATTGGTGGACCACTCAGAGAAATTGCTCGATTCAGGTACATTGTAGTTTGTTTTCAATGTTTTAGCTTTATGATCTTGAAGGACTCTAAATTATGTTTATATGGTGATTGCTGTAGTTACACATCTATCATTGGGTTAAACAACCATGAATATCAAATAACAAGAGGGAAGGTGAATATCTCTTCATTCTCAAATCGATATGCTAATTCATTCATATGCCACAGATGTTTTCTTCCTTTTTTTTAAACTAAAAATGAGATCTTTTACAGGAATTAAACCGCATTGCAGGAGTGGACAAGACTTGTGACTTTGTTAAGGTTAGTAATTTTCTGTTAGGAATCTTCCTAACAAATCAAGAATATATTATAGAAATAGGAATAGAATTAAAGGAAGAAGAAGAAATTCATGAGAAGAAGAAAATATAAGAAGGAAAGGATAGTTGTTTCGTAACAATTGGTATATCTTCACATTTTACAATAATTCTAATTTTTATATAAGCATAGTTAGAACCGCTAGAAACTGCCATGTAGTTATAATTTTAGGAAACCATCCATGTACTAACTTTTTCAACCATAACATTTTCTGTGTCAAGTTGTTTTATTTTTCTTTCACTCAAGTTCATATGATGTATGTTACTGATTTCCTTATGGTTATTGTCTAATGCAGGCTGATTTTATGAATATGCCGTTTCCTGACAACTCTTTTCATGCAGTGTATGCAATTGAAGCTACCTGCCATGCACCAAATGCAGTATGTTGATTTTACTTTCCCGTCACAATCAAGATTCTTGTTTTGATTTCATGTTACACCAGTTTATCGATTTTACTGTTATCTGTTGTGACATAGTATGGATGCTACAAGGAGATTTACAGAGTACTTAAGCCAGGTCAGTGTTTTGCTGTGTATGAGTGGTGCATGACTGATGCTTTTGATCCGAATAACGAAGAACATCAGAAAATTAAGGTGGGAATCTGAAAGGGTTGAATATGCCATGCATCCATGTGTTTAGCTTAATCCAAAGTTTTATTTTTATAGGCCAAAATCGAGATTGGTGATGGTTTACCGGACATCAGGTCGACCAGACAGTGCCTGGAAGCTCTAAAACAGGCTGGTTTTGAAGTGAATTCTTGCCTTACTCTCCACTCTCCATCCATTATCCATCTCTTTTAACCCACTTCATGTTGTTAATCTTTTTTGTATCTAATTAACTGTAGGTAATTTGGGAGAAAGATTTTGCTACTGACTCCCCTGTCCCATGGTACTTGCCTTTAGACAAAAAACACTTCTCATTCAGTAGCTTCCGCCTGACAGCACTCGGACGCTTTTTCACTAAAAATATGGTAAAAGTTACCAAGCACCATGCCTTTCCATTCTGATGATAAGATCTTACCGTGTTGTCGTATCGGTGTGTTTGTAGGTCAAGGCTCTAGAATTTGTAGGACTTGCTCCGATGGGGAGTCATAGGGTTCAAGGTTTGCTAAGGAAAGCTGCAGAAGGGTTGATTGAAGGTGGCAAGTAAGTTATAGTATGATAATCTAACGTCTAAGCTAAAATGTTATATATTTTTATAATATTTTATTGCAGTTCATCCGTCGCTTTAATCTTAAATTAGTTTTTTTTTTTAATTCCCCAAAATTGTTGTCTGATTTGGTGCTAAGGTTATTGGTTTCGATTTCAGGAAAGAGATATTTACGCCTATGTACTTTTTGTCCCGTAAACCAGCTCAGGATAATCAGAAGTGCCACAGTAAATGTTGAAAACTGTATGAATCCAAGTAGAAATTTATATGGCTATTTGGTCCATTATCTATAACGTTTTTAGGTATTCCATGTTTACTAATAATGTTGGTTAGTTATGTCTAATAAGGAATAAATGTAATAAAATTAAAGAAAGGTGTATAATATTTATGTTAACTGGTAATTTTTTTATTAGAAAAAAAATAATATCTTATGTCTAGTTAAAAATTTCTTTAATCTTAAATGAGAAAAAAAAAAGTGCATAAGATATTATATATAATCTAATTCAAAATAACACACAAAAGACAAACTCAACAAACTATCGCACAATCAAAGCTAAGCAAGAACCAAACATTAACAAAATGACTTTATATGCAACACCATAAGCATCCGAAATCTCAGTTTGCACTTCTTCATCTTTGTGAAATTCGTGCTTATCTCACATCAACATATCATGTACATAGATAAGTTATAGGTGTTGTATACATGTTCTCACCCTCAATTGGTTTTTTATGCTAACTATGCGTTATCCGATCTGTAATATCTTTCAAATCCTGTTTAATGTGCGAAATATATATTTTTTAATTTCTCCGCAACAACTCCTTGATTACCGCATGTAAAGTGTTATTCATAATATCGGATGTCTTATTTTTAATACACATAGTTGCTTCCAAACATTTTGACTCAATCACCATTCGACGTCATCCAAGCCGTCACGTACGATAAAGACTATCAAGAAATGCCCAAAGTTCTGCATTCAAGGTTGAGCACTTGCCTACACTATGTGCAAACCTCAAAATTCACTCCCCTTTTGCATTTCGGAAGACTCTCTCAATAGTCATTGATCCTTTATTAATATCTACTGCACCATCAATATTTATAATGACTTTTTTTTAAAAAAAAATAAGTAGGTTGAAAATGTTGATCGTGGGTGGCTTGGAAATTAGACTTTAATTTAGGAATTTAAAATTTTGGGAATTGGTTTAAAAAAATTAAAAATAGGTTTTGAAAATTTGAGACTTATTTGGAAATAAAATTGTAAAATCAGTTAAAAATGAACGGTTGGAAATTATTTTAAAAAGATTAGGAATTATTAAAAAATAAAGAATTTAGGATTATTTTTGAAGAGAATAAAGTTACCACTGGCTATTTTGGTAGGTCGAACACCGTTAAAATTAGATATTCTAAAAAAAGGGTTGGAAGTCGGTCACAGATAGGATATATAATGTTATAATTAAAAAAAATTCAATACGAATATAAACCCAAGATCTATATATGTCAAATCATCAAGAACGATAAAATAAATAAATTGAATGCAGAAGCGTACCTGAATTAATCTCGATATAGTTTTTTCAAAGGGTTTGATCTTCCAAGAAGTTAGGTTACCACTTGCCACACAACTCTCAGATGGGAAAAGAGATATGCAAGTTAACCTAATTCTTGGGGATCCATAACTCATTTATATAGTTGATTTAATAACCAACTATTAAGTATTTATAACTCTGCCCCTTATCAAATTATAAATACACCTTATGGTATCTACACTTTTAATTCCATAACAATTTAATACCTATAACACGTGTAACATAATTGGTCACTTAATTATACATTATACATATGTACCCACTATTATTGAATTTTAATCCAACAATCTCCCACTTGGGCAGCATGTTTCTTGACAAATGTATAACCTTATGAGATCAAAAATTTGCTATCATATAATAGGTATTCTAAAATAATCTCATCCATCAATTATATCCATATAGGATCAAAGCGGTCTTCATCATATCAATCATGATTAGACCCATCAATGATCACGTATACAAACATAATCAAATGACATAGATCAATCATGGATGTGTAGCATGAAAAATACATGTAAATGTAAACCGAATATGTCTATTTCCAACTGGTCCTCCTAAACTTTAGTGAGATCAAACTTTACTGAATTCAGAGTGTGCATAAACCAAAATGACTTTATTTCTGCAGAAATTAACCTTAAACTGAAGTAACTGAAATTGTGTCTAAAATGAATGGGCATTTATCAAAATTACAAACTCCCACTAAAACTGAATATACTTAAATAATATTACACCCACATGAGCATATTGAAAGACCTAGGGTGATAGTTTCTCAATAAGTGCACAATTATGGAGTTTGTACCAACATGCTCTATAGACACACAAACAATCTGAATTTTATTTAATAACTAGGAACAAAATTTTAAAGTGTTCCTATTGTTTATAGAATAAATTATGCATATTTATTGTCACAAAATAACTGAAGTAGTCTTTCTATTCAATCTATAATTAGCAGCTCATGTGACAGAGTCTTTTACATCAATATTCTAGTAGAATCGAAGCTTGTAAACTTGATGATATCTAACTTACTAAAACTTCGATATGTGAGCATGTAATTTTTGTTCTCTAAAGACATTTCATAAATCTATTGGCTGCTATCCAACGGTCCATATTATATTTATTTAAATATTTCTCTAACATTCTAATAATGTACGCAATATCCAAATGCATACATACTTATGCATAAATTAGATACTCAATAGCTTATGTATATAGAATCTTTTGTATTTTATAAATTTCAAGGTTACTTTTAGGGCACTAAAATTTTTTATCTTCTTTAGTAATATGAGTGTCACTTGGTTTACTCTCACTGAACTTGTAATACATACAATTTTCAACCAAATTTATCTCAAAACCAAATGAGATAATCAATATGAAATTTATAATTTCATTAATGAGAGTCAAACTTAAGCTCATAAATGGATTTCTTTAATTTACATATCATTAATTTTGTATCATTAGACACAAATCAATGATTATACCATATAATAATTTATTCAATGCTGCCAATGAAAAACACAAGCTTAACATTCATCTTATGCAATTCAAGATTAAAAGCAACAAGTGTCAAGATTATTTTGAAAGAGTCTTTCATTTAAACTAGAGAGAAAGTCTCCACAAAATCAATGTCTTCTTTTAAAGTATATCCTTTAGATACAGGACATGTCTTATACTTACATTATCATTTACATCCCTATTGGTTTTAAATATTTATTTACAACTAATTGGTTTATACCTTAAGGTAATGAGACAAGTTCCTAAACTTTATTGTCTTGTATGAAATTATACTCTTTTGAATAACATTAATCCACTTTTGAGAGTTAAAACGTTTATGGTTTGATAAAAGAAACTGATCAGATCGTTTTCTATCATTCCATTATTATCCTTATTTTCTTTATGAAATACTAAGTAATAATCCTTAATAGTATTTTTCTTTCCTCTCATGGATATCTTTAAAGAAATTTTTTTGATATTGTTAAGTTTGTTCTTCTGAAAAATAATTACCTTATCTTGAATGAGAGTTGTTCAATATTGTTTTACTGATATACTTGATTCACTTTTTAATTAATGATAGGTGTGAAAACCTAAACATCGTCAAAAGTGATAGTAGGAATTAAATTAATATCCAATTCTTCCTTAACAACAATGTATCTAACCTTATTCTCCCTTTAAACTCAACATCCAAAAAATGTTATAAATCTCTCATTAAAATAATCTTAATTGTGGGATAATAAAATTTACAGCCCATGGATCACTCAAAATAGCCTAAGTAGTTGCTTATTTTTTAAGTTTAATTTCTTTACAAGTATCATAACTTATACAAAAGAATCAACACTTTGTAACTTATTGTTATTCCTTTTGAGTAGAACCCTTAGCAACTTCATTCATTGTTTTAATTGCCCTTATTCTAAGAGACACTAAGTAAATGAGCACTAACTGGATGAGTATTTTTACAATTATAATGCTTCAACTTTTCTTCCTCTTTAACACAATGAGAAATAATCTCATTTGATGTTTATTTCTCCTTTAATAATTGTAACTAATTTTGAACTAGTTAAATTATATAGGAAGTGATACTAAAATTATAAGAACAAACAATTTTTATAAAATTTGATCTTATGTTCCTTAAGTTTTGAAGCAATATAATATACTCCCTCACATTTCCTTGATCTTATACTTCATAGACATCAAGTAAACCAAAAAGTGATGTCATATTAACCTTAAAAAATTAATTTTTTTTTTATCAAGGAAACCCTTAGTATGAATAATTTCTTTAGATTTGTGCTCCTAAAATTTTATAAAATATTATACTTTATGATCATTAGACTTATGCAACTTAAACGAACTTGCCTCTCAAAATCCTATTTAGTGCAAGTTATTCTTCACTTAGTGCAAGTTCTATGTCCATACAACCAAATACTATATGTAAATGTCTTTTCTATTCCTTGAAATTAATTTCACTAAACATGAGTCTAGAATGTATTCAACAGATATTATGTCAACAAATATAAATTACCTAAATATAGAACAAAAATAAGTAAATAAATAAGCCCACATAAATTTCCATAAGTAAACAATAAATTCAAAATAATGGTTAGTCCCCCTCAAGATACCAAGCACAACATTAATATCAAGTCTTTGGATAATAATATTAACTGTAAGCGGTACTCTTGTTGTAGCAATCAAACATTGACAATAAACTATGTCAAACAATAGATTAATCTTTGGACTAACGTATTGTTCACATAAAATACCTTATAATTGTCACACATTTATCACCACAATTGTCGTTGTAACTCGGCTAAATATTAATTTTTCTTTGGGCTAATTAATAAACGCATGAATTACAAAAACATGTAATTATCTTAATATTTTAAATAAACTAATTTACAGAAAAAGCGATCACTTTGGTGACATTATGTTTCAATTAATCTATAAAAATATTAGATATTTAAAACCAAAATATGAATATAATTGTTTCAATATATATATATTAGTTTTATCTTTCACTCAAAGTAATGATAACCAAAATAAAAATAAATTTGAATAAAGGTAACCTTATCACAAGATATCGGACACTCCTTTAATATTTTATCAAAAAAAAATTAACTTGTAAGTGATATCTTGGTGTAGTAATTAAACATTGATAATAAGAATATGTTAAACAGAAATCTTCCTTTGGGCCGATTTACTGTTCACATATAAAACTAAATAATTATCACTTGTTTATTACCACAGATGCACATGTAACATTACTAATTATTAATATTTCTTTGGGCCGATTAATATTAGCATAAACTGAATTACATACACAAAACCTTCTATATTTTAAAATAAAATAATTTCCACAATAAAGATCACTTTGGTGACTTAATGCTTCAATTAATTTATCTTAAAATATATAACATAAATATACTAGTATCCAAACTTAATATTTATAATAGTCAAAGCTGAAATTTCTGATAACACTTGAGTTTTCAAAATAAACCAAATTAAGGTTGTCTTAATGGGGCTATCAGAATCCAAAGAGCCAAAATCTTTGATTGTTCTTCAAAAATTCCTTAAATATGTTTTTACCAAAACTAAATTCGATCAAAACATTTAATCTTTAACTAAAAAAAAATATCATACAAATAAGTAATTCGTATAATAATTACTTAAAACTTTAATATAATCATAAAAATATAATAATCAAAAATAAATTTTTGATCAAACCAAATTGGATATATCAATACCAAATATATATTTTGTAGAATTAATGTTTTGATATAATAATTAAAAAATAGTTTTGGACTAATTTGAAAAGATTTAAAAAATGGTTCTTATGTCCAAACTACTTGAAATTATATTTAAGATGTTTTTGAGAAAGTTTGAAAGTGTTTTAAATGATTTAAAGAAACCAAAGAAGTGATTTTTAACCAGGTGTTTCGATACATCTTCAAGGTGTTTCGATACCTGTTCATTATGCCATGATTTCAAAGGCAAAATCACAGTGGTATCGGTACTGGTATCGATATCTTTTCACCCCTGTGATTGTCGGTTTCGAACCTTGTTTCGATACACCCCCAACGGTCAACGATTTTATGAAAAACCCCAATGGCTAGGAGCGGTATCGATATTGGTATCGATACCTGTTCATTAATGCAGGTCAACGGTTATTTCCGAAAGCAGCTGTTTCGATACCGGTCTTACGTGTTTCGATACCGCCTGCACTAGAAGAGGAAATAAGCCTTGTAATCAGCTCCAAACAGCCCCAAAACATCCCCAACGGTCATAAACGGCTAGAACCTTATTTGGGATGATAAAAGGAAGCCTCAAGCATCAAGAGAAGACTAATGATCACATTGTAACAACATTATGATGAGAAATTGTCTTAGTACTTAATTTCCTATTATTTGGGTAGACAAACACTTGTGAGCTTAATTGTAAATATATGCTCAAGTGTAATTAGGAATTAGGTGAGTGCTTAAATTGCAAACATTAGCCTTGTTAGAAGGATTAAGCAAGTTTGCTAAGTTTCTCTTGTTTGAGTGTTTTCCTAAAGTTCGGTTGTGAACTTTGGATGCTAGATTCGGGTTTGAGTCTAGGATTGTAAGGTTATCCCTTTGGCCTCAAAAGGTTGGAATTATTAGTGAATTTGGGAAATCCTTAGTGGGAAGCTAAGTTAGTGGATGTAGGACTTGGGTTAGAAGTCCGAACCACTCTAAATCATTGTGTTCTTTTTGCTTCCACAACAAACCACCCAAATTGCCACTTCTCCACCACTTGGCGTGTTTAATCGGTTATTCATCGAGCCACATCAAGCCCAACAATTAGTATCAGAGCGAGGCTCAATCTAGATGGATTAACATCCTATTGAGAAGATCCGGTGAGCTCGACCAATTACCGATCAACCGACAACTCATGGCATAATCCATTGACAAGCCACCTTTCTTTGACGGGTTCAACTACTCCCAATGGAAGATAAGGATGAAGTATTTCATCAACTCAAGAGACTACAAGCTTTGGGATATAGTTGAAGATGGACCATTCGTGCCAAAAGGAACAAAGGCGGAATGGAGCGTGGAAGATCGCAAGAAGATGGTGCTTAATTCCAAGGCTTTGCACATTCTTTTTTGTGCATTCCATCCAAGCATCTATGAGAAGATATCTTCTTGTGAGAGTGCCAAGGAAGTTTGGGACAAACTAGAAGTCACATACGAGGGTACAAACGAAGTAAAGGAGACCAAGATTGAACTCCTCAACCAAGAGTATGAGAACTTCAAAATGAATCCGGAAGAGGACATAGCAAAGATGTTTGATCGATTCTCCACCATCACCAATGGACTTAGAGGATATGGAGAGATTATTCCGGAGGAAAAGCTTGTTCGAAAGCTTATCTATTCCCTTCCTGAGTCATGGGACTCAAAAAGGACCGCCATCATCGAAGCAAAGAATTTGAAGACTCTCAAGCTTGATGAACTCATGGGGTCACTCCTCATACATCAAATTATGATGAAAGGAAGAGAAAAGGAGAAGAAGAAGGAAGAGATTAGATTGATGGGGAAGAAGAAGGTTTAAGAGCTTGGTATAAATGTCAACGCCATTACTCTCAAATCCTCCAAGTGCATCCACCTTGAAGATTCAAGTGAGGAGGATAGTGAAGGAGATGAAGAGCTTGCCCAACTCTTCATAGACTTCTATAGATTCGTGAGGAATAAAAGTAAGAAATCTTCAAAGCATGAATCAAAGAAGAAGATGAAGGACTCCCACAAGTCTATCATGAGGGGATCATCTTCAAAGAAACAAGCATATGTGGCTACTTGGAGTGATGGGGACTCCACCGAAAATGAAGAAGCCAACCTATGCTTGATGGCCCTCAAT
The DNA here is from genome assembly GCA_035048815.1 of Abelmoschus esculentus. Taxonomy (NCBI): domain Eukaryota; kingdom Viridiplantae; phylum Streptophyta; class Magnoliopsida; order Malvales; family Malvaceae; genus Abelmoschus; species Abelmoschus esculentus. The sequence continues at coordinate 5,685,780 of JAUCBN010000002.1, forward strand.
GAGGGGGAGGTAACTTCTAACTCATTTAGTTTAAATTCATATTCATTTGATGAGTTATAAGAAGCCTATGACAAATTGGCTTTTGAGTTCAAGGCTTCATTTTCTAAAAACAAAAAGATGATTTCAAAGCTTAAATTAGAAAATGATTTGCTTTCAAAATCCAATTTTGAAATTGAAGCAAGGTTGAAAGACTTTGAGCTTAAAGTTTTCGATTTACAAAATTTGCTTCAAAAGATGGAAAAAGATCATCAAGTTGTTTTAGATGATCTTAAAAAAGAAAAGGATTTGATTTCCAAAGAACTTTACAAGAAAAATGATTTGGGAAAATCAAATTTTTACTTAAGACAATCTAGTACCCCTAGATTTATTGGTGGAAAATGTTTTAGAAGTATTTGGGTCCCAAAAGGATTAATCACTTCAACCAAAAAGGATGAAATTGAAAAATGGATTCCTAAGGGGACTAAATTATGTGCTATTAACATTAAAGGATCCAAAGCAATTTGGATACCAAAAATTACTTGATTGTCTTATTGTAGGTGTGATGGAGTTATGAGCATCAAAGTGCAAGACTAAAGGGGAGCTCCATACACACAAGAAGGGCACTTGGAGAAGGAAGGCTTCACATCCTACCTTGAGTTCAAGTGTGGTAAAATCTAGTTTTTAGCTTTAACTTTGTTTATCTTTTGTTTAAACTAGATTATCATAATTGTTGAACTAACACTTAGTGATGTCTTGAGTAAGGGGGAGTCTTTTGTTTTCATAAACTAAGTTTTGATATTTGATTTTAAAACAATTGACATTTTAAAACTCTCATATGTTATGAGCTTTAAAGATTTTCAAACTTGGTTTGAACCATTTTTGATATAACAAAAAGGGGGAGAATGTTGTGAAAAATTTATTTTTCAATGATTTATTGAGTAAGGGGGAGCTTTAATGTTTTGACATTCTTGATTCTCTTATTCAAAGTTTATTTCACAAAGGGGGAGAGCAATCTCAAAAATAATTTTTCAAGTTGGTTTTATTATATCAAAAAGAGGAAGATTGTAGAATTAATGTTTTGATATAATAATTAAAAAATAGTTTTGGACTAATTTGAAAGGATTTCAAAAATGGTTCTTATGTCCAAACTACTTTAAATTATATTTAAGATGTTTTTGAGAAAGTTTGAAAGTGTTTTAAATGATTTAAAGAAACCAAAGAAGTGATTTTTACCCAGGTGTTTCGATACACCTTCAAGGTGTTTCGATACGTGTTCATCATGCCATGATTTCAAAGGCAAAATCACAGTGGTATCGATACTGGTATCGATACCTTTTCACCACTGTGATTTTCGGTTTCGAACCTTGTTTCGATACACCCCCAACGGTCAAAACGATTTTATGAAAAACCTCAACGGCTAGGAGCGGTATCGATATTGGTATCGATACCTGTTCATTAATGTAGGTCAACGGTTATTTCCCAAAGCAGCTGTTTCGATACCGGTCTTACGTGTTTCGATACCGCCTGCACCAGAAGAGGAAATAAGCCTTGTAATCAGCTCCAAACGGCCCCAAAACATCCCCAACGGTCATAAACGGCTAGAAGCTTATTTGGGATGATAAAAGGAAGCCTCAAGCATCAAGAGAAGACTAATGATCACATTGTAACAACATTATGATGAGAAATTGTCTTAGCGCTTAATTTCCTATTATTTGGGTAGACAAACACTTGTGAGCTTAATTGCCAATATATGCTCAAGTGTAATTAGGAATTGGGTGAGTGCTTAAATTGCAAAAATTAGCCTTGTTAGAAGGATTAAACAAGTTTGCTAAGTTTCTCTTGTTTGAGTGTTTTCCCAAAGTTCGGTTGTGAACTTTGGATGCTAGATTCGGGTTTGAGTCTAGGATTGTAAGGTTGGAATTCTTAGTGAATTTAGGTAATCCTTAGTGGGAAGCTAAGTTTGTGGATGTAGGACTTGGGTTAGAAGTCCGAACCACTCTAAATCATTGTGTTCTTTTTGCTTCCACAACAAACCACCCAAATTGCCACTTCTCCACCACTTGGCGTATTTAATCGGTTATTCATCGAGCCACATCAAGCCCAACATATTTTATAACACATAATAACATATGATCAAAACTAAATACAGAAAATATCAATTAATTAACTACGTAAAATAGTAGTAAACTTTAAAAAGTAACATGCCAAAAGATTATTCAATCATAACTTAGTAGACATAAACCAAATATAAAGCTTCAATAGTAACACGCGTCGTATAGTGTAAAAAATAATTCCTTACTCTCAAATAAATAAATATGAAATTAAATATAGTAAAGGAGAAGTAAGGGTCGATCCCACAGGGACTAGAAACTTCCTGATTATGCTCTGTTTGATTGGTGATCCAATAAGGTTGATCGAATTGTGTTTGAGTAAAAAGAGTTTTTTGTCGAATGTAATGAAACTAAATAATTGAAAAAAATAAAATGAAGAAATTGATTTAAATATAATAAAAACTTAGCCTTAGGCTTTCGCTTTGACTCAAATTTAATAGATCATCGGAAAAATAATTTCACTTCGGGATTTTACGTCTATCTTTGATATTGGTTTCATGGATTAATCCACCAACTTAATGTTTGTAGAAAAATCATTTTTAAAACTCAAGACCGACTTGGATTAAGTTATTTCAATAATAACTTGATTCAATCTTAGTTTTAGCCTTAGCAAACAATTTGTTAATGTGTTCCCCAGGAAGTCGAATTTACTTCAATAGCCGATCCTTCCTCCCAAATAAATGATCAAATCGAAATCTTGACCAAAGTCAATCTTTAGTTTTGAAATCAAGTTGATAAAAATAAGTTCAAAAGAAAACTTTTAAAGAAATAAAAAGACGAAGTTATTGATGTGCTTTTCAATCCTCACGTTTGGATCGAGTCATTGCTTAAGCTCTTGGCTAATAAAAATTTAGCCAAGCATAATTATAGAAGAAATTATGCTCTACATAAAAAAATAAAATAAAATAAATAAGAACAAGAAAATAAAAGAAGGAAAACTTTTATAAAAACTTAAAACCTAGAACAAAGAGATGGAGAATGAGAGATGAGTTCTAGGCTTACCCAATGTGGGGTATTTATAGCCTTTTACAAATCCTAAAAATAAAAGATAAATCTAAGATAATCCTAAAAATATTTAAATTCAAATTACAAAGAGATAAATCCTAATTTAAACTTTAAAACGCGGCTGATAAGCTATCTGGAACGCTAATAATATATCACGCGCTTGCTGACGTCATCTTCTAGAAGCTGATGATGAAACGTTGCGTCAGATTTAAAGCCCAAAGTCGAGCCCACGAATCCAGACCCAATCCAAAAAATAAAAAAAAATAAAAAAACTAGCCCATTTAAGTGTATTTTCCAGATTTAGAGTCCTGCACAAAATCATACGAAAAACAACGAGATCAATAACATATTCACCAAACCAAGAAGTAATTAAGCACAAAATAATAACTATTTTAAGCACTTATCAAATAGCTAACCTGATTATAATTTTTTTTGAATCATGATAAATTTATCACGGCAAAGCCGAAATTAATTATATTTTTCTTTATTATTAACGATCAAAACTAAAATTTTGATCTAACCGAATTTAACTTTGTTGAGTTGATCGATCTTGATGGTTGGCCAAGAGGGGGGTGAATTGGCAATTTAAAAATTTTGTTGGTGAAATTTTGGTAAATTCGAAAAATGAAGAACAAAGAGATTTATAGTGGTTCAAGCTTCGGAACAAGCTCTACATACACTACCTTAGCTCCCACTAAGGATTTTAAAACCAATTCATTAAGAATTCAACCTTTTTCTAGGTTTAAGGGATAACCTTTACAAACAAGCCAATTTTCTACCCAAAATTGACTTGGACCTCACAAAGAAGTACAAGAGATAAGAATGGGCTAAATGAATTCTCTCAACAGAAATATATGCCCCAAATACAAACAAACTCTCCCCAAACTCAATTACAAAGAATCAAATTTAAGTACAAGAGATGGGAGTCAAGATTTTCAATGAAAGTGCTTGGGAGTTGGATTTAATTGCTTGGATGTTGCTTGAGGTTCAATAGTTGTTAATGTTGCTTGAACATCTTCATTTTATATGTCCTCATTGATTTCTAACCGTTTTGGTTGTTGGGAAAAGAAATAAAGACGTTAGGACCATATCTTCCCATCATAAATGCTCTTCTATAGGCACAGGTATCGATACACGAAGAACCTGTTTCGGAACAGCCTATAAAAAGAAAGAGACGTTGTGCATTTAATAGAGAGGGTATCGAAACAGGTATCGATGCCATTACTACACTGTAATGATGGGTATCGAACCATGTTTCGAAACATCTCAACCATCATTTAAAGTTTTAACTGCCACCAACGGTCAACTCATTAAATGCTAAATTAGCCGTTGGGAATTAAAGGGTGTATCATTACTAGTATCGATACCATGAGTTCTATTTTTAAATGATTTTAAAACAAATAAAAATACTCGATGTGGTTCGATACGTGGTTCGAAACATGCATTTCCAGTAACGTAATGGTATCGAACCATGTTTCGATACTTGTTCTTAGTTTCAAGAACAAGGCTTAAAAAATGCAGTAGGGGTATCGATACCGATTCAAATGGTATCGATACTCTCGTATCAAAACACTTAGAAATTTTATTTCAAAGTTCTTGGTTTGACTTAAAATCAAAAAATTGACTTAAGGACTTAAAAAATTATTACAAAATAGTCCTTATTCATAATTGTTATATAAAAATCAATTTTGGTTTTACAATCTCCCCTTTTTGATATAACAAAACCATTATGAATTTTTAAGTTTAAAACCACAATTTTAGGTTCCAAGACTTTGAAAAATCTTTTAAAAGGACTCCCCCTTAATAGGTGCATAACTTTAAATTTTAAAGATGGTTTCTTAACTTAAAAAAAATATTTCTCCCCCTTTTTGTTAGATCAAAATCAATATGAGGCATAATTCATAACAAGCATAGCATTAAATAAAAATATAATTCATAGTATTAAAATATTCAAATCCAACAAAAAAAATTCCAAAGCATAAAGAAATAACATAGGTGCATAAGTTTATATGAAATGAGAATGCAACAAGAACTTAAAGAAAAAAACATAACTAGTCCTAAAGCCAAAGCAAAGCAAAGATAAAGCGCTAAGGATCACTCATCGCCCATGTCCGCATCATCATCACCATCCTCACCTTCATCAACCTCATCGTCATCTTCTTCCTCATCGTTATCTCCATCTTTGTTGGAAGTGGTTTGCATGTAATGGAGAGCTTCAATGGAGATCCTCATGGAAGTGCTTTGATTCTCCAAGCCCGTCAATCTCGTATCCATAGCATCGAAGCGAGAATTGAATTGAGTGGACAAAGAATCAAACCTTCCATCTAAAGAGTCGAAACGAGCATCCATACTAGCGAAACGAGCATCCAAACTATCAAACCGTGAGGTGAGAAAGTCCATAAGCTCGGCGTTTGGTGCAAGTTGTCGAAGAGGCTCTGGATCAACAACGGAAGGAGGAGGAGGAGGACCGCGAACCCATTCACCGTTGGAGGCATATTGAAAGTGGGAGCGGTTGAGAGAAGTCTCGCCTATGGGTTCCTTTACCGATTCCACCTTGTCGTAAGAGCAATCAATTCCCAAATGCAAAAAATAGAACTGAGAATACAAGCATAGGGGAATGACTTGACAAGAGGAGTAGCACGATTAAAGATATGCCACACAATGTCGGAGAAAACAATCTGAGCAAGATTTGGTCGACGAGCTTCACGGAAACACTTCAACCAAAAACTATCGACTTGACAGATTCGGGAGTACTTACCGTTTGATGGACGAATCCACCAAGAGATAATGAGGTGCAAGAACCGGTCATGAACGTCAAGCGAGATAACCGACCCGGTAAAGTACCCGAGAGAGTCTTCGTCGTCAAGGCCCATATCTTCAAGACCAAAAACGTCAACAAAGGTGCTGACATCGATTCGGAAAGTACGACCTATGAGGTAAGATTCAATCGCAACAACTTTGCTCTTATTCTTGAACATATTTTGAATGCTCTATCAACCTAATTCAATCCTATTAATCTATAATTCAAGGTATTTGAGAATTTAAAAAAAATTGCTTGAAAAAACAGTAAAAACTAATACGAGAAAATTAATTTATATTCGAATGAAAAATTTTTGATTTTGAAAAAAATTTCATAGAATTATGAAAACCCATACAATAAGCATTCAAAATATGTTCAAAATCTAAATTTTAACATCCTAAAAATCAACGAAAATAAGGTTTTTTGAAAATTACCTTGATTATGGATTAGGAAGAATTTGTAGTTTTTGGAGCACCAATTGTTGATATGATCTTGGCTTTGATATATAGAGTGAAATCTCCAAAGAAAAACATTGGATTTGAGGTGAAAGATTGATGGATTTGAGGGATTTATATAGAATGGCCGACTAGGTTTTAGAGAGGAGTGTTTGGGTAAGTTTTAGTTTGGTTAAAATTAGGTTTGGGGTGTTTTAAAGCAATCTGTCGCCTCGTGTATCGGATCATGTATCGAAATAGCCTGTTTCGATGGTAGTACCAATACCCTTGTATCGATGCTGGTATCGGTACCAGTTCTTCCTAGAAGTTACCCAGATGAACACGATGAACATGTATCGAAACAGGTGTTAGCTGTATCGATACCCCTTAGCGAGCTTTGCATTTTAGGCTTCTAAAGTACTAGAAATGAGTCTCTAAAACCCCTAGAAGCATGCATATGATGTTATGACAAGATTATAGTGCAAAAACAAGTTCATACTCCCCCTAGCAACATGCATAGAAGCAATAAGATGCAAAACAACATAGGCATGATTTCAATCAAGATTCAAGCAAACATTGCATAAAAAAATAACACTTAAGAGGTCAAGATAGGCTAGTTAGACCTAACTCCCTCCTAAGTGTCCAAAAGCGCTCTTTGTCTAAAGGTTTAGTAAAAATGTCCGCTAATTGGTTTAAGGTGTCAACAAACTCTAAAACAACATTATTCTTAGACACATGATCTCTAATGAAGTGATGTCTAATTTCTATGTGCTTGGTTCTAGAGTGTTGAATGGGGTTCTTAGTAAGACATATGACACTAGTATTATCACATTTTAGAGGTATGGTCTCTACCTTAATGCCATAATCTAAGAGTTGTTGCTTCATCCAAAGGACTTGAGCACGACAACTTCCTAAGGATATGTACTCCGCTTCGGTGGTAGATAAAGCTACACTATTTTGTTTCTTAGAGAACCAAGATATGAGCATACTACCTAGGAATTGACAAGTTCCGGAAGTACTTTTCCTATCTATCTTACAACCTCCATAATCCGCATCCGAATAAGCATGTAGATTAAAGGTAGAGTCTTTAGGATACCAAAGACCTAAACAAGGTGTGTCTCTGAGGTACCTAAAAATTCTCTTAATAGCAACTAAGTGTGATTCTCTAGGACTAGCTTGAAACCTAGCACACAAGCAAACACTAAACATAATATTCGGTCTACTTGCGGTAAGGTAAAGCAAAGAGCCTATCATGGATCTATACAATTTAGAATCAACACACTTACCTCCTTCATCCTTATCAAGCTTAGTAGATGAGCTCATAGGAGTGGCTTGAGGTTTCACATTCTCCAAGCCAAACTTCTTGAGCATATCCTTGATGTATTTCGCTTGATTGATGAAGGTTCCATCCTTCCTTTGCTTGATTTGGAGTCCCAAAAAGAATGAGAGCTCCCCCATCATGCTCATCTCGAATTCACCTTGCATTAGCTTAGAAAACTCTTGACAATAACATTCATTAGTAGATCCAAAAATAATACCATCAACATAAATTTGAACTACTAAGATGTCATTTTTAAACCTTTTTATAAAAAGTGTAGTATCCATCTTCCCTTTTTCAAAGCCCTTTTCAATCAAGAAATTTGAAAGCCTTTCATACCAAGCTCTAGGAGCTTTTTTCAAACCATATAAAGCTTTAGTTAGTTTAAAAACATGGTTTGGAAATTTTGAGTTTTCAAAACCCGGTGGTTGTTCAATATACACTTCTTCATTTATAAAACCATTTAAGAAAGCACTTTTAACATCCATTTGAAAAAGTTTGAAATCATGATAACATGCAAATGCAAGTAACATCCTAATGGCTTCCTTCCTAGCTACGGGTGCATAAGTTTCATCAAAATCTATTCCCTCTTCTTGAGTGTAACCTTGAGCAACTAATCTACTTTATTTCTCACAATGTTACCACTCTCATCTAGTTTATTTCTAAAAACCCATTTAGTTCCTATAGTAGATTTATCACTAGGTCTATCAACTAATGTCCACACATTACTTCTCTCAAATTGATTTAACTCTTCTTGCATAGACAATATCTAATAATCATCATCTAAGGCTTCATTGATATTCTTAGGCTCTATGCATGAGATAAACGCAATATGATTCATTAATCTAAGAGAGGAGCGAGTAGTTACCCCCTTGGATGGATCACCCAAGATTTCACCACTTTTGACATAGTTGAACTCCCTTGGGTAGCTCACTTCCCTTTCTTCAAGCTTTACATCTCCTAAAGCTTCTATTGGAGGATCTTATGTTTCTTCATTGGTTGGAACCCCATCCGCCTTTGATGCTTGTCCATCATCAATAGTTTCAATGATTCCTACATCATCATCATCACAAGAATCCTTCCTAGGAAGGAGGTTATCATCGAAAACCACATGTATAGACTCTTCTACAACTAAGGTTCTTTTGTTAAAAACACGATAAGCCTTTGAATGTTGAGAATAACCAAGAAAAATAGCTTCATCACTTTTTGCATCAAATTTACCTAAATTATCTTTTCCATTGTTTAAAACAAAACACTTGCACCCAAAAGGGGTGAAAATAGCTAATGTTAGGCTTTTTGGATTTTAAAATCTCATAAGGAGTCTTTTTCAAAATTGACCTAATCATTACTCGATTAATAATGTAACAAGAAGTGTTTGTTGCTTCCGCCCAAAAATACTTAGGTAAATTGTTTTCACAAAGCATGGTTCTAGCCATTTCTTCTAAAGTTCTATTTTTCCTCTCAACTAGCTCATTTTGTTGAGGAGTGCGAAGAGCCGAAAAATTGTGGCTAATCCCATTTTCATTACAAAAATTCTCAAAACCTAAATTTTGAAATTCGGTTCCATGATCACTTCTAATATGAGAAATTCTTTGATCAAGGTCATTTTGAGAAATATTTGAAAATACGATGAATTTTTCTAAGGCTTCATCTTTGGTACTTAAAAATAGAACCCAAGTGTATCTAGAGTAATCATCAACAATAACAAATGCATATGATTTTCCACCCAAACTAGTAGTTCTAATAGGCCCAAAAAGATCCATATGAATCAACTGTAAAACTCTACTAGTAGAAACATCATTAATGGACTTAAAAGAAACTCTCTTTTGTTTACCCTTAGCACATGCATCACAAATTTTATCTAAGGAGAACTTGAGCTTAGGTAAACCTCTAACTAGATTTTGGGAGGCTAGTTTCTCTAAAACACTTATGCTAGCATGTCCTAGTTTCCTATGCCATAACCATGCATCATTTTCATCACTAGCAACTAAGCATGCATGAGAAATGTTTATGTCATCTAGATGCACCATATATATATTTCCTATGCGATGACCTATGAGCATTGTTCTATTTGATTCTATGTCTATTATTTTGCAACCATGTTTATCAAAAGAGACATAGAAACCTTTATCACACAATTGACTAATGCTCAACAAATTATGCTTAAGACCATTAACAAGCAAGACATTTTCAATTAGAATAGAGGAGTGATTACCAATAGAGTCAATACCCTCAATTTGGCCTTTGGAGTTGTCACCAAAAGTCACCACTCCACCACTTTTAAGCTCTAACTCCTTAAATCGTCCCTTGTCTCTGGTCATATGCCTTGAGCATCCACTATCAAGGTACCACATGTTTTGACTTGAAGCTTTGGCCTTGAAGCAATGCTCAACCTACAAACAAAGATTTAGTTTTTGACTTTTGGTACCCAAATCATTTTTGGTCCATGAGAGTTAGTTCCCAAAAGCTTGGTTCCCTCAGGAATCCAAGATGCAATGACATTAATATTATTAGAAATAATGTGTTCCTTAGGAACCCACACACTCCTAATTTTTCTATATCTAGCATGCCTTTGAATACCTCTTTGTTTGTGGCCATAAAAGTTCTTTTTCACATGGTTGAGTTTTGAGGAGCTTCCTTTTTCAAAAGTACAACTACCAACCACTTTAATTTGTTCTTTAAGCTCATTCACCACTTTGTGGTGATTTTCAGTCAAGCTTGAAATAAGGTTGTTTAAATCCACATTTTCTTTTTGAAAGAACTTTAAATTATCATTTAAACCAACAACCTTTTCTTCAAGATCCAAAATAGTTTTTGTCAAAGAATCATTTTTCATTTCTAACTCGGAAATGGTTTTCTTTCTCTTCAAAATTGATTCTTTGAATTTTAAAACTAGCTCATTATAAACATCTTGCAATTCATCATAAGCATCATATATAATTCATCATATGTGAGATCATTGCAAGAGGAATCAAGGGTTACCGTAGGCTCATCAAGAGCCATGAGACAAAGGTTGGCTACTTCATTGTCCTCATTGGATGATGACTCCTCATCACTCCATGTGGCAACGTGAGCCTTTTGCTTCTTCTTCTTCTCAAAACCCTTCCTTTTGTATTGTGGGCAATCGGTCCTAATGTGACCGGGCTTCTTGCATTCATAGCAAATAATTTGATCTTTCTCATTTTTTTTGCCCTTTAACTTAAAATCTTTCTTTCTTTGGAATCTCGTATTCCTATTTGCCCTCATAAGTCTAGTGAATCTTTTGGCTACCATAGCCAATTCTTCTCTACTTCTTCTTGTGACATTGAGGCTTTGAGAGCAATCCTTTGCTTCTTCTTTTCAACCTCTCTCTTTTCAATCTTCACCTCTTCCTTCTTCTTCTCTTCTTCTCTTCCTTTCCTCATGATCTCATGGGTGAGAAGAGATGCCACAAGAGCATCAAGCTTTAGAGTCTTCAAATCTTTGGCTTCAATGATAGCCGTTCTCTTGCTATCCCATTACTCGGGAAGAGAATAGATAAGCTTCCTCACGAGCTTCTCTTCCGGAATGATTTCACCAAAACCCTTGAGACCATTTACAATAACGGAGAACCGACCGAACATCTTGGTGATGTCTTCATCCGCCTCCATCTTGAAATTCTCATAGTTGAGATTGAGAAGACCGATCTTCGTCTCCTTGACATCGTTGAAAAAGTAAATAACAATATTCAAATACAAAAAATAAAATACGAGAAAAATAAACACGAGAGAAATAAAATTATGCTAAACAGGTCGTAAATAATACAGATCATTTCCTTTGTGACTCACCGTAAAATCAGTTGAACAAATAAATTAAATGAAAGAATAACGTATATCATAAAAAGTAACGGTAATATATATGTATAATAAAAATTTATAATATGTATTATAAAGAAATAATAGTGAAACCATAAAATAATATATAAAACATTAAATGCTACATACGTACAAAAAATATAAAAAAAATATATATAAAAGAAAATTGACGTAGAATATATTGTAAATATATACTAACATAGTATGAAATATTATAAAATGTAACCAAGGATATGTTATATGTACATATTTTACGTAAAGTACAAAAATCATGTATACATATATATAGTGTTTAAAATATATGATAAATTAGGAATTGATGTGCTAGTATACGGTGTAGCATACATTTCGAAACACAATGAAAATATTGTAGATATAAAATATAATGTACAAACATGGTAAGAATGAAATTTAAAATATACATATTTTAAACACATAAATAATACATATATACACGTATATTATAAATATATAATAAGATAAAATTTACAATATATACATAAAGTAATATACAAGATATACAAGAGGTATTGCACGAGCCCTTTAGCCCAAATGGTTAAAGAAACAGTCGTTGTTCTTAGAGGTCATGGGTTTGAACACCAATGATGCCAATAGAGTGATTGAGCGATCAATATAAAATGATAAAGATTATATTTTAGAACAGATATTACTGTAATCGTTATTAGCTAATTCAATATATATATATATATAAGGTATTATAGGTAATAAAACATTACAATATGTAAATACAAGTAGGGTGATAATAAGCCGAGTAGAGCCCGAACCAGGCTCGGCTCGGCTCGACTCGAAAACAAGCATATCTGGACTCGGCTCGAAAAAATACCCAAAACCTTTCATTTGCTTCATTTTTGCTTAAAAAGGGGAGAAAAACTCTCAAGAATTATAAACCCTTCCCCTTTTTAGTTTTCACAATATGACAGTCGGCGAGTCAAAATAGAAAAAAAATCCTAGCACACAAAAACGAAACCCCTAAATCTTCTTTTTCTTTGATTCAAAATCTGAGTTTCAAAACCCTTTTCATTTCAAAATTTAAGAACAAAAACCCCATTTTAAAATCTGAGTTTGTGAAACCATGTTTTAGAAACCAATAAAAAAAATGATCGAAGAAGATGGAGGGAAAGTTGAACCGATGACGGGAGAACCGACCTCTATCACTATATGGTTATTGTATTCCTTTATTCGATAAAACCCGTCTAGATATTACACTGATATGAATTGAGATTTATACTCGTTGTTTACACTGATTAAAAAAAATCAAAAGACAAAATAAAATGGATTGATTATGCTGCTCTTTTTGTCATATATTTTTTTTCTAATTTCTAGTTTGCCTTATTTCTAAAATTTCTCTATTCCATTTTTATTATTAGAGTGCCGTGCATTCTTACGATCGAAGGGAAAGTAAACCACAATGGAGCTACCACAAAATTTCACAATCGATAGATTATACCAATCGTGGGGAAATTTATTTACAAACGGATTGATGTATTGTTAGTAAGTTCAATATGCAATAACATCGTCGAATAACAAATAATACATAAAGAATACATAAAGAAATTTTTTTATACATCTTAAATTTTGCACATGTTGTAAACCCATAAAGAATACATGATTAATATATAGAACTTTTGTTTTTCAAACAATTAAAACTACCTGAAATTTTAAATTTTCCGAAAAGATTACCTTGATAATGGGTTTCGGGAAAACGACTGTTTTCTGCGCTCAATCGTGGGTGCAATCAAAAGGATGATTTTCCCAAAAGACAGTTGAGAATCGAAATACTTAAGGGTTTGTTGTGTCGATCAATTGGGTTTGATCGACAGCTTGTGAATGGGTTGGTTTTCGTGGACGGTTTATGAAGTTTTAGGATGAAGCATTTTGGAGATTAGGTTAGTAATAAAGGTTTAGGGTTAAGGTTACTAACACGTGTTTCGATACGTATTTCAATTTGTTTCGGAATAATAATTCATAGTCTTAAAACGTTTCGGAACTTTAGCAAAACTGTTTCGGAACGTCTTTTTAAATATGGATAAAACCTCAAGTGTGTTACTACTTCGATTCGAAACCAATAATTTGAGTATAGAAACCAAACTTGAAAGTCCCATTTGGTATCTAAACGGTAAATGATGCATTTCGAAACCGCAATAGTGTGCAGGGAAAGCTTTTAATGACGATGTCGAAACCTGAAATGTTTGTTTCGAAACTACCTAATGTAATTGGTTTTGTTAATAACTCATCACGACCCACTTGTACCACGTTAAATTAGTATCATCAATTATTCTTCAACTACCAATGCAGACTTATTTATTGTCGACATTAATTGAAATACCAACCATCCTTTGGTTTTACATATTTTCCCTATCTGTTTTGGCAAGCTATAATTTTCCAAGGATTCATATTCGTTGAGGTTCAGTGTCGTTGTCTTTCATTGCATTTGTCACAACCTCCATACTTATCCATTAGTAGAGTTGGATTGGGAGACCCGTCCATACACCTCAAAACTCCACCCAACAATAGCCCTTTGTTCAAGGTAAAGATACATGGTTTTGTTATACTTCTTAAACCACTTAACTCAAAGTTGTTTTTTGTATAAGTATCATATTCATCTTTTTTGCGTAGGAATCCCATAAATAGGAGTTTGGAAAATGAAGGAAACACACCCAAATGATATTGAAGGGAATGCAATTCATGGTTGCACAAGTAATGAAAATGATGCTTCTAAAATTCTTCGAGGTATGATCTTTGAGTCTCGTAAAGATGCTTGAAGTTTTATAAGGAATATGCAACAAGTATTGGTTTCAATGTCTGTCGATCCACAACTAGGCATGATCAACAGGGTAATGTGAATGCACAACAATTTTGTTGTTCCCGAGCAGGTTGTCGAAAGTCCACTGCTAATGATTTCGAACAGAAACGTGCGCCTCGTGCAATCACACGTATCGGCTATAATGCCAAATTAGTTGTGAAACTCACAGATCTCGGTAAGTGGAGGATATCATTTTATGAAAGTGAACATAATCACCCTTTATGTCCGACTGTTATACAGCCATTTCTTAGATCGAATAGACAAGTCACTGAAGATGATATCGTTGAAGCCCGAGCATTGAAAAATATTAGTGTCAGAACATCGCAAGTAATGAATTTTTTTCACGCAACAATCAGGTGGTTTCCATAATGTTGGATTCGTAGGAAAAGACTTGTACAACGGATTACAAAAATGCTTAAGTGCTGAAATTCGCAACGATGATGTAAATTCACTCCTCAATTACTTTGAATTCAAGAAAGAGCAAGATGTCGGGTTATACATGCAGTACAATATTGATGATTCAGATAGATTGCATAATCTATTTTGGTCTGATTCAACTTCGAGGTCTGATTATGCAATTTTTGGTGATGTCATTGCATTTGACACAACGTACAAAGCAAATGCGTACGGCCGACCTATGATGCCTATAGTTGGTGTGAATCACCACCATCAAACCAGTGTCTTCGGTGTTGCACTTCTAGCCGACGAGACTGCAAATAATTTTGAATGGGTTCTGAGTGCATTTTAGAGTCTATGTGTAACAAGGCTCCAGTCTCGGTCGTAACAGATGGTGATCAGGACATGCAGAGGGCTATAAAAACAGTGTTCCCGCGTGCTCGACATCGAATTTGTTCATGGCATCTATCTCGAAATGCTCAAGAAAACATAGGTGATAAGAACTTCACTTCTGCGTTTAGTAGATGCATGTCAGCTTGGTGGACAACCGATGAATTTGATCAAAATTGGAGATCAGTTACTCAGCAATTTAACGTCGAAAATCATCCTTGGGTTGTAGAGAAGGATCAGACTTTGCATATGTGGTCCCAAACCTATCTGACGGGACATTTCTTCGCCAATGTACGCTCAACACAAAGGTGTGAATATATGAATGTTGCACTCGCTATTGTGTTGAAATGTAAGAAGAAATATCTAGATTTTGTTTGGGAAATTGAAAATGGGATTAATCAGATGCAAATTAAAGAGTTGAAAGAAGATTTTTTAGTTCACAGTCGAAGCCTTTCCTAATGACAAAATTGAATGACCTTGAAGAGAATTTGGCTGACTTGTACACCCGTATACATCATTCCAAATAGTTTAGACAAAGCTTAAGCATGAGACATTGTATCGTCCTATACATCCAATTATGGAATTTGGAGGATCACGGGTATATCTTTTAACGAAATATAGGGATCCTAAAAAATTCTATGTGGTGTTTGATGTTGTGACGCAAAGCTTAACATGTTCGTGTAAGAAATTTGAGACAGTTGGACTTTCATGTCGTCATCAATTGCACGTTCTCAAGTTGGAAGACCTAGCCGAACTCCCAAGTTATTTAATACTCCCTCGGTGGACCAAAAATGCAAAGCTTGCAGCTCCATCATTCATAGGATCCAACCTACCTCCGGAATTGACACAAATGTCTCGTTTCGCATCTCTCAGATCATTTTCTTCGTGATTGTGCTATTTTGCTTCTCAAACGGACGAAACATTTAAAAGCACAAAGGATGAGATACTTAGGTTGACATCTGAATTGGATCAATCTAATTTTTTGTATACTGACTCATCATCAAAGAAAGAAAGAAAGAACATTGTGAGAGACCCGCTGAAGAAAAATTTGAAAAGAAAACAAAAGATGAAAATCCAAGGCCAAACGTCACGAACCTATCAGTGCTCGTTTTGCAATGTTGAGGGACACAACAAAAACACATGCCCACGTTTGCGTTTGCAACTTCCAACATCGACATTTGAGAAAACTTCAAATGTATTCGAAGAAGAAACGTTTAACGAAAGTGAAGGCTTGTACCATGGGTTCTGGCAAGAACCACAGGTGAGTCATTTATATGTGGATGACATTCGTCTCAATATAATTTAGTGTCTTACTTGAATCTATTTTTTACCAATGAACATTATATGTTACAGATTCCAGGATTTTCGAGTTAAATTTTTTTGCAGCAGTGGCGACCCTAAAAGTGAACGATCACAATCGGTAAGTAGCAGAATATGTCTTTTCTTATCATCAATAGCCTAAATGTTGCATAATGATTAGGATATCCCTTTTTGATCATAATGGAACATATTTGTATCACAGTGAATGTCGAATCTATTTCATTCTACAAATGGCATATTGTGTATACATCATGGTTAAGAACATCTAAACACCATTGCAAAAACATATAAATGATCAACTTTACATCTTGATTTGGGTATGTACAAAAAAGAGCATTAACATTACGTAATATAAACCAAATGTACTCTGTACAAAAAGAGCATTCACATTATACCAAAACGATATGTTGTTGCCCGTTCTCAAAATAGAGCAGAGACCTTTACATCAATTAACATCTAACCCTAAACCAATCATTAACTTGCACAGTAAGTCATGTAGAATCTCAAAAATTATATTTCCAAGTTCCAATGGACCGGTTCACATCTGTTTGGAACAAAGAAAAAGACAGTGCCATTAAATACACCACACTAACAGAAAACATGATACACATGTGAAAACAACTTAAATAACACAAATAAAAAAAAAATTAGAAACTATATCAGTACATACTTACCACTCAGGACGACGGATGCTTACACGAGGTATGAACAGACTTGATTTCAACTGTGTACATGTGCCTTCACAATAGTATTAATTTCTTTCCTCCTTTTATTCTTATCGTTATTGATGAGATCATACAAAACAAACATTCGGTCTCATTGCCCAACACTCTAGTTCAACAAATGATAAGAATGGATTATAATAATTAAGTATTTCTGAAATGAGATGTTACAAATAAATTAATGGTACACAAAAAAGGATGCACATACCACTTCCTCGGCACGTTTCCTGCCCCAACATTGCATCCACTTAATGCAGACCATACCACAATCATCCCTGTTGATCAACAAGACATAAAAAAACTGGATTATCTCTTAGGAGTATACAACTTGTACAAGCAAAAACATCAATATGAAAGTGAAGGCTACTATATACCCATTATCTTGATGTTTCCCTTTAACCACTGTCACACGGAGTTCGGTTAATGGCCGAGATGGCGAGCCAAACACTTGTACAAACTTGGCATCCAAAATACATTCACCTAGCACTTTAAGCTGTATACATCTTTTTGTAAGAATTTTAAATTATGTTATATATAAACATACAATGTCTAATAATTTTAAATGTAGTATTTTACCATCTTCTTCACTATTGATACCTTTGCATTATTCCCTCTAGTTAATGGCAAGATATCAAGTATCTTAGCTTCACCATGCTCAAAATCCAATACACATGTGAACTAATGGTTTCCTTTGTCATTGATGGGGATAAAGATCTACAATAATCATTTAGATCAAAAGCAAAAAAACAATTAATACATTCTAATATACTAATAGCCCCAAGTGCATATTTTTTTTATCAAACTACAAGAATTTGGGTATATAGTTTGGTAGTCTCCAAATTTACCATAAAATTTGAAAGTACCACGCCAATAATCAGCCATTTGTGCACCATTTAACACTCCGCGTACAAGTTGATACTACAAGAATAACAATTAGATTAATTTCAATCATTATTACTAAAAAAAATGAGTTTAATATATACCGACTTAGACGTAAGTTAACATACACTTAATGCACATGGTAGGTAACCTCTACTTGTTTTACATGCAGCCCTAGCATCTTCAACAGTAATCGACCATCCCACAGCATCGATAACCATCGAACCTACCCAACTTCTGGGTCTTAAGGTATCAGCATCAGTAACGGTCATATACATATGTTCGAAATCTACGAGGATTTGGCTGCATACATACCAACCTTTTAAAACTTATATTCCACGTATAACACTGACACAAATCATTGCACATATTGCTTACCTTCTCAGTAAAGCCGTATTTCATATGTAATAACATGTTAATTTTGCTGCCGGACCTACCATGTCAGCTATTTCAACAAACGATAATATCTGCAATGCTTAATCACTTATTAAGTATTAAAACTTCTAACCAGTTGGTTAGAATATCAAACATGTGAGCATAAATAACTAATAATAACAATAATTTGAAACTAAATCATCCATATATAGATAAAGTAATAATCAAATGGATACGAATATTCAAAATCAACAAGTTCATAATACAATCACAGAAGTTTTGATTTTGAATACTTAAACCACTAACAATTAAAGGTCCACATCACATTTCAAGTAAATGGTTACTTATTTCATGTTTCTAGTTCTCATTCGAAGCATTCGAGTCCCTTTGCCACTAACCTTCGACATCGCTTTCGCTTTTGGGGACCCTACAAGTTAGTAAGCTACATCAATAACGTAGAACTTGATGTAGGCAAACATATATTCACATTATAATCCAAATAAGAAACTTTTCATTCTTTTACCTTTTTCTGTTTCAACCCACCCATAATGTGGTCTTCTTTAGATGGGATAACCTCCTCTACTAATTGTATACAATTACCACCAATCGTATCTTCCGGATTAGACTCCCCAAATTCTAGTTTATCCTCCATCGTCTCTTCTTGATCAAGGCCGATGTCAAACTTTGCATCTATTATACGAAGATCCCTCTTCATGTACATCATATTTGCATTCAACCCGACCACTTGATCAATAAGGCTTTTACATTCCGTAGTCAGATCCTTTAAAGTCTCTTCGATTTTATTTTCCTTCTCAAAACGACAGTTTAGAGTCTCTTTGATTTCACCCATTTCAGAAAGTACCTTTTCTAACAGCTCCGTAACCATAGTAGTACTACTACTCTCCTTCCTTTCAGCTTCATTTTCTCCTCAAAACAATCATCATCAGAAGCAAGTACCTACAAACATTCAAAATGCATCAATTCATGACATTACAAACCCTATATAATATGTAATTTAGGTGGAGACTTACTTTCATTCTTTTCGATGGTCTTTCTCCCTTTAGATAGTTGAGAATCTTGCTAACCTCCTTCATCCCCCAGGCATGAATTCGGTCATGATCATCGGCAATAGCATATCCTCTATTGGGAATGCCACTCCAATAATCAAATAAACGAACCTATAATGGAAATAAATAAAAATATTATAACCTAAATCAAGCTTGCAGGAATAAAAGTAAATTAAGTAATACACTATAAATGAACCATACGTAAATAATACATTACCTAGAGGATGACAATGCAACCAGTCATATATGCTAAGCCAGAACGAAATTGACACTTCGCAACTCCATCCAGTAATCTCTCTTAGGCATATTTACACCAATTCAATTTGTCACTCAACCCAAAGTCACACAATAGTTTAAATTGTTCCATGGATGGAACAAGGTTGGCATTCGGGCATAAAAAGACACCTACAATGTATAAAAAAACCTAAACTTCTCGGCTAAATTGTGACACAAATCATAATGTTGCTCGTGATTTCAATCCGAGTAAAGGCCCGAAGCCTAAATCTTTAACAACATCGTCGATCTTTAGCTTATGCATCTCTTTGAACAGAATACACAACTTTTGCAAACTACATCTTGATGACGTATCCTACAACATTCAATAGAACATAAATTAATAGTTCCTTACACTAAAATATATCAGGTTAAGACATGTATCAACCCAAACAATCTTTAAAAAGAAGTATATACATTCACGTACCTTTTTGGCTTCTTTCTTCTTACCAAAATCCTTCGACTTGCCTTTTGATATCCAGTTGGATTGAGCAAGCTTCTGCTTCTCATATTTATCGATATAAGGCTTCTTCTCGGTAGCACTCATTACAGCCCACTGTAAACCAAGGGATTTCCTCACCTTTATTAATCAAACAATTATTAAGTTCGAAGGACATTTAAACATTACAAAATAAAAAAATCGTATTCATTTTTTATCACTTACATCATTGTTGATTTTGTTCTTGTCATCTTTAAGTCGTGAACATTCACTGATACTATACAAGAATAATTTTACAGTTAGAGTACAAAAAAAATACACTAAGCAAATAATAATAGAAAAAATGGTAATGTGCATTCAAAGTTAACTTACTAGAACTGCAAATATGGTGTTAAGATTTTCAGTGCCTCCTCTACACTATCTAGATCTCCCTCGCCACGATGCTCCATGTACTTTTTCGTTTGTCAAACCTATGAATTCAATTTCAAATAATTTAATCAAAAGTCAAGGAAGATTGTTACTCTAGTGTACTATAATGGGATTATCGATCGACTTATAGGCAACCAAGATTAACTATGCCACATTCATAGAAAACAAGCAAGAAAGAAATAGAAAATCAAAGATTTAGATTCATGATAAATGCATGAAATAGCATACCTTAAGGATTAACTTAAAACACTACAAACTCAAATTATTTGAGCTTGACCCTAAAGTCATTAATAAAGGGAAGACAACTCTGCATCAGAAAGATTGTTACATAAAACAAATTATTCTACCTACCGTCAATAAGGCATCTATTTATTCAGAAATTATAATTGAATCTCAACAGCTAATCATTATTACTAATAGTTTATGTTATAAAACATCTATCAAACACTAAAAAATAGCACTTTATGAGAACAAGGTAAACATTCAATAGTGCAATGCAAATAAACCATGGAAAAGGGGCTTCAACAAGCATCCACTAGATCCTATTTGATTTCAGATATTAATCCCAAAATGTAGGAACTAAGAACATAACATTTAGTTTGCATTCCAACTTGAGTTTTAAACCAACTTGTCTACCTCCTTTATTCAACTTTGGATTGAAACCTTCATTAATAATATTTCATATTATACTATTACGGTGATAATTTAGAAAATCAATTATCATTTGATTTTTCATTTATTCACTAAAATTGCTCTATATATTGTTCTTCCATTCTCCTTGGGTGGTTCTAGAAAACAAATAAATTAACTCAGTGGAACCATACCATAACTCTAAACCATAAAAACTAAACACTAAATAAAGAAACCCTAAACCATTACTGAAACAAAATAGAAACCATTACATCAAAATCAAGCGTTCTTGTGAAAAAATAAAATATAAACCCTAA
The DNA here is from genome assembly GCA_035048815.1 of Abelmoschus esculentus. Classification (NCBI taxonomy): domain Eukaryota; kingdom Viridiplantae; phylum Streptophyta; class Magnoliopsida; order Malvales; family Malvaceae; genus Abelmoschus; species Abelmoschus esculentus. The sequence continues at coordinate 5,707,321 of JAUCBN010000002.1, forward strand.
ACAAAGAAACCCTAAAATATGGCACAAAATAGATATTAAAACAAAAACAAAAACAAATCACTAGCAAAAAAACAAAGAAGAAACCGTACGAAATTACTAAACCCTAAAATCTGGGGGGAAAAACAATGAGATTTTGAACAAAAAATTACGAGATAAAACTTACCTCATAATGGATCTTCCTTTCAACGACAGATTCTAATTTCAAGTTAAGAAAAGAGGCCCTACTAGGAGAAACCTTTGATTCAAAGCTTGGAGAAGAAAGGTTTGGGAAAAGGGGTATCGTGTGCTAAAGGGCATTCCTTGGAAGGAACTTGTTTTGTATTTTTTAAGATTTGAAACTAGTTTACCAGGTTCCTTAGCCATTTCCTATGGCTTTTTAATTTAATTCAACGATTAAAAAAAAAGGATGGATCCTATGGTTATAAATGTTTGGTTGTTCCTTAGCCATTTTTTAAGTCGACTGTTTTTAGAACTGGCCGGGACCATTTGCGTTCTTGGACAGATTGAAAGAGAAGAGATTATTGTTGAGGTGACGTTTAAGAGAGATGTGGCTGCTAGCGTGGCTAGAAACTGAGGCAGATGAGAGATAGATGGTCATTACTCCAAAGGCTTCTAAATTTTTGAGAATTGAAAGGGATGACCGAGGAATTTAAGGGTGGAGCAATGAAAGGTTCTGAATAGGCAGGTTAAGAACCAGGTCGTTTAGTCGGTTTGAGTTCATATTCAAGTCGTGGGTTTATTGTAATTAGATAGATGGATATTGGGGGTTTTAGATTGATGTTGGGCTGACAGATTTAATTTGTAAATAGGTTAAGGGTTTTGGATCTTAGAATGTAATGGTGTAACGGGCTAGGCTGATGTGGGCTTAGGATAATTGGTATTGGGTTAGCAAAATGAGTTTTATTGGTTTGGGTTAGATGGGTGTAAATAGGTTTAGGATAATGTAATGGACTTTTTTATTTGTGGATTATTTTTAGTTTAGATTTTTTTGATAATGGTTTATTTATTTTAGGCTCATATATATATATTGGGATTTTGGTTTAATTATTTATTTGTATTTTTGAAATTAAAATAGTTTAAGAGTTCGATATATGTATATTTTGGGAAGATTTTTTGAAATTGTTTATTTAAATAAAGCCTAGACGAAAATAGTGATTACAATATATATTTGGATTCATGCCTATCTCATAATTGAAGTGTGTAAACTAATCACCGAAGAATAAAATAGAATCATACAAGGAAAGAATAAAAACCCAATAAAAATTCAAAAAAATAATAGATAGACATAAATATCATTTGTCGATGAAGGATAAACATCATGAATACTAATATAAAAATACATTTAACAATGATGACATATTGACAAACATTTATTAAAACGACAGAACAAATATAAAGTCCAATCAACTCCTTTAATTGTACTTATAAATCAAGTGAGCTCTACTTTTAATCAATAATCAAATGAGTCAGAATTGAAAAAAAAATAAGTTCTTGTAATTGTAGTTGTCGTTACTCAGACTTACAATCATAAGCTCGTTGAAATGATAGCATTGAATTGATTTAAATTTATTTTTTTCATAAAAATGTAAAATCTAAAAACTATAGAAATATTTTAAATTATAAATAACTTTAAAAACAATAATATATTTGTTGTTGATGCTTTACATACGAATATTAGTAATATTATGAATTAGATTGTTATTCAATTTTCAGTTGTACTCTTTTTTCTCCATTTAAGGTTAGAGAGGTTTTCTAACGAGACAATTGTTTACCCCTCTTTTATTTATAAAAACAATAAGATATCAAAAATATTATTTCTTATTTTCAGAATTTTTTGATATTTTTTATTTAATGAATTTATTTGTATTTTAATTTTCTACTATGTGTTAGAATGTTTAATATTTTAAATTATTCTACCGAGTAACAGGGCATTCGATAAAGCCCGTAATGTACCCTATGTAACGATCCAAAAATTGGGTTAATAAATTGAGTCTCGAATTTAATTTTCGATATTATAAAAGAGAATATTTAAGTTAAAGTTCGATTTAAGAAAAATAAGAATTAAAATAAAGAATAGGTAAAGTTGAAAGTTTTAATTGGTAATTTCAAGTGATGGGGTGACCTTTTTAGTGGTCAGCATTGAGGGAGAAAGAAAGTCAAAGAATTTTAAAATAAAGATAGGAGAGAAAAAGAGAAAAAATATTTTTTAGAGAGATGTATGTTCAAGAAAAGATTTCATCATTTTTATGCAGTTCATCTCAATATTGATATCGTTGAATAAAATTTGTCAAGACGTATCTATCGCTCGTCATCGTGCCACCATTATTGTTCATTAGGGTGAAGAAAGAACAGTTTTAAATCGTTGAATCGAGATGTTTTCGTGGCCAAAATAAAAATATGAGGCCATCGACGTCCTCACTAGTGTCAGGACAGTGGGTGCACAACAACGTACATGCATATATGTCGCAAAAGATCACTTGTAATGTTGACCCATAGGTAATTGACCGTTGATCATCATTGAATTTTTTTCGGGGATCCTATTTAAGGATTTCTTGATGTTTTGAGTTTGTTGGTAATATTTTGTTTGGCAAATTCAAACACGATAAGTTGGTTCTATGCGTTTGACCTTATGAATTTATAATGCCCTAAACTCAATATTACATTTGGGCTTCAAGCCCAATGCATAAGTTGTAACACCCTCGACCCGGTGTCATATTGGGTCTTTAACCCAAAACCTGTATTTCAAAAATTTTGGCTTCAAGCCTATTAAAATTGATCCAAGTCCAAATAAAACAATAACAATCCACTGAATTCAAATCCAAGTTGTGATATAAACCAAATAGTTCAAAATAGTTGGAGCTCCATTTAATACAAACCATAAAACATTCGACTCGATCAAGTTTAAATAAGATTTAAAAATTATAATATAGGGTTTGACAAGCACTAACCCATTACATCAATAACTTGTACTCTGACACAAAGTCGATGTTGAAATTCCAACCTTGATGGCGCTCCTTCAATTCCAACTTCTCCTAACCTACGCACGAAAATAAATTTTGAAACGTTGAGATACAAAAGCTCAGTGGGTACACCATCACTCGGCCAACATCATACATACAATGAATAAGTAAAGCAGTACATGTAATATCATGCATGATATGATGACACTACCATAACTGCCTAAACACATGTCATAATGAGATATATACTATCGTACACAATATATACATGACAAACCAAACCAAACCACAAGGTGGTAAGGCCCGCGTCCACACAACATCAGGATCCTACACTACAAGTAGGGTCTGTGTCCATACAACATCGGGATACCATAATCTAGGATGAGGACCGCGTCCATATAACATCGAGATCCCTAGATACGGGGATTGAGGTATGCGTCCACACAGTATCGTGATCCTCCAAATCCCATGCTCGGAATGTTACATCGAGTATCTTCGAATGAGGCCCGCATCCACACAGCATCGGGATCCTCCTTTCGGTATAGTCTTCAATTCATCACCCGAAATTTTACATCGGATGACCTTCTTTGTGTTGCAACACTATTTTGGATATTCAGATTTCCATCACACAAAGACTCAACCGCACAATATGATCCACCTAGGATCTTCACACCTACAATACGATGATCAAACCAAAGACCAAGACTTGGGCATTTACCATCAAAATTAGGTTTTAATATTCATTCAATAGCTTAATTAACCCATAGGAATTATAGTATAAATTATGGAACCCCAAAACTCATCCTGTAAAATCTTTGGCAAAATTCTTCGAGGGTTTCGATACGCTTATATGAGGTATCGAAACGCCAACATATCGATACACCTTCAAAAAGGTATCAAAATGCCTTGGTATCGAAACTCCCCTTGGTGTATCGATACGCTAAGACGACCCCTTCGAATTGACCAAAAGGAAACCTACCTATTTTGATACGCCCTATTTGAGGTATCGAAACAATTTGCTACTAGAATTTTGGGTATTAAAACACCTATCAAGGGGTATCAAAACGTTTTACTACTAGAAATTTAGGTATCGAAACACGGGGTTGGCATTTTGAAATTCCTGTATCCCAAGCCTTAGTTTCCTCTCTAGGTTATTGATACGCGGTCACTCGGTATCGATACGTCTGCACGAAAATGTAGGTCTAGACCCTCAAAACGCTTAGAACACTACCCAAACTTAAACCATTTGATCTCAATTTATTCCTACACCTTATTGGAAGAGTTTAAAGAGTTTAAAGTGTCTCTAAGATACCAGCCAATCAAATATGCATTCATACCACAAGCAATGCAACCTACTCATGAGATGTTTGATGCAAAGGGGAGTTGGAGGGGTACCAACCTCGAGAAAAGAAAACTACAAAACCCAGCAACCTCTCCTTCAAACTTTCTCCTTCCCAAGCCTTCTTGAAGGTTCTCCAACTTCTTTCTCTACAAGAAAGAAATTAAACCAACAATTATACATTAGTGAGGATGTTTTTAGAATCTAAAAATATTAAAGAAACAGATAAGAAACCCCTTAAAACCCTTATCCCGTTCATAACCTCTTCATGCTCTTAAACAACACCCTCCACCAAAACAAACCATTTTTACCTTGTTTTGTAGATCACCAACAACTCTACAATTTACCCCAAAGAACCAAAACTTCATTCTCACTTGAACTCCAAAAGTTGGCTCATTTTCTTGATGATTTTGTGCTACGATGTAGCCTGTCGAAACGGATTTTCTTTGTATTTTATGGATCTAGGATTGTTGTAAGCACGTTCCTACAACAAAAACAACATAAAAACAACAATGAATTAAAGTTATATTCATGATGAAATAAGGAATTAAAGGGAAGAACGAAAATTAAAAGAAAAATAAGAAAGAGATGGTGTTTTGATGGATTTCAAAACGAGGAAGATGAATGCTTCAAGAAACATCCATGGCAGCAACTTGAACATTCAAAAATGGTGAATTTTGTTGCTATAATCAAAATGCAACGCTAAAATCGAAAGAACCTGCACAATCTACTGAGCAAACCCGAATCGAATCTGTTTAACATCAAAGGACTTGGACCCTCCAGATAGCGATCTAGGACCCAAAGTATCAAAATGAAAATCAAAACAAGTTTGAAAGTCAGAAAAGTTTTAAAAAGAACCAAATAAGAGAAAATCTCTCAAGTAAAATTTATTTCTCAAAATATCTAACCTTTTTACAATTTTTGTAGTATAAATATATAGAAAGAAGAGAGCCTAAACGAAATTACATGTGTGGCTAATATTAAGGGAGTTTAAAAATTAATTTTGAATGAAAATAACTCCTTTTGGCAGCCATGCTTTCTTAACCACATGTTTGAATGAAAATAACATATTAAACATGTTTTTATTTGTTTGAAATTCAAAAAAATAACTCATTAGGCGTTCATCTTTATAAGCCAAGTGTTTTGGCACAATAAACACATTAAACATGTGTTTAATGTTTGAAATTTAAAGCATAAAACACTCAATCTTATCCAAATTGCCTCCTAGTGCTTAAAAACAAAGGTTGCATTTGGCTTGCACTCCCTTGAATGCCCACAAATGTGTACAAGGCTCCCATTTGTATCTCACATGCATGGCACATGCCTAGGACACCTTCCCTTCGAGTAAGATAGGTTTCAGATCTCGTAGGTCATTTTAGCTTGAGTTGAGCTAGCTGGAAATTAAGTTGAGCTGAAACGAGCTAGCTAAGAGTGTTAAGAGCTGACTTGATCTTAGAGCTAAGCCTTTGAGCTGCCTCGAGCTAAGGTGAGTTGCGTGAACTCCGTTGAGCTACTTCTGAGCTGAATAAAACTCACTTGAGCTCGTGTTTAGCTACATACACTCTCTTGAGCTGGAGTTGAGTTGTATACAGTCTCTTGAGTTGGTTTTATCCTATGTTCCTACATGTAAACATCGCAAGAATCCATCAAAGTATTGTAAACTCAATAGAAACACAAATAAAAGGTATAAACATTTGCAAACTTATTCAATAGCACACATGAACTTATAATTAAGTTAGAAACATAACAAACACTATCAAACCATTCCTTAAAACAAACTTAATATCATATATACATACTTAAACATATATAATAAGTAGTATAGTCTAATATGTCACATATCAGCATGCAACACATTATAAAACCTATATTTTAAGGCATAAAAATGTTCAAATAAATTTAAAATTGTAGCACAAGGAAAAGAACTTCCCTGAGTTTCTTTGCCTTAGAACGCATCATCATGGTTGGTGGCCTAGATATGCTCACATCATCCCCCCTTCTTTAAAGCGATTTATCCCCAAATCGATGCTTGGTACGAACGGAAACAATTTGGACTTCCTTCGGGTAGGGAACTTTTTCAACTTGATCTTGCACAAAAACCATGCTCCTTTTTAAATCATTGTGTTTTTTGAAAACATCTTAATCGTTAATCAAGAGTAAAAAAACTTATTCTAATCTAAAAATCTTTCCACGAGTAGTTCTTCATGATTCATGCCAATTTCCTTGAACTTTATACTCTTTCGAATAATGCATCTTGAGTATATGGACAATTCTCGTTGCACGCTCTTTAAATTGTTTCACAAATGAATCTCAAGACAACAAAGAGACTTGTGGTTATAATTGAGCAAAATTAAACCACATACACGAACCAAATTACATTAAAATGAGTCAAGAGGAGAAAACGATACATTTATAACAAAATGAAAGGAATTTTCAAACCACGGCGGATATTTAATGGGAGTCGGTTGCTGAATATCCTTCAAAATTGGTATTGCACTTGGAAATTCAACAATCACATCTTTTGAACCATATGATACGATGTAGCCTGTTGAAACGGACTTTCTTTGTATGTTACAGATCTAGGATTGTTGTAAGCACGTTCCTGCAACAAGAACTAATTCGTTTGTAGCGGAAATTAATGAGAAACGAGTCTTACATGCATTAATTAGATCCTACATGTTCATGCAAGGACTGAGTTCTTTTGTAGCGGAAATTAATGACAAACGAGTCCTAATTTAAACGAAAAAGTTTTAGGGCCCTAATTGAAATTTTCCGGATACTTATGATCTAAAAGTGAAATTAAGGTTAACAATGGTTAATTAAATATATTTCATGCTTGCACGAACTTTCAAGTTAAAATAATATCTACAAGTCCTCTAATTGTTTTTTCAAGGTTTAGTGACTAAAATGTAAGTTTTCAAAGTTATTTTTCAGCCTTTAACAACTTTAATTGACAAGGGTATCGAAACACCCTTCCCCGGTATCAAAACCTATGAAAACGACAAAGGGGTATCGAAACGGGTGTTAAAGATTTTGGAACACCTATGATAACTTAAAATATTGCCTGCGTAATAAACCCGCATTTCGATACGCTCGAAGGACCATTCCGATACCATTTGAGATTGTGAAGGTTGGTATCGAAACCAAAAAGAACCGTATCGATACACATGATGAACTATTACTACTATTTCGAAACCAGTGCATGTGGTTTTGATACCCAAGCTTAATTTGCCAGAAAATCATTATGTTTTTGCCTAGGTATCGATACCCTATGAACAAGTATTGAAACCCCCTGCCCAGAAACAACAATTTGCCTAGATTTCATGCCTTAAACGTGACCAAAAGTATACTATATGCATTTATCAACCTATAGAGCATAAACCACATAATTCAACAAGATTTCTAGATGTCAATTTTCCTAGTTCCATGCTCTTAACACAATTTGAAATAAATACTCATCAAAGTCAAATTCAACAAGCTTGAACACAATTAAAGGTGTGAATCAAAACTAAAGAACTTCCATTAGAATAAAAAGGTCATAAAGATAGTTCAAAACCAGAGTATCTAGAATAACTTATCAATTCATTGCTCTATTGCTCTCATCTACCTAAGGTTCTCAAATTTACTTAAAACATACTTGATCCAAAGAAAGTATAAATAGTTTACTCGACTTCCTTCCTTCTTGATGGTACCTAATCACTTATTTCTCTGCATTGCAAGTAAAGGAGAGTGGTTAAGCAAAAACTTCGTGAGTGACAATTAAAAACATAAGTAAAACAACTTGCAATACAGCCCTTAAAAGCCAAAGTTTTATAAAAACATGTCATGATCAACTCATAAAATAAAAACACGTCTATCAAAGCCTACAACATGAAAAACAACAAGTATCCATGGTATAAGCCACGAAACCTTTTTCAAATACTTTTGAAAAACACATGCTCATTAAGCATCACTCAAGTCTTACATGCCTATAACAAAGCTTCATTGAAAACATCATTCAATTAAGAAAATATAATTGCTTATAACATTTTATTGGTATTAGTGAACTGTTTAGATTACCAATAAACGTTAGGATAAACGGAACATGCATGATTAACATGTCAGGCATGAGGCCAAATCGCCGACATGCCACATATGGGAGCTAATCGCTACTCATACCACATGTGAAGGCTAACCGCCCAATCACACCCATGATGGATTGTTTCCAATCATGAAATCTCATCTTAGCATCCGATATAAGCAACACCTACATGTAATACAACACATATATCATAATATAAGTATTAACTCTAATGCATCACCAAGGCATTTTATACATGTACACATTTTAATTATAGTGCACTCACATCCTATTGATCGATCAACTTATCCATGTTTCATCATCTTTAATATCAACACTAAAAACAAAACATGATGCTCAAGTTTCGAGTTAAAAATAATGACTCTCATTCATGCTTCTCATCAATACATGCATCAAATGCATAAACCGATAAAACCTCTTTTCATAAAATTTTGAAAACAAAACCATGGGAGCATCAAAATGTTATAAAAAAAACAGTGTCATGAGAATCTAATCACATGTATAATCACATATGCACAATTAAAACATGAACATGACACAACAAATAGCAAAGAAAGGCGTAATATGAGATTTTCAAGAGAGCAAAACTTAAACACTTACGTCTGAGTATAAGGGAGGTTTTTCACACCATCCCTACACCCCCAAACCTTTGTAAAAATAGATTTAAAACACTGCCGAAGCAGCCTACTCTCATAAATCACTCACCGATAACCGTTTCTTTCTCGCCAAGTCACCAGTTTGATCCAAAACTCCTTCAAACGAGATCACCTAATTCTAGCCCTGTTTCAAGCATAAAAACTAAGGATTTAGTGCTCCTAATCTGGATTCTGAAAGAATTGGTTAACTTAGAAGCGAGAGATAGCTCTTTTATAACCCCTAATTTTAACCTAATCACTTAGATTAAAACTTAGGGATCACGCTAAGTAAACATGTCTCACAAGTTAGACTTCAAATAAACGGAATACAAAATCTGTTAAATCATAAAAAACTAGGAATATATGAAATACTAAATCATAACGTTTAATATAGTCTCAAGGTTCAACCTCATATTCAAAATAAAAATTAAAATCCTGAAAACCCAGTAAATGTCTAATACATAAAGTCCAAAGTCCATTACAGAAATAAATATCCAAAATAGAATGTATTAAATCCGAAGGGTTTCAGGTCCACAATAACAGGTTGAAATCGGGTTCGGGTCATTCTCGGTCAGATACAGTTCGGGTTTGGTTACTACAGTAACAAGTCCAACTTGGGTTCGAGTCAACAACAATTGGATACAAATCGGGTTCGGGTCATTACATCCCCGGGTCAAATCAAGTTCTGACTCGAACATGTTTCAGGCGGGTTTTCATCGGGTCAACTTTTTACATCCCTAACTATGAGCAATCTAAATCATTAATTAAATTGTTTTGCTACACAGTTTTGATTACATCGACAAACAACTATCAAATGGGAATCAAACTTTTTATAACTACCGATAAATCTAAATCAAAATACAAGCATCATGAGAGTATTTGTACGAGCACCAAACGATCGTTAAAATATGTAAAAATTGCGTCAAACAAAAAAAATACACCACAAAACAAACGAAAACATGTCATAAAGATAACAAAAACTTAAAAGAATATATACTTATTAAAAATTAAAAACTTATAAAATGAAAAATTTAAAAAAATAATAAAATTAATGATGATGAAAAGTTTACGACGCTAAGTAATTAGTTAAACTTTATTTAACATGGAAGGAAAACCTCGTTGGGAGTTATTTATTAAGTGTGAAAGCAATTAGAGAAGTAGAAGATGGGGGCAAAAGAACGTAAAACCAAAGTTCCAAACCAACATCATTAAAAGTTGCTGCTTAGATTGTCTTAAAGAAACAAGAACACATGAAGTTGACACCCAACATGTGTCTCTACAAACTATACCAAACCAAACCGAGAAACTTCTAATGGAGCCATCATGATGAGAAGACTAACGTCAATAAGACCGGATAAACCCGATTGGTTCAGAGGCACAGCCCAATGATAGGAAACTTTAAAAAAAAAATCAAACCCAAAGCATTTGGGAGCATCATACGATTTTGAAAGTAGCAAACTTTGGACAATACACGAAAAGTAGGTATAATAATATACGTTAAATAGGGGTGTTCAAACGGTCGGTTCAGTTTATTAAATCGAACCGAAATTTTAAATTTTCATTAATCGAATTTTTTATATTAATTGTTAACTAAATTGAAAATTTTTAAACGAATCGAAAAAAAAGTTTGGTTAATCCGATCGGTTAACTGAATTTTTTAAAAATAAATTGGGTAAATTATACAAATGATCACTAAACTATGTTAAAATTATATTTTTAGTCACTAAACTTTCAAAAATTATAAGAAAAACATTAGACTTATTGAATTGTTACATTGATTCATTACATGTTATAAATTATTGATAAATATTAATAATGATTATTTTTTTATAATTGAATAAATTTAATTATCATTTTGTGTTAATTTTATAAAGTTTAATGATCATTTTATAATTTTTAAAAGTTTAATGACTGAAAATAAATATATAAAAATATAAAATATATAATATATAAAAAAAAATTGAACACCCCTATATATGAAGCGAAGAGTTGGTAGGATTGGGGTTTGAGATAACACGATAAATAAGGACGAAATTAAAATTAAAGATAAAAAATTATGAATCCTCCTCATTATATATACTTCTGTTATTTTATATCCCTAACATGTCTTTAAATTTTTTATCTAATAATAATTTAATTCTTTATAAATTTATATATTATATAATTAGACCTTATAAATTTATATTTTAAGTTCAAATACTTAATATTTTTAAATTTAATAGTTTGTCTCCTTTTAATGTTCAATTGTGTCCTAATAATTAATACGTGTGCAGCGAAGTTCAGATACAGAGCACCCTTTTGTGTTGAACCAGTCTTTGTAGCGATTGAGTGTTTGAAAGGGATGCCATGGCACTATCGTGTTTGCGGCAACAGATTTCAAACCAGATTGTAAGCAAACGCATGGAACACGAACAGAGGGATTTAAAACAAAGGATAAATTCTTAGGGACTTAACATAGTAAAGTTAATAAATATAAAATTAATCGAATTGAGTAAAATTAAATTAATTTATTGACCGAGTGTCAATTTATCATCTTAACTTCTATTTTTTTTAAAAACGTCATTAATACCATAAATGTTTTGAATTTTTTATGTTTTATTTTAAAAGAATTTTGAAAAAATTTTAAATATATTTTTTGAAAATTTTTAGACCTTTCTCAGTATTTTTTGTTGTTGAGATAGATAAATTTATACAATTTCAAAATTAATAATGACTTAAACAAGAATAAGTGTTGTGACTAGTTGGTTAGAGTTGTTTATCAGTTTTTATCCCTTTTACTTAATTTTCGGTTTCAAGACCAGCAGAAATATTTTTCTCCTATATCCTTCCCCTTCTCTCTAGGTAGAAGTATTTTTGTAAAAAAATATTAATTTAAAGGATTTACACCAATTTATCATTTAGTTGATTTAAATTATAAAATTCAACTTAATCTAAACTCAAAAAATAAATAACTGCATTAAAAACGCTTAACTCGATTCAATGGGTTTGAAAATCGTTTTTTAGTCAAATTAAACTCTGGTATTTTAGGTTTAGTTTGACAAAATTACTTGAATGAATTTGTATTGCTTTCAAACTCCACTATAAAAATATGCTTACATAAAATGATAATATGAAGAAATGTTCTCATAATTCATCAAAATAACATGCTTACTCAAAAGTCATGCTACATATTGATTGTATGTATTTATTTAGCAAAATATAATGATAATATTTACGTTAGTATTATCGATATCTTTAACCGCTTAAAAAAATAATTTTATCTTTCATTATTAGGAATAGTTTTTATAAATATATTTTTATGCATAATTTTGTCCATCCACTATATATGATTGTAGACATTGACACAAAAGAACATTAACTTTGATTTTCATTTTGTTAAATTATTTTTGAGTATGGGGATATTTTTTTAACATACATTTTCATATTAGGTTTTTATTATTTCGATTTTTCTTTTAAATGATATTGAATGTTAAAACTTTAAAGGGTTCAATTTCGTCTTGTAAACGTTAATCGAGTTAAACTTAATTGACTTGTTTAAAATTAGGTATATAAATGAACTGAGTTTAAATAAATAAGGTAATGTTTGTGTTCGTTTATTTAATTTTAAAAGTGTTTGTGTTTATTTAAATTTTTAATATCATGTCCGTGTTTGATTGTTTATCTTGAAAGGTGTTTACGTTTGTTCGTTTGGTGTTTTTAAATTTGTTTGTTTATATGTTTTTGAATATATTTGTTTAACGTTCGCAAATATCTTCGTTTAACATTCACAAATATGTTCATAAAAGAAAATGGTGAAATTATGTCACTAGTCCAAACTCTTTAAGCTTAATTTATACTCTAAAATCACCATGTGTTCAATTTAGTTTCTAACTCGTCATTATTTAAAATATAAAAAAAATATATAAATGAATCAATAAATGAGCTTGTTCTTGAATATAAACAAACCAAATAAACCTTTATTTATGTCCGTATAGAGATGAATGCTTAGGCTCGCTGTTTTTTATTTATTTTATTGTTTTTTATTTCATCTTTTTTATTAAATAAATCGTTATTTAATAAAAAATATTTTAATTTAAATTTATAATAAATATTAGTGAAGATTCATTTAACAAAAAATAAGATAAAAATTAATCAAATAAATATATTAATCGATTAAATTTATAAATGACATGGACGAAAATACTCATAATATAATCTTTGACTATTTATATAATATTGTTTTTCATCGTCAATTAGAGTTAAAAAATAAAAATTTAAATAATTAATAAATTAATTTTTAAGTTAATATTTATAATTAAATTTAAATAAAAACTCAAACAACTCTATTTAACTTTTTCTTCATTTAAGTTCATAATCTTAAATATCATGCAACTTCGTTACTAATATAAATAATTTATATCGCCTATTTTTTATATCATTATTTTTACGAGTATATCTTTAAAAAATCATTTTTTTATAATCCGTTTGAAAGTTACACCTCTCTTTATATGGATAATCATGTACACACATCTTATATGATCACTGTAAATAATACTGGTAACATCATTTAGTGGCGTCGGCGGCCGGCCGGGGATATCCTTGTCACTTCCTCTTACTTTTCTTATGGAACATGGAGTAACCTGTAATGGAAGCAATGTTTTGTGGGAGTTCCTTGAAGTAGAAATAGGGGTGAGTATTATTCGGTTTTAACTTAATTAATCGATCAAATCGAAATTATTTTGGTTAATTCGGTCGATTAATTTTAGGTAAATTTTATTAACGGTTAATTTTTTTTTTGAAAATTTGGTTAACAGTTAATTTGGTTCGAAATTAGTTAATTAATTAAATTAACCGAATTATTATATATTAAATATTATATATATATTTAGTCATTTAACTTTTAAAAAAATTATAAAATGTTCATTAAATTTTTTATACTATAAAATAATTACTATATTTTTATTAAATTAATATAAAATAAAAGTTTAGTGACTTAAAAAATTATTTTAACATGATTTAGTAACCTATTATGTAATTTGACCAAAATTTACAATAAATTTCGATTAATTTGATTAATCAACCGAAATAATTTCGGTTAAAGATAATTTGGTTCGGTTAATGATTAAGGTTTTAAAAATTTTGTTTAATTCGGTTCGACCATCGAACGAATTAACCGAATGCACACCCTTAAGTAGAAAGACCTGGTCTAGCCGTTTGATTCTATTCAGATTTCTTTTATTGATATTTTTTCTGTTACTTTATATTATATATGATAGGATACACTTATATATAATAAACAAATAAATTTTATATGTTTTTTTTGTCGTTGGATGAGTTAAAAAGATAATTGAGATTAACGATAGATTATGTGAAAATTATCGTTTGAAAATAAAGAATTAATCTCAATCATCCATTTTATTCATCTAACGATCCAAAAAATATAAAAAACTTTGAGTTTTTCATTTCATGTAAGTAGATCATATATATATATATATATATAACAAAACATTGTTGATCATAATCATCTCCGATATTTTTGAGGCTTTTAATAAAAACTCAAGAATAGATTATTTTACACCATAAAATATTTAAGTTTTACTGCTTTTTTGAATCATTGGATAAACGAGAATAAATAGATAATCAATAATAATATACAAAGAGAATTTTAAGAGAAAAAAATAAGAAAATAATATTACTCATCCATTTACTCTCATATTGTCCAAAAAATATAAGTAGATTATAACTCAAATATGATAAATAAATAAATCGAGTAAATAAAAAAACTGACCAAAATCTTAGTGATCGGAAGGTTTATAAAAATATAAGTTTAAAAATCGTGGTTACTCAAATTAACCAAATTTTAGTTTTTATTTACTTTATAATTAATTTTATTTCTTTTATAATGTAAAAATATATATTTAGAATAGTAAAAAAACTTTTAAAAACTTATTAATAATTATTTACTTGAAAAAGTATATTTTAAAATATTTATAAAAAGTATTAAAACTTTATTAAATAAAATTTTAAAAATATAAAATAAAACATTTTTGAAATTTGAAAATAAATAATTTAAGCATAATGTTTAAAGAATTAAATTGCACACAAGAATAATCGAATAACAACGAAATGGCAAATAATGAATTTAGGAATGGATATACGACTTAGGAATAAATCGATATTATTTTAAGAAAAATTCTATTACGAGTTTCGAACATCACTTAATTTTATTAATATTAAATATTGTTAAATATTATTAAATTAAATTAATAAAGATAAAATATTTTAAAAATTTAATATATAATTATAAATTATTTGAAATAAAAATTAAATTAATTATATATTAAGTTTTTAAAATTTTTAATTTTTATTAATTAATTTAATGATATTTAATGTGTTTAATATTAATAATATTTAATGGTATTCAATACACATGATATACTTGTCCTATTTCAAATCATATACGGCACATCAAGTGTCGACGGATTTATTTGTAATAACGTTTAGATTATTTAAAAAATTATCAACGAGGTTTATATATTTATATATATTTTTTTTAATTGTGAGAATATAAATTTTTTTCACATGTTAACTAATGATTCGAGCTTTTTTATATCTTCGCCGGTAGTTAATAAGTGTTAGACAAATTAGAATAATTTTATAAAGGCATAAAGATAATTTTTACCTTTAACGTTTATAATTTTTATCGTTTTGGTCCTCGTTCTTTTTTTTGGATAAATTTAGCTCTTGACCTATGTTTTTTTAACAAATAACTCATTTTTTTAACTACCATGATAACTGAATCGTTAAAAATTTAATAATAATGACATGTCATATATATGTAATAATATATTTTAAATGATTTAACATCTAGTATATAAAATACATACACGCAGAATATAGTTTTATTCCAATCTAAAAATATAAAACAATTAAAATTCAAATAAAATATTAAAAATTAATTAAATCTAAAACAAAAAGGCTACTAAACATTCTCAACCTTAACTATAATAAAATCAAAATTTTATCTAAAAAGGTTTGAATATAATTTGAAAAAAAAAGGTTTTGTATAGTTTGTAACCGATGAATCAAAGATAAAGGATTTTGATAATAATCAATTAGATTTTTATTATTTTAGTTTAGAATTTAGGTATTTTAGTTTTAATCTAAATCGGAGTTTTTAGGATTTTATAAAGATATTTTAGTTTAGTTAGGGTTGAGAATGTTTAGTAAATTTTTGTTTTGGATTTAATTAATTTTTAATATTTTATTTAAATTTTAATTGTTTTATATTTTATACTAAAACAAAATTATATTCTATATATATGTATGTATATATTTAATAGGTTAGATTCTATGTCATTTAAAATATATTATCACATATATATGACATGTTATCAATATTAAATTTTTAACAGTTTAATTATCATGGTAGTTAAAAAATGATTTATTTTTTAAAAGGACATAGATCAAGGTTAAATTTATCCCAAAGAAAATAAGAACCAAAATGACAAATTATAAACGTTAAGGGTAAAAATTATCTTTATGCCTTTTATAAATTATGATAATATTTAAATTATATTTGTCATTTTGACATATACTGATATGTCGTGTATTAAGAATGGGTTTAATTCACGAAATCTAAGAGATCTTTAAAAATATGATATAAAATGTAAGATAATTTTGGCGCATCACAAGAAATGTTTAAGTTATTTTATTTCGTTAATATGAATAAAAATATAAGATTATAATCTTCTGAATAAATATAAGATTATTTAAAAGTATCTTTATTGAATTATTTTTAATTTTTAATAAGAATAATTAGTCTTCTTAAAAAATAAATATCTAAAATTATGATAAGAGCTTATAACTATTATAGTAAATTATACATATCATTTAGTCATTTTCTTATAATATTGATATTAATCACTTTAGATCATATAATGGATCATATATGATAAAGGTTAAAACTTAATCAAAAGACTCGAATAAAAAAATACGAATCAATCTACTTCATCAACAAACGAAATACAATAAACATTAAATTATTGAAAAAATAGCGAGAATCACAAATCAAAACCGAGTATCGTGAGAAGCTATCTACGAACATATAATGTGTTTCCAAATTAAACCTGAAGATCTAGAATAGGGAAGGTCAACATGATTACAAATAAGCGTGGTCTTAATCAGTCGTTGCGTCATCAAATCTAATTTTAAAAATAATATGAACTAAAAAATTTCAAATGATAAAAAAAGAGAGACAAAAACATATCAAAAGATAAAAATAAACGCACCACAAAAATAGAAAAAATATTTTTATTAAACACTAAAAATAAAATATAATAAATTATTTTTATTAAAAAATAAACAGTTAAAAAAACTTATAATGTTAAATAGAATAACAAGTCGAGTCAATTCAAGTTTATCGGAGCTTAATTTAAGTTTGGGTAGGTTTTGTTCGACTAAAAAATTATATTATTGAGTTCAGTTTAGATTTAAAATTTATCGAACTTGAAATGTTAGAATTGAGCTCGAATTCAATAGTTTAAGCTCGACTTGAGTTTAACTTGTTGCTTTCTTCAAATTGTTTTTAAATATTTTTATGAAACTTTAAAAAATAATACGTGAAAACTTATTTGAGAAAAGATAATATCTATTGTTGAAGTCCGCAAGTAATCATAGTACATTTTCTAAATTATATAAGTTCACAAGAAGAATATTTAAAGTATTTAACCATGATAACAAGTTAAGAACACTAAAACATATATATTATATATATTATATATATATATATATTTATTTCAAGCATGTTCCTGAAATTTTTGAGCCGAATTTGGTTTGGATCGGCTCAATTTGTGAAAGTCTTGAGTAAAATTCACTCGAGTCTAGCTTTAATTAAGTTTTAATTAAACTAAACTTGAGTAGCTTGTGAGCTAATTAAACTCGTTATCACCTCTAGATAGCATATTGAATTATCTTTATTATGTATTAAAAGAAACAAGCTTGGTTCATTTTTAAGTATCACTTTTCATATAATTATGATAAATTAGTATGATTATTATTTTAAAATTTTATACATTACTAAATAAATAAATGATGTTGAAATAAATTTATAAACCATAATTATACTAATTCAACCATAATTATAATTAAATTAATACGAGAGATGAATTGATCGATTTTGTAATCAGTTTACTTTAAATTTTGTATTTTTTATTATAATTATGTTGCAGTTACTTTTATTTAATAAAATTAATTATTGTTTTTATAATATTTTAGATATATCAGAGATGAATGATAAATGTGAAATAAAGAAAGATAGTGATCGCATATAGAATAAAAATAATAAAAAAAAAAATACCAAACTTTTCATTAAAAAATCAAAATAAAAAATTACGAGCAGAAAATAAGAACTTTCACTTTAATAAAAAAAATAATACTAGTAAGCATGAGTCTACCACGTGCGTCGAACATTGCTGAACATCACTAGTAATGAATACCGCTAAACACTATTAAATTAATTAATAAAAATTCTAAATTTTAAGGACTAAACATATAATTTGAAATTATTTAAAATAATTTATTTAAATTATTTTTAATTTAAAAAATAAAAATATTAAATCAAAAACATAAATCCCTAAAGTTAAAGGCCTACAAATATTAAACTATAAACCCTAAAATCCAAAAAAATAAATCATAAACTCTAAAACCTAAAACAATAAAATCATAAACTCTAAAATCTAAAAATATCAAATTTTAAAAGTATAAACCCTAAACTTAAAATCCAAAATTAGTTTAAAAATTTAGGTTTTATGTTTTAGGTTTAGGGTTTAGGGGTTTTGGTTATTTTAGGGTTTAAGATTTTTATGATTTGGGTTTAGTGTTTATGGTTTAGGATTTTTAGGATTTTTGGTTTTAGGTTTTGGATATAGGGTTTTAAGATTATATTTTAGGGTTTGTAATTTAATGTTTAGTGATTTTAATTTTAGAGTTTAGATTTTTTATTTTTAAATTATTTTTTAGGGTTTAGTATTTTTTATTTAATTAATAAAATAATATATATGTAGAAAGTAATTTAATAAAAATAATTTAAATAATTTATAATTATATTTTGAGTCCTTAAAAATTTTAATCTTTATAAATCAGTTTAATAGTGTTCAGCGATGTTCATCATTAACGGTGTTCAGCGATATTCGACGCCCGTTATAGAATTTTCCTACTAGTAAAATATTATAACTTGTTTGCAACTTACGTTATGTAGAATTTTTTAAATGTCTCGTACTGTGTCACGTTTAAAATTCTAATTCTTAATATCTATTTATAGAAATATGTGATTTATTTAAAAAATAAATTTTTATATCTATTAAATATAAGTTTCTTATTTTAAACTAAATTTTAAAAAATTCACAACAACAATAGTTTTTAATTAAAAAAAATATTATTGATTAACACAGTAATTTTATATGCGGTTTAACTTTATTTTTTTGGATAAGTGTATTTTATTGTCCAAGACAAGAAAACAAATTTCTCAAATCACATTTTGGACAACCATCCGACTAGGAAATTTTTCAAGATGTACAAAGAGTCCTATTTACATCATCTAAATGTACATTCTTACCCCTTAAACGAATACGAACCACCTTTATAATGTACTTAAGTATACAATTTTCAGACCTACTCGTATGCCGAAATATCCTTTTATTACGCTCCTCCCATACAAAGTACACAAAGGAGCCCCAAGCCAACTTAAACAATTGAACTTATGCAATTTAAAATTAATAGACGCATTAGAGTTTGAGTCATTTTAATTTGAGTCATATTAATATTAATAAGGGAGAAAAAAGTTATTTAGGCCGGTTTCGATTTAAATCATCTTAATCCGAGTTAGATTAATATTGATTCAGCTTAATTCGAGTTTATAATGATTTGATGATGATATCAATTTTGGTTATACTCGATAGATTGATTTCAAGTCAAGTCAGTAAGAGATCATATGGTTTCAAGCAAGTTTTCGGGTTGAGTCAATTTTTTACACCCTTACATAGCTTTATAAAGTCAATAAATTTGACTTTTTAGTGAAAATACGACAATTCACGTCTCATCCTATTTTATTTATCTTAATATTTTTTTATTTTGGATCTATTTTGGTTCAACTAAAACTCGAGTTGATTTTTGTTTGATTCAATTTATTTTAAGTTTAAATAAAATTTAAATTATCGTGTTCGAGTTAATATCAGATCTTAGATCAAATAAATTAATTTAAATCTCGATTCAAATTTGTTACTTCTAATTTCAGGTATCTCTTCTCCCTAAGTCCAAATTAAACTAACAAAATACAATTGTACTACCTTACCCAAACAATGATAAAGAAGATTACAATAAAACAAATACACAATTTTATTAAAAAAAGATAATGATAAAATATTCTATGTATAAACGCTAAGTTGTACTACGAAAGAGTATCACGTAATTCTACCGTATCATCATTTAATTTTAAGGGTTATTTTACAAGACGAAAGCAAAATATACGAAATATATTGAACATATATAAACTTTAAGTACCACATTGAAAGATTTGACGAAATCAAAGGATATTTGTATCATTATCCCAAAAATAGTAATCAAGTTGTAGAAATCTTTACAAAATACATCTAGGGAGGGAGGAAATGCCTATATATAAACTGGCTCCCGCTATTTCTGTTTCATAGTCTCTCACTAACGGAAAATTATATATAAAAAATAATGAGGTTAACAGTTTCGAAAATTATATATAAAAAATAATGAGGTTAACAGTTTCTATTGGTTGGTCTCATGGATGGTATGGTGAAATTGACCCATTATATAATTTCTCCTGACTAACAGTCTTAAATCAAACACAGATAAAACACACACTCCATTGTTCTCTCTCTCTCTCTCTAAATGGATTCCTCTTCTCACTCCGCCGTCATCATCATCGGCGCTGGCATCTCCGGTCGGTAACAATAATCAATCTAACATAAATACTGCATTTTAATGTTTTTAAACGAACGAGTATAGTGATGTATATCACATGTTATGAGTTAATAATTTGAAAATATTGTTCTCAACGACGGATTATATCTTTTTTAATTGATAATTTTTCAAATTCTGGTTAGGTATATCGGCGGCGAAGGTTTTGGCTGAGAACGGAATTGCGGATTTGTTGATTTTGGAAGCGTCCGATAGGATTGGCGGTAGGATCCGGAAAGAAAGTTTCGGAGGCGTGTCGGTGGAGCTCGGAGCGGGTTGGATCGCCGGTGTAGGTGGCAAAACGATCAATCCCGTTTGGGAGATTGCCGCTAAGTTTGGCCTCCGAACCTGCTTTTCCGACTACAGCAATGCTCGTAATAACATCTATGATCGGAGGTCCGAATCCAATTCTTTTAACTGTTTCATTTGACAGTAGATGATTGAGCTTTCCTCTGAATAATATCCGTGTTAAAATGGAATATATTATAAATGCCTTGCAGCGGGAAGATATTTCCGAGTGGAATCGCCGCTGACTCGTACAAGAAAGCGGTGGACTCGGCGATACAGAGACTAAGGGACCTAGAATCAAATTGTGCTGTGGATGTCCCCGATGGAGCCGAGTTACCTTTCTAAGAACTCCATATGATAATTTCATAATTATTTGATTATTAGTATTTTTTCACTCTTTTAGGTGTGTTAATGAATTCATGTGTTTGTTTATTTAGAATACCGAAGACACCAATAGAGCTCGCAATTGACTTCATATTGCACGATTTCGAGATGGCAGGCAAGTTCCACAACTCATTTTCGTTTTCTCCTGTTTGGATTCTGAGAAAAATCAAGCAATAGAAATGCAAATGAAGGAAAAGTCTCACTGGACAAGAGCTTAGCATTTTCCTTTATAACTCTCTTTCTTTAACAGAGGTGGAGCCAATATCAACATACGTAGATTTTGGGGAAAGAGAATTTTTGGTGGCAGATGAAAGGGGTTATGAGTATTTACTGTACAAAATCGCTGAGGATTTTCTATTTACTTCTGATGGAAAAATCCTTGAGAATCGCCTCAAACTAAACAAGGTATAAACAACCATCTCTTTTGTTTCTTCTGCTTTTTTAATCATATTCTCGGTCCATATTATGTGGCTTCTTTTGTTTTTTTGCCACAACAATGTGATAAAATCCAAAGCTCTGTTTTATATACATGCACTGCTTTCCTTTTGTTGGTTAAGATTGATTGACCCACTTTTGGGAGTTTGCAGATAATGACGTTTACTGAAAGCTATTTTAACAATTTTTCTTAGATACACCTTTCTATTCTCAGGATCCTTTTTTTCTATTTTTATTATTGTTAGATATTTTTTTCTTGATTAATTATATTGATTCTTTCTTTTCTTGCTACCATCATCATGATCATAGAGACGTACACACCACTGCTCTTCAGTCTCTACCAAAACTCTTGTTTTCCATCACTGAAATGATAATGTTTGGGAACAGGAAACTGTGTTGGGTCTGTTCCCAACTATATGCGGAACAATTTGAATTATGCAAAACGCGGAAACTATTGAACAGGCTATAATTTGACCTTATATTTCTCATTTCAATCATAGAGACATAAAATCCACCTGTCTTTGAAACTTTTCAGGCACTTTTTACCTCACCATCATTAACCATAGGCCCCAAATTCCCTCTTTGTTGCACACTGTCCACAATGACCGGAGAACAACACCCGGCCGGGAGTTGAGATGTCTTATCTAACTCTCATATTAGAGCAAGCAATTAGAAAATTTCGTCATTTTCAGCATTTAATATGTTATCTGATTCTTTACCACCTAGATTGCACTAAAAAACCAGCCCTTTACCTATTATTCATGGCGCATTATGGGAACCGTATGCATTTGATGCACGTTTTTTCTTGCTTTGACTTATTAGAATCTAGTGAGAATTCTATGTTGGGTGTTGCCTTGGATTTCTACTCCCAATTGTTTTCGAACACATTTCGATTTACTATTCACGAGATTCATATAATTATGATGCTGAGGATGTGTTTTTGTGCATGGATTTGAGGCAGGTTGTCAGCGAATTACAACACTCGAGGAACGGCGTCAAGGTGAAAACAGAGGATGGCTGCGTTTACGAAGCCAACTACGTGATTTTGTCAGCTAGTATCGGAGTTCTCCAAAGCGACCTCATTTGCTTCAAGCCTCCTTTGCCCGTACGTACCTTTTTTTTTAAATTTATAATACTCGTATATTTTAGATTTAATAATTAAATAAACGTTCAAATTATACTTATTTAATTTAAAATAAATCTATAAAGTTATTTTGATTATTTTAAATGTTGGATGTTAATTATCGTTAGCTTTTTTAAATAATTTTTATTTTATTTTTAATTAAATTAAATTAAAAAAAAACTAAATATTTTAAAACTCAAAAATAACCCTAAAGTTCAAAACCCCTAATTTTCTGTAAATTTCGCTGTTGATGGTTGTGTTGTGACCCATCATAACCATTGTCGGATCACCACAAGCATTTTCTTCAACCAACCACCGCCGGAAAATCGACGGTAGATATATCGATCAGCTTCTTAATAGAAGGAAGTCAAACTCGCTAAAGAAGACGATCGATACACTTAACGTTGATTTTCGATGATGATTGATTAGGAGAAATGACCGTGGTAGTTCGACGATGATAGTGATAGTTTTTCAACAAGACTGTAATCTACGGTAAAGACAATAGTTTGGGGATTTAGCTCTTGGGGTTAAAGATATGGAATCATTTTATAAAATTGAAAATTGTTAGTTTTTTAATTTTTAATTTTATTTATAAATTAATTAAAAATTAAAACATACAACATATCACATTTTAATGAGCTGACCGTTTTTTTAACGATCAAACACTTAAAATAATCAAAATAAAACTTTAAACTCTTATTATCACTTAAAAATAATTTAGATTTTAAAAATAACGGATAAATATAGTTTAGCACTTATTTAATTATTAAGCCTTTTTCTTAAAATTTGTATTAATTTTTAATACCCTGTCAATGTTTAACAAGCCACGACATATACAATTTCATGGCCTTAACCGGCAACTACTACGTACCTGTCTGTTCCTCTAGACAAACGTCACAAATCTCCAGATAATATGGATTACTGAGTTTAGAAAGTGTCTACTTAGATTTGTTTAAACGTCTAAACTCTTAATGATCCTAACAGAGGTGGAAAACAGAGGCCATAGAGAAATGTGATGTGATGGTCTATACCAAGATCTTCCTCAAGTTTCCATACAAGTTTTGGCCTTGTGGACCAGACAAAGAGTTCTTCATCTATGCTCACGAGCGGAGAGGCTATTACACGTTTTGGCAGGTTCAATCCTCTTCCTTTTTATAATATTGTTGCCACCAATTCAAGAATAGAATTTGTTGTTTGTCTGTGTTCTTACATTAATGATTTTATGTCATATTTATTATAATAAAATAAAAATAATGGATAAAATAATAAAAAATATTAGTATGTTATAAAATTATTAATAAAATATATAACGTAGGGAAAAATGTCAAGGGAGTTTTATTAGCGATGAGATGTTTAATCTCACCGATCCCGGTGTTAATGTTGTTGATGTTGCTTCCGTATATGGAAACTTTGTCATTTTGAATGATTGATAAAATATAGAATCCAACAAGTTAATTTGTGAAAAAGTGGAAGTTGACTTTGTTGGTTGTCTTTATCAGTTAGGGACCTGCATAATCTGCTGACTAATACATTTTAGAATCTTGGTTGGCTCATGGGACGCAAAGGATCACAGGATGGTTACGGAACTTGAATTCGCATATTCGACCTAATCTGATTTGATCAAATCTTTTTAATAGAAAATTCGAGTTAAGTCTGATCTATTTTTTAAGAATGATATCGGGTTTAGTTTTAAGATGGAAAAAATATGACAAATTCAATTTGAGATTAATAATGTAATTTTTTCATATATTTTTTAGAGAATGATAATCTCTTCTTATATATATTTTATATAATTAGATCATTAAAATTATTTTTTTTATAATTAAGTTATTAAAATTTTATTTTTTTATAATTAGATCCTTAAATTTTTTTTACAATTAAGTCTCTAAAATTTAAAAAAAAAACTCAGGTTGGGTCAAATTTTTTAATCCTAAACCCGAGTTGAACGTAGGTGGGTCAAAAATCCAACCCATACTAGTCTCTAATCACATTTTCTTTGTTTTATTGTTTGTGTGTGTTAGTCCATTTTGGTCTTACGCGGTTCAATAAAAGTAGTATTTACTTAAATCATTGAACGGATAGATGAATACCATCCGGAGTTTTTATTCATCTTGCAATGTGATTCAGCACATGGAGACTGCATATCCCGGTTCGAATATCTTGGTGGTAACATTAACCAATGGTGAATCGAAACGCATAGAAGCTCAATCCGATGAAGAGACACTAAAAGAAGCCATGGATGTGCTGAGGGACATGTTTGGGCCCGAGATACCTACAGCCACTGATATACTTGTTCCCCGCTGGTGGAACAACAGGTTCCAGCGTGGCAGCTACAGCAACTACCCCATAATCTCCGATAACCAAGTCGTTAACGGTATCAAGGTAACTAACTAAACTCACAGCAACTACCATCCATGTTTGTGTTTTCATGTTATAATTGAAACGATCCCGAGTTTTCAGGCTCCGGTTGGATGCATATTCTTCACCGGTGAACACACGAGTGAAAGATTCAATGGCTATGTGCATGGCGGATACCTTGCGGGTATCGACACAAGTAAAGCTTTACTGGACGAGATGAGAAAACATGAAAGAGAAAACGAGAACAGAAGCTTCTTGCTAGAGCCGTTCATAGCATTCACCGAATCGTTAACTTTGAAACAGTCTGATACAGTTTCGGCTCTCCAAACATGTGATGTGTCGACACAATTATATCTTACCGGCAAACTTGGCATTCCAGAAGCAATATTATGACCTAACATTAATTACGACGATGAAAATGAAGAATGAGAGGGACAGACTTCAAGTCTCTTAATATAATCAACAAGGTAAAAATAGAAAGAATATGAAAGAGAAAAAGTATCTAATTGTACTTAAAATGTTAACATATGAAAGAAATTGTATTTATTTTAACCAAGGATTCATTTGAAATGAATTAAGCGTCAGGTCAATACTCAAGCTAGGAATATTTGCTCAAAGGGGCCTCATATCAATTAAATCTTAACTTTAGTTAAATTGCTTTAATTTTGGTTTCTGAAATCCAAAACCAAACTAACCAGTTTTAAAGATATTTATTAAACTGTCAACGACTTCTAAAGCAAATAATTAAAAATTCTCAGTTAACTCCTCACTATCTTTAGATTATGGGTTCTAGACCCAACAAGAATAAATTCCATTTTTCCCTCCTCTAGGTACAAATTGTTGAAGAAAGATACATGCTAAATTTATATATTTTAAAATATTTATATCTAATCCCATACCCAATGTTACCAAACCGAAAACAAATTCATCTAGATAAGATATTAAACACATTCAATTATACAAACTAAAATTTGAATATAAAATATAAAAAATATTACAATAGTGAATATTACGAATATTTCATGAGAATATTAAATGTCACACCTTGAAAATCGATCTAGTCAAAATTAGGTTCTGATGATCATAATTTTAAATCGGAATTACCCAAATATTGTCCAATCTTTGTAGTCAATTTCAATCTAATGAAATTTAATTGAGCCAATTGATAGTGTTGGACTTTTTGGAAGTTAAAAAAAATCATTTCAGTAATTAAATTGTAAAGATTGAAATTTAAAAGAAAAAGTACAAATTAAAAAAATTGAAAGATCATTCTCGTAATTAGACCGTTTTTAAAAATAGTCGCTCCCTTTCTGGTTAATTCACGTGAAGTAGGGAAAGATTTGTCATAGATTATGACAATTTTCATAAGATTAAGAAAACATAAAAAGTAAATTTGGTGGAATAATTTAAGGGGAAATGGGGCAGCCACATGCGCTTGCTTCACGCAGTTGGAGAAGTAAAAAAATACAGAGGTTAAACCATGTTTTAGTTATTCCTTAGGTAAGGAGAGAGTTTAGCAACAAAATTGCTTCATCTTTTTCAATTTTTTAAGTTTCATCATTATCAGCTTCTTTCTCGACCTCAAGAAATACCTCAACTCCTTCTTTGATCTTTGCTTGATTTTAAATAATCAATTGATAACTTATAGCTTGATGAGGATTTTTTATAAATCAATTTGATGTTATCTTCAATCCCGTAGAGTTTAATTTTAAGATTAAATCTTAAATATTCAAGTTACGTTTAGGTGTAGGAAGATTGATTTTTTTTTTATTTTTTATTTTGATGTTATATTTAAGCTTTGATAAGCTTGAAAAACGTTTTTAAAACTCTACTTTTAATTCTAATACAATCCTTTAATTTTTGAATAGCTCAAGTGGTGAAAGACAAACTATCTTCACCATCTTCTTTACCAAGTTTTCCTAAGAACAAAGAGATTGTAATCTGAAAACCTTGAAACCTCTGTTTATTAAAATGAGTATTGTTGTTTTTCAGGACTGACTAGATATCATTTCGTTTGCATTTGTTTGGTTTGTGTTATGTTGCATCCATAGTGAAATTGCTTAAATAGAACCCACAAATATGGTCTTTGATTAGTAAGGTTGCCATGTAAGTTAATACATATCATTGATTATGCAAAATATGTTGAGATGATATTTTTGATATATCTGAAATATGTTATTATGATATACGAGAATTATTATGATGTCACATGATATCTTATAAAAAAGAGTAAAGACTTAACATGTGTTTTGATATGAAATGATATGACCTACGCTAATTATATGAAAAATTTTGATAATATGTTTCTTGAACACTTATAAACGTTAGAATTAATTGTTATGACATAGGATTATTTGAGTTCACCAAGCAAGAGGTTAGACTACGACCTCTATGTAATATATGTGAATGAATTTTATAAAAGATTTAGAGCTACGATTCAAGGCTAAATCTTATTACTATATATTTTAATATACAGGAAAATTTGCATATCCAAGGTTCGTTATGTACAAAGGAGGTTTGACTTATAACATGTTTATGATATATGTGTATTATAATATGAAAAATTGGTTAAAAAATTGTTTTAAAATTTAATTTAAAGTAAATACTAAAGATTCACTTGATAAAAAAATAAGATAAAAAATTAATAAATTTAATTAGTTAATCTCATAGATAACGTGACGTGAATGATTTACGATATATTTTTTCTTTTTGTTGGGTTAATCTAAAATATATATAAATTAATCTTGCAGATTTGATAATATTAGACCTTTTAATATTGTCAAGTGACAAGAAAATAGAGTAAGAGGAAAAAATGAAAAGAGAGTATAAGATAAAGGTAGTCAAAGTTATTACTTATTAAAGAAAATAATTTGAGTTAGAATTTAAATGTTATTTTTTTTAATTTTAAGATTTAAATTAATAATTAATTTTTTTAATTAATGTATTACATCATCAAATTAACTAATGCTAATAATACAATAAGAAAAATAAAACAGATTAAAAAATAAATAATAAATTTAATTATTTTTAAATTGATAATTAAAATAAAGGTTTAACTGTTAAATATGTGTTCAAATTATAATTTTTTCAGTTAAATATTCAAACTCTTTTTCGGATCATCTACAGTTTCCGCCTCGTGTGAAGCCTGACGAACTTGGTCGCGACGTCCTCCAAAGTTTCCGCAAGTAGTTACTGAATAACTACACTTCATGATGCTCTTTCCAACGCGTCAAATCCCACGTCCACCTCTTACACGGCAGGGAAACAACTACTATCCAACCCGAGAGTTCCTCTACGTTTCTTTATACCTCTTAATCTAGGGAGAAGTCGTTAATCTCCGCTTCTGTCCAGAACTCATCTCTTACATTTACCATCACGTGGCAATGGAATTAACCAAAATTTTGGATCAACACATCAATGAATTTACCGGGAGGCCTTTCGTGCCATTAATATTATGCTTTCTTGAAATGCATCGTTATGCCATTTTACCAAACGATTAAAACGGAGGTAGAGAGCAATAAGAACGGAACCACGCCACATTCGGCTTTGAGAAATTACGATGATAAAAATGAATATTTCTGGAGTACAAGGTGTTTTAAGACTTTGAAATGGCCGATTAATTACAGGTGTAATTTCTTTGATATTTTGTACCCAAGTTTGAAAGAGTTGAGAAAACTGGGTTTGTCAAGCAATGATCGTTTGGAATGTGTTTAGAAGTTTTGATCGACTATGGATTCTGTTAATTCTATTTTTATAGACTTTCATTATTGTTGCTTGGTCAGGGAAGAAGTATCCCTGGTACGCTTTGAGGGAAATGAATATTCAGGTGGAGCTATTAACGGGTTTCGTTACCTGAGCTGGTCGTCGGTTTTGGCAATATGTGCTTGATTTTGGGACTCAGTGTAGTTTAGATTCCAAGCAGACTTTGGATTGTTGTGTTTGCAATGCAGGTAGGAGATGGTCTTTAGATAAAATTCAGAAAAAAATAAGCGTCACCGATTGGATTTTAATTGGAAAACAGAAAATTTTAAGGCAAATTTTAAATGGATTATAAAATGAAACGTTATATATATATATATATTAAGTACGAAAAATAATTTGAACATCTATTAAAAAAGTATAGTTTAGACACTTATTAAACAGTTAAGACTTTGTTTTAATCATAAATTTTTAAAAAAATTAACTTTATTGTCTATTTTTATCTATTTTATTTTTCTTATTGTACTCTTAACATCGATTAATTTAATGATGTAACACATTAATTAAAAAATTAAATTTTAATTTAACCTTTAAAATTAAAAAAATAATTTCTAAATTCTACCTCAAATTATTTTCTTTAATAAGTGATAACTCCGAATTATTTTCTCTCTTTTTTTTACTCTATCTTTTTTTCACTTGATAACGTTAATAGATTTAATATTACCAAACTTACAAGATTTATATATATTTTAGATTAACCCAATAAAATGAAAAAATATATCATAAATTATTTTTATCATGTTATTTATAAGACTAATTAATTAAATATATATTTTATTATTTTATTTTTTATCAAGTGATTCTTTATTGTTTTTTACTGTAAATTAAAATTTAAAATAGTTTTTACCAAATGAATATTTTCTTAATGAAAAAGATAAGATAAAAATTAATTAAATGGTTACTAATTGATTTCAAAGATGATCTATAATATAAAAATTATAATTTTTATGGAAAAAAAACTCATGAAAGAAAATAAAGTAGAAATGGGGATTTTGTAAGATCTGGAACACTCTAACCGTAAGTCTTTTAGTATTGCTTCCACCTCAAGTCTGATAAAATGAAGAGTTTTCTTGGGAACAAAGCCAAAAAACAAAATTGATCATTACAATAATGTTAGTAAATCACGTTGGCGTGTGGCTTGTGACCATTATCACCTTTATATCTATATTCTCACTTTTTTGTTTTGTGGATGTGTGGTGAGTGGTAAATTAAGGAAGTTAAGGGACATTAATGATAATTAATGTTGATTTTTTTATGGAAACCATCATTATAAATACTTTATTAGACTAAGATCCTTAAGCATCTTAGTTTTAAGAGGCATTAGGCATTCCGAAGCCCTAAAGCTTTTTGAAGCCGAGGCGCTAAGCACTAGATGCTAGGAGAAGACGAGGACTTTTCGTAGACGAGACATTATAAATTAATTTTATATTATATTTTGCATTTGGAACATTATGATAATGATAAAGTTTTACTAAAATATTTTATATAATTGTACTTAAAGAAGATATATTTTTGAAAGTAACATAGGGTCTCATTAAAAAACTCTATTGTAATCGACATCGAGACGAAGCTCAACATTGGACAACGAAAAGAGAAAAAAAAAAGCTAAACTGATATTATAAATTAATACTAAAAATGTTCAAACACTACAAACAAGACATAAAAGATAATATGTTTCACCCCTAACACTTAAAGTCAAACAATACCAAAAAGTTCACATGAACACTAAAATCTAACACTCCCGATCATCATCTTCTCCGTAACCCTCATCTCCTTCACAATGTTCCTCACCAATATCTTCTTCTATCTCATCATCTATTATAGGAACAAAACTAGTGGTTGTTCCTTTCCCTTTATCAAATTTGGAGGGAGGTTCGACGTTTTTTTTATGATCTTTGATGACCTAGTCAAATAACTTAGATCATGGGCTCCAGCAGCTCTATCAACTTGACTCCATGTTAGCTCATTATTATCATCAAACACAAATTCACCAACATCATCATCAGAGTTGTTCTCCATTCTCCCAAGTAACCATTTTTTACTTTCATTGATATCTTCCAAGAGAATAGGATCGGTTGTGTCTTTCATTTAATATCGACACTTCAAAGAACGATTATATTTTACAAAGAGTAAATTATTTAATATTTATTATGCTAATCTATTTCTCTTTTTAGTATGAAATTGCAAGAAAAAACTAATATTTACATAATTGATTAAGTAATAACAAAGTAATAATTGTTATATAGTTGAAGAGAAATTAAAAAGGTTTCTTACATGTTGAAAAATACCTCAATTCCTTTCACAATCGGTAGCACTGCAAGTGAGACTAAAAATTCTGATAGCAAATATTTGAAGATTAGGAGTGTACCATTCCGTTGTTAAAAAATAAAATTAGATCATTGTAAAAATTAAATTAATAATTTTAAAGCAAAAAATATAAAATAATATAACTTTTTAATAGCTGAAGATTTTGACTTTCTTAGCCTAATCGTCGTTTTCATGCCAAAAATGCTTTAAGCTTCTTGATATGTGCTTAATTCATTGAGGATTTTATCTTCTATGACACCTTCGACCCGATGTCACATTGGGCCTCCGATCCAAAACTCATATTTCAAAAATTTTAGCTTCAAGCCCATTAAAACCGATCTAAGTCCGAATAAAAAATCCAATTCAAAACAAGACAAATATAATTTAAATTCAAATCTGAACATAAATCCAAATCCGACTTCACCTAACTTACGCACGAAAACACATTTCGAAACGCAAAGCTACAAAAGCTCAGTGGGTACACTGCCACTCGGCCAACATCATGCATATCATAAATAAAGGCAAAACATGTAATATCATACATGATATGATGACACTACCATAATCACCTAAACATGTGGAATAATGAGATGTATACTATCACACATAACATATACATGTCAAACCAAAAACAAAGCACAAGGTAGTGAGGCCCGCGTCGATCACTCTTTGAGAAGGAGAAACTCAATGACATAAAATTCCTTGATTGGTTCCGCAATTTGAGAATTGTTATCAAACAAGAAAGAAAGGAATATGTCATTGAAGAACCTGTTCTAGATGAACCGGCAACTAATGCTTGTAGAGCTGACAAAGAAAAGCTTAAGAAACATATGGATGACATGTTAGATGTCGGATGTCTTATGCTTGCTACCATGACTCCTGATATTCAGAAGCAACATGAGGACATGGTTGCATATGATATGATTCAAAACCTCAAGGAAATATATGAGGAGCAAGCACGTCAAGAGGATCTCCTGTAGGAGCTCATGTCATCAAGATGATGGGCTATATCCAAACGTTGGAAATCTAGGATTTTCTCTCAAAGATGAATTGGCTACTAATGTTATTCTGCAATCTTTGCTGAATAGATTTAATCAATTTGTCCTTAATTTCAACATGAATGAAATTAACAAAAATTTACCACAGTTACTCGGCATGTTACGAACTGCTGAGAAAAATATGACTAAGGTTGGACCTAAGCCCATTTTGATGGTCCGCAATGACAAAGGAAAGGGAAAAGTAGTGGCAAAGTACAAGGGTAAATATAAGCCTATGCCCAAAGGACATGATGCACTGAAACCCAAAGGGGGAGTTAGCAAGGAAGGACAATGTTTTCACTGAAATAAGACCGAAAACTGGAAAAGAAACTACCTCATCTACCTTGAAGAGGTCAAGAAGGCATAAGCAGATGGTGCATCTACTTCAGGTATTTATGTTATTGATGTGAATCTGTCAACATATTCTTCTTGGGTATTAGATACCGATTGTGGTTCTCACATTTGTACTTCTGTACAAGGACTGCAAAAGAGAAGGAATCTAGCTAAGGGAGACGTAGACCTACGAGTGGGAAATAGAGCAAGAGTTACTGCATTAGCTATAGGAACATACGTTTTATCTTTACCTAGTGGACTTGATTTACATTTAGAAGATTGTTATTTTATGCCTATTTTGACTAAAAACATTATTTCTATTTCTTGTTTGGACAAGATTGGCTTTGAGATTATTATTAAGAATAATTGTTCCTTTTATCTATATAATGTTTTTTATGGTTCAACACAATTGATTAATGGCTTATATATTTTAAATCTAGAAAATGCCATGTGTAACATAGATACTAAAAGATCAAAAACAAATGACTCAAATCAAACTTATCTTTGGCATTGGCGTTTAGGCCATATAAGTGAGAAACGCATTTCAAGACTCCATAAAGATGGATTCTTAGATTCATTTGTTTTTAAACAACTGGATGTATGTGAATCTTGCTTACTAGGAAAAATGACTAAGGTTCCTTCTAATGGCAAAAGTGAACGAGCAAGTGATTTATTGAGTTTAATACATAGTGATGTATGTGCACTAATGAATACACAAGCTAGAGGTGGATTTTAGTACTTCATTACTTTCACTGTTGACTTCAGTCCATATGGTTACATTTACCTTATGCGCCAAAAATATGAGGCTATTGAAAGTTTAAAATATTCAAGACTGAAGTACAAAATCAACTAGGCAAGAGTATTAAGGCACTTTGATCAGATCGAGGTGAAGAATACTTAAGCATAGAATTTGATGAACTCCTTAAAGAATGTGGGATTATCTCACAGCTTACTCCACCAGGTACACCATAGTGGAATAGAGTTTCTGAGAGGAGGAATCGAACTTTGTTAGACATGGTTCGATCAATGATGAGTCATAGTGATCTTCCGACTTTTTTCTAGGTACATGCACTAGAAACAACTGTTTTTCACTTTAAATCGTGTTCCGTCTAAATCTGTTCAAAAGACACCATATGAGATATGGACTAGAAAGCGACCTAGTATGTCTTTTATGAAGATTTGGGGTTGTGAAGCATATGTCAAACATCAGATGTCTATAAAGCTCGAACCCAAATCTAATAAGTGTAATTTTTTTAGGTATCCCAAAGAAACTAAGGGATATTATTTCTTTAACCCTAAAGATAACAAAGTGATTGTTGCTCGAATAAGAGTTTTTCTCGAAAGAGAATTTCTCAATAAGAAAGGGAAGGGTAGAGACATTGAACTTGGAGAAGTTCAAGAACAACAAATCACTAAGTCTGAGATTAAACATATTCCACAAATTTTTAGGAACAATCAATAGATTTAGAAACACAATCACTGCGTAGGTCCACAAGAGAATGCCATGGTGTTGACTATGACGAAACTTTCTCTCCTGTAGCTACGTTTAAATCCATCCATATCTTGCTTGCTATAGATGTATTCCATGATTATGAAATTTGGCAAATGGACGTCAAAACCGCTTTCCTTAATGGAAAACTTGAAGAGGATGTGTATATGACACAACCAGAAGGTTTTGTCGCTCCAAGAAATGTTGGAAAGGTTTGTAAACTACAAAAGTCCATTTATGGACTGAAGCAAGCTTCTCGAAGATAGAATGTTCGTTTCAATGATGCAATCAAAGATTTTGATTTTATCAAGAACGAAAATGAGCCTTGTGTTTACAAGAAGAGTAGTGGGAGCATTGTTTCTTTCCTGATCTTGTATGTAGATGACATACTTATCATAGGAAATGACATACCTACCTTATAGTCGGTTAAGACTTGGTTAAATAGTTGTTTCTCTATGAAAGATTTGGGTGAGACAACATATATCTTAGGGGTTAAGATCTATAGTGATAGATCTAGACGACTTCTAGGTTTGAGTCAAAGTACATATATTGACAAAGTTCTGAAAAGATTCAATATGGAAGAATCCAAGAATAGATTCTTCCCTATGAGACAGTGTATTTCTCTTTTGAAGGAAATGTGTCCTTCAACTTCACAATAAAGAGAACGAATGAGTAAGATTCCATATGCTTCGGTTATTAGTTCTATCATGTATGCCATGGTATGTACTCGACCAGATGTATCGTATGCCTTAAGCATGACAAGTCGATATCATGTAAACCCAGGTGAAAGTCACTGGGTAGCAGTCAAAAACATCCTTAAGTACTTGATAAGAACTAAGGATACATTTCTTGTCTATGAAGGCAAAGAAGAGCTTAGTATAAAATGTTATACTGATGCTAGTTTCTAAACAGACAAGGATGACTCAAGATCGCAATCTGGATTTGTGTTTTGCCTTAATAGAGGTGTTGTAAGCTGGAAAAGTTCAAAGCAAGACACAATAGCTGATTTTACAACAGAGGCTGAGTATATTGCAGCCAGTGAAATAGCAAAAGAAGCTGTTTGGATCAAAAATTTCATATCCGAATTAGGGTTGTTCCAAGCATATCAGATGTTGTAGAACTCCATTGTGATAACAATGGAGCCATTGCACAAGAAAAGGAACCCAGATCTCATCAACAATCCAAACATATTCTTAGACGCTTCCATCTCATTCGAGAGATCATAGATCGAGGAGATGTCGAGATATGCAGAGTACACACGGATGATAACATTGTTAATCCCTTAACGAAGCCTCTGAAACAACATAAGCATGATCGTCACACTAAGTCACTTGGTATTAGATATGTGAGTGATTGGTCTTAGTGCTAGTGGGAGATTGTTAGAGTATGTCCAAAGACCAATCATATGATGATTGAAAGAATACTTTTATTTACCAATTTTATTGAATAAAGGCATTACCATTGTTGTTTTCATATATATATGTGTCAATGTATAACATAAACTGAGAAACAATAAGGTCCATATAATAATATAAGTATTATTATTAAAAGATCCTTAGTCAAGTATTATTATTAAAAGATCCTTAGTCAAGTATTATTATTGGTATGGACAATAATAATACGCTTAAGACTAACATGTTATTAATTGATGACAATAAGTTGTCATTGACATAGAGATGTCAGAATTAATACATGAATATATTAATATAGAATAATATATTGGATTGATCCGCTGTGAGAATATGTCTTGGATTATTATGTGACGGTCACGATATTGCTCATAGTGACAACTATATGTATGATCCTTAGACTTTTATTAATATCTCAAGATATGTTGTTTTATGTTTTGATGCAATTAAAATGTCTCGTAATTAGTTACACTATAAAAACTAATATTGGACATATTACAATGTATGTAGTGAGATGTGAATAATTAAGATAAGATTTGTCCTTCCTACATAATAAGGAAATATATCAAAGGCCACTTGATTGAGTGAGACTAGAAATGCATGGCCATGCTTGAATAGGTTAATATGAGACACCACAAATTATTCATTATTAGTAGTCCACTCTAGATATCAAGAAACATTAAAATAGGCTATACAAGTTTGACTATTCCAAGACTTTTGCCTATTATAGATATAAAAGGAAAAAAGGATACAATGCATTAAGAGAGTTGGTCACGGAGATGATACATCGAATCATGATCTTTTGTAACTTAGGTTACAATGATATATTGCTAGATGTCACTTATTGTTTGTAATATTAGAATTATTCTAATATTATTACTAACGTTACAATGAGTCTACAGGGTCACACCCAATGGTTGAAAAGGAGAAAAATATATATATATGTATAAATAGATTATATTTAATTCCGAATTTTAAACAAAGGATATAATTAAAGTAAATGTATCCCTTTTTAAATTCGAATTAAATATAGATCCTGAAATTTAAAGAAATAAAAAAAGTAATTATTTCCTATAACAAATTCAGAATAAAACTCTAATACCTAAGGTTACACATATATAAGGGATTTTTGCTCTAACAGCCATATTAGAGAATCCCGAATTCCAAAAACCTAAAATCACGAAAAATAGTTTTTCGAGATTTGCTCTCAACCGAGTGAACTGAGTAGAGGCCGAGACGATATTTGTGGAGGCTAAAGATTCAGATTGTTGAACGATCGTGATTGTAGCTGTCGCGTGTCAAAAGTGCGCGTTTAGTGCAAGTGGACACATCGCAAGTAATAAGTGATAAGTATTTATCGAGTTATCGTCTCCTCAGGGACCGATATACTTAATATGCTTTCTTTATCTTCTTGCTCTGTAGAAAAATAAAAACACAAGTGAATGGGTGTAATTTATTAAACTAAGGTAATTGAATAAAAATAAAAGAGTCAAAATATTAGAGAGAGAGATGGGTCAGGATCCAGTTGTATTATATCGTGACTTGATTGACTTGTCTTTATCCAATGCAATCACATATCTCTGCCTCGGCAGCACTGCAGTTTACTGCCTGGGCAGCGATAACGCTGTCTGCCGCGGCAATCCCTTGCTCGTGGGCAGACTTTACCAAAGTTCAGCAAAGTGTCCTTGAATGACTCTGCTTATCCCTAAGTCAGAGTGCTGTTGATGACTAGTCCTTGATGATACCTCCCGGCGTGAACCAATTATACTCACCAACCAATCTTACACTTCTTTTAGCCGCTGAAACTCTTAACCTATCCTTAGGCCGAGTTAGTATTTCGCGATTGAAACACCGTACTTACCCCTTTCGTGAATCTAACTCTCCCAAGATTAGATAAATAGATTACTCACAAACTTCCCTCCCGGGCTTGAATGCAAGAACAAGGAATAACAAAGGATAAGCAAACCTTGATAATTCTTATTGCATTGAATGAAAGATAAAGTACAATCTCCTCTCACAAATACTCCACAACCTTTACCTAAACCCTATGAAGGTTTTAGAACATGATGGAGAGGAAAAAAACAAGAGTAGAAGTCGGCTCTCCCTAGGTATTTCGATATTTGATACATTGGGTGGCTAGGTCTTTATATAGGCTAGACCTAGGGCAAACCTTTCTTAAGTAGAATACAACTTGGAGTAGGGAACAAGTCAAGTACATAATAATATTATATTTCTAAGTTTGAATTCGGCTAAGGGGGCTTTCCCGCGTGGTCTTCCTTTGGGCTTTTCCTTGCGCTAGCTAGCTCCGAATCATGGGCTTCAAGTCCAGACACGTTCCTTGGATTTTTTTCTTTCCATCGCCTATCACTTTGCTTCTTGTCTTCCTGCTGCTGCCTCAACATCAGGTCCTGCCTCGGCCTTGTCTCTGCCGCGGCACTGGCTCTCCTACACAGATATGAAAACGCAGTAAAACGTGCCTTTTTCTATAAATATTATCTATTTAAGTATAACTTCTAAATATATCACATTAAGCACATGCATTGGTTCAAGTGGGTGAATATTTGGTGATAAATGTCGATAAAATGAGTATAAAGTGATAGTGTGTTGAGAACTTATCACACCCCCAAACTCGAACTATTGCTTGTCCTCAAGCAGTGCAAACCATCAATTTGCCGAACTCTATTCTCTCTCGGTCTTACATGTCCATCTATTCTCCCCACCATAGCTAGGCCTATCGTTTAAGCCTTAACCATTCAGCTACCTAAGAATTTACCTAGAAACAAACTATAGGATTTGTGAGTGTGCGTTTTTGTGGACAAGTTGATTAAAGGCTTTCTTAGATAAACTCTAAGTTCAAGACAAGTAGACATTGGTTTAAGTGCTCTCTTCTTTTTCAAACCCCAAATCTTGAGCCGATTTCGGGCACCTCAAAGACTTGTGTTTTCACTAAAAATCTTTTTGTCTTTTTCTTTTTTTATTCCTTAATACATACTAGAGCCAATTTCGGGCACCTCTAGTATGAAGAAGAGATTTTCTAGAGCCGGTGGTAGGCACCTCTAGTTACTTTTCCAAAAATCTAAGTCTTTATCACCTAAGTTCATTAAAAGAATTCCTATAATCCACAAGTCCCAAAAGTGTTTAAAATTCTTCCTATAGTAAGCTTCTAAATTTTCATCCTTAAGCATCCTAAGGTTAAGCCCTCTTAACAGAACCTAAACATGGTAAGGAGAAAGATTTCTATAGCCTTAAAGAATAAACTAAGGCAATACTGATGATGGGCAGTTCAAGAGTGTAGGCAGTTAATTCAAGTAAGGCGGGGAGCATAAAAAAAATCACTGGAATACTCCCTTTTTGGCAAGGCCGCGACAGTAGATTGCTGCCTTGGCAGTGAATCTGCACCCCCAAACTCAAACCAAGCATTGTCCTCAATGCTTTATATTTGGAAGGAATAAACGGCAAAACAGAATATGAATTATATGCAGCAAGGAAAGATAGTAAAAGCAATTGAATATTGAAATAAAGGACAAAGAATTTTAGAGCGACTCTAAAGAGCTGCTCGAAATAATTTTTCTCCGTTGCCTAGATGCCATGTGCTTTGTCCTTGGGGAGGGCGATGGTTGCGCCTTTGCTTGCCTCGGCGGCTGGACTCGAGTGGGTGGGGTCCTATGCATTGGGGCTTCTACTTTTTCTCCTTCTTCAACATCCGCCATCTCTTCGGTTATCATCACGTCCGTTCCTCCTCCCATGGCAGTGGCTCCTCCGGTGTGGTGTGTGCTTGGGCCGGCGGCAGTAGAGCCTTGGTGTACATAAGCATCTATCTCGGCAGATAGACTGCCCATGATAATTGGCGATCTTGGTGGAGTGCTAAAAACGGCTCTCTGCTTGGATGGCCTTCGGCTGACAGATGAGGCCGCGGTAGAATCTGCTGGCCTAGATGGTCCAGTAGCCTGGTATTGGGGCTGAGGTTCCGGATAGAAGAACGGTCGCGGTCCTCCTGGGGCTGGTGTAGTCTCGGTATAGGGTGCGGCAGTAACGAACATATTGCTTGGGAACTCCGGGAATTGTACGCCTTGGTCCGGGAAGGCGTGCATCATCATTTGGGCGAGCGTTCCATTGAAGTCCCATTGGTACTCCATGTACCGTTGTTGTCGAAGATCCATCGCGGCCATGCGCTGCAAGATTTCTTGATACGGGTCTGCTGCGGCAGAGGTGTGGGCAGTACCAGGCATATCTGCCATGTACTGGGCCCCGGCAGCAGTATCGACAGTGAACTGCTGCGGTGTTGCCTGGACAGGTTCTGCTTGTGTGATCTGCATGACTTTGTGGTAGAATTCCCTGGTCCATCCTCTTCTTGGGGGTGTGTATTCATCGGTTTCTTCAATGGGTACACCTGCAGAAACACATAAACCCGTAATCAAGCAAGGGAAATATAATGGTCCTCGATCTTTCTTACCGCACTCGTGAATCTCCCGTAGGATAATTTCTCCAACGTTGATGGTCCTTTTGTTGATGATGGATTGGATGAGCACCAATCTCTTGCGATCCACCGTGCTATTATGTGATGTTGGGATGAGGCGTCGTTTGACGAAGGTGTTCCACATCTTGGCCTCCGGCTTCAAACTTTGTCTTGTTACGGAACCCCGATGGGTACCGGTTTCCCATGGAGTGTTCGCGTAACAAAGATCGTCTTTGATAAGTTCATAGTCTTCGGCAGTGATATCTTCCAAGAAATCAGCATGGAGATCACTGTTTGGGGTGAGGCCGTAGAAGCTGTTGATCGTCTCGGCATCGAGTTGCACTGGCTTGCCGCAGCAATGAACAAAGAGAGAGTCTTTGCTGGGCCCATGAGCGTAGAACTCCCGTACTATTGTGGCGTTTGCCTGGGTAGGTTGCAAACAGAATACTTCCCAATTTTGGTACTTGATTCTGTCGAACAAGTAGTGTTCGATACCATAATTCTCTTCGTCCGCGTGCTGGAACCCTTGTTCTTCCCATAGTTGCCTTGCGATGAAAGATCGATTGAATCGTTCTTCAACGTTGGCTGGGGCAAATCTTTTGTAAGTTGCCATCAAGAAAGAGAAAATTGAGTTCTTGGAGGTTTTCTTGAAGAGAAATTGGAGAATTAGAAGGGATTAGTAGGCAGAGAGTAATTTGAGAGAGGGATTGTTAAGAATACTAAAGAAAGCAAGAAAGTAAGAGTGAATAGTTCAAGAGGAAGGAGTGTCTTATATAGGCCTCGGTCTTGTGACCGTTGAGATCACTAGCCGTTGTCATCGTTTCCTTTTTTACCGCGGTAGGTATCTCGGCAGACTAGCCGTTACACTTTTTTGCCCGTTGGGACTGCTGCGGCTCTAACACTGTTATACGAATGCATCTCCCAAAATTATTTTCTCCTTTAGGCCTAGATTGTGTATCGGTTGTGGGTCGTTCCTTCTTGCTGTCTGTCCATCCGTCTTGGGCTTGATTTTCTTGCCGAATATCCTGCCGAGCAGACTGCCCAAGCAGGATATCTTTTTGTCTACTGTGCGGATGACCTTGCATTCCTCTGGATCGTCATACCTCTTTAAGTTGTGGAATGCGTTGAGTTTGACTTGTTGGTCATTGACCTGCATAGTCAACTCTCCTTTTTCCACGTCAATCAATGTACGTCCAGTTGCTAGGAAGGGTCTCCTAAAGATAATCGGTGCGTTGTCATCTGCTTCACAATCAAGGATAAGGAAGTCAGCAGGAAAAATAAACTTGTCAACTCTTACCAATATGTCCTCGATTTTTCCTTCAGGTTGCACATAGGATCTATCCGCGAGTTGGAGCATCACTGTTGTAGGCTTCGGCCTTCCAATACCAAGCTTTTGGAAGACTGATTTAGGCATGAGGTTTATACTTGCTCCAAGGTCGCATAGGGCCTTTCCTTCATAACTCTTTCCTATCGCACAAGGTATAGTGAAACAACCAGGATCTTTTAACTTTGGTGGCATGCGGTTATGCAGCATTGCCATGCATCCTTCGGTGGCAGCCACTGTCTCAAACTCACCTATTCGTTTTCTCTTTGATACCATATCCTTTAAGAACTTGGCATAGTTGGACATTTGTTCAATGGCCTCAACGAATGGTATGTTGATGTGGACTTGTTTCAAGATATCGAGGAACTTCTTGAACTGTTGATCCTGTTTTTGTTTCTTCAACCTTTGTGGGAAAGGTGGTGGTGGTCTCATCTCGTCCAGGGTTTCTTTAGTTTGGAATCGTATACCTGGCACCACTGGAATTTTTGCTGCCTCGGCAGACTGCTCAAGCGCTGTAGTGCTTGCTACCGGGGCAATGTTGTCAGTCTCGGTTTGCTCAGCCTCTTCTCTTGATTGGTCCGCCGGTTGGGTTCGATTCTCTAAGATTTTCTCTTTCAACTGTAGACCACTCCTGGTAGTGATTGCCTTACACTGTTCATGGCTTAGTACCTTAGCAACCTCAGTATTGCTAGGTAGGCCTCCTTGTGGTCTAGTGTTTATACATTGAGCAAACTGCCCAACCTGAGTTTCCAGAGTTTTTATGGCCGCTTCTTGATTTTGTAGCCTCATCTCAGTCCTATTCATGAAGGGTCGGTCCTTTTGATGAAATTACTGTTTTCCGCCATGTATGACTCGGTTTTCATCATGAAGGCCTTTAGCGTGTTTTCCAATGAATTGACCGGTTGCTGCTGCTGCTGCGGCATCGGTTGTTGGACTTGCTGCTGAAATCCCATTGGTTGGGTGATTGGGTTTAAGGCATTATTTGGGTTATTCTAGGATAAGTTTGGATGCCTCTTCCATGAGGGGTTGTATGTGTTGGACATCACATTGTTACGGTTGTAGTTCCCAACATACATACCGGTTTCTTGATTCATGCAATCAACAGAGTTGTGGTTACCTCCACATAAATCACAACATAAATCAATTACCTTGACCTCACGGGTATTGTTTTGTAATTGTAGGTTTTGCACCATCTTGGTAAGAGAGGTCAATTGTGCTACCACTGAACTTGATGAATCTAATTCGTTTACCGTGGCTTGGCGTCTTACTCCTCCTCGTCTAGATGTGGGAAACTGGAAGTCATTCCTTGCGAGTTTATTCAAAATTTCAATAGCTTCCTCGAGTGCCTTGTCCAGGAGTGTGCCATTTGCCGAGGCATCCAACATCATCCTTGTCGGGGCATTTGTGGCGTTGTAAAACATTGTCACTTGTGTCCATAAGGGAAATCCATGCAGCGGACACTTGTGCAATAGCTCTCTATAGCGTTCCCATGCCTCGTACATTGGTTCGTCTTCAGCCTGTCAGAAAGAAGTAATTTCATTACGAATTCTATCATATAAATTAGTAGGATTAAAGCGAGTAATGAAATCACGGCAAAGTTCACTCCAAGATCCAATAGATCCCACTGGAATGCTATTCAACCAAGCTTTCGCCCTATCCCTCAGTGAATAGGGGAATAACTTTAACCGCAAGACATCTTCATGGACTCCTTGGATTTTGAAAGAGTTGCAGATTTCCATGAAAGATTTGAGATGCTGCCTTGCGTCTTCAGTTGCAGACCCACCAAATTGTCCAATTGTATTTAACATGTTGAACATAACAGGTTTAAGTTCAAAATGGGCTGCTTCAATCTCG
Organism: Abelmoschus esculentus; assembly: GCA_035048815.1. Lineage (NCBI taxonomy): Eukaryota > Viridiplantae > Streptophyta > Magnoliopsida > Malvales > Malvaceae > Abelmoschus > Abelmoschus esculentus. The sequence continues at coordinate 5,750,856 of JAUCBN010000002.1, forward strand.
GGTGTAACGACTCCTGTGGGTTTAGTCCATTTAAGTCCTCCTCCAAGAAATCTCTGACAGTCAGCTGCCGCGGCCCAGGTGGCGGCGGAAGACCTTCATTGCCGGCAGGTATGTTTTGTCCTGCCTGAACCTCTGCCATGACTCCTCGGATTTGTCTCCTCAACCTTAACCCTGTTCTTTCAATCTCAGGATCTAACTCGTATAAAGGGTTGGTTGGATTGGCCCTGGTCATACACCAAGAAAAATAAAAGTAAAATAAAAAGAAAAAGAAAAAGAAACAAGAAAATAAGGAAAACAAAATTTAGTTGCCAATCCCCGACAACGGCGCCAAAAACTTGTCGCGTGTCAAAAGTGCGCGTTTAGTGCAAGTGGACACATCGCAAGTAATAAGTGATATGTATTTATCGAATTATCGTCTCCTCAGGGACCGGTATACTTAATATGCTTTCTTTATCTTCTTGCTCTGTAGAAAAATAAAAACACAAGTGAATGGGTGTGATTTATTAAACTAAGGTAATTGAATAAAAATAAAAGAGTCGAAATATTAGAGAGAGAGATGAGCCGTCTAAAGCTAAACTAGAATCTCTCCTTTTACAAAGGGATAAAAGATGTAAACTAGTAAACCTCTCAAAGGTGGGTGTTTATAAGAATTTAGCTCATAAGAAAGAGTACAAAAGATATACAAACGAGCACTCTCTAAAATATGTATAAGAGAAATAAATAAATTTGCTTTGTACTAAAATTCTCTTGATCACCATGCTTGGATATTTTCTCTTCTTCTTCAAGTGTATTTGGCTTGTATGTTGAGGACTTCTTATTCAAGTCCAAAATTATTTTTTATTGAGTTATATCAAAATAAATATCTTAACAATATCCTTTTTTTATATATAACAAAAATACTTAAAAAATTATTTTTGAGATTTCTCCCTTAGTAAAAATAAAATTTAAATAAGAGATTAAAGTTTTAAAGTCATTAAAGCTCTCCCTTATTCAATTGAAAATCCAATTTTTCAAAATATTCTGCCCATTTTTATATAAAATATGATTCAAAATAAGTTTTGAAAACTTTAAAGTCCATAAAATGGAAAGTTCAAAAAAATAAGTTCTATTTAAAATGGTTTCCCTTTACTCATTGCATCTTATTTTGGCATAAAAATAACACATACAAGAAATTGAATTTCAATATTAGATAAATTGAAATAATAAGCACGAAAAATTCAATTATCCAAGACTTATAACAAAAAAATAGATAACCAAAAAAAAAGTAATAAGTTTATAGGTTACCTAATTCTCCGTGTGTGTGAATTGAGCATTATTTGACCTTTGATATGCTTGTTATTTCTCCAAACACCTACAAAAGATATTTATTTGAATTTTGGTATCCAAATTGCTTTGGATCTATTTACATTAAGTACAATTTTTTTTGTTCCTTTAGGAACTCATATTTGTTTAATCCTATAAGTCTTTCTCTTCTTTATAGGACATGTATGCAAGGAATGACCAAAATAATGACAATATGAGCATTTTACCATAGTTTTCTGAGACTTACATAATTTTCTGGGAAAACTTGATGAACACCTTGAATGTGTTCATCCATTTCCAGAATGACAAGAGGATTTTCTCTATTTCGGTTAAACAAAGATAGGAAATGAGTAATATGTGGTTGATTTAAAAATCTATTTGTGTTTTATATCTTGAGATTATTTTAAAAGTGGGCATTTCACAACATAAAACCTTCCGTATCGTTTAAATGCTTTCTGCAATCTCCATAGTTTTGCTTCGTGTTACATTTTAGTCACTGGATTAAATCCGGTTTTAGTTACCCTCGCTTTTAGCCTCTTTATTTTTTTTATTTTAGTCACTAATTTAAGAAGTAAATTCTCCTTTTATTCTAATTTTGCTTTAAAATTTTTGCTTACTTTCAGCTTAATCCTTTCTAGTTTTCAAATTGTTTCGTTTATTTTATTTTGTTTTGATTTTAATCACCATTTTCAAATAGCTTCATGTTTCTTTTTATTAGTAACTTAAATTTTGTTTTCATTCTGATTTAGTCCATTTCGATGACCTTTTTTTATTTTGATCTTTTTATTTAATTTAATCTTTTTTATTGCTTACTTATTTGCTCTTTTATTTATTTATTTATTTGTTTTATATAACATGTTTTTTGCTTTATGTATTTATTTATCATGTAAAATTATCTTACTCTTAAGTTTGCATTAAACAATAATTAACTTAATCATTGCGATCTCATTTTATTCGGTCGTAACGGGTCCGACACTAAGCATAATGTTGGCGGTGTATGCGTTTATCTTCGAAAATCGTGTCGCTTAAAATATATTCAAATTATTAAACAAACTTTAGTTTAATGTCAGTTTAAATCAGAAATTCTAAAATTAATAAAGCGGTAATTTTGTTAAGGTGCCAATTTTTTGACGATTTTAAACGCTAAAACCGTTTTTAGTCTTAACCGACTCTCGAAACCAATTTATTTTGAATCTTTGGTTTTACGGTGCTCGATCTACCAAAGTGACCGGTGATGACTACTTTTATTTTAAATCATTTTCCAACTTTTTTTAAACCTTTTTCTCTACTTAAATCTTTTTCCCATCCATTTTTAAATTGTTTTCCAACACTTTTAATCAAATTTTAATCATTTCCTAAATTTCCTAAATCTCCAATTTCCCAATTATTTTTCAAATTCCTAACCCTAATTTCAAAATTCTCTTTTTCAAATTTTAAATCCTAATTTTAAATTTCATCTTTTTCAAATTAAATCCCCAAATTTCTAATCTCTTGAAATCCCTAATTTTCAACCTTAATTTTTAAATTCTCCTACTTTAAAACCTTAATTTTTCATTTTTAATAACGACGTTTCTTTTATTCCAACTTATTAATTTTTTTTATTATTTTAAATTTTTTAATTTAGCGGGAGGGTCGCTACAAGCACATTAACATTGACCAAATGTTATTTGATTCTTTGATTAAGAGCATGCCACCATATAAATTTAAGGATCATGTTGTCATAATGAAACTTGTTCCCACTTTGTAAATTTTCGTTGTAAGAACGATTTCGTTGAAACTCTAATACAATTTGATATTTCTCATATATATTGTATATATATATTAAGTTAATTATTTCAAGAAATATCGTTAAAGTTTTGACCTAGAATAAATATTGAATTTATTTATTAAGTATATGGGTTAAAACGTTGAAACTTCATGTATTGTGATATATGAAAGATACTACTTAATCATAAAAAAAATATCGTCATAATTCATGCATTATATTTAAACTTTAAAGTACTCACGGATAATACGAATCAAGTAGGAGAACATTAATAAACCACGTTGTGGTTCGTGACCATTATCACCTTTACTCCTATATTCCCTCGTTGAAGATCAGAGTACCCATGAAGAAAGCAACAGTGCTGGTTAGTACCCATGAAGAACAGCCTCAACTGCAGATAAAAAGGGCACCCAACATAAGTTTCATGTTCACCGAGATCCTTCGTCATATCGAAGTTATATTCCTTCAAAGGACCAAAGGCACTACTAGCAATCTACACGAATTAAAAATTGCATACAAAGTTAGTTTAACGGATGAAAATCGTCTGCTCTTTTAATTTAAAATTAAGACGTTAAATTAAAAATTAATCCTTCGTATTAATATGTCATATCATTAATTTAACCGATATTAATAGTATAATAAACAAAATAAAATAGATTAAAAAATATAAATAACAAAATTAACTCTTTATAAAACTAATAAACAAAATAAAACATAAATAAAATAAAAATAACATCGTGACTAACGTGTGATATCATTAAATTAACACATATTAACAATATAATAAATAAAATGAAATATATCGAAAATCTAAATAACAAAATTATTTTTTTATTAATGATCAAAATAAAAAATATTACGACTATCATATTATATTATTAATTTTTTGAAATCAACTACAATAATTATAAATAATATATGTTTTAAAATATACTCTCTATTAGATATTAATTCTTTAAACATTATATTATAAATATTAATACTCATCTTGTAACTTCCAAAATCAATAATTATTCTCTTAATACTGAACCAAATGTACTCAAATTAAAAACATTGATAGTATAATAAACAAAATAAAATATATAAAAAACGTATATAACAGAGTTATTTTTATAAATTAATAATCAAAATGAAACTTAACCCAAATAAAAATAACCTCCGATGAAGTTTTTCGGCAAAATTATTTAAAAAACCTCTTTTTATTATTTAAATATAAAAATATACCCCTCCCAACTTTAATGACAAATCTATACCCCTGTTAAGACACGTATGAAGAAGTCGTTTCCTGCATAGAGCGATTCCAGGAATCGCTCTGTACAGGAAGCGACTTCCGGCTGATTTGGCATTCCTTGCTACATAAGCCATTAATTATAATGGGGATAAGAAATCGCTCTGTGCACAGAGCGATTTCATTGTGCTTCGGAAGCGTAAAACCTAGGGTTCAGGAAATTGCTCTGTGCACAGAGCGATTTCAATTATAGATCTAAGAAGTCGCTCTGTACTGAAAGCGACTTCCTATATTTATTTTTGTAAATATTTTTATAATATATTTTTAATATTCTTATCTTAATAAGGTAAAAGGTATATTTTATTAATAAAAGTTATCTTCATAATAAGTAAGGTTAATAGAAGGTATATTTTATAAAATATAATAAAAGGTATAGTTATGTAAAAAAATATAATAAAAGATATATTTTATTAATATTGCTCGAAAATATTAAACTTTACATAAGAAATATCTAAGTGATTGAAGAACCGTCTGTTTCCGTGTCTTCGTAATTTGTAGACACGTCATATGTTAAGTTCATTTCTTCAATTATCTGTTCCTTTTGATGTCGTCTGTTGTTGATACGTTGTAAAATTGCTTCTTCATCGACGTTGCTTGATGAACTAACTTCATCCTTAAACTTTACGTAAATCTCGATATATAGACATGGAATATTTGTGTAAGCTCGAAACATCTTACGAAGGTCTTTTGAACTTGACAATTTCAACAGGTAATGCGCTTCAGGACCTGGTTCATCAACTGGTACTTTTGCTTGTATGTATAAGATTTCTCTTGTTCTTGTTGTCGCCTTCGCAACCTCCGTCGATATTAAATCATAGAACTCATCGTATTTTATGTTGCTGCTAAACGAAGTGTAACCATATGTACCAGAGAAGAACAAAACGCAAGAAAACATAGCTTGATGAATTATTGACGGAGGGTTTACAGTCTGAAAACTTGATGAATTATTGACGGAGGGTTTACAGTCTGAAAGCAGGGAAACGAGTCTTTTATAAAGTTGAAAATTATTGAAATCGCTTCCTGCAGGTAGCGATTTCCCTTCTGACAAAAGAAGTCGCTTTCTGCAGAAAGCGACTTCCTGTCTGAAAAGAGAAGTCGTTTTCTGCAGGAAGCGACTTCGTTTGTGCTTAAATATTTCGAATTTCAACCCCAGGAATTTCAAACCAACCACAATTCTAAATTCCCAAAAGTTCTCTGCATCACGGTTCGAATTTCATATTTTTAAGAATCCGTTTTCATTTGAATTTAAAAGCAAAAATGTCAAGAAGAATCACTGCTTTGGTTTATTACGATGGCCAAATGGTTAGTGATGCATCTCTGGGTTTGATGTTTCAGTCTTCGAATACAGTTACACTTGAGCTCCCGCGGAGATTAAGCTATAGGTCATTGATGAAGAGAGTATCGGATCATGTTCCGCATGCCCGAGGTAAAAAATTAGAGCCATTAAAATTTAGATTATCGACGTCATTGAAGCCATTGTATTATACAATTTTTCATGTGGCCGACAATGGCGACGTTGAAATGATGCTCGAGTCGCACATGCAATATTCCTTAGGAGGTCCGTTAGAGTTGTTTGCGATTTTTTCTGATAATGATGATGTTGTTCCTGCCGTCCCAGATTGGCGTCGTGCAAATTTTGATTTCGACCCTAATGTTTATAGCCCTACGACCAATATTAGAGACGACTTCAACTTGTTGTCGACAAATTGTTCACAGAACAATGTTGATGTTCCATTGTCTTCGGCAGCTAGACATTCTTGTGTATCTTCTTTTGATTTCAACCTTAATCTACCACCCACCAAACCGTCTTCGTTCGCTCGGTCTGAAATTGATTTGAACAATGCGTTTTTTTATTGCACAGGAAACACATACTTGGTCCGTGAAGTCGAACAGCTTTTGGAGGACTTACAACATCGCAATGAAGATGGATATAACTACCTTCTTAATATACCCTGAGAGAAGTGGCTTCGTTCATTTGATGGAGGCAAAAGATATGGTCATATGACCGCCAACTTAGCCGAGGCAATCAACTCATCGTTGAAAGGAGTGAGACACTTACCGATCACTTCTGTTTTCAAAGAGACATATTATCGGTTGGGAACCTTCTTTGCCACATTGGGTAAACAAGCTCAGGAGTATATATAAGGTGGTCATACAGTTCACCCAGATCTTCGAAATAAATTGCAAGCATTTGTACAACAGTCGAATTCTATGAATGCGACATGTTTCTCACGGGAAGGGCATTTATTCTGTGTCTCGGAATACTCCAGACCGTTAGAAGGTATACAACATAATGCTTACGTCGTTGATCTGAGGAAAAGAACATGCTATTGTGGGTTCTTCCAAACATTTAAATATTCTTGCTCGCACGCCATTGCTACTTGCTCTTCTGTCCGGTTAGATTACATAACGGTTGTTGACCCAGTTTACTTGCTGCAAACCGTATTTAAGGTTTACGAATGTGAGTTTCCTCCTATTGGAAATGAATGGGATGAAGATGCGTCGAACGATGAACCGAAAATACGACCAAATTTTGCATTAAGACGAGAGAGAAAAGGTCGTCCAATATCCACCAGAATATTCTACGATGAAGATTTGGTCGGTCATAGAGAAAGTACTGGGCAACCCAAGTTATGAACCATTTGTAAAAATCCAGGACACACAAGAAGAACATGTCCTCATCGAGCTGGTCCTTCTATAGAGTGATTCTTTAATATTTGATTATTCTGTAATATTTGATTATTAAATAATATTTGATTATTATTTAATGTGTACATTTATTAAGACTTAAGATTTGATTATTAAATATATAAAACATTTAGAATGTTAAATTGAGAAAATTAACAACAAAGCGTAAGTATATAACAAGAAAACGTAAATATATAAAAAGAAAGCGTCTACAATAAAACCCTAAACATATGAAATTAACAAAATTAACAAAAGATTACATAAAAAAACTAATGACGTCTATGTCCGTCCGTGTCGCAACGTGGACGACGATCCCGACGCGGATTTCTTCGCTGCAATCTTTTAGGGTCTTCTTCTTCCTCATCCTCCTCTCCTTCCACATTACCGGAGGTAGCAGCACTACCACTTGGACCGGTATAAAAGAGGCTCTGAGGAGGAGTTTGGTCTACTATACCTGAGCTAGATCCAAAATATGGAAATTGAGGCATAGGAGCAAACTCAGGCACATATGCTGGCGACGGTGGATAGTAAGAAGTCAATGGCATCGGAACGGTGGTAACACCCGTAGCAGACATAAACGGCTGCAAGACGTCAGTAAAAAAACCCTCCGAGGGTGGTGCAAAATGAGGAGACCAAGACGGTTGGGGCATTGGGGTAGCAGGTGGCTCTTCTTGAACATTTCGTCATCTTCCACGGTCTGGTCGTTGGGCCGGTGGACGTCTCCGCGTACCCAAGGATAATTCGCGTGCTCGCTCCTCTTCTGTCAAGATGTGGGGCTTACAGTTTTCAACGTACCAACTGAAATACCCGAATCCCAAACTATTAGTAACAATTTCTTCACACATCGGGATCCGCTGATATCTTTCGACCCACATCTCGATGTAATCGCGATGTCTGACAACCCAATTAATGTCGGTCTTCCCTTGTCTTGTCAGAGCATGCAATTCATCCAAAATAGGAGGTGGTTCTGGAATGCCTTGCTTAAACCCAAACTGTCGTAGAACTCTATTACCAGGATGCCACTCGACAGTTGAGTAATTAATAAGCGGCACCATCGCAAACCATAAGTTTGAGCGAGCCAATATGTCAGCTGGGATACAAGACATAATAGCTGACTCGCGATACGGTTGCCAGATAAACTGAAAAAATAATATTTATATTAAAATAAATTAAAATATTTTTAAATTTAATAATTGAATTAAAATATAAAAAATAACAACAAAATTACCTCCTCCTCCCTATCTATCAGTAATCGAAAATCTCGCTGGGTTTCCGGCAATCTAGAATGCGACAATGGATAACACCACCTACCATTAATAAAATAAAATTATAATTAAAAAATTATAAACAATAATTTTAAAAAAATTAAAAATATTAAACATAATAAAATATTACCTCCGAGCTAGTGGAAACTCATATGCACATCGCGTAACCAAAGAAGGCTGTAGAAAAGGCATACGATACCATGCCCAAGACTGAAGTAATATTAAGCAGCCTCCTATGACTTGTTTCCGAGGATCAACATTCGTACACAACTCTCGATATAAAAAAGCAAGAACAGTCGATCCCCAACTGAGAGCGCCGGAATCCGAAAAGCTACGTAGATGGTGTAACCACACTAAATGCACTTTATTGCGGGTTTTGTCCGGCATCAAAATCCCGCCAATTATGCGCAAAATATGTGCGCGAGCATAAAACTATAAATTGATAAAATTAATATAAAAAATTATAAAAAATTAAATTAATTAAAAAAAATAATAAAAATATTAGTTACCTGTTTTGTTTCTTCCGAAGCATCATCGGGTAAATCAGAAAACTCTTCGACCAACCATTTCAACAATATTTTTCCGCCGGACAACTTATCGGGAATACGTCCAAGATATTACAGACAAAGATTTTCCCAATCGTCTTTCGCAATACCCGTTATAACGGGGCCATCAATACGTAACCCAAGTTGAAAAGAGACGTCTTGTAAGGTAATAGTTGCCTCATCAATACTAAATAATTTTTTTTAAAATAATAAAATAAAAAATTAAAAATAATAATACAAAAAATCGAAAAATTTACCTTATTATAACGCTAGAAATCGAAACAGTGATTCCCGTCTAATCTACATAAACCCGATATATTCTCGAAGAATTTTGAGACAAATAACTAAACAAACAATTTAGAAGGAAGAAAAACAATGAAATTTGTATGAAACGTGACTTCGGGATGAGATGGAAGGTTGTAGGGCCGGCTATTTATAGGGAGGTCGCGCCCCTCGGGGAGCGACAAAACAGGGAAATCGCTCTGAAATCGCTTTGGATGCAGAGCGATTTCTAAAGGGCGATTCGATTTCTGACGAAATCGCTCTGTGCACAGAGCGATTTCCTGAACCCTAGGCTTTTACGCTTCCGAAGCACAGTGAAATCGCTCTGTGCACAGAGCGATTTCTTATCCCATTATAATTAATGGCTCTATGCAGGAAGCGACTTCTTCATACGTGTCCTTTCAGGGGTATAGATTTGTCATTGAAGTTGGAAAATGTATATTTTTATATTTAAATAATAAAAAGAGGTTTTTTAAATAATTTTGCCAAGTTTTCTTTTTCATAAATTATCAGTTTACCAATCTCCTCCATTGATTACAATCAGTAAAAAGAGGGAAGAAAATGAAAATCGCCGGAAAAAAGCTCAATTCACACCGTTCTTTCAAATTCTCAACGTTTGAATCCAAATCACATATGCGCATATAATTGTTATCCGTCTTTGTTTATTTCTCACTGTAGGCAATTTAGGAGGATAAGATTGCCGTGAAGTTTGCTTTTAATAAAATGGCGTGTATAAAAGGGGTGAACAGATCGGCGCAAGTGGCACTGGCGCCGGACGCTCCTTACATGGCGGCAGGGACGATGGCTGGGGCGGTGGATATGTCCTTTAGCTCATCGGCGAATCTTGAGATCTTCAAGATTGATTTCCAGAGTGACGATCGCGACCTCCCTGTGGTTGGTGAGTGTCCCACTTCAGATCGATTTAATCGCATTGCCTGGGGCAAGAACGGATCTGGCTCCGATGGATTTTCACTCGGGTTAATTGCTGGAGGCCTCGTTGATGGCAATATCGATCTTTGGAACCCCTTAAACATGATCCGGTATTTAAAAAAAAAATCTATCGACATAATGTGCATAACGGTTGATTTAATCTAGTTGACTTTGATTTTCGATTAAATTGGACATGTAGTGATAGAATAGGGCAATAGATGAAGTTTATTTGACTATGTTGCAGGTTTTAAGTGTGTGATGTTTGTTTGGATGGGAAAATTGTGATTGGTTTCTATCTACTTGGGATTGCACTGCTCTTATAAAATGCCCATTAACGAATTTTTATACTGACTTCTTTGAAGTCTTTGCCTCGTGTTAATTTGGTGTTTTTTATGATTCAAACAAGTGGTTATTGAAACCTTTTGGCTTGTTTACTCCGAAGCTAGCTTTTTTATGTATTGATATTGACATATTGTAATAATGTTCCCATGATTTGCTGGTTCTAGAATACTTATTAAAACAGAATTCCTGTGCAACTGTTAATGAGTTTGCTTTGTTGTGCAAGCTGGAATAAGTTGAATAAATAGTTTAGTTATTCGTTGTGCTGCATGCATGATTTGCATAGAAGCTGGTGAGCATTGGGTGTTTTGTGTTAATTTATGGTTGGATCATTTCTAAAATAATTTGGTTAATGAGCAAAAACTCTTCTTTTGGTTAATTTTGATCATGTTATATTTTATTGAAGACTAAGAATAAGAAGAAAAGAATATCATCATTTTTGGAAATATTTATGGTTAACATGATTCTTCTGGCACCTTTCTTAGAAAAGATTTAATCCTTTTATCTAGTCATTTATAATATTTTCTTTCTAGATGTTTGGAATTGGTTACTTTCACTTTTCTGGCCAATTATTAGTATTTATTGCTCAGCATTTTCTTTATCATTTATTTTTTTTGGACCAATTTGAAACAAGAAGATTATAATTTGGTTTAAACATAACAATTTCCTCAGCTCTATGTCAAGTGAACAAGCTCTTGTTGGACATCTTTCAAGACACAAAGGGCCTGTGAGTTCCCTTCTTTTTTTGGAGAATAAAACTTCAACTAATTTGACATGTATGATATTTGTCATCCAGCATTTGAAGATTTCATGGTATATTTATTCTTTTTCCATCCTCATGCTTTAGGTCCGTGGTCTTGAGTTCAATGCCATTTCTCCAAACTTGCTAGCATCTGGGGCTGATGATGGTGAAATCTGCATCTGGGATTTGTCAGCACCTGCACAACCATCTCATTTTCCTCCTCTTAAGGTCTGGTGAAATCATTTGCAACTTCTTGAATTGTAAAGCTCTTTCATCTATCGGCTCGGTGCTCGCCATGACAAAGTACTGCATGGCCACTGTCTTCTCTTTCTGAGACATGTATAGAATTAGGATTGACACATTTCACTGTTCACACCATTCCTTACTAAATGCCTTTTCATTCTGTGTAATTGTCATGTCTTCACTTTACCCAGCATTCTTATTTCTGTTCATGTTCAACAGATACACGTTGACTAGGTTAGAAATCCCCCCTACCCCTCTCTCTTCCCTCCTTGATGAGAAAGAAAAAGGATAATATACGGACTCTTGAGGTATCTGGCATAATTTTTTATGGTCATGCAGGGTAGTGGTTCTGCTACTCAAGGTGAAATCTCATTTTTGTCTTGGAATAGTAAGGTTCAGCATATATTGGCCTCAACTTCTTATAATGGAACAACTGGTGAGAAAATTAATGGACTCTAGACTTATTCTTTTCTCATTTAAGTTTAGCTGGGGAGATAATTTATACATTTATAATTTTCCAGTTGTTTGGGACTTGAAGAAGCAAAAACCAGTGATAAGGTAAAGTTCATGTTATTTACCAAGTGAAAGTTTTCTTCTTGTTTCAGCATTTTATTTCCATCCTGATCCACCACATGTTTGACCTAATCCCTTTTTTAATCGACAGTTTTGCAGATTCACTTAGAAGAAGATGTTCTGTTTTGCAGTGGCATCCTGATGTTGCCACTCAACTTGTTGTTGCTTCAGATGAAGATGATTCACCCATTTTAAGGGTAATAATCTTTTTGATGTTGCTTCAAATGTGGATTCATATTGTCCTGGAATTTGTTAATTTCTGGTATTTTGCTACTTGCTAGCAGTTTTGGGATATGCGGAATATAATGTCACCAGTGAAGGAGTTTGTAGGGAACACAAAAGGTACCAATGCTTTAGATGTTGATGCAACATTTTAGAACTTGTTGATGCTTTGCTTTCTTTACATTGGGTGTTTGTTTCTGTATTTGATTAGATAATTATATGCTTTTTCAGCTTAACCTAATACCATGCCTTATAATATGAGAATATAAGATGTAAATAATTAGCTTCCTAAAATCATAGTGAAAATAGATGTTTGAGATTGATTTGGTGCCCTTTGGTCAAAATGGTATTGGTGAGCCCAGATAAAGTTTAGAACTTTGAGCGTCTCATGGTATAGGTCATTTGCTGTTATTTTTCTGACAGTTATTCATCTCCCGATTCATGTAGAAGTTTGATGAATTATTTTGTTTTACAGGTGTAATTGCAATGGCATGGTGTCCCACTGACAGCTCTTATTTGCTCACATGTGCCAAAGATAATCGAACTATTTGTTGGGATATGGTTACTGGAGAGGTTGTTGGAATAACATAATTACTAATACGATTTTTTACTTCTTTTGGATTTGTATGTTCCTTAACCTTTAATCAAAAGGTTACATTCTGAATTGTGATATTTTTCTATTTTGGGGCTTAGATTGTCTGTGAATTGCCTGCTGGTACCAACTGGAACTTTGATGTGCACTGGTATCCAAAGATACCTGGAGTAATATCAACATCTTCTTTTGATGGCAAAATTGGCTTGTATAACATTGAGGTGTGATCTTGTCCAATTTTTCTCTCCTATAATTTTATGTTTTTGTTTTGTTAAACAAAAGTTTCTTAGCAGTTGGGCATTTTTAGGTTAGAACTTCTTGTCTTTAACTTCTTACCTTTGTTTTGCAGGGTTGCAGTCGATATGGTGTTGGGGAGGTTGATTTTGGTGCAGGTAATTCATCTGACAGAACCATTTAACTGCCGGAGTTGATTTGGCATCCTTCAATTTGGTTCTACAGAACTGCCCATTTTCCACTTTAGTCATAATTTTTTTTGGTTGCGCTTCCAGTTTCCCAGGGTTGTGTCCTGACTAATCTGGACTGATCCGCGTCGCACACTTTTTGTCATAATTTGACAATGCTATTAGCTTTTGGCAGTCTAGGAGAAAGAAATAAGATTGATGATTGCCAATAGAGGCGGATGTGGAGCACCTCTGTTTGGGATTCAAATAGCAGTGCTATAGCGGTAGTGGTATGGCCACTGTCGCCACTGTAAATCCCAAAATAGCAGTGAATAAAATCACATCAACCGCACTGGTTAATGGCTGTGAAATAGTGGGGTAAGGGAGAATAGCAGTAATAGCCGAGTGTTATGTCTGTTAATACCCGATTTTTCAAAAAAAAAAAAAAGGCCTTACCATCTTGAGAAAGCAAAGCAGAAAACATAGGAAAGTAGATTGTCAGAACAAAAAACGAGTAGAGTAGATCCTACAAAGGTTCAACTAGTTCTCGATTCTTTCTAATAAATGACAGAAAGTTATTGATCAAAAAGAATAATGGGCAGGAAGCTTTGTGCTTGTCAGTCACGAGATTCAAATGATTTAGGGAAAGAAAATTGGGACAAAATCTTGCCAAAATTATTGCAGGAGGAACCCAATGATGCCTTGGATAATTTTGGTAGGAAGCAAATTGGGCAAAATTTGAAGGAAATTTAAACCAAAATTTGAGGGAAAATATTGGAATTTTTTGTCGAAAAGGAAGCTATCTGCAACTATAATTTGGTATTTGGAATTTTGTGAGTTCAGCTGGTCGTTGTGTCTAGTGTTGGTTAGTGGGTAATGAGTTGTAGAATGTATGGGTCATGGGTGGGAGTTTTTTTACTTAAATGCGGATTTATATGATTTTATTATATTTCTAATTTATTAGTTTTTATAGTGTATTAATTTTATAATATTATAAATTTAATGTAACAATTTATGTTTTAATAATGTATTGAAATATTTCACTCTATGAATATTATTTATTAAATTTGATTAGGAACAACTTTTTAAAATTGAAGAAATGTGAGAATATTAATTAACCTTAAAAGGTTAAATATAGGAGAAATGAGAACAGTGCTTTGTCAATAGATTATATATAGAAAAATGATTTTAATAATAAAAATGTTACTATAATGATAAAAGGATGTGTTCTCATGAAAATGAGTTTTTTGTAATTATAATTATTGGTGTTATGTTTTGACATGAGTTATGTGAATTTTAAAAAAATTCACGACTATGATGCCCACATTGACTGCGATGGTATTAGTTATGTTTGTGATCGCCATAAACACGATGGGAGCAAAAAAGCAATTTAAATCTCTGGCCTGTGCTTAATTAGTTTTTACTGTATTTCTTGAGGTAAAATATACTTCCATTTTACATTCTCTTTCTAGTTATTTTAATGACTCTTTATGTAGTGTCTTTGAGAGCTCCAAAATGGTATAAACGTCCTGTTGGGGCATCTTTTGGTTTTGGAGGTAAAGTTGTCTCATTTCGCCCTCGGATAGGTGCTTCTCCATCTTCAGAGGTAAATTTATCAGTAAGCTTTGTTAAAATATAACAATAGTAATGATCGGAATTTGAATGCCAATGATATTCTTCCTTCTTTCTGGGATCTTATGGTCATGTATACTTTGTTCAGGTTTTCATGCACAACTTAGCTGCTGAAGAAAGTCTGGTTAGTCGTTCATCGGAATTTGAATCTGCTATCCAAAATGGGGAAAAGTCCTTGCTAAGGGCTCTATGTGAAAAGAAATCTCGAGAGTCTGAGTATTTCATCCATACCAAGAATTTCTATTATTTTTTCTGGTCTTTTTTCAAGTAATTTCCTTTTACTTCTACCATGATTAGTTGGGAGTTCTGTGCAGATCTCAGCAGGATCGAGAAACATGGGGCTTCTTAAAGGTGATGTTTGAAGATGATGGGACAACTAGGACGAAATTGCTCATGCATCTAGGTTTTAGCCCATCTGCAGAAGAAAAAGATACTGTACAAGACCTCTCTCATAGTGTAAATGATATTAGCCTTGAGGAAAAAGTACGCTATGTGAAAGACACTACCTTATTTTCTGCTGATAATGGAGAGGATTTCTTCAACAATCTTTCAAGTCCCAGAGCTGATACACCAGTTGCAAGTTCTGAAAATAATTTTCATGTTGAGAGCACAGTTCCCGGCGCAGATCTAACACCTCAAGAATCATATGGGCAGGAGGAATGTTCAGATCCATCATTTCATGATGCTGTTCAACATGCTTTGGTGGTGGGTGACTATAAGGGAGCAGTTGCACAATGCATTGCAGCAAATAAGATGGCTGATGCATTAGTTATTGCTCGTGTTGGTGGTGCCTCCTTGTGGGAGAGCACACGTGATCAGTTTCTTAAGACGAGTCATTCACCACACCTTAAGGTGAAGTGAACTCTTATATTTGTTTAGTCCTGAATGATTATTTTTCATGGAAGAAGAATTTGAGATAGTAATTATTTCCTTGGTTCGCATTTCCCATTGGTTGCAAGATTACTGATAGGTTTGTTGAGGGAAATATTGTGTTAATTACGTTTTTAATTAGGTTGTCTATGCGATGGTGAACAATGATCTCATGAGTCTTGTCAATTGGAGGCCTTTGAAACTATGGAAAGAAACACTTGCACTCTTTTGTACAGTAAGTTTATATTTTGGAAGTAATTTTAGATTTATAGTGCCCTGGCAGCAGTTATTTATGGACTTGTCATATTTGATGAGCAGTTTGCCCAAGGAGAGGAATGGACTGTACTTTGTGATACGCTTGCTTCCAAACTAATGGCTTCTGGTAATACTCTGGCAGCAACTCTCTGTTATATATGTGCGGGAAATATTGATAAAACAGTGGAGATTTGGTCAAGGTGCCTGACAACTGAACATGATGGGAAATCTTATGTTGATCTTCTCCAGGTAAGTTAGGAGTTCATAGACACACATTTCAAGCATAAGTTGTCTGGCCAGAAATCCACAATAGATAGTTTATTTTCTAGGATTTGATGGAAAAGACCATTGTACTTGCTTTGGCAATTGGCCAGAAGCGATACAGTGCATCTCTGTGCAAGCTTGTTGAGAAATATGCTGAAATTTTAGCTAGTCAAGGGCTTCTAACAACGGCAATGGAGTACTTGAAACTTTTGGAGTCTGATGAGCTGTCACCTGAGCTTGTGATCTTAAAAGATCGTATTGCACTTTCAACGGAACCTGGTATGTGGTTCAGGACACATTATGCTGGCTGTGAGTGCTGTTACATATGGGTTTTTGAATTTGGTAGAAAATGTTTCTCAGCTCATGTAATTAGGAGTTCTAAACCTGTGATGCTCTGAGAACTTTTTTCCGGTATCAGTGTTGAATATTTTGCAGCTGTTTTTTTCAGATACAATATCTATGAGCACTAACATAAAATTAGGTTACCTAAGTCTTAGCTATGTTTTCTGCTTTGCAATATGTACTTGTTTGAGGATGTACTCTTTTTATTTGTTTATTTATTTATTTTGCAGAGAAAGAAACTAAATCTATGGTTTTTGATAACACTCATCTAGCAAGTGGATCAGTCTTTGAACCTGTCCCACAGATATATCCGGTGCTTTGTATTTGGCTTTTATTTGATTAGTGTCTTTTGAATGGTCTTTGATAATTATTGGTGATGTTGTGAATGACTAATTTTTGCCTTTTTGTTTCCTTTTTCATTGCATAGGAGTCAACTACATCCCAAATTCAGCCAGGTATTCCTACTAGTGCTTATGATGAAAATTATCATCGTTCTTTCTCTCATTATGGAGGATATACACCACCTTCCTCATATCAACCTCAACCACCAGTCCCTGTAAATACTTTTGTTCCAACCCAAGCTCCTCTTGTTTCCCAGGTATGCTGTTTTGGGGTTATTTCTGTGTGTAGATCTAAGTGATAAATAATATCTTTCTTCGGATTTTACTGTTAATCTGTCATGCTACCTTAATGCCTGGAACAATTTAGTTCAGGTAATATCTTAATTTTGACAGTATGGTCAGCCTTCTATTGTTGCTATCCATAAATCCTAGTAGTGATGAGAGAAAATTGGACAATATTTCTATTTTTTTTCTAGCTTTTTAGTTTCTTATATGCATGATATTGTCACTTATATATCAGTTTGATGCTTGACTAAATATTTTTTTTGTCCTTTCAGGCAAATTTTGCTCCATCACCTGGCACCACTCAACCTGCTGTTAAACCTTTTGTTCCTGCAAATCCTCCTGGTCTAAGAAATGCTGATAAATACCAGCAGCCAACTACCTTGGGTTCTCATTTATATCCCGTCCGTATAGCTGCAGCTAATTCATGTTCAATGCCATAGTTATCCGTATAGTTCTGTTCTACTAAATGATTTTGTCATGCCTTTCAGGGTGGTGTCAACCCTACTTATCCTGTACACCAAGGAACTGGTTCACCTGCACCTGTCCCATCTCAAATGGGATCATCAGTTCACGGCCCCAAAATGCCCCAATTTGTAGCTCCCACCCCAACACCTAGGGGATTTATGCCAATGACTGACACATCCGTTGTTCAAAGGCCTCGGATGACCCCAATGCAATCGGGTAACCCGACACAATTGGCATCAAAACAACCAACTGCAGCACCCCCACCAACTGTGCAGACTGCTGACACTTCGAATGTAACTGGTAATTTCTAGTTTCTTGGCTTCAAATAATATTAATCTGTCATGCCTGTTTATTGGATTTTGGAGTTTCTCAACGGCCCCATGTCATGTGCACCTGACTTTCTTGGATTATTCCAGAATGAGGATTTACTATCTGAAAATTTGATTAATGCTTTTACATCATCACCGTTTATGAGAAAATTTGCGAAACAAAATACATTGTTTTAGAAATGTTGATTGTGAAAATCTTTTACTAAAACTGGTATACTGTGTTGCATCAGAATTTCCCAAATAAAGACCAATCAAATGTATGCTTGTTTCCAAAATAATCTCTATTGATGCCTTTCTGCAAACTAATAGATGAAGAAATATAGATGTTTTATATATAATAATGCTCTCAATGACTTTACCTTGTTTGGTTTTCAGGCCACCTGAAACCCGTAATCACAACCTTAACTAGACTTTTCAACGAGACCTCTCAAGCACTGGGAGGACCGCGTGCAAACCCAGCTAAGAAGCGTGAAATAGAAGACAATTCGAAGAAAATGGGTGCCTTATTTGCCAAACTCAACAGTGGAGACATTTCAAAAAATGCTTCTGATAAGCTTATTCAGCTCTGCCAGGCATTAGACAATAATGATTTCAGTACAGCGTTACAAATCCAGGTACGGTCGGGAAAGAACGTCGTTTATAGTAATGTTTTGGCCTGCTGAGTCATGATTGTTGTGGTTGGCTACTAAAAGCAGTTTCAATGTTTTTTTGTCACTTTCTGGAGCAGGTTCTTCTTACTATGAATGAGTGGGATGAATGCAACTTTTGGCTCGCAACACTGAAACGGATGATTAAGACGCAACAGAATGTAAGGTAAGCGATAAGAAAGGAAAAGAACGTGGATGTCTTCGTTTTTTCTCAAGTACATTTGGCAATAGTAAAATAGCCCATGGATGTAGGACAAAACAAACTGCATTTTATAAGCATATTGGTTCCTTTTGGTCCCACATTACATAAAGTGGCAGATAATTGACCTTTGCGCTTTGAAATCAGAGCAAGTTACTGGAAATAGCTTTCAGGGCATATATGCTGTTTGTTTTTCATGGATAGGGATAGGGTTGGCTTATTTAGTTTCTCTACTTTAACTTGTCAATCCATTTAAAAATGGATTATTATCCCATACACGCATGGTAGATTTTGTTTTCATAAATACCTTAATTTTAGGGGTTATGATTTCAATTAGTGGTTTTATGTAGGGTTGGGTTTAAGTTGTAAGTTTAAGATAATATGATTAGAGATTTAGATTTTAACTTATAAATCCTAAACTTAAAATTCTATCCACAATCTTATAAATTCAAAACTATTTCACATAAGACATTGACCCTAGAACTACTTGTCTAAGCAAAGCTTCTTCAAACCTTTGTATATAAAATAATTACCCTAAAAAAATCAAATAGCTAAACCAGTACCAGTTAAGTAAACATTTCTAAACTTTGTTGTTTAATTGTAAATACGAAATCCAGCATTTTATGTTAGTAATTAAGAAAAATTGTCTATTTGAACTTAAAATTTAAAATTTTAGTCTCTAATCTTAAAAATTTATATTCTAAAATCTTAAATCCCTAATATTTTTTAAATTTAGCAATGTAACTAAATTACTACTAAAAAGTTATATTTACTGAAATTTGTACCGTCTATGTATAAAAGATTTTCTTAGTTATATTGGAAATACATTTCTGTTTTTCTTTTTTTTTTATATATATTAATTTTAGAGTAATGCCAAAATATCTCTAATTGTTTGATGAATAATTATTTTAATTTATATTATTTTGAAGCATTTTAATTTTGGATTAAAATAATACTTTTGTGGATGAAAATTATCGGTCAATTGACGATAAAAATTTGAACTAACTTGATAAAATGATACATTATCAGAAAAATATTTTTATAAAATTAACACATTTTTCTATATTTCATTCTAATGTCAACATGCAGTACTATGTTTATCATGTCATTTCAAGTCACTTATTATTAATAAAAGTTTTCATCTATGAATGAGTTATATTGATCTAAAGTAAAATATTAAGAGTTAAAATGTCTAAAGAAAAAAATATCAAAATGATTATTCAATCAAACATTAGAACATATGGTTCTTTTTGACATTATGCTAAAATATTTCTAACTTTTGACTAAATAGTCGCTTTGACTCGTATTCTTTTTTGAAACAATTTACCCCTTAATATTTCATTTTTAAGTCAAAATGACTCTTCCTTAAATAAAAATGTTAGTTAATTAATGATAAACAACTTAAAATAACTTTCTAGAATGACATATTAAAAAAATATTTATATTATATATATAATTAGTATATTTCTTTATATGATATTACTATCGCGACATATACTACCATATAAGTTGACCACATCATTTATCGTTAGTTGATTAATAATTTTATCTATAGAGGGTTCTTCTGAACCAAAATCAAATGCTAAGGGTTTTCCTATATGACACAAGTATCGTTGTGTGCACTATCATATAATTTCAATTTATTATTTTTTGTTAACCGATTAACAACTTTCATTTGCTGAAGGATTATTTTCAACTAAAATTAAATATTAAGAATTAAATTATTAAAAAAATAAAACTAAATAATTATTCAATTAGACATACAGACATTTTTTAGGTATTATACCGTTTTTTTCACTTTTCTATTAGTTTGCTTTTTACATGAAAAATGGAGAGATATGCCAAATTAAATTATTGCTTACCATATCTTAGTGTTAAGTAATTGATAAAGATATTAATTCGATAAAATAATAAATACAAAAAAATACAGTTACTAAAGGCATTAAAATTTTAATATTAAAAATAAAATTTTCAAGTCATCATCTACCGTCACTAATAATTTTGCCATTGTTGTATTTATAGTAATTGTTCATAAAATTATCATAATTGTTAGTATTTTTTATGTTCATATGTTCAACACTATTATTATTACTATGTGACAAAATAAATAGTTAAAAATAACTTTATTTAATATGATGAATTTTTTGAGATTAATGTGTCACGGGATCATTACCCTCTTCTTAAATGACATGTCTGATAGGATATGCAACACCACCGTATATATATCCCAAGACTTCTCTTTTCCTTTCTGATATGAGATTAATGTTCCTCGCCACTTTTTAGGCGTGATATTGTCCTCCACTTAATCTTGTGATGCCCTTGTCCTAGCTTTCACTCTCTTGATTGAATTCTTGTCACAGTTGTTTACCCTGCCTACCCCTCTTAGAATTTATCCCTTTTCGGGGATTAAAAGATGACCTTTACAACACTATCTTTTTTATTTGGCTAAGTTAGAACCAACTATAGTTTTTGTCTAAAACTAAACTAGAACATCTCCTTTTATAAGAGAATTTGTTTGATAAACTCAATATCTCACAAAGGTAGGTGTTTACACAATTTTGGTTCACTAGAAAAGAATATAATAGATATACAATGAATCACTCTTTAAAACACTATTTACAAGAGAAATAGGAAACTATGAATTGAAAACTACTTTCTCTTGATCATGTTGCTTGGATGTATTCTCTAACTTCTTCAAGTGTCTTTATCTTGTATTTATAAAGTGAACTGAAAAATTAACCCTTACAAAACTACCTGTTAAAATTTGTCGTTGAAAAATTAGCCTTTAAAAATTTAGCCATCGGAGACTTTAATTAATTTTACAATATTTGTTCAATTCTAAAAACATTTTCATTGATATATATTAAAATAAATATCTTAACGATCTCCCCTTTTTAATATAACAAAATCACTTGAAAAATTATTTTTGAGATTTTCTCTCTTAATAAAAAATTTATAAGAGAATAAAAATTCAAGATCATTCAAGCTTTTCTTTATTCATTTGAAAATTTAATTTTTTAAAACATTCTTCCCCTTTTTGTTATATCAAAAAATGGTTTAAATTAATATTTAAAAACTTTAAGTTCAACAACAGTAGAGAAATTTTAACATAAATTGACAAAATAAGTTTTTTTAAGAATGACCTCCCTTATTCAAAGATTCTAAAAAAAAATTGGATCAAAAGTTTCATAAAATTCAATTATCCAAGACTTCAAAATAAAAGAGTAGATAGCCAAATACATAAAGAGATTACGTAAAAGTTACTCATTTTCTTCATGTATGTGATTAGAGCATTCTAACATTTACTATCATCATCATTGCTCCTACACACCTACAAAAGACATTTATTTGATTTTGGATCAATTTGTCTAATTCCCTTAGAAACTCATATTTCTCTAATTTTATATGATTTCTTTTATTTATAAGACAAGTATGCAAAGATTGACCATGATAATGATAAAATGAGAATTTTACCATTATGTAACAATATGATTTATTTGAAACAATTTCTTTTTCTTTTGTTAAGCTTTTAAGCTTAACTCTTAAATCAAAATTCTTTTTAAAAATCTTTATTCTTTGTTTTTAAAGCTTTAAATCATTTTTAAAATTTTATTTTGGCTTTCAAAGTTTATTTTTTTAAAAGAAAATTATTTTTATTTTTGAAATCATTTTCTTAAATTTGGAATTCATGATTTCAAAATTCCAAAAAATCATCGAATGGATCTTGTAACTTATCAAATGAATATGTAATTGGATCATTAGAGTTACAAGATACCTTAGGCTCATCAAGAGTCATAACACCTTTTATGTTGGGTAATTGAAGGAGGTCTGCACTTGATGATATTTTTCATAGAGTTTTTCAAGCTTTTCTCATTTCTTTAGTACTATTGCATGTGGAGATTTTCTTTGAGATACCTTTGTTAAGACCACAAAGAAAGATGTGCATCGCCTTGACATTTAGTTTTGCTTTTATGTCATTGACACTTCGTTGCTTATTCTTTTTCTTGGGAGCTTCCAAGTAACCATCTTCAATCATGTCCCAAACTTCAAAGTCATGATATATGAAGAATAACTTCATTATGTTGCTCCATTAGAAGTAGCTTTCTCCTTTGAAGAGCAGAGGACACATGATAAAATGACCTTCTTCAAATTTTGCCATTTTCTTGAACGGTGAACTTCGAGCAAAAGATCTTTATTCCGGGATGTTAGTTCTTCGATGGAGATGAAGCTCTGATACCAATTAAAAGAAATTGATAAAAGTTCGAATCGATCACAAAAAATCATTAAGGAGGTTGTTTTTGATGTTTGGGTGAATTTACTAAAATCGCTAAAAGATTAAAAAAAAAAGAACACATTAATTTTAGAGTAATTTAGATTTCTAACCAAATCCTACATCTACAACCTTAGCACACCACTAAGCACTCTCTAAAACACTGTTTATAAGAGAAATAGGAAAACATGAATTTGAAACTAATTTCTCTTGATCATGTTGCTTGGATGTATTCTCTAACTTCTTCAAGTGTCTTTGACTTGTATTTATA
Organism: Abelmoschus esculentus; assembly: GCA_035048815.1. Taxonomy (NCBI): domain Eukaryota; kingdom Viridiplantae; phylum Streptophyta; class Magnoliopsida; order Malvales; family Malvaceae; genus Abelmoschus; species Abelmoschus esculentus. The sequence goes on from JAUCBN010000002.1 coordinate 5,774,203, forward strand.
AAGTGAAATGAAAAATTAACCGTCGGAAAACTAGCCGTTAAAAACTAGATGTTGAAAAACTAGTCGATGAAGACTTTAATTAGTTTTAATATATTTGTTCAAGTTCAAAAATATTTTTCATTATGTTATATTAAAATAAATATCTTAACAAATTAGTCATTTTTACAATAAAAAATTATTATAATTAAAAGTAAATAAGTTTATAACATCCCTACCCGATTTTATAGAGAACCATTTTAGAAATATTAACGAAAGTCCAATTAGAGATCATATTGGAATTCATTCCACAGATCACATCATATAAATATCATGTAGCACATATAATTACTTATATTTCATTTCACTTAATCATATTCATTATTATGACTATTTTATAAAAATTCCATCAATATAGAGGCAAAAGTATAATTTCGCCTTTTAATACACTTTTCATATGGTTAAGGGCATAAAACTACAATTAAACTTTTATAGACTCATAGTTAAAATTTCAGATTCATCAGACTTCATTTCCTTGTTCAATTCTATCACATTAACTCTTAAGGACTAAATTGCATAAATGATAAAAGCCTTGCTAATTTTCAATAATTAACCTTACCAAATATTATTTCATATTATAGGACCATATATTTATATTTTTAAATTAATATTTTTTTGATAAAACTTTAAATCTTAACCTAAATGTCCAATTTATATTCTAAAACCAAAACAAGAAACCTCATTTTGTAAAAGACAGTGGCTTCAAAACCCTTTGTCCAAAAGTTTGGTTTGAAAGGATGAAACGAAAATCCTCAATACATTCACCTTATGAAGCTTGAAGGAGCACAAACTTATCACCGAAGGGAAATTTGAAGGCGGAGGCGAGAACAACAACAAAAGATTAAACACCTTTGTTTTTATATTGATTTCTAAGAAAAAAATCCTCCAACAAATGATTATTGGCTCTAATTTATAGTCGGATATTACATCAAGTAAGAAAAAAAGAAATTAAAATCTATTTTTTTGGCTCTATTCTTTTTGTATTTGACTGGATTTAGGTCGAACACTGTTGTTGTCCGTTTGTCCTTTGAAAAAAAAATTCTGAATTTTGGTTGTGGTATTATCCTTACATTTTACCTATATTTTGTCTGGTTGTACACGTTACGATACAAGGAGGAAATTGATCGACGTGGCTAGTGGTGAAGGTTTGGATGGGGACCAACAAAGGGGTAACCGTTGCATGGAAACAACAATAGTTAGGTTTTCATATTTGGACTTATCAGAATATTTAGGATATAAAAACGAGTTATAGCAACCCTTTTAAAATAAAAAATTAAAATAAGTCATCAACTTTAGTGACCTTTTAAAAAAAATTAAAGTTTAAAAATTGAAAAGTTGGGGATCACTATTATAATCACCATTTTTATCTAGAGTTCGAATAAACCTCAAACCAAATTTCATAAACCCTAAATCAAATTAATTACAAAATAAATCATAATCTAAAAACTATTATTCCAAAAATTTTAAAAAATAGTAACAATAAACAATCCATTGAATGTCCAAAATCCTTTATTACAAACCATGACCTAAATCTGAGCCCGTTTACATCAAAACCCTTACCCAATCTATCAAATCCCAAACCGGTAGCCCCTTAACCCAATCAACCTTGACCCACTACTCACCTAAATTGGAAGTGACCCGGTTATCCAACCCAAGTATAGACACGAAGACCCCTCAATTCCTTATACCCTTTCGAATTCCTAATTGACCGTTCCAGAGAATTCCAGAGCCTTTTGGAAACAAATAAATTTCTCTAAGCAGAATTCTAAAGATTCTTGTAACCTCCTAGACCAGCATATACGGAAAGCCCGGCCTAGAGTGGTCACATTTTTTTTTCAAATATAATACAAGTCTCAAAAAAATCAAAATAACCTGTAATAACAATAGTTAAACCTTCAAACATAAATCAGATTCAAAATATAAACAAAATGACCTATAAAGGCAATAGTTCCTTCATAATCATTGTTTCAAATATAATCGACATGACCTGTACCGGAAAATGTTCAATCTGGATAACATCATCTAAGACAAAATACATTATAAAACCGATAACCTTAAAATAGAGTACGTTTAGAACATTAAATCAAATTATAACCAGAAAATGTGTAGATCCTCCAAGTGCCAAATCTAGGATGCCTATCTACGGATATCTGAAAGGGAAAAGAAAACGTGTATGAACTATGGAGCCCAGTGTGTTCCAACAGTGTATACAAAATACAAGTAAAATCAAATAAACAGTAATATCAGAAAAACAGATCATGTATATGCATGATATGCTACCCTCCAACCGAACTCCTAGATACGGTTTCCTAGAACAATATCTGATACAAGCATTAACTTAAGCCAGATAGGGCGAAGGTACCGGCCTAAGTAATTTCCTTAGGAAATAGGCGGAATTAACCCGACTGTAGCACGAGAACCGATAACAGGCGAAATTACCTTAACCGAGGCTAGGAAACGTAAACAGGTGGAATTACTAGTCAGATCAAGGTTGAACCTCAGGCACTTCATATCATCCCAATCCTAGTACATAACAGTCATGCAGTTGTAACAAAGTAATAACAAGAGCATCAGGAATTAATCAGTTTAACGTGTATGTATCAAATCAGAAAAATCACACAGGATATATATCAGGCATATAGTCAAAACACAACATGATCATGCTTAAAATTTAAAACATAATATCTATATAAATCTAGGGAAAAACAGTCATGTGCACATGCTAGATTCGTTTAAAACGGAAAACAATAATATACAATCATATAGAACACAAGGAACACACCTCAAAATGGGAAAAAAACAGACATGTGGTCTACTGGGCATTCGAGCCTCGCTTTGCAGCAGTACTGGACCCTATAGATACAAGATAAAATTTATTTTAATACCGGAGTTTAAATACTGAATTGTTTATTAACTGAGTTTTAAATACATATGAGTCACTATCGGATCTCGGGATCGATCAAAACGGGAGGAGCTGGGCTGGTACGCGATCGAGGGGACTATGAGATCCTAAAATTAATCAGATATCAAGATTAGACCTTAATTTAAACACTAGACTTAACTTAGAAGGAAAGTTTGACTTGAAACTTTAAAGTCCAATTTGGAGGCTTTCAGGTTTGAATTTTGAGAAACGAACTTCACGGATAGAATTAAGACATCGAAAAACATAAAATAAGGGGTTTTGAAAATTTTGACTCTTTGGGTCAAAGTCAACGCTGACGTCAACAACCACGTCAGCAGTCTACGTTGACGTCATTGGTCAATGGGTCAGGTTAGTCAACGGGTGACTTGGGTTGACCGGTTTGGTCTTGGTTAGACTGGTTCGATCTACTTCAGGATCAGTTCTGATCGGTTTGACTCGGGTTAGACCGGGTTGGACCGATTCGGACCGGTCGGCTCCTGGTCACCATCCAGGGTGGTCGAAAATCGCTCCCAGCGTCGCGTGAAGGCTACGCGCGGCCCAAAAACGATCGAAAAACACTTTGAAGGCCGGATTCTTCACAGATTCAACCCATAACCCTCGATTTCAGACCAAACATTTAAGAAAACACATTCAAAAATGGGTTAAACTTACCTTTTTATTTCAAAAACCGAAACCTCCGACGAAAGCCTCGCCGACTGCTAACGAAAACAACTACAAGGGGGGGTTGTTCTCCCTTCAACAATGAGCACGGCGAGGTGGTCGACGCGCCTGAAAAACGTCTATCGGAGGCTGAAATGGGAGGATTCCAAAAGGTTTAAAACCCTAGGTCCGTTGAAGCTTCGAAGTTTGATTCACGACGATTGCAGCGACGATTTGGCGCGTCGGTTGAGGGATTCTGATCGGTGATCGGTAATGAACCCAACGGTAGGGGCAGTGAATGTCACGGACGGTCGGTGATGGAGATCGAAACTAAGGTCATGTGAGGGGAAGAAGAGTCTCGAATATGGATATAGTTTCCAGAAAATATCTGATATGGGTTTCTAACATGGTATGTGGGTCTAATATATTTCGAATATTATTATTATTATTATTAACTCACCGAAATTGGTTCAGAATAAGAATGGGATGAGAAATTTTAGTTCACAAGAGCTTGCTAGCTCAAGTGGTTGGGTGACTAGCTAACAACCATGAGATTGTGGGTTTAACACCCCACAACCACACTTTCCTATCTTTTTTTGTATCTCATTTTAAAGGTGTTACAACTTTCCTCCCCCTAAAAGAAATTTCGTCCTCGAAATTTACCTGAACTAAACAGATGCGGGAACTGTTCGCTCATAGAATCCTCGATCTCCCAGGTGGCCTCTGAAGGGCTACGATTTTTCCATTGAACTTTAACCATAAGGATACGTCTCCTTCTTAGAACTCTCTCCTCAAACTCTAAGATCTAAACAGGCTCCTCCTCATAGGATAAGTCTGGTCGTAGCTCAATATCCTGAACCTGAATAATGTGACTCGGGTTTTGATGGTATTGTCTCAACATAGATACATTAAATACATCATGAATACAACTAAGCTTAGGAGGTAACTCAAGCTGATATGCAACAGGCCCAACTCTTTTCAGGATACAGTATGGTCTGATATATCTCGGGCTCAACTTGCCCTTATGCCCAAATCTCAGAACTTTCTTCCATGGAGAGACTTTTAAGAAAACCTAGTCACCAACCTCAAACTCGATATCCTTTCTCCTCCGATCAGCATAACATTTCTGTCTATCAAAAGCTTACTTCAGGCGATCTCGGATCAATCTGACAGTCTTCTCAGTTTCCTGGATCAACTTGGGACCCAAAGTCTTCCGATCATACAACTCAGTCCAACAGATAGGAGTGCGACACTTACGACCATACAAGGCCTCATAAGGTGCCATACGAATGCTAGCTTGATAACTGTTATTATATGCAAACTTTGCCAAAGGCAAGAAATCTTCCCAACTGCCTCGAAAATCTACTACACAACCTCGTAACATATCCTCCAGGATCTGTATCACTCTCTTAGGTTGACCATCTATCTAGGGATGAAAGGATGTACTGAAATTCAGACGAGCACCCAAAGAAGAGAGTAAAGCTATCCAAAAACAGGAAGTAAACCTCAGATCTCGGTCAGAAATGGTAGATAAAGGCAGTCCGTGTAGTCTGACAATCTCAGAAATATACAGTATAGCTAGCTTCTCTAGAGAATAAGTGATCTGGACAGGAATAAAGTGAGCTTACTTCGTAAGTCTATCAACCACAACCCAGACATAATACTTTCTAGACGGGGTCAAAGGTAGACCGGTAACAAAGTCCATCGTGATTCGTTCCCATTTTCATTCGGGAATCTTGATAGGCTGTAAAAGACCAAAAGGATGTTGATTTTCTACTTTCACCTTCTGACAAGTCAGACATCTAGATACATAGTCTGAGATGTCCTTTTTCATTCCTACCCAATGATATCTTTGTTTCAGATTCTGGTACATTTTATCCCCTCCAGGATGCATAACATAAGGACTACTATGAGCCTCTCTGAGAATGGTCTGTCTCAACTCGGTATCGTTGGGTACACAGTACCGACCAATAAAATAAAGAACTTCATCCCGATCAAAAGAATAAACAGAAGTGGATCCTTGCTCAACTTGCTGTATAACAGGATGTAAAGGTTCATCTAGACGATGCTTGGCCTTAATCTTCTCGGCCAAGATCGGTTTAACTTGTAACTCAACCAATAGGCTACCATCATCATAAATGCTCATCCTGGAAAACAATGATCTTAGGTCTGATATGGTCTTTCGACTCAAGGCATCAACCATAACATTGGCTTTTCCTGGGTGATACTCAATTTCACAGTCATAGTCATTAAGAAGCTCTAACCAACAACGTTGTCTCAGATTAAGCTCTTTCTGGGTAGGAAGTACTTTAGGCTCTTATGATCGGTAAAAATATAACATTTCTCTCCATAGAGATAATGTCTCCAGATTTTCAGAGCAAAAACCACTGCTACAAGCTCAAGATCATGGGTGGGATAATTATACTCATGTGGTCTCAACTGGCGTGACGCATAAGCGATCACCTTACCATCCTGCATCAAAACACAACCAAGACTAGAATGCGAATCATCACTATAAACTGTAAAGTCCTTTCTTGACTCTGATTGTATCAAAATTGGAGCTCGAGTCAAGTCTATCTTCAATTGGTCAAAACTAGACTGTTGGACATCAATCCAAACATACAAAACATTCTTCCTTAAAAGCTTCATCATAGGGGCGACAATGATGGAAAAACCCTTGACAAAGTGTTGATAATACCCAGCTAAACCCATAAAACTACGGATCTCAAACACGTTCCTAGGAGGCTTCCAACTAGTGATTGCATCAATTTTACTCGGGTCCACCTAGATACCTTTAGATGAAACAACATGCCCCAGAAAAGTCACCTCACTAAGCCAAAATTCACACTTACTTAGCTTGGCATACAATCGATGCTCCCTGAGAGTCTGCAACACAACTCTCAGATGCCCCACATGTTCGTCCTCAGAGTGAGAGTAAACCAGAATATCATCAATAAAAACCACCACAAACTGGTCTAGGTAGGGTCGGAAGATAAAGTTCATCAAATCCATAAAAGCTACAAGGGAATTAGTCAACCTAAAAGGCATCACTAAGAACTCATGGTGACCATACCTAGTGCGGATAGCAATCTTAGCAACATCGAAGCCCTTAATCTTTAACTGGTTGATAAGTGCTTAATTCACTATCACTTTTTACACCTTTCATGGACAATAATCACTTAATCTACACCTACTTGGACTAAAGCATGTACTTAATGTAAGATATTTAGCTATTTTGCTTTTGCTACTTATAAAGATGATATTTATAGAAAATGCAAGCTTTACAGCACCTTTGTGCATTTGCAGGAAGATCAGATGCCGTGACAGAGATTGATGTCGAGGCAGGACCTGCGGCTGCGGTAGTGCCTGGTGAACAAGTACTGATATGGTAGGCGATCTGAAGAGAAAAATGAGGAGGACGTTTCTGGACAAGCAGCACAAGGATCGGAGCTGGGAAGCGCATAGAAGGTCAAAGTCAAAGGCCATGCGGGAAAAGAATCCTTGTAGGAATAAACTTGGAAATAAAACAAATATTTTATTTATGTACTTGACTTGTGTTTTACTCCAAGTTGTATTCCTACTTAGGAAAGGTTTGCCCTAGGCCAAGCCTATATAAACCATAGCCGCCCAAGGAGAAGAATACACATCATATACTAAAGAGCCGAATTAGAGATTTCATCTTAGAATTTAGTGTTTTCTTTTTTTCTCGTTATGTTCTAATTTCTTTTAGGCTTAGGTGAAAGTTGTAGAGTATTTGTGAGAAGAGATTGAACTTTGTTTTCTTGTTTCAATGCAATAAAATATCAAGATTTGCTTATTGTTTGCCATTCATTGTTCTTGCATTCAAGCTCGAGAGAGAAGTTTGTGAGAGACATATTTATCTAATATCGGGAGAGTTAGATTCACGATAGGAATAAGTACGGTATTTTTCTATTCGGAAAATACTAACTCAGCGTAGGGATAGGTTAGAGTTTCAGCGGCTAAAAGAAGTGTGGGATTGGTTGGTGATTATAATTGATTCACGCCGGGAGGTATCATCAAGGATTAATCATCAACAACACTTCAACTTAGGGATAAGCGGAGTCATCAAAGGACACTTTGCCGAATCTTGGTAAAGTCTACCCAAGAGCAAGGGATTGTCGCGGCGGACGAACATCATCACTGTCGAGGCAGTAAAACTGCAGTGTTGCCGAGGCAGTGTTGTGTGATTGCATTAGACAGAGACAAGTCAATTGAATCCACAATACAACACAACCGGATCCTGGTCACCTTCTTATTCTGATTATTTTCTCATTATTTAGTTTGTTTTATTATTCAAGTTATTTAGTTTATTCCAACCCAACTCATCTGTGTTTTTATTTTATTTCTTTTACAGAGCAAGAAGACAAAAGAAGGCATATTAAGTAGACCAATCCCTGTGGAGACGATATTCGATAATACTTATTACTTTATTACTTGCGACGTGTACACTTGCACTAATTGCGCATTTTTTACACGCAACAAGTTTTTGGCGCCGTTACCGGGGATTGATAATTAAATTTCGTTTTCTTTATTTTCTTTCTTTTAGTTATTTTTATTTTTATTTTTATTTACTTTGGTTTTTATTGGTGTATGACCAGGGTAAACCCAAGCAATCCTTTGTACGATTTAGACCCAGAGATTAAACGTACACGACAAAGGTTGAGAAGACAAATCCGTGAAGTTATGGCAGATAATCCAACTGAACAGAACTTACCTGCCGGCAATGGAGGCCTTCCGCCGCCACCACTGCCGTGATAGCTCACTGTCAGAGATTTCCTGGAAGAGGATTTGAATGGGTTAAATCCTGGAGTTGTCACACCAGAAACCGAAGCAACCCACTTTGAACTGAAACCCGTCATGTTCAATATGCTCAATACTATTGGACAGTTTGGTGGGTCTTTAACAGAAGATGCCAGGCAACATCTCAAGTCATTCATGGAGATCTGTAATTCATTCAAAATCCAAGGAGTCCATGAAGATGTTTTGAGACTGAAATTATTTCCCTATTCACTGAGGGATAAGGCAAAAACCTGGTTAAATAGCATTCCAGCAGGATCTATTGGATCTTGGAGTGAACTTTTTCGTGATTTCATTACACGTTTTAATCCTACTAATCTATATGATCGTATACATAATGAAAATACCTCTTTTCGGCAGGCAGATGATGAACCAATGTATGAGGCATGGGAGCGCTATAGGGAGCTACTGCACAAGTGTCCTTTACATGGATTTCCATTGTGGACACAAGTGACCATGTTTTACAATGCTACCAATGCCCCAACAAGGACGATGTTAGATGCCTCTGCCAATGAAACACTCCTTGACAAAGCTCCGGATGAAGCTATAGATATTTTGAACAAACTCGCAAAGAATGACTTTCAATTCCCTACATCTAGGCGAGGAGGAGTAAGACGCCAAACTACAGTGAATGAGTTGGAAACATCCAATTCAGTGCCAACACAATTGGCCTCTCTTACTAAGATGGTTCAAAACATGCAAATGCAACATAATAACCATGAGGTTAAGGCAATAGATTCTTTCTGTAATTTATGTGGAGGAAACCATGGCTCTCCTGAATGTATGCAAAATCAAGAATCCAGCCTTTATGTTGGAAACTACAATCGGAACAATATGATGTCCAACACATACAACCCATCATGGAAAAGGCATCCCAACTTCTCATGGAGTAATCCCAACAATGCTCTGAATCCAATTACTCAACCCCCAGGTTTCCAGCAACCAATGCAAATGCAACATCTACCGCAGCAACAGGTACAACAATCATTGCCGCAGCAGCAGATGCATCAGTAGCAACCCACAAATTCACTAGAAAACTCTCTTAAGGCATTTATGATGAAAACATAATCTTACATGGAAGAGAATAGTAACTTCATTAAAAGAACTGATGCATTCATAAATCGAACTGAGATGAGGTTGCAAAATCAAGAGGCAACAATTAAATCACTAAAAACTCAGGTTGGGCAGTTTGCTTAGAATCTGAACACTAGACTACAAGGAGGATTACCCAGCAATATTGAAGTTGCTAAGGGAATGGGTCATGAGCAATGTAAGACAATTACTACTAGGAGTGACCTACAACTTAAGGAGATGTTAGGAAACTCAGCAGACAAAGTCCCACTAGTGGAACAAGAAGAAAAAGATAAAGAGGACTTGGATGCTGAACTAAGTGATCATGCCACAGCAATCCCAAAAAAAACACTACCTCAGCAGAAAAATCGGCAGTCCCTAGACAAGTGTCTGAGACAGCAGGAAAACCAGTGGTGCCAGGAATTAAATTCCGGACCAATGAGACAATAGAGGAGATGCGACAACCACCACCTTTCCCACAAAGGTTGAAAAGGCATAAACAGGACTATCAATTTAAAAAATTCTTAGACATCTTGAAGCAAGTCCACATTAACTTGCCATTTGTTGAGGCAATAGAACAAATGCCGAATTATGCTAAATTCTTAAAAGACATTGTGTCTAAAAGAAAAAGGCTTGGTGAGTTTGAAACAGTGGCTGCAACTGAAGGATGCATGGTAATGCTTCATAATCGCATTCCTCCTAAATTGAAGGATCCTGGATGTTTTACTATACCTTGTGCGATAGGAAACCACTATGAAAGAAAGGCCTTATGTGACCTTGGAGCAAGTATAAATTTGATGCCAAAATCTATCTTCCAAAAGCTTGGAATAGGAAGGGCAAAACCTACAACCGTGATGCTCCAATTGGCGGATAGATCATATGTGCAACCTGAAGGAAAGATCGAGGACATATTGGTAAGGGTGGATAAATTTATTTTTCCAGCTGACTTTTTTGTTCTTGATTGTGAAGCAGATGACAATGCACCGATCATCTTGGGCCGACCTTTTCTAGCCACTGGACGCACTCTTATAGATGTGGAAAAAGGAGAATTGACAATGAGGGTTAACGACCAGCAAGTCAAACTCAATGCTTTCCATAATTTGAAAAGACATGATGATCCAGAGGAGTGCAAGGTTATCCACACGACTGATGCAGGCAGAAAAATATCCAGTCTCAGCAACCACTGCCTCGACAGTAAGCTCGGCAATACAGTTAATGATTGTTACAGCAGAGTCTTGGATAGTGTTTAAACACCAGAGGTGGAGGAAGCTAATTGGAAAACACACCTTCCAGGCAAACTCAAGGCCATATGTTCAAACCCACATGGTGAAGTAACAATCAGATCACAAAGGGATGGGCATGATTTCGAAGTGAATGGCCAACGATTGAAGCATGATTCTGGCCAACATGATTTGAGAAATATAGAGACCATCACTTTAGGAGATGCACTCGTATGCACTCCTCCCGTGACATAATCTTTTTACCTTCTCTTTTTTTTGTTTTAGTTTTAGTTTAGAGTTAATCTTTTTATTTTTGCTTCTTTTTAATTTAATTTTTGTTTGGTGTTTATTTTTAAGACAATAAGCAAAAATGAAGGAGAAGTAGTCATAACACAGAAAATCTGCTGTCGTGGTAGTGCAATGGACACCACCTACACGAGTTCATCCGCCCTGACAAGACAAAACTCAACCATCACCAGCAACGGAATCAAAAATGAAACAATCAACAACAAGGACTCGAAAACTGATAGTCACTAGCAGTTCTTCAGAGTCTATTTAATTTTTAAATCTTTATGCTGATTTTATATCTTTACTTGTTCTTTTTCATATTCTGTTTCCTACTGTGTGCCATGATCATAAGCATTGAGGACAATGCTTGGTTCGAGTTTGGGGGTGTAGGTTCACTGCCGAGGCAATTCACTGCCGCAGCCTTGCCATGAAAGAAAGTATTTAAGTTGTTTTTCAAAATTTCTTTTTATGTCCACCACCTTACTTGAAATATTGCCCACACTTTTGCATTGTTCTACATCAGTATTACCTTAGTTTATTCTTTTGAGGCTATAGAAATCTTTATCCTTACCATGGTTAGGTCCTGTTTAGAAGGCTTAACTTTAGGATACTTAAGGAAGAAAACTTAGAAGCTTGCTATAAGATTGATCATAAAAACACTTTTGGGAATTGTTGGATTATAGGAATTCTTTTAATGAACTTACGTGATAAAGACTTAGATTTTTGGAAATGTTGACTAGAGATGCCTATCACCGGCTCTAGGAATCACTCTTCTTCATGCTAGAGGTGCCCGAAATTGGCTCTAGTATGATAAAAAAATATATAAAAAAAAAAGAGAAAGAAGGAAATCTTGACGAGAAAACACAATCCTTGAGGTGCCTGAAATTAGCTCAAGTAATTGGTGTTTTAAGAAGAGAACATTAATTCCAAGTCTACTTGTCTTGAACTTAGAGTTGTCTAAGAAAGCCTTTAATCAAACTTGTCTACAAAAACGCACACACTCACAAAATCTTATAGCTTGATTCTGAGTAAGTCCATGAGTAACCGAAAGGTTAAGGCTTAAGAATAGGCATAGTTATGGTGGGAGAATAGATGAAAACGTAAGACCAAAAGAGAATAAGGTTTGGCAATTTGATGGTTTGCATTGCTTAAGGACAAGCAATATTTCGAGCTTGGGGGTGTGATAAGTGCTTAATTCACTATCACTTTTTACACCTTTCATGGACAATAATCACTTAATCTACACCTACTTGGACTAAAGCATGTACTTAATGTGAGATATTTAGATATTTTGCTTTTGCGACTTATAAAGATGATATTTATAGAAAATGCAAGCTTTACGACACCTTTGTGCATTTGTAGGAAGATCAGATGCCGCAGCAGAGATTGATGCCGAGGCAAGACCTACGGCCGCGGCAGTACTTGGTGAACAAGTACTGATATGGTAGGCGATGTGAAGAGAAAAATGAGGTGGACGTTTCTGGACATGCAGCACAAGGATCGGAGTTGGGAAGCGCATGGAAGGTCAAAGTCAAGGGCCACGTGGGAAAAGAATCCTTGTAGGAATAAACTTTGAAATAAAACAAATATTTTATTTAGTACTTGACTTGTGTTTTACTCCAAGTTGTATTCCTACTTAGGAAAGGTTTGTGTAACCCCCTTAGCTCGGCCTAGATGGAACCGACACTAACTGGTTACACGGGGAATATCGAACCAAACCCGCAAAGGTCCGATTCGATAAACAACCCTGAAAATCGATATTATTTTTTTTACTAGATGCACAATTAAATTCCTACGTGTGACGGGTTCATACAAAACAAGAATGATAACATTCGGTTCTCAAACGACCATCCAATTAGTACATGCGTAACTAAAGGACTAAAACGTGATATTTTTAATTCGAACATCAAACCAGAAATTCAATCTTCCAAAGATCAATTAAACATGCATAGCATACTCACAATAAAACTCAGATCAATCGGAGCATTACAACATCATTAATTTCATGTTTCATTAATTAGGGACCTAAATGTAAAACACGTAAAATCTAAGTACTACATCCGACTTTAATTAACCAATATGAAATTAAGTTAACATCATGCATCACGGTGATATTTCATCTCAAAAAGATATTCATAGCATCCCTACTCGAATACAAGAAGACAACGACAACACAAGAAATTCCAACACTTAAAATTCTTCATTTTTGGTCATGGGTATCGATACCCTCAAGCATGGTATCGATACCATGACGAGGCTGTGGCTAAATAAGCCTTCGAAAGCCAAGGGTATCGATACATCCCTGGGTGGTATCGATACCTTGGTGTCTAGAGAGCTAATGGCATCGAACCATGGTTCGATGTCTCCCTTTTTAAGCCTTGGGGTATCGATACCACAATAGGGTGTTTCGATACCCCTGGGTGCAGATCACATATTTGAGCAATTTTAGGTTGGTTTAACTCCATCCAAACATATCCATTGATCATCCCTAACTATATGCATAATTCCTAAGCATAAAGAACAATTTAAAGCACACAATTACCAACGTCAAAGACCCCAAAATTATCTATAGGCATGTTTCCTATGTTATGATTAAAAACAAGAACATTCATGCATGTACATGCTTCAAACAATCCAAGACAATACCGTAATCCATCAAACAACAATCAAGGCAATATAAGGTCTTACTACAAGTCTTTAACTAAGCAAGACATCCACTCTCCTATGGGATTGGTTTACACATTGCCAAGCCCTCTTATTTGTCAAATCATACCAAAAATGTGAAGTCTCTTCCCCTTGGTCCTCTTGCTCCGTAGGTAGCCTCAAATGTCCTTATTTTTCTACAAAGATGAAAAGAGAGCTTAAGCACAACATGCTTAGTGATCATCTATGCATCATTTAAAAACCATATTAAAAACATAACTTGTAATACCTTTCTAAAACCAAGCATGCTTAACAAATCATGTTCATTTTCATAATACCAAAAATCCTTCCTTGAGTATGCATGGCATTATCAATTCATTTCATAAATAATGCACAATGTTCCAAATTATTCCATGTATGTATATTGGCTTTCTAGTGATCACTTAATGTGAACCTTAAGTTCACCAATACAAGGATCCATTGATTAGAGACCTTTAGTCTCATCATGACACAAAGTCATCATTGACATGACACGAAGTCACCATTGACATGACATAAAGTCACCATTATTAGCTCTACCACGTACGGTTGGACACATAGTCACCCTTGTTATGTGTAGGCGGCTCTACCACGCACGGTTGGACACAAAATCACCCTTGTTACGTGTAGGCATTTTTCCTTTATTTCCATAATATTTATAGTGCACTCAATCCTAATGACATGTCATTTGTATTCGAATATAAAGTTAGTGTCAATAAGCCAATATCAATTCCAAATATACATGTTAATTTGCTGCTCAAATTGCATCCATAATGTGTTCAACAAATGAACCAAAAGTCATGCCCAATGGCACCATCATATGTAAGGCAAATAACCACACCATATTCCACTTCATTTTTCATGTTTCCATAAACCATTGATGTCTTTATAAGCCATGCATTTCCTGCAATTAACAAATGCATGCATCATTTCAAAATCATACTTATGCATTTCCAAAATCTCTTTAAATCATTATCATAAATGTCGTTACCGAAAATAGCCGAAACTCACAATATTGCATAAAAATCATTTACTTTACTTACTCTTGAACTATGGAAAGTTTTCACACTATTCCATAGCTCCCAAAATAGAACTGAATCTTTGCGAAACACTTTTAATCCGAAATTACTCACCGACAAGCGAAACGAGCCCTCGCCGACGCTCCGACGGCAACGCCAATGCACCAGCCACTTACGGACCTTCTTGCACTTCCTCTACAACATTAAAAACAAAGCATATTCACATCATAACATGCTCAAAACAACAACCACATTAAAACTCCACAAAACTATCGAAAATCTTGTCGAAAAGACCGAAAACTAAGCCGAAAATTATCCGAAACAACATCAGCCCTTAACCTTATGAATCTAACATCTAATCCACCTCAATTATGAACTAAAAACACTTCCAAACCATCCTTATACCTCCAGCAAGAGCAGAACACTTAAAACAGCCCCTAAAATAACCAAAAACCACCTTAAAACACCACCGATTGCATTATTCCGGGATTAATTTGATGTTAAATCATTTCAAGACTCAATCAATCATTTAATCGACTTAATATCATAATTAAATCATCCTAAATCCAGCATCAATTGAGATCTCAAAAGATTTCACAAAAACCTTCACAAAATTCATAGATCTTGAATTAGAAACACAAAATTAAATATCAATTGTTAACTAGCAAGCCAATACTTGGGAACTTCAATAAATAACCTTAGAAAAAGATTAGAAATCAGAATTTTACCTTTGAGATTAACTCCACCAAAAAGATGAGAAATCCTCTCTTGATTTCCTTGATTTTGCAAAATTGATGAGTAGGTTTTGTAGAGAATGAAAAGATGAGTAAAATGAAATAAATCTTGTTGAAAATGAATAAGAAATCAACAAGTAATTGAAGAAATTTGAAGAAGAAGATGGAGAGAAAATGGAGAGAAAGTTTGAGAGAAAAGATGAGAAAATGAGAAGTTACAAAAGAAAATGAAAATAAGCTTTTTATTAAAATTAATTAAAACAAATTTGGTGGATAATCTTTAATTAAAAATAAATTGGGTTAATGGCCCTCTAAGGATTCTAAGTATGGCTTACTTTTCAATTTAGTCACCAAAAATCTTAATTTCCAAAAATCACCAATTAAATCCCTAAACTTTTCCAAAAATTATAATTTAGTCACTAGTACAAAACTAAGCCTAATTAAAAATCAAATTAAGGCTCAATAATATTCCTTTAACTTTAAAACACCATTTTAATATTTTTAAACCTTTCAAAAAAATTATTACTTTTCTGATTAAATTATTATTTATTTTAATTTTCCCAAAATTAATGAACCGAAGAATCCGATCCGACTCAAATCGAATCCCCCAAACTAACACTCAAACTACTAACCCCAAAACCGGGATGTTACAGTTTGCCCTAGGCCAAGCCTATATAAACCATAGCCGCCCAAGGAGAAGAATACACATCATATACTAGAGAGCCGAATTAGAGAGTTCATCTTAGAATTTAGAGTTTTCTTTGTTTCTCGTTATGTTCTAATTTCTTTTAGGCTTAGGTGAAAGTTGTAGAGTATTTGTGAGAAGAGATTGAACTTTGTTTTCTTGTTTCAATGCAATAAAATATCAAGATTTGCTTATTGTTTGCCATTCATTGTTCTTGCATTCAAGCTCGGGAGAGAAGTTTGTGAGAGACATATTTATCCAATATCGGGAGAGTTAGATTCACGAAAGGAATAAGTACGGTATTTTTCTATTCAGAAAATACTAACTCAACCTAAGGATAGATTAGAGTTTCAGCGGCTAAAAGAAGTGTGGGATTGGTTGGTGATTATAATTGATTCACGCCGGGAGGTATTATCAAGGATTAATCATCAACAACACTTAGACTTAGGGATAAGCGGAGTCATCAAAGGACACTTTACCGAATCTTGGTAAAGTCTACCCAAGAGCAAGGGATTGTCGCGGCGGACGAACATCATCACTGTCGAGGCAGTAAAACTACAGTGCTGCCGAGGCAGTGTTGTGTGATTGCATTAGACAGAGACAAGTTAATTGAATCCACAATACAACACAACGGGATCCTGGCCACCTTCTTATTCTGATTATTTTCTCATTATTTAGTTTGTTTTATTATTCAAGTTATTTAGTTTACTCCAACCCAAATCATCTGTGTTTTTATTTTATTTCTTTTACATAGCAAGAAGACAAAAGAAGACATATTAAGTAGATCAATCCCTGTGGAGACGATATTCGATAATACTTATCACTTTATTACTTGCGACGTGTACACTTGCACTAATTGCGCACTTTTTACTGGTAATACCTAGATCGAAGATCAATCTTTGATAAAATTATGGCTCCCCGAAACTGATCAAACAGGTCATCAATCCTGGGTAAAGAATATTTGTTTTTCAAGGTATCTTATTTAGCTTTCGGTAGTCGATGCACAACCGGAGGGATCTATCTTTCTTTTTAACAAAGAGAACTGGAGCTCCCCAAAGTGAAGAGCTAGGTTGGATGAACCCTCTGTCAAACAGTTCCTTTAGCTCCCCAAAGTGAAGAGCCAGGATACGTCTCAATCTCAAACTCAACCTCCCTGTCTAGAGGGAGATCAAGCAACTCTTTTGGAAAAACATCGGGAAACTCACTCACAGTGCGAATTTCTTCGATCTTAGATAGTGACCTTTTTGTTTTAAGGAAATAGGCAATAAAGGTCTCATATCCCTTCTGGATCATCCTGACAGCAGACAAAACCGATACCATATTGGACAGATAACCTCTTCGTTCACCAACCAATACTACAGACCATCCATTTGGAGTCTTTAAAGTGGCCCTTTTGGCCTCACAGTCCAGACTAACACGATGCTTGGTTAACCAGTCCATTCCCAGAATTAGATCGAACTCCTTTAAAGGAAGTTCCATAAGATCCTCCAGAAACACTTACCCTTCCACAACAAGAGGACATCTCCTGAACACCTTATTCAAATATAAAGATTGCCCCATTGGGCTCATAAAAGTAACAACACTCTTGATGTCCTCAACTGAGATCGAAAGGTCTCCAGATACTAACTTGGATATATGAGAGTGAGTGGAGCCATTGTAAAACAAAGCAAAGTACGGGACATAAAAGATGGTAAAAGTACCTGCGATAACATCTAGCTCATCACGGTCATCCTGACGTCTGGTGGCATATACAAGTGCTGGCTATCAAGCCTCAAAAACAGATGGCCCACCACCCTGTTGGCCTCGACCTCTAGTATCGGATCTAACAGCAGACCCAAAAGCTCTACCCTGAAAACGTCCTGAAGCGGGTGTCTAAACGGATGCCTACAATCTAGAAGGAGTCTGAGAGCGCACAGGGGTCTGAGTTGATGGTCGAATGACAGAAGGTGGATGAGGGCAATCCCTCAGAAAATGTTCGGAAGATCCACAACGGAAACAAGCTCCAACTTTTTCCTACACTCGCCCCTATACAGGTTGCCACAATAATCACACGCTGGTATAGATGGGAACCCAGAAGAACCACCCCAACTAACAGTAGAGTCATACAGTGTCGCGGGCCGATGATAGGAACCACCTCTCTGACTCGGTGCAGAACGAGCCCTCTTATCAAGGCGACTATAAGACTCACCATGACTGACGTGTCCCCCAAATCGACTACGATCCTTCTTGCAGTCCCTATCTCTACCCCGATCTCTAATAATCTGGCTATCAGAAAGCTTCTCCAAATCCTCAATAGTATTTTCCCGGTTCACCAGATCCTTAAATATCACATCATGATGCGTTGCTACTCGGTCTCGGATACCAATGCGGAGACCCTCTAGAAACTTATCGCACTTATCTTTCTCTGTGGACACTAACCCAGTACCATACCTCATCAGATCCAGAAACTGAAGCTCATACTCGGCCACTGTCAAGGTACCCTGTACTAAGTCCTTAAAGGCCTGACGCCTTTCTCTTAGATATCGATCACCCAAGGAACGATTCTTGAATCGTTCCTTGAAAAAGTCCCAGGTCAGCCTGCTGGAGGATACATTACTCACCACAGACTCCCACCAGATGTGGGCATTACCATCAAGCATAGACACAACTCCTAAATATCTCTTAGCTGACTCCAAACCCAGTTGATCCATATGCCTCTTGGTATCATAAAACTATGTCTCAGCTTCTGAAGGTGCACTAGTCAAGGATCTAGAAAAGGTTCTCACTCTATTAGCGATCAAGGTCTGAGAGATAAGAGTATCTAGCATAGCACCCAAAGCTCTAACGACTCCTTGTATCAACTGAAGGAATTATCTACTAAGGGTATCATCTATCAGTGTAGCAGCAGGCTCGGTGCTCAGTGTTGATGCCCCTCTAACCGGGGTAGACATATCTATGCCCGCAGTAAGCTGAGGGTCGGGGGTATGGTGGTACTAGCAGGAATAGGAGGGTCTGGAGGAATGATAGGTGGAGAATCTCTAATAGACTCTTCTATAGGGTCAACAAAACTGGTCGCTCGACCCCGTCCTGGGCTGGATCAGCGAGCTCTACGGGCACTCATGTGACTCAGGAAATCTACAAAGATAAAGTTCATGAGATTAGAATTGGCATTGGAGCATCATACACAATACGAAAAATAGTGGCATGGTCTTACAGATATCAACTCATAATAGTTTAACAGAAAACATTTTATTTAGGACCCATCACGGTTCGAGATTCATAAAACCAAAGCTCTGATACCAACCAAATCTAACCCCCTAGACCAGCCTATGCGGAAAACCCGACCTAGAGTGATCACATTTTTTTCAAATATAATACAAGTCTCAAGAAAAATCAAAATAACCTGTAATAACAATAGATCAACTTTCAAACATATATCAGATTCAAAATATAATCAAAATGATCTATAAAGGTAATAGTTCCATCATAATCATTGTTTCAAAAATAATCGATATGACATGTACCGAAAAATGTTCAATTTGGATAACATCATCTAAGACAAAATACATTATAAAACCGATAACCTTAAAATAAAGTACGTTTAAAATATTGTTCATAAAATAATTCACACATCAGTAACAAAATATAGGCATATGTCACCCTAAATGCAATTCGGAAGATTAAAACATTACATCAAATTATAACCAGAAAATATGTAGATCCTCCAAGTGCCAAATCCAGGATGCCTATCTACGGATATCTAAAAGGGGAAAGAAAACAGGTATGAACTATGAAGCCTGGTGTGTTCCAACAGTACATACAAAATACAGGTAAAATCAAATACACAGTAATATCAGAAAAACAGATCATGTATATGCATGATATGCTACCCTACAACCGAACTCCTGGATACGGTTCCCCAGAACAATATCTGATACATGCATTAACCTAATCGCGATAGGGTAAAGGTACTGGCCTAAGGAATTTCCTTAGGGAACAGGCGAAATTACCCTGGCTGTAGCACGGTAACTGATAACAAGCGGAATTACCCTAACCGAGGCTAGGAAACGTAAACAGGTGGAATTACTAGCCGGATCAAGGCTGAACCTCAGGCACTTCATATCATCCCAATCCTAGTACATATCAGTCATACAATGGTAACAGATTAATAACAGGAGCATCATGAATTAATCAGTTCAACGTGTATGTATCAAATCAGAAAAATCACACAAGATATATATCAGACATATAGTCAAAACACAATATGATCATGCTTAAAGTTCAAAACATAAAATCTATATAAATCCAGGGAAAAGCAGTCATGGGCACATGTTAGATTTGTTTAAAATGGAAAACAATAATATACATTCATATAGCACACAAGGAACACACCTCAAAATAGGCAAAAACAGACAGGTGGTCTACTAGGCGTTCGAGCCTCGCTCTGCAGCAGTACAGGACCCTACAGATACAAGATAAAATTTATTTTAATACCAGAGTTTAAATAATGGATTGTTTATTTACTGAGTTTTAAATACATACGAGTCACGATCAGATCTCGGGATTGGTCGAAACAGGAGGAGCAGGGCTGGGCTGGTACGCGATCGGAGGACTATGAAATCCTAAAATTAATCAGATATCAAGATTAGACCTTAATTTAAACCCTGGACTTAACTTAACTTAGAAGAAAAGTTTGATTCGAAACTTTAAAGTCCAATTTGGAGGCTTTTGGATTCGAATTTTGAGAAACAGATTTCACGGATGAACTCAAGACGTGAAAAACATAAAATAGGATTTTTTTTGAAAATTTTGACTTTTTGAGTCAAAGTCAACGCTGACGTCAGTAACCACGTCAGTAGTCAACGCTAACGTCATACTGATATCAGCAACCACGTCTGTAGCCTACGCTGACGTCATGCTGATGCCACTGGTCAACAGGTCAGGTTGGTCAACGGGTGATTCGGGTTGACCAGTTCGGTTCAAGATCGGTTCTAACAGGTTTGACTCGTGTTGGACCAGGTTGGACCGGTTCGGACCGGTCGGCTCCTGGCCATCATCCAGGGTAGCCGGAATTTGCTCTCAGTGGTGCGTGAAGGCCACGTATGGCCCAAAAACGATCAAAAAACACTCTTAAGGTCGGATTCTTCACAGATTCAACCTATAACACTCGATTTCAGACCAAACATTTAAGAAAACACATTCGAAAATGGGCTAAACTTACCTTTTTATTTCAAAAACCGAAACCTCCAACGAAGGCCTCACCGGCGGCGAACGAAGATGACGAAAAGTGGGGTTTTGTTCTCCCTTCAATGATGAGCACGACGAGGTGGTCGACGCGTTGGAACGACGTTGATTGAAGGCTGAAACAGGAGGATTCCAAAAGGGTTAAAACCCTAGGTCCGGCAAAGCTTCGAGCTTCGATCCACGGTGATTGCGGCGGCGATTTGGCACATCGGTTGAGGGGTTCTGACCGGTGATCGACGGTGAAACCAACGGCGGGGGCGATAAACGTCATGGACGATCGGTGACAGAGATCGAAACTGAGGTCGAGTGAGGGGAAGAGGAAGAGTCTCGAATATGGATATGGTTTCTAGAAAATATCTGATATGGGTTTCTAACATGGTATGTGGGTCTAATATATTTCGATTATTATTATTATTATTATTATTAACTCATCGAAACAGGTTCAGAATAAGAGTATGATGAGAAATTTTAGTTCACAAGAGCTTCCTAGCTCAAGTGATTGGGTGACTTGCTAACAGCCGTAAGATTGTGGGTTCAACAACCCACAACCACACTTTCTCATTATTTTTTTGTATTTCATTTTAAAGGTGTTACAATTCCTGTTCATGCGTATTTTGCCATAGTTTAGGATTGGATAAATTAAAGAATTAAAAACTTACATGAGTGATATTGTCACATGTAATGAGTAGTATGAAAACCTTGCTAAAGTTTTCGATTCGAAGAAAAATAATAATAAATAATACCTTACATTTTTTACGATTACAAAATTAAATAAATAAATTTCGTTGACAATACGGGCTACCATAGCTTACGTTTATATATATAAACTATTCTTTCACGGTTGGGTGTTCACTTAGTTCAATATCGACGTTGGTAGCTACATTAGTAGGTTATGGTGAGTGGAGTTGTATCTTTAACAGATGACAATGAGTCATCGTAATACTTATGAAGTATTGTGATTTGGTTCATATACATATTGCATTTGATTCAAGTAGAGCAGGTTGGTGGCATATTCATATGTTCTGGTTTTGGAAGAAAGGGAAAGGGAAATTAAGAGTTGGTAGATAATTAGGGTTCTGTCTTTTGTTTTCGAATGGTTTTGAAAATCCTTTTCATTTGTTTAAATTTCTATACACACAGAACGACGTGGTTTGACTCCTCGATCCAAGCGATGATCTGGGAATGACCTGCGAGTCTTAAAGGGTAAGTGTGCCATTTCCTTCGTCTCTCCTCTTTCTGTTTGTCTTCATGGTTTAATCTTAGTTATAGTCCTCCTTCGGTTTTCCTTGCTTTGTTTTTAAGCTTTTATTTTATTCCCTTTTCGCATGTATATTATTGATTCTTATTTATTACATATGGTTATATGTAACTGTTGTTTCATCTGTACTTTTTATTAAACTTGTACGTTGCATATGTAATACTTGTAAATGCCCTTATTTTATAGGTTGAATCTTAATGCCATGCTTTTGTTCATAAATTCGTTATTTTTAGGCCACTAGGTCGCTATTATTTAGTTTATGCTAGAATAGTTTTGTTTAGATTGTGTATATTTTGTAGGCTCATCCTTAGATAAGTATTTAACTTATTTATTTGTTACTATGTATATATATATACATCATAAATAGATGAACAAAAATTAGAGACAAAAGAGAGAGATTTGTATTATATTTGTTGAGTCGATCGATCTAGATAATTGGCCAAGAGGGGGGTGAATTGGCTATTTAAATTTTGTCGGTGATTTTCGATAAAAATTGGAAAATAAAGAACAAGAGATTTATAGTGGTTCAAGCTTCGGAACAAACTCTACATCCACTACCTTAGCTCCCACTAAGGATTTTGAAATCAATTCACTAATAGAATTCGACCTTTTTCTCGGTTCAAGGGATAACCGTTACAATTCGAATCAATTCTTCTACCCAAGAATTAATTCAACCTCACAAGATAAAAGATGAAATAAAGGCAAATTGAAATCTCTAACAAGATAGATAATTGCCCCAAATACAAACAAACTCTCCCCAAACTCAATTACAAAGGATTAAATTGAAGTACAAGAGATGGGAGACAACGCTAACACTACCCGATCAATGTTAGCAAGCCTTGCTTACACGCAACCTAGTGGCTAAACAAAGAAAGACAAGAGAAGGCAAAGGAATTTAAAGGAAAGCTTTTGTATTAAGCTTAAGAGAATGCTTACAAGTATGCTCAACTTCTCAGGTTGTGTATAAAATGAAGGGGGTGACCCTATTTATAGGTTCCCACCTCCCGAATGGACGACTAAGATCTATTTGATCCGACGGTTGATATGTTGCCTCCTAAAATATCTACTAGGATCTATATAATTCTAGAGATAACTACAACTATCTCTACATATCTACATCTATCGAAAGTGTTCTATAGAACTACAGGGTCTTCCGGAGTAGTCCTGGATAAGAATTTGATTTAATGCTTAATTGAAGCATGTAAACCTTATTATATGTTTAATGTCTAAATTGGTTAGACTTAGGGCTGCCTCACTAAGTACCTCATAAGTACTTACCACCATTTGTTTCCTCCTTCCCAAACAATAGGTTATCGAACCAAGGAGATAGATTGAGATCGATCGAGGGCAAGGACACCAAGCAAGCCAAGTATGGTATTTTGTAGCTTCGTTTAACTCCTAGCTTATGGTGGCATAGTGATCCCATTTTGATTAGTTCCATGCATTTGAATTTGGCTCATGTTTTGAATATGTTAGCTTTGATATTTGTAATTGGTATGTAAGCCTTCAGGCATGGTGAGCAAGTTAGGCAAGCCTTATATCTTTTGAGATTGGCTTATGGTTTGTATAAGTAGGTCTTGTGATATGCATGTGATATGTACACATTTGTCTTGACATGATAAACTTGAAATTAAGTAGGGCAACTTGTGAACTTTAGGGTCATGAAATGGATATGATAGTTGCCACAATGAAAGTGCATGGCATAAAGGTTAGCTTGTTTATACGATGGTATATTATAGTATGAATGGTCTAATGGTTAAAGACAATATAATTGATAAATGGTTACTTGTTGTCTAAACATGTTAGAATGGCCCCTTAAGGTATAGGGATGAAATGAGATTAAATTGGAGTCTTTTGGATAGTATTTAAGTGACTTAGAAGCTAGAAACTTGCCAATTCGAGCAGGGGTATCGACACCAATCCCATGCGTATCGATACCCCCTTGGCCTTAGCAACTTGGTTCGATACCAAGTTGTCCAGTGTAATCGCCGATTCGATACCTGTATCGATACCAAACCTTTTAGTGGGCTCCTCGATTTAGTACCCGTATCGAATCGGGTTACTCAGTCTTGGTCAACGAGTCAACTTATGTGACCCTTATCAGAGTGGCGCAGCAGAAGCGTGGTGGCCCATAACCCACAGGTCCCAGGATCGAAACCTGGCTCTGATACCAATAAAATTGTGACACCTTCGCCCCGGGTTAGGAGACTAGAGTATCGACCGAACTTATAAACTTGTAAATTAAACCGAAGGTTGTATTCGTTTTAATGACATTTCAATTCAAATACATGTTGTACCTAAAAAATTTAAGTGCAATTTAAAACTTTTTCTAATTTCAATTTACTCATTATTCGATTTTGAGCATATTTTATTTTTCAATTGTACTTCCCCTAATACTTGATGTCATTATTCGATCCTATCTTAATCTCAATTTGGGGCCTAATATAGGTTTTAATCTAACCTATGGAATCTCTAAAATATTATGTGAAACTTCCACATTTCAATCTCAAAGATTAAACCAAAAGTGGTTGGAGGTATCGATACTCCTATACAGAGGTATCGAAACAGGGGTATTGAACCCAAGTTCGATATGTGTTACATATGTTGACTCGTTAACCAAGGCTAAGTAACCTGATTCGATACAGGTATCGAATCGAGGAGCTCACTAGACAATTCAATATCGATACGTGTATTGAATCGACGATTACACTGGACAACTTGGTATCGAACCAAGTTGCTAAGGCCAAGGGGGTAATTAAGGTCTAAAATTTTGCATTAGAATACTCTCATGTACCTAGTTTATGTGAAAATTTACGGAACCTCAATCGGTGTTTTGTAGAGAAAGTTATAAGCTTTTCCGTAAGGGCTATCCGAGCATTCCCGAATCTGAACAGGTCTGATTTGAATAAAATCTGGTACTGATTGGGAAAGAATTAAAATGTGAGGTTAATTTTTACTTGTAGAGGATCTTTTTAGATTTCTAAAGAGGTAAAATGAGCTAAAATCAGATATGGGAGCTAGGAGATATGATGGATTCTTTAAAGGGTAGCAAAACTGTCCTTAATGAACAAATGTGAATGTTTGCATTTGTTAAGCCTATAATCACTTCAATTAAGTGACTTTGATAAGTCCTAATGAACTGCTATGTGAATATGGTTTGCTAGAGAATCCAATGGAAGAGGACATCAAAGAAGAAAGGCTCGAGCAAGCTAAAAAAAAGGGGCAAAGGGATCACCATCTACAATCCTTGAATTGCTTGGAACCATTGTGAGTGTGGCAAACTTTAGGGTTAGGACCTAGGTCCTAACCACCCTCTTTGTTTGTTTGATTTGTCATTAAATTGGACTAATCATATATTTGGTAAAAAGGGAAGGAGGATTAAATGTTAAATGACTTGTTTAATTCCATGATTATATACTAGATGGTTAAAACTAGCTTAGTACATTTGCATAGCTCGGAAATGTTGAGGTAAGTTATGGCATGCGGCTACGGATGTTAGGTATGTGAGTCATGCATGAGGCATGTTTATGATGATTTGATTTGATTCATTCGTTCGGTAACATGATATGTATGTCTTGATAATAGCATAATATATACTTTTGGTATGATAGCATGACATGAATGCTTTTGGTTTGATAGCATGATATATGCTTTTGGTATGATAACATGACATAATGCTTTTGTTGATAACATGTTATGAACATTGTTTATGATAAGGAACTTGGTGATTACAAATTGAAAGATAAAATGAATATGAAACTTTGATTGAGCCTTGGTCGATAGTTGGTCATAGGTAATACGTCATGCCTATGGTCTGAGCTCATTTGTTAGTACTTTGGTACTTTTGCCCAGTACTTCGGTACTTCTGTTTGGTACTATGGGTACCTTTGATTGATGGTTAGTCACCATTTATTAGATACCGTGGGTATCTTCTGTTAGTGCTTTCGTGGTACTTCTATTAGTGCCTTTGTGGTACTTCTGTCAGTGCCTTCGTGGTACTTCTGATGACTCGCTTACCTATCCTAACTATACCAAGGCATCATTTGAAACTAATCCGAAAGATTAAACTTAAGATATGGAAAGACCATTTGAATATGTATTTGCTTATGAAGCATTTGAATTCGATTATGTAGTTGCTAATGAAGCATTTGATATAGATTGTTGATATAAATAGCATCTGATTATGGAATTGCTAAAGAGCATTTGTTTGAATATGTGACTATAAGTAGCCTTTGATGTGATTTTGAATATGAAAGCTTTGAACATGGATATTAGCTAATGAGACATATGTGCTTAAACATGCTAGTTAGTACATGAGCATCTAGTTGTGAAATTGATTGTATGCTAGTGGCATAATAATTATGATACATGATAAGCATGATACATAAAATACATGATAAGCATGTTACATATGATACTTGATAAGCATGATATTTGTTGATTGCTATCCTTTGCATGATTGGTGATGATATGGATATGAATTTGATTTAATGCTTAATTGAAGCATGTAAACCTTGTTATATGTTTAATGTCTAAATTGGTTAGACTTAGGGCTGCCTCACTATGTACCTCATAAGTACTTACCATCGTTTGTTTCCTCCTTCCCAAACAATAGGTTATCGAACCAAGGAGATAGATTGAGATCGATCAAGGGCAAGGACACCAAGCAAGCCAAGTATGGTATTTTGTAGCTTCGTTTAACTCCTAGCTTATGCTGGCATGGTGATCCCATTTTGATTAGTTCCTTGCATTTGAATTTGGCTCATGTTTTGTATATGTTAGCTTTGATATTTGTAATTGGTATGTAAGCCTTAAGGCATGGTGAGCATGTTAGGAAAGCCTTATATCTTTTGAGATTGGCTTATGGTTTGTATAAGTAGGTCTTGTGATATGCATGTGATATGTAAGCATTTGTCTTGGCATGATAAACATGAAATTAAGTAGGGTAACTTGTGAACTGTAGGGTCATGACATGGATATGATAGTTTCCACAATGAAAGTGCATGGCATAAAGGTTAGCTTGTTTATAAGATGGTATATGATAGGATGAATGGTTTAATGGTTAAAGACAATATAATTGATAAATGGTTACTTGTTGTCTAAACATGTTAGAATGGGCCCTTAAGGTATAGGGATGAAATGAGACCAAATTGGAGTCTTTTGGATAGTATTTAAATGACTTAGAAGCTAGAAACATGCCAATTCGAGCAGGGGTATCGATACCAATCCCATGCGTATCGATACCCCCTTGGCCTTAGCAACTTGGTTCGATACCAAGTTGTCCAGTGTAATCGCCAATTCGATACCCGTATTGATACCAAACCTTTTAGTGGGCTCCTCGATTCCATACCCGTATCGAATCGGGTTACTCAGTCTTGGTCAACGAGTCAACTTATGTGACCCGTATCGAACTTGGGTTCGATACCCCTATTCCGATACCTCTATAATGGGGTATCGATACCTCCTAGCCATTTGGGTTCAAACTTTGGGATAAAAAGAAAATGATTTGGTTAATAAGAATATATTAAAGATCGCTAAACAATTTAAATATGATTAAAGGTTTTAATTTGAGTTCGATTGAGATTAAAGGTTGAGATCAAATATTAGGTGAATTATTATAGAAAATCAAGTATGTCCAAAATCAATAGGTGAATTGAATTGGAAATTTATAAATCGAAACATGTGTAAGGTTAGAAAAAGTTTTAAATTGACCTTGAATTTGAATAAGTACAACATGTATTTGAATTGAAATATGATTGACACGAATACAAGTTCAGTTTGTTAAAGGTTTATAAATCCGGTCGACGCTCCCGTCTCCTAAACCGGGGCGAGGGTGTCACAGTTTTATCCGAGCCTTCTAGGTCCTCCTGGGTGAGTCTAAACATGGGTAGAACGTCCCGAACCTTTCTAGAACCTTGTGGTATATGGTTGGTTGTCCTAGTCCTTTCTAGTGCCTTCCTTGGTGCTTAACTTGCTACAAAATGGCCCAATGTTGTCTAGAACCTCATATTGGACTTGTGGGAAACGAATAGGCCTTGCTAGGCCAATCTAGCATCTCCCTTGGAGCTTTCTAGCCTTGGTTCCGCCTAAGGGTGCTGGGTTTGTCTCGGTCCTCCTAGGTGAGTCGCGACATCCTCCCTTACCATGCTCGCGACGCCCTTGTCGCGCATACATCGATCTCCCAATTTTGGTTCCCGATTTGTCGAGTGCTTCCTAAAAGTCTTGGTTAGCTCTCTTGTTGGAAGAACCCTTGTGTTGGATGAGGCTTGGAATGCCCTTCCTTGGGCATCGGTTGAGGGTGCTCTCTTCTTTGCCCGGGTTTTCCTTCGTTTGGAAACCTTATGGCTCGTCGCTTTGCCCGAGTTGAATATGATCTCTTGATCCACCTTTCCCCTTAGTGGTGTATTTGGAGGTGCAACATTCTTAGACTCTGCATGCTCCTCCAATAGAAGTGATAAAGATTACTTTAGCATTTGACTTGGTGGCCCTAGTGGTTGGCACCATACAAGCTTGGTGACCTTCCTTGATGCACAAAGAGTTGGCATATGGCATCGGAATAGCTTTGAACCTGTCAAATATATCAATGCCTAGGACGAGCTTGTAGTCGTCCATCGAGGCTACTGTGTAGTCTAGGTGGCCAAACCATGTCCCTACATTGGTCTTGACCCCATGTGCGACGCCTTTGATGGGTAGTGCGGTAGAGTTAATTGCTTTGATGGTTCTTCCACCTTTTGTGGCTTTAAGACCGAACCTCTTTGCCTCATCAAGAGAAACAAAGTTATGGGACGCACCTGTGTCAAGCATGGCCCTTGATGCTTTCCTATTGATTGTGACGTCCACATATAACAACCCCTTGGCTTCGGTCTTCGGGGTGGATTGCATCACGTTTAGTAGTTGCATGGAACCCATTTGTGCATCGAGCTTAGACTCCTCAACATCACTATCTTCTCAATGCTTGGCTAGGAGAGAACTGAGAGCTTTTCGTTATGGGCATTCTCTAACCCAACGATCACCATCATAAATAAAACACTTACTTGGTGGTGATCTTTTGGTGCCTCAAGCTTCTTGGGATTTATCCTTGGCCTTTCCTTTCCATGAGGACGAGTCCTTGAGCTTGTTCGAGTGATCCTCATGGTGACCATCTTTACGAGGGCTCTTGTCTCTCCAACCCACGACTTGATTACTCTTCCCATCCTTCGGCTTAGATGTGGGCTCCTTGTGGCTAGAATATTCAATTAAGCTTTCAGCCACGGCTATGGCATCAACAAGGGTTTGCACTCTCCGACGCCTTAATTCGGCCTTGGCCCATTGTTGGAGCCCATCCATGAAATTGAAGAGTGAATCTTTCTCGGAGAGATCGAGGATATCGAGCACTAGGTTGGTGAACTCCTTGACATAGTCATGAATGTTCCTTGATTGCTTGAGCCTTCACAAACGAGATCGGGCCTCATCTTCAGCATTCTCCGGATAGAATTACTATTTAAGCTCTCGTTTAAAATCATCAAAGGTGGCAATGGTGCATATAACTTTTTCAACGTCTATGCGCCTTCTCTTCCACCAGAGCATGACGGTGTCGGTGAGGTACAATATTGCGGTTTGAACCTTGGTTGCATCGTCCATGATTCTGGCAACACAAAGGTATTTCTCTAGCCCCCATAAGAAGTTGTCTACTTCTTTGGCGTTGCATGTCCCTGAGAAAATCTTTGGCTTGGGCACTTCGACCCTTCTAGCCTCATAAGTGGTGCTTGGCCCGACAGCAATCGCACGTTTACACAAGGCTACATCGCCTTGTAGTGCCTCGACTTGAGCACGCATGTTGTCTAGTTCATGTTCAAGAGAAGAACGTACCTTTAAGAGCTCACTCATAAGAAGGTCGCGAATTTGGCTTATCTCCCCAAGCATGGACTTCTCTAACTTAAGCATCATGACCCTCATGGCCATGTGGATCTCGGCATCCTCCGCCTCGAGGCCTTCTACTCTTTCTTGAAGGTCGTCCATTTGGGCTCCCACGCCCCCAACGCTTTCCTGCACATGAGTTAAGCGCGACTCCAAGCTAGAGAGAACGTCCCTTGACTTAGCCCATGGCCTTGCCACCATAGGATCGACTTCTTCCTCATGCCCTCGTTGCTCTTGCGTGATCTCGGCCTCCGTTGAGGTAGCAACTTGGTTTTCCCCCGTCTTGGCCATGTCCCGAGTGTGATCGAACACGCTCTGATACCAACTGTCATAGACTTAATTTCACTCAAACTAATCTGTGCGGCGCTAACACTTCCCGATCAATGTTAGCAAGCCTTGCTTACACGCAACCTGGTGGCTAAACAAAGAAAGACAAGAGAAGGCAAAGGAATTTAAAGGAAAGCTTTTTGTATTAAGCTTAAGACAATGCTTACAAGTATACTCAACTTCTCAGGTTGTGTACAAAATGAAGGGGGTGACCCTATTTATAGGCTCTCACCTCCCGAATGGACGACTAAGATCTATTTGATTCAACCATTGATATGTTGCCTCCTAAAATATCTACTAGGATCTACATAATTCTAGAGATATATACAACTATCTCTACATATCTACATCTATCCAAAGTGTTCTAGAGAACTACAGGGTCTTCCGGAGTAGTCTCGAGCCTTCTAGGTCCTCTCGGGTGGGTCTAGACTTGGGTAGAACGTCCTGGACTTTTCTAGAAACTTGTGGTATATGCTTGGCCGTCCTAGTCCTTTCTAATTCCTTCCTTAGTGCTTAACTTGCTACAAAATGGCCCAAGGATGGCTAGAACCTCATATTGGACTTGTGGGAAACGAATAGGCCTTGCTAGGCCAATCTAGTATCTCCTTTGGAGCTTGCTAGCCTTGGTTCCGCCCAAGGGTGCTGGGTTTGTCTCGGTCCTCCTAGGCGAATAGCAACATTATGCTTACTAAAACATAATGGAACATAAGTTGTTGTTGCTTGCCCTAAATTGAATTAGGAATGAATCCCTTTTGAGTCAAATTTGTCATGCCACCAAAAGTGATTCACAGTGAATCATCACTTGTGTTGTTTTGCACCATTGAAGAAGTGTGGAGACATTAAATATTTGAACGAATGACGATAGATAGGGGTGTTCAAAATATCGTTTAATTAAATTAGTTAATAAAATCAAAGTTTTTTTAATTAATTATTTGATTAATTTTAGGTCCGATCAGTTAATGATTAATAATTTTTTAAATTTTAACTATCGGTTAATTCGTGACACGTGTTGTATAGTGTCAAAATTAAATGTCTTATTCTCAAACAATAAAAAAAAATTAAATATAGTAAATGAGAAGTAAAGGGTCGATCCCACAGGAACTAAAAAACTTCTTGATTATAGTTGTTCAATCTTTGATACAAGAAGATAGTTGAATAATGTTTGAGTAAAAAGGGGTTGTTGAATAGAATTGAGCAATCGTAAAGAGTAAAAAAGTGATTAAATATGATGAAATCTAGCCTTAGCTCTTGCTTTGACTCGATTTTCCAGATCATCGAAAAAATTATTTTTCACTTCAAGATTTTACGTCAGTACAAGCCTTCAAGGTTCAACCCTTGTAGAAAAACTTGCAAACCGATACAAATAAAATTAAGAACAAGAAAGTAAAGATAAAGAAATTTTATAAAACTTTAAAAGCTAGAATAAACTTAAAATGAGAGATGATAGATGTCCCTCAAGGTGGGTATTTATAGCCCCCTAAAAACTTAAAAATAACAAGATATAAATCCTAAGTGATAAAATAAATATGAAAATATTTAAATTCAAATACAAAAGATAATTTCCAAATTTGAAATCTAAATCCCGATCGATAAGTTATCTAGAGCACAATTGATAAGCTATCAAGCGCTACTAACGTCATTTTCTAGAAGCTGCTATCTAAATGTCACGTCAACCCTAATGCTCAAATTCATGCCCACTAATCCAGCCTCGATCCTAGAAAATAAATAAAAAAACTTCAAAACTCGTCTATTTAAGTGCAATTTTCAGTATTCACAGTCTTGCATAGAAACACACAAAACTCCTAAATCAGTAACATAAATCATCGAATCAAAGAGTAATTAAAGATAAAATATTAACTAACTTGAGCACTTATCAATTCGGTTCAAAATCGGTTAATTAACTGAATAGCCCATCGAATTTTTATATTTTATATTTTTATATATTTTTTTTATCACTGAACTTTTAAAAGTATAAAAAATGGGCATTAAACTTTATAAAATTAACATTAAATGGTCATTAAATTTATTAAATTATTAAAAAATATTTATTAAAGTTTTAGATATTTATCAATAATTTATAATGTGAAATGAATCAATAATCATTCTGTAATGATTCTATGAATTTAATGGTTGTTTTATAATTTTTGAAAGTTTAATGGCTAAAAATACCATTTTAACATAGTTTAGTGATTATTTGTGTAATTGACATTATTTTAAAAAAAATTGATTAACCGAATTATAACTACGACTCTTAAATCCTAACCCCTGAACATTAAACCCCAAATTGAATCTTTAAACCTTAAAACTAAAATGCTTGTGAAAAAAAATATTTTTACTGTCGGTGTATGAAATAATTATTGAGTATTCAAACATTAATATACGATCTTGCTATAAATAATTAGAATATTTGATTTTGTCGAGAGTGGGGACATGATTGTGGCAAGTAAAAGTTATTCGGATCGGGTACTTGTGACTAACGCCTATAATCTTGTGACCAGTTTAAATCAGAGTCGTCCAGTGCGGACTATGAATCATTGAAAATATTTTCCTTCTAATTCGACGAAAATTAATGTAGATGGGGTTGTGCATCCGATAACCATAACAGTTGAAATTGGAGGCGTTTGTCGCGATGCTAGTGGTTTTCATCGTGTAAAACTTGAGTCAGTTAATTGTGAAATTATTTATTATGTGGATTGTAGTAACATGGCAAGAACTACAATACTCTTGTTGTTGTGATACATGATATGTTTCGACGTTCATGAAATGTATCTATGGAATATATTTATCGAAAGTCAAATACGATTATTGATTGGTTTGTCAAGGACATACGTGAACAAATGACGAGTGAGGTGTTTTATGAGTAGTAATCTGATCGATTTGAACTTTACTTGATCATAATTTTATAGTATTGTGGTGGACAATAAGATATTGGTATTGAGTAACTTTTGTTGTTATATTGAATTCTATCGGTAGATATGTGTTTGGTTATTGACTTTTGTTTGTTGGCGTTTTGGTGATGGTTTTATTCTAACTCTGTTGCATGTATTTTTTTTTCTTCAATAGATTTAGAAAAGTTTTTTTAGTGAGATATGTGATTAATGTCTTTTTCTATTTTATATCGAAAAAATATCTAATTATAAATATAAAAACTAATAAAACAATCGAAAACACCTTTAGTTATTCAATTATGTATATCATCAAAGATTTTGGCTCTTAAAATGATTTCCGATATAACTCTAATAAAAAATTATCATATCGATAACTGATACTCTCAAAATTTTAACTTATTTTTAATGAATTTATTAAGCCAAAACCAAAGTAATAATGAATCAAGATTTCTAATTCTTTAATATATTTTAAGTATAATGTCAAAATTAACTCTCAGTGTTTTACCCCTATTTTCAATTTATATTATCAAATTAACCATGTTTATATTAAAATCGTTAATTAATTAACTGTATACGTTTATTGTTTGCTAGATACAACCACATAGAATGAATTGCTATCATGGTATGTTCACGTGTGAGTAAGCCACGTCAAATAAAAAATACTTATTATATTTATTATAATTTAATTGATTTTAAATTAAAGAATTAAATAAATAAGATAGAAACTAGAACTAGTGAGAATTGATTCCATGCCCAATGGATGGAAGACTGCCACCAAGTTATCCTACAATTTAGATATTTTTTCACTAAATATTAATATTTAGTGATATTCTTATTAATTTAAAAATGAAAATATGAAATTTTGGTAAAAGGATGGTACCAAGTCCGGTGGGAAGGAAGATAAACAGCTAACTACTAGGGTTGAGTTAGAAATCAAATTTAAGAGCATAAAGTTTAAATAAACTAAAATTCTGGGTCCAAACTATGAATTATCTCTAGATATTTTAATACAAAAAATTGAAGGGAAGTGGTCCCCCGAAACTACATGTAACTTCGTTATTCATCAACAATAGAACTTCTTGTATTTTATCAAAAATAATATCTAAG
Source organism: Abelmoschus esculentus (assembly GCA_035048815.1). Classification (NCBI taxonomy): domain Eukaryota; kingdom Viridiplantae; phylum Streptophyta; class Magnoliopsida; order Malvales; family Malvaceae; genus Abelmoschus; species Abelmoschus esculentus. The sequence continues at coordinate 5,809,017 of JAUCBN010000002.1, forward strand.
ATAAACAACGATTGTAATTAATTTAACACGTTAAAATATTTTTGTAATATGAAATTTAACTTATTTTTATATAAAAATAAATTTAATATCAATTTAGCTAAATATTTACGCTAATTTTTAAAATTTTCATACTATAATTTTTTATTGTTCTACTATAGCTTGTATCTTAAATATATTTTTTGATAGTTCTGAACTAATATTTAAAAGCCAAATCTAAAATTAAACTGAAAAAATAATTTGATTAATATTATATTTGATATTTTGATTATTCAATTATAAGATTAAAATTTTGGAATCAATTTAAAATTTAAATTATAAAATTTAAATTTTTTTATTTTCAGGGGTAGACTTATGAGGTATTGAGGTACAATCATATTTCTTAAAAATTTAATTTTTTTTATATTTTATATATTTTATTTGTATTTTTATTGATAATCTAACTTTACACCTTCTAAACTCTCGTAATTGTATATACCCTATATTTTTAATATGAATTTTTAATATTTTACACTCTTTGTATAAAATTTTAGATTCGTTCCTGTTTAAGTCGGATTAAAAAAATCTAATCAAAAGTATTTGTAATATAAGATTTCCAATTTTCTAATAAATTAGGAATGAAAAGAAAAATAAATTTTCTAAATAGCTAATATAGATTAGCTAATGATTAGTCCCACCCAACATAGATAAATTTTAAAAAAAAAATGTTAACTCAATATATAATGCTATGATATTGATTAATATAATATACAGTGGCTTACTATATAAAATAAATATTTAAATTATAATTTTATAAATGTCTAATTTTTTTTATTAAAATAAGTATTAATTTTTTTAATATTATTATTTTAGGTTGTCAACAACCGTTTAATAAATATTATTAGCCAATAAAGATATGACATATAATTTATCTTATTTTAAAAAAAAATTCAAAACTTTAAAAAATATTTTGAAATTATTAAATATTTCAAAAATAGTCTCTTAAACTCTAAATTTTAAATTCAATATTCTCACCGACGTTTGTCACGTTGTCAAAATTAAAATGAACTATCTTTCCCTAGCTGAAGACTCATACATCACCCATCGTCTTTTCATCGTAAATCGTTTGAATTAATATAAATAGTTTGAATCGTTCGTCCGATATTTTATATGACGTCAATCGATTTTTGATAATAGAATGTGGAATAAATAGTTGTGATGGTAAGACAACGAATACGGTAGACGGCAACTTGTCCATCGATTATGGAATTGTCTCAAATCAGGATTTGAGTTTTTAGGAGTTAAAGGAATTCAAAATTTGGGGTTAATTTGGTGAGAAATTTAAGGATTTTTTTGAATATCAAATTATAAAAGACAAAAATAGAACAAAGTTATGTCATCTTTTGATTGGTTGGGATAATTATTTTAAACGGTAGTTAATGATTAAATACTTAAAATGATAACGGTGAAAATATTAAATATCCATTTATACCTGACACGCGTTGTGTATTGTCAAAATAAAATTCTTTATTCTCAAATAAATAATAGAAAATTAAATATAGTAAAGGAGAAGTAAGGGTCGATATCACATGGACTAGAAACTTCCTGATTACATTTGTTTGATTGATGATTCAAGAAGGTTGAAATGTGTTTAAGTAAAAAGGGGGAGTTGTTGAATAAAATAAAACTAAATAATTGAAGAAAATAAAATAAAGAAAGTGATTTAATTATAATAAAAACTAGCCTTATGCTTTCGATTTGACTCGACTTTAATAGATCATTGGAAAAAGATTTTCACTTCGGGATTTTACGTCGGTACTTAGCTTTCAAGGTTCAATCCTTAAAGCAAAACTTCTAAACCGAATACCCAAGTTTATCTTAGATATTGGTTTCATGAATTAATCCACCAACTCTATGTTTGTAGAAAAATCATTTAAATTATTAAAACCGACTTGGATTATATTATTTCAGTAATAACTGAACCAATCTTAGTTTTCTTCTTAGCAATCAATTTGCTAAGTGTGTTCCCAAGAATTCGGATTGCTTCAATAGCCGATCCTCCCACACAAGTAATTAAATCAAAATCTTGACTAAAGTCAATCTTTAGTTTTGAAATCAATTTAATTTAAAATTAAGTTCAAAAGAAAACTTAAAGAAATAAAAAGACGATGTTATTAATGCGCTTTTCAATCCTCACATTTGGATCGAATCATTGCTTAAGCCCTTGGCTAAAAAAACTTAGCCGAGCATAATTATGGAAGAAATTATGCTCGACATAAAATAAAATAAAGTAAAAATAAAAATAAGAAAAATAAATAAAGAAAACTTAAAACAAGAGATGAAAGAAACCAAGGATTTTCGAATTAAAAGAGAAATGGAAGATCTAGGCTTACCCAAGATGAGTATTTATAGCCTTTTACAAACCCTAAAATAAAGAGATAAATAATCCTAGATAATTCTAAAAATATTTAAATTCAAATTACAAAAGATAAATCCTAATTTGAAATTCAAAATGCGGCTGATAAGCTATCTGGAACGCGAATAAGCTATCACGTGCTTGCTGACGCATCTTCTAGAAGTTGCTGACCGAATGCTTACGTCAGATCTCATGCCCAAAGTCGTGCCCACCAAACCAGACTCAATCTAAAAAATAAAAAAAAACTTCAGAAATCAGTCATTTAAGTGTATTTTCCAGATTCAGAGTCCTACACAAAAACATACAAAAAACACTAAGATCAGTAACATAAATCATTGAATCCAGGAGTAATTAGGCACAAAATATTAACTATTTTAAACACTCATCAAATTCCCCCTCACTTATTCAATGTTTGTCCTCAAGCATTTCTCAACTAACATACCAAAATCACAAGTTGTCAATCATTAATTCACTACATGTCTCAATCTCCTTAATGAAAGAAAATCAAAGCAATAATTATAACTAAGAAACAATCAAGCATGTGGCAAACTAAAAACAATTTCAAACAAAACAAAACTTTCTAATTCTTAGCTAATTTAATGATGCAAAACTTGATACCCTCACAAGGATTCACTCATTTCGCTCAAAATGTTTAGGTTCAAGAGAATCGCTCAAGCCAAAACTGATCAAAGCATTACCATAAGCCTACAAATAAATCTAATCTCCACTACTAAAAATTGAACATGATGCAAAAGTCAAGAGGTCTTTAAATAAGGTTGTAACGGGGTAGGGTGAAGGTAGAGAAAAAGGCCGAAAAGAGATGGGTTAAGTGTCAAGACAAAAGACATAAAACATAAGAAATAATCCACGATAATAATTCAAGTACAAAGAGATAGAAAAAGTAAATCAAACAATTTTTTTTTCAAGAGTTCCGAAACTTTTCTTTTCTTTTCTTTTTTCATTTTTTCATTCTTTTTTTCTTCGAAAAGTACACATTGATACTCTTTATTCGCATTTTTTTCTTTTTTTGTTTGTTTCGAACATGCAAACTTTCCTTCCTTTTTTTCTTTTTTTTCGAACATACTTTTACTACTTCGAATCCATTTTTTATTTTTCGTGGAACAGATATGATCTTAAATCTTGATAAGGGTGCAAAAAGATGAAAAGATAGAAAAAAGTAAGTATATGGGTTACATTAATAAGGTGTAAAAAAAATGTGTATAGGCTCAAAGTGATTCACTAAGGGATATAAACAAATGGTAGGCTATTTTAGGTAGTGAAACCTAAGTGCCTCTATCATACCAAAGCATCATATGCATGTATGTAGTATCAAAAAGTATTACATCACAGGTTCTAGAATGCTAAAAATCAGTTCGGTACACACAAATGAAGAAAAGAGCAAGAATGAAAGAATATGCTCATTAGGCTCAAGATCTCACAAAAATGGTAAATGTATCAAGAAGCAACATTTTAATTAAGGAATATCAAAGAATCTTAATCAAAAGTAACTAATCATGCTGACAAACTATCATGCATCCTAGGTTCCAATCAAAGCGAGATTAAAATTCATCAAGAAAATTTAAGAGATGCAACAAATTAAATAAATGACAACAAACAACTTCAAGCATATTAATATCAAAATAACAAGACTTCAAGTATAAAATAAGCAAGGCATGCAATCTTCCCCTCCCCCTCACTTAAAGTGTTTTGTCCCAAAACATAAAATAAATATTAAAAAGAGGGAAAAGGAACACTCCCCGATCTAATGATGACCGCGGCCGCGGCCACATCCGTGTGTAATTTTGCGCAAAATTTTGAGTGTTGGTGTCGGATGCAAAGTTGTCTTGATTTTGATCAAAACTTTGACGTTGCATAAATGGATCAGTCCCATAAAAATTTCCAAAACCATCTGCAAAACTAAGAACAATATGATATATTAATAAGGGTGCAACAGAAATAGGATCAGAATTTACCTTGGGTTCGGCATGTTCCGTATATGTCGAAAATGTCGAAAAATTAAAATTTTCCGCATTCGGCATCGATTATCTAAATCGGCAGCGGGTATCGAATAATAAGAGGATGAAGGTCGATGCAGAGGAGTGTATTCTCCGAGGAACTCAACATTGTCTGAAGATGCATGGGTAGTGACCGACTATTTTTGGTGCGACCGACTATTTTTGGTGCGACTAGGAAAGGGATTGTCGTGGGTTTTGTGGATGGTTTTCGGAGCAGTTATCTCGGCTGGGTTCTCTTCTGGTCGTAACCGTCTGTAACGTCGTGGAATGGCGAACTAAAAATTCTGGTTGCCGGCTGCGCAGGTTCGGGCAAGGGTGAACTTTGGCTGTTGTGGTTCGGTTTCTCACCATGGTTGAAATCGGTAAGAGAAATAAGAAGAGTGGTGTAGATATGGGGAGGTTTCGGGAGTTTGAAGGAGATGATGGCTGCGTGGGTGAGGAGGAAAACAAAAGAAGAATAAGTGAGAGTAGATATCTTACCGATTTGTGGTTAAAGGTAGGGTCCTTTATTAATCAATTAAAAAAAATATGTTCCATCAAACTTATCTCTTTATTTTGAATTTATTTCAAATCTTAATCCTAAAAAATAGATAAACAAAATTATTAGAATCAAGATAAGAAAAAATTAAAATTTAAAATTTAAAATTTAAAATTTAAAATTTAAAATTTAAAATTTAAAATTTAAAATTTAAAATTTAAAATTTAAAATTTAAAATTTAAAATTTAAAATTTAAAATTTAAAATTTAAAATTTAAAATTTAAAATTTAAAATTTAAAATTTAAAATTTAAAATTTAAAATTTAAAATTTAAAATTTAAAATTTAAAATTTAAAATTTAAAATTTAAAATTTAAAATTTAAAATTTAAAATTTAAAATTTAAAATTTAAAATTTAAAATTTAAAATTTAAAATTTAAAATTTAAAATTTAAAATTTAAAATTTAAAATTTAAAATTTAAAATTTAAAATTTAAAATATAAAATAAAGATAAAGATTTATTTTAAAATACGAAAAGATAAAACAAAACTTAATCCTAAATTATTATTTTGAACCTAAGTAAATAAATAAAATATACTAAAAATAAATAAATAAACTAAAAATGGGTTGCCTCCCATTAAGCGCATTTTTAACGTCGTTAGCTCGACGACCTGATTCAGACTACAGACGTTTTCAGTACTTCCTACAATTTTTGCATTTCGTCCAAATAAGAGATTCCCGATGTGAAATTTTATGGTCATCAATCTTTTCAATTTTTCTTATCGAAATATGGGCTTTGCTTTTCAATTTACCTGGCGGCAATTTCGGTTCAAATTTTTTTTCCTGCAAGATGGAAAATGAAGTTTTAGATTTTAAAGGAGTAAAACAAAAATCGGAATGAATAGAACAAAAATTTTCTAACTCCTTATTTTCTTTGTCGTGTTGTTCTAATTCCCTGCAAAAATCATTAGATACATTAGTATTCACAAATTCATCAATTATAGGTTCACAAATACCAACGACGCTAATGTTTTCTATAGAATCATAATTTTTTATATCTTTATAAACATCAAATTCAATGACCTCACCATCAAATTCCATACTTAATAAACCACTTCCCATGTCGATCTTTGTATTTGAAGTGCTTAAAAATGGTCGGCCCAAAAGTATCTCTGAACAAGCATTTGAATGATCATTGTCCATATCGATGATGTAGAAGTCGGCAAGAAAGATGAGATCATCAACTTTTACTAACACATTTTTTAGCACTCCCTCCGGTTGGATAATAGATCGATCCGCCAATTGGATGGTAACTTTTGTTTCCTTCAAAGACTCGTTAGTAATCGTTTTATAAACCGAAAGTGCATAACATTAATTGAAGCTCCTAAATCGCACATTGTACGATTAATTAAAATATTTCCTATTTTACAGTGTATAGCGAACATACCTTGATCTTTCAGTTTTGGCGGAAGCTTTCGCTGAAATACCGCGGAAACATTTTCTCCCAAATTCACATTCTCGTTACCAGTCAATTTCCTCTTTGTAGTACATAATTCTTTTAAAAATCTAGCATACCTTGGCACTTGTCGGATCACATCTAAAAGAGGTATATTTACTTGCACCTTTTTGAATATATCAATAATTTCCTTTTCCTCAACCTTTTTATCACGTTTTGCCTTGAGACTCGGAAACAATGGTGCGATTTCTTGAGGAATAGAAGGGCAAAGTGGTGAAGGAGAAGAATTTTTACCTTGAGACTCGGAAGTCGGTGTTTCTTTCTCTTTTTTGGGTTGTTCAGTGGTTTCTTTTGGAACTTCAGGATTAATTACTGTCCCACTTCTAAGGGTAATAGCACTAACATTTTCCCTTGGGTTTAGTTCGGTTTGGGAAGGAAGTTTTCCTTGCGATTCTAGTCGTCCTACGGTTTGTTCTAAATGGAAAATCTGCTTGTCTATTTCCTGAAGATGGGTCTCAGTTCGGTTCTGGAACTTTTCTTGGGAAAGCGCTAATCTTTCAATAATAGATTCCAATGACGGTTTTGGTTGTTGGTTTTGTTGTCCTTGTTGATAAGGTTGGTTCTGTCTAAAGTTTGACCCATATCTAAGGTTTGGATGGTCCCTCCAACCGGGATTATAGGTGTTGGCGTTAGGGTTATAGGGTCTCTCGGGAGGTCCAGGGAAATTTCCTAAGGCATTCACTTGGGCTTTATCATCCTCTTGGTTGATCGAACAACAATCCGTTGGATGTTCAGGACTTGTACATATTCCACAAAGTCTAGATGCGTTCCGTTTGTCTGTAACAAGAGATTGAATGATGTCAGCTAATTTATCAATTTTATTTTCTAAGGAAATTGTACTTACCTCGTGAACCTGTCGAGATGGTTCACTTGCAGTGTGAAACTGTTGCGAGTTGGCGGCCATGGTAGATATTAGCGTTCTATTCGCGGTAGGAGTCATGTTTACAAGTGCTCCTCCACTTGCCGCATCAATTACCTTCATATCCATAGGTGTTAAACCTTCATAAAAATACTGAAGCAATATTTCTTCACTTAGGTCGTGCTGTGGACAATTCACACATAGCTTTTTAAAGCGCTCCCAGTAATCATATAAAGTTTCGGTATCCTTTTTTCGGATACTCAAGATACTACACCTTAATTCGCTCGCATTGGCTGCTGAAAAGAACCTGTCAAGAAAAAGGCGAGCCATAACTGTCCAAGTTGTAACAGAATTAGAAGGTAAATCAAATAACCAATCTTTTGTTATATCAGCTAAAGGAAAAGGAAAGGCGCGAAGTTTAACTTGGTCTTCGGATACTCTCTATGGTTTTGTACTCAAACAAACCATATGAAATTCCTTCAAATGTTTATGTGGATTTTCGCTCGAAAAGCCGTGATAGGTTAGCAATAGGTGTATCAGTCTTGTTTTTAGAGCGAATGGCGTCTCTCCATTTGGAAATGTTATGCACATCGGTTGGTTATCATTAGGAGCCGCAGTCAACTGACGGATAGTTTGGTCGTTGTTTGCCATTGGGATTGGATCTTCAGTTATGTGATCAAAATGTGATTCTACTTTGGATGCAAATTCTAGATCACGTTCTAGCTGTTGTTGTCGCAGTCTACGTTTTTCCCAAAGTGTTTGGGCGTGTAGTCTTCGGGCATATGCTTCAATTTCCAGGATGTAATCTCCTTGTTCTCCAGGGTTGTTCTAGGTCATAAATCAAATAAAACTAAATCAGTAACTTTGCAGTAGTCCCTGGCAACGGTGCCAATCTGACACGCGTTGTGTAGTGTCAAAATAAAATTCCTTATTCTCAAATAAATAATAGGAAAATAAATATAGTAAAGGAGAAGTAAGGGTCGATCCCACAGGGACTAGAAACTTCCTGATTACGCTTGTTTGATTGATGATTCAAGAAGGTTGAAATGTGTTTAAGTAAAAAGGGGGAGTTGTTGAATAAAATAAAACTAAGTAATTAAAGAAAATAAAATAAAGAAAGTGATTTAGTTATAATAAAAACTAACCTTATGCTTTCGCTTTGACTCGACTTTAATAGATCATTGGAAAAAGATTTTCACTTCGGGATTTTACGTCGGTACTTAGCTTTCAAGGTTCAATCCTTGAAGCAAAACTTCTAAACTGAATACCCAAGTTTATCTTTGATATTGGTTTCATGGATTAATCCACCAACTCTATGTTTGTAGAAAAATCATTTAAATTATTAAAATCAACTTGGATTATGTTATTTCAATAATAACTGATCCAATCTTAGTTTTCTTCTTAGCAATCAATTTGCTAAGTGTGTTCCCAGGAATTCGGATTGCTTCAATAGCCGATCCTCCCACACAAGTAATTAAATCAAAATCTTGACTAAAGTCAATCTTTAGTTTTGAAATCAATTTAATTTAAAAATAAGTTCAAAAGAAAACTTAAAGAAATAAAAAGACGATGTTATTAATGCGCTTTTCAATCCTCACATTTGGATCGAATCATTGCTTAAGCCCTTGGCTAAAAAAACTTAGCTGAGCATAATTATGGAAGAAATTATGCTCGACATAAAATAAAATAAAGTAAAAATAAAAATAAGAAAAATAAATAAAGAAAACTTAAAACAAGAGATGAAAGAAACCCAAGGATTTTCGAATTAAAAGAGAAATGGAAGATCAAGGCTTACCCAAGATGAGTATTTATAGCCTTTTACAAACCCTAAAATAAAGAGATAATTCTAAAAATATTTAAATTCAAATTAGAAAAGATAAATCTTAATTTGAAATTCAAAATGCGGCTGATAAGCTATCTGGAACGCGAATAAGCTGTCACGTGCTTGCTGACGCATCTTCTAGAAGTTGCTGACCGAATGCTTACGTCAGATCTCATGCCCAAAGTCGTGCCCACCAATCCAGACTCGATCTAAAAAATAAAAAAAAAAACTTCAGAAATCAGTCATTTAAGTGCATTTTCCAGATTCAGAGTCCTGCACAAAAACATACAAAAAACACTAAGATCAGTAACATAAATCATTGAATCAAGGAGTAATTAGGCACAAAATATTAATTATTTTAAACACTCATCACTACCCAAAAAAAAACTTTAGTAATCTATTAAAAATAATATGTTTAGTGGATCGAACAATCGAATTGACCAAGAGGGGGTGAATTGACACTTTTAAATTTTTTGTGGAAGGTTGGAAAATATAGGAAAATAAAGAAGATAATGATTTATAGTGGTTCAAGTTTAGAACAAGCTCTACATCCACTACCTTAGCTCCTATTAAGGATTTTCAACCCAATTCACTAATGAATTCAACCTTTTTCTTGGTTCAAGGAATAACCATTACAACAAGTCAATCTTTTTACCCAAAGATTGACTTAACCTCACAAGGTTACAAAAAATGATAGATGTCAATTACAAGTTTCTCTCAAAAAAGATATTGCCCAAATACAATCCAAAACACTTCTTAAACTCAGAAGATGAAATTAAATAAGAGTTGGGTGTACAAAGATTTTCAATAGGGCACTTCTAGTTGGATTGAATGCTTGGATGTTAGCTTGAGGATTAATAGTTGTTACTGCTGCTACCCTCTCATTGATTTCTAACCGTTGGAGTGGTTGAGATCATCAATATAGACGTTAAGACTTCATCTTCCCACCATAAATGCACTTCTGCAACTACTGGTATCGATACTCGGGGTACCTGTATCGAAACGTTACTAAAATAAAAAGAGTCGTTATATGCATTTAATAAGGGGTATCGATACGCTAGGTCATGGTATAATATTGGTTAGTCTTTAAAACAAGGGGTATCAAAACAACTTCTAAGCTGTATCAAAACGTTTTGAATCTTCCAAAATTAGTATCGAAACGCCTATAGGGCGTATCGATACTGACCAACTGATTTTTGAAGATCAACTGACAAGTAACGGTAAAAAAATTATTGCTTTAAAAATCCTTGAAAAAATAATTCAAGTATCGAAATGCTTATGCATTGTATCAATATTGCTTTAAATATTTCAATTAATTTTTAAAATCAGGGTGGTATCGATACCAATATAAAAAGATTTTGAAACTAAATTTCACAGTTTTAAATGGTATCGAAACAGTCCAATATCGTATCGATACTAAAAGGAATGATATCGAAACGCCTGGAAGAATTTGAATATTTTGTCTTGAAAATGCTTAAAGAAAAATGGTTTTGGGTTATTGTTTTAATTTAAAAAAATTGATTTATCAATTTGTTGTGACCTTAAAAATTTATTTATAGAATAGTCATTTAACTTCTTTGTTATAATTTTATATAATATAATCTAAAAATTTATTTTATAATTAAGTCATATATATATATATATATATATACACCAATCTTTCAAATTCTATATCTAATAATAATTTTCATTCTTAGTAATTTAAATATTTATCAAATTAAAATTTTTACTTTTTTAAATTTTGAAACAAATACTTATTAATTTCTGTTAATTTTAAAACTAAGCGCGACTATGTTAAATTTAGTTTTAATCATAACTCTGCAATTGTCTATGTATGGATTATTTCTTAAAAAATAACAATAATCTATTTTTTTTTAAAATCTCCTCCTATAGATCTCGAATTTGTTTATACAATGGCGAGGGCCCTCGTTTTGAACATTTGGCCGTCTTTGACTCTTCCTTTATTTCCTTTCCTACAAAATTTAAAAAAAAACAAACAAATTGTTATGAATATATTTATTCATGGTGGATATCCATATATTAAGTTAAAGTTTAACGAGCTTTATTATTAGGGTTTAATACCCATTGGAATTAGGGTTTCCATCTTATGCCTATAAATATAGACTTTTAGACAAAACATTGTACACAATTCTACTTTGAGAATATAATAAAATCTCTCCCTTTTGTCTCTCTCTTTTGTCTATTTTCTTCTTGTTCTTCATTTTATTCACAACACGTTATCAGCACGAGACTCTAACCAACGGAGGTGTTTGTCGTTCAAATCTTGAAGGAGTTATTGAAAAGAATTTGTTACTGGCATAAATCAAAGATAAGTTCTTCTCCCTCAATTATATTTTTATTTTTCTCTCTTGATCTTTGATTTGATTTTTAATTTATTAAAATCTTTGGTTGTTTTGTATTTGTGTAGCGATAAAGTGACTCAAATACCGCGGTTCTTGTCGACAATTCTCGAAAAAGATTTTAACAAGATATTGGTAACTAAATCTATCCTATATTCAAATTAGTGGAAAGTTCAGTATATTTTATTTATTTAATTTGAGATTTTTTTATCTTTATTTATAATCAATATTTGTTTATTTTATTATTATGATGAAAGTTTATGTTTTAATCATGTTCTAAGTATTACATGATATCAAAAAAAATTAAACCTTTGATAAATTAATATATTTTTGTTATATTGATTTAATCCGAGTATATTGGCTGGACATCTCGTTCTACGAGGCTACTGGTCTCAAAGGAGGTTCTTTTTAAAGGACCTTGTGGACTGGTTTAACAACGCCGCGTATGAGGATTAAATTTTTATTCTTTGTATAGATTGAATATATATCGGTTGATCAATTACTATTTAATAGTATGAATATTATAAAGTTTATATTTGCTTGGAAGCAATATTTTTTTATGTCAAAAAAATTCGACTATAGACTTCTCCCAAGTTCAAGTTATGAAAATCGTCTTGATCAAAGAATTTTTATGGGAGGCATTCCCTGAAGTGAATGCAAGCATGATGATTATTCCATGCGATTATTGGATTTATGACATTCCTTAAAGTGAATGCAAGCATGATGATTATTCCATGCAATTATTGGATTTATGTCATTCTCTGAAGTGAATGCAAGCATGATGTTTATTTCATGCGATTATTGAATTTGTTTCATTCCTTGAAGTGAATGCAAACGTGATAATTCACTATATGGTTAGTGAATAAAACTCAATTATGTGCCAGAGTATCATTGATGAGGATATGTTAGAAAAAAAACATACTCCACTTTTCATGCCAACAATGTTGTCCTTCAGACACAATATCGTGAAAAAAAAGCTTTAAGAAATATTCTGATTTAATTTCTTGCCTTCTTGTGGCTAAGCAAAATAATGAGTTGCTCATGAAAAATCATGAATATCGCCCAACAGGCTCCGCTCCATTCATTGAAGCGAATGTGACATTATATAGCGGAATGAATAAAAGTCACATTAGTAATTGTGGTCATGATTGAGATCATAAAATAGACATGGATAAGATGATTATTTTGAGAATACTTATATCCACAGGAAGTGGAATTATAAAGATGACAAGAATGATAGAGATCAGATTAAAAATCTTTATGTTATCAATGTGATGGTATAAACCATTGATCTCGTACTTATCAAACGCCGAAGTATTATTGACTTTATTCATAATCATGAATGATAAATTAAAGAAAATATAATCAGATTTTATTTGTGGCGAAAATAATAGCGTTATTGATCCAACTCAATTGGATATTAATAATTTTTCTCATAGTCCTTCAAGAGAATAATTCACAATTTATTTTATTTTCCTTATAACATCTAAAGGAAATAATTGATCTTTATTTATTTTGTTTTATGTTAATTTATTTTTATTTATTATATATTTATGTTAATTTATTTTACATATTATTTATTTACATTCTATGTTAATTTATCCTTTGAAAAATATTATCACTTCCAGAATGAAATCTATAATGAATTGTGGCTATTTATGCCAAGCAGACAATGCAAGTACTCATACTATACTTAAGCATAAGAAATATTTTCCCATTTAAATACAAGGGAAAATGTGAGTACTATATCTCAAAGTACTGAAATGTCAATGCTTCGGAAGAGCTTTTGAGAGTTTATCTTTGATAGATAACCGATTTGATATAATGTACTATATTTAATATTTTCCATTCCCCGAAGTGAATGGCACAGAGCACATATTTTTCATTCCCTGAAGTGAATGAAATAAGCACATATTAAAATGTGCATAATTATGCATATTTTCCCATTTTAAATGCAAGGAAATGTGAGTACTATATCCGGAAGTATTATTATAACAGAAGGCTCCAACTGAGCAAATATGTTATTGCCAAATGAGACTTTATCTCATATTTATAGTGCATTATGCTCGTAAAAGTCGCAAAAAGACTTATTGAATTTTAAAGATATTTGCATAAATATATTGAGAATATTAGTCAAGGGGTGCTGACTATCTCAATATTACGAGTATAACTCAAGGCAATAAGAAAATTTTGGCAAAATTACATGCACTGTCATCCATATTGTACTACATAAGAATTAGTACAAATTGAAGCTCATGCTATTGTAAACTAGATGTTTACTGATAATTTTATTTGGCATGACCGGTTAGACCATCCCGGTTCAATTATGATGCGAAAATTTGCTGACACTTTCATGTGGTCATTTATTGAAGAATTAAGATTTTCTTCATGGTAATATTTCACGTGATACTTGCTATGAAAGCAATTTGATTATTCAATCATCAACATCGAAGATAGAGTGCTATTAATTTTCTAGAACGGATACAAGGTGATATATATGGGCCCATACACCTTTCTTAAAGTCCATCTAGATATTTTATGATTTTTATCGATGCATCGAGTATATGGTTATATGTATCCTTATCATTAACCCGCAACTTGGTGTTTGCGAGGCTACTTGCTCAGTTGATAAAATTACGAGCATATTTTCCAGATTATTTTCTAAAGACAATCAGTCTTGATAATGTTGATGACATGTAATTTTACATGTAGTATCACAAATTCGCATCAAGCCAACAAATGATCATAAGTTCTCCCCATTACAAATGGTTTTTGGTCAGGAACCAAATATTTCTCATCTTAGATTTTTTTGTGTGCGACATATGTTCTAATTGTTCCACCACAACGCACAAAGATGAGTTTTGTTGGGAATATATATAAGAGCTTCTGACAGGGGATTTATTTATAACCCGATTTATTGACTATCATCTTAATGAGTCAGTTTACCCAACATTAGGGGGAGGAAATAAATAGCTGGGGAAAGAAATAAGTTAGAATGAATTATCATTTTTCTCATTTTGATCCACGTACTATACAATGTGAACTATAAGTTCAAAGGATAATTCATTTAGCAAATCAATAGTCGGATGATTTTGCTGACCCTAAAAGAGTGACTAAGTCACGTATACCAGCTATGAATGCTCCGATTAAATTTGATGTCATGGAATGACAAACTCTAGTTGCTAATGAGTCTAACTTACGCTTAAAGCGTAGTAGACAAGTAAGTTCCAAAGATAAGAGATCCTCGAAAAAGAAAATGATCTATATTTTATTATGGTCTGATCGAGGAATCAATGATTATGAAAATCTCTAGAAGAGATTAAATGGTCTCCAACAGAGACATTGACATGAATCAAGTACCTGATAATAAAGAGATCTCAATAGATTATGTCATGTCTGGTAATAAGTGGAACTGAAATTAAATCGACGTCGTTAATATATTTGCATGCAATATAGCACTAAAGATTTTATTTGATGATGTGGATCATGAATCATTGTCAATTGGGCAATGTAAACAAAGAAATGATTGGCCAACATGAAAGAGGCAATTGAGGCGAAACTAAAATCTCTTTTGAAAAGAGAAGTATTTGGGTCTATAGCCCATACATTGAAATGTGTAAAGCTCGTGGATATAAACGAGCCTTTGTGAGAAAGAGAAATCAAAAGGGGAAATCATGAGACATAAGCTCATTTGGTTGCACAAGGATTCTCACAAAGACATGAAATTGATTATGAGGAAAATATATTCCTCGGTGGTGGATGCAACTACTTTTAGATTTTGATCAGTCTGGCAATAAATAAAATTACTCGGTTTCTGCCTAATAGATGTTGTTACATCATATTTGAATGGGCCTCTTGACAGTAATATTTACATGAAACTTCCGGAAAGATTTAGATTACCATAAGCCGTTTATTCAAGTTCTCGAGAACATTATTCAATCATATTGAATATATCTTTTTTATGGCTTGAAACAATTTAGGCATATTTGGTATGATCGCCTCATTGAATACTTATTAGCATAATGCTATATGAATTATTTCCCCGAGCGTTTTTATTAAGAGGTTTAACTTTGAATTTTTATTAATTGTGTATGTCGATGATTTGAATATCGTTGAGACTCGTGAAGAGACCTCCTCAAATCCTTGTGCATCTATCGACATACAGAAAAATATTGAAAGAGACTTTACATGCACAACGCATATCTATTGATCACTCTTATGGTTGTTGCTAAGTCTCTTACTGTAAACAAATATTTTTTCGCCTCACGAAAAGGGTAATGATATTCTTGGTCTAAAGCACAATATACACATTATTGATCTGGAAGCATCGTATCTTAGCTGATCCAGAAATATTATTTAAGTGCTACGAGATCATTACCTTTAAATAATTGTTATGCATGAGGCAAAACCAAAATATGTGTTTGGCTAAACATATCCTGAAGATATGTGAATGTTTTTCACAAGATAAGATGCAAGCTATCTTGTATAAAGATAATACAAAATTTATATCTCAAGGTGAATATATCAAATATGATAAAACGAAACATATTTCTTCAAGTTTCGTCCCTCATGATTTTCAAATGAATGATATTCGATGAATCATTTTAAGCAATGACTTGGAAGATTTATCCACTAGTGCATGATCTACTTCAACATTTGAAGATTGTATTCAATATTGAATTATGAAGATTCAAAGATCTTATGTGATATTTTCATGAGGGGGAGTAAATACGCGTTGCACTCTTTTTCCCTTAACTAAGGTTTTGTCCCAATGGGTTTTCCTGGTAAGGTTTTTAATGAGGCAACATGTTATGCGTATCAAAGATATGTGTACTCTTTTTCCTTCACTAAGAATTTTTTTCCCACAGGGTTTTTATCTTAGTAAGGTTTTAACGAGGCACATTATCTTCATGGATATCCAAGGGGGAGTGTTATGAATATATTTATTCATGGTGGATATCTATATATTAAGTTAAAGTTTAACGGGCTTTATTATTAGGGTTTAATACCCATTGGAATTAGGGTTTCCATCTTATGCCTATAGATATAGACTTTTAGACAAAACATTGTACACAATTCTACTTTGAGAATATAATAAAATCTCTCCCTTTTGTCTCTCTCTTTTGTCTATTTTCTTCTTGTTCTTTATTTTATTCACAACACAAATGAGGTTTTCTTTGTCCGATTAACAAATTATTTTATTATTTGACAGATAATAGATTGATTAGTATAAAATAATTTAGTTATCAATAATATAATATAATATAATATAATATAATATAATATAATATAATGAGTTCTTATAATTAGGATTATTTTATCAAACTTTTGAGTTTTAATTTTATTTTATTTTATAAAAATAAATATATCCTTAACTTTCAAATTGTCATCAATAAATACTATATTTTGACTAGTGTTATTAATTATTACTAAAGAAAATATTTTACATATGTTTGATTGGTATAATAAGATAAGGTTTTAAATCTTTTAAGTGAATAGTCAAATATGATTTGTGATTAAAGAAAATGGAGTTGTTCAGGTTTTCTTATATTAAGTTTCTGCAAAACTCGATATAGATTAATCATTTAATAAGTTAGATATTCATGTTTAAACTAAAAAGAAATATTTTTGATATATGAGGTTGTTAATTTTAGGGTTTAAAATTTAGATATATATGATGTAGGCTTCAGAATTTAAGGGTAGAATTTAGAGTTTATGATTTATAATTTTAGATTTTTTTACATAAGTTTAATAATTTTATGGTTTAGGTTTTAGAGGCGTATGATATAGGCTTCGGGATATATGGTTAGAATTTATAGTTTATGATTTATGGTCTAGAATTTAAGATTTAGGATTTAGATTTTAGATTTTATAGTTTAAATATGAAGACTTAAATTAAATTAGTTTGAGGAGAAACTTTTTAGCTTAATAGTAAAATAAATGTCCAAAGTATACATATGATTTAGTTTGGTGTTTAAACTATATTTTGCTCAAAACAGGGGTCTAACGATTCATTTTGATAATTTTAGGTACCTCCCGTTAATTACCATTAATTTTTATTTTTTTATTTTCTTTATTTTTAACTTAATTTTAATAAAAACTAAATTTCATAAAATTCACAAAATAATCTCGAATTACTAATTTTAAACTCAAAATCTTCAAATAATCGTCATTGTCACCATTTATTGCTTGTCGAATCCCATCATTATCATCATCGAATGTCTTTGCTCATTTCTCACAATCATCTATCGTTGAAAATTGACGATAAATGTATGATTGACTTCCTAACATTGAGAGAATAGGAACTTATAATAATAAATCAATTGACATGCCTACCGTCAATTATAAATGATGGGTGATTAGAAGAAATGGACGGAGACATTCGACGACAATAGTAGTGAATCTAGTGAAGCAGTCAACGATGATAATGACAACAAATGATAATTCGAGATTATTTTATAAAAATTATAAAATATTAATTTTAAAAAGAATGTCAATAAGATGTTTTAGTTGGTTAGCTTATTTTTTTAACCGTGATAAATGCCCATACACCAAAAATTAACAAAATAAAATGATACTCATATTTTAAATAAATATAGTTGAAACACAAAAATGAACATCATATATAATCAGATGATTATTTAGTATTAGTTCATCAAATATGTATATCACTTTAATATGAGTTATTATAAATACAACACCAATAAAAAATATAAATAATTACTTAGTAAAATAATTTTTTAAAAATATAAGTAAAAATTATAAGAGTGAACATTCAATCGAGTTGAAATATCATATTTTATAACTCAAACTAAGGATGACAATATAATCTGAATCTGATTCGATCTGAAGAAAAAAAATTGATCCAAATCCGATTAAAAAAAATCTGAATTCGAATCCAAAAAAGGTCCGAGTCCTAATAGGAGGAGGATCAGATATGGATATTGTCATGATCAGATCTGAATTCAATTCAATCCATATCCGATATAAATTCGATCTATATGTAAATCCGAATAAAAATATCTAAAATTCTTAGATTTAAAATATATATTAAAATCTTAATTAAGTTTATATACGGTTAATAACTTAAATGATTAATATCTTTTATAACTCTATTCATGTTTTTCTCTTATTTTATAGGCTTTTGTTGAGCTTTAGTGGAACAATGAAAGCTTGATCATTATAAACTTTTTCACTATGTCCAATGTTAATAGTCAAACATTTTGATTATATTTTAAATTTATTTATTTTATATTTGATTATAATAATTGTTAAGATTTGTTTGTGCTATAAATTTAAATATATTTATTTGATAAAATTATTTTTTTTATTTAAAGATATATGTTTGAGTTATTACTTTAAAAAATAATTAGATTTGGACTTTCGGATTTGGATTTTAGATTATTTATTGGATTGAATTTGATTTATGTAAATGAATTTGGATTTGGACTTGAATTCTTTAGAAAATCCGATTATTAATTGGATTGGATTTGAATTTTATAAAATTCGATCCATTGTCATCCCTAACTCAAACTTATTTGATTTTTTTTTATTTAAGACTTTTTAAGTTGAGTTTTTGAATTCCTATATAAATTTAGTTATAATTATTTATCGAAAGTGTTTGATTTTAATTTAAAAGACTTTCTTTAATTATAATATATATATATTATCATATTTTTTCATATGTAACATATATATTTCTATATTGGTATACATATTAAAAAAATTAAAAAATTTAGCTCAAACATAAAAACCGATCTACTAATTATTAGTAAATTTTTTAAGTTATTTGAATTTATATTTTACGACTCAAACTTTATTCAACATTTTTTCAAATCAAATTTATATAATTTTAAATTGAATTTAAATAAATGAAAAAAAAATTTATCTTAAATTAAATAATATAGTTTAATTTTTTAGTCAAATTTTATTTATCCTAATTAGAAATAGTAAAACCCAGATCCTTAGCAAAAGCACGCAACAGAACGATGTAAGTACTCCAACAGATCCTCTCTCTCTTGTGTTATTCTTGAAAAATCCGACCCGACATGAAGATCAAGTGGTCTTTGTCTTTTCTCTCTCAAAACAAGACAAACCTTCTCCTTTGATTTCTTCATCCCTTGTTTTAACCATCTCTTTGCTTAAAAACAATACACTAGCACTACTCTCTGTACCCTTTAGAAATTAATCTATAATCTCTATTCAACAAGCAAATTTTAAACCCATACTTTTTCATTGCTATAGACTATATATACAACAACGCTTCTATGAACCAAAAACACAGGTTTTAATTTCTATTCAGTCTGTTGTATCATTTGTAAAGGAAATGAGGTGTAAGAAACATAGGGACGACCTCACGAGCAGCGTAGGCGTATGCTCCACTTGTCTCAGAGACCGTCTTCTCGAGATCATCGACGCACAGGCAGAGTAAGAGGCACAAGCAAAACAGGCTAAATTAGCCCGCGCCACCCCCTCAGGTGACGATTTTCGGAAACCCGACCCGCCGCCTCTGATTTTCCCTCGCTCCGTTTCTCCCTACCTCAGTCGGCGGAAAGCAGACGATAATAGTGGCACGGGGATCCGATATCAATGGTTCTACAGCACCCCTCAGGTGGACCCCACGTACAGCGCCATAACCGCCACTTATTTTGAACCCACCAGATCGTTCAAGAAAAAGAATAGGTTCTCGCTTTTTTCGAATCTGTTTAGGTCCAGATCCGACAATCCCAATTCGTATCCTAGGATTAATTATCAGTGCAATGCGCCGTCCTCGTCATCGGTACCGCCGTCTTGGTTCGCCACCATATTCGCCGTTCGCAGGAAAAAGAAGCAATCATCGAAGACAACCCGCGTGGAAGAATTCGACCAATTCGGCCCCGGCGATCGGAGATCATGCAGAGTCATAGATCGCGGATTGTTTCCGGCCATCGAAGTGGATTCTGGAGACGAGTGTGATCAATCGCCATCGGGAGGCTCGCCAGATGTATCCCCTCGCTGGAAAAGGACCCCAACGGCAGCGAGGAGACCGAGGGACGTGAAGAGGAACGTGTCGGGATTAGCGTTATGCTTGAGCCCACTCGTGTGGGCGAGCCCTAACGGGCACTGGAACCAAAAGGGCGGGTTGCCGCCAGACATGTCGTTCACCAGAGAACGTCGACCGTCAACGATGAAGCCCCTTCGTGGCTACCGCCGCAGGGTTCCACGCGAACAGGTCCACGAAGCTCGGTGATTTTGGCAGAATCAATCATAACCGTTGAGTGGCGTTAAATCGTTGACATTTTACCAGTGATTGTGAGTGAAAAATTATTTCTTAAAACTACGGTTTTGCCATTGCATTCCTTCAGTTTCTGTGATTTGTAAATTATCACTATTTTTACCGAAAAAAAAATTTAAAAATACATTCCCTTATACAGGAAAAATTATATCATGGTTAGTCTCATTACGTGTTTATGAGACCAATCATTAAAAATTACCCATCTTATCAATTTTTTCATGTCATATTTTTTCTTAAGTGAATCTCCACTTAAAAAATTAAAAATTGATAAGATGGATAATTTTTAATGGTTAATTTCATGAATAACGTAGTGTGACTGACCCATAATATAATTTCTCTCTATACAGATATATATACTTGTTACTGTACAGTTATATTACCTTATATATCAACCAGTGAGCAGTTTGTAATGTCCTTTCACTTTTGTCTTTTTTATTTTTTACTTATAATATTTATATCTTCTCTTTAATTTTAAATAAAATGAACATTATTCGCTATTTTATTAAGACGCCTTATTGAATTCTTTTCTATTTTTATTCATTATCGTATTCATAACTTTGAGATTTTATTTTTGAATTTTATTGATTTAATTGTATATTATAATAATTTATTCAGACTGAATTTTATTCCGCTTTGAAGGGTTTTTATGCAATATTATACGATCCAATGGGCAAATATAATAATAACAAGAAAAAGAAATATAATAATTTAACTTAATTTCTTTTTCGAGCTAAATATTATTTTAATAGTAATTTTGTTTTAGAACCTAATAAGTGGTCTTTATTAAAAAAAATTCAAAATTAAATTATTTTATCTGTAATATGTACATATAATGTCAAATCGTTTAATTTATAATATATATATTGTTAGAATAGATTATTAAAAATAATAGTAATTTTATTTTGAAAATTGAAAAAGTTTAGGCTTCTCTATAAATGGAAGCAGTTATAATTACAAATGAACTGAAGATAGCAACATACGAATATGGTATGGTTCAAAATTCCCCTCACTATGGTAAAAAGGAGAATTAACTTTGGAAGATTTGGTCTAAGGCTCCTTAACGTTGGATGAAAACCAAGATAATGATGATGAATGAGTAATCTTTTTTTTCTTTGGTTTCAAAATCAAATCTCAAACTATAACGATTCGGGTTTTTTCGATCAACGTTGGGTGTTAACCCGAGCCATGGATCGTCATATTGAGCCAAGTACTTGAGCTTGTTGAATCGTGTTCGACCTCGATTTTGTTTTGTTGGTCTTTCGGGTTTATTGTGGGCTTACATGTTGGGCATGATTTTTGGGTTGGGTTGGATGAGGAGAAGTTAGTGAAAGGCAAAGGAGTAATTTCCTTGCCCATTCACTTATGACGAGTAACCCTAGGGAAAAGGATCATTTTCTCTCACCATTTTCCCTAACCCTCTTCTTCTTCCTTTCCCAACTCAAAGAGAAAGTTGGAAGCTTGTTGTTGTTGGGGAAGAATCTCATTTTGGCCATAAAGAAACAGTTGTTCAGCACAAGGAGATCTATCAACCAAGATACATATCTTTAGTTTTGGTGGATAAAGGTTAAGAAACTCAAAATTAAGGTTTGAAAGTGGGAGAAGCTTGTGGGAGCATTAATCTGGGTTTATTGCTTGAGATTTGTACATTTCTAACTCTTACACTTCTTGTGTCTCATGAAATACTTGTCTTGCTTGATTGTTAGTTATATATTGCTTGAGATGGGTGTTAGGGTAGCTTGGAACCTCTTATGCTTCAATTAACTTGTAAGAATGTGTTGGGATCGAATGGTTTTGTTTTGGGTAGTGTTCTAAGCGTTTTTCTGGTCTAGGTCTACATTTTTATGCAGACTTTTCAATACCCTTAGGGGGTATTTCGATACCGTAGAGAGAAAACTAAGGCTTAGAAGGCAAGCGTTTGGAAACGCCATGCTCTTATTTCGATACCAAAATTTACAATAGCAAATCGTTTTGATACCCCATATAGTGTGTATCGAAATGGGTAGGTTTTCCTTTGGTCCTTTCGAAGTGGTCGACTTAGTATAACGATACGCCAAGGAGACGTTTCAATATCGAGTCGTTTTGATACCCTCTATGTAGGTGTATTGATACGGATGGTTTTCCTCTTAGGTTTTGCTTAGCAGTTTAGCTTAGCGTATCGATACGCAAAGGGAGGCATTTCGATACGGGTGTGTATCGATAGCCCATATAGGCGTATAGATAAAAGTAGGCTTCTCCTAGTTCTTTTCGTAGCTTTTTTCTTAGCGTACCAATACGCAAAGGGATGCATATCGATACTCGTTGGGCAATCTACCAAAGTTTTTAAGGGTTGAGTTTGGGGATTCCATAATTTATGCTATAGGTGCGAGATGCAAATCAAGCAGGATCCATAATCAATATATCTTCGATTGTCGGTCTTAATTGTAGCCAATTACCGGGAGGTCTAGCTTATGCTTACTCCAAAGCAGCCCTAAACACCATGACAAAGGTCCAGACATATTTTACTGTAAAATTCTTTGGTTGTTTAACATGTTATAACTAAAATATATTTAAATATGAAATCTAACATAGAACTTATCATGTCAAATTATCATAAACATAGATTGAATGTAAAAGTGTATTTCAATCATTTTGATATGTTGATATCCTTTAAATCTTGATGTTCAAAGTTTGAATCTTTGATATTGTAACATCCGACCCGGATGTCACATTGGGCCTCCTACCCGAAACCTATATTTTAAAATTTCATTCTAAAGCCCATTAAATAATTCAAACTCAAGTCCAAATATAATTCATAAAATCCATTCGAGTTAAAAACATAAGCCCAAAATAATTTAAAGAAATTGAAGCTCCAAAATATTGCAAACCATTTAAAATATTCGACCCAAATTAAAATAAGCAGAGTTACATTACATAGGGTTCGACATAGTACTAGCCCACTAAATCTAATAAATGTACTCTGACAACACGGCCGATGCTGAAATCCAAACCTTGATGGTGCTCCACGAATCGACTTCACCTAACCTACGCACGAAAACACATTTCGAACGTTGAGCTACGAAAGCTCAATGGGTACGCCGAACTCAGCCAACATCATGCATATCATAAGTAGTAAAGCATAACATATAAAATACCGTGCATGATATGATGATCTAGCATGTTTGCCTACCACATGACATAAACAATATATAATAACGCACACAACATATACATGTCAAAACAACAACACAATGTAGTGAGGCCCGCGTCCACACAACATCGGGATCCTACACTACGAGCAGGGCCCGCGTTCACACAACATCGGGATCCTCCGAATCCCATACTCGAAATGTCACATCGAGTATCTTCGAATGAGGCCCACGTCCACACAGTATCAGGATCTTATATTCGAGATGGTCTTCAAATCATCACCATGTTACATTGGATGGCCTTCGACGTGTTGCAACACTTTTTGATATCTGGATTTCCATCAAACAAGGACTCGATACACACAAATGATCCACCTAGGATCTTCTCATCAAAACATATCAAGACTTAACATAGCTTAGCCGTTCGAGGTTTATAACATCAATCTTGTGATAACCATTCATTTAATTATTTATAAGATTTATTTGGACCCTTAATTCTCGTATCGAACCTCAAACAATACCAAACTTGTCGAGTTCTCGCAGGGGTATCGATGCCTTTATGTGGGGTATCGAAACACCCTGTATCGATACCTACCCAAAGAAGGTATCGATACTGGTATTGATACCCTTTGACCACTTTTAAAGTCAACGAAAGGGGGATTATCGGCTTCGATACTGGTATCGAATCGAAGATGTCATTGGAGGGTTTGGTATTGAAACCTGTAGTGATACCCCTCCCTATCAGCCTAATTTTCCCTCAGGGGTATTGATACACGGGCCACTGGTATCGATACCCCCTACATGAACTTGCAGGTTTCACTTAGAAAATTTTAAGGATTCTTCCCAACATTAATCTATTCGGTTCTAAAGTGTTCCTACCAGTTTTTAGGAGTGCTTAGGGTGTTTTAACATCAATTTCATGTCACCAATCAGATTACTACAAAATTCACCATTAATGACCTCTTTCAAGCAAACCAAGCAAACCAAACATACATACATGGATTCTATATGCTATGCATTCTACTATAAAGTGCATAAAGATTAGAAGAGTTAGGAGTACCAACCTTAAGAAAACAACAACCAAAACCCGAACTCACTCCTTCAAGCTTTTCCCTTTGTCTAAACTTTGTGATGATGCCCTAACTTCTTTCTCTACAAGAAAGAGATTAAACCAACTCTTAGACACTTCCATGGATGTTTTTAACTCTTAAAAACATCAAGAAAACATAGAAACAACCCTCAAAAACTCATTCCCGGATTACACCCTAAACCCCCACTTAAACCTTAATCCTCACCAAACCTACCATTCTTTACTTCTTTTTAAAGATCTCTAACAGCCCTACAACTTCCTCTCTTGCAATAAAACGAGATTCTAAAGAAAAAACATAAAGATCAAACCTTTTTGCTCAACCTTCTCTTGAGATAACAAGGGGAAAGATGAAAGAAAGTTTCCAACACAATGACTTCATCCTCTACAGTCCATCACTCTCTAACCCCTTCCTATTCAACTTTTATTTAGACAATTACCAAATTGTCCTCCACTTAAAACCCTTAAGGCCCTAAACCACTCAACCCAAAAAGTCTAAGCCCATAACCACACAACTCGGGGCCCAAAATCGAAGCCCAAACCCATAGGGTTAAATCGACACTCAGATCCGAATCCGGGTCGTCACAGATATTAATCCTCTAAGAAGATAATTTTTTCTTGTCATAAAACTCTCTAACGAGAAAGGAAAAAAATATGAGCTAACCAGGGACGAAGCCATGTCAAGTTTTTTGGGTGTATAATTGCCTCTGAGGTACCTCTTAAGTTAAATAATAGTAAAATAAGGGTTTTCCCCTACTAGTTTTTAGATTTAAAGGCCTAATAAACCTTTTTCCCTCCCAATGTTTGTTTCTAGTGTCGTACCTAGAGTTAACCTCTTTATAAAGCTTATTACTAAATCAGATTTTAAGTATTTATAATTTTGACCCTCATCAAATTATAAATACAACTTATTGTATCTATATTTTTTAATTCCATGAAACTTTAATACTTATGATACATGTACCATAATTGATCACATAATTTTATATCGTACTTCGTAATACCAAGTAACAACATATATAGACATAGAAATATGTGGAATTCAAATCCAAATATTTAATTAATCTCTTATGCAATAGGTGCTCAAGTGTATATACCAAACTCAAAAAGACATGGTCTTAATAGCATATTCAAGTATCTCAAAAATATCATTATTAAATAACAAAACATATATAGAGTAAGGTCTCTAGCTCCATTTCTCTTTACTAACTAAGATTCAATTGAAAATTGTTGGGACCACCGGCACACCCCATGGCGCAGCGGAACAAAATTACGATGGTCTTTCCAGTGATCCATGTACGTTTAATCCGAAATTGGGAGGAAGAGATGCGATGACTTACATTGGGTTTCTTGATAAGTAGCAAAAACAAAAACTGGATCTGCTGCAGTCACGATCGTTCAACAATCCGAATCTTTAGCCTCCACGAATATCGTCTCGGCCTCTACTCAGTTCACCCGGTTGAGAGATCAAATCTCAAAAAACTATTTTTTGTGATTTTAGGTTTTGAGAATTCGGGATTCTTTAATACGGCTGCTAGACCAAAAATCCTTTATATATGTGTAACCCTAGGGATGAAAATGGATCAGACTTGGAGCGGACTTTATAAAGTCCAAGTCCTATCCAATTAATAATAGGACTTTCAAAAAAATCCAAGTCCGAAATCAAGTCCATTTACATAAATATAAATCCAATCCAATAAAATATCTAAAATCCAAATCCAAATGTCCAAATCCAATTATTTTTTAGAGAAAAAACTCAAATAAATATCTTTAATAAAAAAATATTTTTTATCAAATAAATATTTTAAATTTATAGCACAAACAAATCTTAGCAAATTTTACAATCCAATATAAAACAATTTAAAGTAACAACTCAAACTTTTTAAATATAAAAATTTTAAATATTTTTATTCAAGCTTATATATGGATCAGATTCATATCAGATATGGATTTAGATTGAATTTGGATCGGATCATGGAAATATCCATATCCGATCCTCCTCCTATTAGGACTCGGATATTATTTTTGGATTCAGATTCGGACTTTTTTTAATCGAATCTGGATTGAATTTTTCTCTTCAGATCGAACCGGATTCGGATAATATTGTCATCCCTATGTAACCCTAGTCATTAGAGTTTTATTCTGAATTTGTTATAAGAAATAATTACTTTTACTATTTCCTTAAATTTCTGGATCTATATTTAATTCGAATTTGAAAATGGATAGAATTACTTTAATTATATCATTTATTTAAAATTCGGGATTAAATATAATCTACTTATACATATATATTTTTGATCCTTTTCAACCATTGGGTATGACCCTATAGACTCATTGTAACGTTAGTAATAATATTAGAACAATTCTAATATTACAAACAATGAGTGACATCTAGCAATATATCATTGTCATCTAAGTTACAAGAGATCATGATTCGATGTATCATGTCCGTGACCAACTCTCTTAATGTATTGTATCCTTTTGTCCTTTTATATCTATAATAGGCACAAATCTTGGAATAGTCACACTTGTATAGCCTATTTTAATTTTTCTTGATATCTAAAATGGACTACTATTAATGAATAATTTGTGATATCTCATATCAACCTATTCAAGCATGACCATGCATTTTTAGTCTCACTCAATCAAGTGGCCTTTGATATACTTTCCTATTATGTAGGAAGGATAAATCCTATCTCGATCATTCACATCTCACTACATACATTATAATATGTCCAATGTCAGTTTTTATAGTGTAACTAATTACGAGACACGTTTAACTACAAAACATAAAACAACATATGTTAAGATAGTAATAATTTCAAGTCTAAGGATCATACATAAGGTTGTCACTATGGGCAATATCGTGACCGTCACATAATAATCCAAGACATATGCTCACAACGGGTCAATCCAATATATTATTCTCTATTAATATATTCATGATTTAATTCTGACATCTCTATGTTAATGACAACTCATTGTCATCAATTAATCACATGTTAGCCTTAAGCGTATTATTATTTTCCATACCCATAATAATACTTGACTAAGGATCTTTTAATAATAATACTTATATTATTATATGAACCTTATTGTTTCTTAGTTTATGTTATACATTGACATATATATCGGAAAACAACAATGATAATGCCTTTATTCAATAAAATTGGTAAATAAAAGTATCCTTACAATCATCATATGATTGGTCTTTGAGCATACTCTAACAATCTCCCACTAGCACTAAGACCAATCACTCACATATCTAATACTGAGTGACTTAGTGTGGCGATCATGCTTCTGTTGTGTCAGAGGCTTCATCAAGGGATCAACAATGTTATCATCCGTGTGTACTCTGTATATCTCCACATCTCCTCGATCTATGATCTCTCGAATGATATGGAAGCATCTAAGAATATGTTTGGATCGTTGATGAGATCTGGGTTCCTTTGCTTGTGTAATGGCTCCATTGTTATCACAACGGAGTTCTACAACATCTGATATGCTTGGAACAACCCTTAGATTGGATAAGAACTTTTTAATCCAAACAGCTTCTTTTGTTGCTTCACTGGCTGCAATATACTCAGCCTCTGTTGTAGAATCAACTACTTTGTCTTGCTTTGAACTTTTCCAGCTTACAACACCTCCATTAAGGCAAAACACAAATCCAGATTGCGATCTTGATTCATCCTTGTCTATTTGGAAACTAGCAATAATATAACCTTTTATACTAAGCTCTTATTTGCCTTCATAGACAAGAAATGTATCCTTAGTTCTTCTCAAGTACTTAAGGATGTTTTTGACTGCTACCCAGTGATTTTCACCAGGATTTACCTGATATCGACTTGTCATGCTTAAGGTGTACGATACATCTAGTCGAGTACATATCATGGTTACATGATAGAACCAATAGCCAAAGCATATGGAATCTTACTCATTCATTCTCTTTCTTGTGGAGTTGAAAGACACATTTCCTTTGAAAGAGATATACCATGTCTCATAGGTCAGAATCCTTTCTTGGATTCTTACATACTGAATCTTTTCAGAACTGTCTATATATGTACTTTGACTCAGACCTAGATATCGTCTAGATCTATCTCTATAGATCTTAACCCTTAAGATATATGTTGCCTCACCCAAATCTTTCATAGAGAAACAACTACTTAACCAAGTCTTAACTGACTGTAAGGTAGGTATGTCATTTCCTATAATAAGTATGTCGTCTACATACAATATTAGTAAAGAAACAATGCTCCCACTTGTCTTCTTGTAAACACAATGCTCATCTTCGTTCTTGATAAAACCAAACTCTTTGATCGCATCATTGAAACGAAGATTACAGCTTCGTCTAGATCTATCTCTATAGATCTTAACCCCTAAGATATATACTGCCTCACCCAAATCTTTCATAGAGAAAAAACTACTTAACCAAGTCTTAATTGACTGTAAGGTAGGTATGTCATTTCTTATAATAAGTATGTCATCTACATACAAATTAGGAAAGAAACAGTGTTCCCACTTGTCTTCTTTTAAACACGAGGCTCATCTTCGTTCTTGATAAAACCAAACTCTTTGATTGCATCATTGAAACGAAGATTCCAGCTTCGAGAAGCTTGCTTCAGTCCATAAATGGACCTTTGTAGCTTACAAACCTTCCCGACATTTCTTGGAGCGACAAAACCTTTTGGTTGTGTCATATACACATCTTCTTCAAGTTTTCCATTAAGGAAAATGGTTTTAACGTCCATTTGCCAAATTTCACAATCATGAAATACAACTATAGCAAACAAGATCCGGATGGATTTACACATAGCTACATGGGAGAAAATTTCGTCATAGTCAACACCGTAAAATTGTCGAAAACCTTTAGCGACTAGTCGCCCCTCGTATGTTTGTATATTTCCATCCATGTCGGTTTTCTTCTTGGAAACCCATTTACACCCTATAGGTTTTATCCTTTCAGGTGATTCAACAAAACTCCATACTTTGTTGACTAACATGGATTCCATCTCAGATTTCATGGCCTCAAGCCATTTCTCATAGTCTGGGCTCGATACTGCCTCTTGATAAGTTCTTGGATTATCTTGATCCATAATAAGAACATGTCCATGCATGGTAATGAGAAATTCATATCTCTCAGGTGCATGGCGTTCTCTTATGGACCTGCACAGTGATTGTGTTTCTAAATCTGTTGATTGTTCCTCAATAATTTGTGGAACATGCTCAATCTCAGGCTTAGTGAATTGTTGTTCTTGAACTTCTCCAAGTTTAATGTCTCTACCCTTCCCTTTCTTATTGAGAATTTCTCTTTCAAGAAAAACTCATGTTCGAGTAACAAACACTTTGTTCTCTTTAGGGTTAAAGAAATAATATCTCTTAGTTTCTTTAGGATACCAAACAAAATTATACTTATAAGATTTGGGTTTGAGCTTTTTAGACATCTGATGTTTGACATATGCTTCGCAACCCCAAATTTTCATAAAAGATACACTAGGACATTTTTCCAGTCTATATCTGATATGGTGTCTTTTGAACAGATTTAAACGGAACACGATTTAAAGTGAAAGTAGTTGTTTCTAGTGCATGTCCCTAGAAAGAAGTCGAAAGATCACTATGACTCATCATTGATCGAACCATGTCTTACAAAGTTTGATTCCTCCTCTCAGAAGCTCCATTCCACTGTGGTGTACCTGGTGGAGTAAGTTGTGATACAATCCTACATTCTTTAAGGATTTCATCAAATTCTATTCTTAAGTATTCACCACCTCGATCTGATCGAAGTGCCTTAATACTCTTGCCTAGTTGATTTTGTACTTCATTCTTGAATACTTTAAACTTTTCAATAGTCTCAGATTTATGGAGCATAAGGTAAATGTAACCATATCGACTGAAGTCATCAGTGAAAGTAATGAAGTAATGAAATCCACCTCTAGCTTGTGTATTTATTGGTCCACATACATCACTATGTATTAAACCTAATAAATCACTTGCTCGCTCACTTTTACCATTAAAAGGAGCCTTAGTCATTTTTCCTAGTAAGCAAGATTCACATACATCTAGTTGTTCGAAAACAAATGAATCTAATAATCCATCTTTATGGAGTTTTAAAATGCGTTTCTCACTTATATGGCCTAAATGACAATACCAGGGATAAGTTTGATTTGAGTCATTTGTTTATGATCTTTTGGTATTTATATTATTGTAGAACTAATATTTTGATATAATAATTGAAAAATAGTTTTGGACTAATTTGAAAAGATTTTAAAAATGGTTATTATGTCCAAACAACTTGAAAATATATTTAAGAAGTTTTTGAGAGTTTTTAAATATGTTTTAAATGATTTAAAGAAACCAAAGAAGTGATTTTAACCCAGGCGTTTCGATACCAGTTTCTAAACCGTTATGTTTTCAAAGGAAAAATCACAATCGTATCAATACCCGTTTCGATACCCTTTCACCACTGTGATATTTGGTTTCGATACCAGTTTCTATACACCCCCAACGGTTATAAATGATTTTATGAAACCCCCAACGGCTAGGAGCCGTATTGAAACTAGTTTCGATATCCGTTCATAAATGTAGGTTCAACGGCTATTTTCCAAAGCAGCTATTTCGATACCAGTTTCGATACTAGTATCGATACTAGTTTCTATACCGTCTGTATTAGAAGAAGACATATGCCTTGAAATCAGCTCCAAACGGCTCCAAAACATCTCCTACGACTATAAACGGCTAGATCATGGTTTGGGATGATAAAAGGAATCCTCAAGCATCAAGAGAAGACTAATGCTTCACTTGTAACAACATTATGATCAAGAAATTGTCTTAGTGCTTAAATTCCAATCTTCTCAATTGTCATTGTATGCTCAAGTGTATTAGGATTGGGTGAGTGCTTAGTTGCAAACAATTAGCTTTATTAGAAGGATTATCAAAGTTTGCTTTGTTTATCTCTTTGTTTGAGAGGATTCCCAAAGTTTGGGTTGAGAACTTTGTATGCTTGATTCGAGTTTGAATCAAGGTTTGTAAGGTTAGCCCTTTTCCCTCAAAAGGAAGAGATTCTTAGTGAGTTTGGGAAATCCTTAATGGGAAGCTAAGGTAGTGGATGTAGGTGCTTGTTTGAAGGCCAAACCACTATAAATTCTTGTGTTCATTGTCGTTTTTCATTGCGTCCTCAACTTACACCCAAATTGCAACTTCTCCACCACTTGACAAGTTTTTAATCGGTTATTCATCGAGCTCTCCAAACCCAACAATTAGTATCAGAGCGAGGCTCAATCGAGAGAAATTAACATCCTATTGAGAAGATCCGGCGAGCTCGACCAATTACCGATCAACCGACGACTCATGGCGCAATCCATTGACAAGCCACCTTTATTTGATGGGTCCAATTACTCCCAATGGAAGATAAGGATGAAGTATTTCATCAATTCAAGAGATTACAAAATTTGGGATATAGTGGAAGATGGACCATTTGTGCCAAAAGGAACAAAGGCAGAATGGAGCATGGAAGATCGCAAGAAGATGATGCTTAATAGCAAGGCTTTGCACATTCTCGTTTGTGCATTTCATCCAACTATCTATGAGAATATGTCTTCTTATGAGAGTGCCAAGGAAGTTTGGGAAAAGCTAGAAGTCACATACGAGGGTACAAACGAAGTAAAGGAGATAAAGATTGGACTCCTCAACCAAGAGTATGAGAACTTCAAGATGAATCCGGAAGAAGACATTGAAAAGATATTCGATCGATTCTCCATCATCACAAATGGACTTAAAGGCTATGTAGAGATAATTTTAGAGGAGAAGCTTGTTCGTAAGCTCATCTTTTCTCTTCCCGAGTCATGGGA
Source organism: Abelmoschus esculentus (assembly GCA_035048815.1). NCBI lineage: Eukaryota > Viridiplantae > Streptophyta > Magnoliopsida > Malvales > Malvaceae > Abelmoschus > Abelmoschus esculentus. The sequence goes on from JAUCBN010000002.1 coordinate 5,841,787, forward strand.
CTTGAAAAGGACCGCCATCATCGAAACAAAGAATTTAAAGACTCTCAAGCTTTATGAACTCATGGGGTCCCTCCTCACACATCAAATCATGATGAAAGGAAGAGAAGAGGAGAAAAATAAGGAAGAGATTAAATCTATGGGGAAGAAGAAGATTCAAGAGCTTAGTGTAAATGTCAACACCATTGCTTTCAAGTCTTCCAAGTGCATCCACCTTGAAGATTCAAGTGAGAAGGATAGCTAAGGATATGAAGAGCTTGCCCAACTCTTCATAAACTTCGATCGATTCGTGAGGAAAAAAGTAAGAAATCCTCAAAGCACGAATCAAAGAAGAAGATGAAGGATTCCCACAAGTCTGAGAAAGAGGGATCATCTTCAAAGAAGCAAGCATACATGGCTACTTGGAGTGATGAGGACTCCACCGAAAATGAAGAAGATAACCTATGCTTGATGGCCCTCAATGAGGGAGAGATAACTTCTAACTCATCTATTTCAAATTCATATAATTTTGATGAGTTACAAAAAGCCTATGATAAATTGGCTTTTGAGTTCAAGGCTTCATTTTCTAAAAACAAAAAGATGATTTCAAATCTTAAATTAGAAAATGATTTGCTTTCAAAAACCAATTTTGAAATTGAACAAGATCAAAAGAATTTGAACTTAAAGTTTTTGATTTACAAAACTTGCTTCAAAAGATGGAAAAAGATCATCAAATTGCTTTAGATGATCTTAAAAAGGAAAAAAGATTTGATTTCCAAAGAACTTCAAAAGAATAATGATTTGGGAAAATCAAACTTTTATTTGAAACAATCTAGTGCCCCTAAATTTGAAAATGGAAAATGTTTTAGAAGTATTTGGGTCCCAAAAGGACTAATCACTTAAACTAAAAAGGATGAAATTGAAAAATGGATTCCTAAGGGGACTAAAATTTGTGCTTCTAATGTTAAAGGATACAAAGCAATTTAGATACCAAAAGTTTCTTGATTGTTTCATTTTAGGTGTGATGGAGGTATTAGCAATAAAGTGCAAGATTAAGGGGGAGCTCCATACACACAAGAAGGACACATGGAGAAGGAAGGATTCACATCCTCCCTTAAATTCAAGTGTGGTAAATTTCTAGTTGTTTTTAGCTTTTCATTTGTTTATTTCTTATTTCAACTTGAATTATCAGAATTGTTGGACTAACACAAAGTGATGCCTTGAGTAAGGGGGAACTTTTTGTTTTTACAAACAAACATTTGATATTTGATGTTAAAACAATTGACATTTTAAAACTCTCCTATGTTATGAACTTTAAAGTTTTTCAAACTTGTTTTGAACCATTTTTGATATAACAAAAAGGGGGAGAATGTTGCGAAAAACTGATTTTTGAAATTGTTTATTGAGTAAGGGGGAGCTTTAATCCTTTTGAATCATTATTCTCTTATTCAAAGTTTTATTTCACAAAGGGGGAGCAATCTCAAAAATAATTTTTCAAGTTGGTTTTATTATATCAAAAAGGGGGAGATTGTAGAACTAATGTTTTGATATAATAATTGAAAAATAGTTTTGGACTAATTTGAAAAGATTTCAAAAATGGTTATTATGTCCAAATAACTTGAAAATATATTTAATAAGTTTTTGAGAGTTTTTAAATTTGTTTAAATGATTTAAAGAAACCAAAGAAGTGATTTTAACCCAGCCATTTCGATACCAGTTTCGATACCGACATGTTATCAAAGGAAAAATCACAGTCGTATCGATACCCGTTTCAATACCCTTTCACCACTTTGATGTTTGTTTTAGATACCAGTTTCTATACACCCCCAACGGTCATAAATGATTTTATGAAACCCCCAACGGCTAGGAGCCATATCGAAACCAGTTTTGATACCCGTTCATAAATGCTGGTTCAACGGCTATTTTCCAAAGCAGTCGTTTCAATACCAATTTCGATACTAGTATCGATACCGTTTGTACCAGAAGAAGAAATATGCCTTGAAATCAGCTCCAAACGGCTCCAAAACATCTCCAACGGCTAGATCATGGTTTAGGATGATAAAAGGAAGCCTCAAGCATCAAGAGAAGACTAATGCTTCACCTGTAACAACATTATGATCAAGAAATTGTCTTAGTGCTTAAATTCCAATCTTTGGGTAGACAAAACACTTGTGAGCTCAATTGTCAATGTATGCTCAAGTGTATTAGGATTGGGTGAGTGCTTAGTTGCAAATAATTAGCCTTATTAGAAGGATTATCAAAGTTTGCTTTGTTTATCTCTTTGTTTGAGAGGATTCCCAAAGTTCAGGTTGTAAACTTTGGATGCTTGATTCGGTTTTGAATCAAGGTTTGTAAGGTTAGCCTTTTACCCTCAAAAGGAAGAGATTCTTAGTGAATTTGGGAAATCCTTAGTGGGAAGCTAAGGTAGTGGATGTAGGTGCTTGTTCGAAGGCCGAACCACTATAAATCCTTGTATTCATTGTCTTTTTTCATTGCTTCCTCAACTTACACCCAAATTGCCACTTCTCGACCATTTGGTAAGTTTTTAATCGGTTATTCATCGAGCCCCCCAAACCCAATAGTTATACATGGCATTTTCTAGATTTAAAATATATAAGTCGTTAACCAATTGTGCCGAACTATGAAAAACATTATCAAGATAAAAAGAACAACAATTATTCTTAATAATAATCTCAAAGCCAATCTTGTCCAAACAAGAAATAGAAATAATGTTTTTAGTCAAACTAGGCACAAAATAGCAATCTTCTAAATGTAAATCAAGTCCACTAGGTAAAGATAAAATGTATGTTCCTATAGCTAATGCAACAACTCTTGCTCCATTTTCCACTCGTAGGTCTACGTCTCCCTTAGCTAGATTCCTTCTCTTTTGCAGTCATTGTACAAATTTGAGAACCACAACCGGTATCTAATAACCAAGAAGAAGATGTTGACAGATTGACATCAATAACATAAATACCTGAAGTAGATGCACCATCTGCTTTAGCCTTCTTGACCTCTTCAAGGTACATGGGGCAGTTTTTTTCTAGTGTCCGGTCTTATTGCAGTGGAAACATTTACCTTCCTTGCTAACTCCCCCTTTGGGTTTCAGTGCATCTTGTCCTTTGGTCATAGGCTTACCTTTACCCTTGTATTTTGCCACTTCTTTTCCCTTTCCTTTGTCCTAGCGGACATCAAAATGGGTTTAGGTCCAACCTTAGTTATATTTTTCTCAACAGTTCGTAACATGCCAAGTAACTTTGGAAAAGTTTTGTTAATTTCATTCATGTTGAAATTAAGGACAAATTGATTAAAGTTATTCGGCAACGATTACAAAATAACATCAATAGCCAATTCATCTTTGAGAGGAAATCCTAACTTTTCCAACGTTTGGATATATCCCATCATCTTGATGACATGAGCTCTTACAGGAGATCCCTCTACCATTTCGCACTGAAATAGAGCTTTAGAGGTCTCATACCTCTCTTGACGTGCTTGCCCCTCATATAATTCCTTGAGGTTTTGAATCATATCGTATGCAACCATGTCCTCATGTTATTTCTGAACATCAAGAGTCATGGTAGCAAACAAAAGACATCCGATATCTAACATGTCATCCATATGTTTCTTAAACTTGTCTTTGTCATCTCTAGAAGCATTAGTTGTCGGTTCATTTGGAACGGGTTCTTCAATGACATATTCCTTTCTTTCCTTTTTGAGAACAATTCTCAAATTGCGGAATCAATCAAGGAAGTTTATGTCATTGAGTTTCTCTTTCTCAAGGAGTGATCGCAGTGATAAAGTGTTGTTTGCCATTTAGATCTACAACAATGGAAATACATAAAGTAAATTTACCAATTTGAAATATTATAAATAGGTCTTTGTTTATAAAATACTCTCACTATTTTGTTCAAGATTAAAAATCCCTCTCGTTTTGAATTTCATAAAAATTTGACAAAAATTTTTATAGTGAGCAAGGTTCCATAATTCACCAATTTCTTAAATCAGCTTTAGCTTTGCTTCGCGTTTAACCAAGATAGACTTATGTGTCAATGCTTTGGTAAAACCCACATAAGATCGATCAAGGTCTTAACGAGGGCAAATATTGGAAGGCTAATTTTAACTTAGATTAATTTGAGGGAAATCTTTAAATATCTTATCATTATTTTTTTTTAATTTGACCTTTATTGATCTTATCAATATATATGAAAAAAAGATATGTACCATACATCGCATCACATACATGATATTTATAAAGCAATAAAAATGTAATGGTTATAACCCAAAATAAAGAACTAAGGTGGCCCATCCCAAGCTAATGGGAAAACCTAAAGCCCTAATCCTATACTAAAACTTCTTCTCAAGCATCTTCTCGCCTTTTGTCCAAATGTCTTGTCAGCTTCTTGGAATATTATTACAATTATAGAAACTCGTTTTACATACGAGTGAGTAAGATTAGAAGAGAAGTACAACAACGATAGAGAAAGGCACGACACGCAGGCCGTATTTAAAATTTACAACTATTGTAAAAGTAAGGGTTATAACCATACATGTTAAGCACCGTGCAAAGCAAACATATCACTTATATGCTATCACAATTTCATTGATATTACTAATATGGGCCTATAATCTATGTTGCCTACAAAGGGGTCAAAGAATAACAATTATTCCTTTTCTTTGATGCGATCTGCCAACGCACTTCCGTCGATCACTATGTCAACGTTTGACATATGATTACCTTAAAACCCTTCCATCAACATGGCGAATGTAAAATTTATTAACAGATTAACATATTAATCGTATCCCTAATCGACTACCAATATCAATATATATCGTTGACATAGTAAAATAAAGCATGCATCTATAACATATCGCATCACCCAAGTATTTAACCCGATTACGGATCGTATAAGTGGCTCTGATACCACTGTTGGGACCATCGGCATACCCCATGGCGCAGCGGAACAAAATTACGAGGGTCGTTCCAGTGATCCATGTACGTTTAATCCGAAATTGGGAGAAAGAAATGTGATGACTTACATTGGGTTCCTTGATAAGCAGCCAAAACAAAAACTGGATCTATTGCAGTCACGATCGTTCAACAATCCAAATCTTTAGCTTCAACGAATATTATCTCGGCCTCTACTCAGTTCACCCGGTTGAGAGAGCAAATCTCAAAAAAACTATTTTCATGATTTTAGGTTTTGGGAATTCGAGATTCTCTAATACGGTTGCTAGACCAAAAATCTCTTATATATGTGTAACCCTAGGCATTAGAGTTTTATTCCGATTTTGTTATAGGAAATAATTACTTTTATTATTTTCTTAAATTTCGGGATCTATATTTAATTCGAATTTGAAAAAGGATACAATTACTTTAATTATATCCTTTGTTTAAAATTCGGTATTAAATATAATCTACTTATACATATATATTTTTGTTGATTTCCAACCATGGGTGTGACCCTGTAGGCTCATTGTAACGTTAGTAATAATATTAGAACAATTCTAATATTATAAACAATGAATGACATCTAGAAATATATCATTATCATCTAAGTTACAAGAGATCATGATTTTTTGTATCATGTCCGTGACCAACTCTCTTAATGTATTGTATCCTTTTGTCCTTTTATATTTATAATAGGCACAAGTCTTGGAATAGTCACACTTGTATAGCCTATTTTAATGTTTTTTGATATCTAGAATGGACTATTGTTAATGAATAATTTGTGATATCTCATATCAACCTATTCAAACATGGCCATGCATTTCTAGTCTCAATCAATCAAGTGGCCTTTGATATACTTTCCTATTATTTAGGAAGGACAAATCCTATCTCAATCATTCACATCTCACTACATACATTATAATATGTTCAATGTCAGTTTTTATAGTGTAACTAATTACGAAACACTTTTAACTGTATCAAAACATAAAACAACATATGTTGAGATAGTAATAATCTCAAGTCTAAGGATCATAAATATAGTTGTCACTATGAGCAATATCGTGACCGTCACATAATAATCCAAGACATATGCTCACTGCGGGTCAATCCAATATTTTATTCTCTATTAATATATATTTATGTATTAATTCTTACATCTCTATGTCAATGAAAACTCAATGTCATCAATTAATAACATGTTAGTCTTAAGCATATTATTATTGTTCATACCAATAATAATACTTGAATAAAGATCTTTTAATAATAATACTTATATTATTATATGGACTTTATTGTTTCTCAGTTTATGTTATACATTGACACATATATTTGAAAACAACAATGGTAATTGCCTTTATTCAATAAAATTGGTAAATAAATGTATCCTTACAATCATCATATGATTGGTCTTTGGGCATACTTTAACAAAAATAACATAATTCAAGCTAAAAATGTATCAAAAGTGAAAAATATGCCACTCCTTTATTCTTAGGACGAACGAATCATTTATTTCTCTGTATTGCAAGAAAAAAAGAATGGTTAAGCAATTGCTTAGTGAGGGATGAATAAAAGTATCTTAAACTACTTGCAATGCAACCTATAACATATTGAAATCGTTTTAGATGAAAATCAGTTCATGCTCTTAAATCAATCACTCGTGGTTAATAATACCACCAAAGATAAAATTCAGTAAGTGTTTTATCACGTGGAACAAATCCACAAAATTCAAGACTTACATGCTTCATCTATCAAGGCTTATAAAACGTTTGAAAATAGAGTCAAACTCTCGCAAACTCTATTTGTAATTAAAATCAATATAAATATAACACTTGTGTTTTCTTATGTTGGTACTAGTGATCCAATTAGTCTACTTATAATCGTTGGGATAAACGGGTACTTGCATGAAGGCATAAATGCCAAGACATGCCACGTAAGGGACTATACCATCACCATACCACGTATGAGGGCTTTATCACCTACCCAAACCACACACAAGCTAAATTCGTACACATGAATGGATTGAATCCAAACATGTTTCCCACCTTATCTTTCGGGATAAGCTACGCTTAATGCAATACAACACATATACCACAATTCAAACAATAACTTTAATGCATCACTAAGGAATTTACACATGTATACGAATTTTATAATTATAAAGAGTGTACTAACATCCTATCGATCGATCAAATTATCCCTATAACATCATCTTAATATCCAACACAAAACAGTAACAATGCTCAAGTTTCTTATTAAAATAGTAAAAGATTCTCTCACGTCCCACAATCTCATGTTTAATCATATAAACCGATCAAAATCCTTTTTAACATAAATCGAAAGCAAAACATGGGAGCATTTAAAATCAATGAAAAACAATAACATGAGCATTCAATCACGTACATAATTACGTATATACAAACATATAGTATGAGCATGTTAAAACATAGCAAAACAAGCATATTATGAGAAAACCGTTTCTGAGAGGAACTTAAAACTTACTTTGGAGTATAGGTAGGTTTTTCACACCTTTCCTACACCCCCAAACCTTTGAAAACATAAGAAAATCACTTCCATAGCAGCCAACTCTCAAATCCACTCACCGATAAACAGTTAATTGCGCAACAAGCCACCTAACCCATTAGAAACTCTTTCAAACGTGATCATCAACTTCTTGCCCTGTTTCAAGTATTAAAAATAAGGGTTTATTGCTCCTAATCGCTTACAACAAACACCAAGTCAGATCCTTATACAACAACCCTTACAACCTATCAAAACCTTAACCAAAAATTCTCTAAAACTCCCCAAACTTCACTTAAACCTTTATTTTGGAATTAAGGACTTTAAAAACAAGTTATTAAAATCCTAGAAAATATAAAATAATAAATTTAGTATCCAAAAACAGTGGATCAAAACCCTTAAATGAAAATTGAGATTTTTAACCGAAAATCAGTTTTTCTAAAATCAAAATAGTGAAAACGTTTTCACCAAGGCAATAACTTGGGAATTTAAATAAAGAAAATTTAAAAATTATATGATTGAATGTTTCTTACCTCCAATAGTGACCCAACCAAATTCCATGATTTTGAAGAAGAAAACGAGAGAAAAACATGATTTTTTAAAGAAGAAAAGTTTTAAATATTTATTTGAAAGAAATTAATTGAAAATAAAGTGAGTTTACCTTGAAAAGACATGTTTTCTCTGCCTTGGGAAAAGGGAAAACGAAAATTAGAAAAAAGGGTTTAGGTTTTGATATAAAAATAAGGTTTATAGGTTTTAAATTAAGTTATTTGGGTTATTAATTAAAATTTTGAGTTAAGAGTTAATTAAATAAGTCCATTTAAGTTTAAATAAATTAGAATTAAGATTGGATCAAAGCTCCTTAAAGATTCAAAGTTTTGGCTTAGTTTTGTAAAATTGTCCTCAAGTTTTCAATTTTTACAAAATTATCACTAATTTCAAAATCTTAGGGATTCAAGGGTCAATTTTCAAAAATGAGTTGACCAAAGTCAAATATATATCAAATAAATATTTTAGGATATTTTTATATAATTTATTTTGATTTAAAACTAATTTTTAATTATTTAATCCCGAACTAGGCTTAACCAGCTAAACCGGCCCACAAACTTCGAAGCTAATTTTTGGGGCGTTACACACCTCTAACCGTTAGGATAAACCAAAAATCGTGTTGGCATCATACAACCAATCACGCACATGATTGACTATCAGAATCAAAAAGATCTCACCTTAGTGTCTGGGATAGTTCGCCATACCCGAATGCAATATGAATAACATACCACACAACACTAGGCATCACCTCTAATGCGTCACTAAAGAATTCAATATATATATACAATTTTTTTAATTAAAGAGTGCACTAACATCATATTGATCAATCAACTTATCCACGTTACCATCTTCTTTAATATCCAACACAAAACAAAACCAATGCTCAAGTTTTTAAGTTAAAAACAATACGTATCCACATACATCTCACTATTTCATGCATCATATGCATAAACCGGTAAAAAATACTTTTCTCATGTTTTCTATATAAAAAAACATTGGAGCATCATATAAATACAATACTTTTGTAAAAACAATCTCTTGAGCATTGAGCACATGCATAATCACATATGCAATTTTTAATAAGAGCATGACGAAAAACACATAGTAAAAACAAGGCATAATATGGGAACTTTTAAGAAAGCAATACTCAAAACTTACTTCCAAGTATAGTGAGGTTTTTCACACCTTTCCTACACCCCAAACCTTTGAAACCACATTTAAAACACTGCCAAATTGACAACCCTCATAATCCACTCACCGATTTACCAAAACTTGTTCGTCAAACCACCAAAACACCATTCGGCTTGTCTGATCACCTTCAAACTTGTTCTCTTTCTTTTAGAACTGATTCAAACATCAAAACCATAGGTTTTAGTGAATCAAAACGCACCTAAACATCCTCCAACTCGGACCTATACCAAACAACACCAAAAAACACCATAAAACTAAACTGAAACTCACTGAAAACCTCTCAAAACACCATCTAAACCTTATGTACGAGATTAGATACTTAAAATTCATCTTAATTACGTCAAAACAATTCAATACTCATGTATTTGGGCATCAAAAAAAGTCATGTAAAACCCTTGAACGAAAACAATGGAATTGTTATCAAGAAACCCGATTTTATTGATTCGAGACTTTAAAGATTGTTGTAATCAACCAAGAACTTAGGAATTTCATTAAATAACTTTAGGTTTTAGTGTTTTGAATGATTATCATGTTAAAAATTGATCCAACCTCCTTCCAAGGTTTAAAAACAAGTAAAACTGAAGAAAAATGAAGAGATTTTGAAGAAGAAAAATATAGGAAAATAAACCAACAAAAATTTATAAAAAAATGGATGTTTACCTTGAAAAGATGATAAAGAATATGTCTTGGGAAGGAAGAAACCGCAATCTTGGAGAAGGGTTTAAAGCTTGCTAAGTCTCTCCATGTGCTTATTTAGGCTCTATTCAGTTGATTGTACCATCGTATGGTAGACCCAGTCAAACTATCTTGAAAACAATGGATTAACAACTTATCATCGTTTCATACCTTGTCATTTTGCGACAAAACATGGTAAGGTGGGCATTGGGGCAACTTGTGCCATCAAATTTCTCAAATTCTGGTACTTTAAATTTTGGAGGCAAAATTAGATCAGGGACTAAGCTTAGCTCCATAACGTCAGTTCCACTGAAGGCATAAATACCTTCCATAGCTTTGATTCTTTCTTCTAAGAATTTGAACTTATCATCATTGGTCTCATAAGATTTGGGTTGTAATTTATTCAGTTTTTCCAACTCAACCGGGTCATCAAAATTCGGGACTTCTAGTTTAAATGATCCAGCCCACATATTCGAAGCAGAAGCACCATGAGGATTTATTTGTTTGTGGATATTAGATTCTGACCCACCAAAAGAGAACACAAATTGAGTATGTGTTTCTTTTGTTCGAAAATGTAAAGATGGAGAATCATCTTCATGGGTTTTATGAGATTTTCCTTTCTCGACACTTGTTGACTTGGATAATAGTTGTAACAGTTTATCCTCTAATTTGCTTAGAAGATTCTCTTGATTGTTCGCTATGTCCTCTCTTAAGCCTTTGATATCTAGAGTAATTTTTTCTTGAGACTTTTTCTAACTTCTAAAGTCTCTCTTCCATTCTTCTAGCCTTGAATCGCGTGTTGTGAGGATGGCAGATATGATCGTCTTTTGTTTCCAATATCACTGATATTGAACTCCCGTGAATTAGTTTTTTTATTTAATGTCAATGGACATAAGATTTATACATTATAAATGCAATATGTAATGATGAATGTAAAAATGAATGCAACTAAGTGTTGGTTAGAAAATTAATAAGATAAAACAATATTCGCACAAACCGAAAAAAGAAATATTATTAAATAAACTTAAAAGAAATCATCCATAAACCTAATCATCATAAAAATAATTAAAGAGAAAAAAAATATTCCTAAAAAAAAAAAAACATCATCAACATTTTTAACACACAAAAAAAAAACTAACGCCACACTCGGCGATATGGTTTAGCTTCATTCCCAAGTTTCTTAACCCTTTCTGGATCTTGATCCACTCATCAGCAAAGTGTGTAGAGGGGTTGATCCACAATCTCAAACCTTCAGCTTCTTTCACTAAATTGGTGATATGCTCTGTTATTTTTCGGATTTGAATTAGGGCTCATTTATCAAGTCATTCCTGACTTTAATGTCTCCTCATGCAAATTGATGTTGCTGGTCCCACTGATTCTCTCTTAGCTTGAAATCTCTTTGAATGTCATCTATTAAATCTTTATGTTGTTGCAATGAATTTTCTCGTGCTTCTATCATCTCCTTCAAAGACTGGTTTTCAAGTTGAGCCTTCTCGAGTTCGACCATTGAGTCTTGTTGTTGGTAAATGTGAATAATTTCCTGTAGAGATGCCAAATCTTCCTGTAATTCTTGGTTTTGAGCACGACTAACCATGAGATCGTTAAAAATTGTCATGTTTGCCTCCTAGGTCACTTGTAGAGCAACTATAAGTTCTTCTAATTGATTTTCTTTAGTTTTCAATAACGTTTTGTGTCATTCTCACGATCACGGATCTCCTCTTCCCATTCTTGGGGAGTTTTTATCAAATTGGCATTCTTTAGTTTCTCTTGAAGCCTTTGATAATCCCCTTGCAAATCCTTAAAATTCACACTTACAACATCTAGCTGTTTCGCAAACTTGTTCGACTAATTCTTAAAATACGTCACATCACATTCAAGCCATTCATTTTTAGATTCTAATTCAGCAATCCTTTATGTAAAATCTTCTTCTATTCCTCGTATTCTTGCCTAACAGTTTCAGCTTCGCTTGGTGTTTCTCTGAACTGTTCCTCTAACTTCTGAACCTTTCCTTTACTTGGGGGCGGGATATTGCAGTTTTTCCTCTTAAATCTCCAGAATTGATAATATGGAGAAAGTTTTGGGGCTGCCAGTTTGGCCTAGTATGGATAAGCCCAAGCCCTAACGATCTCAAGAATCTGCTTCTTAGACTTTTCATTAAAAGTGAATTCACATAATCCTATCCCCTTGTAACCGGGACAAACTGCAACGATCTGTATTGTCTCGAGACTAACAAAGGAGTATATCTGGTTGTACCCCAAATCCCGAGAAGAGGGACCCAATCAAATGCACCACACCTATACAAAATATTAGTATGGTCCAACCAATAAGCTCGCCAGCTAATTTCCTCTACCCTCAAGTCTTGTAAGATTGATTCTCATTGTCCTGCTAACTTCTCCTTTCTCGGCACTTCTGCTAAGAATTCTCGTAATGCTGAATACTTTGGGGTATTAACATGAATGGTTGATTTCGCCTTTGCCCTTAGGTGGCTATGATTCCAAACGGTGAGAAGTTGTGCACATCCAATAAAATATATACCTTCATGTTTTTTTAGGATATTAAGAGATCAAAATGTTTCTGCCAAGATAGTTTGAGCTGGTTTAATATTTTTCTCGAGTTCCCCAAACAAGTCTATCACTGATTCTTCAATATGTCCAGCTACTTTTGGAAAAATAATCAAACCATATATCCCTAAAGCGAAAATATCAACTTGTTTCCTTGGATCAGGATGTGAATGAATCAACCCTCGAAGTTTATTCCAAGCAATAACGATGTTTTTTCCTTTATCTTGGAACTAAGCCTCTACCCATGACATGCTTGTCCCAGTCAAAGTCGCAAGTTTCTCTTTGTACGTCTTAGGTTCAACCCCTTTCAGATAAATCTCAAATTCATGCACATTCCTTAGATGAAGCAATGCAGCATACTCTTCTATTGTCGATGTCATATCCTCTCCATTAAATGTGAAGCAATTGTATAAAGGATTCCAGAACTGTGCCATGGCCCGTATCAAACCTTTATTTACGTGCACTCGTAACAAATAGGCTATGTCCCCATAAGCATCATACATCATTTTTTCCTATCATTACTCCAATGGTTCCAGATATCTTCTAACTCCTGAGTGTCGTTCTGTTTGAGTTGAAGATGAACATAACCATTAATTGATCATCTGGTCTTGCTAAAACACTATCACCTCTTTTTCTTTGAGTTTTCTCTGACCATTTTTGAACATCATTGTTCTTTTCTGGTACACATTGAACTCTTTTGGCCATAGTGAATATTTTTTATCAAATAAAATTAATAATCAACACCTTTCTATTATGATGATGATGCACATGCATACAAACATAAACAAAAAAGAAAAATCGGTTAATAAACGAAATATAACATAAAAAAATTGAATATAACACATGCTTGATTATATAAAAATAAAATAAAGCAAAGTAAAAAAAAAGTAAAAAAAATATAATACATTCATATATCAACGGGTAACATACTAAGGTTTAGGTTTATCATGGCTCTAAATAGGGTAGGTCCCTACGGTTTACTACATGAGGTTATGGTTCTAGATAGGGTACCCGAATTGTCCTTACTGTCGCCTACTAAGGCTAGTAAGGCCCTTAGTCTTCCCCCATTATAGGATCACAGAACTAAGTTCAACTCGAGGGGATGCAATTCCCTATGAATATAAGAAGGTTACCGTTACGAAGTCATAGATCACATGCAACCCGAAGGCAACTACTATCCCATAAGGAGGTTAACCTCACGAAGGAGCAACGTTTTGCCCCCACTTAAATAGGACTGAGTTTGGGTAGAAAGCTTATGGAATGATGCAACACAATATGTACCCCTTTTTTTGGCTTGACTCTCTTGCAAAATCTCCAACGGAGTCACCAAATTGTCGACGACGTTTTTGATCCAGGTCAAAATTGGTTGGACCTTCAAAATCTCGTCAAAAATTGGAGTCGCCATCAATCGTTTTGAATAGGTATGACTGAAAACCTATGAAATTGATCTGCGTTTGAATCAGAGTTGTAATCGGGTTTGGGAGTCAGTTACGTGTGAGGAAGATTATAGCACCCCCACAACGCCCAAAATTGGTACCTAAAAGGGTTTGTATTGTCTACCAAGCTTTAAAGGTGGGTTAACAGCACTATTATATAAAAATTAACTATATATAAAAAATAAAATTTAAGAACATAATATAAAGACATACCAAATTCCAAACATAAAATTAAATTAAAATAAATCAAAGAAATTAAATCAAATTACTTAAATTAAAAAATAAATTATATACAATCTAATTTTATACTTCATTAATCTAATAAAATCTAATTAAAATTCCATTCACAAATTAATTAATTTAATAAAACCAACTAATTATTAAATTAAATCTAAATAAATTTATTGGTTCAATAATTAAATAATTTCATGAATAAGAATCTAATTAAGATAAATCATAATATAAAGGACTAATCTAAAATAAAACCAAAACTTAAGAGCATGAATTTAAACATCTAAATCTAGGAGGACCTATAAAGTGGTTTTTCCATAATTCTTTGCAAATTATCGTTCAAAACACTATGAATTTCAATTTGAAATAGAAGTTGAAATTCTAATCTCACTGACACACGCAAACTCATCTTTTCTTTCATGTCCAATTTCAACGTTCAGAACCCTTTTTTACATTATTACTGATTCAGAATTCTAAATGAAAGATAAACAAACATATTTTAATTTTCAAAAACCTTTTTACTCCCACTTTTCAATTTTATTTTAATATATGAAAATAAATAAATAAATAAATGAAGGAATGAAGATAAACATAAAGAAAGAATCGATTTCTTACCTCTTTCAAAGTTGCTTCCACTAATGAAATCACAAGGTAACCACTTGATATTCTTCTTCGCTTATTTTTGCTTGAATTTCTCCACCGAATCTTCTCTTTTTATCTGATTTTCGCAGGGATTTTTCTTGTAATTTTACTTGTGTTTTTTTTAGAGGGTTTGGGGTATTTATAGTGTAGAAATTAGGGTTTTATGAGGAGTTTGAACTCCAAAAAATTTAGGAATTGGTTAGAGTTTTTGCTTGGTGAAGAAGAATTTGATTTTTTTTAAATATTTTTGGATTTTTTTTAATTTTTAAATTTATTTTCAGATTTTTTTAAGATTATTCTAGATTTATTTTTTTTTAATTTTTTTAATTTTTAAATTTATTTTTTAAATTTTTTTTAGATTTGGATCATTCTAGATTTATTTTAATTTTTTTTTGAATTTTTTTATATTTTCAGATTTTTTAAATTTTTATTTTTAGATTTTTTTTAGATTTGGTTTAATTTCAAATTTTGTTGCATACAGAATGCAAGCATGATGTTTATTCCATGCGATTATTGGATTTATGTCATTCCCTTAATTGAATGCAAGCATGATATTTATTCCATGTGATTATTGAATTTGTTTCATTCCTTGAAGTGAATGCAAACATGATAATTCATTATATGGTTAGTGATATGTGCTAGAGTACCACTGATGAAGATATGTTAGAAAAACATACTTCAGTTTTCACACATTAATGTTGTCTTGCAGACACAATATCATGAAAAGGTTTTAAATATCTATTAGTCTCCGCTCCATTCCCTGAAGTGAATGTGATATTTTATAGCAGAAAGAATAAATGCCACATTAGTAATTGTGGTCATGATTGAGATCATAAAATGGGCATGGATAAGATGATTATTTTGAGAATGCTTATATCCACAAGAAGTGGAATTATAAAGATGACAAGAATGATAGAGATAATATCAAAATCTTTATGTTATTAATGCGATGGTACAAACCATTGATCTCGTACTTGTCAAACGTCAAAATATTATGAACTTTATTCATAGTCATGAATGATAAATGAAAGAAAAATATAAATAGATTTTCTTTGTGGCAAAAATAATTATGGCGTTGTTGATCCAACTTAATGAGATATTATTAATTTTCTCATATCCTTCAAGAGAATAATTCGTCATTTATTTTATTTCCCTTATAACATCTAAAGAAAATAATTTATCTTTATTTTTTTACGCTAATTTATTTTTATTTACTATTTATTTATGTTAATTTATTTTACATATTATTTATTTATGTTTTATGTTAATTTACTTTAAATATTATTTATTTACGCTTTATATTAATTTATACTTTGAAGAATATTATTATTTCTTGAATAAAATATACAATGAATTGTGGCTATTTATGCTTAGCAGACAGTGCAAGTACTCATATTATTTAAACATAAGAAATATTTTCCCATTTAAATACAAGGGAAAATATGAGTACTATATCTCAAAGTACTGAAATATCAATGCTTCGGAAGAGCTTTTGAGAGTTTATCTTTGATAGATAACCGATTTGATATAATGTGTTATATTTAATATTTTCCATTCTCCGAAGTGAATGGTATAGAGCATATATTTTTCATTCCCCGAAGTGAATAAAATAAAGAACATATTAAAATGTGCATAGTTATTCATAATTTCCCATTTTAAATGCAAGGGAATAATGTGAGTATTATATCCGGAATTACTAATATCACAAAAGGCTTCAACTGAGCAAAT
The DNA here is from genome assembly GCA_035048815.1 of Abelmoschus esculentus. Classification (NCBI taxonomy): domain Eukaryota; kingdom Viridiplantae; phylum Streptophyta; class Magnoliopsida; order Malvales; family Malvaceae; genus Abelmoschus; species Abelmoschus esculentus. The sequence goes on from JAUCBN010000002.1 coordinate 5,858,241, forward strand.
ATGTTATTGCCAAATGAGACTTTATCTAATATTTACAGTGCATTATGCTTGTCAAATTCGCAAAAAGACTTATTGAATTTTAAAGATATTTGTAGAAATATATTGAGAATATTAATCAAGAGGATGCTGACTATCTGAATATTACGAGTATAACTCAAGGTAATAAGGAAATCTTGGCAAAATTACATGCACTACTATCCATATTGTACTACATAAGAATTAGTACAAATTGAAGCTCATGCTATTGTAAACTAGATGTTTACTGATAATTTTATTTGGCATGACCGGTTAGATCATCCCGGTTCAATTATGATGCAAAAATTTGCTGACACTTTCATGTGGTCATTTATTGAGGAACTAAGATTTTCTCCATGGTAATTTTTCATGTGATACTTGCTATAAAAGCAATTTGATTATTCAATCATCAACAACTAAGATAGAGTATAAATCTATTAATTTTCTAGAACGGATACAAGTTGGAATGAATTATCATTTTTCTCATTTTGATCCATTTACTACACAATGTGAACTATAAGTTCAAAGGATAATTCATTTAGCAAATCAATTGGCAGATGATTTTGCTGACCCTAAAAGAATGACTAAGTCACGTATATCATCTATGAATGCTCTGATTAAATTTGATTGTCTTGGAAGGACAAACTCTAGTTGCTAATGTGTCTAACTTACGCTTGAAGAGTAGTAGACAAGTAAGTTCCAAAGATAAGAAATCCTCGAAAAAGAAAATGAGCTATATTTTATGATGGTTTGATCGAGGAATCAATGAATTATGAAAATCTCAAGAATAGATTGAAAGGTCTCCAAAAGAGATTTCAATAGATTATGTCATGTCTAGTAATAAATGGAATTGAAATTAAATCGACGTCGATAATATATTTGCATGCAATATAACACTAGAGATTTTATTTGATGATGTGGATCATGAACCATTTTCAATTGGGCAGTAAACAAAGAAATGATTAGCCAACATGAAAGAGGAAATTGAGGCGAAACTAAAATCTCTTTCGAAAAGAGAAGTATTTGGGCTTATAGCCCGTACATTGAAATGTGTAAAGCTCAGGGATATAAACGAGCTTCTGTGAGAAAGAGAAATCAAAAGGGGAAATCATGAGATATAAGCTCATTTGGTTGCACAAGGATTTTCACAAAGACATGAAATTAATTATGAGGAAAATATATTCCTCTGTGGTGGATGCAACTACTTTTAGATCAGTTTGGCAATAAATAAAATTACTCGGTTTTTGCCTAATAGATGTTGTTACATCCTATTTGAATTAGAATCTTAATAGTAATATTTACATGAAACTTTCAGAAAGATTTAGATTGACATAAGCAACTAATTCAAGTTCTTGAGAATATTATTCAATCATATTGAATATATTTTTTATGGCTTGAAAAAAATAGGCGTATTTGGTATAATCGCCTTATTGAATACTTATTAACATAATGCTATATAAATTATTTAATTTCCCTGAATATTTTTATTAAGAGGTTTAGCTCTGAATTTTTATTGTTATGTATGTCGATGATTTGAATATCGTTGAGACTCGTGAAGAGATCTCCTCAAATCCTTGTGCATCAATCGACATACAAAAAAATGTTTAAAGAGATTTTACATGCATAATGCATATTCATTGATCACCTTATGGTTGCTATGTCTCTTAATGTAAACGATTCATTCCACCCTTGAGAAAAGGGTAATGATATTCTTGGTCTAAAAGCACAATATATACATTATTTGATCTGGAAGCATCGTATCTTAGCTAGTCCAGAAATATTATTTAAGTGCTACGAGATCATTACCTTTAAATAATTGTTATGCATGAGGCAAAGCCGAAATATGTGTTTGGCTAAACATATCCCGAAGATATGTGAATTACTTTCACAAGATAAGATGCAAGCTATCTTGTGTAGAGATAATGCAAAATTTATATTTCAAGGTGGATACATCGAATGTGATAAAACGAAACATATTTCTTTAAAGTTTCATCCCTCATGATCTTTAGAAGAATAGTATTCAATGAATCATTTCAAGCAATAATTTAAAAGATTTATCCACTAGTGCATAATCTACTTCAACATTTGAAGATTCAATATTAAATTATGAAAATTCAAAGATCTTATGTGATATTTTCACGAGGGGAGTAAATACGCGTTGCACTCTTTTTTCCTTAACCGAGGTTTTATCTCAATGGGTTTTTCTGGTAAGGTTTTTAATGATGCAACATGTTATGCGTATCAAAGATGTGTGTACTCTTTTTCCTTCACTAAGAATTTTTTTTCCCACAGAGTTTTTATCTTAGTAAGGTTTTAATGAGGCACATTATCTTCATGGATATCCAAGGGGGAGTGTTATGAATATCATCTTTATTCATGGTGGATATTCATATATTAAATTAAACTTTAGTGGGCTTTATTATTAGGGTTTAATACCCATTGGAATTAGAGTTTCCATCTTATGCCTATAAATATAAACTTTTGGACAAAGTATTGTGCACACAACCCTACTTTGAGAATATAATAAAATATCTCTTTTGTCTCTCATCTTTGTTCACCTATTTTATTCTTGTTATTTACTTTATTCACAACAATTTAATATTTTTAATTTATTCAATTAACTTAATTGATTTCGACAATTAATTCAATTCAGCTTTAAGAAATAAGTAAATAAGTTTTTTCAAATAATATTTTAGAGTATTCAAAATCGAGTAATAAAACGGTTCAATTAAATTTATTTGTACCATATAAAAATTAAAGATTGAATGTACATCCCTAAAATTCAGATCATAACATATATGATCATTCCAGTTTTTTAATTAATAGAATAAAATATCATATCATTAATATGCATTGTATAATTATTATACACTGATTTATTGATCAATTAATTCATATCAGATATTATAGACGTTAAATATGCGACATCCCAAACAACTTAATATTTATAATATTAAAGTTCAAATTTATTATCTTATATAAAAATCTAGTATTTCATCCTAGTAAAACGACTAATTAGTTTTGACATTTTTACGTACAATAAATATTACTTATTTTAAAAGTAAAAGAGATCAACATACAATTCACATTATAATAATAGAGACTCGTACAATAATCATTGTTTCAACATTGGGGCAAGCAACTAACCTCTAAATTTAAACAAACTCTTAACCTAAATTTAAACAAACTCTTTTAATTTATTTTTTATTTATAATGTCATGATTCAACTTTTAACTTTATTTAAGAGATCTAATACAGAGGCGAAATGTCATGGACATGGACAAATCTACCTTTATGCCTCGTAAGTCAAGTGACCTATCAAAATTTTTTAAGGTTTAAACCATCAATAGTGCACTTTTTTTGAATAAATGAAATTTTATTTCATCCGAGACCAAAAAAATACATGCAAAATTCAAAAATACCTCCCCTACAAACCAATATCACACTAACAATAAAAGTAACCAATAAACCTATTCTATCGTATGTTTTCATCTTACATCTTGTCGAATTATGATAAAAAGAATCTCCTCCGATCTGGAACACTTTCCATGCAACCTTCCATTGCGCTCTCGCTAAAGGTAGTAATTGAAACTCCTCCATGCGAAACAAAGAGCAACAATGATGAGAGCAAGATATACTTCACTCGTACAGTATTAGTTTCCAAAGCCTTAGCGAGTAGTTGCAACTATCAAATAAATGATCTCTGGTTTCAATCCCTTCCTCACATAATAAACAGACAACATGAACATGACATCCCCATTCCATCATTCGATTTTTTGTTAGTAATCTATCCAATACTACCAACCAAGTGATAAAAGAATGTCTGAGAATGATTGATCCACTCCAAACCACACGGTGCTAAGAAACCATAGTTTCTTTATCTCAAATACATCCCCAAACCATTTTAGCATAAAATTTCTCATGAATTGGACTAATAATCATAAAAGTGTCTCTTAATTTAAGGATCTTCTAAAACAGTGTACTTTCAAAAATAGAAGATGATTCACAAAATAAAATGATAATTTATATGGGCATTTCAAATCTAAAAAACGATAGTAAAGAAGCAAAGATTAGACTAGAAATGTGAAGGATCGTTCTCGACAATTAAAGAAGAAAAATACAGAGAGGTAAGGGAGGAAAAGGAAAGGGGGAGAGAACATTGATGGAATTATTAGAAATAGAAAGACATTAACTGAAAAATTAATATATGATGGGTAAATTATAAAATGAGTCACTTCACTTATTAGGATTTTTCAGAAATATACTAGATTTTTAAGAATTATTATTTTACCCTAAAACTAAAAAATTATAAAATAACTTTTAAATCTTTATAAACTATTCAATTTAATCATATTTTATAATTCATTCTTTTAAGCTTAAAACTTTCGATCATTTTTATGTATTAACAGTTTATAATTTAAATTTTCTATCACTTGCTTAATTTATTCTTGATTTATTTTAATTGTACTTATTGTTAATCGGTGAATTATTATATCAAAATTTTTAAATCCACCCCTGATTACGGAGAGTAGAGGTTGCCACAGTCCTCCCAAAATTAAAAAAAATATTATTTGATTCTTTAATTTTGTAAAAATATATATAATTTATCCCAAAATTTTTAAAAATTCATATTAAAATTTTAATTTTTAAAAATATTTTTAATTAAATCTCTCCCATAATTTTTAAAAGTTCTCATTAAATTTCTTAAATTTTCAAAAATTTTACTTAGACCCCAAAATTTTTGAAAAATAATTTGTAAATTAAATCTTTTAATTTAAAAAAATCAATTAAAACTTTATTTTAAAAATAAAAAATTAAATTGACTCACTCAAATTCTTTCCTCTATGTTCTGTCATCGACCCAATCTCTTCCTCTTTTCTCTTTCTAATCAAAAAGAAAAAGCGGAAAACGGCGGAAGCCGGACATGTCCTTACGTCGAAGTTCGAAACTTGAATTTTACCACTATACCCCTGAGAACCAACGAAACATTTCGCTGATTTCCTTATCGACTCCGAAACTGCCTCAGTTCCGACGACATCTTCCTTATCGGACACGTTTCTTAGAAGAGTTTGATTCCTATTCACCTCTGATTCTTCCTCTACTATGTAATCAAAAGAGCCGATGGAGTAAGACCTTCTTTGCTCACCTGATTCCGAGCCTGGTTGTCGTCGGAGACTTACAGAGCCGATCTCCACCCGGAAGCTATCGCTTTCTCCATTTCCAATCGGCGCAGCCGAATTAGAGGACTGACGCAAGGACTTGATGAGATCCGGCTCCGAAGCGAAGAACGGAGAACGGCATAGGGGACAAGTCTGATTCGAAGCAAGCCACATATCGTTGCAGTGAGCATGAAACGCGTGGCATCAGAGAGGGAGCAGCCTGAGTTGATCCTCCGCTTCAAACTTCGACAAACAAACAGCACAATCCCCTGTCGAATCATTATCGGAGCGGCGAGTAATGGAGGAGAAAGAGAAAAGAGGAAGAGAATCGAGCAACAAATCCGACGGAGATTTCTCCGGACTGACACGGTTGTGACTCGAAGCGGAGGCGATAATAGTAGAAGTCGACGAACGAGAGAGGTGACGCAAACAACGCCGGTTCAGATGCCGCAGAAGAAGACAAAGAGAAACCGAAACAATCAGCGTTATCGAAAGAATCAAAATTATTATTATTATACTCGGGTTCGCAGTGTCAAATGAAGAAGACGAAGAATGCGACCGTTCGCTTCCATGATTTTCTCCGGCGGCGCCAGGTCCTCCGATTACGCCGTATAACATAGGCGGCGGCGACGCCATAGAAATGTGGCTTTGTTTGTGTTAATTTTGTGTGATAGCGCGCAGAATAAATTGGAATAAAGTGCGGAGGAGAGGGGCAGTGACTAGGTTGTGGCGGAATTTAAAGATGCCGCAGAGAGTGAGGTAAGCGTAATTCAACCGAATTAAAGAAGGTACAACGAACCAACAGCCGGTGAATTCAATATTTAAGCCGTATTTGTCTTACACCTGTTATTTTCTACAATTTCACTGTAGTATGTATTTTACCTAGCCCGAGTCGGATTTTTTATGAAGAAAATTGAGTTCAAATTGGGTTGGGTATTTTTTTAAAGCGTAATCAAGTCAGGTCATATTTAATTTTAGGATAAAAAATATTTGATTAAATCTGATTCGGGATTATTATATAATTTTTTTATAAAATTTTAGGGATATTTATAATAATTGTATTTTATCTATATATTTTTTATAAATAAATCCTTAAAATTATTTTTATATATAATTTAGTCCTTAAAAATATATATTTTTTATAATTAAATTTCTAAAATTATTTTTTTTATAATTTAGTCCCTAAAATTATTTTTCAGGTCAGTCGGATTTTTTTTAAAAAATCGGATCAGATTAAATTCGAGTTTAAGATGTTTGTATATTTAAATTAGGTTCGAGTGGACCGAAAATTTAATCCGACCTAACTCCTGCCAACCCTAAATTTCAGTGAACTTTTTTGCTGCTTTTGATTGGTTTGTCTTTGGAACGTGGTAAATTTAAGTTCGGTTAAAATAAGTTACAATCCAAATTAGTGTAAAAATTATAAAAATTTTGATATTAATTTTTTAATATATATTTAGATTTTTATATATCTTTTAAGAAATTTAATATATCAAAATTTTATAATTTTTAATTTTTTTTAAGAAATTCAGTATATAACGAAATTTTATATTTTTTAAGAAATTCGGTATATATTAAAAATTGATACCGATATAGTTATAATTTTTATAACATTTTTAGTTTTACTTTATTTTAACTCGTCTCAATCTATAATTTTCTTATAAATTTATAGGTTGAATTATAAAGAATAGATTTAAAATTTTAATCTTATCAAAATATTAATTATTTAACTTGTTATTTTAAGTTAAGGAAAATATTTATACAGTAGTGGTGAATTTTCGCATGCGATTGATTAATTTTTATAGTTTTAGTTTTAAGGTTTAAGAATAAATTTACAAGTTTTGTTTATAATATAAAGATTATGATTTAAGGTTCTTAATAAGACATGTGATACCTTTAAAAGTTCGATATAATTTTTTTATTAGTGGTGCATCAAATAATTTCTCTTTAAATTATCTATTAATTTTTTATTTATATTCAATAATGTAGGTAATAGAAATTAAAAGTTTACTTAATTTTAAAGTTTACAGATTAGATTTAAGTTTTAGTGTTTACGAATTTAAGTGGTTTATAATTTAAAATATTGACTAGAATTTATGGTCTAATAATTAGAATTTAAGATCTAGAGATTATATTTTAAATTTTAGAGTTATATGATAAAGGGTTTAAGTTTTAAATATAACCTCTAAATTATAGTCACTATCTCTAAAGAAAATGAGAGAAGAAAAAGAATTTTCTATATACTGAAAACTGAGAATTTCGTTCATATTTATAGAAACAATTAGGTCAAATGTATGAGAGAAATATTCTAAATTTAATTAGAATATTATCATAAATAATTAGTTTTATCTATTTAATATTCGTATTTACGGAAAACTTAAATTCTCTTTTATTCGTATTTAAGTAAAATGCAAACTCTTCTTGAATATGAAAAAAAAGATAAGCAATTTAAGGAAAAAATTTATTCAAAACGAGTAAAATATCCGTAAGCCCTTGAAGGCCCCGATCAATCTTGATATTAGCGTCACCCACATTGTATGGGTACACCCCAACCCGAAGTTATCTCAAGTCATTCAATGACAACAATGTGTGGGTAAGTGTATATAACACTTTTCACCTCATTTATCCCATCTCTGTGTGATAATGAGTTTTTATTCTTTACTCTATTTACAATCTTCTTACTTTGAGCATCAATTTTTCATTTATCACTCAACCATTTTGAGCATATGAGATATCATTATAAAGATCTCATGAAATAAAAGAGTCAATAATTTTCTTATTCAAATTTTTATTTTTACTATTTCAAAATTACTTATTTCTTACTGTTTTTTCCAATTTTTTTTATCGAGATTATTGGATAAATTAATTTGCCTAAATTAAAATCCCAAGAGTATTAAAGGGAAAAATTATTTAAAAAACCTCTTTTTATTATTTAAATATAAAAATATACCCTTCCCAACTTCAATGACAAATCTATACCCCTGTTAGGACACGTATGAAGAAGTCGCTTTCTGCATAGAGCGATTCCAGGGATCGCTCTGTGCAGGAAGCGACTTCCGGCTGATTTGGCATTCCTTGCCACATAAGTCATTAATTATAATGGAGATAAGAAAACGCTCTGTGCACAGAGCGATTTCACTGTGCTTTGGAAGCGTAAAAGCCTAGGGTTCAGGAAATCGCTCTGTGCACATAGCGATTTCAATTATAGATCTAAGAAGTCGCTCTGTACTGAAAGCGACTTCCTATATTTATTTTTGTAAATATTTTTATAATATATTTTTAATATTCTTATCTTAATAAGGTAAAAGGTATATTTTACTGATAAAAGTTATCTTCATAGTAAGTAAGGTTAATAGAAGGTATATTTTATAAAATATAATAAAATGTATAGTTATGTAAAAAAATGTAATAAAAGATATATTTTATTAATATTGCTCGAAAATATTAAACTTTACATAAGAAATATCTAAGTGGTTGAAGAATCGTCTATTTTCGTGTCTTCGTAATTTATAGACACGTCAGATGTTAAGTTAAGTTCGTCAATTATCTGTTCCTTTTGATGTCGTCTGTTGTTGATACGTTGTAAAATTGCTTCTTCATCGACGTTGCTTGATGAACTAACTTCATCCTTAAACTCTACGTAAATCTCGATATATAGACATGGAATATTTGTGTAAGCTCGAAACATCTTACGAAGGTCTTTTGAACTTGACAATTTCAACAGGTAATGCGCTTCAGGACCTGGTTCATCAACTGGTATTTTTGCTTGTATGTATAAGATTTCTCTTGTTCTTGTTGTCGCCCTCGCAACCTCCGTCGATATTAAATCATAGAACTCATCGTATTTTATGTTGCTACTAAACGAAGTGTAACCATATGTACCAGAGAAGAACAAAACGCAAGAAAACATAGCCATCTGACAAAAGAAGGGAAACGAGTCTGAAAACTTGATGAATTATTGACGGAGGGTTTACAGTCTGAAAGCAGGGAAACGAGTCTTTTATAAAGTTGAAAATTATTGAAATCGCTTCCTACATGTAGCGATTTTCCTTCTGACAAAAGAAGTCGCTTTCTGCAGGAAGCGACTTTCTGTCTGAAAAGAGAAGTCGTTTTCTGCAGGAAGCGACTTCGTTTGTGCTTAAATATTTTCAATTTCAAACCAACCACAATTCTCAATTCCCAAAAGTTCTCTGCATCACGGTTCGAATTTCATATTTTTAAGAATCCGTTTTCATTTGAATTTAAAAGCAAAAATGTCAAGAAGAATCACTGCTTTGGTTTATTACGATGGTCAAATGGTTAGTGATGTATCTCTGGGTGTGGTGTTTCAGTCTTCAAATACAATTACACTTGAGCTCCTGCGGAGATTAAGCTATAGGTCATTGATGAAGAGAGTATCGAATCATGTTCCGCATGCCCGAGGTCAAAAATTAGAGCCATTAAAATTTAGATTACCGACGTCATTGGAGCCATTGTATTATACAATTTTTTCATGTGGCCGACAATGGCGACGTTGAAATGATGCTCGAGTCACACATGCAATATTCCTTAGGAGGTCCGTTAGAGTTGTTTGCGATTTTTTCTGATAATGATGATGTTGTTCCTGCCGTCCTAGATTGGCGTCGTGCAAATTTTGATTTCGACCCTAATGTTTATAGCCCTACGGCCAATATTAGAGACGACTTTAACTTGTTGTCGATAAATTGTTCACAGAACAATGTTGATGTTCCATTGTCTTCGGCGGCTAGACATTCTTGTGTAGCTTCTTTTGATTTCGACCTTAATCTACCACCCACCCAACCGTCTTCGTTCGCTCGGTCTGAAATTGATTTGAACTTCCCACCAACCCAACATTCATCTACAGCTGTTGGTGATACGGTGGACTTACAGTTGTTCGAATTTGAGGGTGACCGTTTTGACGAAGAACCGATTCAGGAGCTCGGCCCTGATGGTGATGAGCTAGGCCCTTTTTATGGCCCTCCCGCAGATGTGGATGAGCCAGAAGAGCCAGAGAAAGTGGATGTCCCTAACAGTTCAATGGTAATGTCGTTTTACGAGCCACCGTCCCACTTTGCATCAATTGATATGGAAGCCTTCAGTGCTCCAGAATTTCTGCAATTCTCCCAGATCGACCAATACAACCAAGGTGGTTCTCTTGAAATATATAAAGGAAAAGTTTTTGAGACCAAGGATCTGGCGATTGCAGCAATCAAGCATTATAATATCCGTAACTCCGTTACATCCGATGTTTACAAGAACGCATCTGACAAGTACATTGCGGAATGTGTACACAAGAAGTAGGGATGTAAATGGAGGGTTCGTGTTTCTTGTCTGAAGAAACTAAACAACCTTTGGCAGATTACTAAGCTTGATAACCCTCACACATGCACCGTGGGTCGCCTTAATCAGGATCATTGAAACTTGGATGTGCACGTGTTGTGTGATGCCATTATGCCTCTGGTGAAAGAGAATCCGCAGGTAACCGTTGATACTTGTATGGCTTCAGTCACGTCTCAATACGGTTACCATGTTCCGTATAAACGAGCATGGTATGCAAAACAACGTGCCGTTCAGAAGTTGTACGGTCAGTGGGAGAAATCTTACAATGAATTACGACCGTGGCTTTCGTTGATGCAGAAGCATATTCCGGGGACGATGGTGAAGCTAGAAACAGTACCGGTGTATGAAAATGACCGTATCATACCCGGTGTTTTCCAATTTGAACAGTTATTTTGGACTTTTCCACAATGTGTCAATGCATTCCGACATTGCAAAACGATGGTTCAGATCGAGGGTACTTGGTTGTACGGCAGGTACACCCAAATCTTATTGTTGGAAGTTACGCAAGATAGTAACCGAAAGATTGTTCCAGTTGCCTTCGTAATTGTTGAAAAAGAGGATCTCCCTTCTTGGGAGTTCTTCTTGAAGAACTTGCGAATGTATGTTCTATTACCTGTCTTGCGGGATAGAGATGATGGAATATGTGTCATTTCTGACCGAGGCAAAGCGATCAAATACCCAATGCAGAAGATGGGTCGATCTTGGCAACCGCCACATATTTACCATCGGTATTGTCTACGACACATTGCAGCTAATTACATGGTGAGGTTCAAAAGCTCCGATGAACGTATAATGGTGCTTCGAATGGGTTAGTATTTGCTTCTTCTTCTTCAAATTTGTTTTCATAATTCTTAACCAAGCGTTTTTTATTGCACAGGAAACACGTACTTGGTCCGTGAAGTCGAACAGCTTTTGGAGGACTTACAACATCGCAATGAAGATGGATATAACTACCTTCTTAATATACCCCGAGAGAAGTGGCTTCGTTCATTTGATGGAGGCAAAAGATATGGTCATATGACCACCAACTTAGCAGAGGCAATCAACTCATCGTTGAAAGGAGTGAGACACTTACCGATCACTTCTGTTGTCAAAGCGACATATTATCGGTTGGGAACCCTCTTTGCCACATTGGGTAAACAAGCTCAAGAGTATATGCAAGGTGGTCATACAGTTCACCCAGATCTTCGAAATAAATTGCAAGCATTTGTACAACAGTCGAATTCTATGAATGTGACATGTTTCTCACGGGAAGGACATTTATTCTGTGTCTCGGAATACTCCAGGCCGTTAGAAGGTATACAACATAATGCTTACGTCGTTAATCTGTGGAAAAGAACATGCGATTGTGGGTTCTTCCAAACATTTAAATATCCGTGCCCGCACGCCATTGCTGCTTGCTCTTCTGTCCAGTTAGATTACATGACGGTTGTTGACCCAGTTTACTTGCTGTAAACCGTATTTAAGGTTTACGAACGTGAGTTTCCTCCTATTGGAAATGAATAAGATGAAGATGCGACGAACGATGAACCGAAAATACGACCGAATTTTGCATTAAGACGAGAGAGAAAAGGTCGTCCAATATCCACCAGAATATTCTGCGATGAAGATTTGGTCGGTCATACAGAAAGTACTAGGCAACCCAAGTTATGCACCATTTGTAAAAATCCAGGACACACAAGAAGAACATGTCCTCATCGAGCTGGTCCTTCTATAGAGTGATTCTTTAATATTTGATTATTCTATAATATTTGATTATTCTATAATATTTGATTATTATTTAATGTGTACATTTATTAAGACTTAAGATTTGATTATTAAATATATAAAACATTTAGAATGTTAAATTGAGAAAATTAACAACAAAGCGTAAGTATATAACAAGAAAACGTAAATATATAAAAAGAAAGCGTCTACAATAAAACCCTAAACATATGAAATTAACAAAATTAACAAAAGATTACATAAAAAAACTAATGACGTCTATGCCCGCCCGTGCCGCAACGTGGTGGACGACGATCCCGACGCGGATTTCTTCGCTGCAATCTTTTAGGGTCTTCTTCTTTCTCATCATCCTCTCCTTCCACATTACCGGAGGTAGCAACACTACCACTTGGACCGGTATAAAAGAGGCTCTGAGGAGGAGTTTGGTCTACTATACCTGAGTTAGATCCAAAATATGGAAATTGAGGCATAGGTGCAAACTCAGGCACATATGCTGGCGGCGATGGATAGTAAGAAGTCAATGGCATCGGAACGGTGGTAACACCCGTAGCAGACATAAACGGCTGCAAGACATTAGTAAAAAAAACCTCCGAGGGTGGTGCAAAATGAGGAGACCAAGACGGTTGGGGCATTGGGGTAGCAGGTGGCTCTTCTTGAACATTTCGTCCTCTTCCACGGCCTGGTCGTTGGGCCGATGGACGTCTCCGCGTACCCAAGGATAATTCGTGTGCTCGCTCATCTTCTGTCAAGATGTGGGGCTTACAGTTTTCAACGTACCAACTGAAATACCCGAATCCCAGACTATCAATAACAATTTCTTCACACATCGGGATCCGCTGATATCTTTCGGCCCACATCTCGATGTAATCGCGATGTCTGACAACCCAATTAACGTCGGTCTTCCCTTGTCTTGTCAGAGCATGCAATTCATCCAAAATAGGAGGTGGTTCTGGAATACCTTGCTTAAACCCAAACTGTCGTAGAACTCTATTACCAGGATGCCACTCGATAGTTGAGTAATTAATAAGCGGCACCATCGCAAACCATAAGTTTGAGCGAGCCAATATGTCAGTTGGGATACAAGACATAATAGCTGACTCGCGGTACGGCTGCCAGATAAACTGAAAAAAATAATATTTATATTAAAATAAATTAAAACATTTTTAAATTGAATAATTGAATTAAAATATAAAAAATAACAATAGAATTACCTCCTCCTCCCTATCTATCAGTAATCGGAAATCTCGCTGGGTTTTCGGCAATCCAAAATGCGACAATGGATAACACCACCTACCATTAATAAAATAAAATTATAATTAAAAAATTATAAACAATAATTTTAAAAAAATTATAAATATTAAACATAATAAAATATTACCTCTGAGCTAGTGGAAACTCATATGCACGTAACCAAAGAAGGCTGTAGAAAAGGCATACGATACCATGCCCAAGACTGAAGTAATATTAAGCAGCCTCCTATGACTTGTTTTCGGGGATCAACATTCGTACACAACTCTCGATATAAAAAAGAAAGAACAGTCGATCCCCAACTGAGAGCGCCGGAATCCGAAAAGCTACGTAGATGGTGTAACCACACCAAATGCACTTTATTGCGGGTTTTGTCCGGCATCAAAATCCCGCCAATTATGCGCAAAATATGTGCGCGAGCATAAAACTATAAATTGATAAAATTAATATAAAAAATTATAAAAATTAAATTAATTAAAAAAATAATAAAAATATTAGTTACCTGCTTTGTTTCTTCCGAAGCATCATCGGGTAAATCAGAAAACTCTTCGACCAACCATTTCAACAATATTTTCCCGCCGGACAACTTATCGGGAATACGTCCAAGATATTGCAAACAAAGATTTTCCTAATCGTCTTCCGCAATACCCGTTATAACAGGGCCATCAATACGTAACCCAAGTTGAAAAGAGACGTCTTGTAAGGTAATAGTTGCCTCACCAGACGGAAGATGAAATGTATGGGTCTCCGGCCTCCACCTTTCGAGCAGAGCATTAATCAAGTACGGATCTACTTTAGTCCCAGCGATAATAAGACTTACATATCCGAACCCGACCTCGATCAAATAAGGCATTATAGCCAGATGCGGCGCTTCCATAATACGATGATGGTAACAGGTTAGAACCCTGTCATAGCCCTTCAAAAAAATATAAATAAATTACTAAATAATTTTTTTTTAAAAAATAATAAAATTAAAAAATTAAAAATAATAATACAAAAAAATCGAAAAATTTACCTCATTATAACGCCAGAAATCGAAACAGTGATTCCCGTCTAATCTACATAAACCCGATATATTCTCGAAGAATTTTGAGACAAATAACTAAACAAACAATTTAGAAGGAAGAAAAATAATGAAATTTGTATGAAACGCGACTTCGGGATGAGATGGAAGGTTGTAGGGTCGGCTATTTATAGGGAGGTCGCGCCCCTCGGGGAACGACAAAACAGGGAAATCGCTCTATGCACAGAGCGATTTCTTTAAAGAAATTGCTTTGGATGCAGAGCGATTTCCAAAGGACGATTTGATTTCTGACGAAATCGCTCTGTGCACAGAGTGATTTCCTGAACCCTAGGCTTTTACGCTTCCGAAGCACAGTGAAATCGCTCTGTGCACAGAGCGATTTCTTATCCCCATTATAATTAATGGCTTATGTGGCAAGGAATGCCAAATCAGCTGGAAGTCGCTTCCTGCACAGAGCGATTCTTGGAATCGCTCTGTGCAGGAAGCGACTTCTTCATACGTGTCCTGACAGGGGTATAGATTTATCATTGAAGTTGGGAGGGGTATATTTTTATATTTAAATAATAAAAAGAGGTTTTTAAAATAATTTTACCGTATTACAGCTAATCAAATTAAAATATAAGGATCAGCTCCACATTTTGATGCAACTATGAGCCGTTTGTTTAGCTGGATTATTATGCAATTCAGTTAGTTGACTTTGGATGATACGGTAATTAAGTATTGAACTTGATCTATACTATAGTAGGATAGGGCATGAAATTGCAGAAATAATAAATACCTACTTAGCTAGACAAATAATATAATTTTGTTGGATATATATATAGGGCGTTTAAACATTTTATTTTAAAAATAAGATTTTTAAAAGTTATTTAAATTTTATATTAAATTTATATTGCATGTAAAAAATATCACATGCATATAATAATTTAGAAAAAAGATGTTACTTACGTGCAGCGTTTTCTATTTTTTTAAAATGGTTTACTGTTTGGTTGGATATATTGTTGGTTTCGTTGGTTTACTGTTAGTTATATAGAGTGGGCAAACAATCCAGTTATTTGATCTCGATCTTGAACTCGATCGGATCTGATGGATTTTTATCTTGAATTGATTTTAGTGGGATTGAGATTGAATCTAAAATTTAAGTTCCGATCGTAATCGGGATCGATATTGGATCTTAATTTTCTAGACCCATAACCCGGTGGGTACTCAATAGGATCTGGACCAATATCAAGTACCCAATACTAGTTTGTTAAATAATGTTATTTCTTTATTATTATTATCAAACTTTCTCTTTATGTATGAATATTATAAGTATGACTTGTTTTAAAATTTTAATTTTCAATCCTACAATATTATAATTTTTTATTTAATATTATTATTGATGGTTGAATTTTTTCTGTTTTTCAAACTTTTTTAATAATAAATCAATTGATCGAGTATCTAATATTGGTTCCGACTCTCATTAATAAGAGGATCAATTCTCAAAATTTAAAATTCGATGTGACTAATGCCGAAACTAGTTCTAATTTTTTAGAAATCCATAACTATTAGAACCGAGACTAGTTCTGATTAAATTAGCCGGATACCAGATATATTGTTTTTGTCTCTTACCTAATCGTGGATGTATACCGAGTGAGGTGGTTTTAGCCAACCTACACCGGCAGGGCTGGCCGTGCCGGATCTAACAAGGAACAACCATCACTTTCAGCTAATGACATGGGCAGAATCACATATTGAATTGATTTTTTAATAAAATTTTTATATTTAATTTTTATATAAAATAAAAATATATAAATAATATTCCTTTATAAATAAATGACATATTTTTATGAATAATTAATTTTTAAAATAATATTTAAAATATAATAGTTTTTAAATAAATTTTTGATTTTATCCCGAATAAATTATATTTAACCGAATGGGTGAGTTTACCATGTGCGTCGAACACCACTGAACATTAATAACGTTGAACTCTGATGAACACCATTAAATTGATTAATAAAGATTAAGAATCTCAATGACTCAATATATAATTAATTTAATTAATATTTTATTTTAAATAATGTATTATTGTACGTTGAATCCTTAATTAATTTAATAATATTCAATAATATTTAATGTTAATAGTGTTTAACAGTATTCGACGCACATTGTATAATTTTTTTAACCCGAACAGGCATTAACAATACGAATTAAAGATTATAAATAGTAGGGGCAAGGAATCTATGCTGCCTGTTCCCCAACCTTGGCATTGTTAGATAAACCAAAAGCATTTTATTATAGGTATAGGTATATTATTCATTAAAAGTATAATTATGATTAAATATTTTAGATATCAATTATGGAAATGATTTTTTAAACTATGTCTGCTCCATTTACAGTATTATGACCCTAATTTATTTTAGGCTTGTCCTAATATTCATAAAGAAGCATTGGTAAAAATGGAAACCAACTAAATAGAATTATTTTTTATACAAGTTTCCTTTATAATTAAGTCATATATCTCTACAAATAGATACTAAAATTTAAAATTAAATTAAAATTAAAATCATCAATTATATTCTTTTATTTTTTATTTAGTAAAATTCTCTTCTCTTGTACTAGTGATTTTTCATTTATAGAATATTTACTACATAAATTTTAGTATTTATCTTTTATGTTTGTGATTATTTAATTAATTATTATTATCGTTCTGATGATAATAATAATAATTTACTTAAAAAATTTAATATTTTATTCTTTAAAACAACTGATAATCAGAGTTATCAGAGTGTGTAAACCAAAGGCTCTACGACCTATTCCAGTGTGTTCTTTCTGTAACAAAAAGCATAATGAAGAGTGTAGATTGATGAGCGGATCATGTTTTAGATGTGGGTCTCATGAGCATTATTTGAAAGATCACGCTTATCTACGATTTCATCTATTCAGAGTCAGGCTCAGACATCGGTTCAAGCTCCTCACCATGTTAGAGGGCAATTTAGATCAGTTGGTTCTGTTGGTAGATGTAGATATGCTCAGAGTGGTAGATCAGCTAGATCAGAGGTTAGATGACCTGGTATGGTAGATGATATCGGGGACCATGATAGTCATGAGAACGTATCTGGTCATATAGAAGGTATCATATGATATTTCAGTTTATGTATCTTTATTGGATTATCTGTTCAGAATGAAAAGTACTTGTATGTTTCAGTTGAGTTTGAGTATCTTTTGTGTTGTTTGAAAATTTTGAGGACGAAATTTCTTTTAAGGGAAGGAGAGTTGTAACACCCCGAATTTTTTTCCCTAATTCGAAAATTAAATTCTGAAATCCCTAATTTCTAAAACCCTAAAAATTGGGAAATTTTGTTTTAAACCTTAAATTTATAATTAGGGATTAAATTGTTTAAATCTAAAAGTTTTGTGTCTGTTTTGAAAACCATAACAAGTTAGGGACCAATCCTGTAGTTTGCCCTTTTCCTTTATATTTAAAGTCATCTTTCGACAGATTTAAGGTTTGAAGACCTTTTCTTGCACAGTCGTTCTCTCTCTCGGCAAACTCTCTCCCTCGATAGTCTTGTTTCTTTTCCATTTAGTGTAACCTCTTTTTTTTTTCTTGCTAATCTCCAGCGAGTTTCCGTCCTTTTTCGTTTCTTGAGTTGCTCTCTATCGTGGTGGTGGTGGTAAGTCTCCTCATCTTCTGTTATTAAGTTTGTTTGTGGGTTATTTGCTAATCTTTGTCTTGTTGTCGTGGCTGTGATAAGGAAGCCTTACCGTCATTTTGGGTTCCTTATCGTCGAAGTTCCGTTTGGTGAATGCTTGGTTTCAGTTATGTTGTGAGTTTGGTAGGAGAAGAGTTCTGGAAAATGTTTTTGTCAAGAGAGTTTGGGGTTTTGTTTTAGGTTTCGTTGAATTCTTTTACTTTCGGTGTCGTTACTGTTTTTGTCGGGTCACCGAAGAGTGATTGATGTCATTATCCTTGTTGCCATAAATCCTTGCCGTCATTTTTGTTGCCGCCGTTTTGGTGCTGCCATCACCGGTTAGTTGCTAGAAACCCTAGTTGGGTGATGGGTGTTAGTTGGTACTTGGGCTTGGACCTTTGGTGGGTGTTGTTAGTTTTGGATTGTATCATGTGCTTAGTGGGTTGTTGAGTTGTGAGGGTGTTGTTTGAGTGAGCCCATGTTGTGATTGGATCATATTTGTTAGAGTGACCCGAACCGTTTCATGGACCCGACTCGGTTTTGATCGCTTGACCAACTTTGACCAAACCTTGGACCAAGTTGACCTTGACCTTGTTAACCTTTGACCGGATTTGACTTTGACCGAGTTTAACCCTAACCAGTTGACCATGGACTTTGACAACCTTCGACCTTTGACCAGTCAAAGTTTGACTTTGACTTCTAAGTTGACTGTTGACTTTTGTCCAATCAAGTCAAAGTTGACTTTGACTAGTTGACTTTGACCAAAGTTGACTTTGATTGTTTATCTGTTCATACATGGTATCATCATACATGACATGTGAAATTTATGTTTTCAAATCAAGCATCTGATTTTTGGAAACATGTTACTCATAAGAGTTCTGATTTATGATTTTACGAATCATATCATGTTCTGTCATCAGAAATATTTTCTGGATTTAAAATTAGTAACGTGAGGGAAACCTCCACTCTGGCGTGGGAAACCTCCACTCTAGCGAGGATAATCCTTCACTCTGTATGTTTTCTGATATCGAGCCCTCTGATTTTCTGTCATGCATCAGTCATCATAACATCATGATTCTGATTTTATTGAATTCAGAATTTTTTTCAGAATTTTTTTAGAAATGTAAAACATGTTTTATTTGTGACTGTTTGCACTCTAAAGACACACTAAGCTCTTTAGCTTACACCCCTTTAGTCTACTTTTCAAATTCTCAGACCTGTTTAGGCGAACTGGTACTTGGAGCATCTCGCATATTACTCAGAGATATATATTTCAGTATGGACTTCTCTAAATTACTTCAGTTTAATTATTTTACTTAAAATGGAATACTGTGTAATTCAGACATTTTGATATTTTGATTCGGAACTTACTGGATGCATGCTTTTATGAAATTATTTTCAAACGCTTTCTTGGTTATTGGATTATTATTTTAAGCTTTTGTATTTATAAAATTGAAATTCCCAATCTGTTTTCCCAAATTTTTCAAAGGAACCCTAATTTCAAAAGTATTTAACCTAAATTAATTACTTGAGCGGAAAGTTTTCGTAACTTAATTCCTAAGTTTCAATCTAAGAGATTAGGTCGGAATTGGGGTTACAGTAGCACCAATTATCAATACAAAAAGTGTGTCATTGCTTGCGGTTTAAAGTGAATTCATTAAACTACAAGTTATGTCATCTTTCACCAATTTCATCTCATAACTAAATGAAATGTTTAGTTCATCATTATCATCATTATCTTCATCTTCCACATCTTCTAGGTCAATAATATTTTCATATGTTCTATCATTTCTTTCGATCTGCATCATGTAAATCTGTATGTTTTCGAATAAAATTGTGTATCCCCATTGCACATACAACGATCATTCTTTGCTTTTCAAAATTATAACTTGGCATATCCCTTAAAATGGCCCATTTCTTTTTCAGTACACCAAAAATTCGCT
Source organism: Abelmoschus esculentus (assembly GCA_035048815.1). Lineage (NCBI taxonomy): Eukaryota > Viridiplantae > Streptophyta > Magnoliopsida > Malvales > Malvaceae > Abelmoschus > Abelmoschus esculentus. Next base: position 5,878,372 of record JAUCBN010000002.1, read on the forward strand.
CAATGACACTACGTAAAGATGAATACGAATAATTGACTATCTCTTCTTTACCAAATATTCACCTCTATAAAAGTCAGGTAAATGATATCGTTGTCCTCTATATGGATCAAAAAAACCTTTCATTTGAGGATATCCAAAATCAACGAGATAATATTTTCCTATAAATTATAATATAAGAAACAATAATTAAACAAATTAAATTTTATATGATAAAATAAATAGATAAAAAAATTTACCATTTAGTGGATGTGGAAACTTTAATTTTGGATCTAGAATAGCATCAAAAAAGTATTCTAGTATCATGTGTTGTACCTTCCCATTCGGCCACTATAAATGTGAAACACATATTAAAATCTCATATCGTCATAACATTTTGAGTCAAGACACATTTTCTTCCAATGTAAGGAATTTGTTCATTTGGCAGAAAAATAACAGAAATATATGTATCGTCGATTGCACCTATGTAATCCTAAATAAATGATCCTATTAGTATGCAGACCCATTTAAAGTAAAGAAATATAAATTGAACTTTAATATGTTAGAATTATGAATTTTACCTTAAAGTATGACATATATCTAGAATCATTACGTATTTATTCTGGAATTAAGCTAAAATAATGATCATCCAGTATAAATATATCAATAGCTAGCTGTGAAACTTTGCTGAGCATAAGGGTAAAGTATTGATTGATTGTCGTTCCAGACCTTTGAAATCTCTCTCTACTTTGAGAAACTGATGCGTCGTGGCCCAACATATACTCAAAGATACCCAATATTCTAAAATTATATCGTATTTTCAAAACTCTCAATAGACTTAAGAACACGGTTCTGGACATTCTAAAATTAATCATACAACGTGATGCATGACCATCAAGAATCTCTCGAACCCAAGTTTCACTTGATTGTTTTGAATTCATACATGGTTATCTAAAAAGATATTTGCCATAATATAATTGTATGAAAGAAGTTGCAAGAGTTAACGACCTATTAAAACTCTGCACATGTTGTGAAATCTCATTCAATTCCCTTTCATCATCATTAGAACTGTTTATGTTGTTCATGCTATCACTTGTAAAAAAAATATGAAACCAATATTTAAATATTTTATCAAAAATAATAAAAAAATAAATATATCAATATATTTATTAATAACCATGAACAAAAATATTCATCAACAACATAAAAAAATATATTTCATACAAAAATATCTAATCAAACATAAATAAAATATTAATTGGACCTATAAGTATCCAAGACAGTTTACACTTTTATGTACCCAAAACAAAGCTAATAATAAACGTAAGCTACACATATTACTATTTGATGCAAACCAAATATTAAATATAGAAAACACTTTTTAATATCCTAGTTAAGATTAAGATTAATCAAAGGTAGAACTAATTAATGTCCCAAAGTAATGTAGTAACATATAACTCAAGGACTAAGAAGACTAGAAAATCTTGAACTCGCATCCATTTTCATTTTCAGCCACCAAACTCTAATATCAGAAGAAATTAATAAAAACATAATTCAATTCTGCTTAATTTTATTAAATTCAGTGCGAAAAAGTAAGATGACTAGTTTTTGAAATTTCCTTTATCAGCTCATCAAGCATTTTGATTGCTTGTGGAATGCTAAATAGATTTGTACCAAGAGTTAGACTAGATGTAGCATGACTCATATTATCAGTTACATTGCATAGTTTATCAATCTGCAAAGATAACCTTGCAGCTCTTTTAATTTGTTTTAATGAATTTTTTCCCAATCTTCAAATTAGAAGTTCCCATCTCAATGGATTTTCGTTTTTGTTGGAGGTGCATAGGCTCTGATTGAAGTTCCCCTCACTTGATATGTGAACATCATTCATTTTATTTTCTTTCCTAATTTTGCCGACTACCTCGTTATCATCATGCTCCAAAAAATTATTAGACAATCTATTTAAAGAAGGTGCCCATGCTTTATCACCAATGACAACTATCCCTCTAAACATTTGGTTCAACTTTCCTTCCACTTCTGGATCAATACCTGCAGACTTGAATCTTTGAGTTTTGGGCACCACTTACATATAAATTAATATATTAACGTAAGCAATTATTATTAACATTAAAAATAATGAAAATAAAGATTATAAGAATAATTAGCATACCTTGAGTCTACTTTCTCACTATTCTTCTGAGACATCAATGGTTTCTTTTGCATGATCCCATCCTAGACCAGTATTTTTTTCTATAAGCTTTTTTCATAACTTTCACTCTTTTTTCAATAAATCTCATATATTCTTTAATTGTCGTTGCGTATAAGACTTTTTCATCTCACTCTCAAAAAATTTCATTATTTTTATCCATCCAGCTTTCTTAAAATGAGTGTCAGGTCTATTATCATTTAATATCTCATTAATACAAAGATCACAAAATATTACTATCAACCTCCTATCCCATAATGCTTCGAATTTTTCACCGCTTGCTTCAACAAGCAAAGTACTTTTCATCTATCATATAAATTCAAGTTATTTATAAAAGTTAAACATCTAAAGATATAGTCATTTTACACGTTACAAAAAACTAATTAGATCATAAAGAAAAAATACGAATAGAATATGCTTCATAAATCAACCACAACCATAAACAAAAATCAGTAAGATTATCGATAATGATTTCATAAATCAATAACAGTCATAAACAAAATTGCTAAAACCCAATTAAATGAACCCACTCATAACAGAAAAAATAAATAAAAAAATAATAAAAATGACGAACCTTGATGAAAGATGAACTAAAGATGATCTGAAGATGAAGAAGAAAGATATTATTCAGGTGATTTCAAGAAAGATGAAAAAGGATGATTTACGAAGAAGAAAAAAAAGAAATTCCTTTATACTAAGAACTGTTGTAAATAATATTTACCTTTTCAATTGAGATTTTTCACCGTCACTACTGATTTTAATAGTTTTTTGGTTTTGGCTTGACTTTATCATTTTAAACCAGCCTGTACAACTATACAATAGCTGTTTAGCATTGCTTATCAGTTCAAAACCAACTTTTTGTTCAGAATCTCGTTATAAACTCAATCCTGAATGGGCCCTTAGTCTTAAATCCTATATTCTAAACCCTACAACCCTAAATCATAAACACTAAAGTTAATAAACTTGTGTTTTCATTATTAAACATTTAAACTCGAATTTTATGAGGATGAGATTTAATTTGTCTAATGTTTAAATTTATAAATACCTAGCTACAATTAGACAAAATACTAAGACGCACGTCCCTTCCTTTTCTTTGTCCGTTCTATCCCTGAATGCAGAGACATAACTACATGGGGGTGGGGAGAGGTAACTGCCCCCACCCCGAAGAATTTTTTTCATTTTTTTATTTAAATTTTTTAAAAATTATTTTTTATGAATTTATCTTTTACTTTTAAATATTTATGTTTTTCTCTCTTTAACCTTAAATGAAAAATCTACAATTTTCAAAAGGATTGTTGCATATTAGACTTGTTTAAATTAGGACAATCTAATCCACATTGACTTAACATTACAGTCATTAAGTCGTTGGAGCTTTGATCAAACCAACAAGTTCAACACATAAGCATGGATGGTTTGACTAGTGGAGTAGTTTATGGGCACTGGCGGATGCACCCTTTAAATAGGGTGGGCCCGTGCCCACCCTAAACTTTTCAAAGTTCATATATTTACCCTTAATTTTCTTAATATTTAAGCTTTTATGAATTGACCCTTAAGTTTTTGTAATATTTAAGCTTTGTGCCCACCCTGAGATTTCTAAATTTCATATGTTCCCACCCTCAAATGAATTTCTAGATCCGCCACTGTTTATGGGGTGCTAAAATTCCATAAAAGCTGGCTTAGAAACGAATCTCATGATCTTCCAATAGCTTCCACGTACGATATATTAAAGTGTTTTTAACGGATAAATTATATTATGAATTTTTTTTAATATTATGTCATTCGTAGTCTCAATCAATTAGATTTATTTATCTTATATTTTTTAAAAGTGAATCATCACCTCTTTTTTACATGTAATTAGTAAGTGGGTAGTTATCAAACAGTTATTTAAAGATGAACAAACCTGATTATATGGACCACAAATAACGTGATGGAAAAGATTAATAATATAATATCTCGTTTTTAACGTTGTTAATTAAATTTCATGATACTATCCATTCAAAAAATCTCTTACATATCTTAGATAACTTCATATTTAGATTTAGATTTAGATCTAAATTGAATTAGATCATAAAATTCAATTTAAACCTTGACCGATTCAAATTCAGAATAATTTGTGACAACTCAAACCAAAAAAAAAAGTTAATTACACAAGTGGTCATTGAATTATTTAAAGATACTTATTTTAACTGTCGAACTAAGCAATTCGTCAATCAAATAATTAAACTATTTAAATTAATTTATTTTAACTCTCTTTGTTAAAATTTTAATAAAGAGATAACATGATAATTAACAAAAATATATAAAATTGTATATTTAGTCAATATTATTTATCTATTATATCAATTTAGTTATAATTTTGATTTAATTAAATAAAATTAATTATCTAAATAGATGATGACATGTGTCATCACTCGACTGGATGAACTTATTTTAATATATTTATTTTGTTTAATATATATCTTACCTTTCAATCAAGTGGTGACATATGTCGTGAACTAAATGCTAAGAAATAAATAAGTTAAAAATAGTTGAAAGCATACTCGAGTATAAAATATTTACAATTAAATATTCAAATATTTTAAATTTAAATCAAATATTAAATATTTATTAATCAAATATTTAAATATTTAATTAAATATTAAATTCAAATATTTGATTAAATATTTAATTTTATATTTTTTGTAGTGAATCTTCACTTTTTTATTACCATATAAATAGGTAGTGGTGGTTACATAGAGATTAATTAAGAAAGAAAAATGATATGAAAAATATAAAATTAAAAAAAATACTCACAACGGATAAAATATCAATAGAAACGATTGAACATTTGCACCGCCCATGTCGTGCGGGTACACCCCTACCCAAATGGTATTGGATTCGTATCCCTTGCACATGTAAAACAAGTAATCTTAAGTCATTTAATGACTTCTATATGGGTAGGTGTATATAAACACCTCTCACTTCATCTATCCCATCAATGTTCCTTATTTTATTCTTGACCTTTCTACTTTGAGAATCAATTTCTTATTCATCATTCAATAATTTTGAACATATGAACTATCGTTGTAAAGATCTCATGGAGTAGAATAAGAATCAATCATTTCCTAATTCAAGTCCTCATCTTTACGCTTCCAAAATATATATCAAGATAAACATTTATTCATTGTTTTTCCAACACCTTATTCACTGATGGCCAAAGTTTCAGACTCCAATTTTCTGGTTCAGTTGATGACCTTATCAGTTTTGAAAACAGTGAAACCATGCATCCCCAACTTTCCATCTTTAATTACTTTCCAAGTCCCTGAAAATTTTGAAACCAGACAAATTAAACCCTGATCCACATTTTTTTTTTGTTTAAATACTTGTCAAAAGCATGCAAAGGCTTAAGCAGCATACCGAATTGCAAAAACAAATCACATTACAATAAGCTTTAATCCTAGAATAAACGCATAATCAAACAAGGAGTATAAGAAGGAAGAATACAAGAAAGTAAGCAGAAACCTTCAATTGCCTCTCTGGGTGTCTTGAACCCTAATCCAATGTTTTTCTAGAAACGATTCTTGCCCTTCCCAGGTCTCTTTTCTTTCCCAGATTTTTTAGAACTGAAAAAGAGTGGAATACTACACTATATTAGGAATGGCCTCAAAATCATAATTAAGAATAAGAGATACAAATAACAAAAGAATAAGCCGGTTACCTCAAAAATACTTTTAGCTGTTTAAGGAACACCTTTTCTGTCTAATACACACAGTAAAATGAAAATATCAAAGCAGTGAAAACACAAAGAAAATACATAGAAAATGAAAATATAGGAAGAAATGTAGACCTGTTCCGCCATGGCTGAGTAATGAGTGGACTACTCATTACTGCAAAAACTCTAATGGATAGCAGCAAGTGAAAGGAAGATACTGCAGCCGCCCCTTATATGTAGGCTTTTATTTGCAGATTTCTTCTTTCTGCTTATGGGCTGTTAATGAACCCAATTATAGAGAACCATTGGTGGGTTGCCTACTTTCAGCCCGCTCAGGGAAATATATGGAATGGAAAACTCAGGTTTTATTTTTTAGTAAGAGATTTGAATTCAATACCAATATTTTTTTTTATTATTCAGTTAATTATTCGATGTTAAAATTATGATTTTAATTTGATTATTTTTTTCTATTAGAAAAATTATAAATTTTGGAGAACTTAAAAGTTTATTTTAAAAAGGTTTAACTCATAAATAGACGCCTAAATTATATATTTTTTAAATAAATATTTAATATTTTTTTGGTTAAAATAGATGCCTAAAATTTTATTTTATTATTGTTTTAAAGTATCATTGTTAAAAAAAATCATCACCCAATAATATATTAATATGTGATTTTTATTTTTTTTATTTTAAAAACAAACAGAAAATTAATTAACTAATTTAAATAATATTTTAAAATTTTAAAAATCACAAAATAATCTCAAAATCTTTAAATCTTCAAACGTTAAAATCAAAATTGATGTCATTACTTTCGTTGATAGCCTCGTCAAATCTCAACATCGTCATTGTCCTAGGTCACCGTCGATTTTCTTCAACCTCCCATCGTCAATAATCGCATATAGGATTTCAATCAAATGTTGAACAACAAACGCAAAAGGCACATTGTCTAATTCTAATTCTCTCATAAGTTATCGAGGATGGGTAATTGAGAAAAACTGACGATGGACTCAAGCGACAACGAGATCTAACAAGACTATTGATGGATGGTAGTTGTGTCAATTTTGAGATTTTAAGGATTTGATTGATGAATGTTTTAACAATGTTAAATTAAAATAGACATATGTTAAATTAAGATTGATTGATGAATGTTTTAACAATGTTACTTTAAAACACAAATAAAATAAAATTTTAAACACTTATTTTAACTAAAAAAAATTAATAGTCACATATCTAAAAAAATTTATAATTTAGGTACTAATTTCTGAATTAAGCAATAATTTTAAAGATTGTACCTTAAAACAAAATAAAATTTCAGGCATCTATTTTAACAAAAAAATATTATATTTGTTTTAGAATAAATATATAATTTAAACACTTATTTCTAATTAAACTTTTTAAAATAATTCTAAAAATATATAAATTATTTTGATAATTATCAAAAATTAAAAAAATAAATTCAAAAAATAAATTATTTTAGTCTTATTTATTCGAGTACATAAAGTACGAGAAAAGTACACAAATCCCCAGGTTTGATACAAGAATATAAAAGCATTAAATATTCTATTATAATGAAGCTCAATAAATAGTAAATTATTAAAATTTATAGCTAAAGTTTCTTTTATTATTTTTTTAAATATTTTTTTAAATGTCATTGAATTTTTATTAAATTTATAAAAAATTATAATTACATCAATCAAGAAGTAAAATAATTAGATTAAATAATCCAAAGATTCTTATAACCCCAAAACAAAGAAAAATAAAAATTCTTATGGAGATAAGCATACCAATAAAATTTAGAAGCTTCCTAAATTTCACTATCTCTATCCAAACGAGACTCATAACGAAGAAAGGGGTTGTAGGTGATCCAAACTTTCGTGCAAAAAGTATCATTATCCAAGATTGATTTCATCGGCAAACAACCATCAACCGAGTGGGGATAAATATTTTCAAGTGACCACCGACAAAAACATAAATTAGAAAACTAGCATTGATTGAATCTTTGTGCAAATATCAATCGATCACTAGGGTATGCTAAAACATACCACAAAGACATATGAATCAAATCACAAAACGATAACAAAAACATGTCGCAAAGACAAAAAAAAAAAACTATCACAAGGACAGGAAGAGCGTGTTATAAAAACAGAGACTCTTATTAAAATTAAAAACAAAAACAAAAATAAAATAGATTCAATAATCGACAATCAATACTAAAATTGATTACCGACCACCAATCAAATGTATTAATTAAAGTGAAGAGCGGCTAATTTTTTTTTTAGAAAAATAAAGGAGCGGTTAAGATTTTTTTATATTATTTTTAAATATTTAATAAAGTATATCAATTTAAATTTAAGTATCATACGAATATTATCAACTTTTTTATGGAATTATTTGTTGGATTCTATAATAAAATATTTTAATTATTGTACATTGTAAAAAAATTATTAAATAAATAAAAATAATTAATTGTGGATCTTTAAATAATAAAAATATTTAATTAATTAAGCCTAAATAGTGTTCCTCTGCCATTTTCACTGCACAACATTGTTTAGTGGTTTCCCAGAAAAAGGCTGTCCGTGTCAAGGAATCCCACATGGTCATTCCCCGTCTCCGACCTTGCGAGAGCCGAGCGAACCGCCTCTGTATCCCTCCTAGAATGTGCACCGAGCAATGGGGCTATTGGCCCGACCCATACCAGCCGCAAGGGTTCAACCCTTCTCCACTAATTTGCCGGCGGCTCAGACCGACGATGCCACGTTCACTGAGGCGTGGTAAAAACTGATGCCCACATGGATCCTCCCAAGACTCCTCTCTTTCATGCAGACTGGCTCGTTCCCTGCCCCTTCCTCCATTCCACAGACGGAACTAAATCTATTATAAAAGACAACATGTTAAAAGTAAGAATGAGTCAGTTAGTAAGGTTTTGCAAAATAGAGTTGGTGATCAACTTCAGAATTGAATACAAAAAATATCGGATAGGTGTAGATTTTGATCGATAACGTTGAAGACCCATCAATAGATTTTCATCGATATACCAAAACGATTGTCGAATCAGGCTTAACGAGGTGACCAACCAAGAAGCTCGAGCCAGTTATCTTCTATTAACAAATCAGCTTCTCCTTGTATTCGATCTTTCGGTTAAAAGAGTGTTGCTCTAATGACTAGTTCTTAAATCGATATCTCTTGCATTCATGCATTGTATCATTTAAATATTGTATTTTTAGGAGAATATAAAATAAAAAAAGTATTAGATTTTGTTTTAAATATTGCTTTTAAAGTAGCATTGTATTTTGACAAGCATAAATATGTTAAAATTAGGAAATCTCATAAAGTTATTGAAGATCGTGTTAGGTGTTAAATTGTGTTATTTTATTACACTTTTTACTCGTATTTATTGTTATACTTAAGCACATAATTAGTTATATTTTATGATTTTCATGCATTTTAATTTTATTTTCTTGGTTGTCACTTTAATTCTTTAGTTGGTTGAATTTTGTGGAAAAGGATACTACTGTGGTTTATTTCTATGTTTTCAAGATTCATTCCTTGATGATGAGCTATCAAATGGGAAAGAAATTATGGAAGATAAGGTCAAAGGTAGGAGACATGAAAAGATTGAAAGATTGGAGCAAAGAAGGAAATATATGATATGAATAAAATAAGAAATGAATATATTTTATCATGATTATTTTCATCTCTATTTTATTCCATCATCCATGTTTACCAAATCAACTCCATATAAGGAGCTTGTCGACCACAACATAAGGGGAGCTAGATCGAGAAATTGAGATAGAAGAAGCAAGTGGTTGTTATTTTCTTCATCCTTATTTCTCTTGTTTTATTCGAGTAATAAGAGGATTATTTGTTGGATACTTTTGCCCAACCATGAACTAACTTAAATTTGGCTTGGGTTACTTGTTTTATGGTTTGATTTAGTTTGAATTCTATCTAAGTATTTGGAGTGTTCTTAATTAAGGTTTGTCTATTCTAGGTACTTATATTGGTTTACGGGAGAATTAGGAAAGGACCTCGATAAACAATTCATATATCTAGATTCGGGAGAATTAGATTCACGAAACGAATAAGCATGATTCGATCCAAGTGTGAGAGAACTAATCCGGCTTAAGGATAAGTGCAGGATTTCAACGGCTAATAGAAGCGCAAGAAAGTTGTTGTACACCATTGATTAACGTAGGGATATATCGTCAAAGGTTGTGCAATTAACATAATCTTGAGTTAGGGATAATAGGGACCACTGAAGAACGCTTTGTCGAGCCTTGAGGAGAGTCGTTCAAATTGCCCGAACAATTCCCTTAGTTGCAATTGCCCAAGCATTCAGATGAACTGACTAGGCAATCTGACAAAGCCCAATTGCCGGAATAATTGAGTGGTGCGAGCACCCCACTTACAAGGAAGAATTCATTCGACCGTCATTCCATAATTCAGGATAACTCAGTCTAATCTCTCTCATTGATTATTCCAATTTATCTTAACTTGTTTATTTTATTATTTAATTTCAATTAAATATCAATTCTATCAACCAATTGTGTTTTTATTTTTAGTGCAAGAAATTAGATTTCGGAAGAAGCACCAATCCCTGTGGAGATGATAACTATCTATACTATAACTTGAAACGTCTACACTTGCACGTAATTGCGAAGCACTTAAAACACGCAACAGATCGCTTGGGTGACATGGAAAAGGATTGACCAGTCTTAGAATTAAGACACCAATTTTTACATTGCAGAGAGTCAAAAAGATCGAGAAAAAAAGTTATCCAAATGAAATACAGATATGAGAGATTGGAATGGAAATTAATCTCATACAAGGGTTTAGTTTGAAAGATTTTCTTGCAAAAACAAAAGAAAAATGTAAAAAAGAAGTCGAAAAGAGAAAAAGAAGATCAAATTCAATTCAAAACAGTTGAGGTAGCTACAAGAAATCCAAAAAATCAAAGTTTGAGCTATGAAAGCAGCAATAAAGTGTTCGATTATGATGCCAATAAATTGAAAAGACACTAAGTTGAAGATGACCAAGTAGCAAGCGTAGAAGACCTAAATTTGCCGATTGATTGCTTGAGGATAATTAGAGGACATAATGATGTAATGGAAAATAAGATTCGATACAGAGAGAATGAAAATCTTTTCTAGAAGCAGAGATGTGGATTCATATGCCATGTTAAAATTTGCAGACTTGTACAAACTAGCTTTCTTTATTGGAGTTTAAAATTGCTCATGAAGTTATATGTTCGAGATGATTATGTTAGTAGAAAGTCAGAGAATAAACTGGTCCTCGCTCATGTTGCCTATTGTGAATCATTCAAAGCTTCACACTATCCTGAAAGTCTATCCATCCAGATTTGTTCTAATTATTGAGATTTATTGCGAGTTATGATCCAAATGTTGAAGATTGATGCAAGCTTAAACTTTTTTTGAATTGTAAAGATTGATGTTGAAGGTCAACTGATTAAGATATGTAACTTAAGAGATGACCCCTAGTGAGAGTTGATGCGGTTGAATTGTCGAAATACGAATGCTAAATGATTTTCGAAGATGAGGAAATGGAAGCCAATAATTGAATGAGAATGGCTCCAAATCCATCTGCTTGTAGTTATGTTCCTAATGATGATTATGTGCACGAGTTTTGAACAGGAGAAATGAAGAAGCAGATCATATCAAGGTTCTAACATTAGAGATATTCAAAAGGAGGAGATTCTAAGTTTGAGGTAAAATATTTATCAAGTGCCATAATGTCGATGCTGAAACTTATAGGCTAAAAGATAAGATACTTGAAACAAGTTCCTACCGCATAGTTTTGGGTTGAAAATGAAGCAGATGAAAGTTTGAAATTGGAAAAATTTAGGGACTACAAAAATTTCAAAGACCTGGGGCATTTGATATCACTAAAAGATGAAAATGGGGCAAATTTTGTTGAGTTATGAAATTATCAGTTTCATCCCGAAGGTGAAATCCAAGAAGATAAGACTAAACAAGGGCAACCAAAGGAGAAGTTATATTGATGCTTCAAAAGCTGAGAATCCAACTCTAAAAATGAAAATAAGGAGGAGCAAAGCTTGATGGTGGAAATGGGGTGACTAAAATTTATTATAGTTTCTTTTGATGATTGAGAGACAATCAAATCATAGAGGATCTGTTTGTATTTTTTTTAGACCGTTATGGAGTAATACCCTGAATCATCTCAATTGTTTTTTGCCTGCGAGAATTAGGGGTCCTTTATAAGGGAGGTTATTTCAAATTATTTGTCTATGATGCTTATTTCCTATATATTTTTCTCAAGTGACAAACATTTCATATTCTTTCATTCTTTGCTATGGGTTAATTTTTGATCGCCCATACATATATGTATATATCACTACTGACATCTTTCAGGTCTTGAATATCAATCACAAGATTTACCTTAAACCAAATTCGTAGTTTAACTTCAATAATGTGACTCGTTTCTACTTTATTTAGGCCTAAAAGAAAACATTAATGAGTGTTCAGGAATTACAGGAAAATCCCAAATACGAATTTTGAGTGAATTTCATCTCAAGAATTATTGACTAAGGTCTTTGATTGAAGTGATAACTCAAAAGATCGTCCAATTAAAGGTTGTTTTTCTTCAAAGTTATTAAAGTATGGGATGATATTTGACATTCCTTGATATCCCTTCTCAAAAAAAGAAAATAATAAAAATATCATTTGTTGTCCCTTTAAGCCTGATGTTATTTTTCTTTCGATTCAACCTAAACCAAGGATCACCCATACACTAGGGGAAGAAGAGGATAAAAATGTGTTTGTTAGTGAAATATGTTTGGTTGTGATGCCTTGTGAATCAGCGACAGAAATAAAAGTGAAATGAAAAATAAAGAAAGACATGGTGAATGAAAAGGATTAACTCAGAATCGTGTAGAGAAAAAGAAATGGATGAAAAGGGAAAAAATTTAAAATGTCAAGATACAATTGTTAGCACAAAGTTGAAAAAGTGAAATACAAAGTTGTATAAACATATAAGCAAAAGAAGTGGTGAAAAGAAAATGATCTCTAGGGTTAAAACCCAAAAAGACAGTCTAGAGTGATCCACAAGAAAAAAAATATTTCATCAGAGTATGTTCATATCAGTGCGACAATGATCCTCAATTTTATTACCCTTAAATAATTATTTGAGCCTATATATCCTTTCTTTTATACCCGTGAACCATAGTCTACATTACAAGCCATAAAAGACCATTTTGACCTTATGCAGTATTAGAACAAGGAGAGTTAGTCTTCAGAATACATCCCGCCTATCAGGGTTAACCTTTTTTCAAGGATTTTGAATCTTTTAATGCTTGATGGAGATCATAAAAGAGGGAAGGATTGGATATGGAGAGTTAGTTAGTCAAAGAGCGCCACCTAAATGGGGTAGAATTAGGAAAATGTGAATGTTTCTCCTGAAAGTCAAATAAATTGGAAAAAAGGTCACATTGGAGTCGATATTTGCAAAATGGTTCGAAGGCTCTGTTGCACTTGGTACAAAACAACTAATTTTATATTTTCTTATTTGTCATGACTATCAAATTATTCAATATTCTCAAAATTATTAAAATAGTATCTGATACAAGAAAAAAAGGATTTTATGAGCATTACTATGATGTATTAATCCTTTAAGTGCAGAAAAAACAGAAGGTGGCTTCGGTATTTGATGTAACGACCCAGTTTTTCCAGGTCAACATCGGGCGTTGACTCGAGCCATGGATCATCCATTCGGGTCTCGTTGGATCTCATGGGTTCGTGTTGGAATTTTTGTGGTCCTCAGTTTTGTCTTGTTGGGCCCTTCGTGTTGTTGTGGGCTTGCTTGTTGGACTTAGCTTTTGGGTTGGATTGGATAAAGAGATGTTAGTGAAGGGCAAATGAGTAATTTCCTTACCCATTCACTTATGACTAGCCACCTTTAGATGAGGGGTCATCTTTCTCATCATCTCTCCAATCTTCTCCTTCTTCTTCTCCCCAACTCAAGAGAAAGATGGAAAATTGTTGCTTTTGAGAAGGAATCTTGTTTTGGTCATCAAGGGAGTTTTGTTCAGATCGAAGAGATCTATCAATCAAGGTGCTTATCATTGGCTTTGATGGGGAGTGAGCTTAGAGGCTTGATGAAAAGGGAAAGTGTGAGAAAAGCTTGTGGGAAGCTTGAATCCAGATTTGTTGCTTAAGGTTAGTACATCTTTGACTTTTACCCTTCATATGTCTCATAAAATGTTGTTTGGCTGGATTGTTTGGTTATAGAATGCTTGGATGGGGGTTGGGGGAGCTTAGAACCCTAGAAATGGTGAATTTCGTACTAATGTGATTGATGGCATGAAATTGATGTTAAAATACCCTAAACACTCTTAAAAAAAATATAAACACTTTAGGATCGATTAGAAGTAGTTTGGGAATGATCCTTAGAAAATATCAAGTGAAACCTGCAAGTTCGTGCAGGGGGTATCGATATCGGTGGCCCGTGTATCGATACCCCTAAGGGAAAATTAGGTAGTGAAGAGGGGTATCGATACGAGTAAAGATACCAAACCCTCTAGTGGCATATTCGATTCGATACCAATATCGAAGCTGATATTCCCCCTTTTGTTGACTTTAAAAGTGGTCAAAGGGTATCGATACCAGTGGTCCGATACCTTCTTTGGGTGGGTATCGATGCAGGGTGGTTCGATACCCCACATAAGGGTATCGATACCCCTGCGAGAACTCGACAAGTTTGGTATTGTTTGAGGTTCGATAAGAGAATTAAGGGTCCAAATGAATCTTATAAATGATTGAATGAATTGTTAACACAAGATTGATGTTATAAACCCCGAACAACTAAGTTATGTTAAGTCTTGATATGTTTTGATAGAAGATCCTAGGTGGATCATTTGTGTGTATCGAGTCTTTGTTTGACGGAAATCCGGGTATCCAAATTAGTGTTGCAACACAAAGAAGGCCATCCGATGTAACATTCCGGGTGATGTAGTTGAAGACTATTTCCGAATGTAGGATCCCGATGCTGTGTGGACGCGGGCCTCATTCGAAGATACTCGATGTAACATTTCGAGTATGGGATTTGGAGGATCCCGATGCTGTGTGGACGCGGGCCTCAAATCTCGGATGTAGGATTTCGATGCTGTGTGGACAAGGGCCTCATCCTAGAGTATGGGATCCCGATGCTGTGTGGATGCGGGCCCTGCTCAGAGTGTAGGATCCCGATGCTGTGTGGACGCGGGCCTCACTCGTAGTGTAGGATCCTGATGCTGTGTGGACGCGGGCCTAACTACCTTGTGTTTGATTTTGGTTGGCACGTGTATGTTGTGTGCGTTAGTGTACATCTCTTTATTCCATGTGTTAGGCGAGTTGTTAGAAGCCTTTCTGTGCACTCTTTACTATGCTATCTTGCTTTCTCATTTTATGATACTTATGACTTGTTAGAGTTGTGATGTACCACTGAGCTTGTTAGCTCAGCTTGCGAAATTGTGGTTTTTCCGTGTGTAGGTGACAGGTAGCTTTGGAGGAGCATATCGAGGAAGGACTTCCCAGCATCGAAGCCGTTTTAAGAGTACAGTACTTGATCTTTAGTAGGACTTAATGTATTCATAGGACCTTACCACATATCGAGTCTGTATCTTTACTTTGGATTTTATTTTGAGTCGGATAACGTATTTTGAAAGGAGCTCTTATTTTGTAAACATTTTAATATATTTTATTTTGAATTAAATGGATATATGAAACGTGATATTTTAAGTATTCGGACACGTGCTTTTAAAAAGGATTTTTGATGAGTCGGGTTTTGGGTGACCCGAATATGGTATTTTGGATCCGGATCGGGATCAGGGTGTTACACTTGATTAATGATGAAAAGTATCACGAGGAACAAATAAATCTCTGAATACCAAAATATCTGAGCAAGAGTCACAAACATGAGACAAGTAAACTTGAGGAAAAGAGAAAACATTGATCATTATTTGAGGCAAAATATAGAAAGATCAATTCATCAAGTGGGAAAATTGTTACTATTGAGACATCAATTGGGGAAATTATTAATATTGAGACATCGCAAGAAAAAGAATTTTATTCAAAAAATTTACCCAAGTGGTCTTCAATTAACATTCATGTATCATAATAGAAATATCTGTGTTAGGGTCATACTAAAAATGCATGATATTTTTGTTAACAGAATACAAGGTTCAATGAAAAAGAATTCAAACAACCAATAAAAAAACAACAAATCTAGATTTCATGGGATGCGAGGAATTTTCAATGAGAAGAACAGCCTCGGGTTCCAAGACATGTAATTTGTCTGAAGAAATTCCAATGAGAAAAACAACTTTAGAACCTGAAGAAATTTCAATGAGAAGAACAACTCCAGATTCTACGAGATATGAGGAATTCAAATGAGAAGATCAACCCCGGGTTCTACAACTTGATATTTGTTTTAAGAAGTTTCAATGAGAAGAACGACTTCAGAACCTGAAGAATTTCCAATGAGAAGAACAACTTCAGAGTAAAAAAGTTCAAATGAGAAGAACACATACAAATTTTCAGCGGAAAATGAAGAATTTCTAATGAGAAGAACAACTTTGGACTCCATATTTTAATATTTGTGTGAAGAAGTTCAAATTAAAAGAACAAATTCAGACCCTGAAGTATTTCCAATGAGAAGAAAAACTTTAAAGTAAAAAGTTCAAATAAGAAGAACACCTACAAATTTTCAATGGAAGATGAAGAATTTCCAATGAGAAGAATAACTTCGGACTCCGCAGTTTAATAGAAGTTTGAAGAATTTCTAATGAGAAGAACAACTTCAAGCTTCAATACCATAGCAGATGGACAATGAATCCGGACAAAATCCGTGTCTTTTTAGTCTTTGCCCGCTTCCTGTTTAATAGCAACGAGCAAAGAGGGGCAACTGTCATACCTGTATTTTATCCGGATATTAATATGTATAATAAGGCTATAATAAATAGTTGATAAAAATAATTAGTTTAGAAAATAAATTCAACATTGATGGGAATATACATTATATACAACTATTCATTTGTGTAGGAACAAATCCCACATTGGTAGGAAATGTTCAATACATATAAGCACATATTTTAGTTTAAGAAATAGATACTCCATTGGAAGGAAACATCATCTTTCCCTCCCTAAATGCCTATAAAAGGGAGGGATGTTTATTAAGAAAAGAAAAAAGAAAGAACGTGGGAGCCTTGGAAAAAATCAAATGGATTATAGTTGTTTATACAATACCAAGTTTTGTAAGTCCATAACTTTTTTTTTTCCTTATAATATTTGTTTAGTTTTTTTTTTATTTCTTTTGGGCTTTAAAATTAGTAGTTAATTTTTTTAGAAATTAGAATTAGTAGTTAGTTTTTAGTCATTAGAATTTTTATTTAAAATATTTTAGTCCTTTTTACTTGTAATAGAGTTTTTATTTTTAATAAAGTTTAATTTGATCCTTTGACTTTTAATTATTGCTTTAATTATTTGAATTATTTATTACTTGCATGTTTTAAAAAACATATAGTATATTTTGCTTAGGCTAACACCTAATTCACACTTAGTTAAGTTAGAGCTTTTTAGTATTATTTGCTTAATTAATTAAATATTTTTTTAAATAGGAAGATAATTATAGTAAAGATAGTGTATTTAATTATGTACCTTGGATACACTAAGTGGTCAGTGTTTTGACGTACCAAGATGTTGACCAAGAGTGTACTTTGGTATCACATTCAATGTGTCATCTTAACCTAGAAAATGAAAAATAATCTAACATTAGAATAAAATAGTAATTAATTAAGTAAATAACTAGAAACACCAATAGTATTATTAATTTTTCTAAGTATTTAAGTGATAGTGTCCAATTATTTGCATGTTATCATAATACACTTAGAAAATTAATAATTTAATAGGATCTTAGTTATTTAATTAATGGAACCTAATAGGATAGAACTTAAAATTGACAAGATAATATTTCAAAAAAAAATTGACAAGATAATAATATGACATGCATTTAAACCTTCTAGAGTAGAATTTTATTTCTTCAAAATACATGTTAAGGTTTCCTATTATAGGACGTCTTATTCAAGCTCATATTTAAAAGAAATATATTTTCTTATCCCAAAGGATATTTATCTGACAATGATGAAATAAATTTATATTGTTAATTGAATTGCAAAAATGCCACCTGTAATTAATAAGGTACCAATTTCGGGTGCTCGTAGGGTCTTCCTTACGCGTAACAGACTGAGGAACCCAAATGTTTTAAAAAAGAATCTCTAGTTTGTTTTATGGTGTCCGGCCTACCTAAGTGGCTAGCGACGACTCCAAGTCATTTTAAAATTAAAATAATACATGTTTTTAATATCACTCCGATTTTCATAATTAATAATTAAAAACAATACACTCGATTTTCAAAATTTAACCAACAAACTATTTTTACACCTCGATTTTAGAAATGATCGCGACAATAATATATATATATATATATAATATTTATATATCCAGAAAAAATGAACGATTATATGAGACTAATACCAGATGTCGTGGTAGATGTTTGGTCATTTATTCTCGACTAATAGGTCCTTAAAATTACTCTCACTATAACTAAATTTTAATTGTTACTTTAACCCAAAAAAATTGATATTAATAAAGCAATAATTAATTAGGTCTTAATTTTAAGCGGTAAGAGGGTACTAACATTTTCTTATCCGTAATCAACTCTATAATCTAATTTTTTGAATCTCTGATTTTATTTTAATAGTACACAATTTATCAAATGGCTAGTAGCGATTCTAAGATTAAAAAAAAAAGATTCCCCCAAATTCCTTTTTTAATCAATATTCAAATAAAAGTGTGACACCACTTATAATTTATAATTAATTTTTTATTTTTTCATTGGACTAAAAAATAGTCGTTACAAATTTTTATCTACGTCATTTTACTTTGTTTTTCATGCTGATGTTTTAGTGTCAATTTGACTTTAATTTTAAAAATTATGATGATTTTTTTAAAAGTATTTTTAATTTATTTTGTTTAGAGTAAAAATTATTTTAATTTATTTATTACATTAACGAACATGTATATGTGATTCTATATTAAAGTATTTTTTAAAAAAATTTAAAAGTTAAATATATTAGTTTTTAAAAAGCAATTTTAACATAAAAAAATGTTTTTATTTTTCTAATCTCAAACTAGCTTTAAACTTTAAAAAGTTGGTTTGAAAAGTAATGCAAAACAGGGCTTTAGTATGGATAGAAGTAGAAAATTGGTATACGACAAATTCAACCTTTTTTAGTTTGAGATTATATTAAATTCAGTTAAATATTGCTTTTGAAAAGTAAAATAAAAAAGTTATGTTAGAAGTTTCTTTTTTAGAAATGATTCTAAATTTTTGGATTTAAGATTTAAGTGTTTAGTATTACTGTTAAGAAATACTTTTAAAAAAAAAAGTAAATGATCATTTTAGGTAAGTTATATATATATATATATAAATAATATATAAATTCTTTAATGTTACACTATATAAAATATATTGATTTAAATTATCATAAAAATATTAAAAATATATTTTAATTAATAAATACATGTTTTTCTAACGATTGTACATGTTTTATGAAAATATAATATATTTTATTTAATATATATAATTTTTAAATTAAAAATATTTATTTTTTATATCTTCCTAAAATTTATAGATTGATAAAGACTTAACTAAAAAATAAGTGCTTAAAGTATACACTTTTTCTGAAATAGGTGTATAATATTTTTTTACTGAAATAAGTGTCTAAATTATACATTTTTTTTCTGAAATATGTATCTAATGTTTTTTTTTACCGAAATAGGTAGAGATGGGTACGAGTCGGATTTTCGGCCCACCCGAACCCGACCCAAAATTTTTCTTAAAAAAATATGGCTTAACCCGAAAATAAATAACCTAAACCCGACTCCAACCCGATCTATAAAAAAATAATTTTAGTGACTAAATTGTAAAAAAATATAATTTTAAGGATTAAATTATAAATAAAAAATAATTTTAAGGACCTAACTATAAAAAATATATAGATAGATGACTATTATTATAACTATCCCTAAAATATATATATGAAAAAATTACATATATAGTCTTGAGTTGAATTGAGTCGGATATTTTACACCCTAAACTCGACCCCGACCCGACGCCACTACCAAAAAAACACCCGACCCGACCCAAACCCGATTTTTTATTAAAAAAGTCTGACCCGATCGGGCTAGTTCAGGTCGAAACTCGATCATGCTGAGTAAAATGTCAATCCCTAGAAATATGTGCCTAAAGTTTCATTTTATTAGTGTTTTAAGGTATCACCGTTAAAAAATTGTTAAACTTATAAATAGGTGCTTGTTAAGAATATTTTATTTATGGTAAATATTCATGTATTAGAGGAAGATTTAATGGACTTTATTATTAGGGTTTAATACCCATTGGAATTAGTGTTTTCATCTTATGCCTATAAATATAGACTTTTGGAGAAAGCTTTGTATACAACTCTACTTTGAGAATACAATAAAATCTCCCTTTTGTCTCTCTCTTTTGTCTATTTTCTTCTTGTTCTTTATTTTATTCACAACACGTTATCAACACGAGTTTTCTCAGAAGATTTTTATTTCAACTCTCTTTAAAGATTTAGCCGGTATGTTCTTTTTTTCTTCATTTTATATATTTTAATTTATAAAATAATATATATTCGATGATTATAATTTAAAACAAAAATAAGTTTGTTTAATTTTTATGTGTATATTCTTGTTTTGTCTAATGTTATTATGTGTTTATTTCATGCCATGAATATTTTATATATATATATTTGTTAATTAACATGTTATTTGTTTTGATAATTTAATCCGAGTATATTGGCTGGACATCCCGTTCTGCAAGGCTACTGGTCTCAAAGGAGGTTCTTTTATTAAAGGACCTTGTGGACTGGTTTAACAACACCGCATATGAGGATTAAATTTTTGTTTGTTTGTATATATATATATATATATATATAAGATATAGTTTATCTATTTTTTATTTGTCTTTTATAGTATATCAATGACAAATCTTGCAAAAAATTGAGTTTGCGACTCTTGATATTTCCGGAAAGAATTATTTATCCTGGATCCTAGATGCCGAAATACATCTAGATGTAAATGGCCTTGGAAATACTATTAAAGAGGGGAATGTAGAATCTGCTCAAAATAAGGCCAAAGCCATGATACTTCTTCGCCGTCACCTCCATGAGGGGTTGAAATCTGAATATTTAACGGTGAAAGATCCTCTTATTCTTTGGAATAATCTAAAGGAACAATATGACCACCAGAAAACCGTTATTTTGCCTAAAGCTCGATATGATTCGTTGCATATGAGATTGCAAGATTTTAAATCAGTAAGCGAGTATAACTCTGTTATGTTTCGAATTACTTCACAATTGAAGTTATGTGGTCAAAATATTACTGATGAGGATATGTTAGAAAAAACATACTCCACTTTTCATGCCAAAATGTTGTCCTTCATGAAAAAGGCTTTAAGAAATATTCTGAGTTAATTTCTTACCTTTTTGTGGCTAAGCAAAATAATGAGTTGCTCATGAAAAATCATGAATATCGCCCAACAGGCTTCGCTCCATTCCCTTAAGCGAATGCGACATTCTATAGCGGAAAAAATAAAGGTTACACCCATAATCGTGGTCATAGCTATGGGCGTGGGCGTGGTCATAGCCACAGTCGAGGACATAGGCGAGGTGGTCGTTTTAAAACTAACTATACTCATCGCAAGTGGAACAATAAGGATGACAATGGTGCAAAAGATCAATCCAGGAAAGAGGAATCTACGTGTCATCGATGTGGAAGCACAAATCATTGGGCCCGTGCTTGCCGTACGCCAAAACATCTTGTGGACCTTTACCAACAATCAATAAGTGGTAAAGGAAAAAGAATTCAAACAAATTTTGTTTATATCGATGACAAAGATGATTATGACCTTCACAAAGATGATTATGGCATTTTCAACGGTGGTCAGGACAATTATGGTATTACAAACATAGAAGTTGATGATTTTCTCATACCCTTGAGAGAAATATTTGATGTCTTTTAATTAGTTTCATATTTACTTTATGTTATTAGAAAGATATTGTCATTTTAACATGTTTTTTTTTCAAAAATAAATATTATGTTTACTTTATTAAAATAATTGATGTTATTTATTTAATTATTTATTTTAAATATTGTTATAACATTTATTTATTTATTCTTTGAAGAATATGATTACGTCACAAATACAATCTGCAAAATATAGTGACGACTTATGCTTAGCGGATAGTGCAAGTACTCATAGAATACTTAAGCATAAGAATTTTTTTCCCATTTAACAATACAAGGCAATAATGTGAGTACTATATCCGAAAGTGTTAATATCTTAGAAGGCTCCGGAAGAGCGCATATGTTATTGCCAAATGTAACTTTATTCCATATTCAAGATGCGCTATATTCTCCAAAGTCGGAACAAAACTTATTGAGTTTTAAAGATATTCGCAAAAATGGATATCATATTGAGAGTATTAGTCAAGGAGATGCTGAATATCTCTATATTACGAGTATAACTCAAGGCAATAAGAAAGTGCTAGAAAAATTACATGCATTGTCATCCGGATTGTACTACACAAGAATTAGTGCAATTGAAGCACATGCTATTGTAAACTATAAGTTTACTAATAACTTTATTATTTGGCACGACCAGTTAGGACATCCCGGTTCGATTATGATGCGAAAAATTATTGAGAATTCATGTGGTCACTCATTGAAGAACCAAGAGATTCTTCAAAGTAATGCCTTTTTATGTGATGCTTGCTCTCAAGGCAAACTAATTACTCGACCATCACCAGCTAAAATAGATTATGAATCTATTAACTTTTTGGAACGGATACAGGGTGATATATGTGGGCCCATACACCCTTCTTGTGGATCATTTATATATTTTATGGTTCTAATTGATGCATCAACTAGATGGTCAAATGTATCCTTGTTATCGACCTGCAACTTGGCATTTGCTAGGTTACTTGCTCAATTAATAAAACTACGAGCACATTTTCCAGATTCTCCCATAAAGACAATTCGTCTTGATAATATTGGTGAATTTACTTCTAAGGCTTTTGATGATTTTTGCATGTCGGTTGGAATTAGTGTTGAATATCCTGTAGCTCATGTTCATACACAAAATGGTCATGCAGAATCATTTATTAAATGACTTCAATTAATTGCAAGACCGTTATTGATGAAGTCCAAACTACCAATTTATGCTTGGGAGCATGCCATTTTACATGCGACATCAGTGATTCACATCGGGCCAGTAAGTTATCATAATTTCTCCCCATTACAAATGGTTTTTGGTCACGAACCAAATATTTCTTATCTTAGAATTTTTGGATGTGCGGTTTATGTTCCGATTGCTCCACCAAACGCACAAAGATGGGTCCTCAAAGGATATTGGGGATATATGTCGGATTTGAATCCCCTTCGATAATTAAATATCTTGAGCCTTTGACGGGGAATTTATTTACAGCTCGATTTGCCGATTGTCATTTTAATGAATCAGTTTTCCCGACAATAAGGGGAGAAAATAAACAGTTGGGAAACGAAATAAGTTGGAATGAATTATCGTTATCTCACTTTGATCCACGTACCAAACAATGTGATCTAGAAGTTCAAAGGATAATTCATTTGCAAAACTTAGCAAATCAATTGTCAGATGCTTTTGTTGACCCTAAAAGAGTAACTAAGTCACATATTCCAGCTGTGAATGCTCCGGTTAAAATTGATGTCCCAGAAGGACAAACTCTAGTTGCTAATGAATCAAACGCACGCTTAAAGCGTGGTAGACCAGTAGGTTCCAAATATAAGATTCCACGGAAAAGAAAATGAGTTATATGACCAAACTTCAAAGTCGACAAAAATATGACCTACCCGCTTCGATACCGATATCGAATCGGGGAGGTCACTAAGCGACTCGGTATCGAAACGCGGGCAGGGCGTTTCGATACCCTTGCACGAAAAGTGTAGTTTTGCATATTCAAACACTTAGGACTCTATCCAAGCTTGATCCATTTAATACCAAATTGATCCTAGACTGTAAGGGAACCTTCCTAAACATGTTTAAACCTTAACAACAGAATTTCATCAACAAATACATGATCCACCATTAAAGACCACCTTAAGCTTAGAAAACATACCAAACCAATCAACAAACAGGCTAATAAGCTTAAAACATGATATGCCTGATGATTAAGAGCTGGAAGGGTACCGAACTTCAGAAAAAATAGCAACAAACCGAGCTCCCAAGCAACCTCAAACCTTGTCCTTCCTCAAGGCTCTTGAAAGCTCTCCAAGCTCTTTATCTACAAGGCAAGGATACACAACGATTTAGAACAGTTTGGGATTATTTCTAGAGCTGAAAAACACTAAAAAACTAGGATTTAAGCTCTCCAAAAACCAAATCCCGAACTCAACTCAAAAACCCTCTTAAACCTTCACCCTTACCAAACCAACACTTTTTTACCTTGTTTTATAGATCACAACTAGCTCTATAACTTCTCCTTCAGCTCCAAAACAAGAAACTAAAACAACCCAACAAAGATTACACCTTTTCCTATTTCTTTTTCCTTGTTCAAAGAAGATGGTGAAGGGAGAAAAGAGAAGAAAGGGTGAGATCATCCTTTGCAGAACAATAAAACCCCTTCTCCTCACTTTCATCCTATTTAGGCATTTACCAAAATGCCCCATCTTAAAACTCTTAAATCCCAAACCACTCCAAGTCCAACAAACCTAAGGTCCAACTATACAAACTCGGGTTCCAAAACCGGAGCCCAAACCCTTCGGGTTAACCCGACACTCGAATCCGAATCTGGGTCGTGACAACTCTCCTCTCCTTAAAAAAATTTTGTCCTCAAAATTTACCTAATAAGAAGAGATGTGGGTACTGAGCTTTCATGTCTTTCTCAACTTCCCACGAAGCTTCTTCAACTCTTTGGTTTCTCCAAAGAACCTTTACCAACGGTATACTTTTGTTCCGAAGCTCTTTAATTCCTCGATCCAAGATTCCTATTGTACTTTCCTCGTAAGTCAAATCCGTATTGACTTCGATTTCCTTAAGTTGAACAACATGAGAAGGATTTGAACGGTAACGTCTCAACATAGACACGTGGAACAGATTATGGATATGTGGCAACTCTGGAGGTAAAGCTAGCCGGTAAGCCACTGGGCCTACTCTCTCAAGAACTTCGTACGGTCCCACGTACCTCGGACTCAACTTCCCTTTCCGTCCAAAACGAATGATCCCTTTCCAAGGAGATACCTTGAGAAACACTTTTTCTCCCAACTCATACTCGATGTGCTTACGCTTCTTATCCACATGAGCTTTTTGCAGATCAAACGCTGCTTGCAACCTTTCCTTGATTATTTGGACTTTTTCCTCGGTTTCCTTAACAAGCTCGAAACCGACTATTCGTCTCTCATTTAGCTCGGTCCAACACAAAGGTGTCCTACACCTACGCCCGTACAAGGCCTCAAAAGGTTTCATCTTTATACTTGACTGATAGTTGTTGTTGTAAGCAAACTCCACAAACGGTAATTGATCTTCCCAACTCTAAGCAAAGTCCACCACACAACATCTAATCATATCCTCCAAGATCTGGATAACACGCTCAGACTGTCCATCGGTCTGAGGATGAAAAGCTGTACTGAAGTGTAACTTGGTATCCAAAGCCTTATGGATAAACCTCCACAACCTCGCTGTGAACCTCGGATCCCTATCCGATATGATCGATGAAGGTACACCATGCAACCTGATGATCTCTTTTATGTAGAACTGAGCCAACTTTTCAAAGCTGAAGTTCATCCTAACCGATAAACAGTGAGCTGACTTGGTCAACCGATCAACAATGACCCACACAACATCATGCTTTCTCAACGTCATCGGTAACCCGGTGAAAAAGTCCATGTTCACACGATCCCACTTCCACTATAGAATCTCGATAGGCTAAAGCAAACTTGAAGGAACTTGATGTTCCGCTTTCACAATCTGACACGCTAAGCATCTTTTCACAAACTCAGAAACATCTCTTTTCATGCAAGGCCACCAAAATAAAGGACGAAGATCCTGGTACATCTTGTTACTACCCGGATGAACATAAAACGGACTACGATGAGCTTCCCTTAAGATATGATCTCTTAGATCCTCAAGAGCAGGGACACACAACTGACCTTTGAAGTACAAGAATCCATCATCCCGTACCTCAAAGTCTGACACCTCACCTCTCTGAAAAGCCTCAAGCTGAGCTACCAACTCCTCGCCTAACGCTTGTGCTCTCTTTATCACATGAACTAGCGTGGGCTCCACACGTAAATCTGCCAACAAACTGCCATCCTCGGTCATCCTCAACCGTGCAAACATGGCTCTCAAGTCTGACATGGACTTTCTACTCAAAGCATCGACGACCACATTCGCCTTACCAGGGTGATACTCTATGACACAGTCATAATCTTTGAACAACTCTATCCATCTCCGTTGTCTCAGATTCAACTCTTTCTGGGTAAGCAGATACTTTAGACTCTTATGATCGGTGTAGACAAAGCATTTCTCCCCATAGAGATAATGCCTCCATATCTTCAATGCAAAGATAACCGCTGCCAACTCGAGATCATGGGTAGGATAGTTCCTTTCATGGGGTTTCAACTATCTCGAGGCGTGAGCAACTACCTTAGCCTCCTGCATGAGCACACAACCTAACCCATTCAAGGAAGCATCGCTAAACACCACATAATCCTTTCCCGATTCTGGTTGCATCAAGACCGGAGCCTCCATAAGATAAGCCTTAAGTTGCTCAAAACTTTGTTGTCTCATCTCGTTCCACACAAACGGAATCCCTTTTTGAAGAAACTTTGTCAACGAAGCTGCTATGATCGAGAAACCTTTAACCAACCTCCTATAGTATTCGGCAAGCCCAAGAAAGCTACGGACTTCTGATACATTCCTCGGTGGTTTCTATTCCACCACAGCTTGGATTTTCTGAGGATCAACACAGATGCCATCCGCTGCAATGATGTGGCCAAGAAACGCCACATCTGACAACCAGAACTCACACTTACTAAACTTGGCGTACAAAAGCCTATCCCTCAAAACCTGGAGAATAACTCTTAGGTGGTAGTCATGCTCCTCCTCTAAGCATGAATACACTAAGATGTCGTCGATGAACACAACCACAAACTGATCTAGGTACGGCTGAAATATCCGGTTCATCAAGTCCATAAAAGTTGTTGGTGCATTCGTGAGCCCAAACGGCATCACTAAGAACTCGTAATGCCCGTACCGCGTTCTAAAAGCGGTCTTTTAGACATCCTCTTCCACCATGTTCAACTGATAGTACCCTGATCTCAGATCGATCTTAGAAAACACACGGGCACCTCTCAACAGAAAAAACAAGTCATCGATCCTTAGCAATGGATAACGGTTCTTGATAGTGACTTTGTTGAGTTGACGGTAGTCGATGCACATCCTCGTCGATCTGTCCTTCTTCTTGACAAATAAAACCGATGCTCACCACGGTGACACACTTGGTCTGATAAAATCTCTCTCAAGCAACTCCTAGATCTGTTGTTTCAACTCTTTCATCTCTGTTGGTGCCATACGATAAGGTGCTATGGACACCGGTGCCGTGCTTAGCAACACCTATATACAGAACTCTAAATCATGATCGGGAGGTAAATCGGGTAACTCCTTCGGGAACACATTATGATACTCACATACTGTCCTTAAATTCCCTAACTCAGGGATCTCAACCCTCACATCCACCACATGAGCTAAGAAAGCCTCACAACCTTGATGTATCAACCTTTGAGCTGACAAGGCCGATACAACATTCGATAAACAGGGGTTTCTCTCGCCCCTCAAAACAAGCTTAGATCTATCTGCAACACGGAGCTTCAAAACTCTTTGACTTACACCCAAGACTCGCGTCATGCTCGAACAACCAATCCATCCCTAGGATTGCATCGAACTCTTGGAAGAGTGAAACCATAAGATCTACAAGAAAGATCAAGCCTTGCACCTCTATTAGACACCTTCGATAAACCTTATCCACCAAAACATCTAGACCCAACGGACTTGTCACACGGACTCCTATTTCTAGATCTTCAGCTGGAAACCACCAACACTGAGATATCCCACTATGGATATAGGAATGGGTAGACCCCGAGTCCACAAGAGCAACTATGGGAACTGAAAACAAGGTAAACGTACCTGAGATAACATCAGTATCCGCACAATTCTCTTGTGCCCTCACAGCATACTTCCTAGCTGGTGCTCTCGTCGTGGACTGAAAGGTACCACCCGAACCATGACTAGCCCCTCCTCAGGTAAAGCCTCAAACCTTTTGACTAGGATAACCAGTCCTCTAAACCTGATTTGTTGTCTCTCTAGCCTTCTCCAGGCAATCCTTTAATAGGTGATCTGATGAACCACAACGGTAACAAGCTCTGACCGCGTTCCAACACTCTCCTCTATGGTTCCGACCACACTGAGGGCAAATCGGAACACCTGAGCTCCTCTGAGAACTCTCTGGGCTTATCATCGGAGATGATGTAGACTACCTCCTCCTACCAGCAGACTCAGACCTACGTTTTGATCTTTCAATCTAACTAGAAGTTCCACTACTCTAATTCCAACGGTTCCTATTCCTCCCCGAATAGGACTGAGAGTTATTGGAGTAGCTCTGATTACCTCCACTAGCACCACCCTGATCGGAAGATGAACCATAGGTCAAACCTTGAACCTGCTCTAAGGACTTTGCGCTAACAGTCAACTCTAAAAACAATCTGGGTGGAGTAACAGTGAGATATGTCTGGATATCTTTCCTCACACCCTTCAGGAACCTCTTAAATCTCATCTTCTCTGTGGCCACCAACTCTGGTGCATACCTACTCAGCTGTAGGAGCTCCTTCTCATAAGCGAACACCGAAAGGTTCCCTTACACAAGATGGTTAAACCTCTCCCTTAAGGTTTCGATGTGGGCTTCTCCCACATACTTCTCGAACTCATCAAGGAATTCATTCCAAGTTGGTCGTTCAGGATCCCAACCAAGCTCTAGTGTTTCCCACCATTGACGTGCATTGCCTTTCAAAAATGACAAAACACATGACAGCTTGTCCTCAGATCTCAGCCTCATCTATCTCATGATCCAACGGGTATCATGTAACCACTGATCAGCTTGCACGGGATTGTTTTGTCTTGTCCCATGAGAGTCAATACCTTCTTGCCTACGCACCCTCTCCACTGGTGCCTCTCGAGGCGTAGCAGATGGCCTCGGTATAGCTCTCATGATTCGGTCTAACGCCCGGTTCAACTATAGGGAGAAGTTGACCCCTTGACCAACTGCATCATCAGACGATGCCTCCACCGCCGACACATAGTTTATATCGGAGTCTTCCCCTCAAGAACCCTATCTTTCCTCGGAAACTCGATCCCTCCTTGGCATACTTACTGCACACAACAAACAAACGAGGTTACATCATCGAATTTTCAGCATCTAAGCAAGTACAACTTCGACTAATAAGCACGTACTTATCTGACACCTATATAACACACTAGACTCCCCCGGGGACTTCCTAGAACCAACTCAACCTAGGCTCTGATAACACTAAATGTAACACCTCGACTCGATGCTACATCGGGCCTCCGACCTAAAACCTGTATTTTAAAATTTCTTTCCAAAAGCCCAAAAAGATGAGTCCAAATCCATTTCTATCATAAGATAATAAAATCCAAATCCATTTAAAAACATAAATCCGAGTAAGATAAAGTAGCGAAGCTCCAAAATAATACAACCGTTTTAAAGCATTCGACAAATAAATAAAACAGAGTTACAAATTACACATATAGGGTCCTACAAGTACAAATGCCCACTATGCCTAATAATAGTACTTTGACAACAGATGTCGATGCTGAACCTACCACGATGATGCTCCTCCGAACAGCTTTCCTTAACCTACGCACGAAAACACATTTTGAACGCTGAGCTACTAAAGCTTAGTGGGTACTCGACCCACCGGTCCACATCAAGCATGGCATAAAATAAGCATAAGCAACATGTATGATGACATGGCATGAGTATGATAGCGCTACCATAACCGCATAAACACATGATATCATGATGGCATATATCAGCACATAGCATACGCATGACAAGAGAAGACCAAATAACATCTCAAGTTCTTAACTCGTATTTATGTCTCATATATATATAAATATATAATGTTTTCCATATCACCTCATAATAGTATAGAAATAGGAGGACCCATCAGCACTAAGTAAGGTCTGTGGCATGCTACTCCACATAATCCGCTAAGGAACCCATCAACATTAAGCAAGGTCTTAGCTGGTCTTCCGCATAATATATTAAAGATAACCCATCAGCAATAAGCAAGGTTATCAGTTTTACATCTCATATAATATTTACTCTAGTAACCCATCAGCACTAAGCAAGGTTACTAGATTATCTCATAATTATATAATATATACCCTAGGCAACCCATCAGCACTAAGCAAGGTTCCTAGTAAGCCACATGACTCAAATATGTCACACCGAACCTTTAATGGTTCCACATACCGGTTTAGGCCACTAAACTCCAATTATTATCCAATTATATCTTTAACGGGGTTAGGTGTCTATCTCTCGATTTAATGTTCATTTTAAAGTTTAAAAAACTCTTAGGAACTTCTAGGATAGCATTATGAGACCTTACCACTTTATCCACAAGAACTTGGGCTAAAATTCCCTGGGGTATCGATACCCCTACTTGGAGTATCGAAACACCAAGTATCGATACCCTCACCAAGGGGTATCGAAACGACCTGTATCGATACCCTCCCAAAGGGGTACCAAAACACTTTGACCAAACTTTAAAGTCAACAAAAATAGGACCTACCCGCTTTGATAACGGTATCGAATCGGGGAGGTCACTAGACTCGGTATCGAAACGCCGGCAGGGCGTTTTGATACCCTTGCACGAAAAGTGCAATTTTGCATATTCAAACACTTAGAAATCTATCCAAGCTTGATCCATTTAATACCAAATTGATCCTAGACTGTAAGGGAACCTTCCTAAACATGTTTAAACCTTAACAACAGAATTTCATCAACAAATGCATGATCCACCATTAAAGACCACCTTAAGCTTAGAAAACATACCAAACCAATCAACAAATATGCTAATAAGCTTAAAACATGATATGCATGATGATTAAGATTTGGAAAGGTACCGACCTTGAGCAAAAACAACAACAAACCGAACTCCCAAGCAACCTCAAACCTTTTCCTTCCCCAAAGCTCTTGAAGGCTCTCCAAGCTCTTTCTCTACAAGGCAAGGATACACAACGATTTAGAACGGTTTAGGATGATTTCTATAGCTGAAAACACTAAAAAGATAGGATTTAAGCTCTCCAAAAACCAAATCCCGAACTCAACTCAAAACCCCTCTTAAACCTTCACCCTTACCAAACCAACACTTTTTTACCTTGTTTTATAGATCACAACTAGCTCTATAACTTCTCCTTCAGCTCCAAAACAAGAAACCAAAACAACCCAACAAAGATTACACCTTTTCTTATTTCTTTTTCCTTGTTCAAAGAAGTTGGTGAAGGGAGAAAAGAGAAAAAAGGGTGAGATCATCCTCTGCAGAACAATAAAACCCCTTCTCCTCACTTTCATCCCATTTAGACATTTACCGAAATGCCTCCATCTTAAAACTCTTAAGGCCCAAACCACTCCAAGACCAACAAACCTAAGGTCCAACTATACAAAATCGGGGCTCAAAACTGGAGCCCAAACCCTTCGGGTTAACCCGACACTTGGATCCGAATCCGGGTCGTGACTCTCTTAGCATTTTTCCATAGTCTTCGTAGTGTTTCTCTTCATTTTCGGTACCGACAACTACAACTTCTTCATCTTCTTCTTCAATAGCACAGGTAAATTTATTATTCTCTTTATCTTTTATTCTTCAATTTCTTTTCGTAGTTTATACTTACCTTTATGTTTTTTTCTCAGATAAATTTTTGTGCCCTAATTTTATTTTTTCATCTTCTCTGATTTTATATTTTGAGATGTTTAAATTTGATTGTAAATCTTCATTTTCTATTTCTTTTCTTCATCTCACTTAAGCATAACATATATAAAAAATTAGTAGTCAAATATAATTAATTTATCTATAATTTAGATGGGGAAAAATTAAAAATACTTTCACTCAAATGATCTTGCTATGGGTGTCACGACCCGAATTCATATTCGAGAGTCGGTATAACTTGAAGAGTTGAGCTCCGATGTTTGGGCCTTAAGTTTGTGTTTGGGCTGGTTTTGGGCTTTTAGTGATTGATGGGTTTAAAGATTTTTTGATGAGGGTATTTTGGTAAATACACTTATGGGATGAAAATGAGGGGAGATGGGTTTTATGTTTTGCAGGATAATCTCACCTTCCTTCACTTTTACTCCCCCTTTATCATCTTCTTTGAAGCAAGAAAAAGAAATAGAAAAAGGTTGAATATTTGAGAGTTTGTGTTGAAATCTCGTGCTGGTGATAGAAGAAAAGTTATAGAGCTCAATGATATCTATAAAAAAAGGTTAAAGTTGCAAGGTTTAGAGAAAAAAAGGGTTTAAGAGGAGGTTATAGGTTGAGTTCGAGAATAGATCTTTAGGAGCTTAAATATCAATCTTTTAGTATTTTTAAGCTTTGAAAATTCTCCCAAGGTGTATTTAACACGTTGTTTATCTTTCTCTTTTAGAGAAAGAGGTTGGTGAGCCCTCAAGGAGCTTTGGGAAGAAAAAAGCTTGAAGAGAGGTGGTGATTGTTGTTGTTGTTGTTGTTTCAAAGGTTGGTACTCATCCAACTCTTAAACATCATGAAATTTATGTATTTAAGCATGTTGCATGTTTGAATGTTTGCTCGGTATGTTTGATAGCTTAAATGTCCTTTAATAATATTTTGAAATTTAGTTGATAAACCTCCGTATTTAAAGATTAAGCATGTTTTGAATCATGCCCCTAGAGTGTAGGAAAGGTTTGAGAATCATTGGAATCGATTTGGGTAGAGTTCTAAGTAAATTAGAGGTGCAAACATTCATTTTCGTGCATGAGTATCAATACCCTCGGTAGGATTATCGATACCCCATAGAGTAAACAAAGGCGAGAAATGCAGGTGTTTTAGAAGGCCTAGCCTGCGTCTCGATACCAAAACTTCTAGTAACAAATCGTATCGATATCCCTTGTTAGGTGTTTCTATACCCAAAACTCCAATAGCAAATCATTTTGATATCTCTTTGGGGTGTGTTTCGATACTCTATGTAGGCGTATCGATACAGGCGGGTATTTCCCTTGGGTTTTGCTAGGCGTTTCAATTCCGCCCTATAGGCGTATTGATTGATACCTTTGAGCATTATTTCCAAGTATTTAATGGTTGAGTTTAGGGGTTTCATAATTGAAACTACGGGTTCTTATTGTTTAACGAAGCTATAAAATGATGCTAAAACTAAGGAATTGGCCTTCAACCCCGTTTACAAGATAATCAGATAATAACTTGAAATCTATTGGTATAACTCTATATTTGAAACCATTAAGGGTTTGTAATCACTATTTTTTTCGGGTCTAACTCATTACTTTTACGTTTAGAATAAAAGGACTTTATCATTTGGGCTTCAATTAATATGTAGTAAGCATAACGTATTGAATGTAATAGAATTAATAAGTATATGTATGCTACTATGTATATTTGGTTAGGTATGTTCGATTTTGTATAAAATCGAGTGTTGCGTATAAGTTATGTTTGATATTATTAAATGTCACGTTAATATATCTATGTCATACGTGTTGTATTTGTGTTAGGAGTATTGCTTGTATATATTAACATATATGCACTAAGTTTTAGCGTATGCTTATATAAATATTACATGTATATAAGTATTATTATAAATTACATAATAATTATTTATATAAGAAAAAAATAAGATAATGAATATAATATAAGAGCCCAAGTAATCAATGATAGTCAAAATAATAATCAAAAGTTCAGTACTTTTATTACTTGCCCAGATAATACAAATACAGACCCAAATCAGATAGGTCCAACCGGCCATAATACCTTTTTTTTATTATAATACATGGAATCCCTAACGTTATCCCTTTTTTTAGTAGACGCGTAAGCAGAAACTGAATGGCCACGATCAACAACAGATAACCCTTGGAACTCGGCGTGTGATGGCCACACGCGCGTGAGCTCCACGCGCTGGAGATCTGAATTTCTTCTACCAACAGTTGACCTTTCACCAGAAAATCCGCTTCCAAACGCGGCCGTTGACACCAGTCCTATAACCAGTGCCACACTGAAACAACCAAAAAGGAAATAAAGTCAGAAATCCAAATCCAGAAAACCCGAAAGATACACTAATGGACGGAGCTAGCAAATAGACATAATAATCTTGATGGAAAATAGGGGATATGATTCAGTTTTCGGGATATAAGAAATAAGGGCTTTATAATATTTAAAGGGGGCGATTATTCTGAGAAACCCTGAATATCGAGGGGGTTCGGTTATAAACAGAAAAAGGCTAGGAACCTAGTTTGAGAGCATTCAAGAGAGAAATCATTCAAAAGAGAAGCTTGTATTCGGTTTTTGGGTGCTAAACCCACAACCTGAAATGAAATAAAAAAAAATCCTCTTTTTAGATGTAAGAAAAATCTTGTCTTACCCTTGTTGTGTCCTTTTTTTTCTTGTGAGAAAATCTTCATTCTTTACGATTTCAAATATGGAAAAACAAAAGATCAAAGATTAATCGATGTTTTATTTTAAGTCTCATAAAGCTTTTGTTTCGAATCTAAATACAGAGGAATAGTGCTTAGAAGCATACCCTCACCTTCACAAGTGCGGATCAAAGTCTCTTGTTTCTGTCATGACACCATCGGGAGGCTACTGTGGCCAGTGAACGGTGAGTAGAGAAGGAAGGGAGGGTTGTCTGGTAGAGAGGTTGAAGGATAAGAGTCAATTTTGTTTAGGGTTCTTTACTTTAGTTATTTTGAATAAAAATAATAATAATAATAGCCTCTTTTGATTCTGCTTTAAACCGACCTTGGGAAGGGTTTAGCTTTGACAGTTGTTTCTTTGAATGCGGGAAAATGGAAAAGTTTCTTGGAAATAAGCTGGGCATGGTTTTTAATTTTATTTTTTATTTAAATCTTTTTGTTTTCGCTTTTGTAAAGAGTCCACCCAGTTTCCTTTCTTAGTTTGGTGTTAATGTTTCTTTTATTTCAACTAATCCTTTATTAATTTCATTAAAGTCTGTAGATGTGTTCTGTTATTTTAATGAACCACATATCATGTATATTCTCATGTATATATTATTTTATGATATTTTGTTAGTATTGGGTTCGATTTCATATAATTTGTAATGTTTATGTGTGTATACCCTTGCTTAGTGTTGATGGGTTACCGGTCTATATTTTTCCAAAGACCAGCTAAGACCTTGCTTCCTTACCGGATATTATGGAGTAGCATGCCACAGACCTTGCTTAGTGTTGATGGTTCCTGTAACACCCAAAATTCATCCCCAAATCAAAAACCCTAATTTCCGTTAAATCCCTAATTTGAACCCTAGAATCTGGGGATTCATGTTTCTGAAATTTTGTGGCTATTTGGTAAATTTTTGAAAGTTTAAAGATCTTTTAAAAAAATGAATAAATTCATAAACTTATTGAGTAATTTTATCATTTCATATTTGGTAATAATTTTCCCCCCGTGATTTTCCGTTTACGTTTATGTTGGGTTTTTTATTTTCTCCTTTAATTTCAGAAATCAGTCACCCAGTTTAGTTTGATTCAATTTGTAAACCAAGTTTACCTTTTTTTCTCCTTCCATCTGCTTGGGTGAGCCATCTTGTAAGTCTTTTTCTTCTGTTCTATTTTCATTTTTATCATTTTTATGTATTTTTGAAAATGAAATCAGTTTTGGATTGGAAAAGAAAGGATTTTGATTTTAGTTTGAATGAATTTTGTTGTGGGAATATTTGGTTTTAATTTCGAGTTTGTAGGATTAGAATCAAGGTTTTAAAGGAGAGATTTTGCTGAAAATTCAAATATGGAAAACTAGATTTTTGGGGGGAAATTCTAGAAAATTTTAGATTTTCTCGGGAAAATTGGAACAAGACCCGAGATTAACCGAATAGTGAATCAATTGACCAACTCGTGGCCTTTTGACCCGATCTGTGACTCGTTGACCCAACCCGTGACCCGATCTGACCTGCTGACGTCACTGTTGACATCATTTATTAACGCCACTATTGATGTCAGCATTGACTTTTTCAACCCGGTCACACTTTATGTTTTTCGACGATCTGAGTTCGTTGGCGATGTCTGTTTTTCGAAGTTCGAACCCGAAGTTCTGTTTTAAGGCTTTTTAGTTTGAATGCTTTATTAGAAATTAGTTTTATTGGAATCTAAAATTGGTTTACCGTTTGGTTTAGGTGACGTGGATTCAGACACCAAGTATCTTCTTCCTCCTCCTGGACGACATCCTATTCCTCAAACTTCAAAACACGCACGTGGGTTTCTGGTTATTCATATTCTGTGTATTTTTTCGTTTAGTGGCATAGTAGTGTGTCTTATGTTTTATTACTCGTAAGTTCTACACCTACTAGACCTAGTGCTAGAGATGAGCTCAATAGACATCATTCTCGACGTTAAACTGACTGTCTAAGGTGTGTCTCTCCCGATAATTACTATTTATTATTGTGTGTAGATTCTGTTATTTTTGTATATCCATGTTGTTTGCATCACTTTTGTGAATTTTTGAAATAATTGCATAATGTCATGCTCTGTGTTATCTAAATACATATCTGATTTTGAAATTATCATGCATGCCTCCTATTAGTTTTTAAGGCAAGCATTCAAAATCTACTATCTGTTCCTGTCATGACATTTGGTTGGATAATATGTACGGTGAAGTTCGTTGATATCACCTTATGTTGGCTCCACCTTCGGGTCGAGTTTTCACTTCTGATGGTGTGATGGATTTAGAGTATTTCAGGGCAACCTACTCTTTTGATGGTGTTCGGTAATTGGGTGCATGTCATTCATACATTACATCATTTATTTTGTTCTATTACATGATATGATATTTTGTACTATGTTTATATTGTATTTGCACAGTAGAGATACACTAAGCTCCCTAACTTACACCCCTATAGTTTCTGTTTTAGATACTAAGTCTTAGGCTTCGGTACTTGGAGGATTGTTGATTCAGAGCTACCATTGATCCGTATGATTTTAACATTCAGATTTATTTTAAATTTTTGGTTAATAATTTTGTAATGGACTTTGGAATTCTTATTTGAATAATTACTCGGTTTCAGGATTTTATGTTTAATAAGGAAATTGGGTTGAACCCTTTTAAATATGTATATTATGTATTAATCCGAAATTCAGTTACCTTTGATTTAACTGGTTCAATAGATTTTAGAAATTCTTTATTTGAAAACCTAACTTGAAATAAAAGTTTCGTTAGCGTGATCCCTAAGTATTAACCTAATAAGTAATTAGGTTAAATTTAGGGGCTACAGGTCCTATACTATTATACTATTACGAGGTGATATGGACACCATATAATATATATATATATATATGAGATGAAAAGAACTTGAGATATTGTGTGAACTTCTCTTGACATGCATATGCCATGTGCTGATAATATGCAAGCATGATATCATGTGTTTAGGAGAATATAGTAGCGCCATCATACTCATGTCATGTCATCATTCATGTTACATATGCTTATTTATGTTGTGTGCGATGTGAACCGATTGGTAGACTACCCACTGAGCATTTGTAGATTAGTGTTTCGAAATGTGTTTCATGCGTAGGTTAATGAAAACTTTGGTTCGGAGGAGCATCATCGTGGTGGGTTTCAGCATCGATATTATTGTTAGAGTACTATTACTAGATGTAGTGGGTCATGTACTTGTAGGACCCTATATGTGTATTTGTAACTCTGTTTTATTTTATTAAGTCGAATGCTTTAAAATGTGTTGTAATATTTTGGAGCTCCAACTATTTTAAGTTACTCAGATTTTATGAACTTATTTTGAAATTGGATTTGAATTTAATCTTATTGCGCTATTGAAAAGAAATTTTTGAAACATGGTTTTTGGGTCGGAGGCCCAATGTGACACCAGGTCGAAGGTGTTACAATGGGTTTTTCAAATATCTAATTAAAATTAAAATTTAGTATGTATATTACTAGAATTTTTAGAGAAAGAATAAAGCTTTTCTAGTATTCAACAATGGAGGATACAATCTTGAGGAGGATAAACTCTCTTCTCTTTCCACTATGTCAGTAACCCTATTTTTTTCAGTTTTACTTTGATTAGAATTAGTTAATTAAGGAAAAATCTTTTAATAAAAAATGAATATTTATTAATTAATTTTACATTATTAAATCAACCATCAATCCTTGAACTTTTGATAGATAATGATAAAATTAATTGTTTGTTCTTTTTATGAGAATTCTAACAATAAAAATTGATTGAAGAATGATTTATTTTTATGCATGTATAACATGACATTATTTTATTCTTGTGTATTATTCTTGTTGTTTTTTATATTTAAATTTTAAAATTTTTAAAGAAAATCAAATTAAATAAATAAAAATATTAATTATTCATATATTTTATTATTATTTTCTTGTAGATAGGTCATACTCTATTCATAATATAATAGTGGGAGTTTCTGCTTCTGCATTAGTTTTTGAGGAACTTTTCATTCAAACCTTAAAATCTAGAAAACAAATAACTTGTGAATGTTATGTGAATCGAGATTATGAAAGAAAAAAAAAGAATTATATAAATAGTATTTTATATAGAGGTGACCAAAATTGTATTATTATAATAAGAATGCGACCAATTGTTTGTTTTTTAATTTGTGTGACATCCTTACTAGGAACAATTTGTTACACTTAAGTAGATCTATGAATGTTAGGGAACAAATGATCATATTTTACATATAATTGGTCATAATGTAAGGTTTCGAGTGATTGGATCAAGATATTATCGATCAACTAAGACAATTCACCTTTACTTTAAGATTGCGTTGAGAGCTATTTTGAAATTATATAAACTACTCATTAGATTACCCGATGAGTCAACACCTCCCGAAATAAGAAGCAATCCAAGATTTTATCCATATTTTAAAGATTGTGTGGGAGCATTAGATGGAATTCATGTTCTTGCATCGATTTCACTTAACATTCAAGGAAGAATTCGTAGTCGTAAAGGAGGAACGTCACAGAATGTATTGGATACCATTACATTTGATTTGAAATTTGCTTATGTTCTAACTGGTTTGAAAGACAAGGCACATGATTCTCATATTTTAACTTATGCACTTAGACGTCCAAGAGGATTTAATATTGCTAAAGGTAGCAATTATCGATAATAGTATAAAATAGTTCAATTAAAGTCATAATTTATTAAATAATAATAATAATTTTTCTATTTATAGGTAAATAATATCTTGGTGATACTTGATATGGAATTCAAAAATGGAATTATTTCCTCGTAACGTGGTGTTCGATATCATTTAAAAGATTTCAGCGATTATCATCCAGAAAATACAAAGAAACTCTTTAATCTCTGAAACGGATGATACCTTTCCACGGTGACACCGAGAGATTAAGGTTCATATCGAGGTGTTGTTAGGTACGGAACCTGTGTCCATCAATCTTTACCATATGACACCAATTGAGATGAGGGAGTTAAAAAGTTAAATCCAAGAGTTGTTGAAAAAAAGAGTTTATCCGACCAAGTGTTTCACCTTGGTTTGCTCTAGTTTTGTTTGTGAAAAAGAAAAACGTGTCAATGAGGATGTACATTGACTACAAAAAACTTAAAAAGGTAAAGATAAAGAATCGCTACCCTCTTCCAAGGATCGATGATTTGTTTGATCAGTTGCGAGGTGCCTGTATGTTTTCAAAGATAGACCTGAGTTCCGGTTACTACCAGTTGATCGTGGTTGAGGAGGATGTCCAAAAAACCGCTTTTAGGATGTAGTATGGACACTAAAAGTTCTTGGTAATGCCTTTTGGGCTTAACAATACTCTGTTAGCATTCATGGATCTCATGAACCGGATCTTTTACCCATATATGGATCAGTTTTTAGTGGTGTTCATAGATGACATCTTGGTCTACTCACAGAGGAGCATGATGAAAATCTTCAGGTTGTGTTATAAACATTGAGGGATAAACGTCTTTATGTCAATTTCAATAAATGTGAGTTTTGGCTTTTGGAGGTGACAATTTTGGGTCACATCATGACTAGGGATGGCAACGGGTTGGATCTGGACCGGATCCAGATCCATTTTTACACCATGGATCCAGATCCGGTCCAAATCCACGGGTCTAAAAGATTGAGACCCAGATCTAGATCCAAATGATCTTACGGATCCGGGTCCAAAATGGATCTTTTAAATAATGAATATTCGACCTATTTTAATGTAATAAAACTATCATTAATTAATTTGACATCACAATTTCGATGAAAAAAAGATTAATTTCAATTAACTGGTATCAAGATTAAAAAAACGATAAATTAAAATCTTAATAAAACTCAACAATTACACAAATATCTTTTGAGTAACACAAATATTAAGAAATATAGATCATAAAATATTTAACTATCGCAAATCGAGTATCATACTTTTACTTTTTAGATTACTAGTTTTCATCACTACTTAAATCATAAACATCATAAAACAAACAAGAAACTACCAACTAAAGAGAATTTTTTTTATGAAAATAATATTTTTGAAATTTTAAATATTAATATTAAGGTTATGTAATATAATTTGTTAATGATATTTATCATTTTTGCATCATCATCACAATCTTCAT
Organism: Abelmoschus esculentus; assembly: GCA_035048815.1. Lineage (NCBI taxonomy): Eukaryota > Viridiplantae > Streptophyta > Magnoliopsida > Malvales > Malvaceae > Abelmoschus > Abelmoschus esculentus. Next base: position 5,919,237 of record JAUCBN010000002.1, read on the forward strand.
TAATAGTAGAATAAACATGTATTCGTTCAAAAAGTTTCTTTGTCATAAATAAATAAAAATTATATTAGATAATAATGTAAAATATAAAACCTATATTATATATTTATATATTTTTTAAAACTAAAGATGAGTTTTTAATAAATAGGTAAACGGATTCGGGTCTAGGTTCGGCTCTTAAATGTCAGATCTAGATCCAGATCCGTATTTTAATCAGAAGATCCAGATCCGACCCAGATCCATTGGGTCTAAAATTTTAAGATCCAACCCTATAAAACGGATCTGGATCTATAGATCCGAGTCGGGTCCAAGACCCATTGCCATCCCTAATCATGACAGATGACGAGAAATGTGTCGATCCCCAAAAGATCCAAAATATAGTAGAGTGGAAACCGAATAGTAATGTCTCGGACTTTCGTAGTTTTCTTGGACTTGCGGGATATTATCGACGGTTTGTGAAGGGTTTATCAATCTTTGCGGCATCGTTGAACAAGTTGTTGCAAAAGGGAGTTCCTTTTGTTTGTAATGAGGAGGAGATAACAATGCTTTGAAAGGTTAAAGGCTTATCTTACCGAGACACCAATTTTAACTCAACTAGAGTCAGGTTGTGTTCAGTGATGCATCGTTGAATGGCCTAGGGTGTGTTCTTGTGCAAGATGGAAAGTTGGTTGCTTATGCTTCAAGGCAACTCAAATCGCATGAACAGAACTACCCTACCCACAAATTAGAGCTTGCTACAATCATCTTTGCGTTGAAGATATAGATGCATTATCTCTATATGGAGAAAAATACTATATCTACACGGAGCACAAGAGCCTAAAGTATCTGCTTACTTAAAAAGATTTGAACTTGAGATAGTGCCATTGGATAGAGTTACTAAAGGACTATGACTGCGAAATCGAGTATCATTCGGGTAAGACAAATATTGTGATGGATGCCTTGAGTAAAAATTCCATGGCGAACTTGATAACTATATTTGCTTGTTTAAGGATGACGGATGATGGTGGCCTTTTGGCCGAGATTCGAGTGGAACCCAAGTTGGTAGAAGAGATAAAGAGGACCTAAGTGTTAGATGAAGACTTGGTAGCTCAGATAGAAGCAGTTCAGAGAGGTGAGTTTACAAACTTTGAGGTACGAGATGGTGGATACTTGTATTTCAAGGGACGTTTGTGTATTCCTACTTTAGAGGATCTCAAGGATCTTATCATGAGGGAGGTACACCGTAGCCCTTATACTGTGTATCTGGGAAGCGACAAGATGTACCAAGATCTCAGACTGTTCTATTGGTGGCCTTATATGAAGAGAGACATCTCAGTGATTGTAACAAGGTGCTTGGCCTGTAAATAAGTAAAGGCAACCATTTTTGTAATTGTAACTCGATTTGATTTAAGTTATTAAGGTCAAATATTTTGTCAAACTTTTATTTTGAACTCCATTAATATTTTAGATTTATTAAACTACCTTTGATAATTAATATCATTTTTAAATTATATATCATACTTGATTGTAAACTTTGGATTCGACTTGAAAATGTGGAAAATTTTATGAGAACAGATTGGGCTTGTGGCCCAAACGTGGTACCCGGGTTCCTGGTGTTATAGAAGAGGATCAAAAAGGGAATAAGTCATCTAATACTTTCAGGTCAATTTCTACAAATCGAGTAGCCACAACAATTTCTAAAAGATTTCAAGTTCAATGTGAAACTAAACACGTGAAAAATCATTTGAGGAAAATAAAAAAATACATGGAAAATTATAAGTTAAATTCGAAGAGAAAGTGGATTCGGATGGAATGACAACATGAAAATGATAACATGTGATACTACTAGGAGATACGATCACATAGTAATGGTAAACTTTAAATACTTTTTTTTTACTTAATTAAAATTTTATTTTATTTTGTTATTCTAAAATTTTATATGATGTTTGATAGGCACGTCCAAATTATTCATCATTTTTTAACAAAAAAATTTGATAATTATGATGAGATGGTTGTGATTGTCGGTCAAGATATGACACCATGGAGTTTTGCCAGAATATTTGATGATATAGAATTAGACGATGATAATGAAGGTTTCATGCCACTTAATTTCGAGATTGAAGATGTCGAGGAAGAAAGAACAAAAATATCTTCATCTGGCACATTAAAACGTAAAAAAATGCTCAAGAAAGTGCTAAGGATGATTGTATTCAGTTTGTAGGTAAAAAACTTGGTGAAATAGTTGAAGTATTGAAAAAAATTATTGAGGATAAGACATCGTGTCTTTATAAAAAAGTGATGTTGATGAAGAAAGAGAGTTTGATGACGAATTTCTTTGCAACGTGTTTGATTTTTTAGCGAAGAATGGATTAGAAGCTAAAGCATTTTTAGCTAAAAAAATAAAACATAAAAGAATTGGCTTCAAAAGTTTACTCAAAGTTAAGCATGTATAATTTTATTATAATATTTTAAAACTAATTACATACTTAGACAATATTGTTGCTTTTATATGTTGTAGTATCAATTATGCACTTCAACATTATGGTTAGTAATGTGTTATAGTACTTATTAAGTAATTAGACAATATCATTATACTATTATGATGCATTATTAATTATGTATTTGGATAATATTTATCTCTATACAAGATAACTTGCATCTTATCTTGTGAAAAATATTCACATATCTTCAGGATATGTTTAGCCATATACATATTTCGGCTTTGCCTCTTGGATAACAATTATTTAAAGGTAATGATCTCGTAGCACTTAAATAATATTTCTGGACCAGCTAAGATACGATGCTTCCAGATCAAATAATGTGTATATTGTGCTTTAGACTAAAAATATCATTACCCTTTTCGTGAGGCAAAAAAATCTTTGTTTAAAGTAAGAGACCTAGCAATAACCATAAGGGTGATCAATAGATATGCGTTATGCATGTAAAGTCTCTTTCAATATTTTTTTATATGTCGATAGATGCACAAGTATTTGATGAGATCTCTTTACGAGTCTCAACGATATTCAAATCATCGACATACACAACAATAAAAATTCAGAGCTAAACCTCTTAATAAAAATGCTCGGGGAAATAATTCATATAGCATTATACTAATAAGTATTCAATGAGGCGATCATATCAAATACGCCTAAATTGTTTCAAGCCATAAAAAGATATATTCAATATGATTGAATAATGTTCTCGAGAACTTGAATGAACTGCTTATGGCAATCTAAATCTTTCCGGAAGTTTCATGTAAATATTACTGTCAAGAGGCTCATTCAAATATGATGTAACAACATCCATTAGGCAGAAACCGAGTAATTTTATTTATTGCCAAACTGATCAAAATCTAAAAGTAGTTGCATCCACCACCGAGGAATATATTTTCCTTATAATCAATTTCATGTCTTTGTGAGAATCCTTGTGCAACCAAATGAGCTTATATCTCATGATTTACCCTTTTGATTTCTTTTTCTCACAAAGGCTCGTTTATATCCACGAGCTTTACACATTTCAATGTACGGGCTATAGGCCCAAATACTTCTCTTTTCAAAAGAGATTTTAGTTTCGCCTCAATTGTCTCTTTTATGTTGGCCAATCATTTCTTTGTTTACTTTGCGCAATTGAAAATGGTTCATGATCCACATCATCAATAAAATCTCTAGTGCTATATTGCATGCAAATATATTAACGACGTCGATTTAATTTCAGTTCCACTTATTACTAGACATGATATGAGATCTCTTTATTATCAGGTACCTGATTCATGTCAATGTCTCTGTTGGAGACCTTTTAATCTCTTCTAGAGATTTTCATAATCATTGATTCCTCGATCAGACCGTCATAAAATATAGCTCCTTTTCTTTTTCGAGGATCTCTTATCTTTGGAACTTACTTGTCTACTACGCTTTAAGTGTAAGTTAGACTCATTAGCAACTAGAGTTTGTCCTTCCATGACATCAAATTTAATTGAAGCATTTATAGCTGGTATAAGTGACTTAGTCACTCTTTTAGGGTCAGTAAAATCATCTGGCAATTGATTTGCTAAATGAATTATCTATTGAACTTATAGTTCACATTGTGTAGTACGTGGATCAAAAAGAGAAAATGATAATTCATTCCAACTTATTTCTTTCCCCCAGCTATTTATTTTCTCCCTCTAATGTTGGGTAAATTGACTCATTAAAATGATAGTCAATAAATCAGGTTATAAATAAATTTCCTATCAGAAGCTCAAGATATTTAAGTCTGATACATATTCCCAACAAAACTCATCTTTGTGCGTTGTGGTGGAGCAATTAGAACATATATCGCACACACAAAAAAAAAATCTAAGATGAGAAATATTTGGTTCCTGACCAAAAACCATTTGTAATGGGGGAAATTATGATCATTTATTGGCTTGATACGAATTTGTGATACTAAATATAAAATTACATGTCATCAACATTATCAAGACCGATTGTCTTTAGAAAATAATCTGGAAAACGTGCTCGTAATTTTATCAACTGAGTAAGTAGCCTTGCAAACACCAAGTTACGGGTTAATGACAAGGATACATATAACTATCTAGTTGATACATCGATAAAAATCATAAAATATCTAGATGGACTTTTAGAAAAGGTGTATGGGCCCATATATATCACCTTGTATCCATTCCAGAAAAGTAATAGATTGAATAATCAAATTGCTTTCATAGCAAGTATCACATGAAAAATTACCATAAAGAAAATCTTAGTTCTTCAATAAATGACCACATGAAAGTGTCAGCTAATTTCCGCATCATAATTGAACTGTGATGATCTAACCGGTCATGCCAAATAAAATTATTAGTAAACATCTGGTTTACAATAGCATGAGCTTTAATTTGTACTAATTCTTATGTAGTACAATATGGATGACAGTGCATGTAATTTTACCAAAATTTCATTTGCCTTGAGTTATACTCGTAATATTGAGATAGTCAGCATCCCCTTGATTAATATTCTCAATATATTTCTGCAAATATCTTTAAAATTCAATAAGTCTCTTTGCGACTTTGACAAGCATAATGCATTGTAAATATGAGATAAAATCTCATTTGGCAATAACATATTTTCTCAACGAGCATAATGCACTGTAAATATGGGATAAAGTCTTATTTGGCAATAATATATTTGCTCAGTCGGAGCTTCTGTGATATTAGTACTTCCGGATATAGTACTCATATTATTCCCTTGCATTTAAAATGGGAAAATATGCATAATTATGCACATTTTAATATGTGCTTTATTTTATTCACTTCGGGGAATGAAAATATGTGTTTTGTACCATTCACTTCGGGGAATGGAAAAAATTAAATATAGCACATTATATCAACTCGGTTATCTATCAAAGATAAGCTCTTAAAAGCTCTTTCGAAGCATTGATATTTCAGTACTTTGAGATATAGTACTCACATTTTTCCTTGTATTTAAATGGGAAAATATTTTTATGCTTAAGTATAGTATGAGTACTTACACTGTCTGTTTGGAATAAATAGCCACAATTCATCGTAGATTTTATTCCGGAAGTGATAATATTCCTCAAAGGATAAATTAACATAGAATGTAAATAAATAATATATAAAATAAATTAACAATAAATTAACATAAAGCGTAAATAAATAATATGTAAAATAAATTAACAATAAATAAAAATAAATTAACATAAAACAAAATAAATAAAGATCAATTATTTCTTTTAGATGTTATAAGGGAAATAAAATAAATGGCGAATTATTCTCTTGAAGGACTATGAGAAAAATTATCAATATCCAATTGAGTTGGATCAATAACGCCATTATATTCGCCACAAAGAAAATCTAATTATATTTTTTTTGTAATTTATCATTCATGATTATGAATAAAGTCCATAATACTTCAGCGTTTGACAAGTACGATATTAATGGTTTATACCATCACATTGATAACATAAAGATTTTAATATGATCTCTATCATTCTTGTCATCTTTATAATTCCACTTCTTGTGGGTATAAGTATTCTCAAAATAATCATCTTATCCATGTCTATTTTATGATCTCAATCATGACCACAATTACTAATGTGACATTTATTATTTCTGCTATAAAATATCACATTCACTTCAGGGAATGGAGCGGAGCCAATAGGTCTTTAAAACCTTTTCAGATATTGTGTCTACAGAACAACTTTAATGTGTGAAAAGTGGAATATGTTTTTCTAACATATCCTCATCAATGATACTCTGGCATATAACTGAGTTTTATTCACTAACCATATAGTGAATTATCATGTTTGCATTCATTTCAAGGAATGAGACAAATTCAATAATGACATGGAATAAACATCATTCTTGCATTCACTTCAGGGAATGAGACAAATTCAATAATGGCATGAAATAAACATCATTCTTGCATTCACTTCAGAGAATGATATAAATCAAATAACCGTATGGAATAATCATCATGCTTGCATGATTTTGAATAAAAGAAATTAGTGTAACAATAATATAAAAATGATTCAGAAAAAATATTAAATTAATATATTTTCTTAAATATTAAGAGTGATTAAAATGTAATTATATTTATAATTTAATGATAAAATGTAAAATTTAATAATGGTAACTCAAATAAAAACTTACTGAATTAAATGTAAAATTTAACAGTGATTAATTGAGAGAGCTCCATTGTAGTTTACGCAGAAAAATAAAGCCAGCGGAGTGATGAGTCAGGTGGGTCCCGTTCCTTCAATGGTTGTTTTGTCGGTTTGTGTTTCTCCGCTGGATGGGGCCCACGTCCACTCAGCTCCAAGTGTTCTTTTTCGGTTCTCCTACGTTTGTGGGTCCCACAGAGTCATCAATCTCAGTTCAATGAAAAACATGTTGAAATTTAAATAAATACAAGTGGTTCTTTTTCCTATGGAAAAACCAGGGACCGCACATAATTTTTCCCTTATAAGTTTTTTTTAAATAACAGTCTAATCAAATCAAAATTTTAATACTATTATTAACTATAAATATGATAATAAAATATATTAAAAATTTTAAAAAATTACAAATTGAAGTTAAAATATTAAAACTAGACACCTATAAGAAAAAAATACAATTCGAAGTTAAAATGTATTATAAAATATAAAACTAGTCCTTGTTTTATAACAAATTTACATTCTGGTCCTCATTTTTTTATATTGAGCAAAAACGTCAGAGAAAATGAACAAAATGATTATTTTCCCTAGTAGTTGAAAAAAGATATGTTAAATTCATTATCTGTATTTAATTAAATGACATGTCATTAGTTTAAAACAGGGTAATTATACAGTATGTACTTAAATTTGGCCTCAATGTTCAATTTAGTGTTTTAACATCTTTAGTCGAATTAGGTAACTGAATTTGACTTCTTGATTCAAATTAGTACATGTATAAAAATATTTTGACCAAATTGGTACCTATGGGAAATATTTTATTTGAATTAGGGACCAAAGGACCAAGTTACTATATTTGCCAAGTGAAAGCTTTTTTTCCTTTTAAAAAGCTCTAAAGCGCTGGTAAGCTCCATTTGCATTATAAATACCTCTTGTAAGCTTTAACCTACACCTCTCCTCCCTCAACACAAAACAAAACTCTACCTTTTGCTCTTCATTTCTCTTCCACTTAACAGCATCAGCCATGTCGGCGTATTATTACTCCGGTTGCCCAGATAACTACGAGGCTCACTACCTGGATTCCTGCTCCGTTTGCGGCAAATCGCTTCACAATTCAGATATTTTCATGTACAGGTTAGTTGTTAGTTCATTAGCATATCGATTTGAAGCTTCTGATTTATTTTCTGATGGGTATTTTTGAATTCTGTTTGGCAGAGGGAACAAGCCGTTTTGCAGCAAAGAGTGTAGACAAGAACAGATGGAAGTGGATGAAGCGAGGGAGAAGAAGTTGAGATCCGGTAGATCTCTAAGGAAATCGGATTCAAAGACCTCCACGGCCAACAAAACTGTACGGACAGAGGTTGTTACGGTGTCGTAATGCAATTTGATTTTATGAGCATCAATTTTGGGACGGAAAATAACGGAAAAGGGGGAAAACAGAGATGATCGTAATTCGATGGGATTCTGTGTTTTCGTTTTGTTAATTCTTCTTCTTTTCTCATCAATGGAAACTGTTTAAAAGATTCATAATTTTCTGGGTATTGCTGAGAATTTCGAAAGATTGATCTTTTCATCATCGTTTTGGTATTCTGGTTTTAGTCCTTTTAACTATATTGAGATTTGGTTTAATCCTTTTAAACTAACTTAGACAACATAATTTATTTGTTTTATGTTACTAAACATTAGTTAGTTTAAATTGATCATATTTTTTTATTATATTTTTAAATTGAAATTTACTAGTTTTATTGGATAATAATATATTTAAAATTATAATAAAAATTTATATCATAATAAATAAAAATATGTGATAATATATTCTTATAACCATTGAAATAATAAATTAACATCAAACAATATAATCATTATCACAATCTAAGTTGTATAAATATAGGGAACAGTGATAAAAACAATAATTTTTAAAATTATAAACTACGGGTATGACAGATATAAAATATATATAAATAAATATTCACTAAAATTCATAATACAGTAATAATTAAAATTATAATTTTATTAAAAATCATAATTATAGTTATTTAAATTTATACATTTTAAATTATATTTTAACAAATGATTAAATTAAACGAAATTTTAATTTTACATTCTAAATTAAAAGAAAATAATTGATTAAAATAATAAAATTAAAAGTTGATACCGTTGAAATAAATATTTACTTATCTCTATTTAAAGCTTGATTAAAGAAGCATTAAAAACAAGTTAAAAACATGTTACAAATATAATATATACTCAATATCCCAAGTTCTTAAAGATAAATAAATAAAACAAGGATAGAAAGTAACATATAAATAAGTGCTGAGCTGCTAGAACAAGAAAACAATTTAGTCTTGGCTTTCTGACTTAGATCAAGTGTACGTAAGCTAAAGCTATTTGTCATATTTAATTAAGTTTATATTTTTTAAATTGAATGTTAATTGATTTTTAGTTTAGTTAGGTATAATTTAATTTTTTAATTTTTTTTTTGATTTTTTATGTTTGAATTAGTTTAATTATTTTATTTTTTATTTTTAAATAAATTTATTTAAGGACGTCTTTAATAAGCATTGATTGTACCTAATAAAATTTGATTTTCCTCGATAAAATTAGGACGTTTTCTGACCGCCCCTGCACTGTCCCCATCTTAGAGACTTATCGGTGACGTGAGAGTTGAGATAACCTCCTCTTAGAGTACTCGTGCTTATAGACTACAACTCAATCACAAATAATAAACAATGACTGTGAACCCATTCAAATTTATTTCAAAAGCCAAAACAGAAAGATGTTATGGCTGAGAGTTTAATCTTGATTTTAAAAAAAAAGTATACTGATTACAGTAAATGATGTTATCCATTTAGACTACTTGATGAAAATTAAGATAAACTGAGTAAGTATTAAAAATTTTGTACTAGTACAGGGACTAAAATTTAACTGTGAACAAGTAATTAGCCCCCAAGAGTAATGGAACAATGACATGAATAAAACACTGATTTATTGGTCTTTGGTGAATGCAATGACTGTAGATGAATGAACAGAGCACAAATCCATTACTGAAAGCAATTTGTCACCAATCCCTCTAGATTCGGGAACAGAGTTAGAACTTGGAAAAACACACATGTTTTGTCGGATCGAATCATACATTTTCACTTTTATAATAGCATTTCAGGAACAAATAAACGTTACCTAAACAATTGTTTGCCTTATCATTTCCTTTGCTAGCTCAAACTTTGCAGGGCTCTTTTTTTTTTTTTTTTTTTAAAAAAAAAACTTAGGTGATATCGAGTCGAGATATAATTCGATAAATATTTAAATTCATAAAACATAATTCGTTCTTGTATAACAAAATGTTAAAGGGAGTACGTAAAACCCATTTAAACTCTATCTAGTTCATACAGTCTCTTGATTTAGAGCTATAAGTTGAGAGTAAAATTTATAAATCATTTAACAAATAGGTTTGTGGACGAAACTTGATTTCTGATATTTCTAAAATGTTTATAGTATTCACCAGGGATGGATGTAAAAATAGTTATTCGGATGGGTTTTAGGTCGAGTATTGTTAAGTGGTGTAAAATCGAATACATGTCATTTCAGGTCGATTTGATGTTTTGACTCAATTTGGGTCGAATGCGGGTCCCTTTTAGGTCGGGTCTATTTCAAGTCGGGTTCATTTCAGGTCGGGTTCAAACGGTTCAGGTCTAAATCAGATAATTGACAGGTTCATTTTAGGTCAAGTAGATTTCAGGTCGGGTTCATTTCAAGTCGGTTTTATTTCAGGTCGAATTAATTTGGGTTTTAAATTCATATTAATTAAAATTATTAAGTTTGAGTTTGGTATAAATAAGTAATTAAGTAAATAACCGATAGACTTTGTGTTGAATGGTTGATCATTCATTTCGAATTAATTATTTAATATCTAACGTCTTTAACTAGCATGAACCCCATTAAAAATAAATATTACGCACTAGAGTAAACAAAAATATCTTCAAATGATTCATATCTTAAAAAATTTGGATAAATTACAAAAATTAAAACGTAATAAGGAATAAACATTGGACTAGAAAGAATAAAGTTTTAAATTAAAAAAAAAGATAAATATTAATAAAATATCATCTTATTAAAAATGCTAAATTAAAGTAGAAAAATACATATTAGTCAATTTAAATAAAAATAATGTTGTAAGAACTAAATTATAAAAATCATAAATTAATAATAGTTAAATTCGGTGAAAAAATAATTTTAATATAGTATAATTTATACCTATACAATATAGTTTAATACAATTCAAAAATGTAAATATAAAATTTATACTATATATGAAATATATTCTATATATGAAATTTATACTAAATATAGAATGTATTCTATATATGAAATTTATATTATATATGAAATTTATCCTATATATAATATATATGTATGTATGTACGTATGTATATGTATATAATATATAAGTATATATATACTTATATACTATATAGTATACATTAATATATGTATATAATATATATTGTATACACACTTATATATAAGTTTGTATATGTACATTAATATATGTATACTTATATACATGTATATATTAGATGTATACATTAATATATACTATAGTCTATATAATATATTAAATGTATATATGCATATAATATATTAGGGTAAACTATTTCAGTGACCACCCAATTAATTGAAGATACCTATTTTGGTCACCCAACTAAAGAACTAGTCAATCAGGTCACCCAACTTTTAAACCTTACCTATTTGTGTCACTGTCGTTAAAATTTAATAGAAAAGATTCACGGTGGTGACGTAGACGTTAATTAAAATTTATAAAATTACACATTCAATCGTCAAAAACAAAGGTAGTCAAAGATAATTCCTGTAAGTTCACTGCTGCCTGACTATTTACTTCATTAACTTTAGAAAAGCCAGAAATCCGGATAAATACCTTAACTCTTGATCTAGGCATTCTTAAAGGGAAAAGAAAAAACTTAAGTAACATATAAGGTTATGCAAAAATGCTTACCTTTAACTCTTTGGTCAGAGGCAGCACGGTCGCGCATCATAAGAGCAGTAGCTTCTCCATTCAGTGGGTCAGATGGGTTGGGATACAAGAGAAGTTGAGGAACACTTCAAACACATTTACCAGATCTGAAATTGGTTATCAAGTTCAAGAGGAATATCAGCATCTGAGAAACATTAAAGAAACATAAAACTTGGAAATTGAATATCCAGCAACACTTACCGAACATGGGGGCTCCAAGTCTGGTTAATGACATCCAAGCAAACTGAACCAGACCTGAAATTCATATTTCAAAGACATCTTAAATCATAATACGTCATTTAAATGTAAAAATCAATCACCCATTCAAAATTACCTCAAAAAAGTTAATATTACCATTGAGAGAAAGCTAAAAACAGCCAAAAACTTTACATTTCATCAACATTTGGGTGGTAGATCTTGTTTATAAAGCCAATTGATGGAGATTTATAAGGATAAGCATTTGGAAGCTCCACCCTAATCTTCCACACACCATCATGGTAAGGACCTGTTAAATTTCATATCAGATAATCCATAAGAAAAAATTAAACAACAATAATCATTCTTATCTGGCTCTAATCTCAAAGTAATCTATGAACAAACCGCATCTGCTTTCAGAAAATTCAAATAAAAACTAAGCCAAACAAACACAAACATAAATAAAAATATTAATCTTCAAACTTCAAAACCATCAAAATAGAGAAACCCAGCAACAATAATCAGATGGTCAACATAATTCCAAGGCAAAAAAGAAGATAACTTGTGAGATAAATGAGAAAACCCAATACAGAAAAGATAAGAGAGAATCAAAATTTGAACTGAAAATAAAGAGGGATTAAATGTGTAATTAGAGGGATTAAATGTGTGATTTTACAGATTTTAATTAACGTCCACGTCAACACCGTTAACTTTTTTTTGTTAAAATTTAACGACGGTGACACAAATAGGTAGGATTTAAAAGTTGGGTGGCCTAATTGACGAGTTCTTTAGTTGGGTGGCCAAAACAGGTATCAACAATTAGTTGGGTGGTCACTTGAATAGTTTACCCTATATATTAATATATACTATGTATATAATATAGTTTAATATATATATATATATATACTTAAATGTATACTAATTGTAAAACTAATGTTTTTTATAATAATTGAAAAATAGTTTTGGACTAATTTGAAAAGATTTCAAAAAGTGTTTTTATGTCCAAACTACTTAAAAATATATTTGAAAGGTTTTTGAGAGATTTTAAAGGTTTTTTAAATGATTTAAAGAAACCAAAGAAATGATCTTAACCCAGGCGTTTCGATACACCTTCCAGGTGTTTCGATACAACCATGCTTTTCAAAGGAAAAATTACATAGTCGTTTTAATATGGTCTTGAACCGTTTCGATACCTTTTTGTTACTGTGAGATTTGGTTTCGATACGTGTTTCGATACACCCCCAACGGTCATTAACGGCTATATAAAACCCCCAACGGTTAGGAGCAGGTATCAAAACGGCTAAAACTTGTTTTGAAACCATGAGCTAAGGGTTTCGAAATGCCTCCAAGGTGTTTCGATACTGGTTATTAAATGCAGGTTCAACGACTATTTCATAAAGCAATTGTATCGAAACAGTTTCCACGTGTTTCGATATCGATCATACCAGAAGCTAAAATAAGCCTCGAAATCAGCTCCAAACGGCTTTAAAGCAATCCCAACGGTCACCAGCAGCTAGAAGCTCTTTTGGGATGATAAAAGCAAGCCTCAAGCATCAAGAGAAGACCAATGCTTAAATTTTAACAAGATTATGATCAAGCAATTGTCTTAGTGCTTAATTTCCAATCTTTTGGTAGACAAACACTTGTGAGCTTAATGCTTATGTATGCTCAAGTGTCTTAGGATTGGGTGAGAGCTTAGTTGCAAACAATTAGCCTTGTTAGAAGGATTATCAAGGTTTGCTTAAGTTTATATTTTGTTTGAGAGGATTCCCAAAGTTTGGGCTGTGAACTTTGAATGCTTGATTCGGGTTTGAATGAAGGTTCGTAAGGTTAGCCCTTTGCCCTTAAAAGGAAGAGATTCTTAGTGAATTTGGGAAATCATTAGTGGAAAGCTAAGGTAATGGATGTAAGTGCTTGTTCGAAGGTCGAACCACTATAAATCCTTGTGTTCATTGTTTATTTTCATTGCTTCCATAACTAACACCCAAATTACCGTTTCTCCATCACTTGGCGAGTTTAATCGGTTATTCATCGAGCACCTTCAAGCCCAACACTAATATATGTATTTAATTTGTTTATAAATTAATGTATGTATATTATTAATTCTTTAAGTCCAACACTAATCCCTTAATCCCAAATCACTAAACTAATTCTCTAAGACCAATTCTCCAATCATTAAACTAATTTCCGATGATCAAATTGAAATAATTTTAAAATATATAATTTGATTTTAATTAAATGAGGATCAAATTGAATAAAAAATAAAATTTAAAACTTAATTTTTGAGTGATTATAATCAAATTGAAATAATTGTAAAATAAGGTGTAGAGTGGCGCGAGATTCAATTTTTAGGCGCGACCTATATAAAAATATGTGGATTTTTTTACCTGACATAGAGTAGTGTCAAATATGAATATCTAAATCTAATCTCCATTTTTTATATTTTTAATTGATTATATTTAATCAAAGTTTGTTATTTGATTATATGGTGTAATAATAATAATAATCCAAAATTTACTATATATATATTAATTCACTATAAATTTTTTTCCCACTTTTTTTATATAATAATTAAAATTTATTTCTAATTTTTTCCCTCCAAAATTTTTCCCTATTTTTTATATCCTCCAAAATTTTTACACTAAAAGTAAATTAATCTCAAACTTAAAAAATGATTAGCTTATTTCCCTCTAAAATTTGATCTTTTCACTCCTTTTTTATCAATTGTTTTGGTTTAATTTAATTGATTCATAATTTAAATTAATTTAATAAAAATTTATATTTGATTTTAGAATTCTTTTAAGGGTAAACTACTGCGTTAGTCATTTTCGTTTACCCCCAGTATACTTTTAGTCACCGATTTTGAAAAACAACCAGTAAGGTCACTATCATTTTCGGGGTGTAAAGTTTTAGTTACTTCAACGTTATCTGTCGTTAAATATTGATAAAAAGATGTTCTGACACAATAAAAAAATGATAAATTCCTTAAATAAACTATTATTATACTTTTGTTTAATCTTTAATATCACCCAAAAAAATTTAAAATTTTATATTTTTATCATCTTCACTAAAAAACCCTAACCCACCCCAAAACCCCCAATTAAAGATGGCAAATGTTAGCCAAAGGAGACTAACAAGGGATATGGGTGATAGCATTACCGAAAAAGGAATGATCCAGGTAAACTTGTTAGAAATTTGCATAAACTTGCTAAATTGATCTGGTTTTATCAGATTCAAGTATTAAGCAATGTTAGATGTGAATTGTGTGTTCCAGGGTGTATTTGCAGTATGAGCATTTTATGAACTTCTGAGTCAGTCAAGCTTAAGCGTGTTGTATCCGGATGGAAGCATGCCTGTTGCTCCAGTTGAGCTGAGCTCTGTCTTTTATTCAAAACACGCTACAAAATTCTTATAACTAGGTAATTTCAATCTTAAATCATCCTATCAACACCATAAATAATCATGTCCTTGTGCCAGCACAAAAACGATAATTAGATCCATGTATTACTTGATATAGTTTTCGACGATCAATAAGTATATCCATTGCAAAGCTTGTCATATGTATCATCTGAATATGTAGGGAGAAGTCAACTCAAGCCATTTTCAGGGTCAATATGTCTTGCATAATGTCTGCATTTCTTTGCGCTATATACTTGGACAAGAAACACTTTGAATGTTAACCATATTGTTTTGATACTTTTTTGATATTTCCCATTTGCTTTTCCATATGGAACAAGTGTTTGTTAGTTTGAACATCGAAATTAGATTAAATAGCATTCGTAACTAGGGGCGTAAGAAATTGACCCTACCTGAAAACTCGATGGCTTGGTACTTCAAAATTAACCGTAGATGGCTCAGAACAAGGTAAGACGCAATGAGCTGGTTGTGGGGTGTTTTGCATGACCATTTAAGAATAATTCTTGTAGTTTTTTTCGGGTCCTTTGAGTAACATGAAAGTATTCGAGGTAGATGTATGTGCAATTGCTCATGCTTTACTCTTTTTGTCACGTTCCAAATGGAGTCATGGTTTCTTAATTGTGGTGGAGTTAGACTCTAAGTTAGATTTTCACAATAGAAAGAATTAAGTAAATGTGTATGAGAGTTTGAGTCTCATTATCTCATCCTTGCTTTAGTTTTGCTATTTGCATCAACAAAATTAAATACAGACACGAAAGGGGCTTAGCCGATGTAAAGGGGGTACGGGCTGTCGAGTATAAGAAACTTAATTCTGATTTATTACATCTTAATAAGCTCTGTGAATCCATTTGGCGTTAGAAATTGAGAGCAGTAATTGGCTTAAAGGAGGGGGCCCGTAACATGTAGTTTTTTCACACAACAACAACAAAAAATTAAAGTTCGAAACAAGACATGCACAAATAAATTTGGAAACACTTTGCGCGAAGGCTGACTCATGGTTCCTTGGATGCTGATGTTCAGTTTAGTATGCTTAAAAACTCAATCCGACCGTAAATATTTTTTATTGTTGAACCTAACATTGCATACAAAACTGTAAATTCCACTGCAAACAAAACATTAAATTCAGAGTCAACTTAAATTTTAAATATAATCCCAACTTATATTTTAAATTAATTTAATTAATCTAAGTTCAAAAAATTAATTTAACTTCATTAAATATTAATTTAAAATTATATTTTTTAATAAAATATTATTTTAAAATTATAATTAAAATTAAATACATTAAAACTAAATAAAATAGTAAATAAATTGATCTAATTAAATATTGTAAATATATTAATTTTGATATAATAATTGAAAAATATTTTGAATTAATTTGAAAAGATTTCAAAAATTATTATTATGTTCAAACAACTTAAAAATAAATTTGAATTTTTTTTGAGAGATTTTAGAAATGTTTGAGACGTTTTTAAAATAGTCAAAATTTTGTTTTTTAAATGAAAGTTTCGAAACCTCCCTTAAGGTTTCGAAACCTCTCAGGAAGAATGACCTTTTTCTTGAAACCTTACCAAAGGTTTCGAAACCTATGGTAAATGTTTCGAAACCTCTGTGCAGGTGAAAATATAATGCTCAACTTTATGACTTCTCAACGACTCCAAAACATCCTCAACGGTCATAAATGGCTAGAATATGATTCCACACTATAAAAACAAGCTTGGTACACTTGAAGATGGTTAGAGACAATATCCAAGAAATATGGTCAAGAGAAATTGAGTTTAAATCTCCATTTTCCTTTTCTCATGTACATAGTCTTAAGAGAGTGATTTTATTATAAATCTTGGATTCTCTTGTGAGCTTAATTGTGTAAACACCCACCTTTGAGAGATTTACTATTTTACATCTTTTATCTCTTTGTAAAAGGAGAGGTTCTAGTTTAGCCTTAGACAAAAACTAGAGTTGGTTCTATCTAAGCCAAGTCCAAATGATAGGGTTGTGACGGTTATCCCTTGAACCGATAAAAAGATGTCAATTCATAGTGAATTGGTTGAAATCCTTAGTGGTGTGCTAAGGTAGTGGATGTAGGCGTGGCCTAACCATTCTAAAATCATTGTGTTCTTTGTCTCAATCTTTCGATTTTAGCAAATTCAACCAAGAACAAAAAATAACCATCTTGACGGTTTTCGGTGATCGATTCGAGCTTGCGTATCAAGCCTAAAAATTGGTATAAGAGCGAGGCTCAATCGAGAAGGATTAACATTCTATTGAGAAGATCCGACAAGCTTGACCAATTATCGATCAACCGACATTTCATGGCTCAATCCATTGACAAGCAACCATTCTTTGATGGGTCCAACTACTCCCAGTGGAAGATAAGGATGAAGTATTTCATCAACTCAAGAGACTACAAGATTTAGGATATAGTGGAAGACGGACCATTTGTGCCAAAAGGAACTAAGGCGGAATGGAGCATGGAAGATCGCAAGAAGATGATGCTAAATAGCAAGTCTTTGCACATTTTCGTGTGTGCATTCCATCCAACCTTCTATGAGAAGATGTGTTTTTGTGAGAGTACCAAGGAAGTTTGGGACAAGCTAGAAGTCACATATGAGGGTAATAACGAAGTAAAGGAGACCAAAATTGGACTCCTCAACGAAGAGTATGAGAACTTCAAGATGAATCCGAAAGAGGACATTGCAAAGATGTTTGATCGATTCTCCACCATCACCAATGGACTTAAAGGCAATAGAGAGATTATTCCGGAGGAAAAGCTTGTTCGTAAGCTTATCTATTCCTTTCATGAGTCATGGGACTCAAAAAGGACCACCATCATCGAAGCAAAGAACTTAAAGACTCTCAAGCTTGATGAACTCATGGGGTCACTCCTCACACATAAAATTATGATGAAAGGAATAGAAGAGGAGAAGAAGAAGAAAGAAGAGATTAGAGCGATGGGGAAGAAGAAGGTCCAAGAGCTTGGTGTAAATGTCAACACCATTGCTCTCAAATCCTCCAAGTGTATCCACTTTGAAGATTCAAGTGAGGAACAAAAGTAAGAAATCTTCAAAGTACAAATCAAAGAAGAAGATGAAATATTCCCACAAGTCAACCATAAAGGGATCATCTTCAAAGAAGCAAGCATATGTGGCTACTTGGAGTGATGAGGACTCCACCGAAAATGAAGAAGCCAACCTATGCTTGATGGCTCTCAATGAGGGGGAGGTAACTTCTAACTCATCTAGTTTAAATTCATATTCATTTGATGAGTTACAAGAAACCTATGATAAATTGGCTTTTGAATTTAAGATTTCATTTTTTAAAAACAAAAAGATGATTTCAAAGCTTAAACTAGAAAATGATTTGCTCTCAAAAAACAATTTTGAATTTGAAGCAAAATTAAAAGATTTTGAGCTCAAAGTTTTTGATTTACAAAATTTGTTTCAAAAGATTGAAAAAGATCATCAAGTTGTTTTAGATGATCTTAAGAAAAGATTTGATTTCCAAAGAACTTCAAAAGAAAAATGACTTGGGAAAATCAAACTTTTATTTGAGATAATCTAGTGCCCCTAGATTTGTGAACGGAAAATGTTTTAGAAGTGTTTGGGTCCCAAAAGGACTAATCACTTAAACCAAAAAGGATGAAATTGAAAAATGGATTCCTAAGGGGACTAAATTATGTGCTACTAATGTTAAAGGATCCAAAGCAATTTGGATACCAAAAATTACTTGATTGTCTTATTTTAGGTGTGATGGAGGTATGAGAAACAAAGTGCAAGATTAAGAGGGTGCTCCATACACATAAGAAGGACGCTTGAAAAAGGAAGGTTTCACATCCTCCCTTGAATTCAAGTGTGATAAAATTTTTAGTTGACTTAGTCTTTCATTTGCTTATTTTTATTTCATTTCAACTAGATTATCATAATTGTTGGACTAACACTTAGTGATGCCTTGAGTAAGGGGGAGCCTTTTGCTTTTTATAAACTTACTTTTGATATTTGATTTTCTAAACAATTGACATTTTAAAATTTTCCTATGTTATGAGCTTTAAAGATCTTCAAACTTATTTTGAACCATTTTTGATATTTCACAAAGGGGGACAATCTCAAAAACATTTTTCAAGTTGGTTTTATTATATTAAAAAGAGGGAGATTGTAGAACTAATATTTTGATATAATAATTGAAAAATAGTTTTTGACTAAATTGAAAATATTTCAAAAATGATTTTATGTCCAAACAACTTGAAAATAAGTTGGAAACATTTTCATGGACTTGTTAATGTGTTTTAAATATTTTAAAGAAGCCAAAGAACCCAAAATGTTCCAGGCATTTTGATACACTTCCCAAGTGTTTCTAAAAAACTTGCATATTTCAAAAGAAAATGTCCAGGTGTTTTGATACGCCCCCAATGAGTTTTATACGCTTTTGTCTCTAGACAGAATGGTTTCGATACACCTTCAATGGTCATTTGAAAAAAACCCAACGCCTAGGAGTAGTATCGAAACGGCTAAGGCCTATTTCGATACAATGAGCTAAGGGTTTTGATACACCTCAAGGGTGTTTCGATATCGGTTATTAAATGCAGGTTCAACGACTATTTCCTAAAGCAGTTGTATCGAAACAACTCATACGCGTTTCGATACCAATCATACCAGAAGCAGAAATATGCCTCGAAAACAACTCCAAACGGCTCCAAATCAATCCAAACGGTCACAAACGGCTAGAAGTTCATTTGGGATGATAAAAACAAGAATCAAACATCTAGAGAAGACCAATGCTTACATTGTAACAACAATATGATGAAAGATTTGTCTTAGAGCTTAATTCTCATCTTTTGGGTAAACAACACTTGTGAGCTTAATGTTTATGTATGCTCAAGTGTCTTAGTATTAGGTGAGTGCTTAGACTACAAACATTAGCCTTATTAGAAGGATTAACAAGTTTGTTAAGTTTTCTCTTTCTGAGTGATTCCCAAAGTTCGATTGTGAACTTTGGATGCTTGATTCGGGATTGAATTAAGGTTGTAAGGTTATCCCTTTGTTCCTCAAAAGGTTAAAATTCTTAGTGGATTTGGGAAATCCTTAGTAAGAAGCTAAGGTAGTGGTTGTAGGTGCTTGTTCGAAGGCCTAACCACTCTAAAATCCTTGTGTTCAATTCTTATCTTTTTGCTTCTACAACAACACCCAAAGAAAGTGTTCTCCATCACTTGGCAAGATATAATCACAAATGTAACCCCCTCGACCCGGTCTAGACGCCACCCGACTCGAACGAGTTACACGGGGAATACTGAGGCTAATCCGGAGAATCGCCCTGATAAACAACCCTATTTTTTTATCTTGTCTAGATGCTTTAATTAGATCCTACATGTTCATGCAAAGACTGAGTTTAATTGTAGCGGAAATCGATAAGAAACGAGTCTTAATTTAACCCAACAAGTTTAAGGACCTAATTATAATTTTCTATAAATTTATGGACCAATTATGAAATTAAAGTTATCAACATTTAATTAAGTTCATTACATGCTTGTATCTTAAATTTCAAGTTAAAATAATTTCTACAAATCATTTAATTGCATGCTCAAAGTTTAGGGACTATTTCCAGCCTCTAAATGTTTCATGACATTCTCTATATGCAAATTCACCTAAAAACACTTTAAGCACAAATCAAGGCATATTATCTAGATGAAATTCAACCTAGTTAGCAACAATATATTCAACTCCTAAAAGTATGCTTCAAGTTCAACAATCTTATAACATAGGAAGAACCACCTCAATATACTCAACATGATTGCTAGATGCATTCCAACCTAAATAACAACATCATAGATTCGACTCATAAATAGTCATGCTTCATTATCAACAACACTCAAATTCACGCATAGTGATATCAAGAATCAAACTCCAATATAACTTTTATTATAACTAACAGAATATCAATAAACAATTCAAGTCAAAGTCGTAAAGCTAATATCAACATAGATAAACATCAAACATGTATAAGTATACGACTACTACAAGTCTCATCAATATAACAAAATTCTTAACATGGTAACCCATCCCCATTGCTCTCTCACTACTACTAATGTTATAAAGAAATACTTGAGCTTTCACTTGGCGGTTACCTGGATCCTTGCTTCCCTTTGCTGCCTAAACATTATTTACTCTGCATTGCAAGGTAAATAAGAGGGTAAGCATAAGCTTAGTGAGTGAATAAAAATAATTGTAAAAACACCTTGCAATGCAGCCCGTATTAAACCAATTTCATCAATTTAAAATAACATGTCATGCTCTTTATAAAACAAAACAAACATGGCTAACAACGCCACTTTTTAAAACTCAGTAAGTGTCATCAAACCATGGCTAACAATGTCATCATTAAAATTTAGTAAAACCCTTTTTAAAATCACATGCTTTAAAAGCTAAAACACAAGTCTTACATGTTACTCACATAGCAATGCTTACACATGCATCTCAATGCACAAAGCTCAAGTCTTACATGCTAACAACATAGCAATGCTTAAATCACATGCATACCAATGCACAAAACCTTGCATGCATAATCCCATATGCAACAAGTAAAAACCATGACACTTGCCTTTAATAAGTAAAAACATATATTGGTGCTAGTGATCCTATTTGTACTACTCTAAATCGTTAAGATAAACGGGCAACCGCATGTTAGTACTACTCCCAGAGTATGCGCATGTTGATACTACTCTCAACATGAATTATCTCACCTTGGTGTCCGGTGACAGTGCTACTCCGATCAACCCGTATGTGAAAGTACTACTCCCATCACATAGCATTAGAATAAAAGGCAAAATGCAACACCCAAGGAATTTATACACGTACGACCTTTGAATATTTATAGTTCACTCTAGACCCTATTGATCGATCAACTTATCCCATAAGGTTCATCACTTAACTAGCCAATATATTACCAAAAATCAATGCTCAAAACTTAATTCAAAAACAGAATTCAAATCACATGTATCCCACTTTTCACGCATCACTTGTAAAACCCGATAAACCACTTTTATCTTATTTTTCAAAACAAAACCGTGGGAACATCGAATGCTTATAAAATCTTTTTAAAAACAGTTTTATGAGCATTTATATACATGCATAATCACATATGCACAACACAACAAGAGCATGACAAATAACATAATAAAAACACGGCGAATATGAGAACTTTTAAGAAAGCAAAACATTTAACTTACTTCGGAGTATAGGGAGGTTTCTCAAACCTTCCCTACACCCTCAAAACTTTGAAAAAACACATTTAAAACCATGCCAAATTGGCAGCCCTCCTAATCCACTCACTGATTTAACGAAACTTGCTCGACAAGTCACCCGAAAACGTGATTCGGCTTTCCGATCTCCCTCAAACTTGTTCCTCTAACCCTTGACCTAATTCAAGAATCAAAACCAGCGGGTTTAGTGCATTAAAATACACTCAAACATCCCTCAAGTCGGACCAATACATGACAGCCCCTAAAAACACCATAAAACTTAACCGAAACTCAGCGAAAACCTCTCCAAACACCCCCTAAACCTTATGTCCGGGATTAGATACTTAAAAGTCATCCTAATTACATCTAAACACTTCAAGAATCATGTATTTAGGCATCAAAAACAGCCATGGAAAACCCTTGAACGAAAATCAAGAAAATAATGAAATTTTTATCAAGAAAACTGATTTTATTGTTTCAAGACTTTAAAGATTGTTTCAATCAGCCAAGAACTTAGGAATTTCATTAAATAACTTTATGTTTCAGAGGTTTGAATGATTCTCACCTCCAAAATTGATCCAACCACTTCCAAGGTTTAAAAACAAGTAAAACCGAAGAAAAACAAAGAGATTTTGAAGAAGAAAAATATAGGAAAATAAATCAACGAAATTTTATTAAAAAGAATGGATATTTAACTTGAAAATATGATGAAGAATATGTCTTGGAAAGGAAGAAACAGAGATCTTGGAGAAGGGTTTAAAGCTTGATGGGAAAATAGAGTTTTTCGAGTAAAATGAAAGAAGACAATTATAAAGAATTAACCAAACTAATTTTTATTGAAAATATTGATTTTTACCTTTGAAAATATGATGGAATGGCTGCCAAGAAGTTGAAAAGTCGGAATTTTAAAAATAGGTTTAGGTTTATGACAAAAAACTAGGTTTTTAGGATTAATATTAAGTTATTTGGGCTATTAATTAAAATTATGGGTTATGAGTTATTAAAATAGACCCTTGGAAGGCTGAGATCAGCTAGGATTAGGATTGGATCAAAGACCCTTAAAGATTCAAAGTTTTGGCTTAATTTATGAAATTGTCCTCAAGTTTTCAATTTTTACAAAGTAGTCACTAATTTCAAAATCGTAGGGGTTCAAGGGTTAATTTTCAAAATTGATTTGAACTAAGTCAAATATATACTAAATAATGATTTTAAGATATTTTTCCATAATTTATTTTGATTAAAAATCAAGTTTTAAGTATTTAATTTCGAACTAGGCTAAACTGACGAAACCGATTCACTAAACTTCTAGGCCCAATTTTGGGGCGTTACAACTCTCCCCCACTTAAGAAATTTCGTCCTCGAAATTTTCACCGTGAAAGAAGTTAAGGAAACTCCTCCTTTATAACTTCCTTTCACTCTCATGTGACTTTCCAAACACTATTACGCCACTAGAACACTTTGATCAACACATGGATCTTACCACAAAGGACCTTTGCTACCAAAACTAAGATCCCAACATACATCTCATAAAGAAAAGATTCACTCTCTTCCTAACACCACCCTTCATCACAATTTGAAAAGCTACACAAAACAACGGTACACTAAAAACATCATGATTCTTCTCAACACTCATTGCACCCTCAAGATAAAAGCAAAACTTTTTTTTTCGAAGGCCTACCCTCTCCCTATTCAAGGTTGGTAACCGACTTTCGGCAAACTGCCACAACTTCCAACTCCCACTAGCAAGCTTAGATTCCTTAAGTGTATTCTAACATATAAGACAAGAACCAAAATTTTCATCGAGTCTCGCTCAACAAAGCAACACATAACAACTTTCACCAACAAAAACCTTAAATGGTACCACTCAAACACCCAACTATGGAAGCGACAATAAGCAACTCTACTAACGACAACACCTTCACCAAGAATCTTAAAGATTAATGTCACAACACCTTAACATACCCTTCCAAGCCTGGATAATTCACTCATACCGGTTACATGTCTATTAACGAGAGAACACCCACAAACTCAATTGAAAACCCATCTATCTCAAAACCTTATCACATTAAAGCATAACGCTCAACAACTTCAACCGTTCTCAAAGAAAACACTCTTTTTTAACTGCCAAGAAACCACGCCACAAAATTTATGGAGATTTTTTCTCCCACCTCCATTTTAATACTTATGACGACAACAACATTCTCAAAGAATATTGATCCTCAAGCTCAATTTACCAACAAAACAAACATTCACTTTCAATTTATCCACATCCAAGACAATTCCATCAAACAACAATTTCTTACCAACTCCTTTCACAACTCTTTACTTCCAGATGCATAGCAAAAGACTACCACAAACTTTGATTAAGAAACCATTCTAACTTATAGCACCATAAAACACAACCACGTGCCCCATAGACAAGAAATACAACCATCACACAGCTAAATACCCATCAACACCACTTCAACTATGCCCTACACACGCGGCTCCACCAAACATCCAATAGCAACTTACCTCAGAACATCTTAATTACGAAAAGTCTCACCTACAACTCTACACTAGACCAACACTCTTTGATAAACTTAATCGAGTCAACAATGCTCTTGGCTTCACAACACTCTTAACTTACCGAAATCTGTCAAGACATAACCTTTAAGTAACACAAGTCACACTAAGCATCTCATATTAACCCATAATGATAGCACACGCAACTTTTACCAAAAAAAAACTCAATGGCTGGACCATTAAACAACATGACACTATAATCAACCAACTTTTATTTCACTTAGGTTAATCCAAGCTCAAACTTGTTCCTCTTTAACCTACCCAAACTTAATGTTACTTCTCCGTCCACTCACCTTAACATACTTCTTAACTTTAAGCAACAACAACACATGAGAAAACCAATCGTAAACGAAAAACTCAACAAACACAAACCCTCGCAACACCTCCTGACGATGAAACAAGTCTATAGGATTTTTTTGACCAATAATGGCTACAAACTACCCAATGTTCCTCATTACACAATATCTCCATGCAGAGATATCCAAGGATTACATCCGAAACCTCCTTAACAACCTGACCGTACCCAAGCAAAACCTGACACAACTCCTTATGAACACAACATGCAAAAGCTAAGCCAAACGACACAATCATCTCTTCTCAAGGTCCACACAAGTCCCTTATGCATCCTTCATCACCTTAAATCGTTTTCCAAAATTTTCATTTCTTTTCCAAAAACCCAACTAGTACTTTCTAAAACAATACTAGACCAGTTACACACTTGACCTAACCACCTTCTAAACCATACCAAACAGAAAACGCCATGTAGTACTTTTACCAATCATGATGATAACAAAACTCCTTCTACATAAACTGAACCTTCGCCAAAAGAACCTTGCAAAACTCTACCTTCTGCTTCACTAATAGCCAACCCCAAGTCACATCAAACTCAAGGCACTTATCCTCGGTTTAACCATCCACAACTCTAACCCATCTAGTCAATCCTTAACAAGAATTACTTTCCAACCAGAACAGTAACTCAAATCATTGCACAACAGGATCAGCTCCAACAAGAGCATCTTTCAGACACCTCTTTAAACCTACACCTTCTCCCTACAGGATTGATCACATTATAACTTTCATTTTCAAGAGGGAAACGTTTATAGATATGGACAATGTATGCACGAGTCCTATATGTCACCCTAGATGCCTATGCAAGTGTATGCAAATGCAATCTAATGTCATGCTCAAGAATGCATGCATGTCCTAAGATGTCTAATGTATATGCATGTAGGTGCTCCTATACTATGCAAGATTATTTTCCATACTCACAAACAACATCCTCCACTCCGAAACTTCAACTTTCTATCTCTTCAACGTCCAAAACCATAAAAACATAACACTCAAGAATACACAACAACACTATAACCTGAATGTTTCCAACACATTCGATTCACCTTGCATACAAGCAATTTGAAACTCCCAAAGGCACTCTCAATGATGCAGTCACTTACTACTCACCAGCACAACTGATTCTCAAACTATACTGATTCAAAACCACTTTACACTTAAACACGATCGAGGACCTAGTCGACTCAAGATTGAATATCACAACACCAAAACACTAACCTATATACACTTTTTATCTCCATAACTCCATTATAACCAAGTTTTTTGCTTTCTTTTCGTTCCCATATCAAGCACAATAAAGTAGAAAACAATTTTAACATGTAAAAACATTTTGAAAAATTGTGAGGCCAGCACGAAGCAAGTTTCAAGTAGCTCAAGTACAATACAAACAATTTTCTAGTAGTAGTTAGAGCAATGGGTACCCAAAAATAAACCCAACAATATATACTGAATATATAACTATCAAGTTTATTTTCCACAATAGCATTAAGCATCATATAAAATCATCACAAAATCTCATGCTTTAACCAATGCAAATTCAAACTAGTTTCCCATACTATATGGCATATCAAAAACCACAAATCTCATGAGATGTTTAACTTAGAAATCATTTTAAAACCAATTGACCACAATGTATGCAATATTTAAAATTCTAAACATATTTCACTTCTATAAATTTCACATGCAAGATCACCTTAAAATATGGTCAAACAGTAGTCTATGTCATATAATATTCAATTCACTTAGTAAAGAAACTCACAGACATGTTCACATTTACATATAAATAATGTCATAAAAAAAGAGCAAGATTTCATCATGCTTACAATCACGTGTACATAGAATATTATCTAAGCCTATCAAAATTTAATCATTCTTGCAAACACCGTGCTTGACAAACAAAACCTTAGGTTAATATGTCACAATACAAATCAACCATTTATTGTAACCCCCTCGACCCGGTCTAGACACCACACGACTCGAACGAGTTATACGGGGAATATCGAGGCTAATCCGAAGAATCGCCACGATAAACAACCCTAAATTTTATTTTCATTTTATCTTATCTAGATGCTTTAATTAGATCCTACATGTTCATGCAAGGACTGAGTTCAATTGCAGCGGAAATCGATAAGAAACGAGTCATAATTTAACCTAACAAGTTGTAAGGACCTAATTGTAATTTTTTATAAATTTAAGTACCAATTATGAAATTAAAGTTATCAACATTTAATTAAGTACATTACATGCTTGTACCTCAAATTTCAACTTAAAATAGTATTTACAAGTAATTTAATTGCATGCTCAAAGTTTAGGAACTATTTCCATCCTCCAAATGTTTCATGACATTCTCTATATGCATATTCACCTAAAAACACTTTAAGCACAAATCAAGGCATATTATCTAGATGCAATTCAACCTAGTTATCAACAATATATTCAACTCCTAAGAGTATGCTTCAACATCAACAACACTCAAATTCACACATAGGGATATCAAGAATCAAGCTTCAATATAATTTTTATTATAACTAATGGAATATCAATAGACAATTCAAGTCAAAGTCATAAAGCTAATATCAACATAGATAAACATCAAACATGTATAAGAATACGACTACTACAAGTCTCATCAATATAGCAATATTCTTAACATGGTAACCCATCCCCATTGCTCTCTCACTACTACTAATGTTATAAAGACATACTTGAGCTTTCACTTGGCGGTTACCTGGATCCTTGCTTCCCTTTGCTGCTTCAACATTATTTACTCTATATTGCAAGGTAAATGAGAGGGTAAGCATAAGCTTAGTGAGTGAATAAAAACAAGTGTAAAAACATCTTGCAATGCAGCCCATATTAAACCAATTTCATCAATTTAAAATAACATGTCATGCTCTTTATAAAACAAAACAAACATGGTTAACAACACCACTTTTAAAACACAGTGAGTGTCATCAAACCATGGCTAACAATGCCATCATTAAAATTTAGTAAAAACCTTTTTAAAATCACATGCTTTAAAAGCTAAAACACAAGTCTTACATGCTACTCACATAGCAATGCTTACACATGCATCTCAATGCACAAAGCTCAAGTCTTACATGCTAACAACATAGCAATGCTTAAATCACAAGCATACTAATGCACAAAACCTCGCATGCATAATCCCATATGCAACAAGTAAAAACCATGACACTTACCTCTAAAAGTAAAAACATATATTGGTGCTAGTGATCCTATTTGTACTACTCCAAATCGTTAGGATAAACGGGCAACCGCATGTTAGTACTACTCCCAGAGCATGCGCAGGTTGATACTACTCTCAACATGAATTATCTCACCTTGGTGTCCGGTGACAGTACTACTCCGATCAACCCGTATGTGACAGTACTACTCCCGTCACATAGCATTAGAATAAAAGGCAAAATGCAACACACAAGGAACTTATACACGTATGACTTTTGAATGTTTATAGTGCACTCTAGACCCTATTGATCGATCAACTTATCCCATAAGGTTC
Source organism: Abelmoschus esculentus (assembly GCA_035048815.1). Taxonomy (NCBI): domain Eukaryota; kingdom Viridiplantae; phylum Streptophyta; class Magnoliopsida; order Malvales; family Malvaceae; genus Abelmoschus; species Abelmoschus esculentus. Next base: position 5,948,157 of record JAUCBN010000002.1, read on the forward strand.
ATCACTTAACTAGCCATTATATTATCAAAAATCAATGCTCAAAACTTAATTCAAATCACATGTATCCCACTTTTCACGCATCACTTGCAAAAATTGATAAAACCACTTTTTTCTTATTTTTCAAAACAAAACCGTGGGAACATTGAATGCATATAAAATCTCTTTAAAAATAGTTTCATGAGCATTTATATACATGCATAATCACATATGCACAGCATAACAAGAGCATGACAAATAACGTTGTAAAAACAAGGCATAATATGGGAACCTTTAAGAAAGCAATACTTAAAACTTACTTCCGAGTATAAGGAGGTTTTTCTCACCTTCCTAACACCCTCAAACCTTTGAAAACACATTTAAAAACATGCCAAATCGGCAACCCTCATAATCCACTCACCAATAATCGAAACTTGCTCGACAAGTCACCAATTCGATCCAAAACTTCTTCAAACGTAATCACCAACTTCTTATCCTGTTTCAACCATCAAAAACTAAGGATTTAGTGCTCCTAATCGCACAAAAAAAACAAGTCGAACCCCCACTCAACAGCCCTTAAAACCTATCAAAACCTTAATCGAAAACTACCAAACTTCTTCTAAACCTATATTCCGGGATTATATATGTTTAAAACATGTTATAAACATATTATAATACATTCAAAATCATGAATTTAGGATTCCAAAACAGCGGATCAAAATCCTTGAACGAAAATTGGGATTTTTAGTCGAAAAAACGATTTTTATGAAATTAAAGGATTAAAACAAAAACTCCAAGCCAATAACTTGGAAATTTCATTAAAGAACTTTATTTTATAGAGGATTGATGAAATGTCACATCCAAAACTGATCCAATCGCTTTCCGGGTTTTAAAACGAGAAAACGATTAGAAAACAAGAAAATTTAAAGAAGAAAAGTTATTATAATTATTAGAAACGAATTTAATTGAAAAGGAATGAGTTTTTACCTTGAAAACTTGATGAACGACTGCTTCCAAAGAGGGAAAACGAAAATTAGAAAAATATGTGATGTTTAGGTTAATTAAAAAGGGTTTTAAGAGTTTAAAACTAGGTTTAATTAAGTTATTTAATTTAAAATAGGTTTTGGGTTTAATTAATTAAAATTTGGAAAGCCTAGACCAGCTAGGATTATAATTGGACCAAAGCCCCTTAAAGATTGAAAGTTTTGGCTTGTTTTATAAAATTGTTCTCGAAGTTTTCAAATTTTACAAAATGGTTACCAATTTCTAAATCCTAGGGATTTAAAGGTATATTTTCAAAATTGATTTGACCAAAGTCAAATATATGTTAAATAATATTTTTAGGATATTTTTCCTCAATTTATTTTGATTAAAAACTAATTTTTAAGTATTTAATCCCGAACTAGGCTAAACCAACAAAACCGGTCCACTAGACCTCTAAACTTCTAGGACCAAATTTGGGGTGTTATAACTCTCCCCCACTTAAGAAATTTCGTCCTCGAAATTTTCACCGTGAAAAGAGTTAAGGAAATTGCTCCTTCACAACTTCCTTTCACTCCCTCGTGACTTCCCATTCACCATTACGCTACTAAAACACTATGATCAACGTAAGGATCTTACCACAAAGGACCTTTGCTATCAAAAACTAAGATCCCAACATACCTCTTATAAAGATAAGATTTAGTTTCATCATAACATCACCTGCCATCAAAACTTGCAACGATACCCTGAACAACGATACACCAAAAACACCATGGTTCGTCTAAACACTTATTGCATACTCAAGCCAAAGTAAAAACCTTTTTCTTTTCTAGCAACCCAACCTTTCCTTACTTAAGGTTTGCATCCGACTTCCGAAAAACTGCAAGAGCTCTCATCTACCACTAACAAGTTTAACTTTCTCAAGCATAGTTCTAATATACAAGGCAAAAACCAAAACTTTCCACCGAGCCCCGCTCAACATAATATCACATAACAAGTTTCATCAACGAAAACTTAACAATGGTAACATATTTACCCCAAAACCCATAAGATTCATGTCACAACACCTTAACATACCTTTCTAGACCTAGATAACTCACTCATACCAGTTACATGTCTATTAACGAGAGAACACCCATAAACTCAATTGGAAGCCCATAATATGTCTCAAAACCTTATCACATTAGAACATACTACTCACCCGCTCCAACCATTCTCAAAGAAAACACTCTCCTTTAACTGCTAAGAAACCACGTCACAAAACTTACGGAGATTTGTTAACACACTTCTACTTTAGCACCTTAGATGACAACAACATTCTCAAAGAACACTGACTCTCAAGTTCAACTTACCGGCAAAATAAACATTTACTTTCAACTCATCCTCATCCAAAACAAGTCCACCAAACAAGCTTACAAACTCCTTTCACAACTCCTTATTTCCAAATGTATAGCAAAAGACTATCACAAACTTTGATTAAGATAGCATTCTAACTTATAGCACCATACAACACAACCACGTACCACATAGACATAAAAGACAACCAACACCACAGCTAAAACCCAACAACACAACCTCAACTGTGTTCCCTGCACACGTGGCTCCACCAAACATCCGATAGCAACTTACTTCAGAACATCTTATCCAAGAAAAGTCTCACCTACAACTCTATCACTAGACCAACATATTTTGATAAACTTAACCATGCCAACACTTCTATTAACTTCACAACACTCTTAACTTACGCTACTAAACCGACACCTGTCAAGACATAACTCTTAAGCAACCCAAGTCACGCTAAGCAACTCAGATTCAACCCATCATACAACACAAGGCACTTTTAACCCTTTTGTGTCAGTACACAACATCATCCTTATCCAAAAGACAATGTCTCCTCTAAAGAATATATCACCATCTCCAACTCAGCAACGCACCATTAACAACCTTGATGAACTACACACACAACTTTTCCCAAACAACAACTCACTAGCTGGACCATTAAACAACACGACACTATAGTCAATCAACTCTTATTTCACTTAGATTATTCCAAGCTCAAACTTGTGCCTCTTTAACCTAGCCAAACTTAATGTTACTCCTTCGTCCACTAACCTTAACATACTTCTTAACATTAAGCAACAACAACACAGGAGAAAAACCAACCATAAATGTAAAACTCAACAAACACAGCCGCTCGCAACACCTCTTGACGATAAAAGGAGTCTATAGAATTGTTTGACCAATAATGGCTACAAACTGCCCAATGTTCCTCATTACACAACATCTCCATGTAGAGATATCCAAGGATTACATCCGAAACCTCCTTAACAACCTGACCATACCCAAGCAAAACCTGACACGACTCCTTATGAACCCAACATGCAAAAGCTAAGTCAAACGACACAACCACCACCTCTCAAGGTCCACACAAGTCCGTTATGCATCCTTCATCACCTTAAATCGTTTTCCAAAATTTTCATTTCTTTTCCAAAAACCCAACTAATACTTTCTAAAACAAACACTAGATCAGTTACATACTTGACCTAACCACCTCCTAAACCATACCAAACAAAAAATACCAAGTAGTAATTTTACCAATCACGATGATAACAAAACTCCTCCTGCATAAACTGAACCTTCGTTAAAGGAACCTTGCAAAACCCAACCTTCTGCTTCACTAACAACCAACCCTAACTCCCATCAACTAAAGGCATTTATCCTCGGTTTAACCATTCACAACTCCAACCCATCTAGCCAATCCTTAACAAGAATTATTTCCCAACCAGAAAAGTAACTCAACTCACTACACAACAAGCTCAGCTCCAACAAGAGCATCCTTCAGACACCTCTTTAAACCTATACATTCTCCCTACAGGATTGACCATAACACAACTTTCATTTTCAAGAGGGAAACATCTTTAGATATGGAAAATGTGTGCATGAGTCCTATATGTCACCCTAGATGTCTATGCAAGTGCATGCAAATGCAATCTAATGTAATGCTCAGGAATGCATGCATGTCCTAAGATGTCTAATATATATGCATATAAATGTTCTTATACTATGCATGATTGTTGTCCATACTCACAAACAACATCCTCAACTCCGGAACTTCAACTCTCTATCTCTTCAACGTCTAGAACCATAGAAACTTAGCACTCAAGAGTATACAACCACACCATAACCCGAACAACTCATTCGATTCACCTCTCACACAAAACACTTTGAAACTCCTAAGGCGCCATAGGTGATGTAGTCACCTACTACTCACCAGCATAACAACTCTCAGACTAAACTGATTCAAAACCACTTTACACTCAAACATGATCGAGGAACCAGTCAACTCAAGATCGTATATCATAGCGCCACAACACAAATCTATTTATACTTTTTGATTTTTATAATTCATCTATTACCAAGTTTTAGCTTTCTTTTTGCTCCCATATCAAGCACAATGAAATAGAAAAATAATTTTAACATACAAAAACATTTTGCAAAACTTGTGAGGCCAGCGTGAAGCAAGTTCCAAGTAGCTCAAGTACAATATAAAATGATTTCCTAATAGTAGTTAGAGCAATGGGTACCCCAAAATAAACCCAACAATATATACTAAATATATAACTATAAAGTTTGTTTTCCACAATAGCATTAAGCATCATATAAAATCATCACAAAATCTCATGCTTTAACCAATGCAAATTCAAACTAGTTTTTCATACTTTATGACATATCAAAAACCACAAATCTCATGAGATGTTTAACTTATAAATCATTTTTAACATCAACTGACCATAATGTATGCAATATTAAAAATTCTAAACACTTTTCACTTTTATAAATTCCACATGCAAGATAATCTTAAAACATGGTCAAATAGTACTTAAAGTCACATAATATTCAATTCACTTAGTCAAGAAATTCACGGACATGTTCACATTTAAATATAACTAATGTCATATCAAATAAACAAGATTTTAACATGCCTACAATTAATCACCTATATGTAGTAGAATATCTACCTATCAAAATTTAATCATGCTTGTAAATACCGTGCTTGACAAACAAAACCCTAAGTTACCATGTCACAATACAAGTCAATCACATATAGAAAACACCGTGCACAAGCAACATTTAAAACAAGTTTAACTCTACAACATACAAAACAAAACATACCAAAAGGTTTCATAAACCTAAGCTCTGATACCAACAAATGTAACTCCCTCGACCAGATCTAGACACCACACGAATCGAACGAGTTACATGGGGAATATCGAGGCTATTCCGGAGACTCGCCACGATAAACAACCCTAAATTTTATTTTTATTTTATCTTATCTAGATGCTTTAATTAGATCCTACATGTTGATGCAAGGACTGAGTTCAATTGCAGCTGAAATCGATAAGAAATGAGTCATAATTTAACCCAACAAGTTGTAAGGACCTAATTGTAATTTTCTATAAATTTCAGTACCAATTATGAAATTAAAGTTATCAACATTTAATTAAGTACATTACATGCTTGTACCTCAAATTTCAACTTAAAATAGTATTTACAAGTAATTTAATTGCATGCTCAATGTTTAGGAACTATTTCCAGCCTCCAAATGTTTCATGACATTCTCTATATGCATATTCACCTAAAAACACTTTAAGCACAAATTAAGGCATATTATCTAGATGCAATTCAACCTAGTTATCAACAATATATTCAACTCCTAAGAGTATGCTTCAACATCAACAACACTCAAATTCACACATATGGATATCAAGAATCAAGCTTCAATATAATTTTTATTATAACTAATGGAATATCAATAGACAATTCAACTCAAAGTCATAAAGCTAATATCAACATAGATAAACATCAAACATGTATAAGAATACGACTACTACAAGTCTCATCAATATAGCAATATTCTTAACATGGTAACCCATCCCCATTGCTCTCTCACTACTACTAATGTTATAAAGACATACTTGAGCTTTCACTTGGCGGTTACCTGGATCCTTGCTTCCATTTGCTGCTTCAACATTATTTACTCTGCATTGCAAGGTAAATGAGAGGGTAAGCATAAGCTTAGTGAGTGAATAAAATCAAGTGTAAAAACACCTTGCAATGCAGCCCAAATTAAACCAATTTTATCAATTTAAAATAACATGTCATGCTCTTTATAAAACAAAACAAACATGGCTAACAACGCCACTTTTAAAACTCAGTAAGTGTCATCAAATAATGGCTAACAATGTCATCATTAAAATTTAGTAAAAACCTTTTTAAAATCACATGCTTTAAAAGCTAAAACACAAGTCTTACATGCTACTCACATAGCAATGCGTAAATCACATGCATACTAATGCACAAAACCTCGCATGCATAATCCCATATGCAACAAGTAAAAACCATGACACTTACCTTTAAAAGTAAAAACATATATTGGTGCTAGAGATCCGATTTGTACTACTCCAAATCATTAGGATAAACGGGTAACTGCATGTAAATACTACTCCCAGAGCATGCGCATGTTGATACTACTCTCAACATGAATTATCTCACCTTGGTGTCCGGTGACAGTACTACTCTGATCAACCCGTATGTGACAGTACTACTCCCGTCACATACCATTAGAATAAAAGGCAAAATGCAATACACAAGGAATTTATACACGTACGACTTTTGAATGTTTATAGTGAACTCTAGACCGTATTGATCGATCAGCTTATCAAAAATCAATGCTCAAAACTTAATTCAAAATACAATTCAAATCACATGTATCCCACTTTTCACGCATCACTTGCAAAAATTGATAAAACCACTTTTTTCTTATTTTTCAAAACAAAACCGTGGGAACATTGAATGCATATAAAATCTCTCTAAAAATAGTTTCATGAGCATTTATATACATGCATAATCACATATGCACAACATAACAAGACCATGAAAAATAACGTTGTAAAAACAAGGCATAATATGGAAACCTTTAAGAAAGCAATACTTAAAACTTACTTCCGAGTATAAGGAGGTTTTTCGAACCTTCCTTACACCCCCAAACCTTTGAAAACACATTTAAAAACATGCCAAATCGGCAGCCCTCATAATCCATTCACCAATAACCGAAACTTGCTCGACAAGTCAACAATTCGATCCAAAACTTCTTCAAACGTAATCACCAACTTCTTATCCTGTTTCAACCATCAAAAACTAAGGATTTAGTGCTCCTAATCGCACAAAAAAAAAACAAGTCGAACCCCCACTCAACAGCCCTTAAAACCTATCAAAACCTTAATCGAAAACTTTCCGAAAACTACCAAACTTCTTCTAAACCTATAGTCCGGGATTATATATGTTTAAAACATGTTATAAACATTATAATAAATTCAAAATCATGAATTTAGGATTCCAAAACAACGGATCAAAATCCGTGAACGAAAATTGGGATTTTTAGTCGAAAAACCAATTTTTATGAAATTAAAGGATTAAAACAAAAACTCCAAGCCAATAACTTGGGAATTTCAGTAAAGAACTTTATTGTTCTAGAGGATTGATGAAATCTCACCTCCAAAACTGATCCAATCGCTTTCCGGGTTTTAAAACGAGAAAATAAGAAAATTTAAAAAAGAAAAGTTATTATAATTATTAGAAACGAATTTAATTGAAAAAGAATGAGTTTTTACCTTGAAAACTTGATGAACGGTTGCCTCCAAAGAGGAAAAAAGAAAATCAGAAAAATATGTGATGTTTAGGTTAATTAAAAAGGGTTTTAAGAGTTTAAAATTAGGTTTAATTAAGTTATTTAATTTAAAATAGGTTTTGGGTTTAATTAATTAAAATTTGGAAAGCCTAGACCAGCTAGGATTATAATTAGATCAAAGCCCCTTAAAGATTCAAAGTTTTAGCTTGTTTTATAAAATTGTTCTCAAAGTTTTCAATTTTTACAAAATGGTCACCAACTTCTAAATCCTAGGGATTTAAAGGTAAATTTTCAAAATTGATTTGACCAAAGTCAAATATATGTTAAATAATAATTTTATGATATTTTTCCTCAATTTATTTTAATTAAAAACTAATTTTTAAGTATTTAATCCTAAACTAGGCTAAACCAACAAAACCGGTCCACTAGACCTCTAAACTTCTAGGCCCAAATTTGGGGCGTTACATTTATAGCAAACATCGTGCATCACATACAATAATATAGTATTTTCAAATAATCATCGTGCATATACACATATATCAGCATACTAAGCAAACGTCGTGTAACACAATATATTACAATCAAACAGAAACATACCCCAAAGATTCATAAACCTAAGCTATGATACGAACAAATGTAACCCCCTCGACCTGCTCTAGACGCCACCCGACTCGAATGAGTTACACTGTGAATACCAACGCTAATCTGGAGACTCGCCCCGATAAACAACCCTATTTTTTTATCTTATCTAGATGCTTTAATTAGATCCTACATGTTCATGCAAAGAATGAGTTCAATTGCAGCGAAAATCGATAAGAAACGAGTCCTAATTTAACCCAACAAGTTATAAGGACCTAATTGTAATTTTCTATAAATTTATGGAACTATTATGAAATTAAAGTTATCAATATTTAATTAAGTTTATTACATGTTTGTATCTTAAATTTCAAGTTAAAATAATATCTACAAGTCATTTAATTGCATGCTCAAAGTTTAGGGACTATTTCCAGCCTCCAAATGTTTCATGACATTCTCTATATGCAAGTTCACCTAAAAACACTTTAAGCACAAATCAAGGCATATTATCTAGATGAAATTCAACCTAGTTAGCAACAATATATTCAACTCCTAAAAGTATGCTTCAAGTTCAACAATCTTATAACATAGGAAGAACCACCTCAATATACTCAACATGATTTCTAGATGCATTCCAACCTAAATAACAACATCATAGATTTGACTCATAAATAGTCATGCTTCATTATCAACAATACTCAAATTCATACATTGGGATATCAAGAATCAAACTCCAATATAACTTTTATTAGAACTAATGGAATATCAATAAACAATTCAAGTCAAAGTCGTAAAACTTATATCAACATAGATAAACATCAAACATGTATAAGTATACGACTACTACAAGTCTCATCAATATAACAAAATTCTTAACATGGTAACCCATCCCCATTGCTCTCTCACTACTACTAATGTTATAAAGACATACTTGAGCTTTCACTTGGCGGTTACCTTGATCCTTACTTCCCTTTGCTGCCTAAACATTATGTACTCTGCGTTGCAAGGTAAATAAGAGGGTAAGCATAAGCTTAGTGAGTGAATAAAAACAATTGTAAAAATACCTTGCAATGCAGCCCATATTAAACCAATTTCATCAATTTAAAATAACATGTCATGCTCTTTATAAAACAAAACAAACATGGCTAACAACGTCACTTTTTAAAACTCAGTAAGTGTCATCAAACCATGGCTAACAATGCCATCATTAAAACTTAGTAAAACCCTTTTTAAAATCACATGCTTTAAAAGCTAAAACACAAGTCTTACATGTTACTCACATAGCAATGCTTACACATGCATCTCAATGCACAAAGCTCAAGTCTTACATGCTAACAACATAGCAATGCTTAAATCACATGCATACCAATGCACAAAACCTCGCATGCATAATCCCATATGCAACAAGTAAAAACCATGACACTTACCTTTAATAAGTAAAAACATATATTGGTGCTAGTGATCCGATTTGTACTACTCCAAATCGTTAAGATAAACGGGCAACCGCATGTTAGTACTACTCCCAGAGTATGCGCATGTTGATACTACTCTCAACATGAATTATCTCACCTTGGTGTCCGGTGACAGTACTACTCCGATCAACCCGTATGTGACAGTACTACTCCCGTCAGATAGCATTAGAATAAAAGGCAAATGCAACACCCAAGGAATTTAGACACGTACGACTTTTGAATATTTATAGTGCACTCTAGATCCTATTGATCGATCAAATTATCCCATAAGGTTCATCACTTAACTAGCCAATATATTACCAAAAATCAATGCTCAAAACTTAATTCAAAACCAGAATTCAAATCACATGTATCCTACTTTTCACGCATCACTTGCAAAACCCGATAAACCACTTTTATCTTATTTTTCAAAACAAAACCGTGGGAACATCGAATGCTTATAAAATCTTTTTAAAAATAGTTTCATGAGCATTTATATACATGTATAATCACATATGCACAACACAACAAGAGCATGACAAATAACATAATAAAAACACGGCGTAATATGGGACTTTTTAAGAAAGCAAAACGTTTAACTTACTTCGGAGTATAGGGAGGTTTCTCACACCTTCCCTACACCCCCAAACCTTTGAAAAACACATTTAAAATCATGCCAAATTGGCAGCCCTCATAATCCACTCACCGATTTAAAAAAACTTGCTCGACAAGTCACCCGAAAACGTGATTTGACTTTTCGATCTCCCTCAAACTTGTTCCTCTAACCCTTGACCTAATTCAAATATCAAAACCAGTGGGTTTAGTGCATTAAAACACACTCAAACATCTCTCAATTCGGACCAATACATGGCAGCCCCTAAAAAGACCATAAAACTTAACCAAAACTCACCGAAAACCTCTCCAAACACCCCCTAAACCTTATGTCCGGGATTAGATACTTAAAAGTCATCCTAATTACATCTAAACACTTCAAGAATCATGTATTTAGGCATCAAAAACAGCCATGGAAAACCCTTGAACGAAAATCAAGAAAATAATGGAATTTTTATCAAGAAAACTGATTTTATTGTTTCAAGACTTTAAAGATTGTTTCAATCAACCAAGAAATTAGGAATTTCATTAAAGAACTTTATGTTTCAGAGGTTTGAATGATTTCCAAAATTGATCCAACCACTTCCAAGGTTTAAAAACAAGAAAAACCGAAGAAAAACAAAGAGATTTTGAAGAAGAAAAATATAGGAAAATAAACCAACGAAATTTTATTAAAAAGAATGGATATTTACATTGAAAATATGATGAAGAATATGTCTTGGAAAGGAAGAAACCGAGATCTTGGAGAAGGGTTTAAAGCTTGATGGGAAAATAGAGTTTTTCGAGTAAAATGAAAGAAGAAAATTATAAAGAATTAACCAAACTAATTTTTATTGAAAAGATTGATGTTTACCTTTGAAAATATGATGTAATGGCTGCCAAGAAGTTGAAAAGTCGGAATTTTAAAAATAGGTTTAGGTTTATGACATAAAACTAGGTTTTTAGGATTAATATTAAGTTATTTGGGCTATTAATTAAAATTATGGGTTATGAGTTATTAAAATAGAACCTTGGAAGGCTGAGATCAGCTAAGATTAGGATTGGATCAAAGACCCTTAAAGATTCAAAGTTTTGGCTTAATTTATGAAATTGTCCTCAAGTTTTCAATTTTTACAAAGTAGTCACTAATTTCAAAATCGTAGGGATTCAAGGGTTAATTTTCAAAATTGATTTGAAATAAGTCAAATATATACTAAATAATGATTTTAAGATATTTTTCCATAATTTATTTTGATTAAAAATCAAGTTTTAAGTATTTAATCCCGAACTAGGCTAAACTGACGAAACCGATTCACTAAACTTCTAGGTCCAATTTTGGGGCGTTACAAATCAGTTATTCATCGAGTACCTTTAAGCCTAACAATTGGTATCAGAGCCTTGTCTCCATCGATTCAGACTAACATCCGGGAGCAAAGATCTATCGCTCGAAGTCTACCATTTAAGAAAATGGCTTGCTTTGAAGAAGGTCGCTCTATCACGTGTCCTCCGCTCTTCGAAGGGGAAAGATACTTCTAATGGAGAAATATCATAAAGCTATTCATTAAATCCCATGATTTTGAGGTTTGGGACATTGTTGAAAATGGCTACATCAAAGCTCCTAAAAAGAAGAAGCAATAGAGTATCAATGACGCGAAAGCAAAGCTAAACGCCAAGGCGATTGTCACGTCCGTAGAGTTTCACTACTCGGGGCGTGCGGCCTTAGACGCGTTTTTCTCAGTAAACCGCCTAAGTAAGCCTAAACCGTTCAAAGCCTGAATGCTAAGAACCTTGCGGAAACCAAAGAACAATTGAAAGGAAGAGAAATGGCAAAGGCTAGAGAGTGTTTGAGTGAATACTCTTGTATTTCTCAATGAAGAAGTGAGTGACAAATGAGGTGGGCAAGGCCTCTATTTATACTTGAAGCCCTGTACATCCAACGGTTGTAAATGATTTACATCAAGGGTCCAGATTCAATCCTATCCTATCCAAAAGTACAATTCCTAGAATATTCCTATTTGAGTAAGGAAAGTATTTCCCATGTTCACATGGTGTGTTCACATGGGTGGATGGATAAGCCTTCTTTACCAAGTGTTGGGCCATTCCAGATTTGGGCTCCAATGGGTGGTTGGGTTGGTGCTGAGATGCCCAGAATGCTTTGGAGTGCTTTTGTGGCAACCTGATTGGTGCTTGTCTCGGGCCCTTTGGTGCGGTCCGTGACATTCTCCCCCACTAGATCTAGTGACGCCCTCGTCACTCGACTAGAATGGTACTGCTCCACTTGGTTCTTGAATTGCCACAGTGCCTCGGCATGTTCCCAACTACCTTCAGTGTCGGGAAGTCCTTTCCAAAGAACAAAGTACTCGTGCCTCGGTCTATGGCCTGGTCTACGAATGACCCTCTCTGCTTGGATTTCTCGTACCTCATTGTCATAGGAGACCTTCACTCCGACTGGCGCTCGGTGTGACTTGCCTCGATCCGGATCTAGCTCATCTTGATAGTAAGGTTTTAGTAAACTTACGTGGAACACGGGATGAGCTCGAATGGTTGGAGGCAACTCGATCCTGTAGGCCATGGTGCCTACTCGTTTCACAACTTTGAAAGGACCTTCGTATCTTCGCACAAGCCCTTTGTGTACGGTTGGATTGCGCAAGATCCCGGTCAATTTGGCAAGGACTAAATCACCAACCTGGAAATTCACGTCCCTCCGCTTTGTATCCGCCCACTTCTTGGTCCGTTTCCCCGCCTTGTGTAAACAAGCTCGGGCTAAGTCGTGATGTTCTTGCCACTCCTTGGCAAACTTGTGTGCTGCTGGATTAGGCCCCTGATACTTGGAAACAATCGTGCTGGGTGTAACCGGTTGTTGTCCATTCACGATCTCAAAAGGAGTTTGGTTTGTCGCCTCACTCCGTTGCAAGTTGTAAGAAAACTGGGCCACATCTAACAGCTTCGGCCAGTCGTGTTGGGTGGCACTTACATAGTGCCTCAAATAGATCTCCAGTAAAGCATTCACTCGCTCGGTTTGCCCGTCGGTCTGTGGGTGGACGCTTGTAGAAAAGTTCAAACTTGATCCCAAAAGCTTGAACAACTCCGTCCAAAACCTCCCTGTGAACCGTGTGTCCCGGTCACTAATGATCGTCTTTGGCACTCCAAAGTACTTCACCACGTGTTTTAGGAAAAGATGAGCCGCTTCATCGGCTGGACACACCTTGGATGCTGGAATAAAGACAGCATACTTTGAAAATCTGTCAACAACTACCATGATGTTTGACAGTCCATTAACATTGGGCAAACCGACAATAAAATCCATGGAAACACTCTCCCATGGTCTCTCGGGAATGGGCAAAGGTTGCAACAATCCCGCAGGCTTCTTCATCTCGATTTTGTCCTGTTGGCATACAAGACAAGTCCGCACATAGGCTTCAACATCTTCGCCCATGCGTGGCCAGTAGTAGTGCTCGCCGATAAGTGCCATCGTCCGGGTCATTCCTGGATGGCCAGCCCACTTGGAGTCATGACACTCCTTCATGATCTCCTTGCGTAAGTCCCCAAAATGTGGCACATAGAGACGGTGTCCTCGGGCATAAAGCAAATCTTCCTCGAGCCAAAATCTTCTAGTTTTTCCCTCGTTAACATAACTGATCAGCATTTTGGCTGTTGGATCATGGGACAGCCCCTCCTTGATGCGCTCAAGCAATTGTCCCTTCGGTAGGCTCACGGTCTCAATGTTGTACCTCCGGCTTAATGCATCAGCAACTGTGTTTATTTTCCCGGGCTTGTACTCCAATGAGAAGTCAAATTCTGCAAGAAATTCTTGCCATCGGGCCTGTTTTGGAGACAACTTGTTTTGAGTTTGAAAGTAACTATTTGCCACATTATCTGTATAAACCACAAACTTTGACCCAAGTATGTGGTGTCGCCATGTACGCAAACAATGCACTACTGCTGTCATTTCTTTCTCATGGACCGTGTACCTCTGCTCGGTCTCATTGAGTTTCCGGCTTTCATATGCAACCGGATGTCCTTCTTGCATGAGGACTCCACCAATGGCTACATCGGACGCATCGGTGTAGATCTCGAAAGGCTTGGTGTGGTCTGGCAACACCAATACTGGCTCACTTGCCATGGCCTTCTTAAGTCCTTCAAAGGCTTCTTGACACTTAGTACTCCAATCCCACGCCTTATCCTTCTTCAGTAACTCGGTCAAGGGTGCGGCAATTTTGGAATAGCCTTTGACAAATTTACGGTAGAAGTTGGCTAGCCCCAAGAAGGATCTCAACTCCGTCACCTTGGTTGGCGGCTCCCAATCTTCAATAACCCGTATCTTAGCCCCATCCATCTTGATCTTGCCACCTCCGACTATGTGGCCTAGGAAAGGGACCTCCATTTGGGCAAACGAGCACTTTTCCTCCTTGACATAGAGCTCGTTCTCTCGCAAGACCTTAAACACTTGTCTTAAGTGTTCCACATGCTCCCCAAGGCTCTTGCTATAGATGACAATGTCATCCAGGTAAACTACAACGAACCGATCCAGGAAGGGTTGTAGTACCTTGTTCATCAAAGTGCAGAAGGTGGCGGGAGCGTTCGTAAGGCCGAATGGCATCACTAAGAATTCATATGAGCCATAGCGTGTTACACAAGCTGTCTTTGGCTCATCTCCTTCTGCAATCCTTACTTGCCAATATCCGGACCGCAAGTCTAACTTGGTGAACCACTTTGCACCACCAAGTTGGTCGAACAAGTCTGCTATCAGTGGGATCGGGTACTTGTTCTTCACAGTGAGCTTGTTTAAAGCCCTGTAGTCGATGCACATTCGAAGACTCCCATCATGTTTCTTCTGAAATAACACCAGCGCTCCATATGGTGCCTTAGACGGTCGGATATAGCCTGCGTCGAGGAGTTCCTTCAATTGTCTGCGCAACTCCTCTAACTCGGGCGGAGCCATTCGATAAGGGGCTCGGGCAGGTGGCTCCGCATTTGGCACAAGATCAATCTTGTGGTCGACCTCCCTCTTTGGTGGGAGAGTTTTAGGCAGCTCGGTAGGCATCACATCCCGGAATTCTGCCAACACTTGTTTCACCTCAGCTGGAACTCCTTCGGCCGTGATTGGTTCATCATGGACTAATGTCGCTAGATAAGTTGGTCGCACCTTGTGTACTCCTTTGCTGAATTGGATTGCTGACAACATCTTGGCCCCAATTCCAGCTTCTCGATTCACCGGAACAAGGCATGGATGGCTTGGGTCAAGAATTAGCAAAGAATTTGCAAATGGTACCGGGAACGCTTTGATTCGGTCAAGGAAACTGAGCCCAATCACAAAATCAAAGTCATCGAGGGGGATTACTTTGATCGTCTCCTTACCGATCCAACCACCAATCTCAAGCTTCACTCCTTTTGCTACCCCTGCAATCGGAGTCTGTTCGGAATTCACAGTCTTGATGAATCCACTTGCCTTTTCCACATGAAGGCCAAGTTTCTTGGCAATTTGTTCGGACACGAACAACTCTGAGGCACCAGTATCTATGAGTGCACTCAACTTTTGGCCAGCAATGGAAACATCTACATACATAAGTCCCTTCTCCTTGGAATCTTTCTTGAATTCCATGGAACTGATGATGGAGTTGAGCTTGACAACCTCTTCTCCTTCTCCAGTCTTCTCTTGGATGGCAGCAACCTTCTCATTTCGTGGTTGTGGGCAATTTCTGGCTAAATGCTTACCACCACAGTTGTAGCACTTAAACTCACCCCTTTCATTTTGGTTCCGAAATTGTTTATCTCCGGCTTTGTTCTGTGGCTTTCCGGAACCATTCTTGGTGGACTTATCTTTGTCTCCCCCATTGTTGCCCTTATGCTTTGGCTTGGAAGAATCCTTCTTTTCGAATTCTGCAATGGATTCTGCAGCGGCCATCGCTTCCGAAAGATCTTGCACACCCATCCTCTTCAGCTCCATTCTTGCCCATCGTTGAAGGCCAGATTTGAAGAGATACAGTCCCTCTGATTTACTCAAGTCTTTGATCAGCAACTTGAGCTCCGAAAATCTCTTGACATACTCCCGAATTGAGCCTTCATGCTTCAATTGGTAAAGTCTGTCTCGAGCCTCCTCATCAGCATTCTTGGGATAGAAATGCTTCTTGAGTTCCGACTGGAAGTCTTTCCATGTCTTGACTGGAATGTCTCCATCACTTGACTCAGCACATTTGGTTCGCCACCATAGCAAGGCGGCATCAACCAAATAGATTGAAGCCGTATTAACTTTAGTAGCTTCATCCTCGATGCTCATCAAACGAAAGTACTGCTCCAACCCCCAAATGAAGTTGTCCACTTCTTGAGCAGTTCTCGCCCCCTTATACTCCTTGGGTTTCGGCATCGATCCTGGGCTTCGGCGTAGTTGCTTCAGCCATCATGCCACCCAGCATGGCATTCTTATAGAGGAGCAGCTCGGTACTGAGCTTCTTGATCTCCCCCATCAATTCCTTCCTCAATGCATCCATTGCATCCTGAAGGATCTTCTCTTTCTCAGTCAGTTTTCCATCGACAACGGACTGAACTTGTTCCGAGATTTTGTCCTTTTGGGACTCCATCTTCTCAAGGCGCACTTCGGCCTCGTCTTGGGTCTCCTGGAACTTGCCCAACGCATCCTCCAGTCTCGCGACCCTCTTGTCCAAGGTAGCAATGATATCCCTGGAACTTTCCCGCTTCTTCCCCGCAGCTCCTGCACGAGTCTCTCGGTCAGTTGCTGGGACCTCGCTAACACTTTGTGGAGCCATTTCGATCGAACAAACTCGCTCTGATACCACTTGTCACGTCCGTAGAGTTTCACTACTCGGGGCGTGCGGCCTTAGACGCGTTTTTCTCAGTAAACCGCCTAAGTAAGCCTAAACCGTTCAAAGCCTGAATGCTAAGAACCTTGCGGAAACCAAAGAACAATTGAAAGGAAGAGAAATGGCAAAGGCTAGAGAGTGTTTGAGTGAATACTCTTGTATTTCTCAATGAAGAAGTGAGTGACAAATGAGGTGGGCAAGGCCTCTATTTATACTTGAAGCCCTGTACATCCAACGGTTGTAAATGATTTACATCAAGGGTCCAGATTCAATCCTATCCTATCCAAAAGTACAATTCCTAGAATATTCCTATTTGAGTAAGGAAAGTATTTCCCATGTTCACATGGTGTGTTCACATGGGTGGATGGATAAGCCTTCTTTACCAAGTGTTGGGCCATTCCAGATTTGGGCTCCAATGGGTGGTTGGGTTGGTGCTGAGATGCCCAGAATGCTTTGGAGTGCTTTTGTGGCAACCTGATTGGTGCTTGTCTCGGGCCCTTTGGTGCGGTCCGTGACACGATGCACATCCTTCTTTGTGGCCTAAATAAAGACATCTCAAAGAAAGTTTCCACATGCAAGAGTGCCAAAGAAATATGGGAGAAGCTTGAGAGACTCTACAGCAAAGAAGAGAAGAAAGATGGTGTTCCATCAAGTGCAAATCTCCTCCAATTACCCAAGGTAGATGGTGTTTTGGCTCTCGATGAGCCTGAGGTATCTTCTAACTCTAATAAATCTAATTCATATTCTTGTGATGAGTTACAAGATGCATTTGATGAATTATTTTTGTAATTTGAGACCACGAATTCCAAATTTAAGACAATAATTTCTAAACTTGAACTTGAAAATGATTTTCTTTTTAAATTAAAATTGGAATTTGAAAACCAAATTAATACTTTGAAAAATGATTTAGAGTTTTCAAATTTGAATAATAAATCTTTAGAAAATGAAAATCTTGATTTAAAAATTAAGTTTGAAAGCTTAATAAAAGTAAAAGAACTCATTTTAAATAATTCATCTTGTCCCATAATGGTAAAATGCTCACATTGTCATTATCATGGTCATTCTTTGCATACTTGTCCTGTAAAGAAGACAAAATCTTATAGGATTAGAAAAGTATGGGTTCCTAAGGGAACTAGAGACATTGAAATTAATGTAAATGTATCCAAAGCAATTTGGATACCAAAGTTCAAATAAATGTCTCTTGTAGGTGTGTTGGAGCAATGAAAAAATGCAAAGACATGAAAATGCTTTAGTCACACAAGTGAAGAAGATGGGTAACCTCTAAACTTAATATCTTTGATTATATGTTATTCGGTTGCCTATTTTGTTGATAAATGTGCATGTATCATTACTTAACTATTTTTTTAAATGCATGACATTTTATGATGCTTTATGCATAAGAGTCACATTGTATCATTCTTGTGTTTGCATAAAGAATTAAAGTCTTGGATAAATTGAATTTTCATGTGTTCTTAAATTGATTTAATTTTATCTAACATTGAAATTCAATATCTTTTAAGTGTCAAGCTTTTGAGCCTATTTTTTGGGAATGCTTTGAGTAAGGGGAAGCTATTTTAAACAAAACTTATTTTAAAAATTCTCTTTTGTTATGAGATTTGAAATTTTCAAACTTTGTTTGAACCATTTTTGATATAACAAAAAAGGGGGAGAATGTTTTAAAAAATTGGTTTTTCAAATGAATAAGGGGGAGCATTAATTCGTTCAAATCTTTAATTCTATTATTCAAATTTTGTTTTGCAAAGGAGGAGCAATCTGAAAAACAATTTTTCAAGTTAGTTTTATTATATCAAAAAGGGGAAGATTGTTGAGATACTGATTTTGATATAATAATTGAAAAATGTTTTGGATTAATTTGAAAAGATTTCAAAAATAATTCTTATGTTCAAACAACTTGAAAATAAATTTGAAAAGTTTTTGAGAGATTTTAGAAATGTTTGAGACGTTTTTAAAATAATCAAAATTGTGTTTTTAAATGAAAGTTTCGAAACCTCCCTTAAGGTTTCGAAACCTCTCAAGCATAATGGCATTTTTCTTGGAACCTTAGCAAAGGTTTCAAAACCACCGGTAAAGATTTTGAAACCTTGGTCCTGTAAAGACTATATTTTTGCTAGGTTTCGAAACATCTGTGCAGGTGAAAAATTAATGCTCAACTTTATGACTTTACAACGGCTCCAAAAACATCCTCAACGATCATAAACGGCTAGAATATGATTCCACACTGTAAAAACAAGCTTGGTACACTTGAAGATGGTTAGAGTCAACATCCAAAAAATATGGTCAAGAGAAATTGAGTTTAAATCTCCGTTTTCCTTTTCTCTTGTACATAGTCTTAAGAGAATGATTTTATTGTAAATCTTGTATTCTCTTGTGAGCTTAATTTTTTAAACACCCACCTTTGTGAGGTACTTAGTTTACCAAACAAATCCCTTTGTAAAATGAGTGGTTCTAGTTTAGCCTTAGACAAAAACTAGAGTTGGTTCTATCTTTGCCAAGTCCAAAAGATAGGGTTGTGACGGTTATCCCTTGAACCGGTAAAAATATGTCAATTCATAGTGAATTGGTTGAAATCCTTAGTGGTGTACTAAGGTAGTGGATGTAGGTGTGGCCGAACCACTCTAAAATCATTGTGTTCTTTGTCTCAATCTTTCAATTTTAGCAAATTCAACCAAGAACCAAAAACAACCCTCATGACAGTTTTCGGTGATCGATTCCAGCTTGCGCATCAAGTCTTTCAAATACGTAATACTAAATTTAAATATTAATCCCTAAATTAATTTTTATGTCTAATTCTATTTTCTAAGACTAATTATATTTACCAATATTTTAAATTCATCAAATTAAAGATATATTTAATTATATGTCATGTAAATATTAAGTCTTGTTAATATTAGTTCAGGTCAATTACAGGTCGGGTTCAAAACTAGTCGGGTCATTTATCAGGTCGGGTTCAAAACTAGTCAGGTCATTTATCAGGTCGGGTTCAAAACATGTCGGGTTCAAAACAGGTCTTGGGTCGATTCAGTCGGGTAATATCGTTCATCTGCTAGGTTAGACTCGGGTTCGGGTTTGTTTCATTCGGATACAGGTCGGTTTTCGATTCTACAATAACATGTTGAAATCGGGTTCGAGTCATTCTCGGTCGGATGTTGTTCGGGTTTGGTTACTACAGTAACATGTCCAACTCGGGTTCAGGTCAACAACAGTCGAATATAGATCGGGTTCAAGTCATTATATCCCCGAGTCAAACCAAGTTCTAACTCGAACAAGTTTCAGTCGGGTTTTCAAGTCGGATCAGCTTTTTACATCCTAGTATTCACTTAACTGAGTCAATTCATATCAAGAGAGGATGAGCAAAACTCTAATCGACTCGAAAAAATTGAATAATTCTATTTTATTCTAGGAAAAAAATATTTGACTTGTTTTGACTCGATTCAAAATTTCATAAACTAGACTCGGCTCGAAAAAATCGAATAATTTGATTTGACTCGAGGCAAAAGTACTCAACTCGTTTTGAATCAATTCGAAATTTTAAAAACTCAACTCGAAAAATTTTCAAAAAAGAAATTGAATTTTAAAATAAAAATTCGAATAATTCAAAAATTTTAGTAATTAGAGGATTTGTTTTTAAGTTTGAGACGAGTTCCTCAATTTTTTATGATATATACATGCTGATATATAAAAATATGAAGAAATATTACCTCATATAAAAAATACAAAGAAATATATATATATGCATATCTTATATGATTCATAAAAGTAGTTTAAATTAATCTAAATCGTATTATAACATAAATAATTATAATTAAATTTTTATAAGAACTTAAAAACTCGACTCAAAAATTTTTTAAATGAAAGTTCGAATGATAAAATTAGACTCATCAACTCGAAAAATACAAATTTTTTAATTCGACTCGATCGAATACTCATCCCTAATGAATAGCGTAATAATTTTAGCATTTCCCCCAGTTGTACGAAGTCCATTGCTAGCCAAATGGTTTTTATGAGTTCAAATGAAGTATAGGGTCTGATAAGCTTTGCTGTGACCACTGCTCTTGAGTCATACTTTCACCTCACAAGCACATAAATCTAGCACATGTACACTCGTATTGGGTAGATTTAGGGACATAAAAAGCTACCCGACTTGAAAACTCGATTGAGATCTGTTTGAGTCAGAACCTGGTTTAATTTGGGGATATAATGACCCAAACCGATCTGTATTTGATTGTTGTTAACCCGAACCCGAGTTGGACCTGTTATTGTAGTAACCGAACCCAAACTATATCCGACCGAGAATGACCCGAACCCGATTTCAACCTATTACTGTGGACCCAAAAATCGACCTGCATCCGATGAAACAAACTCAAACCTAAGTCTGACCTGACAGATAACCTATATTATCCGACTGAATCGATCCGAAACTTGATTTTACCCGACCTGATAAATGACCCAACTTATTTTGAACTCGAACTGTTAGTGACCTGAACTAATATTAACAAGACTTAATATTTATATGGCATATAATTAAGTAATTTGATGAATTTAAAATATTGATAAATAGAATTAATCTTAAAGAAATAGAATTAGACATGAGAATTAATTTAGTGATTAATATTTAAATTTAGTATTATATATTTAATTAAATTAATTTATTTATTATTTTATTTAGTTTTAATGTATTTAATTATAATTATAATTTTAAATTAATATTTTATTAAAATTATAAATTTAAATTAATATTTAATTATGTTAAATTAACTTATTGAACTTAGGATTAATTAAGCTAAATTAAAATATAAAAACATAAATTACAAACATAATTAAAAAAATTAAAATCAAATATAATTTTTTATTAAATTAATATAAATTATGACTCAATTAAATTAAACCAAAACAATTAATAAAAATAGAAAAAGACAATTGATAAAAAAAAAAGAGTGAAAAATAAAATTTTAGAGGGAAATAAGCACTATTTTTTAAGTTTGGATTAATTTACATTTAGTGTAAAAATTTTGGAGGGATATAAGCTATCCAAAATTTTAGAGGAAATTAACAATAAATTTTTATTATTATATAAAGAAAAAGGGAAAAAACAAAATTTTGACGGGAATTAATATATATAGTAAATTTTGGAGGATTATTATTACAACATATAATCAAATAATAAAATTTAATTAAATATAATCAATTAAAAATATAAAAAATGAGATTAAAGTTAGATATCCATTTGACACTACTTTAAGTCGTCTAAAAAAATCCTCATATTTTTATATAGGTCGCGCCTAAAAAATTGAATCATACGCTGCTTTACACCTTATTTTATAATTATTTTAATTTGGTTATGATCACTCAAAAATTAAGTTTTAAATTTTATTTTTTTATTCGATTTAATTCTCATTTAATTAAAATCATATTTTATATTTTAAAATTGTTTTAATTTGATCATAGAAAATTAGTTTAGTGATTGAAGAATTGATCTTAGAGAACTAGTTTAGTGATTTGGGCTTAGGGGATTAGTGTTAGGCATAAAGAATTAATAATATACATACATTAATTAAATACATATACATACATTACTTTATAAATAAATTAAATACAGATATTAATATACATGTAAGTATATATTATATATATTAAAGTATATTATATATATATATATTATAAATTACATTAATACATAAAGTATATTATATATAAGTATATTATATATATATATTAAACTATATTATATACATAATATATATTAATGTATATTATATACATATATTAATATATACATCTAAGTATATATGCATATATATATAAGTATACATATACATACATACATACATATATACATACATACATACATAGTATTGTATATTTTATATTTCCATATATAATATCATAAAATATATAATATAAATTCTATATATATAATATTCTATATATAGTATAAATTTCATATATAAAATACATTCTATATTTAATATAAATTTCATATATAGAATACATTTCATATATAATATAAATTTCATATTTAAATTTTTAAAATATATTAAACTATATTGTATAGGTATAAATTATAATGTATTAAAGTACATTCAAATTAAATTTTTTACTGAATTTAACTATTATTAATTTATATTTTTTTAATTTAGTCCTTACAACTTTTTTTTATTTTAAATTGACTATTATTTTTTTCTAATTTAGTTTAGTATTTTTAATAAGATGATATTTTATTTTATTAATGTTTATCTGTTTTAATTTAAAACTTTGTTCTTTCTAGTCCAATGTTTATTCCTTATTAATTTTTAGTTTTTTAATTTATCCAAATTTTTAAGATATGAATCATTTGATGATATTTTTGTTTAGTCTAGTGCGTAATATTTATTTTTAATGAGATTCATGCTAGTTAAAGACGTTAGATATTAAATAATTAATTTGAAATGAATGATCAACCATTCAATCAAAGTCTATCGGTTATTTACTTAATTACTTATTTGTACAAAACTCAAACTTAATAATTTTAATTAATATGAATTTAAAACCCAAATTAATTCGACTTGAAATAAAACCGATTTGAAATGAACCCGACCAAAAATGAACCTGAGATGCAACCGAACTGAAATGAACCCGAACTGAAATCTACCCGACCTGAAATGAACATGTCAATTATTTGATTTGGACCCGAACCGTTTGAACTCGACCTAAAATGAACCCGACCTGAAATAGACCCGACTTGAAATGGACCCGTACCTGACTCGAATCGAGTCAAAACATCAAATCAACCTAAAATGATTTGTATCCGATTTTACACATAAAACCCATCCGAGTAATTTTTTTTAAATCCTTACTTATCTTAGACCAACTTTCTAACCATTAGGAAACTTTGCTACCTTCTTTATTTAGAAAAAAAAAAGTTCATAGTAGCTAGTAGGGTATGAAAACACAGTACATCTTTATTTAATAAAAGATCTTCTAAAATTTTGTTAATAATCTACTTTTAAATAAAAGATATAAAAATTATTATATAAAAACTAATTGCAAGACAAAAAAATATATTTCTTTAGATACCTAATGCTATAGATTTTTTTCTTCTTATTTGGTCATTGATAATATTAATTTTAGTATTAGTTGTGGCTGTCAATATTTATTATTTATTTTGTTTTATTATATCATATTTTTTATGTTGATTTTTGTGAGTTTATTTGATTTTTAATAGGAATTTATATCCTTACAATACTTTTTTTTTCTGCCTTTCTAATATATTTTACCTTACTTTTCTAATATGTTTTCTCTATTGTTTAGTACGATTGTAGTATACTTTAGCAATCGTTTGATATACGTACAAGGATCCTCTTGATTTTTTTTTATTTGGATTTTTGGATGATCATAAAAAGTTTAATCATATTTGATAGTTGTTTGTCAATGAAATCAAACCTATATAACTTAACAATATGTATAGTAGTTGGTTTTGCTCACCACTCCTTTTCGTCTCGTAAATATCTCATTTGAATATGTAGCGACCAAAATATTAAGAGGTTTCAGTTTTAATAGAATAAAGGTCGCTAATTTGACAAAGACGAAAAATTAGAAACTAGGTTTTGGAAATGATTTAAAAATTAAGGAATTTAATTTAGAAAAGAAGAATTCAAAAATTAGAAGGATTTTAATTTAAAAGGGGAATTTATTAAAATTGGGAGAATTGAGAAATTAAGAATTTATCTCAAAAAAGGAAAATTAGGGTTTGAAAACGACCTAAAATAAAAGAAGTTGAAATTTTGGGGAAAGGTTTTAGGAAAATAATTTAGAAAACGTTTGGAGTCGCCACCGGTCACTTTTGGTAGACCGGACACCGTAGAAACTAGAGATTCAAAATAAAACGGGTTCGAGAGTCGGTTACGGTTAAAAATGAGATTAGTGTTTAAAATCGCCCAAAATTGGCACCTTTATCAAATTACCGCTTAATTAATTTTGGATTTTTTGGATTAAAGTAACATTTAAATTAAGATTTGTTTAAATATTTAGATTCAAGTTTTATTTTTACCGTGTTTTTATCCGAAGGTAAACACATCCACCGCCACCACTACGCTTGGTGTCGGGCCCGTTACGACCGGATAAAGATGTATTTAATTAGGCTCATTATTAAGGATGTGTCACATAAGTAAATATATATATATATACAATAATTACCAAAATAAATATACACATGAATAATAAATAAATAAATAGATAAAATAATGCATGATATATGTGATAAAATGTCACAAAGAAGTATACACAAATAAATAATGCAACATAAATAATAAATATAAACATAAATAATAAAGTAAAATGCTTAAATAAAAAACATGACAAAATATAATAGAAATGCAATAAAAAGGATAAGCATATAAAAACAAAATTATAAAATAAATTAAAATAACAAATTTTAATCCTGGAAAGGACCAAATTAAAAGGTTTTTAAAAGTCCAGAAGACCTCAAAGGTGATTTCAAGAAGGGGAGGGTTTGAAAAGTTTAAACAAAAACAAGGGAGGACCCAAATATAATAAAACCATTATCAAAGAGAGATTATAACTCAGATTAGGACTAAATCGTAAAGATTTAAAAAAGACAAGGGACTACAGTGGTCATTTGTGTGACACAGAAGGGTTTATGTTGCAAAAAGACCATTTTTAAAATATAGGGGAAGTATAAAATACAACTTAAAATTAAAGAAACCCCCTCTCCTCATTTCTCTTCGGACCAAAGAGATTAAAGCCCAAAACCTCTGATTTGTTCATCCTAAACCCAGAAAAAAAGTAAGAACACATGAATGTTCTTAACGTTCTCTAGAAACCACCGCGAGCGGTGGCCGGCGAGTTTGAAAATCCTTCAAAATTTTCTCTTTTCGAAAACAAAACCCACAAACAAACTTTCCTTCTTCGATTTTAAAAACAAAAGCTCCCCTTTTTGAGTAAAAAAAATGAATCGAAATTCCCCCTTTTTGTTCGATTCGAAGGAAGAAGAAAGAACAAAGTCTCCCTCCTTTTTTCGGCTCACCAAATCGGCATAGTAGCCAAGGCTTATTGCCAAAGGAGATGATGAGAGACAATGGTTTGAGACCAAACGAAGGTAAAAAAACGAAACCTTTCTTTGCTTTTCGTGTACCAACGGAAAAAAATGGAGAGGATTTACCTCTAAAATGCGTTTTTCTATTGATTCGAAAGGTGGGGGAGAGCCCTTACAAACGTTGTTTCGGTTTTCTTTTATAACCGATCGAAAATAAATGAAAAATTACAAGGAAAAATGAAGCCTAAAATCCCTATTGGTTTGCTGCTTAATTTTGGATATATTTGTTGTCGATTTTGCCTCTGAAAAATTATCGGTTTGGTGGTTAACATTCTCTGCAATAATCGGTTTTTTAGCCTCTGAAATTTTTGTTTTGGCTCTGCTGTAGTACGTTTCTGAAACGGTTATTGTTGTTGTTTTGGATGCATGTGCGAGTGGTCGAAGAAGAGGGGACCACCGGTGAGAAGAACGGCTGACGATCGATGACGGAAGACGAACGGTTCGATCGGGAGCTAAGGAGTCGGGCGCGTGAACTGCACGCTCGCGTGGAGCAGCGCAAGGGTCGCACGTGGGGAGCGTGGCTATTCCAGAGTCTTCTCCTGCTTCGATCGTGGTCGTTGGATCATGGATTGATCCAACGGCTGTCCCTTGACTACGCAGAAGAGGGAAACATGTTAGGGTTAGATCATTAGGGTTTCTTTAGGTTAGGCCAGTTCGAGCTTGATGGTGGGCTTAGTTAATTAATTAAATTAAATTCGGGCCTTGTAATAATATTTATGAGTGTATTTAATATTTTTATTCCCGAGCCTGTTTATTTATTTGGATTTAAATGTGTATTTGGACTGTAATTAATAAATGGGCTCTTATTTTATTTAGGTTATTATTTAATATTCTGATTTATAAATATAATAATAATAATAATAACAATAATAATAAATAATAATAATAATTAACAAAGAAACTGAATAATAACTAATAATTTAATAAGTAATAATATATATATATAAGATAAAAAGCAAACGTTAGGAAATGAAAACATAGTAAAATATATATATATATATATATTATTTGTATAAATATGATATATACTTAAATAAGTGATGATTTTTTTTTTGAATTTTTTAAAGAAAATAATAACATATATTTTGTATATATTTACAAAGTCACAAAAAGAAGAAAATAACATATATAATATTTTTTGATTTTCAGTTTAAAAATAACAAGTCCAACATTGAAAATAAAACAAAATTAAAATCGGGTTTTTAACCCCGGATAAAATTAGTGATTACAGAATAAAAATAACGAAATTCATGAAGATATCTTGATTCTTTAACGATATGCATTAATTTCAAAGAAATGATTTCTTTCCTGTGCATCTTTAGGTTACATTTTTTTTTTGTATGTTTATGTTTTTTCTGTAGATGTAATTCTTATTTTTGTATGTTGTATTTATGATATTTTTTATTAATTTTTAATAAAATTCAATTTTTATTGCTAAAAGAAACTACCTAAGATCATAAAAACAATAAAAAAATAGCAATCCTTTGTTTTTTTTTAATATAACTAATCATTTGTTATTTTCGTGTCTGTGTCTACCATGTCTAATGTAATATAATAACTTTAGGTTATAATGAAAACACCTATTTTTGTTCACCTAACACATTATTAATATGTATTAGCTAGGTAAATCAAGCCCAATCAAGGTGACCTAAATGAGAATTTTTTTTCTTTTCGTGAACATTTTTACGTGAATTAAAATTATTTATTTCTATTTAATAGACATCTTATTTGATGAGTACTCTATACGATTAAATTTAATTCCCAAAAAATAGAGGAAAAAGAAAAAAAATAAAGCAAAATTTAGGGTTATTCATATTCAAAACCCCATGCACGTCAACTTCACGCGGTTAGCACGCCAAAAACCATGTTTACTTCACAGATCATAACCCACAGAGAGAGTAAAATATTCATTTAGAAGTTAATAACCTAAAGTAAACACATCCCAATTAAACGGTCCATACTCAGCTACTTTGTGTGACATTTCTACCTGACTTATGAATGGTCGAAATATGATTTTGGTCCATTTATTATAGTCAAATTTGAGATCTAGTCCATATAATTTAATTTGGCATAATATGATTCAAAATACTAACATTGTTACCGATAATACCACTAATCTGATGGGAAGTTTTGGACTTTTAGGTCATTTAGAGTTTTTTTATTTATAAAAATAGGATGTTTAAAGTTTATTTTGGAATCTAGACTAAAAACTACAATACACATAGGAAAACGCCACTTGCACATGTCGACTTGGGGAGGACCTCACTTTCAGGTGGTGTTCTCCGTTTTTTAATATTTCTTTTGTTAATTTTGAAAGGAGAACGACCACCTACACATAGCGTTCTTCTATTTATATTGTAGAAATGACCTAAAATATAGGTGAGGATCCCCTATATTCTAAAATAAAAAATTAAATTGGATTATTCTCACAATTTCGGCAACCCAATAATTAAGTGATTCTGACATATTTTTATTCAGAACTTAAATCCCAAAAAATATATACTCAAACTTATTTAAACTTTAGTTTAGTTTACACAACTTATTAAATTTAAGGTTTAGAATTTAAGTTTAAGGATTTAGGTTATATGGTTTATAATTTAGGATTTAGGGTTTTAAGTTTTAGGTTTTGAGATTTTAAATTTTTAAGAAGAGTTAATATTTTTTTCATAATTTATATATTAAGATATAACCTTTAAATCCTATCTTAGCCTAGAAGAAATCAATTACCAACATTATATTGTTACTATTTTTGTAAAAATACCGACGTAGATTTTTCTAAAAATATTCATTCAAACTCAAAAAAGTAAATAAAAAATAAATAAATAAATCGACATTCTAACCGAAATGGTAATGAGCTAAATCTCAATTTTAGACACAGTAGAGGGACCAAAACCAAAATTTACCATTATGAATTTCATTTCACCTCTACACGCCATCAGAAAAACAAAAGTCCGTTTAATTTCACCCAAGAAACTTCAAATTCACAATGGAAAAATACTAATACACACACATATACATATATATGTGTGTGTGTGTGTGTGGATGTGTATATATACCCCCTCCTCTCTCTCCCCTAAGTAAATATCATTCAATGGAACATCCAAAGAACTTGTCTCCAGGAACTTCTGCTATTGTTTTTCTTCTTTCTGCTGGTTTTCTCTACATATGTGTATGGTCGCCTTCAAACCCTTTTCTCCCATACAACGAACACAACGGTCCTACCAAAAATTTTGTAAGTATATATTACTATCATCTTCTCATGCGTATATATATATATCAATTCTTGTTTACAGAAGCTCATTTGTCTTTCCTTTTCCTGTTGCAGACTACCGTTGAGTTCACTGTAAAAGACGAGCTCGATTTGGCATTAGAAGGAACTTCCATGCAGAACAAGACTGTGATCATCGCGGTCGTCAACCGAGCTTATGTCAAGCAGACTGTCTATGCCGAGACGACGATGCTGGACCTGTTCTTGGAGAGCTTTTGGCTGGGAGAAGGTACAAGGCCTTTGCTCGACCACCTTCTCCTCGTGACCGTCGACCAGACGGCTCACGATCGGTGCGTGTTCAAGCGGTTGCATTGTTACCGGCTCGTGACGGACGGTGTTGATCTTGCGGAGGAGAAAGTTTACATGTCTAGGGATTTCATCAAGATGATGTGGAGAAGAACTCTCTTTCTTTTGGATGTCTTGAAGCGTGGATACAGTTTCATTTTCACGGTATGATTTCTTTCTTTGACCTTGCTAAATGATTCATCGAAATTAATTTGTTTCTGAAATTTTCTCAATATTATAATTAAGAACAAAGAAAAGAGTTGACTGTATTAGCCGGCCGACATGTAATGTAATTATTCGAATTGGTGACTAATAGGTTGATTATCGTTAATTCTCTAAACAAACAATTTTTTTGACCAAAAATATTCAAATTAATTAATATAAATATAAACAGCAAAATCGACAATAAAAAAATAAATATTTCGGTTTTGCAAGCTTTCAACACAGGTGTGTAGTATGGTTATCATTTCTGTTTATTTGGTTTAGAATTAGCTCGTTGAAATTTATATCATTTTGGAACGTTGAATATATATTAGGGTTAGGGGTGTTCATTGTCGGATATCGGATCGGATCCGATTTTTTCGGATATTCGGGTTTTCAGATCGATGATATAGTGATCCGTATCCGATCCGGAAAAAAGCGGATATCCGCATATTCGGATATCGGATATTCGGATCGGATATTCGGATATCCAATTATCCAAAAATATAATTTGATTAAACTAAATTTTCTAGTTTGAAGGTTATATTTTTTAAATTTTGGAATTTCGAATATAATAAACAATAAATTGCTAAATACAACAAGAATTACATTTATAAAAGTTTCAATTTTTAAAATTTTTGAAAATAACAAGCACTAAATTGTTAAATATAACAAGATTAATATTAATAAAAATTTAAAGTTTTAGATTTTCGGATTTTCGGATAATCCGAAACTTAAAATATTGTGATCCGTATCGGATCTGGAAAACTTAAAATCGAATCAATGGATAATCGGATCGGATTGACCGGATCAGATATTTTTCAACACGCATAATTAGGGTTATGGCGGCCAAATGTGGTTGGTCCGGTCGGGTTGCGTACGTTGAGAGAAGATTTGTATAGTTTGATTAAGGAAGGTCAAATTTTGGAATTGGTCCCTACACTATAGTCAAAATTGAGATAAAAGAAAATTTTAATTTATATTCAATTTAACATAATCTGGTTCTTTTATTTCTTTTGCCATATTATTAGGTCCAACTAATTAACAAAATATGTAGAGACTAAAACACAAATTTGAGTATAGTAGAGGGACTTAAAAGCATA
Organism: Abelmoschus esculentus; assembly: GCA_035048815.1. Lineage (NCBI taxonomy): Eukaryota > Viridiplantae > Streptophyta > Magnoliopsida > Malvales > Malvaceae > Abelmoschus > Abelmoschus esculentus. Next base: position 5,979,207 of record JAUCBN010000002.1, read on the forward strand.
TTTCAACCATTAAGGAAATATTAGAAATATCAATATTTGGCTTTGACTTGAACTATGTGACGATGGAAGTCCAATAACAATATAACGTGAAAGACAGGTATAAGGTAAAATGTGGCATTTTCCGATTGAATATCTGGAACTACGTGGGAGAAGCTGATTGGGTAATTAATCAATTCGCCCAAAGTTAAGAAAGGTGGGGCCCTAATAACTGGGCCACCGTTAACAGTCGGTTCTCGAATCACAGGAAAAGTATACATAGTATTTATAGACCGATCGTATGAGGATGAAATCTAATTTTTTTTTGAAATTCAAATACTTTCTAATAATTATTACTATCAGGAGATAATATGTACATATACTCATTTTTGTTTAGCTTTTTTTAAAAAAAATGCTATTTTACTTAATATGCCAATTTTATGTATTTTTATTGATTTTTTTAAAAAAATATTTATGTTATGTATTACATATTTAATTTGTATATAATAAAATAAAGAGTTGATTTCAAACTATAGATCTTATTTTAAATTAGATTTTATAATTTTAAATATTTTATTTTTATTTTTAAATTATAGCTCTTAATCTATTGGTTTCCTAAAGTTTTGAATATTTTATTTTCATCCCTAAATTATGATCCTTTTTAAATTATTCCCTAAACTCTTAAATATTTTAATTTTATTCCTAAATTATTATTTATATCACATCATATCATTACATAATACACATCAGTATTTATATGACAATTAATATTTTTATAATTATTTTATTAACACGGGACATGATTAAAATATATTAACAATTTGTAGATGAAATTAGAATAGTCAAACGTTTATAGATCAAATTAGAATGATGATCATAGTTTAAAAATGAAAATAAAATGTTCAAAAGATTGTAAATCAATTTAGAATGAGAGTCATAATTTGATGATAAAATTAAAATTTCAAAAATTTAAGATTAATTTAAAATAAATATCATAAATTTTGAACGTGTGTGACAATTAATTAAAAAACTAAATGATAATAATGTGTAAAATTGAAAAACGAAACAGATTCAAACCTTGAATATTAGAGATTAATAGTCTTATTTTTATTTAATCTAATATTTTAATAAAAACATATTTTTTGAATTTAATATTTTTTTCGAATTCTCTCAAACAAAAATATAATTTTTAATCAAATCAATTAAATCTGTTCCTTTGCTTTCTATTAAGTTTAGTGTAATACTATTTCTTTTTCAACGTCAAGTGAAACTTGATTGTGAAGAAAACCAGATCAATGTTGATAAATTTTGCTCATTCTATTAGGACACAGATGTATTGTGGCTACGAAATCCACTCCCAAAACTAAGCTTAAACGGAATCGAGGATCTCCGAATCAGCGTCGATAAGTTCTTTGGCGATTCACGACCTGATCATAATCTGATCAACACCGGCTTCTATTATATCAGATCGAACAACAAGACGATCGCTCTCTTCGATAGATGGTATTCACTCCGGGACAACTCTCCGGGGAAGAAAGAGCAAGATGTGTTGTTAGACCTATTGCGACACGGCATCATCACGGAGTTTGACATTCGAATCAGGTTCTTGGAGACGAGACATTTCAGCGGCTTTTGCGAGGACAGTCGAGACGTTGGTGTCGTAACGACGGTCCACGCAAATTGTTGCCGCCATATAAACGCAAAGGTAAGGGATTTAACGGCTGTCCTCCGGGATTGGAAGCGGTACAAGGCGGCGGTGACCAAGTATCCCAAGGCTGCTCGTAATATAACTAGTAGCTTTCGTTGGTCACCACACGATGGATGTTGGAATTCATGGAAACCTCATCATTAATTTAAAATATATTGCTTTTTTTTAAAATTATTTTTCTTATGAAATAATAATTCAAATCGACCCAATTAAATATAAAGTTTCCTTTTGATTTAACCTTTAAAGATCAAATATGATTAATTGTATTTATTTATTTTTACTTATATTGTAATTATCGAAAATTATTTGGAGAGTCGTCACCAATCTTTTTAGGGTACGATTGAAAACACCAAAATCAGATCTGTAAAATCAAGAGTGGATCCGGAAGTCAGTTACGTGCAGGAGAGAGAACACAGCCCGCAACGCCCAAAACTTGGTACCGGTCGATTGTAAAATATTTATATAATAAAAATTATAAATCCGGTTTTAATTTAAAAATATGATCCCATATATTTTAGCGATAAAAAACTAACTAATAATAATACTAAAAAACATAATAATAATAATAGTAATAATAATAATAATAATAATAGAGGTTAATGGAAACATAATAATACGTAATAAAAAATATAATAAATAATACTAATAAATAGAAAAACAGTGATAAAAATGTCAAATATGTCAAATTGTAGAGCGAAAATCATAAAAACAATGACTAAAATGTAAGGAAACGAAAATTGTAAAGCCGAAGTGTAAAGGATATTGCAAGAGCAGGGAACAAATATAATTTCACCCTTTTCCCGAGTTAAGCAATGGATTGGAGGTTATCGGGTCGGTTTTGGAGCTTTAGGTGCAAAACGGTACCGTTTTAGGTCATATAACCAGGCACCAAAACGGTATCGTTTTAAAGATATTTAATATGCCCCTTTTTAGTTGATTCAAACTCCTCCTTAATCTCATTTTTCTTTTCAAATAAAAAAATTGAAGCAAAGCTTAAGAGCTCTCTCTGTCCCTCTGGTTTCCGGCCACCTTTTCGGCCATTATCGCGGTTGTCGATTGTCGCATCGGTAACAAAAATCGAGAAAGAATGTGACTTTCCGACTCTTTTCAACGTAATAAGTTCAAATCCAAGTCTGGATTTTTAAACGGGAGCACATATGCCCTTAGATTTAAAAAAGAGATAAGCGACCGTATCCTTTTTTACATATATATATATATATTTTTATTTTTCCTTTTAGATTTGCACTCTCTTTCACTTTGGGTTTAGATTTGGGTGGTAGTATGTGATATTGTTTATCTGAAGATTTGGTTCGAATGCTTCTATTTTTTTTCTTCTCTTTTATTCGAAAATTGGTCTGAATACACAGTTGGTTTCTGAGTTTATATACCCAGATTTTTACATATAAAAAACATAAAACATCTCTGCCTTTTGCTTTAATCTAGATTTAATCTTTTTATTTTGCAGGTTCGAATGACAAGGACGGTGGACCAATGATAAAGCGGTGACCGGACAGACGAGCCAATGAGAGAGCGCATGGTTACCATGCGGCTGGCCAAGCGTCACGCTTGGCGGCCATGCGTAGTGATCTATATACCAAAGGGCAGTGGCGACAACAGAGCAGTAGGAGAAGAGAAATTAGGGTTATCCTATTTTATTTAGGGTTTATTTTTTAGTTGGGTTTAATCTTGTTGGATTAAAATTGGATCTCTATTGTAATTTGGGTCTGGTAGGCTAATAGGTTTAATATTTGATAATGGGTGTTGGGTTTATTATTTGGATTGTGTATTAGGTCATATGATGAAAATAGGCTACTACATATATCTTTCTCCTCGGGCTCTATTCCCTCCCCTCTGTTGTTATTGTTCGCAATAGGACAAGATGTACTAGGCTCGCACGAATTATCTAGCCTCATCGGTTAAAGAAACGGTTGTTGTTCTTAGAGATCACGGATTCGAGTATTAGTGTTAGCATAGTAATTGAGCGATCAATGTTGAAAAGTTAAGAGTATACTCTGGAACAGATACTACTAACCACTGTAGCTGAATAAAAAAAAATATATTAGGCTCAATTGTCCAAACAATTCTAAGAAAGGGTGAATAAAAATTTAAGTTGACTCAAACAATTATTTATTTTATTTTATTTGAATTTTTCATTGTTTTTTCTTCTAAAATTAAAAATATTTGGTTTTACGATATGTATTTAGATTTATGTTTGTGGGAGGAAACAATTTTTTTTGAAAAAAGGGATCAAAAGGTAAAATTAATAAAAAAAAAGTTATTTTTAAAATTAAATGTTAAAACTGGGATTAAAAATTTAAAATAAAATAAAGGTAATTTTGTAAAAAGTGTAAAATTTAATAGAGGTAAAACTAGAAAAGCAAATATAAAGAAATTGATAAAATGGTGTCGTTATCTATCATTTTAGTAGGTTAGACACCAAAAAATAACTAGAGATTTAAAAAGTTTTGGGTTTGAAAGTCGGTTTTATATGTGAAAAGGTTAACGCTTTTGCTACGCCCAAAAATTAGTACCAAGTCGATTATATTTTTATAATATCAAAATTTATGAGTTTAGTTATTTAAATTAAATTTTAATTATATATGTAGATTTATTTTCAAGGCTCTAAAGTTGAAGAGATAAACAAAAATCACCACCATCACCACTGGTACTAAACTAGTTTACGTAAAAAAAAAAAAAGCATCGCATTAGCAATTAATATATTTGAATAAACATGATAAAATGATAAATAAATTCAAAGCATATATAGTTAAGAAATAAATAAATACATGAGCATATATAATATATGCATATTTTAAAACTATAATATATAAACTATATAATATAATAAAACACACGTGAGATACATTTGTTAGAATTAATAAATAATATTTATAATAATAGCATACTATAATAAATATATTATAGATATACATATCAATGTTTTAGAAAATTTAATATATACATATATACATAGCATATAATACATATATAAAAAACATAAAAGGTATTAATAATATAATATATAATATAAAAAAATAATGTGATGAAACATAGGCTAAATCTCATAAATATTATAGTTTAAATATTTTTTCTCATAATATTGCACTTGTAAAATTATTTACGAAAATATTGTACTTTGAATAGTATCACTAAAGTAGGATTCATTAGAATCCGACTATGAATAGTGATCAGATTAAAAAAATAAAAATATCATTTAAAGTCGGAGCCTCTTATCACCAACTTTAGTCTTTTTTTTGAATTTTTTACTTTTCAAAATCAGAGTCCCCTGATGCCGACTTTAACTTTTTAATCTAGAAAAATAAATCACTATTCAAAGTCGGATTCTAATGAATTCAACTTCACTTTTACTGTAGAAACATCAATAGTTTGGAAAATAATTTAGAAAAGACAATATATTAGGAAATAATTTTTTTTTACAATATTTCTCTCATTTGTCCCCGTATATTCATTTAAGAAATAAACATATTATATAAAATGCAATATAATAATCTATGTACACAAATAACATAATATATGAGCAATAATAATATATATACGTATATTATCTAACACAAAGATATACTAATATATAATATATAACTGTACGAGGATAAAATCAAGTTACATAGTATAATTTTTTTTTTTAAGTTTTATATTTTTCTAAAATTGTTAGATGACTAAAATAGATGACTCAAATTAATAGTCGGTTGTAACACCCTCGACCCGGATGTCACAATGAACCTCGGACCCAAAACCCGTATTTCAAAATTTCAATTCAAAACTCCAAATGACAAGTCCAAAATCCAAATCCATAATAAGTCCATGAATTTTTAAACCATAACTAAGTCGATAATTCCAATAGTAAGGAGCTCCAAATATTACACTTTTAAAAGCATTCTATTCAAACTAAATGAAAACAAGAGTTACAATTACATATAGGGTCCTAAAAGTACATGGCCCATTACATCTAGTAAAAGTATTCTGACAACTAGTCGATGTTCAAACCAACCACGATGGTACTTCTCCGCTCCAAAACTTCACCTAACCTACGCACAAAAACATTTCGAAATGATGAGCTACAAAAGCTCATTGAGTACTCTACGAACCGATTCACATCTCATGCATCATAAATAAACAAAAGAAACATGAATGATGACATGGCGTGAGTACAATGGCTCTACCATATCCGCCTAAACACATGATATCATGCATACATATTATCGACATATAGCATATGCATGTCAAGAGAAGTCTACACATCTCAAAGTCCATATATCTCATATATATACATATAAGTAGTGTGACCCACGACCACTAAACATCAGGATCATACGCTACGAGTAGGGCCCACGTCCACTAAGCATCAAGATCCTACATCCATGCTTGGAATGGTTCATCAAGCATCTTCGAACTGGCTCGTGTCCACTAAGCATCGGGATCATATGTTCGGAAAGTCCCCTAGCCTACCATACCACGTATTTATATCACCAATACTCTTTTTAGTTTACATCACAATTCACTTAACAACCGATTACCAAGTAATTAGTCAATTATCTCATAAACGGGGTTAGAATGTCAATTTCTCAGTTTTAGTATTCGTTTTATATCTTAAGTGACCCTTAAGACCCTATACACCTAATTATAGAGTCTCTAAAAGGATTGATGCGCAAGCTCAAGTCGATCACCGATAACCGTCAAGTGGGTTGTTTTTTGTATTTGGTTGAATTTGCTAAAATTGAAAGAATTGTACAAATAACACAATGATTTTAGAGTGGTTCGGCCACTCCTATATCCGCTATCTTAACAAACAATTAAGGATTTCAACTAATTCACTAAGAATTTAACCTTTTATCAGTTCAAGGTATAACCGTTACAATCCTATCTTTTGGACTTGGCTAAGATAGAACCAACTCTAGTTTTTGTCTAAGGCTAAACTAAAACCTCTCCTTTTATAAAGGGATAAAAGATGTAAACTATTAAACCTCTCAAAGGTGGGTGTTTCCAAGAATTTCGCTCACAAGAAAGAGTACAAAAGATATACAAATGAGCACCCTCTAAAATATGTACAAGAGAAATAAATAAATTTGTTTTAGACTCAAATTCTCTTGATCAACATGCTTGGATATCTTCTCTTCTTCTTTAAGTGTCTTTGGCTTGTATTTATAAAGTGAAATAAAAAACTAGCCATTAGAAAACTAGCCGTTGGAGACTTTAATTTATTTTGCAATATTTGTTCAAGTCCAAAAATATTTTTCATTGAGTTGTATCGAAATAAATATCTTAACAATCTCTCCTTTTTGATATAACGATTTCACATGAAAAATTATTTTTTATATTCCTTCCCCTTAGTAAAAATAAAATTTAAATAAGATATTAAAGTTTTAAAGTCATTAAAGCTCTCCCTTATTCAATTGAAAATCTAATTTTTCAAAATATTCCCCCTTTTTTATATCAAATATGATTCAAATAAAGTTTAAAAAACTTTAAAGTCCATAAAAATGGAAAGTTAAAAAAGAATAAGTTTTGTTTAAAATGGCCCCCTCTTACTCATTGAATCATATGTTGGCATAAAAATAACACTTAGAAAAAATTGAATTTCAATATTAGATAAATCAAAATAATAAGCACAAAAAGTTCAATTATCCAAAGACTTGTAACAAAAAATTAGATAACCGAAAAAATAAAAGTAATAAGTTTAGAGGTTACCCAATTTCTTCATATGTGTGACTTGAGCATTACTTGATCTTTGATATACTTGTCAATGCTCCACACACCTACAAAAGACATTTATTTGAATTTTGGTATCCAAATTGCTTTGGATCCATTTACATTAAATGCAATGTCTTTAGTTCCCTTAGGAACTCATACTTGTCTAATCCTATAAGTCTTTCTAAATTGAAGAAAAACGGAAGCTTTAGGACAAAATCAAAACCAAAGGGAATTTAAAATGAAACAATGACTAAAATAAAAACGAAACAAAATTGAAGAACCAAAATAAGGTTTAGCCTTCAAAATCGGGACGAAACAACGTGAAATCCAAAATTAAATAACCAATTCGTAATGAAATAAGGACTAAATAGAAACAAAATGAATGTTTTGTGGCTAAATTAAAAAACGTGAAAGCTGATGGCGGGTTCTAGTGACCAAAATGAAAGACTGAGCAAAGTCATAAGGACTACGGGGCTGAAATCTTTGACATGGGGGATTTAATGATGTAATTAAACAATTTTATTAGGGTCTTAGTATAAAACATAAAAGAAAGAAATTAAAAACCTTATTTCTCTCTCTTTTTTCTCACACCGAAACCAAAAAGCTCTAAACACTCTGCTTTGTTCATCTGGAAACCCAAAACATTAAGAACACATTAAATGTTCTTCTGGGATTTCTAGATTCTATGAACGTCGCCGCATGTTCGGCCGCAAAACCTAGATTCCGATCACCTCTGGCGGTGGCCGACGAACTAAAAACGTCTCCTTTTTTCTTTCGTTTTCAAAATCGAAACCAAAACAAGAAAACCCCTTTATCTTTTGAAATCGAAAACAAAAATCAAAACTCTTTTATACTTGAAAACGAAACAAAAATGTTTCCTTTTTTCGCGAATAGAAACCCGAATTAACTCTTATCCGTTCTCAATTCTCGGTTCACCATCGACACCAAGGCCAAGGATTATCACCGGAGAAACTTAAAGAAGCGACCGGGGGATTCGAAGGTAACAAAATTGGCCCTACCTTTATCTTTTTATTTTTTTATGCATACAAAATATGCGAAGAGGATTTACCTCTGAAATGTATTTCTTTTGTATTGATCAATGGTGGGGAAAAGAACTCCCGTTTACATGATTCAAGTCGGATTTTATAATCGATTACAAGAGAAAAAAGTTCGTAATTTTCTATTCTTCGTTGCTCTGAATATTGTTGTTCTGAAATCTGTCCTGGAATTTCCTTGATTTGTTTTTTTACGTTTTTGATAATCTCTTCTATGACTGAAATTTCTCTGCATTTTTTGGCATTTTGGCTTTGTTATCGTACGAATTCTGATGCATTATTTGTTTTCTTTTGTGAGGTGGCCATCAGAGAAGGACATTGGAGCGGCCGTCGACGATCAGGAAATTTGAAGGGTCATTGGGAATTCGAATGGCTAGCGCGTGGCTTACACGCACGCGTAGGGATGTGAACCGACTGTGCGTGGGCGCGTGTAGGGAGACCATCAAACGTCTCTTCCTTGCTTTGGTACCGTTAGATCAATATTTGATCTAACAGTCTACAGAGGGTTACGCAAAATAAAGGATAAAGGCAATTAGATTAGGGTTTATTAGGAACCTGGCTAGGTTGTAATTGTGTTAACGGGCTTGAGAGAAATGAGCTTGATGTAATTAACTTATGGACTTTAATTTTGCGCTTGTAATATTTTTTGGTTTTATATTTGTATAATGGATTGAATAAATAAATAAATAAAACTTGGGCTTATTTATTATTAAAGGGTTTATTTTATTTATTAGGTTTTTATTTATAATAGCAATAATAATAATAATAATAATAATAATAATAATAATAATAATAATAATAAATATTATAATAACCAAATAATAACTAATAATCTAATAATAAGAAATAATATGTATATATATATATATAAGTATAATAATTTTTGATTTTTTTAAATAAAGTGAAAAACAAAATAATATAATATAATATATATATATAATTTTTTAATCTTCTTTCTCTTTTTCAAAATATTATATATTGTAATATTTTTTATTCTAATAATGAAAATAAAGCCCTTATTTAATTTTAATGAAAATTAAAACACGGGTTTAATATCCCGGATAAAATTAGTGATTACACTAAGGTCAATCCCACCCGTATCGATACGGTTCATACTTGTGCTGGTACCTTATCTAGCTGGTATCGATACACCTATTTGGTGTATCGATATGTCCTTTTATGTTAAAAACCAATGTAATAATGGTATCGATATGCCCTTGCGTACCGATACCCAAAAACGTTTCTAGAATTTGAATCAAACAGGGTGTATCGGTACACAGGTTGGCGTACTGATACGCCCCCTATATTTCGCCCACTTATACATTCTAACGTATCGATACAGGACCTTCACGTATCGGTAATCTTGCTTAAAAATGCAAGTCTAGGGTGAGAATTCACCAAAATTCTCAGATTAACTTTCATTGTTGATTTCCTCTTCATTCCTACACATTATGGGGATGATTCTAAGTATGATTAAGGTCAAATTACAGTAGTTCAACATCAATGCACCAATTCACCATTAAAGTGTACTTCTAAGCTACCAAGCATTCAAGTAAGCAACATCCATACAACCATGCCTAAATCTATGAAATGCATGATGTTAGGGAGTTGGAGGAATACCAACCTTAAGCAAAATTAAAACACGTACTCCTTCTTTCCTTCAAGTTTTCTCCTTTCCAAAACTTTTAGAGGACTTTCCAACATATTTTTCTACAAGGAGAAGATAAGTAGTGAATTAGACATAGATGAGGTTGATTCTTAGAGTCTAAAGACACTGAAAAAACTGAGATTAACCTCATACATTTTTATTTTGTTTGATAGATCACTCCAAGCTCTATAACTTCTTCTCTGACACAAAAACGAGATTTCTAAGCAACACAATAAAAATGGGACCTTTGTTAGGTTTCTTATCTTGCAAAAAGGGTTGGGAGAAAGAAAGAAAAAAAGAAGATGATGATCTCACTTTACAAAAACATTAAACCTTAAACCCTTTTTTTTCATCCTTTACGAAATTACCAAAAAGCTCCCAACTCAAACTCCTAAAGCTCCAAAGCCTAGGGCCCAAAACTGACCCAAAAATCAAACTTGAAGCCCATATGTCAGGGCCCAACACCTCGGGTTAACCCGACACTCGGATTCGAATCCGGGTCGTGAAACTTGTTATGTAAAGATTGTCAATTTAAAAAAAAAATAAGGATTCAATCTGAATTATTCTAATCATCCAACAATTTAAAAATGTATAAAACTTGAAGATTTTTTCTCCGTATAACTTTGTTTCATCTCATATATATATATATATAGATAGGGAAAGTTAAAGTTGAGAAGATAACGGCATTAAAAACAAATAATGAAGTTAATGCATTTAATATTATTTAAAAAGAAAAAATGAGTAAAAAGAAAAGTAATTTTAATTGATTTGCATAACTGAAAATCGTACTACAAGAGTTTTTTTATTCTTTTATCCAAGTCAAAATTTTAGTCTTTTTTCCCCTAAGAACAAGACGCAATGAAATTTAAAGTTTTTACAAGCTTTTTAGTACCTTCCAGTTTTTTTTTTCTATCTTAAATCTATTTCATTTACTTGTGCTTCAAAACAACAAATAACTTCAAATAATTGTGTGTACCAAAAATAATTTTATTTAATATTTGAAAGCGTGTGGATTTTTATTTAAAAATTAATTAAAATGGAGATTTTTAAAATATTATGTTTTAGAAATTTTTGGAGTCCGATCACTTTAGTAGACCAGATATAATAAAACAAAATCAGAGATTCTAAAATTTAGGTTTGAGAGTTGATTACAAATGAAAAAGGATTAGCACCATCCGAAATTGATATATATTTAATTACCGCTTTATTAATATCAAATTTTATGATTTAAAGTGACAATTAAAATTTGGTTACACATGTGAGTAAATTTTAAGATCTCCGATATTTGAGGAATAAACAAAAATCACTATCCACATCTTAAAGACTAATAACTAAACTTATCATCAAAAAACATCACATTAAAATTTAATATTTCGAATACGACTTAATTAAGCACGGGAAACATAACGAAATATACATAATAAGTAAATAACACAATGGGTACGAGTAAAGAAACTAACAAGCGAATACGTAAAGATATGAACATCTAGACGAAAAAACTAGTGTACAATGTGTAAATAATAACATATTATATACAAGTCATAAAGCATGTGAAATGATATATGAATATATATACAATAGAATATTTGTAAAACACTTAAATAATATATACATATTATGAAATCTCCACTACTAAAATATATGTGTATAAATATGAAACTATGTATAGAACATAACTTTTTTATAAAAAATAATATATATTATATAACTTTACTAAAATGTCTGTATTTATATAAACATACAAATTTAATCAGTAAAAACGACGGAATCATGACAACATAAAGATACATACGTAAACATGACAACATATATAATAAAAACAAAAAAACATAATCAGCGTATATATATAATTAATAGATATAACACGGAAATATAAGTGTGCACGTACAAGATACGTCACATATGTACATATGGTCACAAAAACGTTGGTGTACTGTATATACAAACATACGGCATAGTATTGTATGAAAAGTATAATATCAAACATAAATCACATATTGAATAAATAAACAAATGGGGAAAAAAAAGAAGCGATATATGAAAGAAAAGGAAATGCATGTCATACATTTGAATAAATTTACGAATAAATAAATAAATGAAAGAAAGAGATAAGAAGCAGGGGTGTTCAAATATACTCGACCTGATTATCTGACTACCTGAACATAAATAATCGGATATTTATCCAAAAAATTGTATCCGGGTTGAGTACTCGGTTTGTCATTTTTTGGGTCGGGCCCGAGTCAAAAATGATAAATTTTTGAGTGCCCGGTTCTTAATTTTTTTAATTTAAATATAATTATTATTTAAACAAAATACACTTATACTCACTATATTCTCAAATCAAACAATTTAATTTCTAAATCCCGATCTCTCAAATTTTATTTAAAAAAAATTAGGGAATCATTGTAAAATTATAAATTTAGTTTTTTCAAATTGGCAAAATTCAAACTTTACTCGTTTAGATATACACTATTTCTGTATGTGCATTAACCAATACGAAAATTAACTCAAAATTCTTTACTATTTAAATAATTATTTTTTATATATTAAAATAAATTAAACTAATTAAAATATTTAAAAAATATATTTAAAAACTTCCTTTAGACCTTATGTTTTGTTTTGAATTAGATTATGTAATTTGGGTCTTAAAATTTATGTTTAGATTATTTAACTAGGGTTTTAAAATTTTATATTTCGATGTCTGATTATGTAATTCAAACTTTTAAATTTATGTATACTTTTTTAATATTAAATTTAATATTTATAAAAAAAATAATCCAGGTAAACGATTACTCAAATTTTTAGATACTCGAAGTACTGAGTACTCGAAAAATCCGGGTCGGGATACAAGTCGAATTTTCAACTACACTATAATCACTAATTTTATCCGGGGTTTAAACCCGGGTTTAATTTTAACTTTTATTTCGAATAATGAGCTTTAATTTTACTCATCGTTATAAAAATTCAAAATTCCAAAAATATTACACATATTTACTTTTATTTTCTTACGTTTTTTATTATACTTTTAAATTTAGTTATTTTAATCATAAACTAAAAATACAATATATATTACGTTAATATTTGTGTAAATATATTATTACATTTAATTTATTATTAAAATTCAAAATCCAAAAAAATTATATTAAATACTATTATTTTATTTCTATTAAAAAATCTAAAAATATTATATAATATAATATATTTATTTTCTTCACTTTCGTTACTTTATTTTATTATATGTTATAAATATCTTTATTTATGGTGGATATTCATATATTAAGTTAAACTTCAATGGGCTTTATTATTAGGGTTTAATACCTATTGGAATTAGGGTTTCCATCTTATGCCTATAAATATAGACTTTTAGACAAAGTATTGTACACAACCATACTTTGAGAATATAATAAAATCTCTTCCTTTTGTCTCTCATCTTTGTTCTCCTATTTTATTCTTATTCTTTATTTTATTCACAACACGTTATCAGCACAAGACTCTAACCAACGGAGGTATTTGTCGTTCAAATCTTAAAGGAGTTATTGAAAATAATTTATTTTTAGCATGAATCAAAGATAAGTTCTTCCCTCTTTATTGTATTTTAATTATTTGTAAAACCAAAATTGATTTTGATATAACAATTATGTATAAGGACTATTTTGTAATAAATTTTTAAGTCCTTAAGTCAAACTTTTGATTTCAAGTCAAACCAAGAACTTTGAAATAAAATTTCTAAGTGTTTTGATACGAGAGTATCGATACCATTTGAACCGGTATCGATACCTTACTGGATTTTTAAAGCTTTGTTCTTGGAACTAAGAACAGGTATCGAAACATGGTTCGATACCATTATCTTACTGTAAATGCATGTTTCGAACCACGTATCGAACCACATCGAGTATTTTTAATTGTTTTAAAATCATTTAAAATTATGACTCATGGTATCGATACCAGTATCGATACCCTCTTTAATTCCCAACGGCTATTTTAGTATTTAATGAGTTGACCGTTGGTGGCAGTTAAAACTTTAAAAATGGTTGAGATGTTTCGAAACATGGTTCGATACCCACCATTACAGTGTAGTAATGACATCGATACCTGTTTCGATACACCCCCTATTATACGCACAACGTCTCTTTCTTTTTATAGGCTGTTCCGAAACAGGTTCCTCGTGTATCGATACCTGTGCCTGCAGAAGTGCATTTATGGTGGGAAGATGTGGTCCTAACATCTTTATTTCAAGCCCCAACAACCACAACGGTAGAAATCAATGAGGACATATAAAATGAAGAAGTTCAAGCAGCATTAACAACTATTGAACCTCAAGACACATCCAAGCAATTAAATCCAACTCCCAAACACTCTTATTGAATATCTTGTCTCCCATATCTTGTACTTCAATTTTATTCTTTGTAATTGAGTTTGGGGAGAGTTTGTTTATAATTTGGGGCAATTATCTATCTTGTGGGAGATTTCAATTTGCATTTCTTTCATCTTTTATCTTGTGAGATTGAATCAATTCTTGGGTAGAAGAATTGATTTGAATTGTAACGGTTATCCCTTGAACCAAGAAAAAGGTCGAATTCTCTTAGTGAATTGATTTCAAGATCCTTAGTGGGAGCTAAGGTAGTGGATGTAGAGCTTGTTCCGAAGCTTGAACCACTATAAATCTCTTGTTCTTCATTTTTCGATTTTATCGAATTTCCACCGACAAAAATTTTAAATAGCCAATTCACCCCCCTCTTGGCCAATTATCAAGATTGATCAACTCAACATTATTGATTATTTTTCTCTCTCAATTTTTGACTTGATTTTTAATTTTTGAAAATCATTGGTTATTTGGTTTTTGTGTAGCGATAAAGTAGATCAATTACCGCGGTTCTTGTTGATAATTCTCGAAAAAGATTTAATTTAAGATTTTTTATAACCAATATTTGTTTATTTTATTATTATGATGAAAGTTTATGTTTTAATCATGTTCTAAGTATTACATGATATCAGAAAAAAATATTAAACATTTGATTAATTAATATATTTTTGTTATGTTGATTTAATCCGAGTATATTGGCTGGACATCCTGTTCTGCGAGGTTACTGGTCTCAAAGAAGGTTCTTTTTAAAGGACCTTGTGGATTGGTTTAACAATGTCGCGATGAGGATTAAATTTTGTTCCTTATATGTATTGTACATATATTGGTTAATCAATTACTATTTAATAGTATGAATGTTATAAAGTTTATATTTGCTTGAAAACAATATTTTTATGTCGAAAAACTCGATTATAGATTTCTCCCAAGTTCAAGTTACGAAAATTCTCTTGATCCAAGAATTTTTATGGGAGGCATTCCCTGAAGTGAATGCATACATGATATTTATTCCATACAATTATTGGATTTATGACAAGCATGATGATTATTCCATGAAATTATTTGATTTATGTCATTCTCTGAAGTGAATGCAAGCATGATGATTATTCCATGTGATTATTGAATTTGTTTCATTCCTTGAAGTGAATGTAAACATGATAATTCACTATATGGTTAGTGAATAAAACTCAGTTATATGCCAGAGTATCATTGATGAGGATATGTTACAAAAATATATTCCACTTTTCACACATTAAAGTTGTCCTATAGACACAATTTCGTGAAAAGGTTTTAAAGACTTATTGGCTCTGCTCCATTCCTTGAAGTGAATGTGATATTTTATAGCGGAAAGAATAAATGCCACATTAGTAATTGTGGTCATGATTGAGATCATGAAATAGGCATGAATAAGATAATTATTTTGAGAATACTTATATCCACAAGAAGTGAAATTATAAAGATGACAAGAACGATAGAGATCATATCAAAATCTTTATGTTATCAATGCGATGGTACAAACCATTGATCTCGTACTTGTCAAACGCCGAAGTATTATGGACTTTATCCATAATCATGAATGATAAATTAAAGAAAATATAAATAGATTTTCTTTATGGAGAAAATAATGACGTTATTGATCCAACTCAATTAGATATTGATAATTTTTTTCATATCCCTCGAAGGGAATAATTCGTCATTTATTTTATTTCATTTATAACTTTTAAAAGTAATAATTAATCTTTTATTTATTTTGTTTAATGTTAATTTATTTATTTATGTTAATTTACTTTTATTTGTTATTTATTTATGTTAACTTACTTTATATATTATTTATTTATTTATCTTTTATATTAATTTTTCTATTAAAAGAATATGATTACTTCCGGAATAAAATATGTAATAAATTATGGCGATTTATGCTTAGTAGACAGTACAAGTACTCATACAATATTTAAGCATAAGAAATATTTTCCCATTTAAATACAAGGGAAATATGAGTACTATATCTCAAAGTATTAAAATATCAGTGCTTCGGAAGAGCTCTAGAGAGTTTATCTGTAACACCCCGATCCGGATGTCACATTGGGCCTCTGGCCCACAACCTGTATTTCAAAATTTCTTTCGAAAGCCCAATAAATAAAATCCAATTCAAGTCCAAAATACTATTCATAAAATCCATTTACGTTAAAACGTAAGCCCAAAATAATATAAAGTAATCGGAGCTCCAAAATATTATAAATCATTTAAAACATTCGACTTGAAATAATAACAGAGTTACAAGATACATAGGGTCCAACTAAGTACTAGCCCACTAATCTATAAATGTACTCTGACATAGGTCGATGTTGAAATCCAAACCTCGATGGTGCTCCATGAACTGGCTTCACCTAACTTACGCACGAAAACACATTTCGAACGCTGAGCTACTAAACCTCAGTGAGTATGCCGAACTCGGCCAACATCATGCATATCATAAGCAGTAAAGCATCACATATAAGCATCGTGCATGATATGATGATCTAGCATGCTTGCCTGCCACATGGCATAAACAATGTATAATATCGCACACAGCATATACATGTCACATCACAAAATAATACACAAGAGTGAGGCCTACGTCCACACAGCATCGAGATCCTACACTCAGGATTGAGGCCGCCCTCAAATCCTATGCCCGAAATGTTACATCGGACATCTTCGAACGAGGCCGTCCAACGTTTGGAAAGGGGTGAAGGCCGCCCAACCAACCCCATGCTCGGAATGTTACATCGAACATCTTCGAGTGAGGCCGCCCAACACTCGGAATAAAAGTCTTCAAAACATCATCCGGCATGTTACATCAGATGGTCTTCAACGTGTTGCAACACTTATGGATATCCGGATTTCCATCACACAAGGACTCAAACCACACAAACGATCCACCTAGGATCTTAGCACAACAAGATATATTAAGACTTATCATACCTCAGTCTTTCGGGGTTATAAACATCAATCTTGGTTAAACAATTCATTTTCTCAAATATAGGTTTCATTAGGACTCTTAATACCCTTATTGAACCTCAAACGGTACCAAACTTATCGAGTTCACTCAGGGGTATTGATACCCTTATATGGGGTATCGAACCACCCTGCCTCGATACCCACCCAAAGAAGGCATCGAAACATGGGTATCGATACCAGTATCGATACACTTGGTCACTTAGCCTATTTCCACTCATGGGTATTGATACCGGTAGCCCGAGTATCGATACCTCTGCACGAAATGCAAGTCTGCACTTAGAAAATTCTAAGGATTCATCCTCAAACTTTAATCTAATCGCCCAAGAAGTATTTCTACTCAATATTCTTAATGTTTGAAGCGTTTTAATATCAATTCCATGTCATCTAACACATTAATCCGAGAACTACCATTAAAGACCCAAAAGCTCAAACCAAGCATTCAAACACAAAATCTACATGTCATGCATACTACCATGATATGAATGATGAAAGGAGGAGTTGAGAGTACCAACCTGGAGCAACAACAGCAACAAAACGATTTTACCCTCCTCAAGCCTTTTTCCTTCCCCAACCTTTGTGATGAAGTTCCCACTTTCTTCTCTTACTTACCTTAAAAGATAGATCTCTCTAAGCTCTAAAACTTCCTCTCTTGCACCAAAACGTGATTCACACCCCACAAGCACAAGTTAGCACATTTACTCTCTAGTTTTCTCTTATTTGATTTTGTTTTCGAATAACAAATGGCTAAAGGAGGGTTTTTTTGTTTGAGTTGTGTTATATAGTCATGGGATTAAAAATAAAATGGTCTTTTTGCAACATAAAACCTCTTGTGTTTTCGTTCTCACGCAGGCGGTCCCCGAAGTTTTGCTTCGTCTTTCAATTTCGTCAACCATTTGGACCGTAATCATCATTTTAGAAAGGGGTTTATTCATTTTCGGTCCCTCCGTGTTTTTGATTAAGCTTTCAAGCCATTCCCCGTTTTAAAATAACGTTTTAGGGGTTCGAAAGTTTTCAAAAGCTTACAATTCAATCACTAATTTCATTTATAATTTATTTAATATTGGTTTTATTACAATCGAGTCCCTTTGTGTCTGGAGATTTATTTTTAAGCCACCCCTTTAGTTAAATCATTTTTCAAGTCCTCCATATTTTGTTTTCCATCCAATATGGCCCTGTTCCAGTGTTAATATTTTTATTTTTAGTCTTTAAATTAAGTTTGATATCCATTTGCTTATATATTTATTTGCATCTGCATATTTATTTATTTTTGCTTTTATGATTTGTTGTATTTATTCATTTATTTATGTTTGTATTTATTTTTATAGCATATATTTTTATTTATGCATCTTAGTTATTATTTTTTTTTGCACATGCTATTTCATTTTTATTTGCTCATTTATTTGCTTATATTAATTTGTATATTTCTTTATTGCATTTTATTATATTTTATCATGCTATGATTTTGTACATATTTTATCTTAGTCATACACACATTTATTTCTTTGTTATTTATGTTGTATTATTACTTTGTATATTTTTGCATGCTTATTTTGTGTCTCGTCTATTTTATATTATATCTTGCATGTTTTATTTGTGCACTTTGATCCATTGTTTACATGCATTTTGTATATTGTTTATATATTTTATTTCGCAATCACATCTCCTTAACTAATGAGTCTAATTAAATATGTCTTTATTCGATCGTGACGGGCCCGACACCAAACGTAGTGTTGACGGTGTATGCGTTTACCTTCGGATAAAGACACGATAAAAATAAAATTTGAATTCGAATTCTTTAAACAAATCTCAATTTAAATGTCACTTTAATCTGAAAAATCCAAAATTAATTAAGCGGTGTTTTGATAAAGGTGTCAATTTTTAGGCTTTTTTTTAACGCTAATACTGTTTTAAAATCGTAACCGACTCTCGAACCCAAATCTTTTTGAATCTATAGTTTTCCCGGTGTCCGGTCTACCAAAAGTGACCGGTGGCGACTCCAACTTTTTTAAACCCTAATTTCAAAATTCTTTTTTTTAATTTTAAAACCCCTAACCCTAATTTTTTTAGAATTCCCCCCTTTCGGGATTAAAATTCCCAATTTTTCAATTAAACCCTAATTTCCTAACTTTCAATTTTCCCGATTTTTCCTCTAGTGACCCCTTTTTTCCTCATACTTAATTTTAATTTTAATATTATAATTTTAATATTTTTAAAGGGTCGCTACATACACAAAGGTCTAGGTATTCGGTACTTCGGGTACCCGAATACCTGGATATCCTGATTTGAACACCCGTAATAGGGAGACTAGAATTAAACCAAATAAGGATTGAAATCATAATTTTCTATTTAAATCCGATTAAGACATGGATCTGGGTTGAATTGAGATCCAAATAAATAAATAAGGCCAAATTATGTTATTTTACCAAAAGGTGAGGCGGTTTTAAAACGAAAACATGACAGAAATGTTTATTTTGAGATTTACTCTTTCGAAAAATATGAATCGACCAGATTTCAGGACGAAATTGAAGACTTTTGGAAACCTTTAATGACCATAGGCGTGATTTAGAAAGAGGGAAGAGTTACGGAGCATAACTGAAAACACGAAGGGGTTATTTTGAATATTATACCATTTAAAACAGAAAAATACCTATATTAAGGCCTTTTCAGATCATTTTTCGGCTTTAAGCCATTAAAGTTTTTGGTTTATAAAAACTCTCTTTGATACTCCTCTTCCAACCAAAAAATATTTAAACATTCATATGAATGTTCATCCGACTCTTAGAATCAAAACCCAGAAAAAATCAGATACTCAGGAAATCTTTCACCGACCGTCGCCTTTTCAGTAACCGGCCACAACCTTTCACACCAACAAACCGGTTTTAAAACCTATATTCGTTTAGATCTAACCCTTTGCTTGCTTTCCGAAAGTCCAGATTTAAAGCCCCTTTTCCCTGCTAACGAACCTGAAATATTTTATGAATCGTGGCCTTTTTCATGCTGAAAATCGAGAGATTCGGAAGGGGAAGGAGATAGGTTGGTGTCATTCATCGGCGCACCGCCCTCAGCAGCCATGCAAGGAGGTGATCGTTTGGAGTTGGAAAGGTAAAACCTTTCCCGACTATACTGTGACTATTTTCTATTTCTATTAATATTTGATGTACATGCAAAGAGGTTAAGATTTACCACCGAAGAAATTAATATCTCAAAATTTTTCTCTTTTTTATTGATCTTTAAAATTTGAGTACAAAGGTGGTGTTTTACATCATATATATCTCTGTTTTCTTCTTGGCATACAAGGATAAACGATATGACAGCATCACTATTGGACCTGATTTTTTTTTATTTTATTTACAAATGTAATGACAAAAACCTAATCCTCTACTGTTAGCTTGTTTGGTTGGATTTTATATCCGATTTTTTTTATTATTTTGGGTAAATTATATGGATAGCTACAATACTATAGGATTGTATCGAAATAGTCACAATACTTTAAAATCGTCAAATATATCGGTAAATTATTAAAATGGTATCGAAATAGCCACCGATCGTTAATAACTAATAGACTTGATGACGTGACAATTAAAAATAAAATAAAATAATTACACATTTATTTTCAATTATTGATAATTTTTTTAATTTAATCTTAATTTTAATATAATAAAATTATTTTAACATATAAATAAAATTTTATTAATTTTAAAATTTTTATTTATTATATAATAATTTAATTATTTTTTAATTAAATTAAAAAAAATAAATATAAAAAACAATTATTGCAGACAATGAATATATTGAAAATATTAGTGTTTTATATTAATAGATTGTGCTTGGCATAGTAGTTATGTGAAGTGGCTTCCTTACTTGGAATTCGGGTTCGCTTCCCATGTTGAGCAAAGGTGTTGGTTTTTATTTTTATTCTTTAATTAAGTGGTGATGCGTGTCACCACCTGATTGGAGGAGAAACATAAATTTAATAAATTAAAAATATAAAAATAATGTCATCCAATAAGGTGGTAACATGTGTTATCACCTAAATAAATAATTTTATTATTTTATTATATTAAAATTAGGATTAAATTTGAAAAAATGTATGAATGACAAGGAGTAAATGTGTAATTATTCTATTTTATTTTTAACTATCACGTCACCAGGTTCGTCAGTTTTTAACGATTGATGGCTATTTCGATGCCATTTTAATAGTTCATCGGTATATTTGACGCGTTTTAAAGTATTGTGGCGATTTCGATACCAACCCCATAGTATTGTGATTATCCGTGTAATTTATCCTATTATTTTTTGTCTTTTTTTTCGTGCATGGTTGTTGAACGGAGATGTGTGTTATACGATGGCCGCGGAATATCAGTGATGGAACCATATGGGCAAAGTCGATGAAGATGAACATTCATCTTTCTCTAGACTCGCTCTCGGGCGTTGGATCAAATCTAATCCAACGGTTGAGTGGGGTCAATAATAACTCGAATTAGATCTGATGTACATCGTGGCAACGAGAGATGACAACACATGGTGTGGGGCAACTGAAGGGTCTCGTAAGCACGAGTAAGAGACAGACCATCCGAGGAGTGTATCACACGCACCAGATGGGGAGCTCCTTGTTTTTGATCTAGGTCATTGTATTAAAATTTGATCCAACGGTTTTAATATGACCGTGCATATGAATAAATAGGGAATATTAAATGGATTCTAGGGTTTTTAAAATATAAAGAGGGCTTAGGTCAGCCGGGTATGGGCCATGTATAAATAATTTATTTGGTTATGTATTTGTTAATAGATTTTGAATATTTGGACTTGGACTTTAAACAATTGAGTTTATTTTATAATGATAGTTTTTGTTTTATATTAGACTAATAATAATAATAATAATAATACATTCACACACATACGAAAAATTATATTATAAGTGTTACTACGTGTCTATGAGACCAATCACTAAAAATCACTTATCTCATTATTTTTTCCATGTCATATATTTTTTCAAGTGAATCTTCATTTAGAAAAAACTATTTTTAAAATGAATTAACAGTAAATATAAATAAAGATTCACTTAGAAAAATATGACATGGAAAAAAATGATGAGATGGATGATTTTTAGTGGTTGGTCCCATAGATGAAATGGTGGAACTTATCTATGATATAATTTCTCTACACATACACCCTAATCTCATACGGTATACACATAAGTATCACACACATTATTAATATACGTATAATACATAAAGGACATATTAATATCCCTTACTGTACGTAATACACCAATACATGCACACAAATGTATAAATGATAATAACATCAAACAATACACGCAATACGATTATTAGACATAATAATCCATTATACAAGCACACAGATACAAAAGGATCAAAACAAAGGCGATAATATAAACAGGCATGTACTAACATGTATCTTAATACTAATATAGTACTAATACAACAATGTATATATATTGAACATTATTTACGTAGTTGAAAAAATGAGTGATAATTAACAAGGTGTAAATACCATTCGAACCTCCTTAAGCTAAATTTTCAGAATCAATAAAACAATATTAAGCTTTAGAACATTGCAAAATTTAGTTTTCAACTGAAAAGTTAAGAAGGGATCGACATTAAAAACAAATGAAGGAGTTAATGAATTTAATACTATTTTAAAAAGTAAAAAAAATGAGTAAAAAGAAAAGAAATTTAAATTGATTTTCAAAACTCAAAATACAAGGGGTCTTTTCCCTTTTTATTCTCTCGGCCAAAATCAAAATTCTAAGATTTTATAACCACCGTCAATCATCAATGACAATTCTTCTTTCAACAATCATAAATAGTAATCCAAAACAAACCAAATAAAGTTGGGTTAACCTTTTCTAACTCGATCTAAGAAAGTTATAGGTAAAAAGTTTATTTTTTTATTTTTCTATTAAATTCTTTTTTAATTTTCCTCTAAAAATTAACATTTTCCCCTATTTTTTTTCAATATATCCCCGAGCTCTCTCTTTTGATATCCTTTTTTTGAATCTGATCTTTGATTCAAAACAAAATTAAGGTTCCAATTTAAAACTAAAATGTCCTTATTTGATTTAGATTTACGATTTAACACAAAAAATTATTTTGATTCAAAAAAAAAATGTTTCTCTAATTTTTTTCATTCCCGAAAAGCCTCTGTTTTTTAATTTTTAATCCCTTTTTAACTTTGAAACGAGATTTGAAATAAAAAAAAAAAAATCAATTCTAAAAACTAAAGAGCATTTTTTTTGTTTCGAAGATGAAATTTGATTTTTTTTTTATTTTTTTTTAGTAAATGTTAATTTCATTCCGAAAAGGTTGTTGATTTACATTTGGGTTTTGGGTTTTATAAACCTTTTGTTACCTAAGTTGCACTAATATAGATACAAAGACAAGGACAGAGATGGGGACGAAGATGGGGATAAAAAACTAAAATTTCCAAAATTATAGTGTACAGACACGATAAAAATACAATAAATATAAAATAAATTTTTATATATATAATAATAAAAATTAAAACTCATAATACAATAAAGTAAAAAAAATCAAGGGAATGGTATTGCCAAATGACCTTAATAATTTGTTACATTCTTCAACAACAAACAAAATCACATCAAAGATTCAAAGCAACAAAGTTAACATCATACAAATACTTTAAAAAGGTTTATAAAAAATAAAATAATAACGATGCACTCAATCATTGTTAACATTAATCGAGATTAATTAGTTTCCTAATTCTGGTTCATCGAGTGAGAGTTCCACAAACTCTAAATAGCTCACTTCTTCTAGATAACCGAATGCATTTCCATCACTATTCCATATCTTGGTTTTCTTATCCTCATATTGACTAGAATTCCTTAATAAAAGATGAGGTTGTGATGGATGTAAACTAAATCTTCGGTACGACTTGGATTTCATTTATTTCTCTTAATTGAGTGGATGAAAGAATAAGTACTTCGATTTCTTTCACAACAAGATGATACAATAGATTGTCCAAGTATTTTAAAAGCCAAAGATTGGAGTAAAAGAGTTTCGACACTAAATTTTTTCACCAATTTTTTGGATCCAAAAAATATATCTTTGTAAGAGAAATTAAATCTTCAAAAAGTTCACTCTTAAGTGAGAAATGAGCATATTCATCCAAGAATTTATCATAATCATCATCATTTGAAAATAATCTACGAAAACACTTTATTCTCTCTCGAGATATTTCACTATCTCTATGAGGAGAAAATTTACTAGAATCCTCGATTAATCAACCATCATTGTAAACCTTATAACATTTAAAAATACATTTATACAAAGAAAATAAGATTCAAGAATATCTAATTCAAAACTAAAAAGATTATATACTTTGGATTTATTGAGTGAGCTAGACAATAAAGAGGAGTATAACTTTTTGTACAACGAGCAATAAAAATATTGTAAACAACATGATAAAAAGGGCTAAAGTATGAAAGAGAATAATTTTTCTTCTTGTAAATTTCAAACTTCACTTTCTTAATTATGGAATCTCACATCTCGTATACCAAATGAAGAGATAGTTTATCAATATCTCATACTTTAAGTATGTCATAGATTGACATTGTGAAATCAATGATGTAAGTCACTTTATCCTACCAATTAAAACTTACAAGTTTTTCCTTCATAAAGTTTGTCTTTCCCGTATCATTCTCTCTATAACAAACATATTCATCACTTATGGCCATTGTTTGAAGTCCTCGTTTGACGAGCTTAAACCTTTTAAGCATAAAAAATATCGAGGCAAAACAAGTATCAACAATTGAAAACAACTTAAGAGGACTAAATCTTTGAAAGATTATCAACCTTATGCTGTAGTTCATGGTAAGATTCTTTATTTGCACAATATCATATTAATTTTAATAATCTAATTACACAAGTCATATGATTCTTCATTTCCTCTAGTGTTTTTTATTGAAAAATGTTCTTTAATACAAGGTTAAGAGTGTGAACAACATAAAGTGTATGTGTTCAATAGATATGAGGATACATACTCTCAATAATCTCCTCTACCCTCTTACAATTAATTACATTACATTTGCACCATATTTTGATGACCCATATCATCAATAATTTCTTTCATCAAATTGGAATAAAGAATTTATCCTTAACTTTATCAAAATAATTTACAACCTTGAGAAACATTATCTCATTTTCAAAAGTAGTCATGAAGTTAATGAGAGGTTTTCTTGTTGCATCACTCCAACCATCGCACACAATAGTTACTCTTTTTTTTTTGTCAGGTTGCTTTGATTGGTTGTAAGAGCTTCTCAACATCAATTTTTTTTTCTAGAAATAATGATGTTCACAATTTATTATAATCAGGGGCACATAACCGGTTATGTCTTAAGTTGTAGAAAAAGTAAAAATCTTTTGATAATGATGATTCCTAGTAAGATTAAAAGGTAAATCATCGGTATAAAATATTTTTATAATTCATTTATCTAATTAAGCTTTCACATTCATGTTGAATGATTTAGCAATGGGTGAGAGGTTGAAATTCTCTTTTAGATGAAGATTCAATCGTAATTTCAGTTTGAAATTGATAAGGCAAAGGAACTTCTCTAGATGCTCCTTATTTCTTTTTCTTCTCTCATTCCTTTAACAACTTCAAAATTTCAAACTTTTAGTTTTTAGTTACTTTTTTGAAAATTGCAACTCTTTCACCTAAAATTTGAAGCAAATAAACTTACAATCTATTATAACTCTCACTACGAATTTTACCACAAATGTTACATCAGAAATTACAAGTTCCCCCAGCAGTCTCTTTTTTCAACTTATCACATAATTTCATAGTGGAGATTTCTCATTTTGTAAAGATGAAATCGACCCATTCTTGCTAGTACTTTCAATTCATTACTAGAAAAATTAGGCTCATCATATTCACCACCATTTTGGGATGTCATATTTCAACTAATTAAACTACTTATATTAAAAAACAACACTAAAATATTTGATTAAAACTTATCTAAATTCAAAAATAAAACATGTATAATAAATCAAGAATAAAAGATAAATAAGAAAATTTATGAAATCTACAATATCATTGATACAATCAAATCTACTACCAAATTATCAAATCACATAGCCGATAGACTAAGAATTTTAATAAAATAAATCTAAATTCAATAATAAAACATTCATAATAAACTCTTAAACTTTTGTACTTATATCTTCAGTTGTTATAAATATTACAGAAATCAAAGAGAGTATTTTTAGGTATATTAATTGTTAATTATATTAATAGTTGTCAATCACGTAAATTTGGGATTAATAATTATGACTTCTGTAATTTATTCATTATTTTCTAGTTCAAAACCTTTGTATGATGTATAAAAAATTCAATAATACAATAAGGTAACTATCCCAAAATTTTTACCTCTTTCAATTTGGTATTTAGAGTTGCCCCACTGTTTTATTTTTTTCTTGTTCGACCTCTTTAAACACCATGTCAGACGGATCAAATAAGACTTCTCCAAACACTTCTACCCTGAATTCAGTCTCAGACACAACCCGAACCTTTGTTTTAAACAATACCTTTATAATTGATCCATAAAAATTGAAGGAAGCAACAATGAATCACACCTTCTCCAAATTACTATCATTCGCTTGAATGATAATAACTTTTTACGATTGTCTCAAGTTGTTCGTATGTATATTCGAGATCTTGGAAAATAGGCTATCTTATTGGTGAGAAAAAGCCTCTAATAGAAGATGTTGCATATGTCACTTGGGATGCAGAAAATTCAATGCTAATGACCTGACTGATAAATTCTATAAATGAGGATATCATTTATAACTATATGTGTTATCCAACAACAAAGAAAATGTGGTATAACGTAATTATATGTATTTTAACTTGGGAAATCAATACTGAATATTTGATATCACCTTGAACTTTGGTGAAATACGACAAAGTGAAGAAAGTCTCATCAAATACTTTAACTCCTTTGAAATGTGTATGGTAGGACTTAGATCTTGTTCAATACCTATGAATTAAAGTGTACGAAAGATGCTCGAAACCACGTGAAGGTAATAGAGGATAACCAAAATAAGTGTTTTCAAAGGTTAGAAGAAAAAACGAAGGAGCAAATCATGATTGTTGAAAGCTCGATTCTCGCTACAAGATCATGTATTAGAAAAAAATTCTCAAACCAACAACGAAATAATGAGAACCAACATCGGAATGATCGAAACTTTCAGGTTTGGTATGACTATTGCAACAAACCATGCCACACCCAAGAAACATGCTAAAAATCCATGGAAAACTAGCCAATTTGAAGAATAATAGATCTGATCGGGTTTTTCCTACAACAAATGAAGCTGAAACAAGCAATCCTTTCACCAAAGAATAGGTTGATCATATTCTTGCTCTACTAAAATCCAATTCGGCATCTTCTAAAACTCCTAGTGTATTCGTGGCACAAGCTGGTAAGAAAATAAGTGCTCTATCTTGCTGTCTAAATTCCTTTATTCCATGGATAATAGATTCAAGAGCATCTGATTATATGATTAATTTCTCAAAATTATTTGAATCTTATTTTTCTTGTCTTGGTAATGAAAATGTTAGAATTACAAATAAATTTTTTTCTCAAATTACAAGTAAAAGTTCAATTAAAATTTATGAAAGAATATGTCTTAAATATTTTCTTCATGTTCCCAAACTTGATTGTAATCTCCTATATTTAAGTAAACTTTTCGAGGATTTTGACTATTACGTTATATTCTTTGAATCACTCTGTGTTTTTCAAGATCAGAGTTCAGGAAAGACAATTGGTGGTGCTAAAATGAAAGATGAATTTTATTATTTTGAGTATAATTCATATAAAAATAAAACAGTTCAAGAATTTAGTAGTGTAAGTTCTATTTTTGTTTATGAACAAATAATATGAAGCACTTATGTTCCTAAACCTTACCAACCTTAAAGACCGTTTTATCTATTTCATAGTGATGTTTGGGACCTTTAAGTGTTACCACTATAACAGGTATGAAATGGTTTGTAACTTTTATAGATGATCATACACGAGTTTGTTGGATTTATTTGTTGCGTGAAAAATCTGAAGTTGAATTTTTTTTTTTGAAACTTTTTACAATATGATTGAAAATCAGTTTAAAACAAAAATTAGCATAATAGGATCCGACAATAGGACTAAATATTTCAATGAGTTTTTAAATGATTTTATTTAAAAAAAAGGATTGCTCGTCAGTCCACTTGTCGTGATACTCTTGAACAAAATAGAATAGTTGAGCGAAAAAGTAGACATCTTTAAATTGCTCGAGCTATAATGTTTTATGGGGTATTGTACTTTTAAATACAACCTAGATAGTTAATAGGATGCCAACAAGGACTTTTGAAATTTAACATACCTTTAAAATATTTAAAAAATGAGTTTCCAGAATCAAGGTTTAACTCTGATTTGCCTTTAATTTATTTTTGGTTCCACAACCTATGTTCATATTCTCCAAAGATCTCGCTCTAAATTGGATCCAAGGGTTGAAAATGTATTTTGTAGGATATGCACCTAATCAAAAGAGTTATAATTCTTTTATCCAAAAATAAAACAAAATTACACCACCATAGATGTTTTTGACAAAAGTTCTCTTTAGGATGAGAAGTCTAGTGAGGAAAGAAATTTTTATGAAGCCTCCGGTTATTCAATATCTTGATTTTTCTATCAAATCAACACAAGATGAATCTCTTACAGAAAATAATCATATTCAAGAAAATAAAAATGTTCAAATAAGTAATATTAAACCTCAATCAATTATTTTTTAACCTAATTATTTGAACATGAAAAGAAACACTACAAGAGGATAATTGTAAACATGATCTTTTTTTTTATTCTAGAAAGAGGATCCATAAAAAATTAAGTTTATATCTTATTCCAGCAAATGATCAATCGTAGTTTCTAAGTGAAGGCCAAGAAGATAATACATGTAATTTTTTTCATCCTACTCTGTTTGAATCCATTCTTCCTAAACTTAACAAATCTTTAGCCCTAATTCCTATTTCACAAACAGAAAACCTTAATATTTCGGTTGCCCTTAAAAAAAGAAGAAGGAAATGAGTTAAATACCTCATTACCAATTCAATTTCCTTTGATAAACTTTCCAAATCTCATAGAGACTTTACATCTAATATTTCCAAAATTATTGTGCCAAGAAACATAGAAAAAATGCTAGAAGACTCCAACTAAAAATTAGCAATTCTTGAAGAAATGAGAGCCCTAAAAAAATAGGACTTTAAAGGTTTTGGATTTGTCGAAGGATAAAAAGATTGTGAGATGTAAGTGGGGTTTTATAGTAAAGTATAAAGCTGATGAGAGTATAGAAAGATATAAGGCGAGATTGGTGGCAAAGGGCTTCACACAAACTCAAAAAATTGACTACTAAGAGACATTCCCTCCTATGGCAAAGATAAATTCTATTTGAATATTATTTTCTCTTGTAGTCAATTCAAATTGGCCCTTAAATCAGTTAGATGTGAAGAATGTGTTCCTCAATGAAGAGTTAGTGTCTCATCAGAGTTTGAAAGAAAACATGGGGTCGAGAAGGTGTGTAGACTGAAAAAAAATCTTTGTACGATCTCAAGCAATCTCCTAAGGCTTGGTTTGAACGATTTGGCAAAGTAGTGAAATATTTTGGTTTATGTCAAAGTCAAACATATCATACCATGTTCCACAAACATTCAAAAGAAGGCAAAATTTACATTTTATGTTGATGAAATTGTCATAATAGGAGATGACAGTGTAGAGTTAGCAAGACTAAAGGAGAAACTTTCTACTGAATTTAAGATTAAAGATCTTGGGCCATTGAAGCATTTCTTGGGCATGAGTTTGTTAGGTTTAATTAAGGAAGGAGTTTCTGTTAATCAGAGGAAATATGTGGTTGATTCCCTTGAAGAAACATGTATGTTGGATTGTAAGACAGTTGAAACACCAATTGAACCCAACATGAATGTAATGACCCAGATTCAGATCCAAGGTTCAAGTTAACTTGAAGCGTTAGGTTTCGATATTTTGGCCTCGGTTTTGAGTTTGGGGTTGATTTTGGGCTTTGGACTTATAAGTTTTAGGTTGTCTTTTGCATAAACTAGGTTAAGTGATGGGCTTTTTAGTAATTTCATGGTTTAGAAAAAAGAGGAAGGGAAAGGGGTTAATATTCTGTAGAGGGTTTTTGGATAGAGAAAATCATTACTTTTTTTTTCTTCTCATCTCCTCCCCCAACAAAAAAGAAAGTTGGTGAAAGACTCAAGATTTCCTATTTTTTAAAAATCTCGTTTTAGAGCTTGAGAGAAGTTTGTAGGGCTGGGTGTGATCTACAAAACATGGTAAATATGTTGAGGTTTAGTGAAGAAAGGTTTTTAGTGAGGTGGAAGAGCAAAGAACGAGAAATAGTGATGTTGAGCTCCTTTCTTAGTTTTGTTGACGTTTTAGTTCTTAGAATCATCCCTAACAATGTCTAATTACTAGTTTATCTCCTTGTAGAGAAAAAAGGTTGAAGAATCCTCAAGGAGTCTTGGGAAGGATGAAGCTTGAAAAGTAAGGGAAACATGGTTAGCAATTGGTTTTGCTTAAGGTTTATACTAAACTAACTCCTCAACATACTTAATTTCATAAAAATAGGCTTGATGCATGCTTGATTGATTGCTTGTTTACTTTGGTTGCTTGAGAACCCTTTATTGGCGTAATTACGATTGGTGAATGAATTACTATAAATTGGGTAGAAACATGTCAATTATTACTTCAATAACTTGTAGAAACAATATGGGGAACATTTATCTCGTTTGGGAGTGGAAAATTGGAGTTTAGAAACCCAAACCTTTATTTTCGTGCAGGGATACTAATATGGGGTAGGTTCGTATCGGTACGCTAGAGTAAAATTGGGTTTTTTCATAAGGGGAGTATCGGTACAAGATCCCAAGTACCGATACCCCTTGTATATTTCAAATTCTGGATATATTTTTCGATACCGATACGCAAGGGCGTACCGATACCACTGTTCCTTTAGGTTTATTATATAAAGGTGTATCGATATAATAAATAGATGTATCGATACGAGCTTGGTTCAATATCGGTATGAATATGTATTTTTGGGTTGTTCGAAGTTGCTTAGCTTAGCATATCGGTATGTGATGGAGGCGTATCGATACTATGGGGCATACCAATACCCCAAATAGGCGTATTAGTACTCGTTGGATAATCTGTCAAAAAATTAACACTTTCGTTTAGAGATTCCATAATTTGGGGTAAAGGATCCTAAGGGTCTCTTAAAGTGTAAAATGAATACTAAAACAGAGAAACTGACTTTTTAACCCCATCTATGAGATAACTGAGAAATTTATATGTGTTGTGTGGTAATTTAGGGACCTTGATGCGTGCTAATGGGTTACCTATGGATATAATATTATGTGGTGGATCTAGACACCCTATATATATATATATATATATATATTTGATTTAAGTATTGCAATACTCGAAGACATGTCGAACGGAGGATCCTAATGCTTAGTGGACGCGGGTTTTGTTCAAAGATGCTTGATGGACCATTCCAAGCATGGATGTAGGATCTTGATGCTTAGTGGACAAGTGCCTTATCCTAGAGTATGGGATCCCAATGCTTAGTATACATGGTCCCTGCTCGTAGTGTATGATCCTAATGCTCAGGGGTTGTGGGCCCTACTCGTATTGTATGATCCCGATACTTAATGGTCGCGGGCTGCACTACTTATATATTATTATGGTATGGTCCCGACCATTTTAAAACTGAGGGTGCAAAAATTAGCCTGGCGATTTAATTTTGGAAAATAAAATTTTATCACTTTTAATTATTAATTATGAAAACCGAAATCTTATTAAAAACGCGTATTATTTGAATTTTAAACTGATTTGGAGTCGTCACCGACCACCTAGGTAGGTCGGCCACCGTAAAACAAATCAGAGATTCTTTTTAAAATATTTAGGTTTGGGAGTCGGTTACGTGTAAGGATGACCCTTATAAGCGCCCGAGATCAGTACTTTATTAATTACATATGGCATTTTGGCATTTCGAATAATAATATTAATTTGGTTCGTCATTATCAGATGAATATCGTCCGAATGAGGATATCTTTTTGGATAAGAAAATATATATTTTTTTAAATACGAACTTGAATAAGACATACTATAATAAGAAACCTTAACTTGTATTTAAACAAAATATAAGTTCTACTCCAGAAGGTTTGGATGCATGACCGGTTATTATCTTGTCAATTTTAAGTTCTAACCTATTAAGCTCCATTAATTAAATATTTTAGTACACTATTAAATTATAAATTTACCAAGTGTACTATGATAACATCCAAACAATTGGATACTACCATCTCGACACTTAATAAAATTAATAATACTATTGATTTTTCTAGTTATTTAATTAATTAATTTTGTTTAATTCTAACCTTAAATTATTTAAATTTTTCTAGGTTCAGATGGCACATCGAATATGATATCAAAGTACACTCTTGGTCAACATCATGGTACGTCAAAACACAGACCACTTAGTGTATCCGAGATATATGATTGAAAATGTCATCTTTACTATAATTATCTCACTATTTCATTTTAATTAATTAAGTGACTAGTCCTAAGAAAGTCTCTAATTTATTTAATTAAGTGTGAATTAGGTGTCATCCTAAACAAATATACTATATGAATTTTAAAAATGCAAGCATACAAATAAATTAAGCAATTAAATACATTAAAAAGACAAGGGTTCAAATTGATTTTCATTAGAGACATAAGAGCTCAATTAGAAGGTATAAGGTGGCCTAAATAGTCTAATTGAAAATTACAAGGCTTAAATTGAAAGACATTAGTGACCTAATTGATTTAATTGAAAGTTTTAAGGCTCAATTTAAAGGAAACTAGTCTAAATTGAGAAAGTACTAAAATCTAATGGCTAATTCGAAATCAAACTAGGACTTAATCGAAGAAATTCTAAAGTTTGGGTTTCAAACTAAAGGGAATTAGGGACCAAAATGAAGGAAAAGTGAAATTGGAGACGCGGATTACGAAACACGCGGGTCACTTGTCCCGACCCATCAATTACACGCTTCCCCTACCACCAAAATGACATCTTTTGGTAAGGAGTATAAAACCTTGAATTCTTTTTTTTCTCATTTCTCATTTCTCTCTTCTCTCTCTACTCTCTCACTCCTCAAAACGCTCTGAAACTAACACTCCAAAACCTAGATAAGTGCACTCTATCATATTCAACTTCAACCGGAAACCTAGCTCTCCAACCAACACTTAAACAACACCGGTGGCTATAAACCAAACTTAGATAAGTGTACTAATCTTTTATTGCATTCCAGAATTTAGATCTATGTTTTGAGTTTATTTTCGGTTAAGATTTTAACATAAATCTATATTTGTTTTGTAGGAAAATAAAAAGGTGAGTAAAAAAACTTACCTTCTAGAATCTAGTTCGGCGACGTTCCGATGAGTAAATCGGCGAACAAGTCTTCTTCTTTGGCGGCCTTTGTGATCTTCTAAAAAGCCTCTTCGACTTCTTCTCTCTTTCCTAAATAATGACCAAAATAAATGACCCCTCATTAATTTTCTTTTATTTTGATTGCTGCAATTATGGTAACAATTATTATCCTCTCTCTCTCTCTCTGCCGAAAATATTCTTCCTCAATTATGAGAACATCCTCCCCTAATCATTGCACCATCACTCTTTAATCATTCCCCCCTTGATAACCGCATCCAACTCCCCCAAAATTTTAGTAACCATTATTAACTCCACCGTTTAATTAATTTATTTATAATATTATTTATTTATTCATTATTTATTTGTTCTTTATTTATTTACGTAATGAGCTTATTTAGTAATACTCGAACGATATCCAGGTATTACAGGTATATCCTACTTGTAGTGTATGATCCCGATACTTAGTGGTCGTGGGCCACACTACTTGTATACTATTATGGATTATGAGATGTTTTATGGACTTCTCTTAAAATGTATATGTTATGTGTCGATAATATACATGCATGATATCTTGTGTTTAGGCGGATATGATAGTACAATTATTCTCATGCCATGACATCATTTATGTAGTATTTCTTATTTATGATATGTGCGATGTGGGTCGAGTGGCGGAGTACCCATCGAGCTTTCGTAGCTTAGCATTTCAGAATGTACTTTCGTGCACAGTTGTCTAGGTGGTAGTGGGGCGAAGGAGCACCATCATGGTTGGTTTCAGTATCGTTTTGTGTCAAAGTAATTTTACTAGATGTAATGGGCCATATACTTGTAGGACCCTATATGTAAATTATAACTCTATTTTATTTGGGCCGAGTTGAATGTTTTAAACGGTTTGTATTATGTTGGAGCTTCTTTACCTTTGGATCTATTTGATTTTACATTGTTCTGAATTTGATGGACTTATTATGGATTTGGACCTTTTTTGTGAATGAGTATTTTAATTAATTTGTGAATGAGTATTTTAATCTTTATCTAAAATAATCTTTATATAAACAATTTCTTATTTTAAAGAACAATTATTTAATTTATGTGCTCATAATCAAAATAAATTATTATAAAATACAAATAGATAAATGGTTAATTGAGATATGTCAAGATCAAAATGAACAACAGATTATTTTCCTATAATTAAGCATTGAAATTATAAACATAAAAACAATTTAGTTCTAATTTTTTTAAAAAAAATTATAAAATACAAAAACAATCGTTAAATTATCTCATAAAATATAAAATAGTCAGTAAACTTATAAAAGTTAGATAACTGGTATTAAATACTAGTTTTCGTTATAAAATGATCATTAAATCATTATTATTAATTGAATGACATTAATTATAAAAAATTATATAATAACACATTTGATTCATAATATTTACATAATCAATCAATTTAGACATCAATAATGAAGGTTGATTTGGACTAAATTGATTGAATTTGTAAATATAAAAAAATAAAAATTTTATTATTCAAATTTTCGTAATTATCACGTCATTCATTTAATGACAATTATTATCATTGACTTTATCTGATTTTATTCATATTATTATTTTATTCCTTTCGGGTATTATTAGTATTTTATTATGTATTATATATTTTCAATTTATTATTATAGATAACATTATTATTAAATATTGGAACAGAAAAGTAGATCTTAATAAATATAAGCTCAGTTATCGTATCAGTCTAATATTATTTTTTTGAACAAGTTAATAGTGATTACAAGTAGTATTTGTTTTAGAATATAATCTTCACCATTTGACATTGATCGCTCAATCACTCTGTTGGCATCGTTGGTGCTCGAACCCATGAATTTTAGAAACATAAACCGTTTCTTTAATCATTTGAGCTAGAGGGCTCGTGCTATCAATCTAATATTTAAGTTATAACCTATTTGCAATTTAAAATTACAATAACCGAATAGGGCCCAATATATTAATAAACCCTAAAATCTATCTAACCCTGATAATAATTTGATCTATCTCCCTTTTTTCAGCTGAAAAAATCTAAATCATTGGATAAAATCTGATCTAACGATTCAGATCACTCTTAAGGAGCCTCAACTGTCGCATTTAAACATTCATCGCTATGAATGTTTAAGTTTTTCACATACCCAATTCATCTCCTTTAATCCACGTGACGTCATTATCGGCGATAACAATATGAATGTTTAAGTCGTCACCAATGACTTCATTTAACTACCCCTACAACGAAAGGGATAACAATATATATAAAAAGAGATTTTTCGGATAAAATTATCTCAAATCAATATTATATTTTGTATTTTATTATACGATTTAACGTCAAATAAGTGCCTAAAGTATACCTTTTTTTCAGTTAGATGTTCAAACTATCTTTCGGGCCAATTAGGTGCTTAACGTTTCATTTCGTAACCCATGTAAGGATTTCTGTTAATTCGCACCATTAAAAGACACGTGTCATCTCCAAAAAATTCTAAAAATATATCCAAAATAAATAAAATTAATAAAATAAAAATATATCCTAAAATTTTAAAATATTCTCAAAATAGTCCATAAAAATTCATAAACCCCAAATCCGGTCACTCTTGTCGACATTGGCGGCAACAAAATAAAGTGTCTTTCCTGCACCGATCAAACCACACATCGTTGGTCGTCTATCCTATCGTTGTTTGTCGTAAATCATTCAAGAAAATCATTCGATAATTTCAATATTTCATACGGTATCGATCGATTTCCGAAGACGAAATGAAGGGGAAATGGTCATGAAGTTTCGGGGACCGATGTGGTGGACGAAGTTAACCTAAATCTGAATGACGTAATTAGCTTAAATCCAAATTTAGATTTGTGGTTGTTAGCGGTTTTAAAATTTGGTGGTTGTTTTATGAAATCTGAAAAATTTAGAGATTTTTTTAATTAAGTAATTTTATTTATTTTAATATAATTTTAGAATTTTTAGGAGTTGATATGTCTCCTTTTAACGGTGGGAATTAACAAAAAACCTTAAATAAGTTACGGAATAAAACGTTAAATACTTAAAAAGCCCGAAAAATAATTTGAGCATCTAATTAAAAAAATATAATTTGAGCATCTATTTGACGATTAAACCTTTATTTCGTTCGAGATATAAATTGGATGTATAGAAAAAATCATTATACAAGGGACCAAAAATCAATAACATAAAAAATCCTCCTTTCAAGTGATAATTTTTTTTTTCTTTTCTTATAGTTTGAATAAAAATAAAAAAGGAATTAGGGGTTCTTCCTAGTCTAGGTCTTGTGTGGCCGTGCTTTTCAACAATTAAGGGAGGTACGTCGATGAACATGTACCAGTTCATCTACTTGTGTGTTTCGATCTAGAATTTTTTTAATGAATTATAATGATTACAATAATATTTGTTTTAGAGTATGTTATTAGTTATTGGATATTAAACTCTCAATTATTGTGTTAGTATTATTGATGCCTGAACCGGTAAACTTCAAAAACAATAATTACACCTTTAATCATTAAAACAAGATAATTCAGACGTGTTTTAGTCTAATGTTAAATTTGGATTTTTTTTTAAAGATTGAGTTTTTTATTTTTTGAAAAAAAAAAGAACGAATTTTTCAAAATTAAACCTCAATAAACGACAAGGTATGACGATGTTCTATCGAATATTCAAAATCTAAAAAATACGATGACGAACGGTGCCCTTCATAACTTACAGAGAGCTTTAAAGTTTTTTTTTTTTTCTTATTGGTTTTGAAAAATAAAATAGTTTTAAAAAATATATATTTTTATACCGTTTCGTTTTAAGAAATTAGCTATTTATTTTTTAACTCCCCACTCATTTCTTTTCGTCTCTGAATACCATGTTTTTATTTTTTCACTTTTTAGTTATCGGTTTTAAATTAGCTTCGTCCTTTTAATTTTGTCCTTCTAAATTCGTTTTATGGGCTAATTACCCTTTGAATCTCTATATCTTTTTATTATATTTAATTTGGTATTATCTATTACTTTCGTTCATTTAATTTATGCCCTTTTTATTTCATCTTATTTAAATTTGGTCTATGGCTGTCATATATATATATATATATATCGTATTTTAAATTATTAATATATGTTATGTATGTTATATATATATATAAATATATATATTTGTTTAATAATATGCATTTTTATCGGTTCGTATCATCTATGTAATACGTTATATGATTTTTTATATGTTTCAAATATATTTTGTTAAGTTCTTTATTGTTGTATAATTTTTATATAATTTTATATATTGATACATATAATTCTAATATATATTATTCTATGTTATTTTATCTTATATAATATATGTGTAAATAATGACATATTATGTTATTATAAGCTATGTTATATATGTATGTTAATACATAGTGTGCTTTCTTAACATATTAATATGTATTTTATTGGATATATGTATATATACACATTTTACGTATTTGTTTTTCAATTTTATATAGTTTTGTGTACTAATATATATTAAAATTTTCCTTTAGAATGTATATATTATATAAAGTTTTTTATACCCATATTTTAATATTTTATATTTTGTACATTCATATTCGATTTTCATAAATTATTTTTTATATGATTAAAAAACATTTTTAATTTTAAAAAACCGTGAAATCATATCGGGATGTGAATTTTTTGAATTTTTATTAAACCTTAAGAGGTCGTATCTTGATCGTATAGGATAGTGGTTCTTTTGATATTTTAACACTTTGAGATCATATTTAAAATTTTATTCAAATTCATAATTTTTAATATTAAGACTTTATGTAACTTGCTAAGTACTAAATTTGATTGGTGCAGGGTGCTAATTTTCTTCGTCCATAATAAATTTTTGAATTAATATTTTGAATTTTGAATTTATTTTTTATAGTGTTCAGCCTATTAAGGTGACCAATAAAAACTCCACACTTTTTTCACATATTTTTCTTTGATATCAAAATCATTTTTTTTTTCAAAGATAAAAAAACTCTATGAGCGGTTACATTTTTAAGAAACAATTTTTTATAAACAAGCTCATGTGAGCTCCTTCGTCGTATGGAAACCCCCGGCACGTGTTTGCAGCTTCGTGATTTCATTTGAAATATTATTTAAAAAAAATATTTTTTTAATAAATAAACATGCGTGAGCTCTTTCGTTGCCGAAAATCTTGGATGAATGTTTACAGTTAACAATTTAATAACTATTTTATGTAAATAAATAAATAAATTAATTCTTAGTATATAATTTTTGAAAATTTTATAATATTTTATATTTTTATATTTTTAAAAGTTTTTTTTTTAAAAATAATTTAATGATTATTGTGTAGTTTACCTAAACATCAATTAAGTTCTTAAATTTTTACCTAATTAAGTTTTTTACTTTAAAATTTGATCAATTTATCATTTTGATCGATATTAATTATTAAATTTAATAGATTTTTGGATCAATTGGTATAACATGTTTTACAATAATTTTATTTGATATTTTAAAATTTATTTATTTCATTTAAAAATTTATTTAAAAGTTTTGAAATTCTTAAAAAATTATAAAATTATTTTTTTAAAAAAAATATTCAATATTGCATGACATGAATGTATGATGTCACGTTACAGTAAAAAATTATCAAAATTAGTTGTGAATAAAGCAATTAGTCATGAGTCTAGTGATAAAATGGAGTATTTTCTCCTCATCAAAAGATTAAGACATCGTTCGTTGTCATTCAACCGTTATTCGTCATGAATTGTTTGAATTAACATAAATCGTTTGAATCATTTATTTGACGTTTCATACGGTGTCAATCGATTTCTAACAATAAAGTTATAGGTTAAATAATCGTGATGATTTGACGATATGTGTGACAGACAATAACAGTGAATTAACTCAAATGAAAAATTATGTATTGGAGAGTTAAAATTTTTGAAATTTTGAGTTAATTTGTGATTTTTTTAAAAAAATTTAGAGATATTTTTAAAAAATAAATGAAAAATAGAAAATAAATTAAAATCAATGCCACGTATCATATTTTTATTGATAAAATAAAATTTTAAATGATTATTAATGGTTAAATTTATAAAATAATAAAAGTAAAAACATTAAGTACTTATTTTAATTTAGA
This sequence comes from Abelmoschus esculentus, assembly GCA_035048815.1. NCBI lineage: Eukaryota > Viridiplantae > Streptophyta > Magnoliopsida > Malvales > Malvaceae > Abelmoschus > Abelmoschus esculentus. Next base: position 6,019,313 of record JAUCBN010000002.1, read on the forward strand.
AAATATTTTAAATATTTATTATAAAAATAGGTAAAATTTAATTATTTATTTTATAATTAAACCTTATAAAAATGGAAGATTATCGTAGCGGTGATGCGTAACAGTGCCGCATAGACTTCTCTAATGCTATGCTTTGAGTTCATCGAATAGATCTGTAGTGCTCATGCATGAGAAATCATTACCTGCTTCACGAACTACATACTCTCTACCTTACAATTTGTCCACGTGTTCTATATATTAGTATAATATCCATTTACTAATAGAAACCCTTCCACTCACACCTCTAATATGTTCCGCACCTCAGGGTAATAATACCAAATAATCCCAGAGCTTAAATAACCCTAGCTCGTATAATTTGTTTCTTGTTTCAGTTCCAGAAATTCTTAATTTCTTTTTCTTTTCATTATATTTTATTGTTATCATCAATCTCAATCTGCTTTCGACTTTCCTTCTCCCTGTTAAGGATAGGGTTTTAACCGCAAATTTCGATTTTTAATCTTTAATTTGGAATTTGTTTCAACCAAACTATTTTTTTTTTTTCAGATTTGGGATTTTCTATTAATTTAGCGTTTTTTATAATCAATTTCTGATATTTCATTCGTTTTAGGTTTGTAAACAATGCCTCCGAGATCAGCGAAGAGAGGGTCTGCGTCAGCTGGCCCTAAGAGAACGTTGAGGTCCACTAGAGGGGCATCGAAATCCGAGAACCCACCACCGGAGCCCGTAGTGGAGGCTACTGCTCCGGATGTCGAAATAAAGGAAGAAGAGGAACCAGAGGAGAACGTGGAGGACGTCAAGGCTGATGAGAAGGTGACAGTGGACGAAAAAGTGGTGGCCAATGAGAAAGGGACTGACGTGAAGGAAAACGCTGGGTTAGATTTGAATTCCGTCGATAAGGGTTAGTCTTTTGGTTTTATCTGATTTGATTTCAAATTGACGGGGTGGTATATTGATATTTAGTTATTTGCAACATCAAAATTTATTTGGCGTTCTTCTGTTGTTTGCTCACGGCTTTTATTTGTAATTTTGAAGGTTCTTTTTGGCTTGGTATGTTATGAATTATGATTGTATGCTGTATGTTGGAATCAGATGATAGGATTTACAAGGGTTATATTTGCAAGAGTTAATAATTATTATCCTTAGGTGGATTTGAATTGTTAGGGTTCTTCGTTTGTATTAGAAATTAGTTTCAATTGCTTTCATGTGATTGATTCTTGACTAGCTGGACTGTTCTACCTTTTTTTCATTGTAGATAATGACTTGAAGGAGACTATCCAGGAGTATGAAAAAGATGAACAATTAGAATTAGATGATAATGAACCTGAATTTGATCATGAAGAGTATAGCGGAGTGGATTATGATGAGAAGGAGTTGGATCCAGATGAGGTGGAAGAAGTAGAGGAAGAGCATGAGGAGCAGGATGGTGAGGAGAAAGAAGGTGATCTGTTTGATGATGATCTTCAGGAAGAAGAAATAGAAGGTGGTGATGAGGATGGTGAGCATGCTGGGGAGGAAGTGGAGCATGCAGATTTGGCTTATGAAGTTGAGCATGAAGAGCGGCATCAAGTTGTGCAAGAGAGACGTAAGCGTAAGGAGTTTGAAGTGTTTGTTGGGGGTTTAGACAAGGATGCCACTGAGGATGACATTAGGAAAGTCTTCAGCCAAGTTGGTGAAATTGTTGAAGTTAGGCTGATGATGAACCCTCAAACAAAGAAGAACAAGGGCTTTGCATTCTTGCGTTTTGCAACTGTAGAACAAGCAAAACGAGCATTCACTGAACTTAAGCATCCTGTGGTATTGTTGAATATTCAAAATACACTTTTTTGGTCAAAATTAATTTAAAAATGGATTGACATCCCGAATTGAATCATTTTGTTTTGATGAATTTCTAGATTAATGGGAAACAGTGTGGTGTTACCCCAAGTCAAGACAGTGATACCCTTTTCCTGGGTAACATTTGCAGGACATGGACCAAGGAAGCGGTAAGTACATTTGTTCATTTTTATGCCATTAGCAAGTGAGTCGTCTTTCTAACTTGTTATAAGTGGATAATATGTTCTTAGCAATTGTCATTGTTTGTTTTTCCAGTTGAAAGAAAAGTTGAAACATTATGGAGTTGACAATGTTGAGGACGTAACATTGGTAGAAGATACAAACAATGAGGGAAAGAATCGAGGTTTTGCATTCTTGGAATTTGCCTCACGTTCAGAGGCCATGGATGCTTTTAAGCGCCTTCAACGGAGAGACGTTTTATTTGGGGTTGATAGGCCTGCAAAGGTTTCTTTTGCAGATTCGTTCATTGACCCTGGTGATGAAATCATGGCACAGGTATTTAGTTATAACAGTTCTCTTTCTGCTTTAGGTTGTATGGATTACCAAGAGTATTTTGACATTTGGGGTTTGTTTGGATATCATTGAGTAATTGTAAAAAAAGTGTAATTATTAGGATAGTAATTACACACTCCGGTAATTACCAATAATTATAATTCTTCAGATATGTTCGGTTGACAAAGTATAATTACGTATAAAAAATGAATGAAGAAAGTTTGAAAGTCATTATGGTTAATTACGTGTGTAATTCCCTCGATTCTCAAACACCGTTAAGAATCAGGGTGTAATTGGGGTGTACTTATTATATTCGATGAATTACAATCGTTACCCAATCATGTCGTTTGTGTAATTAGCAGCAATCACACCCAAATCCAATTACTCAGTGGCTTTCTAAGTATACCCTTGATGGTGCCGAGGTGTTAGTTGTTTTGGAAACATGAACACCTGTTTACTGTAAATTGATGATTCTACATTCTAATTTCAGGTGAGGACCATATTTATTGACTGCCTACCTCCTTCTTGGGACGAGGGTCGTGTCAGAGAGTTGCTTAAGAAATATGGGGAAATCGAAAAGATTGAACTTGCCCGAAATATGCCATCAGCTGACAGGAAGGATTATGGTTTTGTTACGTTTGATTCTCATGATGCCGCTGTATCATGTGCTAAGAGCATTAACAATACCGAGTTGGGTGAAGGTGACAACAAGGTTAGTCAAAGTTCTTTGTATATTCTCATGAGTTGTATATCATCTTGTTTAATGGTTACACTTTTTCTTTTTAAGGCTAAAGTCAGAGCAAGGTTGTCAAGACCACATCAGAAAGGCAGAGGTAAGCTCCATGGCCGTGATAATTTTAGGTCTGGGCATGGGTCTGGACGGGTTATGAGGGGTTCATGGAGTAATTCTGCTTCTCGTGGTCCCCATCCTCGCGATATAAGAGGAATTTGTAGTCGTGCACGACCATCTAGTCTGAAGAGGCCTGTTGGAATAAGAGAGAGACGTCCCATTATGTCTGCAGCAGCTAGTGGCAGGCCTTTGGCTCCACCTCTACCTAGATCTTATGATAGAAGAGCACCTGGTGTGCCTCAATTCTTGAATTCTGTATCTAGAACTAGAAATTCTAACTTCAATTTAATTTAATTATTTGTTCTTTCATTTTTACAGTTCCACCATATCCAAAGAGTACTTTGAAGAGGGAATACAATCGACGTGACGAGCTTCCTCCTCCAAGAAGCCGAGCTGTGTTGGATTATGGTTCTAGGATTGCCCCCGAGAGACGGTCATCATATAGAGACGAGTATTCTTCTCGCAGTTCTGGCTACTCTGATTATCCTAGAGGCACGACTCGCCCTGCTGCAAGGAGACCCTATATGGATGATGCATATGCACAAAGGTTTGAAAGGCCTCCTCCTAATTATCATGAAGGGTATGGCCATGATTATGAAAGTATGTCTGGCTCGAAGAGACCATATTCGGCTATGGTTGGTCTTTTTTCTTAATGTGATTTTATCTGCGTTAGCTTGATCCAACCATTTTCTAGCTGTTTACGTTGTTTATTTGGTTGTTGAATCAGGACGATGTTCCTCCACGATATGCTGATGCTGGTGTGAGGCATTCAAGGACTCGTCTAGACTATGAGCTTGCTGCTGGTGCTCCTCCGTATGTGGATGCATATTGTGATAGGTTTGTTATTATCTCTTGGAAATATAAGTAGTCCTCTATTGTTTATTTTCGTCTTCTAGGGGTTGTTATCTTCTCTCATTTTAATAGGTTTGGGAGATCCAGTCTGGGATATGGTGGTGGCAGGAGTTCAATGTCAGGCAGTCAGGATTCACGTGGGCTATATGACAGTCGTCAGGGAATGGGTTATGGAGGTGGATTTTTTCTTTATTTCGATGACTTGTTAAAGGAAAAAAAGGGAGTCCCATGAATGGGGTGTTGGTCTAGTTTTTTTTTTGGTTAATAATGCACTCTACTTTGGTTTCAGGTTCTTTCGGTGGCAGTGATGCTGCAGGAATGTATTCATCCTCTGGCTATGATGATGATTACATGCGGAGGGGGCCTGATGTATGCCTTTTCCAATTTTTTCTTTTTAAAATTTTAAAAAGATACACCAGCTTAAGGGTATTATCTTTATTCTTCCATGGCAGGTTGGTGGTAGTTCTTACTCATCCATGTATTCTACTCGTGGTATGGGTGGCAGCAGTTACACGGGTGGTGGTGGTTCTGGATCATACTACTGATGTATGTTAATTTCTTTCTCCATTCCTCTTCATGTTGCAATAATTGAAGTGCAATATTCTTTAGGATTAGTGTACTTTTAATAGAGATTAGGGATCCCTGAAGACGTGTCTTTCTATGTTCTTCTGAGAGATGTGCTGGCAAGGAGATAGCCATATTGTTACTACTGAATTTGTCTATGGAACAGATTTCAAAGACAATGAGGCTGGTGTAGGATGTGGACTGTTTGAAGCTTTTGTATTTTGTACCCATGATATTGGATAGAAGCATGCCAAATGCTATAGCCTCCATACAATGAAGGAAAAAGGTTCGAGGCTGAAGTTTCATGTGAAAGAGGCTCTGTGCTCATTCAAGCTGTTTCAAATTTATCAAAGAGGTTAATTGTGAGTTTTCATGTTTTTGCTGTAAGGGAAAAGTACTCTCATTTAGAGATTAAGACAACTAGTGTTTAGAATATGCTTGTATGAACACCTTCGTTTGTATTTAAGAAGTCCTCCCAAAGGATGATTTGGAAGCATTTATCACAAGTATTAGATGAGAGATAAAGTTTTTATTTAAGTTTGGTTGGATTTGGATACTTTGCCGAATTGAACTCATTAGGTCAGGTGCTGATCGAGATTGAAACAAGGCAATTAACATGCTATTTTCTTCTGTGTGAAAAGTGTGGAGAGTTCAAATGGCTCCTAACTGAATGCTCTAAAGAAATTGGTGGAGGATGTTCTTGCAGTAGTATATTGCACTTTATGAGTTGGTACTTGTGAAGCCCTATATAATCCTGGAGGAATTTATGGCATGCTTGACCTTGTCTCATAAGCCTTCCTATAAGCTCATACTTCTAGCTCTTGGTTCTACTTAGTTTTTCTTTGGGAACTCCAGACTAAGATGCAATGTGAAGTTGATCTTAATAATGGAAAGGACATGGTATCTTGAATACTGATAACTGATTTGTTTGATTTAAGTATGGATTGCATTTTTGGATTTTTTAGTTGATATTTTTCTTGAGAGATATTTTGTGTTTATTTGGTTAATTGGTTTTGAAATTGTCTGGTGGAGTACGCTAGGCAAAGATTTGAACTTTCCTTATGACCAGCTGAAAATTGCAGTGTCTCACTGAAGGACCCCTTCCATATCTTTCAATACTTGTTTTCTCTTTTCTGCCAGGTTATTCTTTTGATAAGCAAAGTCTTATGAAACTGTTCTTCATCTTGAGTTATTATATGTATCTTTGGGAATATTTTAGTTTATTAAGATGAGTGCCTCTTTGCTTCATCAAATAATTTGTAGGTTTGGGAGGTTGTTGGTGGATCAAATATTTAAGTTCTTACTCTTGGGAATCAATCATTGCTTTGCAAATTGGGTTTAGCTGAGAAATGATTTTTGGAAAAGTTTAGTCTGTATTGACCCAGCAATCATGAAAGCCGTGGGTATGTTTGCTGAATTAGAGTTTGTTGAGTCAAGGAAAACATATTTGACCTCAGCTTTAAGTTGGAGTTGCTATGTACACAATTTGACCTTTTCTAACTGCAATTGTGTGCGAGTCACTTCCTTTCTCTCTCCTATTTATTTAAGAAATCGGTGTGTTAGAAAACGGTCTATGCAAAATTGGTCTAGTAGGATGAGGGGTTAGGTCCCATTAATAACATTTGGAGTTTGAATCTCTTGTTGTGTTGGGAGGGTTGCCTTTATAATGAGCTTTGGTAGTTTCTGATATGGATTCGTCAACTAATAAGTCGGATGCCGTTGGTTACCTAAAAATCCCTATGCAAAGTTGCCTCATCTCACATTCAGTCTATTGTCCAGAGAAACTTGGCCCCTTTCAGTGATTTTTTCCTCATCCGGTTCATTCTTCTATGTGACTAGTTGAAGTTCTTGGTAGTACTTTTGTTGTTACCTAGGGAGGGGTTGCTTTATGTTCATAGGTCTGTCATTTTGCTTAATGAGCCTAAAGGTAAGGAACTTATATCATTTATACTTGTGCTTAACATGTCTTATGCTTCATACAAAGTCTTTTGTGTCGTGTTGTGTTGCTTTATCTTAACAGGTTATTAACCGGAGTGGTTGTACTCGTTTAGCTGCATTTTATATTTTCCTTGTGTGCTTTGACACAAGGTAGGTGGTATAGTTTTTGTAATGATTCACTTGTAAATTGTCTAGATACTCAAAACCTCGTCGGACCTGTACTTGTTATGATCCTGAAGTTATTGTCATTGTGTTTCATATACAGTTGGCTTAAGAAAATGTTGCTTCTTTATTTCATGCTAAACATCCAATTTGCTCTCGTTTTTTTACCCAATACAACCGTACGTGAGAACGTCATTTAGTATGGATCCGACTCCCAGACTTCATCGGTATATATTGTTTTGTAGATTCAAAACACGAAACTTGAACTAATACTTTAGTAAAGTGTCGCCGATTTTCTAATCATTCGACTTGGTGTCCATTTTAAAAAAAATCATTGAACTGGCATGCATTTCATTGCCATGAATAATCTGCCTGAAACGTAGTTATACGAAAATGAACTATATTAGAAAGAGGACCATCAAAGACTAAATTATTCTGTTTATGTAACGAGTCTAATGACCAGCATAGCTAACTTTACTACTGGAATTAAAGCCAAAGATAGGGAGAGGTTTTTTTACCGCTTTGATCTGAAAATTTTAAAATATTTCAAAATATTTAAGATTTGAATTTAATATATTTTATTTTTTACCTGACATAATAAAAAAATAATTCAATTCTGAAATTTTAACAAGCTAATTGAATATATAAATATATAGATTATTATTTTATACGAAATGGTGAAAAATGAAGTTTTCATAAAAGAGAAAATTAAAGTTTTTACAAGTAGGATTTTTAGAGATTATATGATTAGAGTTTAAAATTTAAGGTTTAAATTAAAATTTATGATATAGGATTTGAATTGGAATTTTAAGGGTTTGGGGTAAAAAATATAGGATTTGGTTTGAAAATTGACATATTTATATAATTTTTTTACATTAACAATGTATCAAAAATCTACTTATATAGGTTTGAATTAAAAAAAATTCGCCACAAATTTAAACTCGTCCTAAACCCTATTTTTTAATGGAAACACATGATCTTATACTATAAAAAAAACACCCGCTTTTGTCGGGTTGGGACCCGTTGAGGTCAAGTTATTTTGGTATCCCTAGTCACGTACATCTTCCAAGTACAAATTTAACCGGTTAAACCCATTTGAACCGATTGGCTACTACCCTCCTTGCTTCTATTCTCATCTTAAGACCGAGGGTTATACTTATTCTTTGCTTTCTCGTACAGAGAAAGGAGAATTATTATAATCAGGTACGCTCTTTCTTTTACCTAATATACAGTGAGGATTCAAATCATTCGGATATTTTAAGGTTTCTTTTATTCTGCTTTCAACTTATCAAAAGCAAAAGTACTTGTAGTTGTAGAAAAGGAAACAACAAATCATACTACGAACAATTCTTTGCTTCCATTGCGTGTTTCAAAATTCCATTCCAGGTTCACTGGACAACCCTTCACGTTCCTATAAAGCTTCATCATTACAATTCCATCCATCTAAAATATACCAAATGTTACTTCAAAAACACTAGAAAAACTGATACTGAATTTTTGGCCACATTGCCGGGGGGAAAACGACACAATCCAGAAATGGAATCAAGATTGGTTGAAGCAGTTCGTGTTGGAGACATATCCATGTTTCGGTTGTTACTCGAGGAAGATCCGTTCCTACTCGATCGAGATGCCTTAAACTCCGTCGACAATCCTCTACACGTATCCACACTGGCCGGACAAGTGGAGATCACCAAGGAAATTAAGAGCAGAAAGCCGGGATACACTAGGGAGCTAAACGAAAGTAGTTTTAGTCACATGCACGTTGCTTCTGTTAGAAATAAAGAATGGTGAAACAACTCAAAAGATAGACAATTGGACAAATCTTTTGGATAACAATGTTTTAACTCTCTTACTTTCTTTCAATAGGATATAACTATTTATAATGACAATCATCTTAAAAGCAATACTAAAGTAAAAAATAAATTGTGACCCATCACTACAACATTCTCATAACTCCTTAGGTAACTCCAATATTAAGAGACTTATACCAATATAAATTAGACTTAAAACACTCTAAATGCATAGGTTACACACCATTAATGGGTAACATATGCCCCTTCAACTTCACACTTAAAACTACTTTAAAAACTATCCATTAAAAACTAATTAAGTTTATTCATCAATTCCCCTCCTTAAACTTAATTCTTTTTTCCATCTTTCATGCCAAGGAGTTTCTTAAACTTTTCGAACAACTTGATCGACAACAGTCTGGTAAAAATGTCGGCAACTTGATCTTCACTCTTAACATGAATTAACTCAATATTTTTCTCCTTCACTTGCTCCTTTCATGATGCACTGGATTTTTTGCTAACTTGATTGCCGACTTGCTATCCAAATAAATTTATGTCGTCTCATCTTGCCACAACATATTCTGCCTAAAACGTTGAAAGTGTAACAATTGGTCGCTTCTTTGAAACTCATGTGAATGTTGCATCTCCCATATAAAATATAAATCTTGATGTGCTCTTTCTATCATTGATATCTCCACTCATATCACTATCAGAATAGCTAAAGATTGCAAACTTATTAGTGGTTGAATTATAGAATAAACCAATGAATTAAGTACCTCGAACATAATAGAGAATCCGTTTGATTATCTTCCAATGTGTTACTTTCGTCTCCTCCATGAATCGACTTACCAAACTGACTGCATACAAAATATCTGGTCTATTACACGTCAAGTACCTCAAACAAACAACTAGACTCTTGTAGAATATCGCATCAATCACCTTTCCTATGTCATGACGAGACAACTTAACACCACAATCAACTGGTGTGCTAACTGGCTTACAATCCTCCATCTTGAATCTTAAAATTTCTTTAGCATATAGCTCTTGTGAAACAAAAATGCCTTCATCTCCTTGTTTGATCTCAAGACCAATAAAATAAGACATCAATCCTAAATTTGTCATCTCAAATTCACCCATCATGGCCTTTTTAAACTCATTAATCAGATCACAATTACTACCCATAAAAATTAAATCATCAACATACAATGCTACCACTAACATGTCACCATTTTTCACCTTCACATATAATGCATGTTCATATGGGCATTGCAAAAAACTGCGTGACTTGAAATATTGGTTAATTCGGGTGTTCCAAGCTCTAGGAGCTTGCTTCAACCTATATAACGCCTTCTTCAATTTTAAAATTTTACTTCTATCTGCTTTTTTAACATACCCGGGTGGTTACTCAACATAGACTTCTTCCTCCAACACACCATTGAGAAATGACGACTTCACATCCATTTGGTAAATGCTCCATTTTGATTGAGCTACAAGAGAAATCAAAAGTCGAATTATCTTCATTCGAGCCACCAGTGCAAATACCTCCCCATAATCGATTTTGTCTTGTTGTTTTTAGCCTTTCACCACTAGTCTTTCTTTGTATTTCTTGATTACACCTTGAGGATTCATTTTCTTCTTATACAACCATTTGACACCAATAGCCTTGTGTTTTTTTGAAAGAGATGTTAGCTCTTATGTCTCATTTCTTTCAATTGATCGCTTCTCATCATTCATTGCAGCTCACAAATTTTTATCTCCCATCGCCTTTTCAAAAGATATGTTTTCGCATTGTGCCAAAATACACACTAAGTGCAACTCGCTTGTCGCCTCATACAAGTCACGTAGACTCCTTGTTTTTGATGTTCTTTGTTCATCATCGGATGAAGTTACTTCATTTGTTATAATTGTTGTTGGCTGTTGATTGTGGCATGTACATCGGCATGTGCATTGCATCATTTACCCTCTCATGAATTGTTTTCACCATTGCATTCCAATCCCATATGGCTTTTTCGTTTACCTATAGATCACGACTAATATGCATCTTTTTGTTAACAGGATTGAAAAAATTTTGTATACTTTTTAGACCTTTCATCATATCTAACCAAGATCAATTTTAAGCTTTTATCATCCAACTTTGCACGCCTTTGATGAGGTATATGAGCATATGCCATTGTCACAGTCCGTATATCGTAACAACGCGGGACCGAGCGAGATGCTTTCTGGTTGTGCTTAACTCTTGGGAGCGGGATAGCATTAAGGGTGTAGTACGTGCCGAGAAGCCGACCTATCTTCGGATGGGCGTGCTGATCGCGCACCACACTCGTCGGGAGCTGTCCCCGCTTCCCTGATGAGCCCATGGGAGGACGAAACCAGTAAGCATCGAGATGGTAAAGGCTTAACCTCGGGTATGTGAGAGACCTGAGGTGCCGCACGGGGTGGTTGTCCCTGCGTCAAAACTCTGACCCCATGACAAATGGTATCAAAGCGTGGCCGTGTGCTAGCTGTTGAGTTTGCCAAGCGCCCCATATGCTGCGGAGCGAGTCGTGTGGACGAACGTGTTAGCTTGCACCCTAATGAGAAGGGGGTGTTCGCAAGTGGGTCCTCCAGAAAGAGATTGAGATGAGGACGGGTAGGCAGGAAGCCACAGCGAAAGTTCTCCGGATGGTCGAGCTGCAATGGGACACCTTGGGAAATGGGGTGGTTGCAAGTAGACCTTTGCCCAACATCGGAGGGCGGCCCCAGTTAGAGGGCGAGTTTTGGGAGAATTGCACACTAGTTCTGGCTAATATAAAGAAGGGAAAGATTTTCCTCCCAATGCGCGAGGGCGTGCATGAATCAGGTGGGGGAGATTGTCATGGTCCGTGTATCGTAACAACACGGGACCAAGCGAGATGCTTTCTGGTTGTGCTTAACTCTTGGGAGCGGGATAGCATTAAGGGTGTAGTACGTGCCGAGCAGCCGACCTATCTTCGGATGGGCGTGCTGATCGCGCACCACACTGGTCGGGAGTTGTCCCCGCTTCCCTGATGAGCCTATGGGAGGGCAAAACCAGTAAGCATCGAGATGGTAAAGGCTTAACCTCGGGTATGTGAGAGACTTGAGGTGCCGCACGGGGTGGTTGTCCCTGTGTCAAAACTCTGACCCCGTGACACCATGCTACTAAACACTTTCAAATGTGACATTGTTGGTTTTAGGCCACTCCAAGCCTCTTGGGGTGTTATGTTATCCAAGCTTGATGTCTTGCACTGATTTAGTAAATAAACGACACAAACCAATGCTTTTGCCCAAAATTCTTTCGACACGTTCTTGCTCTTACGCATACTCCGAACCATGTTGAGAATTATCCAATTTTTTTCGCTTCACAACACCATTTTGTTGAGGTATGGCGCTTTCAAATGACATCGAATACCATGTTCTTCACAAAAAGAGTTGAACGCGGTCAAAGTGAATTCACCGCCTCGGTATGATCTCAAAATCTTGATATAACAACCTGTTTGTTTCTCGAAAAAAGCTTTGAACTTCTTAAAAACAACAAAAAGCTTCTGATTTTTCTTTCAAGAAGTAAGTCCATATTTTTCAAGAAAAATCATCGATAAAGGTTATGAAATACCTTTTTCACCAATTGAGATCAGCTTGATAGGTCTTAGTGTGCACCAATTCAAGAGGCTTTTTTTTTCGATATTTTGTAGATTTCGAAAAACTACTCCTTGGATGTTTTGCAATCACACACCCTTGACATAACTTGTTGAGAGAACCAATTGATGGAAAACCATGCACCATCTTCTTCCTTTCCATTTCTTTTATTCCTCCAATATTCATGTGCCCAAATCTCAAATGCCACAACCACTTTTTACCTCCTACACAAGCTTGCAAACACTTTGATTCAATGTTAACCAATTTCAACTTAAACATTCTATTTTTTTCCATTTCAACTTGAGCCAATAACATGTTATTTTGGTCTCCAAATAAATTGTTTGATCTTTCATGAAAACCGAATACCCCTTTTCCATCAATTGTCTCAAACTCAAAATATTAATTTTCATATCTAGCACATAATAAACACTTGAAATGAGTTTTTGTGAACCATCTCTCAATTGAATCAAAATGTTACCTTGACCTTTTACTTGCACCTTAGTGGCATCACCAAAGGATACATGGCCATTTTCTATCTCCTCCGAATCAGTAAGCAAGTGCTTATGCCCACACATGTGGTTGCTTGCACCGGTATCGAGATACCACATATTCTTATTTTCGGGATCATTCTCCTTGTTCGCCAATAAAACCACATCATTAATTTCGATCTCATCTTCTACGAAATTCACATTCTCATCCACCTTCTTTTCGGCTTAGTACTCCTTTGCATAGTCACCGTATTTTCCACAATTGTAACAATAAACATTGCACCTATTTGATTGACCACTTTTTTCTCGACCATATCCTATTCCACGTGTGTTGTTGTTGCCTCTATGTTCATTTTTTTCTTGTCCACGATCATGACCTTTATAGCTCCCTTGACCTTGGTTACATCCTCTACCTCGATCATAATGAGACGTTTTTTCTTCCTTAAGCGTAACCTTTGCTTGCAACACTTCTTCTTCTTCTTCTTTTGCTCGTGAGCCTCAAGAGAACTTAAGAGATCATCAATAGTCATTTATTCTAAATCTTTGGATTCTTCAATTGCACAAACGACATTCTCAAAATCATTTGTCAAAGATCGTAATATTCTCTCCACCACACTCCTATCGGTTAGAGTTTTGTCATTTTGTTTTAGTTGGTTGACAACGGTACGCAACCTGGTAATGTATTAAGATACGCCTTCGGTCTCCTTCATTTTCATCATCTCGAGCTCACCATGAAGAGTTTGTAACCGTACTTGCTTCACATGGTCGGCACCTTTGTATGTTTTTCCAAAGTCTCCCATGCATCTTTTGATGTAGTGGCATCCGACTATCTTCTCAAAACCGACTTCATCAACGGATTGATAAATTATATTGAGTGTGGCTTTGTCGAACCTGCGATTATTCTTTAGTGCCTTCTGTAATCACTAATTTTATCCCGGGTACTAAACCTAATTTTAATTTTCATTTTAAATTCGAATAATGGGCTTTAGTTCTATTCATTATCTTAAAAATTTAAAAATATTATATTAGTACACATTTTAAACATATATTTATATTTATTTTCCTTTTTTCCTTTACCTTTGTAAAAAATATATATATAATAATGCTATTTTACAACTATGTATTTGCCAAAAATCTAAAAATATTATATAATATATATTTAATTATTATTTTTTTTATTAACTTTCTGTCACTTTTTCTTTTTCTGTTTGTTATTATTTTATTTGTTTTACTTTTCCTTTTCCTTTAGTTATATATACATATGTGATATTATTATTTTCTTCTAAAATCCAAATAAATTAGATATGTATATATTATTATTACCTTTTATTTTTGTTTTTGTTACGATTTTAGTACCATACTATTATTAGTCTTTATTTTTATTTGTTGATAATATTATATTAATAAGTTTCTATTATATTAAGTTTTATTTTTTAAGTTTTATTTTCGTTTCTATTCTTTTTCTTTTAGTTAGGTAATATTATTTTCTTTTCATTAATTATATTATTAAATATAAAAATTATTAATAATATTAAATAAAAGAATCATAAATAAAACAGTCTGTTTGTAATTATTCAACAACCCAATTTAAATATTAATATTATAAAGCCCATAAACAAAATAATAATACAAGCCCGTTTATATTACAAAGCCCACATGTTACTAAGCCCAAACCGGATAACCTATTGAAACCCTAACCCCCTTTTATTCGGTTTGTGCAGCCGTCACAACAGGACCGTTAGATTTAGAATTGATCTAACGGTCATCAACGAAGAAGAGAAGAACCGTCTGAAATCCAAACACGCGACTCGTCAACTTCTCCACGCGCGCGTGTGACGCCCGTGCGGCTCTTCCTCTGCCCGAAAACTCTTCGTCTCCCCAACGTCATCGACGCCGATCATTGTTTCTCCACCAGCATTCGTACATGCACAAGAAACCAAAAAGTACATCAGAATTTACAAAACAAAATCACGGTAATTTCAACAAATAATCAAACAAAATCGATAAGAATTCTAGAGGCATTTTACAACATTTTCCAGAGCCAAATCATCAGACAAACCAACAATTTCAGAGGCTCACATGAATGCAAAGAAAGAAAATATCAAAACCAATATTAGGGATTTCAAACTCAAACCAAGCAAGAAATGATTTCTACTTGTAATTAGTGTAATAAAAAATGGGCTATAAACAAAACAAAACAAAACCCAAACATTATTATCCCATTCGGGAATTTAGAGATCAATACAAAGAGCAAAAACCTTTCAAGGTAGAAAATGATAGATCTATTTTTGCATGCATCGAATCGATAAAAAAATGTTAAGGGTTCGGCTTTAACCTTTCTTAGAGTCGACAATCTTCACCCTTTCTTCTTCTTCACCGACAACAGTCCCAACGGTCCTCGAATCAATAAGGTGAGCCAACACGGAAGGGTAGACAAAATGAGGTCTTCGATTCTGTTTTTATCGAAACAAAAAGGTTTTGATTTGAGTTTCTTCGTTTGAAAAGGCAAGGTAGGGATTTTATTTTTTTATTTCGATTTTAAAAGAGAAGAAAGGCTTCTCGAATCGGTTTTCGAATAAGGGAAAAAGTTGGTATTTTGGTTCGCCGGCCACCGCGAGCGGTGGTCGAAATCTGGATCTTTCAGTGTTTTCTAAAAATAAAGTGGTGGTTCTGGGTTTTGAGGATGAACACGTTGACTGTTCATCCCCTTTTGCAGAGAGTTTGGGAGATTTTGTTTCGGTTTGGGTGTAAAAATGATTAAGGGGTGGGTTTTAATTTTTATTTGTGTTTTATATTCACCCCCTTATTTTAAAAATGGGTTATTAACAACATAAACCCCTCCGTGTAAGGAAAACTCTTCCCGCAGCCCTTCCGAGTTTTCAAAACATTTCAAGTTAGTCCTAGGCCTTAATTGGCTATTTTTGAAATGGTTTTATTAATCTTGGGTCCCTTCGTGTTTCAGATTTTCTTATTAAGCCATTCCTCATTTTTAAATAACTCCTATGCCCCTGTAATTTTGACTCGCCTTATAAAATAGTCCTGATTTTTTTTTTAAATTTTAATTTCTCGAGTTTTAATCTCCCGAATCTGTTTTTAATTCATTTTCGTCCCCATTACTTAAATCTGTCATATTTTCTTGTTATTTTTTAACCCCTGTAATTTTGTATATATTTATTTTAGTCCTCTTCCAGTATTGAGTTGTTTTTTTTAGTTTACTTAATGTTTTAATTTATTTTGTCAATTTCCATTCTATCATAATTTTGTCATGTTCATATTTTCATTTCTTGCATGTTTTGTTAAAATTAGATCATTACATTGTGTCATACGTTTGTTTTTTATTATTATTCACATTAGGATATTTAATTTTGAACGTGGATTTTTTTATTTTTATGTTTAATATGCATGTTAATAGCTCTCTTAGAAATTTGTATTGTTTGTAGTTACTTTACTTTGTCACAATAAGTTTTCATAGTGCATTATATTTTTGTAGTACGACATGATGTTCGATTTAATATATGGTTTGGTTTATATGATTAACTTTGTATATATGCCTTCCAAGTATAGTTGTTCTTTGTTTTCTTCTTTTACATGAAGTTTCATCATATGTTTTTCTTAGTTTGCTTACTTTGTCACGATTGTATTATTTATCTCATATATTTTATTTTCATCTTTATGATATGCATTTTATTTTCGTGTTCATCCTTGTTTCTTTATTTCTAATATTACGTGTACTTGTGTCATGTAAATATTTTTTATTATTTTCCCATATCACATTTAATCTTGTTCCTACTCAAGTTGCAATTCATGTTGTTAAATCATTAATTAATGCGATGTCTCTTTATTCGGTCGTAACGAGCCCGACACCAGACGTAGTAGTGGCGGTGTATGCGTTTACCTTCGAATAAATAGATGTTTAAAAATATATTCGAAATCATAATTAAATATTTATTTAAAAGTCACTTTAATTTAAAAATTTTAATATTAAATAAGCGGTAAATATTTTTAAGGTACTAATTTTGGGCGGTTTGAAAAATGCTAACCCTATTTTTAACCGTAACCGACTCTCGAACCTTTTTAATTCCGAATCTCTGGTTATACGATGTTCGGTCTACCAAAGTGACCAATGGTGACTCTAACTTTTTAAATCCTTTTCCAAATACTTTTCAAATTGTTTTCTAAGGCTTTTTAATTTGTTTTTCAAATCATTTCTAAATTTTAGATTCTCTTTTTCTAATTTTAAATCCCCTTTTTAGGTAAAATTCCAATTTTCAATTTCACTTTTATTTCAAACCCTAATTTCTCAAAATTTTCAAATCCCTAATTTTTCAAAACCTATTTTTTTATCTTTCCCATTTCAAAACCTAATTTTTCATCTTTTTCAAAATAGCGACTTCCATACTATTAAACCTGAAATCCACCTAAGTTTTTAGGGTCGCTACACCTTCATTTGGGCTCCTATGTATCCGGTCGTATTCTCTGACTCGATGTACCCGTTCTTAATAATTTCTCATGCTTCTTACAACGCGATAAAAGCCTTCATTTGGATACTCTAATTCTCATAATTGGTTTTTGTAAGAGGCAAAACCGACATTAAGCCACTCACGATACCCGTTGTCGATATGGCTCTGACACCAACTTGTTATAAATAAAGAATGATTAAACAACTCAAAATAGGGACAATTGGAAAAATCTTTTGGGTAACAATGTTTTAACTCTCTTACATTTTTTCAATAACATATAACTATTTATAATGACAATCATTATAAAGCAATACTAAAGTAAAAAATAAATTATGACCCTTCACTATTACATTCTCATAACTCCTTAGGTAACTCTAATATTAAGAGACTTACACCACTATAAGTTAGACTTAAAACACTCTAAATGCATAGGTTACACACCATAAATTGTATAACCATATGCCTCTTCAACTTCACACTTAAAACAACTTTAAAAATTATCCATTAAAAACTAATTAAGTTTATTCATCAATTGGGGACATTGAAATAATAAGAGAGCTTATGAGAGTTGGATTTGTTGTATGCCTTTCGAAGGTAAATTTTGATGGTAAGGTTCCACTCCATTGCGTGGCATTGAAAGGGCGAGTCGATATGGTTAAGGAACTGGTGCGGGCTTACCTGAAGTCTCTTAAACAAGTTGTTGTTCGCGGCGAGAAGACTCTCCATTTGGCTGTGAAAAACAACCAGGTTAATGCTGCGAGGGTGTTGATTGAAGAGGTGAAGAGATTGTAGATGATGGAAATTTTGAATTGGAAAGATACGGATGACAACACCGTATTACATCAGGCAACCTTCAACAGACAACACTAGGCAAGTTCTTTAGTAGTATAACATTTCTCTTCTTTTAGAATTATCATATTTGTCCATTAGCCTAGGTTAAGCCAAGACGACACACACACCAAGTGGTGCTTGAGTTTATACATATTATGTTTAGGTTTAATTGCACTTCGTCCCAAGCTTTTTGAACAAAAAGATATCTAGTTAAAAACTCCTTTATAATCAAATTGTATCAAAGTACTAATTGAACATCGGAATAAAGAAAAGAGTGCACTATAATATAAATGATCATTATAATAAATTCTATGTTATGGTTTAGATTTTAAATTCGTTTCGAATTTCAAATATTTAAATTAAATTCTTACGATATTAGTATCAATCATATTCTTTAAGTTTAATAACTAGTTTAGATCTAACGTGTTAAATTTCAAGGACATTATGTATACACATATGTTAAAGATTTAATCAAGGTTTTTAATATGGGCCATGCCATATTTGTTTTGAAAAATTAACACCTTACTAGAATTTACTGATGAAATGACCTAATTAATATAATATCGATATAACTCAAATTGAACGTTTTGAAATTTAGAGATTAATTTCAAATCCGGGTCATAAGAAAAGGACCTTTACTGAAACTATTTATATGTTCAATTACACATACCTCGTGACAAGTTGTGAAAATGGTTTACATATTATAGGTCTATTAATCAATGGAGAAGCACTTTCTTGTGGGGTAAACGTAAACATAAATGCAAAAAACACCAGCGGATTCACACCAAAAGACATCCTTGATCTTCTGCTCCGAAATGGATGTAATTCTCACGATATTCATGTGTGTACCACTTGTTTCAGCAAGTCGGAGCTATGAAATCCAGTGAAATAAGGATGGACCCTGCTCATTACCGAACTCAAACCGCAACCTTAAACAACGCATAAACACTCCATTCTTCATGTTCATGGAACCTATGGAAGGAGCTGATGAAAGAAGTTTTAGAAGCATCCATCGGCACCTAGAATGAGCTGATGGTTGTGGCGGTCCTCATAGCGGCCGTCACGTACCAAGCCATCCTCAGCACGCCGAGCGGTTTCTAGGATGCAGATAGATGGAAAACTTCATCTTCATAGACCAACATGGTTCAGAAGCGAACCATGATTCCCGGGGAGGCCGTGATGGCGAACGATTCCGAAGTGTTTGTTGTATTCACGGTGTTTAATGCAATCGGTTTCTTGTTGATTGTACAGATTGTATCCAGATAGTATCTAGAAAATATGAAAAGTCTGAGAAATTGTTAGGTTGTTAGAGCAGTTAAAGTCTTGTTATAGTCTTGGAAAACCCTAGAAGTATCTACTTCTACTATAAATATACTTGTACACCACCTTCATGAAATATAATTCTTCAGTTCTATTCTTCATTTTCTCTTCATCTTTGGTGTAATCTTTCATGGTATCAGAGGGTCTTCAAATGTCCGATTCTACCTCTAAACCATTCACCAATAAGACCATTTCCGTTCGCCTGGACGACTCCAACTTCATGCTATGGAAGCAACAAGTTCTTTTTACAATCGAGAGCTTAGCGCTGCTTGCTCATGTTGATGGAACGATTGTCGTACCTCCTTATTACCTTGATAAGGGTGGTGTCAAGATTTCCAACCCAGAATATGTCACATACAGGTAGCAAGATAATGCCTTATGTTCTTGGCTTCTTTCCTCCATCAGTGCATCAATCTTGCCTTCGTTGGTGAGTTGTCGAACGACAGTAGAGATCTGGGATAAGGTAAATCAACTGTTTTTTGTTCTTCCATTACCAAGATAATGCATCTTCATTGTTTTTTGAAGAGTCTGTGTAAGCGTGATCAGAATATGAGAGAATATCTAGCCCAGATACAAGCGATATATGACAGCCTTGCAGCATGTGGGAATCCCTTGACTGATACAATGCATATCTCGGCGATTCTTTCTGGCCGTCCACCAAAGTATGAGTCTGTTGTTGCAGTGATCACTTTCAGTCAGCAACCTTACAAATTGGATGGAGTGTGCAGTGTTCTTTTGGATACAGAAGCTCGGCAACAAGAATTTGTCCCACTCCATGATTGTTAATATGGCTCAAGGACCAGGGAACTTGGTTCGTGGTGCCTTTCCTACTAAAGGGAACAATGGATTCTATGCAAGAAATAGTGATTCTGGGTATCCTCAGAGGGCTGCTGAAGGATAGTTTCAATCCTCCTATACTAATAACTCTATGTCCCATAAAGGAGGTAGAGGTGGTAGAAACTATGGGGATCGATCTCGACCACAATGTCAAATCTGTAGAAAAATAGGACACTTAAAAAATAGGTGTTATTTTAGGTTTGATCAATCATATGAGAATTCTGCAAACATTTGTTGCTATGAGGAAGATGTGCTCGAAGATCAAGGTGGGCAACCTGATGAGGAGCAAAACAATTCTGTAGGTGTTGCTAATAATGTGGGAGTTGCTAATGAGAAGGTTAACCTCCCTGGATACAATGATGCTGCATGGTATCTTGACTCGGGAGAAACCACACACATCACTCCAAATGTTGGTATGATTCTTAATTCTAAAAATTATTTTGGGTTCGAGAAAGTTTTTGTTGCAAATGGAATGAACACTTCGATTGAGAAAATTGGCACTGCTTCCTTGCAAACAGAATCGAGGCCCTTGGTTTTAAATAATTTGTTACATGTGCCTGCAATTAAAAAGAACTTATTATCCGTTTCCAAATTTACTAAGGACAATAATGTTTCCTTGGAGTTCTATCCTGATTTTTGTGTTGTAAAGGATCTTATTTCTCACCAAGTTATTTTGCAGGGATCGAAGAGTGATGGACTTTACAAGTTTGCTCCTTCTTCCTCCTTTTTTTCTTTATCATCTACGTCTGGTTCTGGTTCTTGCACTGCTAATAATTGTTGTAATGATGTTTGTAATTCTTGTGTGCTGCCTATCAAAGATGACTTAAAACTTTGTCATAGGAAGTTAGGACATCCATCTAGTGATGTTCTTCAATTTTTGGTCAAATCTTGTAATTCAACTCAAGTAAATCTAGTGAAGCTTGCCAACTTGAAAAGATTCACAAATTCCTTTTCAGAAGTCTACTCTTTTCTGTGAACAACCTCTTCAACTTGTTCAAATAGATTTGTGGGGGACTGCTCCTTTAATTTCTAATAATTCTAGCTATTACATTAGCTTTGTCAACATTTTTTCAAGGTATACATGGATATATTTTTTAGCTCGAAAGTCTGATGTGTATAAAGTTGTTGTTGCTTTTCATAGAATGGCTGAAAGATAATTAAGTTGCAAACTTAAAACTGTTCAGACTGGCTGTGGTACTGAATTTAATTCCTTGCGTGCTTATTTTAAAGAACATAGTATTGTTCTTCAACATACATGCCCATATACTTCCGAACAAAATGGTATTGTAGAACGCAAACATAGGCACATTGTTGAACTTGGTCTTACCTTGATGGCTCAATCAACAATGCGTTTTAAATATTGGTCTAATGCTTTCTATATTGTTGTCTTCCTTATTAATAGGCTTCCAACAAAAGTTTTAAAGGGTCATTCACCACATGAAATATTGTTTAAGCAGAAGTCTAACTATAACTTCTTAAGGGTTTTTGGTTCACAGTGTTTTCCACTTGTCCGTCCTTATAATAAGTATAAATTGCAATATAGATCAACACCTTGTGTTTTTCTCGGTTACAACTCTCAGCAACATGGATATAAATGTTTAAGTAAAGAGGGCAAAGTTTACATTTCCAGGCATGTGAAGTTTCATGAGGGCCATTTTCCTTTTAAGGAAAAACAACCTTCCAGTGATGTTGCTCTTGATGTGAATTAACGAGTGAAGTTTTTAACTCCTCGTAGACATGTTGGTCCTTCCACGGGAGAAGAATTCAATACTTCAGTCGATGTTTCTTCTCGCCAGCAAGAAGGTCTGAGAGTGTTTCAGCTCCTGTTTGAACGATGACAACCAGTGATCAAAGGGGGCTCTTTTTTCAATACTTCCACTTGTGTTCCTACTCATGCTACAAGAGTTCCTGGTGATGAACAAATTCAAAGGACCAATGAAGATGCAGTAAGTTCGACTGGTGCTGCTGGTTCAACTGGTTTGGTCCCAGGTTTGTCACAAGTGGAAGTATCTACTAGCCAATCTTCTTCCTTTGGAGAAAGTCAAACTTCTCAGAGGCAGGTTCTTAGATCAAGGAGAGGCTCAGTTTCAACAGTTCCAGCAGGTTCACATCATATGTTGACCATGTCTAAAGCTAGAATTTTTAAGCCCAAGATTTTTTATGCCAAGGTGTGTTCTTTTCAGTCTGAACCTAAGAAAATTCATGAAGCTTTGCAATCAAAAGAATGGTTTGAAGCTGTACAAAATGAGATTTCTGCTCTTGTTAAGAAAGATACGTGGGAGTTAGTTGAATTGTCAGAAAATAGGGTACCTGTTGGCTGTAAATGGTTGTTTAAGGTTAAACGAAATCCTGATGGTAGTGTGGCTCGTTATAAGGCTAGGTTGGTTGCTAAGGGATACTCTCAACATCTTGGGTTTGACTATAATGAGACATATAGTCCAGTAGTGAAACCTGTTACAGTAAGGGTGTTGCTTAGTTTGGCTTTGAGCAAAGGATGGGTGCTTAGGCAAATTGACGTGGACAACGCTTTCCTAAATGGGGACCTCAATGAAGAAGTCTTTATGGAACAATCTCTAGACTTCCAACGGACTAGTTCGAATGGAAAGACTCTAGTTTGCAAACTTAAAAAGTCTTTATATGGTCTCAAACAAGCCCCTCGGGCTTGGTTTGAAAAGTTTAGGACATTTATAGTGTCTGAGCTTTGGTTTACTTCTTCTTTAGCCGATAGTTCTCTTTATTTTCGGGACTAGAATGGCTCCAAAACATATATCATGGTTTATGTGGATGATATCGTGCTGACAGGAGATGACACAGAAGTTACAAATAGTGTGGTTAGTGCTATCAATGGTGCTTTTTCTTTAAAAGACCTAGGACAACTAAATTTCTTTCTAGGTATTACTATTCAGAATGTGAAAGGAGGTGTTATTCTCAATCAAAAGAAGCATGTTCTGGATTTACTTGACAAGACATCCATGCTACAATGTACACCAGTTCCTACACCTATGGTAACCTCTCCACTCTTAGAAGCAGGTTCACAGGGAGAAAACTCTTTCGGTAATGCTACTCTTTTCAGACAAGTTGTTGGGACTCTACAACATATTTGTACAACCATGCTTAACATACAATTTGTTGTTAACAAGGTTTCACAGTTTATGCAATCACCTTTTGAGTCACATTGGACAGTTGTAAGGAGAATACTCAAATACCTTAAAGGCACTTTTGACCATGGCTTGTTTTTTGATATGTCTCTTACTGCAACTACACTTACAGCCTATTCTGATTCAGATTGGGGTGCAAAATCAGTTGATCGAAGGTCTACTGCTGGGCATTGTTTATTTCTAGGGAAGAATTTGGTTGCCTGGAGTTCGAAAAAGCAAGGTGTGGTGGCCAGATCCTCCACAGAGGCTGAGTTTAGAAGCCTGGCTAATACCATGTGTGAAGCCATGTGGGTGAAATCCTTGCTAACTGAGCTAGGAGTATGTCTTGATGTTGTTCCAGTTATTTAGTGCGACAACACTAGTGCCATTGCTTATTTAGCCAATCTTGTCCATCATTAACGCTCGAGCATGTAGAATTGAATTTGAGTTTTGTTCGAGAAAAAGTTATGAAAGGCACGTTTCAAGTTAACCATGTACATGTGTCTCATCAAGTTGTTGATGTGTTTACAAAACCATTATCAACAGCTTTCTTTGTTCAACTCAGGGAAAGATTAAAAGTGTTTTCAAGTGATGAGTTAAGAATCAAAGAAATTATTCTTGTTACCTTTTTTAAGAAAAAGAGAAGAAGGAAAGAAAAGGAAGTATGTTGGCTATACAGATTGTATCTAGAAAGTATGAGAAGTCTGAGAAATTGTTAGGTTGTAAGAGCAGTTAGAGTCTTGTTATAGTCTTGGAAAACCCTAGAAGTATCTACTTCTACTATAAATATACTTGTACACCACCTTCATGAAATATAATTCTTCAGTTCTATTCTTCATTTTCTTTTCATCTTTGGTGTAATCTTTCATTTCTTCACATCGTTGGCGATGATATCGCTACTTACCAACGAGTTCCCTTTTAGAGCTAGCTTGAGGTTGGCCATTTTTTCGATGGCCGAAACTTATTCGATAGTTGTGATCTATATGGCTCCGACGAAAATGCGAGAGGTTTATGTGGTTATGATTTTGGTGGTGCTTCTGTTTGAGGCAGAGTTGGTACGGTTCAATATATGATTGCTCAAGAAATGGGGGTTACTAAAAGTAGCCGATGGGCATCATGGTAGGCTTGTGTCCACCATCGATTATACATACATTTGTCGCTATTTTCAAACATAAACCATGAAATAGACTTTCACTTTTAAAAAAATTATATATTTTTAATTCCTCACTCTTTGAACTTCTAATATAATATCTTAAAGATCCACATTTTCTAACATAAACTTATGTGTTTTATCTCTTCCCAATGCTCATTGTAGTTCATTTTCTGTTCATCCCGGGAGTAACAAGTTGTATTAGCATCTTCGTCCTTTCTTTTGGTTGCCATGTATGAAAAGGGATGTCTCCGTGTTTGTGACAAGATGTTTGGCTTGTCAGCAAGTAAAAGCGGAACATCAGGTTCCTTCAGATTTGCTTCAGCCTATCCAGATTCCATAGTGGAAGTGGGATAGAGTGACCATGGACTACGTCACCAGGTTGCCGATGACGTTAAGTAGGCATGATTCTGTATGGGTTATAGTTGACTGGTTGACCAAGTTGGCTCACTTTTTACCTCTGCGTATGGACTTCAGTTTGGAAAAGCTAGCTTGGTTATACATCAAAGAGATAATGAGGCTACATAGTGTGTCATCATCGATCATATCAGATATGGATCCGAGGTTTACGACAAGATTGTGGAAGTCGATCCACGAGGCTTTGGATACCAAGTTGCACTTTAGTACAACTTTTCATCCTTAGACCGATGGACAGTCTAAGAAAGTTATCCAAATCTTGGAGGATATGCTCCGGTGTTGTTTTATGGACTTTGCTCAAAGTCGGGAGGAGTAGTTACCGTTAGTAGAGTTTGCTTACAAAAACAATTATTAGTCGAACATCAAGATGGCTCCTTTTGAGGTCTTATACCGGCGAAGGTGTAGGACACCCTTGTGTTGGACAGAGCTTAATGAAAGAAAGATAGTGGGTTCAGAGCTTGTTAAGCAAACCTAAGAAAAGGTTCAGATCATCAAAGAAAGGTTGAAATTAACTTTTGACCAACAGAAAGCTTATGCAGATCGAAAGCGTAAGCACATCAAGTATGAGCTTGGTGATAAAGTGTTTCTCAAGGTATCTCCGTGGAAGGGGATCAACCGTTTTGGTCATAAAGGGAAGTTATGTCCAAGGTACATCGAACCTTATAAGGTTCTTCAGAGGGTGGGACCGGTAGCTTATCGACTAGCACATATACATGATGTTTTCCACGTGTCTATGTTGAGACTCTACCATTCTAATCCTTCACATGTGGTTTAGCTTGAGGAATCGAAGTCAATACGGATTTGACTTAAGAGGAGAGACCTATCAGAATCTTGGAAAAAGTAGTAAAAGAGCTTCGAAATAAGAGTATACCTTTGGTGAAGGTTTTATGGAGGAACCACAAAGTTGAAGAAGCGACGTGAGAAATCGAGGAGAACATCAAAGCCCTTTATAAATGCATTTCTTCCTGGCAGGTAAATTTCGAGGACAAAATTTTCTTTAAGGATGGGAGATTTGTAAAGATCCGAATTTCAGATCCGAGTGTCAAGTTCACTCGAGGTGTTGGACTACGGCATGTGGGCCTCGTTTGGGCCTTTGTTGGGCCTTAGGCTCTTGAGAGTTGGATTTATTAGTGGGTTGAGGCCTTGGTTGAGGGTATTTGGTTCTTTTCCCTTGTGAGGACAAAGAGAGGGAGGAGAGTGTTTATGTTTTCTGCATAAAAAGAGGGGATGAAGTCATCCTTGTCTCCCTTCACAATCTTCATCTTCTTCTCCTAGCAAGTGAAGTTAAAGGTGTAAACTTGTTGGTTTTGTTGAGGAATCTCATTTTAAGTGTTAAGGTAAGTGAGTAGAGCTTGGGGAGATCTATCTTTCAAGGCAAAAATGGTTGGTTTTAGTGAAAAAAGGTTGTTGGAGTGCTTGGAGGTTCAAATTAGGGAATGGATGTTTGAGAGTTTCTTTCTTAGTTTTTAATCGAGTTTCAGCTCTTGGAATCTCACCAAGATTAGTCTAATAGTTGGTCTTAATTCTTTCTTGTAGAGAAAGAAGTTGGAACCTCATCAACAAGGCTTGGCAAGGAAAAGACTTAAAGGGAAAGAAGGGACGTTTTTGTTGTTGCTCTTGCTAAGGTTGATACTCTCCAACTCTCTTGCATAAATAGATTGCACTACTTGTGTATGATTGCATGAATAGTTGGTTGGTAGTTTAGGGTCCTTAATGGTGACTTTCTTAGTAGGATGATATAAGGCTTAAAACTGATTTGAACACCCTTTAAACTCTTCCAATAATGGGTAGAAATGATTTAGGATCTGATACGAATCTGGTTGCAGAATATCCGAATTTGTATTTGTGATTGCCCGATCGTGATTCTAGTAAGTAACTAAAATTATAAATAAGAATTTTGAAATGAAACTTACAAGGTGATATGGAATTGATAGATAATATGGTGAAATGTAATGATGATAAAATGGTTGTTGTGTTTAGGATGAAGTATGGAAATATGGATGTATGGATGATGAAAGTGAAGAAAAGGAATTTAATTGATGGTGCGGTGTAAACAAAGGAGGAACCAACACTAAAAAAAAGTGAAGACCCGTTCCTTAAGAGTTTTAAACCGTGACTTGGGTGAAAGGCTAATGGATTGTGACCCTCTAGTTATAAGAACTAGGAATCAACAATATAAAAAGATGAAAAGGGATGAATGCCACAAGAACAATCTTGCAAGCCGATAAAGTTCAAAAAGAACTATAAAAGAGAAACACTCTCAAGTTATAATATATGCCAAAAGTTGTCCCTTTTACAATGAAATGAGTGCCTATTTATAGGTGTAAGACAACAACAAATTGATTGGCCTAGACAAAGATTAAAGACTCATTATTCTAGTGTTAAAGGCCTATTAATTTGTAGGTTATCATATCTCCTATTGACAGCCAAAAAGTTTGATCTAGAAGGATGAATGTGGACATTCTTAGGATGAATGTAGACATATATATCATCCACAAGTAGAAACCCTTGGGCTGATGGTTGATTAAGTTGTCATTCATCCTCCCTTAAGGGGCTGTTATAAAGCATTGAATTCAACAATTGAATGGTCTCTTGAATTCTTGGAAGAAGCCTCTTGTGACTATTCCCGTATTGAATTTCCAACATGCACTGTCTTCAATAATTTAATCATATCTTAATCTCCTGATATCGGATTGAGGTGATTCAAAGTGAGTTGGAAAGATAAGGAATAGGGGAATAAGTTTGAAGAAGACCTCAAGACTCAAATATGCTCGTATACAATCCAAAAATGGCGAACAAGTTGACTGATATTCCTTGAATTCCCTCCTTAAGTATTGTTTTAATTGCTGCCTTTACTCTCCCTTAAGTGGTGATAATGAAGACTTTTATTGCATGTCTTTTCTTTCTTTCTTGCTGGAACTGACAACCTTAAAGTGATGTAAAGACTCTCTTGAAAGCCTTAAAACCATTGCTGGAAATAACAACCTTCAAGTGGTATAATTGCTCCATTGAATTGCATTGTAACCAATCAACCTTGATGTGTCTTCAAGGGTCTTTAATTGATGTAAATGCCTTGTCATTCCTGAGAATATGATCAGCCATTTGCTCCAAAAGAATATCTTAACTGAAATATATAAACAACCATTAGATAACAACTTTATTCAATAAAAATGAAAGTGAATGCATGAAGCAAATTTAATGAGCTAGTTTAATTAATGAAACTAGTTACATTGAATGATCTAGTTTAATTAATTAACTCACACACTAAATTAACTCATAAACATAAGAGAACTAACATGCTTTAAGTGAACTATCATGCATTAATTAAACTAATGAACTTAATTGCACTAACATTCTTAAATGATCATCAAGCATTATTTATTCATGCACACATGCTGAAACTAAATTTAGAAACTTAAGAAAGAACTCATGCAAACTCATGCACAAGTAGGAGGTTGTATTGTTCCAACAAAGTTTGTGTTGCATTCTCTAATTTCCAGCCTTGAATAAATAAATTTCCCATGGTCTCTTGGAATTTCTTGGTTTTAGCACGAGTCATAGGTCCAATAGGAAATTCTTTTGGTTCATTGTTGGATGTGATCATATCAGGATCGAACAATTTAAGTTTGGGTAAGGTTCTAAGTAATTTTTTAGTGTAAACCTACATTTTCGTGCAGGCATATCGATACCAGGAGGCCATGTATCGGTACCATCGAGAGGAAATAAGGCTTAGAAGGAAGGCGTTTCAAAACACCTTGCCCGTATATCGAAACCAAAAATTCCAGTAGCCATTGAGCTAATCTCGAGCCATTGGAGTGTTTAGGAGCTGAATTGAAGCTATTTTCCCATTGAACACGTTTGAGACTGTTTTGAGTTGTCCTTAGCTATGTGAGCTGTCCCTTTAGCTTTGTGAGCTCTCATAGTATGCTCCTTTAGGTCCATGAGCTGCCTTGAGTCCTTATGAGCTAATCCAAGATGATTGAAAGTTCCTTTAACTGAATCAAGATGAATTCGATTAGTATGAGCTTAATCGAGCTATCATAGAATGTGTCCTTTACTCTTGTACCTATATATAATAAAATAATTACTTAAATTAATATGTGTGAGCTGAAATAATTAAAATTAAGTCTAATAACATGTCATATGTATGATATAAAGATGTGGATCCTATGTTGTCAATACATGCATATGTATAAAGCATAAATAAGCAAAAAAGAATGAAATAAGGAATAACTCCCAGTTTGTTCATCCTAGGTAAGAATAACAAAGGAATGAAAATAACTGAGAGCCTAAGCTGGATTGTATCGTTAAATCAGTTAAAGGTTGAAATGCAGGCTTAAATTCTTTACATTTTAGTCCCTAACCTAAAGCTTATGCATGCAATTAAATGTGTTATAGACCTTAATTTGTGTTGAAATTTGAGATGCAAGCCTGAATGAAGCAGAGTTGTGGTATGTTTAGATCAGATTAACCAACCTAGGTTATGTAACTTTTTGGGATGTTTTGTTGATTGTTATATTGTAATGTTGATTCATGCTTAAAATATTGTCTATGCACGGTGAGTGTTTGAAAATGCTATGTTATTGTATATGATGAACGATGTTTTCTATATGTGGCTGATGATAAAGCATGAGGTACATAGGGGTACCCATTGCTCCACTACTACTAGGTTATAGGTTTTGATAGACTTGTTCTATTTGGCACTTTCTTCAAGTTGACCTGTCTTAATTTTGAATCTAGTCTAGTTTATATAGTATTAGTAATATGGGACCACGTAGAGTGATACGCTCCAACTCTCTAATTTTTGTTGTAGAGAGAAGCTTTGATTGTCCTGACTGTGATTGCAAGAAAGCCTTGATCCTCATACGTTTTCTTTGTTGTTTGATGAAGAAAAGATGGTGAAGTGGTGTAAAGAGGGCTGCGGAAGTGTACGTTATATGTGTAATTGGTAAGGGAAGGTAGGGTGATATTTTGGTTAGGGAAATAAATGGAAAAGGTGATAGTGAAGGCTAGGGAAGTCGGCTAAGGTGATGGACGAAAGGGTTAGGATGGAATGTATGTAAGGTGGTAAAGAAATAGTATTCAAAGGTAACAAAAGTAGAACTTATGCTATGAAAGACTAAACCCAACTTATAGTATGCTTTGAGGGTGGTATAGGACTTAGACCCTTAGGAAATAAGTTCCTAGAATCTTAAGTATGGATGAAAAACATAGGAGAAGCCACAAACCTATATAATAGACTTGATAAATCGATATAGTTCTAAAAAGAACAAGTTTGAGAGTAAACTTACAAAGGAATTTTTGTATTTATTAAAGATGTGTTTTACAAATGAATTTAAGTCCTATTTATAGTTTTCTAAGAGGTTTGGCTGAAATGGTCTTTAACTATTCGGATAATCATTCATTTGAATGGTGTCTCCCTCCAAATCTATTAGAAAAGTTGTAACTTCTCGGTCTAGCCTACACAGTCTTTAGTAATTTGGCCATATCTCGAGCTCCCAATATCGGATTGATGCGATTCAACATGCATAGGAAAGATAAGAGATAGGGGAACAACGTTCATGAAGACACCGAAACCCAGTTCTACTTGGACCCTGCTCAAAAATGGAAAACAAGTGGACCGTCATGAATCTGCCCAATGAAGACTGCTATCTCTTTGTTTTGGTACCCACTTGCTTTCCCTCCATGAACTTGGCGCCCAATGTGGATGATGGTCGGACATGATGCTTGGTGAAGGGTAGGTAACTTTCGGGTGTTGAGCTGGGAGTGATATTTGGAGTTGAGGTGAGCTAATCGAGATGGGAGTGAGCTGGATTGAACTGAGTTATCTAGTTGAAAGACTTAGATAAAGTTTGAAGCTGAAAGAAGCTAATCCGAGCTGCCTTCAGCAAAGCGAGCTGGTCCATTAGCTTCCTTATACTCTCTTCTAGTCTGAGGAATGTTTTGGAGTTGACCCGAATCTCCTAAGGTCTCGTTTTGAATTATGCTTCATTTGAGCTCATATGGGATTTGTGAGCTGACATGGAGCTAGCCTTTAGTCCTTTAAGTACTGCAGGAGTGTTCCATGCATTTCCAAGCTATTCTGAAGTTGGCTCCTTGTGTTTCTAGCATTGTCTCCCGTTTAGCTTCTTCTGAGTTGACTGAGCTGACACCGAGCTAATATTTACTCCTTGAGCTATAGGTAAGTCCTATGAAGAAAACATAGTAATGAAAATAATGAGAATACTTAAAATAACTTAATATGAGTTTAGAACTAAGTTGAAACTTTAACAATGTGGTTATAACATCTATTCATTTTTATAGCTTAAGTAATATAACTCTTAAGTAGCTTAATGTTGCGTGTAAAAAAAGGGTTACGCAATTTGTGCAAGTGAACACGTCGCAAGTAATAAAATGATGAGTATCGAGTATCATCTCCACAGGGATTGGTGTACCTAATATGTTCCTTTTCTCTTCTCGCTCTGCAAAAGAAATAAAATAAAGACACAGATTAATTTGATTGTTCCGAATAAAACTAAAACAACTGAAATAATAAAAAGCTAGAGAATGAAAATAAAATCAGATTGAGAGAATGGGCAGGATCTAGTTATGTCGTATTGTGGATTCAATTGACTTGTTTCCGTCTAATGCAACTACACTACACTGCCTCGGCAATTCTATAGTTCTACTACCTCGACAGTGAAGGGTACGTCCGCCGCGGCAATCCCTTGCTCTTGGGTGGACTTATTCAAGGTTCAGCAAAGTGTCCTCTGATGACCCCGCTTATCCCTAAGTCGAAGTACTATTGATAACTAGTCCTTGATGATACCTCCCGACGTGAATCAACTATATCCACCAACCAATCTCATACTTCTTTTAGCCGCTGAAACTCTAACCTATACCTAGGCCAAGTTAGTATTTTCCAGCTAGAAAAATACCGTACTTATTCCTTTCGTGAATCTAACTCTCCCAATATTAGATAAATAAATCTCTCACAAACTTCTCTCCCGAGCTTGAATGCAAGAACAATGAATGGCAAAGAATAAGCAAACCTTGATATTTTATTGCATGAAACAAGAAAACAAAGTACAATGTCCTCTCACAAATACTCGACAACTTTCACCTAAACCCTAAGAGAATTTAGAACATGATAAAAACAAATAAATCTCTAAAGTCTATTGTGAACTCTCCTCTCCTCTCCTCTTGGACGACACATCCTTTATATAGGCTAAAATTAGGGCAACATCAGCCTTGGAGAAGAAGTTTAGTAAGTTTGGATGTTTCCTTCCTTGAAAAGGTGAATCTCTTAATTTGTTTCTTTCCATCTTTACACAGTCTTCCCAAACTCCAATTGCTATGCAAAGTGTCTAAAAAATCCATCTTTTTATGCTCTTCAAATCGATCACCACTTTGACTTTTGGTATTAAGAAATTCCCCGCCTCGGCAGGATGCATCTGCTGCCCCGGCGGAGGTCTGACTTTGAGTCTGCTTAGCTTCCATCAGTAGAAGCTCCCATCTGTGGCTGGTTCGATCAGGGTCCAAGTTTACCTGCAAATACACAACGATGCATTAAAGCTTATATTTTCTATAAATATTATCCTTATTTGTCATGAAGGTAAAACATCCATGTATCACAAATTCGGCTTATGCATTAGTCCAAATAGGTGTAGGTTAAGTAATTATTGTCCACGAAAGGTATAAAAGTGATAGTCTTTTGAGGACTTATCACACCCCCAAACTCGAACTATTGCTTGTCCTCAAGCATTGCAAACCATCAAATTGTCATATCTTATTCTCTATTTTTCCTCTATTCTCCCCACCATAACTATGCCTATTCTGAGTCTTAACCTTTCGGCTACCCAAGGACTTACCCGAAATCGAGCTATAAGATTTTGTGAGTGTGTGAGTTCTTGTGGACAAGTTTGATTAAAGGCTTTCTTAGACAAACTCTAAGTTCAAGACAACTAGATTTGGGATTAATATTCTCTTCTTATAACAACAACTACTTGAGCCAATTTCGGGCACCTCAAGGATTGTGTTTCATCATCAAGATATCTTCTTTTTTTAAAGCATACTAGAGCCAATTTCGAGCACCTCTAGCATGAAGAAGAGTGAGTCCTAAACCCGGTAATAGGCACCTCTAGTCATTATTCCAAAAATCTAAGCCTTTATCACCTAAGTTCATTAAAAGAATTCCTATAATCAAACACGTCCCAAAAGTGTTTTTAGAGTCAATCCTATAGCAAGCTTCTAAGTTTTAGTCATTAAGCATCCTAAGATTAATCCTTCTAAACAGGACCTAGCCATGGTAAGGAGAAAGATTTCTATAGCCTAAGGAGAATAACCTAAGGCAATGATGTAGAGCTATGCATGAGTATGGACAATATTTCAAGTAAGGTAAAAATAAACTTAAATTGCTCCCTTTCATGGCAGGGCCGCGGCAGTTAATTGCCTCGGCAATGAATCTACACCCCCATACTCGAGTTGAACATGTCCCCAATGCGTAAACATATGCAAAAAATAGGAAACAAACATGAAGATTATCAAGGGAAAGAACAAAAACAACATAGAGGTACAAAAAAAATTAAAAATCCTCCAAAGAATTACTGCGTATGATGAGTTTCCTTGGCCTTGCTGCTGACAGTTTAGTTTTTGATCCTTGTGCTGGTGGTTGCTGAGTTTTGGCTGTTCTAGGCGGTTGGATTCTAGTAGGTGGCGTCCTTTGCAATGGGGCGTTGACTTCTTCTCCTTCGTCCTCGTCCCCAATTTCGTCGGTGGGCATTATTTTTGTCCCGCCCGCATCCTCAGCTTCCATGCTTTCCTCTTGGACGGCCTTCTACTGGCTTATGTTGTTGCGACAGTCTCTGTTGGCTAAGATGGGTCCGGTGCATGGAACGGTTGTGATGGTTCTGGGGCATAAAATGGTCGCGATCCTCCTGGAGCCGGAGTTGTTTCTGTATAGGGCGCAGCCGTGACAAACATAACAGGGGAAGTCGGGGAACTGCACCCCTTGGTTTGGGAAGTTGGTGATCATCATCTTGGCTATGGTATTGTTAAAATCCCTTTGGTACTCCATGTATCTTTGTTGTCTGAAATCCATGGCTGTTGTCCTCTGAAGTATCTCCTGGTAAGTATCCGCTGTGGTCGTGCTGTGGGAAGCAACAGGTATGTCTGCCGTGTACTGGGCCCCGACAGAGGTATCAGTAGTGCCTGGCATTGGAGTTGCTTGGACTGGTTCTGCCTGGGTTATTTGCATGACTTTGTGACAGAACTCTCTCGTCCATCCGCACCTATGGACAATAATTTTATCTGTATCCTCGATTGGGACACTCGCGGCAGTGCAAAGACCCATGATTAAACATGGAAAATATAAAGGTCCCTTGTCCTTCTTACCGCATTCGTATATTTCCCTTAGGATTAGCTCTCCCACATTAATACTTCTTTTGTTGATAATGGATTGGATGAGAACCAATCTCCTCTTATCTACTGTGCTATTATGGGATGTTGGGATGAGGCGTCGTTTGACGAGTGTGTTCCACAACTTTGCCTCGGGCCTTAGATTTTGTCTTGCCACGGAGCCTTTGTGGGATCCGGTTTTCCATTGTGTGTTATCATAGCAAAGATCATCTTTAATGAGTTCGTAATCCGTGTGGCTTATGTCCGCCATAAATGCTGAATGGTCATCACGAGTAGGGTGGAGGCCATAGAACAAATTGATGGTGTTGGCATCAAGTTGAACTAGTTTGCCCCGGCAGTGGACATAGAGTGAATCTTCGCTTGGCCCATGCGCGTAAAATTCTCTCACAATCATGGCGTTGGCCTGGGCGGGTTGTAAGCAAAAGATTTTCTATTCCTAATATGCTATTTTATCGAACAAGTAATGCTCGATTCCATAGTTCTCCGCATCTGAGTGCTGGAATCCCTATTCTTCCCATAATTGCCTTGCAATGAAGGATCTGTTGAAGCGTTCTTCAATAGCGGCGGGTGCGAATCTATTGTAGGCTGCCATGGGTAGAGATAAGCAAAGAAGTTTGTGAAAGTCGTTAAGAAATTTGAGAGAGATAAACAAAGAATTCTAAGAAATCAAGAATGCAAGAGTGAATAGTTCAAAGTGAGAATGTGTTTATATAGGCTTTGGCCTTGTATTGCCGTGTTTAACCCAACTAACCATTTTCTAGTCGTTAGCATTGACTGCCACGGCTAAAATTACTCCAAACTAGCCGTTATGTTGTCTTGCCCGTTGGTAACTGCTGCGGCCCTGACACTGTTCACTGCTGCGGCAGTGGATCTTCTTTTTTTATGAATGTCTTCACCTTCATTCTTGATTCCTGTCCTAAATAAAATAAACACCAACAATGAAAGATTAAATAAAACAAGAAGAGAAAAAATAATAAAATGCTAAACTAAATCTAATCCTAAAAGTGCAATAAAATAAAGATAAGATAATGAAATTAAGTCACGATAGGAGTGCGTGCAAGTGCATCTCCTAAGGTGATGGTCTCAA
This sequence comes from Abelmoschus esculentus, assembly GCA_035048815.1. Classification (NCBI taxonomy): domain Eukaryota; kingdom Viridiplantae; phylum Streptophyta; class Magnoliopsida; order Malvales; family Malvaceae; genus Abelmoschus; species Abelmoschus esculentus. The sequence goes on from JAUCBN010000002.1 coordinate 6,054,550, forward strand.
TAGTTCTCATATCATGTAGGTCAGAATAGTGCTTCAAGCGTTGGCCATTCACTTTGAACTCATGTCCATCCCTTTTTGATTTGATCAATACTGCACCATGTGGATAGGCCTGAACAACTTCGAATGGGCCTAACCATCTGGACTTGAGTTTGCCTGGAAACAGCTTGAGCCTGGAATTAAAAAGGAGGACTTGCTGCCCCGGCAGGATCTGCCTCGGCAGTAGCTTATGGTCATGCCATCGTTTAGTTTTTTCTTTGTAGATCTTGGCATTTTCATAGGCTGCTGCTCTGAATTCTTCTATCTCATTGAGGTCTAGCAGTCTTTTCTAGCCAGCTTTCTCCCATTCCATGTTCAAATTTTTCACTGCCCAATAAGCTTTTTGCTCAATTTCCACGGGCAAATGGCATGCTTTTCCAAATACAAGCCTGTATGGAGATGTTCCCAATGGGGTCTTGTATGCTGTCCTATATGCCCACAAGGCATCGTCAAGATGATGAGACCAATCCTTTCGAGATGGGTTGACCACCTTTCAAGGATTTGCTTTAATTCCCTATTTGATATCTCGGCCTGCCCATTTGTCTATGGGTGATAGGCTGTTGCAATTCGGTGTGTGATGCCTAATTTCTTTAGGGTCGTGGCAATGAGTCTATTGTCGAAGTATTTACCTTCATCACTAATTATCGCTCTAGGTACTCCAAATTTGGTGAAGATATTTTTCTTGAGAAATTTCTGAACAGTTTTGGAATCATTATGTGGTGTGGCAATTGCTTTGACCCATTTTGATACGTAATCCACTGCTACTAGGATGTAGAGATTCCCTTGAGATGATGGGAATGGTCCCATAAAGTCTATGCCACAAACATCAAATAGTTCTACTTCCAATATGGGCTACAATGGCATCGCATTACGTCTAGAGATATTGCCCGTGCGTTGGCATCGATCACAGTGCTTGTAGTAAAGTTGTGCATCTTTGAAGAGTGTGGGCCAATAAAGGCCTGATTGGAGCACTTTGGCGGCTGTTCTGTTTCCTCCAAAATGTCCACCACAGGGTGAATTGTGGCAGTGCTGGAGCACTTCTTTTTGCTCGTCCTCTGGAACACATCTTCTTATAACCTGATCTGCACATTGCTTGAAAAAAAGAGGGTCGTCCCAGAAGTAATGCTTTGCATTATGCTGAAACCTCTTTTTTTCATTATGGTTAAGGTTATAAGGCATAACACCACTAGCTAAGTAATTGACAAGATCAACATATCAGGGAGTGGCTGTGACTGCGGCAATGTCTTCTATCAATGTTGCCGAGATGTACTTGGTTACTGCCATGGTAGCGCAGTCGTATACTGTCGCGGTTTCTGCTACGGCGGATTCTTCTGCTACTGCCGAGATGTGCAGGATGTGTTCGTCTGGGAATGCGTCTTGTATTTCTTCTAATGGGATGTTTTTCTCCCCAACTTCTAATCTGGAAAGATGATCGGCTACCTGGTTTTTCGTTCCTCTTTTGTCCTTAATTTCTATGTCAAATTCTTGCAAAAGAAGAATCCATCTAATCAGTCTAGGCTTGGCATCCTTCTTGGAGAATAGGTACTTGATTGCCGAATGGTCAGTGTGGACAGTCACTTTTGTTCCAATAAGGTAGGATCGAAACTAATCAAAGGCAAAGACCACTGCTAGCAATTCCTTCTCCGTGGTGGTGTAATTTATCTGGGCATCATTGAGGGTTTTACTAGCATAGTAGATTACATGGAATAGGTTGTTCTTTCTCTGCCCAAGTGCTGCCCCGACAGCATGATCACTGGCATCACACATTATTTCAAAAGGCAGGGCCCAATCTGGTGGGACTACAATTGGTTCGGTGATCAGCTTCTCTTTGAGGGCTTCGAATGCTTCAGTACATTCCTTGCTAAATTCAAATTTCCTATTTTGTTCAAGCAAAGTGCATAGAGGTTTAGAATTTTTTGAAAAATTAGCAATAAACCTCCTGTAAAAACCTACATGACCCAAGAAACTTCTAACTCCTTTGATTGAAATTGGTGGAGGTAATTTCTTTATCACATCTATCTTGGCCTTGTCAACTTCGATTCCTTGTGATGAGATTTTGTGGCCCAAAACTATGCCTTCATTCACCATAAAATGGTATTTTTCCCAATTGAGAACTAAATTGGATTCCTCACATCGTTGCAACACCTTCTCTAAATTGCCGAGGCAATGAGTGAAGGTGTCTCCAAAAACTGAAAAATCGTCCATGAATATCTCCAGGAAGTCTTCTACCTTGTCGTGAAAAATTGCCATCATGCATCTCTGAAACGTTGCCGGGGCATTGCAAAGGCTGAACGACATTCTTCTAAATGCATATGTCCCATACGGGCAAGTGAAAGTAGTTTTTGCCTGGTCTTTAGGGTTTATGGCAATCTGATTATAACCTGAATAACAATCAAGAAAACAGTAAAAGGGCTTACCAGCAAGTCTGTCAAGCATTTCATCAATGAAAGGCAACGAAAAATGATCCTTCTTTGTTGCCTTATTTAATTTGCGGTAATCCATGCAAACCCTCCAGCCGGTCACAGTCCTGGTTGGGATCAACTCATTGTTTTCATTGGTTATTACCGTCATGCCACCTTTCTTGGGTACACACTGTACCGGGTTTACCCATGCACTGTCCGAGATAGGGTAGATGATTCTAGCATCAAGCCATTTGATTATTTCCCTACGTACTACCTCCTTCATGGCATGGTTAAGTCTCCTCTAGGCCTCAACAGTGGGCTTATGATCTTCCTCTAAAAGGATTTTATGCATGCAAACGGCTGGGCTTATCCCCTTCAAGTCATTGATTGACCACCCAATTGCCTTCTTGTGCTGTCGCAGCATCTCTATCAAGCTTTGTTCCTATTCTGGCTGCAACTCAGAAGAAATAATTACGGGCATTGTGTGGTTGGTTCCCAAATAAACATACTTTAATTTGTCAAGTAAAGGTTTTAATTCGATTACTAAGGGTTCCTCACTTGAAGGTTTTTCATCCTTACCTGGATAATTTAAAGGTTCGAAGTACTTACCTAGAAGGTATGTTGTCCAGTTGACTTCCTCAATCTCTTGTGTTTCATCTTCATCAGTTTTGGGCAAACTGTCCAAGACTTTGCTGTAACAGTCATCAACTGTACTGTCGAGGCAGTACTGTGATATATTGTTGCCACTACTGCCGAGGTAGTGGTTGCTGAGACAAGGTATTGTGCTGTCTGTATCTTTGGTGTAAATCATCTCGCACTCCTCTGGATCATCATGTCTTTTTAGCATCTGGAAAACATTGAGTTTGACTTACTGGTCGTTAACCCTCATTGTCAATTCTCCTTTTTCCACATCGATAAGAGTGCGTCTAGTAGCTAGAAAAGGTCTCCCCAAGATGATCGGTGCATTGTCATCTGCTTCACAATCAAGAATAAGAAAGTCAGCTGGAAAAATAAATTTATCCACCCTTACCAATATGTCATCGATCTTTCCTTCAGGTTGCACATATGATCTATCTGCCAATTGCAGCATCACAGTTGTAGGTTTTGCCCTTCCTATTCCAAGCTTTTGGAAGTCAGACTTAGGCATCAAGTTTATACTTGCACCAAGATCACATAAGGCCTTTCCTTCATAGTGATTTCCAATTGCACATGGTATAGTGAAGCATCCAGGATCTTTCAATTTAGGGGGCATACGATTATGAAGCATGGCCATGCATCCTTCGGTTGCGGCAACAGACTCAAACTCATTAAGCCTTCTTCTTTTGGACACAATATCTTTTAAGAATTTGGCATAGTCTGGCTTCTGTTCTATTGCCTCAACTAATGGCAAATTGATGTGTACTTGCTTCAGGATGTCTAGGAATTTTTTAAACTGATAATCCTGCTTCTGCCTTTTCAGCCTTTGTGGAAAAGGTGGTGGGATTCGCATTTCCTCTAGTGTTTCATTAGTCTAGAATTTAATTCCTGGTACCACTGGTTCTTCTTCTGCCTCGGCCACTCGGCGTGGGACTGCCGATTTCTCTGCCAAGGCAGTGCCTTCTGCTGGGATCGATTTGTCTGTTGTGGCATGATCACTAAATTCAGCATCTATGTCCTCCTTATCTGGTTCTTCTTGTTCCATTGTTGGAACTTTGTCTGCCGGACTGCTTGATATCTCCTTCAGTTGTAGGCCACTCTTGGTAGTGATTGCCTTACATTGTTCATGACCCATTCCCCTTGCAACTTCAGTATTGCTGGGTAATCCTCCCTGTGGTCTAGTGTTCAGATTTTGAGCGAACTGCCCAACTTGATTTTCCAGTGTTTTAATGGCTGCCTCTTGATTTTGCAACCTCATCTCAGTTCTGTTCATGAAAGCATCAGTTCTCTTAATGAAGTTACTATTCTCAGCCACGTTTGATTCTGTTTTCATCATAAATGCCTTAAGAGAATTTTCCAATGAACTTGCAGGCTGTTGTTGAGACATCTGCTGCTGCGGCAGTGGTTGTTGTACCTGCGGCGGCAGATTCAGGGCATTATTAGGATTACTACATGAGAAATTTGGATGCCTTTTCCATGCCGGATTATATGTATTGGACATCATGTTGTTGTTCCGATTGTAATTTCCCACATAAAGGCTAGATTCCTGATTCTGCATGCATTCAGAAGAGCTATGGTTACCTCTGCATAAATTACAAGAAGAATCGATTACCTTGACCTCATGGGTATTATTTTGCATTTGCATATTCTGAACCATCTTAGTGAGAGAGGCCAATTGTGCTGCTACAGAATTGGATATTTCTAACTCATTTACTGTGGGCTGGCGTCTCACCCCTCCTCGCCTAGATGTAGGGAATTGGAAGTCATTCTTTGCAAGTTTGTTTAAAATTTCTATAGCTTCCTCCGGTGGTTTGTCAAGAAGTGTCCCATTTGCAGAGGCGTCTAACATCATCCTTGTTGGGGAATTGGTTGCATTGTAAAACATAGTCACTTGTGTCCATAATGGGAATCCATGCAAAGGACACCTATGTAATAACTCCCTATATCGCTCCCATGCCTCATACATTGGTTCATCATCTGCCTGCCGAAAAGAAGTAATTTCATTACGTATACGATCATATAGATTAGTAGGATTGAAACGTGTAATGAAATCATGACATATTTTACCCCAAGATCTTATGGATCCTGATAGAATGCTATTTAACCAAGTATTTGCCCTATCCCTTAGTGAATAGGGAAACAGTTTCAGTCTCAAAACATCTTCATGGACTCCTTGGATTTTGAATGAATTACATATCTCCATGAATGATTTGAGGTGTTGCCTGGCATCTTCAGTTACTGACCCACCAAACTGTCCAATGGTATTGAGCATATTAAACATGACAGGTTTTAGCTCAAAGTGGGCCGTTTCGATTTCTGGTGTAACAACTCCTGGATTTAACCCATTCAAATCCTCTTCCAGGAAATCTCGAACTGTAAGCTGCCGCGGCAATGGTGGCGGCGGAAGTCCTCCATTGCCAATAGGTAAGTTTTGTTCTACCGCGTTATCTGCCATAACTACTCGGATTTGTCTTCTCAACCTTTGACACGTGCGTTCAATCTCTGGATCTAGCTCGTAACAGGATTGCTTGGGTTTGCCCTGGTCATACACCAGTAACAGCCGAAGTTTATTAAAATTAACTTAAAATGCGAGAAAATAAAGATAACAAAAATTTAGTTGTCAATCCCCGGCAACGGCACCAAAAACTTGTTGAGTGTAAAAAAAGGGTTGCACAATTTGTGCAAGTGAACACGTCGCAAGTAATAAAGTGATGAGTATCGAGTATCGTCTCCATAGGGATTGGTGTACTTAATATGTTCCTTTTCTCGCTCTGCAAAAGAAATAAAATAAAGACACAGATTAATTTGATTGTTCCGAATAAAACTAAAACAACTGAAATAATAAAAAGCCAGAGAATGAAAATAAAATCAGATTGAGAGAATGGGCAGGATCCAGTTATGTCGTATTGTGGATTCAATTGACTTATTTCCGTCTAATGCAACTACACTACACTGCCTCAGCAGTGCTGCAGTTATACTGCCTCGACAGTGAAGGGTACGTCCGCCACGGCAATCCCTTACTCTTGGGTGGACTTATTCAAGGTTCGACAAAGTATCCTCAGATGACCTCGCTTATCCCTAAGTCGAAGTACTGTTGATGACTAGTCCTTGATGATGCCTCCCGGCGTGAATCAACTATAACCACCAACCAATCTCACACTTCTTTTAGTCGCTGAAACTCTAACCTATCTTTAGGCCAAGTTAGTATTTTCCAGCTAGAAAAATATCGTACTTATTCCTTTCGTGAATCTAACTCTCCCGATATTAGATAAATAAATCTCTCACAAACTTCTCTCCCGAGCTTGAATGCAAGAACAATGAATGGCAAAGAATAAGCAAATCTTGATATTTTATTGCATGAAACAAGAAAACAAAGTACAATGTCCTCTCACAAATACTCGACAACTTTCACCTAAACCCTAAGAGAATTTAGAACATGATAAAAACAAATAAATCTCTAAAGTCTATTGTGAACTCTCCTCTCCTTTCCTCTTGGACGGCACATCCTTTTGATAGGCTAAAATTAGGGCAACATCAGCCTTGGAGAAGAAGTTTAGTAAGTTTGGATGTTTCCTTCCTTGAAAAGGTGAATCTCTTAATTTGTTTCTTTCCATCTTTACACCGTCTTCCCGAACTCCAATTGCTATGCAAAGTGTCTAAAAAAATCCATCTTTTTATGCTCTTCAAATCGATCACCACTTTGACTTTTGGTATTAAGAAATTCCCCGCCTCGACAGGATGCATCTGTTGCCCCGGCGGAGGTCTGACTTTAAGTCTGCTTAGCTTCCATCAGTAGAAGCTCCCATCTGTGGCTGGTTCGATCAGGGTCCAAGTTTACCTGCAAATGCACAAAGATGCATTAAAGCTTATATTTTCTATAAATATCATCCTTATTTGTTGTGAAGGTAAAACATCCATGTATCACACATTAGGCTTATGCATTAGTCCAAATAGGTGTAGATTAAGTAATTATTTTCCACGAAAGGTATAAAAGTGATAGTCTTTTGAGGACTTATCACTTAATATAAAGTATATAAAAGTAATAAATACTAAGATAAGCAAGATAACATCCCTTTGATCCCATGCGTGAAATAAAGTATGAAAGCATGAGATAAATGAGCAGAAATGTGAATGCATCATACAAAGTTGAGAATAAATACCCGAGCGGCTGCTAGTGATTTAGAAGAGCGCGAGGAGGAGTTACCACCTACGCCACCACCATCGTTTGTACTGCCAGAGGTACCCCCAATCGTACCACCTGTTGTGCTAGCTATTGGCGATATGACCCCGTGAATCCAAGCTATAGCGTGAGCCTTTTAGCACGAACCATCTAGCCTTATCGGTTAAAGAAACGATTATTGTTCCTGGAGGTCACGGGTTTGAGCACGAGTAATGCCAGCACATTGATTGAGCGATCAATGTTTAAAGGTTGAGAGTATACTCTGGAACAGATACTACTGTAACCACTGTAGCTGAATAAAAAAAATAGCGTGAGCCTTTTAGGCTATAGTTGTAGGAATGCAAGTAGCGGTTCCTCCACCGGTAGCGGGTTCTAGTGAGGTAACAATGAGAGAACGCGATGTGAGCTTTTTCGTTTTGGTTTGGTAAAGTAGGTGAAAACGTATATGTTAGATACGAACTACACCAACTTTGACGTGTTGGTTACCCGAGAAAAGGATATAAAGTAGAGTTGTCGACTGAGATCGTCTGGTTCCGGTTCCGGTAAGAGTCCATCTAACAAAGAGGGTGTAAGAGATAGATCCAAGAGACATAGAGATGAACGTTATCATCGAGACCACTAGAGAGGAGGGGCTGGCTGTGGACATTAAGGAGGTTAGGCTCGTACTCCTGAGTGTAATCAGTGTGGTAGACAACATGGAGGCCCTTGCTGAGGGTCTACTAGATCTTGTTGGCATTGTGGTGTGGCTAGGAACACCAAGAGAGATTGTCCTCAATTGGTAGGCGACCGTTAGGGCCAAGGTTGCGAAGGCGATCAACAGAGAGGTCGAGGTCGAGGTTGAGGATGAGGTGGTTTCTAGCACCATGATGAAGGTCAGGCGAGGATTTATGCACACCGAGAGGCCCGGAATGACACAGTGGTTGTAGGTACTTTCTCCTTGCAATCTTTTTCCGTGTTCGCTTTGTTAAACATTGGTTCTATGGATTCATGTATCCTTAGTGAGCATGCACGAACCTTAGACATAATTGTTGAGTATATGGATATTGGTATGAGTGTTACAAGTTCTTTTGGCGAGATTGTAGTGGTCCGAAAGGTTTATTGGAGGTGTCATTTGACTGTGCAAGGTCATGTGTTTGTTGCCGATCTTATGGAGTTGCGGTTCCATGGTTTTGATCTTATCTTGGTCATGGATTGATTGTCGAGAGGTTGTAGACTTTGAGGCAAAGAGAGTTTTGTTGAAGTTGACTGATGACTTTGAGGTAGTCGTGGTCGGTGAGAACGTGAAGTTCTTATCGAGTGTTGTGTCGGCTTTGGAGGCTCAAAAGATGTTGACTGGTGATTGTGATGCGTATTTGTCCTATGTTATGAATCTGGACAAGAAAGAGGCTCGGTCTTGTGACATATGCACCGTCTATGAGTTTCTGGGGGGGATTCTCGAAGAATTACCAGCTTTGCCATCTGATCGCGAGGTTGAATTTGGTATCGAGTTGATCGAGGGATCTTTACCAGTATCTATCACTCTTTATCGGATTGTACCAAAGGAGTTGAAAGAGTTGAAGCCTAGTTGTAAGAACTGTTAGACCATGACTTCATCCAACCGAGCGTGTCATTGTGGGGTGCACCGGTCCTGTTTGTTAAAATGATAGATGAAACCATGCGTATGTGCATAGTGTAGCGATGTAAAAAATCCACTAGTGTCACTATAAATTCTTTTTGAGTTTGAAAAACATTTTGGTGTTCATTTTGAAATTATATCTTCCGAGTGGGGGGTTTCGATGTAAAAATGATTTTTGGAAATTGGAGTCGCCAACGATCGTTTAGGTAGACTAGACACCGTAAAACCAGAGATTTAAAAAAAGGGTTTGAGAGTCGGTTAAGGATGGGAAAGGATTTGCACCCCCACACCATCCAAAAATTGGTAATTTATTTAATGTATGCTTTACTAATATTAAATTTTCCTGGATAAAGTGACGATCGAATTGATTTTAAATTGAACGTGCAAATTTATTTTAAAGTACCTAAACCGATGGTAAACGTCCAAACCACCAACACCGTATTGGATTTTGCCTCGCTTACGACTTAATTTAGGAGTCCGCATTAATTAAAAAAAATATCTGATACGCAATTCTTAATCCTAACAAATAAAATACATGTAGTGAAATACAAAGAAAACATGAATACGAAAAGTCATTTACAAAATTAAAAAGAGAATGAAGATATACTTAATCTACACTCATGATTAAAAACATAAATAAAATGCAAAATGAAACGACATAATATTTCACTATCTAATATATTATAATGTTTAAACAATATGATACAAACAAATGAATGGATAACATCATACTAATATAATGTGTTTTTGGAAACTTTAATATAAAAATAACATATGTATATAACATATAGTACATAAATATAAAATATAAGGGAATTAATAAAATAATATAGGATAAAAAAAGATGAAACATATACTTTATTACGTAACATATATATTCTATAAAATAAGATATATAAAAAATAATATAATATACGAGTCTAATATATTATGATTATATTATATAATAAATAAATATATGTCTGCACATACAGCTATACACATGAAAAATGAACAGACAAGAGGTCAATGGCATTAAAAAGTAAATAGGGAGTGAAATCACAATTAATAACAATTTAAAAGTAAAAAATTAAAAAAAATATAATTCTATTTTTTTAGAATCAAACGAAAAGGATTCTTTCCCTTTCTATTCTCTTAATCAAACCTAAATTTAGGGATTTTAATTTTTTCTTTTCTCCCACAAATGATGCCACCTCTCTCCCTCACTAACGATCACATTCTGAAAAGCCATTAACTTAACAAAAATTCTTATTCCAGAAGAATCACCGATGAATCAACTCCGGTCTTGGTGGGAACCGTGGTCGACGACCGTCCTGAACCTCTGATTCTCGTCTCCTCCATCTCACCGTTATCATAAGCCACAGATCTCGACGGAGTCATGGCACTAGCCACTCTCACAATCATTGATCCTCTGACCTAGCTTCAAAATGAAAGTATAAAGGAATCCCTAAACCCAAATTTTACCCCCACCACTTAGTAAAAGAAAAGAAGACTCCAACCTTCAAATGTCGGTTCCTCGACGATGGCTCACCCGCCATTGGGGATTATCGCCTGTAGAGGCCATTTGGCTGAAGGAGTTTTTAAAACCTCTTGTTTTTGTTATTTATATGTTTATCAATATAATGCATGTAGAAAAAAAATGAGGGGGAGAAGAAACTTTTACCAGAACACTTCTGGTTCTTTTCATTTTTTGATTGATTTTTGATGTTTCTGGAATTAAAAAAAACTCTCTATTTTTTGTTGCTAATGGATGATAATGGATTCTCTCTGTTACACTTATGTTTCTTGGTTTATATTTCATCCTTTATATTCACTTTTTTGCTCTGATAACATCACATGATTCAGTGATGTGATCCAAGCCAGCACCAAACTTCTTGGGGCCTTGCTCATATCAGAGAAGAAATCACAAGATTTAAACACTTGTGGCAAAGTCGATGATCATAACAATTCAAGTTCAAACATGCTTTTTCAAGCTTTGAATTTGAACTTGGAGCCTTGGCCATCTTTTGAACAAATGCAGCATGTTACTTTTGCATTTTAATACATGCATTTGAGTGCTAGCTTAGGAGTGTGTTGTATGTAGTTGCATGAGCATTTAGCTTGCATGAGTTTACATTATTTTGCATATTTAATTTCTGCATTTTTTATCATGAATAAATAAGGCTTATTGTTCATCTAAACATATTGTTTCATTTATGTTTGTTTAGAACATTTAAGCATGTTAGTTCTTTTAAGCTTGTTAGTTTCATTAATGCATGTCAGCTTATGCATGTTAGTTCATTTAAAGTCTAAGAGCTTATTGATGTTTGTTAGTTCATTAAGTGAGTTAGTTCATTCAATTAAACTGGTTCATTTAATTTAACTAGCTCATTAATTTTCTTTCAAGCATTTACATTATTGAATAAAGATGTTATCTAATGGATGCTCATATATTTTCAGCTAGGGTATTCATTTTGGATCAAATGGCTGATCATTTTCTACAAGAATGACAAGTCATTTACCACCAATTGAAGACACTTGAAGACACCATGATGGCTGATCAGTTTCAAGACATTCAAGGGAGATTTACATCACATAAAGACTGTCAGTTTCAACAATGTTACAAGGCATTGAAGAGCTCCTAAATGCACCACTTAAAGAGGCACTTAAATACCACTTAAGAGCTACTTAATCCTACATAAAGCGGATCAGTTTTTTATCAGAGAAGACATGCAATGAAAGCCTTTATTATCACCACTTAAGGGAGAGTAAAGGCAAGAATTAAAGCAACACTTAAGGAGGGAGTTCAAGGAATATCATTCAACTTGTTCACCATTTTTGGATTGGATACGGGCATATTTGAGTCTTGAGGTCTTCTTCAAACTTATTCCCCTATTTCTTAGCTTTCCAACGCACTTTGAATCATCTCAATCAGATAACATGAGCTTAAGATATGATTAAATTATTGAAGACAGTGCATGCTGGAAATTCAGTACGGGAAATGTCACAAGATGCTTCTTCAACAAATTCAAGAGGCCATTCAATTGCTGAATTCAATGCTTTATCAACAACCCATTAAAGGAGGATGAATGAAAACTTAATCAAGTTCATTAGCCCAAGGGTTTCTCCATGTGGATGATATGTATGTCTACATTCATCCTATGAATGTCCACATTCATCCTTTTTAGATCAAACTCTTTGGCTGTCAATTGGAGATAGGATAACCTACAAATTAATAGGCCTTTAACACTAGAATAATGAGCCTTTAATCTTTTTCTAGGCCAATCAATTTGTTGTTGCCTTATACCTATAAATAGGCACTCATTCTATTGTAAAAGATAGAACTTTTGGCATATATTATAACTTGAGAGTGTTTCTCTTTTATAGTTCTTTTTGAACTTTATCGGCTTGCAAGATTGTTCTTGTGGCATTCATCCCTTTTCATCTTTTTATATTGCTGGTTCCTAGTTCTTATAACTAGATGGTCACAATCCATTAGCCTTTCACCCAAGTCACGGTTTAAAAACTCTTAAGGAACGGGTCTTCTCATTTTAGTGTTGGTTCCTCCTTTGTTTACACCGCACCATCAATTACATTTCTTCTCTTCACTTTCATCTTCCATACATACATATTTTCCATACTTCATCCTAAGCACAACAACCATCTTATCATCATTCCATTTCACTATATTATCTATCCATTTCATATCATCTTATAAGTTTCATTTCAAAGTTCCTATTTTTCATTTTAGTTACTTACTAGAATTACGATCGGGCAATCACAAATACAAATTCGGATATTCCGCAACCGGATTCATATCATTCAGATTGGATTTTTGAACCCAAAAGTAAAAAGGAAATCCTTTTCTTGTACGGAATGCCTCTTTTTTCAGATGCTTCTTCTGGAAATTTGATGCAACAACTCCTCTTTTTGCAGGAAATCTGGCGGCTAGTGTGGTAATCAGACGGTAGCAGCAGGCGAAGAGTCAACGAGTTTATAGTTAGGCTGACAAACGATTAGAGTTGGTAACCATGGGTCGTGCATGGCTCCGACGCACGTGTGGGCGAGTAGAAGAGCCGCGCATAAGTGCATGCCAACATTCAGAAGGTCCTTCAAATCTGTATTGACAACCGTTGATATTATAGGAGATCTAATGGCAAAAAGAGCTGACAGCTACAACAAATACAAGGGTTAAGAGCATTTAGGGTTTTCATTGTATCAGTCCTAAATTTAGGCTTTATAATATTTAAGATTGGGTTTTGTAATAAACACCGACCTCGACTAATAATTATTTAAATTTTATGGGTTTTCTTTTTTATTTATTTGGGCCATAAGTAATACTAGTAAGAACAACATAAATAATATACATAACACACGATAATATATACACACATATTAAACATACAATATGAAAATAAATTACATGTGATGTGAGCACATCTATTCAAGCACAATAATCTGATCTAGAGGTCTTACCAATAGGACCTATTACTCATTCTAAGGAAAAGAAATTCAGGGAAGTTCTTTTCCTTATTTGTGCTTCAATTCCAGATTTATTCGATCATGTTTATGCCTTAGAACATAGGCTTTATAATGTGTTGCATGCTTATATGTGACATATTAAACTATACTAATTATTAGGTTTGTTTAAGTATGTATATATTATGTAAAGTATGTTTTAAGGATTGGATTGATAGTGTTTGTATTGTTTCTAACTTGTTTATAAGTTCATGTGTGTTAATGAATAAGTTTGCAAGTGTTTACACCTTTTAATTATGTTTCTATTATGTTTACAATACTTTGATGAATTCTTGTTATGTTTACACATAGGTACATAGGAGAACACCAGCTCAAGAGAGTGTATGTAGCTCAACTCCATCTCAAGAGATTGTATGCAACTCAACACAAGCTCAAGTGAATTATATTCAGCTTAGAAGAAGCTCAACGGAGTGCACGCAACTCACCTTAGCTCGAGGAAGCTCAGAGGCTTAGCTCCTAGCTCAAGTCATCTCCTAACACTCTCAGCTAGCTCATTTCAGCTCAATTCAATTTCCAGCTAAGCACAATTCAAGCTGAAGTGACCTACAACAGCTGAAACCTATCCTACACAAAGGGAAGGTGTCCTAGGCATGTGCCTTGCATGTGAGACACACATGTCAACTTGTGCACATGTGTGGGAGTGTATATGCAAGCAAGCCAAACAAGGCCCTTACTTTTGCAGACCAAACGACCAAGGGATAAGGATGAGTGGTTTCTTGTTCAAAATTCAAACATTTAACATATGTTAAATGTGTTTATGTGCCAAATCACTTGGCTGAAATTAAATGGCACCTAGGATGATTATTTTCAAGTTATTTTCGTTTTAAATTATGGCCACAAGTTCAATTTTCGGCCAACTTCTTCTTTCCTATATATTTTCTAACTTTTGTAAACACAAGGTTACACACTTTGAAAAACAAAATTTACTTGAGAGTTTTTCTCTTATTTGGTTCTTTTTAGAACTTTTTAACTTTTAAACTTGTTTTGATTGTCAAAATTCTTGATACTTCGGGTTCCTAGATTGCTATTTAGAGGGTCTAAGTCATTCGACATTAAACAGATTCAGTTCGGGTTTGCTCAGTAGATTGTGCATGTTCTTTCGAGTTTAGCGTTATCATTTGATTCCAGCAACATTTTTCACCATTGTTGAACGTTCGAAGTTGCTGCCATGGATGTTTCTTGAAGTATTCATCTTCCTCATTTTGAATATCCTTCAAAATGCCAATGATAACTCCGCAAAAAGGCTATATTTCAGGCCTTTTTACTTAAGTTATTGAGTGTTCTTAAGTTCATATAAGCACATTTATATGCATTTAGGCCCATATCATTGCATATATGATACGAATCCGGTTGCGGAATATCCGAATTTGTATTTGTGATTGCCCGATCGTGATTCTAGTAAGTAACTAAAATGAAAAATAGGAACTTTGAAATGAAACTTATAAGATGATATGAAATGGATAGATAATATAGTGAAATGGAATGATGATAAGATGGTTGTTGTGCTTAGGATGAAGTATGGAAAATATGTATGTATGGAAGATGGAAGTGAAGAGAAGAAATGTAATTGATGGTGCGGTGTAAACAAAGGAGGAACCAACACTAAAAAGTGAAGACCCGTTCCTTAAGAGTTTTTAAACCGTGACTTGGGTGAAAGGCTAATGGATTGTGACCATCTAGTTATAAGAACTAGGAACCAGCAATATAAAAAGATGAAAAGGGATGAATGCCACAAGAACAATCTTGCAAGCGGATAAAGTTCAAAAAGAACTATAAAAGAGAAACACTCTCAAGTTATAATATATGCCAAAAGTTCTATCTTTTACAATGGAATGAGTGTCTATTTATAGGTATAAGGCAACAACAAATTGATTGGCCTAGAAAAAGATTAAAGGCTCATTATTCTAGTGTTAAAGGCCTATTAATTTGTAGGTTATCCTATCTCCAATTGACAGCCAAAGAGTTTGATCTAAAAAGGATGAATGTGGACATTCATAGGATGAATGTAGACATACATATCATCCACATGGAGAAACCCTTGGGCTAATGAACTTGATTAAGTTGTCATTCATCCTCCTTTAATGGACTGTTGATAAAGCATTGAATTCAGCAATTGAATGGCCTCTTGAATTTGTTGAAGAAGCATCTTGTGACTATTCCCGTACTGAATTTCCAGCATGCACTGTCTTCACTAATTTAATCATATCTTAAGCTCCTGATATTGGATTGAAGTGATTCAAAGTGCGTTGGAAAGCTAAGAAATATGGGAATAAGTTTGAAGAAGATCTCAAGACTCAAATATGCCCGTATCCAATCCAAAAATGGCGAACAAGTTGACTGATATTACTTGAACTCCCTCCTTAAGTGTTGCTTTAATTCTTGCCTTTACTCTCCCTTAAGTGGTGATAATGAAGGCTTTCATTGCATGTCTTCTCTGATAAAAAACTGATCATCTTTATGGTGTGTTAAAGTAGCTCTTAAGTAGTGTTTAAGTAGCTCTTTAAGTGGTGCATTTAGGAGCTCTTCAATGCCTTGTAACATTGTTGAAACTGACAGTCTTTATGTGATGTAAATATCCCTTGAATGCCTTGAAAACTGATCAGCCATCATGGTGTCTTCAAGTGTCTTCAATTGGTGGTAAATGACTTGTCATTCTTGTAAAAAAATGATCAGCCATTTTATCCCAAATGAGTACCCTAGCTGAAAATATATGAGCATCCATTAGATAACATCTTTTTTCAATAAAGTAGATGCTTGGAAGAAACTTAATGAGGTAGTTAAATTAAATGAACCAGTTTAATTGAATGAACTAACTCACTTAATGAAATAAAAAACATCAATAAGCTATCAGACTTTAAATGAACTAACATGCATAAACTGACATGCATTAATTAAACTAACAAGATTAAAAGAACTAACATGCTTAAATATTCGAAACAAACATAAGTGAAACAATATGTTTAAATGAACAATGCCTTATCTATTCATGATAAAAAATGCAGAAATTAAATATGCAAAATAATGTAAACTCATGCAAGCTAAATGCTCATGCAACTACATGCAACACACTCCTAAACTAGCACTCAAATGCATGTATTAAAAAGCAAAAGTAACATGCTGCATTTGTTCAAAAGATGGCCAAGGCTCCAAGTTCAAATTCAAGGCTTGAAAAGGCATATTTGAACTTGAATTGTTTAGATCCTCGATTCGGGAATAAGTGTTTAAATTTGTCGGCTCTTTTGATGTCAACTTGGCTTGAAGGATTTTGGTGTCAGCCAGGATCACATCAATATAGTTTTGTAGTTATGCCTTGGCATTTTTGTGTGGCAATGGGTGCTATTTAATGAGAAATGTAGTTCTTTTGAGTTGTGTTGTACAAGTAAAGCAAAAATCGAAGTTGAGGATATTTGCCATGGCATTCGCAGAAGGATAACGATGGTAAAATATCGTGAAAAATCTGGAGGACTCTTGTGCTGAGCTAAACGACAAGAAGATATTTTGATAAGAGTGCCAGCTGGTGCCATTACAGCCAGCCAGGACCATTATAGCCTGGCCACAGCTACCTCAGTAGGGGACCACTGTCACCACTGCCATCTCTGTAGATATGCCATCACGTTAAAGGGGACAGGAAAGGAATTTTCACCATCTTTTAGGGTTTTTCACCCCTTTTAAGGCACTGTGACCTACTAGAAAAAGAGAGGCCTTTTGAGGAATAAAAACACAGAAAAAGAGACACCTTTGGAGTGGTTTGCGACGGTAGAAAGCTTCCACCTTTCTCCTCCAAACTCCGTCCGAAGTGTCCTTCATTGATAGAGCTCAAAGGGAGTGGTGTGTTAGGCACCCGAGAGGGGCTAGCACACTAAGGCATCTCGTGGTGGTTGAAGAGCCGACGACCATCACAACCAAGGGTGTCTTCTAATCCTCCTTCTTTTGCTTTATTTTTCATACTTTTATGAGGATGATTGTGAATGTTTTAAAGCTGTATGTGGATGATATTTGTTTAACATTTCGCACCACCATATGCTACTTTGTTTAGGTGGTTGCAATAATGGATGATTATCTTTTGCTTTTTATTAATATATTGTCTTATATGTGTTTGCATATTTGCTTTGCTCATTGTTGTTAATCATCTAGGCATTGTAAGAGGTACGAGAGTGTCCCCTGTTTAGGTGCATGCTAGAGCACTCGAGAGAGGCATAACTATAGATCCTTAGATCATCCGAGAGGAGCTAAGGGAGGATCTACGTGAGCAATGGTTTTTAGACTGCAAATAAAGCCTAATCTAAGCCTAGAGCACTCGAAAGAGGCATAGGTGAGGGTTTCAATGACTAAAAGAAGTGTGCTTCGTCGATAGACTAGTACTACCCGCGTGATAGGCGGATATCGTGGCATTTTAGTTTGTCAGGTTCCTATGACTCGAGAGAGCGGGAACACTTTAGAAACCTCTGTCGAGTAGATATACACCATAGCATCTATGTGTTAGTAGGAGTAAGGGTTAAGAAGTTCATAGGATCTTCCACTAGTCATTCCCGAGAGATTTCATCAATAGAAGGATAGTACAACATATTGTTCAAATGTGTTCTTGTATCCTGCATTTGTCTCCGCATTTACATACTGCTTTCTTTGTTTACTTGTTCTCCTACAATCACACTACTATATTTTCCGCATACCATTACCATACAAATACACTGCCATCACCATCCATATCATTCTGCCTTGGCATATTTTAGTTGTTTGCATTCTAAAATTGCCATAGCATTTCACCATTACACATGCACCATACATATCCATTTCCATCTGTCTATATCTTTATCTTTGTTTTTCTTTTTTAGTTAGTGACACCTTTTTGCCTTGACAATATTGACTTACTGTTTACCTCGATCCTCGTGGGAATGATACTCACTCACCCTTTTATTACATGTACGACTGTGTATACTTGCACATACATGTTCGCATAATTTATAACACTACACAGCCGGACACCAGCCAACTTTTTCTTCCTCTTTCTTCATTTTCGTTTTCCCTTTCATTAATTACTTTCCTAACAATATGACTTTGATTCATTGTTGTTTTCTTGTTTTTCTTATTGTAGGAACATGCTTAAAACATTCATAGATCCTTAACATACAAAGAAAATCTGTTTCGATAGGCTACCTCGTATCAACATGACAACATGCACACACATACACTATACGTATAACTCTCCACCTTCCTCAACTAAGTCTTCAGGCTAGTAAGTCTCTTATGTGTAGAACTTGCTCGCCTTCCAGTTTGAAGCTACAGGTTGCTTCGGTATATGACCTTTCGCCTTTTGAGCAAATCTTGCAAAATAAAAGCATTTCCTTTGTAGAGCTTTTATTTCTAGATCTTGAGTTAATCTTTCTTCTGTATAAAACCTTTACCCCAAAGTCTCGAGTTACGTTTCCTTCTTGTATGGAACTTTTCAGCCAGAGACAAATAATGAAGATAGGGGTCTCTCCTATATAAGACTCCATGTCTTCTACATTGTAGGTTTCTCCTATATAAAACCTTCCACGTCTTTGACAGATATTGCAAAATAAAGTTCTTCCTTTATAGGACTCTTACTTCTGGATCTGGAGTTAGGATCTTTGCTATATAAAACCTTTCACTCTAAAGTCTCGAGATGCATGCCCCTCCTACATGGAATATTCAATCTCTGAGACCAAATGAAATTGGAGGGGTTCCTTCTATATACAACGCCTCAACTTTGGTGTTGTTGGTTTCTCCTATATAAAACCTTCGTGTCATAGGTAAACTTTTCAACTGGTTGCTCTTCCTATATAGAATTATGAGTTTTTGTGTTTGGTGTGTGTGAGTTCTTTCTAAATAAAACTGCTGCAAACTCTCTTGTTTTGGGACTTCTAACATGTCGGGACTCACGCCAAGTGACTGTCAATCTTCAAATTCTCAAGATTCTTGTCAGAATGGTTGTCAATCTCTTTTCTGAATCGAAAACCTCTAGGTATCAGGATTGCCCCAAGTCTCGATTTCTATGATCTACTGGTCTTAGCTTATTTTCTACTTTTAATTTTTCTCTGCTTCGTTGACAACACTTCTATCTCACTATTAGGTTCATTCATTTCTTGTCAAGTTTTGTCCTCGAGGTCCGAAATACTTGCGCTCTCTTTTTTCTTTGTCTTTTTCTTCTTTTTTACCTTGAGTGATGACTCAGTTCTGTCCGTTTGGTCATCAAAGGGGCTCATCCAAAAACATGGCCTAAAAATATGAAATTTTGACCTCTTTGGTTCATTCTTCCTTCTTTTCCTTCTTTATATTGGAATGCAACGCTCAAGTGAGCATTTTGTGGAAACGTGTAGAGGTGCACGGAATCTCTATTGAGGTCCACTTCTTGACCACTTTGTGTTTGATTATGTAAGACTTATTATCAAATATGGATGATGCATGAGCATTTTGTTATGCATGTGCTCATGAAATGTGTTGGGGATGCAGAGATGCAACCTATTTGTACATATGTAATGATGCATGGAGTTTTATTAGCTATGTTTCAAACATCTGATGCCCCGGTCGTCATTCGGTTGACCATGTAAGCTTCGCTAACTAGACTCTATCAGTCTTGATGACATCTCTAGTTGATTATGATTCCATCCATGTTGTCTTACAGGTAGGTGATGATTCCCTGACTTATATTTCGCTTCTTTTGTACCAAATTCTCATATGAATTAGTATGAAAGTTGATCAGAAGTCCTCATGTCCAAACTTCATTTTTGTGCTCGTCGAAGTATCTCAATGGAGTTTGACTCTTAGTCTTCTTTAATTCTAAAGAATGATTTTATTTGCATGTATTTCAAATGCAAGAATTTTTTTTAAAAATGTATGGGATTTTAGAGTGTGTTGCAAAACAATTTAAGAAAAAGTTTGCTCTCCTAAATATCAAATGCAATGGCATATTTGCCCCAATCTAGAAAAGACAAACTTTAATGAAAGGTATATTTATAGGATTCTCGACTATTGCGGGGATATACGTAAATGCATAGTCTCTTTTGGAGGGATTTCAAAAGGAACAATCCCCACCTAGAGGTTACCCCCTTTTCTGGTGGTTCTCTTAATCTCACTGTCTAATCCTGTCCCAACCTTTCCTCATTTGGGTGTTGATCAGGCACTTCGAAGTTCGACGTTCCTTGAAACAAGCTCAACCTTCAAGCGGAATGTGGTATGAAGACTATCTCATTAACATGGATATCCCTAAATGATCAAAATGGTATTAGATTTAAGTATTGAGATCCTGGTTAATATAATTGTAATTTTATGTATTCACTCCTTTTTTATTCTCTAGGGAAATCAACTCATCATAGTCCTGTCTCGAGGATGTTGATGGAGTAAACAACAGTACCCCAAATTACTCGGCATAGGATTTGAAAATATTACCATCACTTATGAAGCTAAGGCTTTAGCGGAGTGCCCTATGATTTTCACACTCTTAACCGGATATACCTATTAACAGGATCCGAACATAGGAGTGCTTTTTAATACAAATTTACTCATTTCATTTCATTTCACTTCATTTCATTTAACTCTCTGTCTCTCTCTTTTTTTTATCATTCCCTAGCTTCTAACTGCCTCTATTAGTGATTTCTTGATCCTCATACTTAATTAGTTTGATCTCGTCTCATTATAGAGAATGTCATTTATCATTTCATTCAGGGAAGCCCTATGAATATGTTCAGGTGGTGGAAAAATTTAAGGTCAACTCTTGATTCAAGGATCTTGAACAAGTTTCTGAGAAGTACTTTTCCTAAAATAGGAGTAGCCCATTATCTACTCACTCATTTTGATCCTTTGTTGGACTAAGTAGACCAATAGAGACTCGTATTTTCAATATCCCCACAATATTCTTTAGAGTTAGTCTTTGAGTTTGAAGCAATGATGCTATCGTATTTGATCTTTTGGAACCTGATTTGTAAAGATATGCAAACATGTATGTTCAATTTTTTTTGTTATATGCACGTGAGAGAGCAAGGGCTATCCTTTAAAAATGAATGTAGTATTCAAAGAACTAAAGAATGCAAAATCGTTTGTTGAGAACATAATATAATTTTAAAATGCATGCCCTTATAGAATGTCTCTACTACTTTCCGGGATCAAAGTAGCAAATTGGAATTCATTTCTAGCAAGCCGATTAATCACTTAGATGAAGAGTCAGAAGCCTACCAAAATCTATCTCAGTCCATCTTAATCCTCAAATTAATGACTTCGATCAGGTCCCTATTCTTCGAACTATATGACCCTGTGTTGATCAAATTCTGCACCAGCTTCTTGAAGTAATGGTAGTTCTTAATAGAATTGCTTGGAATGTCTCCATGGTACTCACAATGTGAAACAACATTATACCATGCGGGGAATGGAGTCTCGAGAGGCGTAAGGACATAAGTTCGTGGCAAACCTGCATTGTATAGCTGAGAATAGAGCTCGTCGTATGAAACTGAGAGAAGAGTAAATGCTTGTCTATCCTGCCCTTTCTAGAGGTTCCCTCTCCTTTTTGGTAATTGTTCTGCTTCTTTCTGGTCACCTATGGTTGGGAATTAGTATAGCAGAAGGTTCTGGTGACAATTACTTCAGCATCCCTCTCTTTGTCAATCCTTTGGAGGTTATCGACATTGCTGATCCCTTTCCAATTCTGATGAGATTTGAAAATTTCTGGGTAGTATGATTAATGAGACGGTTATATAAGGCTCCCTTTATCATATTAATGAATACTGGTGTGATCTCGTGCTCGAGGAAAGGTGGTTGGATTTGAGCGGCCACCTCCCTCCATCTCTGGGAGTACCGAAGCAAGCTCTCATTGGATTTTTTCTCATTCCTTCTAGCATAAGGCGACTAGGGATCATATCTGTTACATGCTTGTACTTTGTTAGGAACGCTTTGGAGAGGTCTTTCCAAGACCTAATGTTCCTACAGCTAAGTCGACTGTACCATCAGATTGCAAATCCAGTCAAACTATCTTCGAAACAGTGTATCAAAATCTTTTCATCTCTGATGAAAGCAACCATCTTACGATAGTATATTGTGAGCTGTGCAGAGGGACACGATGTTCCATCATACTTGTCAGAGTCTGGAACCTAGAATTTGGGGGTAAGATAAGGTCGGATACTAGACTTAGCTCACTGGCATCACTCCCTAATTCTTCCAAAGTCTGGATAGCCTTGAATCTCTCCTCCATCAGGTAGAACATCTTTTCCCATTTTTCATCGACATCATGTTTGATGTTCTCAATCAGACATAGGTTAGGGGACCTTTTCTTCATAGAACTGCTCAACATCTATAGGTTCGTTTTCTGGAGTAGGCGTAAGCTGACTAGCAATGACTCTTTCAGGGTCGACACTCACTTCCCTCGTAATGTTCATTGTATTGGACTGAAACCTAGGGTGAGATGCAGTACCATCGATCTGAAGGGTCCCTTCGCTTCCCACTTTTTCTTTCTCGGGATTCTTGCCTAACAGTGTGACTATCTTAGATTGAATGGAATCTTAGGATAGGCAATTTGTGCACTGATGCTTCGCTCAATATCCCCGAGGCAATCTTCCAAAGTCTTCTGACCTCTTTCTAGGTTGGTCAGATAGTCTTCCATTTGTTTCTTTCGGTAGTATTTGAGATGAGAATGCAGTATGGCCAGTGTTTTAAAATGCACTGCCACAATATTCTCATAGTTAGAATAATATCAAAGATAACCAAATTCCTTCAGATGTGGATGTAAATGATGCAAAATATATGCATATGAAGGTATTGATCCCTACTAGTAATCACCCCAATATATTACTTTCACAGGAAATAT
The DNA here is from genome assembly GCA_035048815.1 of Abelmoschus esculentus. NCBI lineage: Eukaryota > Viridiplantae > Streptophyta > Magnoliopsida > Malvales > Malvaceae > Abelmoschus > Abelmoschus esculentus. Next base: position 6,077,748 of record JAUCBN010000002.1, read on the forward strand.
AGGGTCTATTACAATATTAGGGAGAACTAGTCCTATACATCAATACTAGCTCTAATTCCTATTGTATCTATGACCCTAGTTGCTTGCTTAATTTGGGAATATCTATTACATCATGGACTTCGATCTCTTCAGTTAACCCAATTATATTTTTGACTCCCCTTTAAACCTCAATCCTCAAGATGTATGTGGCATTGGTTATGTGTCACAGATTGTCTTAGAAAACTTACCATGTCAGTATTATTAACAATGATTTCTTCCTGCTAGTGCTTCTTCTAGAATTTTGGATAATTTTTGATAATCTTGAATAATGACCTCAATCCTCGTGAAACAGGTCGGTAAGGTACTAACCTCTTGTTCTTTCCTTACAATTTGATACAATCACTTCTTTATTAACGTGCTTGAAAAATTAGTCCATTACCCTTTCAAATTGGTGTTCCATACCTGACTCTAACTTGAACCTCGAATGGCGAAATGGTACAAGTTCTATATCTTTGACAAACTCTTCTATTGTTATACTCTTTGAGGTTTTCTGTTACATCTTTTGTACTAGTTTAGAATTCTCGATGGTCGTTCTATTGTAACCTCGGATAGAGTGAATCACTATTACCTATTCTCGGTGTTCTATACATGATTTCGGCTAAATCTTCGGATGGTGAGGTAATATCGGTTCTATACCTTTGACAATCCATTTCGTGATTAAGCTCTTTAAAACTATCTGCTACATCCCTAATGTTTGTTTACAATCCTGAACTGACATTCTAATGTATGGTCGTTACTTGCCCGCTTGGCAAACTATTGTCTTAGGATCTTCGATCGTCCTCTAATTAGTGTCTCTAATGGGTTTCTAATGATGGGGTGGAGGTTTTCAGATACCTTTCTTTCACAGTGAAAGTTTCCCTTGTAGGATGAACCACTCAAATCAATACCCTCGATGCAAAATGCTAGATGTGATAATGCATGCAAAAAGGGGAAAAACATAAAGAAATCAAGTTAGTACTGGGTTAAAACAATAAATGCAAAAATAAATTTTAGAAAATTAAATTTACGTAAAGTAAACAAAGAAGAGTAGTCTTAGATATCCGATCTAGTTCACCTAGGGTATCCACATGGCTCTAATGGGGTAGATAGTCTAGTTCTCTATATGATGTATTGATGCTAAAGGGGGTCCCGAATTGTACGAGCTGTCCTCTTCTAAGAGTAGCAAGGCCCCCGATCATCACCCATTATAGGCTCATTTTGATTGGGTTCAATTCAAGGGGACTCGTTCGCTTATGCCCATATGAAGGAATGATATCCTCAAGAAAGCATAAGGTAGTGGAGCCCAAAAGGTACTTCGGCTAGGACCTATACGAGAGGACGATATCTCCACGAAAGCGTTAGCCTTTTCCCCACTTAAAAAGGATGGTTTAGATGTCATTTTTAAATGCGGAAAAATAAAACTGCAAATTCAATTGAACATTCATTTGATACTCACTTTAGCCCAAAATCATTAAATATTAGTAAAGCGATAATCATTTAAAAGCTTGACTCTCTTTTGTTTTTGAAAAAACAAAATTCATCCTTAGCGGAGTCGCCATCTGTAGAGATTTAAAAATCCCACTAGTGTTGTTATAAATTCTTTTGGAGTTTGAAAAACATTTTAATGTTCATTTTGAAATTATATCTTTCGATTGGGGGTTTCGATTTAAAAATAATTTTTGAAAATTGGAGTCGCCACTGGTCATTTTGGTAGATCGGACACCGTAAAACAAGAGATTTTAAAAAACGGGGTTTGAGAGTCGGTTACAGATAGGGAAGGATTAGCACCCCCACACCACCCAAAAATTAGTACTTTATTTAATTACCGCTTTACTAATATTAAATTTTCAGGATAAAGTGAAGATCGAATTGATTTTAAATTGAACGTGTGAATTTATTTTAAAGCACCTAAACCCAAAGGTAAGCTTCCGAATCACCACCACCGTATTGGAGTTGGCCTTGCTTACGATCGAATTTAAGGGCCCGCATTAATTAAAAAAATATTTGATGTACAATTTTTATTCCTAACAAATAAAATACATGTTGTCTAATACAAAGAAAACATGAATACGAAAAGCCATATTAACAAAATTATAAAGAGAATGAAGATATACTTAATCTACATTCATGATTAAAAACATAAATAAGATGCAATATGAAACGGCATAATAGTGCAGTATCTAATATATTATAATGTACAAAAAAATATGATACAAAGACACATGAATGGATAATATCATACTAATATAACGTGTTTTAGGAAACTTTAATATAAAAATAACATATGTACATAACATATAGTATTTAGGCGTCAAGACTTCATGCTTAAATATACAATGCTTGTCCATGTTTCAAGGCTTTGCTTCATTAGAATCTAATCTCGTTGTACTTGTTTGGGCGTCATTGGTATGAGAACAATCTTCTTGCCTTCATGCTTAAATGAGTACAGATTGGTATAACAATCGTGCATGGATTTCTTATCATATTGCCCTGATCTTCCAAGCAAGATATGACTTACATGCATAGGCACAACATCGCACATAACTTCATCTTTATAATTTCAAATTGAGAACGAAACTAAAACCTGTTTATTAGTGACCCTCAATTCTCTTGAATCATTCAGCCATTGAAGTTTGTAAGGTATAGGATGTTTTAGGGTCTTCAATCCCAATTTTTGTAACGATAATGGGCTTACCAAGTTTGTTCAATTTCTGCCATCAATGATCATGAAACATACCTTTTCATTCACTTGACACCGAGCATGAAAAATATTTTCTCTTTATTGTTATTTATGAGCTTTTTCACCACTAGTGTTTTACCTACATGAATGACTTCAATTTCCTCTTCTTCTTCTTACTCTAGTTCTTCTTTAATTTCTTTTTCAGCGTTAGAAGTGATCTCACTATTGTCTAGTAGCAGCATTGTATTCCAATTTGGGCATTGGTTTGCAATGTGCCTGTGCCCCAAACACTCGAAGCATTTGACTTCGCTTGAGCGAATAGGTGCTTCCACTTGCTTGCCCTTCACATTATCTATGGTTGTTGGCTTTCTTTTGGATGTATCGGCTTGTTCCTTGGCTTGAAATGGTGTTGTCTTTCGAGAATTGCTTTGACTCCATTTACGGATGGCATTGCCTTTGTTTACTGATTTTCTACATCACTACCATTCTACTTTCACGACTATTGCACCATTTCTTCAACCAAAATGTAGTGTTATAATTCCACTACATCCGTAATTTCTCTATTAAGTTTGACCAGGAATCTAGCCATCTTGGCTTCTCGATCTTCATCAATATTGGCTCTAATCATAACGACCTCCATGTCTTTATAGTAATCTTCTACGCTCCGATTGCCTTGCTTAAGATTCTGCAATTTGTGAAATAGATCTTGATGATAATGACTATGTACAAATCTTCTTCTCATGATACCTTTCATTTCATCCCAAGTGTGAATTGGTCATTGACCATTACGCATTCTAGAGCTTCTTAATTGATCCCACTAGACAAGGGCATAGTCAAGAAATTCCATAGCAATCAAGCGAACCTTCTTTTGTTCTGAGTAATTGTGACATTCAAAGATATGCTCAACTTTGCTTTCCTAATCCATGTAAGCCTTCGGATCACTTTTTCCTTGAAAAAGTGGTATACTAACTCGAATGCTTCCAAAATTGTCATCTAGTTGGCCATGGTTTCTCATATTGCTTTGAATGGACACCATATCTTCATTGTCACTATCATTCACAATTTCTTCTTTTCTTGGTCGATTTTGCCTATCATTGCTTCAAACGCTTCTATTTTCTTCTTGTGAACCTTCCAAATGATCTATTTTCTCATGAATAGGTTCTAGTTTCAAGCGCAATAGCTTTTGCATTTTTTAAATTAAGGCTTTCATGTGGAGATTATGAGCCGATTATCCTTCCCTATGGCTAAAAACAAAAATAAAGCAAAATAATCCCACCAATTACACTCACAAATCATCACAAATTCACTCCACGAAAAGGAAGTTGTCCCTCAAATCACTCGTTTTTGAACTCTAGGACATAATGGTTTTAATGTCCTCTTCAGATTCACAACTTTCTTCCCTTTTCCTTCTCAATCTCCTGACATAAGCTCTTTAAAGAATTAATATCGACTTTGTCAAACTTTTTTTTGGTTGTGTAGTGTTTCTGGCTGAAAATGAGGAACTTCTCCAAGTTGGTTTGCTCGTTTTCTTTGCTGTTTTCTTTTCTCTTTTCTTTACCACCTTTGTTTTTCTGATTTTCTTTTCTCTTTTCTTTTTCTGAACTATTTAAATTCCTTATATTTGAGGAAGGAATTTAAAGTTTTCTTTCCTTTTTTGTATTTGCTTTTCTTTTCACTCTCTTTTCTTTTCAAAAAATCAAAAATTGAATATCAAATAAGATGTAGGCTTACTTGATTCTTCCTTTACTTTGATTACCACATGATGCACTCCAACTCTCCAATTGTTGTTGTTAAGAGAAGCTTTGATTGTCTCGACCGTGAATGCAAGTTTGCCTTGTCTTTTGATCATTTTTTTGGATGATGAAGATGAAAGATATGGTTAAGGAATAATGGTGTTAAAGCTTTAGGAAGTATGGTTGATGGTGTAAAGGATGAATTTGGATGGGATGGTGGTGATAAGATGTTTTTAGATGGTGGTGGAATGTAGGAAAGATGGTGGGTAGAGAAAGATAATATTCAAAGTCTCAAAAAGAAGAACTTATTCTAAGAAACATAAACCCAAACTTGAATAAGGCTTTGAGATGGTAGGACTTAGATCAATTTGTTATACGAACCAACAACCTAAAGTATGAGATGGAATACAAAAACTCCACAAACCTACAAAGGTTTGATAATTCAAAAATTCTAAAAAGAACAAATTTGAGAGGTAAAATCACAAAGTAATTTTATATATTCTGAAAGGTGTGTTTATAAAATGAAAATGAACTCCTATTTATAGTTTTCTAAGGAGTAGCCGAATAGGGAAGTACAAGGGTGCATGTGTTGTTTTGGCTTGCCTGGTGTCTCTCTCTATTTGGCCGAATGGGTGTCTCTCTCTCTCCTATTTATACTTTGATTATTCGGTTAACCCTTCATGGTCTTGGTGACTCATCACTTTGGCGCCAAGGGTGGAGAGGCACACGGGGTTCCCTCCTTAGCCGAATCGGTGCCTAGGTTCCCCTTCATGCTTACATAGGTAGGTAGTTTCACTAGCTAGTTAGGTAGTGGAGTTGGGGTGATAGCTTGAGCTGAGTTGAGCTACCCGAGCAAGCTAATCTTGTTCAGCTGAATTACACTGATTCGAGTTGCCTTTAGCTAGGTGAACTTCTCCTTTAGTGTCCTTGAGCTAATCTCGTACAATCGAAGTGTTTTTGGAGCTGAAACAAAGCTATCTTCCTCTAGATTTCAATTGGGGGTTGTTTTGATCTGATTGGAGCTGTTTGAGCTTACACCGAGCTATCCTTGCATCCCTTGCAATCTGTCCTACATTACAATTTTTAAATAACATAAGTAACTGATACGAGGTAGCCTGTCAAAATAGACTTTTTTCATATGTTACGGATCTAGGAATGTTGTAAGCATGTTCCTGCAACAAGAATAACATAAAAGCTACAAGGAAACAAAGTTATATTCATGATGGAATTAGGGAACAAAGTTATATTCATGATGGTGTTTGAAGAAAAATAAAATGAAGATGAATGCTTCAAGAAACATCCATGGCAGCAATTCGAGCATTCAACAAAGGTGAATTATTATACTGGAATCGATTGAAAATGCTAAACTCGAAAGAACCTGCACAATATACTAAGCAAACCCGAATCAAATCTATTTAACGTCAAAGGTCTTGGACCCTCTAGATAACAATCTAGGAACCTGAAGTATCAAGAGTTTGACAATCAAAAACAAGTTTGAAAGACAGAAAAGTTCTAAAAAGAACCAAATAAGAGAAAAACTCTCAAATATAATTTTTTATTCAAAGTGTGTAACTTTGTCTTTACAAAATTAAGGAAGTATATAGGAACTAAAGGAGCAGTTGGCCAAATTTGAATTTGCGGCCTTAATTCAAACAAAAATTAAAATTTAAATGCTAAAATAACTACTCCTAGGCACCTAATATCCTTAGCCACATGTTTGGCACATTAAACATGTGCTAATTATTTGAAATTTGAACCAAAACCATTCATTCTTATCCAATGTTGTCGTTTGGTCTTCAAAGCAAGGGCATTGTTTGGCTTGCTTGCTTTTGGATGCCCAAACATGTGGAGAAGGTTGCTATGTGAGTCCCACATGCGTGGCACATGTCTAGGACACCTGCTCTTCGTGTATGATAGGTTTCAGTTGTTGTAGGTTACTTCAACTTGAGTTGAGTTGAGATGGAAATGGAGATGAGATGAAACGAACTAGCTAAGAGTGTTAGGAGTTAAATTGAGTTTAGAGCTAAGCCTTTGAGCTGCCTCGAGCGAAGGTGAGTTGTGTGCACTCCGTTGGGCTACATCTGAGCTGAATAGAACTCACTTGAGCTGGTGTTCAACTGCATACACTCGCTTGAGCTAGAATTGAGCCGGTTATACTCACTTTAGCTAGTGTCCTCCTATATACCTATATGAAAATATAACAAGAATCCATCAAGGTATTATAAACTCAATGGAAACATAAATACAAGATGTAAACACTTAAAAACTTATTCAATAACACACATACACATTATAAATAAGTTAGAAACATTACTAACACTATCAAACCAATCCTTAAACATACTTAATAGTATATATATATAAACGTAAACATATATATAAGTAGTATAGTCTAATATGTCACATATCAGCATGCAAATACATTATAAAGCCTATGTTCTAAGGCATAAACATTATCAAATGAATATGGAACTGAAGCATAAGTAAGGAAAACTACTTCCCTGAATTTCTTTGCCTTAGAACGAGTAATAGGTCCTGCCGGTAAAACTTCCGAATCAGATTGTGCTTGTATAGATGTGCTCACATCATCCCCCCTTCTTGAAAAGGATTTGTCCTCAAATCTGTAGAATCATCATAAGGGGTTAAATCAGAAACATTAAATGTGGCACTCACATTGTAATATCCCGATAAGTCAATCTGTAGGCTTTTTCATTCACTTTTTCCAACACCTGAAAAGGACTATCTCCTCTTGGTAAGAACTTTGACCACCGTTGGGATGGAAAACGTTCTTTTTGGAAATCACCCAAACCCAATCACCAACATCGAATTGATTCGCTTCCTTCCTTTGTTTGCTTTCTTTTCATACTGTTGAGTCCTTCGTTCTAAGTTCTTCTTTACCTTTTGATTCAATTTCTTCACATATTCTGCTTTTGCTTTACCGTCCTTGTTCATCACCTGTTCCTGTGGCAAAGGCAACATATCTAGAGGAGTAAGATGGTTAAAACCATAAACAACCTCAAATGGTGACATCTTAGTAGCAGAATGTATAACATGATTATAAGCAAATTCAATATGTGGCAAACGATCTTCCCAAGTGGAACTGGGCAGATTCATGATCATGGAGGGAAAGCAAGTGAGCGCCAAAACAAATAGGTAACACTCTTCATTGGGCAGATTCATGATGGTCCACTTGTTTTCCATTTTCGATCAGGATCCAAGTAGAACTGGGTTTTGGTGTCTTCATGAAAGTTATACCCTTGTCTCTTATCTTTCTAATGCATGTTGAATCGCGTCAATCCGATATCGGGAGATCCAAATATGGCCAAATTACTGAAGACTATGCAGGCTGGACCGAGAAGTTACAACTTTTCTAATAGATATGGAGGGAGACACATTTAAATGAATGGTTATCCGAATAGTTAAAGACCATTTCGGCCGAACCTCTTAGAAAACTATAAATAGGACTTAAATTCATTTTTAAAACACATCTTTGATCAATACAAAAATTCCTTTTTGAGTTTACTCTCAAACTTGTTCTTTTTAGAACTATATCGGCTTATCAAATCTATTATATAGGTTTGTGGTGTCTCCTATCTTTTCCATCCATACTTAAGATTCTAAGAACTTATTTCCTAAGGGTGTAAGTCTTATACCACCCTCAAAGCATACTATAAGTTGAGTTTATGCTTTCGTAGCATAAGTTCAACTTTTGTTACTTTTGAATACTATTTCTTTACCACCTTACATACATTCTATCCTAATCCTTTCGTCCATCTCCTTAGCCGACTTCCCTATCCTTCACTATCATCTTTTTACATTTATTTCCCTAACCAAAATATTACCCTACCTTCCCTTACCAATTACACATATAACCTAGACTTCCGTAGCCCTCTTTACACCACTTCACCATCTTTTCTTCATCAAACAACAAGGAAAGCGTATCAGGATCAAGGCTTGCTTGCAATCACGGTTGGGACAATCAAATCTTCTCTCTACAACAACAATTGGAGAGATGGAGCGTATCATGTGGTAATAAGAGCAAAGGAAGATTCAAGTAAGCCTTATTCTTGTGAATTTCAGTTTTGATAAAAAAACGAATTTTCGAAAATTGTACAAAAAAAAAGAAGTTGCAAATTTAGATTTCTCTTATCTCAAAGACTCTGAATTAGTAAAAAAAAAGAGTTAAAAAATCAGATTCACATTTGAAGTGAAGGCAAGAAGCACAAAACAAGCAAATGACCAACTTGGAGAAGTTTCTCAAGTTTAATTGTTCACGATTGGTTTGTAAGTAAGTTTTGTGCTAACATATTGTCTTTCTTTTGTTATTTCGTTCTATTCTTATACCATTTTCATATTAGTCCCAGCGCTTTTCTATTTTCCTTTTTATTTCTTCTTTCTCTTTCTTTCCTTTAACCTAAACCTTATCTTGTTGCCTAAACGCCAACTGATGTGAGAGCGTTTATGCCACCCAACAAGGCAACTTTAACATTCAAGGGAGTTTGTTTTTCACTTGTTACATACTAATGTGTAACATTTCTTCACTTATATTGATATGCTCCAACTCTCCAAAGATGCTTGTAGAGAGAAACTTTGATTGCCCCTTACACCTATTGCTATTCTTTCAAGCATGAAGGGAAGAAGTTCGTTTTGAAGCACCTTACACCTCGGCAAGTCTAGAATGATCAAGGCTTGATGAAGAAGAGCATTGAGTCTGGGAAGCAAGAAAAGGCCAAAGCAATGTTAAAGGAGAAGGAAGGAGATGATTAGTCCGCCAGGATCAAGGATGTAAAGAAGTATCTTTTGACACTTTTCGAACCATCCTCTTATTATCCAAACTTTTCAAAACAAATTGTGCCTTTTCAGGATAAGCCCAAGGGAAACGAGTCAAGGAAGGACTTAAGGATATATGGCAGAATCTACCCCAACCAAAAACCCTTCGATTTGAGGAAAAATCGCCTAAAAGAAGGAGGGGATGATTCATTCACATTTCTGCTCATTTATCTCATGCTTTAATACTTCATTTCATGCATGGGATCAAAGGGGAGTTATCTTGCTTATCTTAGTATTTATTACTTTTATGTACTTTATATTAAGCTACTTAAGAGTTATATTACTTAAGCTATAAAAATGAATAGATATTATAACCACATTGTTAAAGTTTCAACTTAGTTCTAAACTCATATTAAGTTATTTTAAGTATTCTCATTATTTCCATTATTATATTTTTTTTCATAGGACTTACCTAGAACTCAAGGAGTAAGTATTAGCTCGGGGTCAGCTCAATCAACTCAGAAGAAGCTAAACGGAAGGCAAGGCTAGAAACACAAGGAGACAACTTCAGAATAGCTTGGAAATGCATGGAACACTCCTAAAGTACTTAAAGGACAAAAAGGCTAGCTCAATGTCAGCTCACAAATCCCATATGAGCTCAAATGAATCATAATTCAAAATCAGGCCGTAGGATATTCGGGTTAGCTCCAAAACTCTCCTCACACTAGAAGAGAGTATAAGGAAGCTAATGGACCAGCTCAGTTTGCTAAAGGCAGTTCGGATTAGCTTATTTCAACTACAAACTTTAGTTAAGTCTTTAAGCTAGATAGCTTAGTTCAATCTAGCTCACTCCCAACTCGATTTGCTCACCTCAACTCCAACTATCACTCCCAACTCACTCCCAACTCAATTTGCTCACCTCAACTCCAGCTATCACTCCCAGCTCAACACTCGAAGGTCACCTACCCTTCATCATGCATCATGCCCGACCATCATCCACATTGGGTGCCATGATCATGGAGGGAAAGCAAGTGGGCTCCAAAACAAAGAGATAGCACTCTTCATTGGGCAGATTCATGATGGTCTACTTGTTCTCCATTTTCGAGCAAGATCCAAGTAGAACTGGGTTTCGGTGTCTTCATGAAAGTTGTTTCCCTATCTTTTATCTTTCCAATTCATGTTTAATCGCATCAATACGATATTGGGAGATCGAGATATGGGTAAATAACTGAAGACTGTGAAGGATGGACCGAGAAGTTACAACTTTTCTAATAGATTTCGAGGGAGACACCATTCAAATGAATGGTTATCCGAATAGTTAAATTCATTTGTAGGTTTCGTGATGAACACGATGAATGTTCATCGTGTTCTTCTGGGTTCGGATGAACAAGACAGAGGATTTGGGGGCTTTTAGTTTCGGTGTAAATGAAAAATGAATGAAGGTTTTGATTTTTTTTTGTGTGTTATATACCTAGCCCCTGTTTTAAAATGGGCTTTTCGCTTCATAAATACCTCCATCCCAAGGTATTTTGCCCACTAGTCCTCCAAAGTCTCGAAATCTTTTCAATCTGGTCCTAAATCAGGCCATAACCGTTTCTTTTAATAATAGTTTTATTATTTATAGGTCCTTTCGTGTTCATAAATGAGATTTTTGGCCATTTCGTGTTGTGAAAATCACATTTCCACGGTCCCACTCGGACCAATGCATGTGCTTAATGTGATATATTTAGAAGTTATGCTCATATAGATAATATTTACAGAAAAAGGCACGTTTTACTGCGTTTTCATATCTGTGCAGAAGAACCAGTGCCGCGGCAGCGACAAGGCCGAGGCAGGACCTGATGCCGAGGCAGCAGCAGAAAGACAGGAAGCAAGACTATAGGCGATGGAAAGACAAAAATCCAAGGAACGTGTCTGGACTTGAAGCCCATGGATCGGAGCTGGTTAGCACAAGGAAAAGCCCAAAGGAAGACCACGCAGGAAAGCCCCCTTAGCCGAATCAAACTTGGAAATATTTTTATTATTATGTACTTGACTTGTTCCCTACTCCTAGTTGTATTCTACTTAGGAAAGGTTTGCCCTAGGTTTAGCCTATATAAAGACCTAACCACCCAATGTACAAAACACGGAATACCTAGGGAGAGAGCCGATTTCTATTCTTGTTTTCTTCTCCTCCATTATGTTCTAAACCTTCTTAGGGATTAGGTGAAGGTTGTCGAGTAGTTGTGAGAGGAGATTATACTTTGTCTTTGATTCAATGCAATAAAGTTATCAAGGTTTGCTTATCCTTTGTTATTCCTTATTTTCACAATTGAGCTCGGGAGAGGATATTGTGAATCATCCATTTATCTAAGCTCGGGAGAGTTAGATTCACGAAAGGGGTAAGTACGGTGTTTCAATCGCGAAATACTAACTCGGCCAAGGGATAGGTTAAGAGTTTCAGCGGCTAAAAGAAGTGTGAGATTGGTTGGTGAGTATAATTGGTTCACGCCGGGAGGTATCATCAAGGACTAGTCATCAACAGCACTCTAACTTAGGGATAGCGGAGTCACTCAAGGACACTTTGCCGAACTTTGGTAAAGTCTGCCCACGAGCAAGGGATTTCCGCGGCAGACAGTATTGTCGCTGTCAAGGCAATAAACTGTAGTGTTGCCGAGGCAGTGATATACGATTGCATTGGACAGAGACAAGTCAATCAAATCCACAATACGACGCAACTGGATCCTAGCTCATCTCTCTCTATTATTTCAACCTTTTATTTTTATTTAGTTATTTTAGTTTAGATAAATCAAATCAACTCACTTGTGTTCTTTACTTTTCTACAGAACAAGAAGGTGAAGAAAGCATATTAAGTATACCGGTCCCTGAGGAGACGATAACTCGATAAAATACTTATCACTTATTACTTTCGATGTGTCCACTTGCACTAAACGCGCACTTTTGACACGCGACAAGTTTTTGGCGCCGTTGCCGGGGACTGGCAACTAAATTTTGTCTTCTTTATTTTCTTGTTTTTAGTTATTTTTACTAACATATTTTCTTTTTTCTTTAAAAATTATAGGTGTGTTTCAAGTGAAGGATTTTCAAGATGCAAGGAGAAAGAAAGAAATCTATTCGGGAGTTGATGTTGGAAGATATGAATCGAGTCAATCAAGAATTTCCTAGATTAAATGATGATTATCTATGCCAACCAAGAGCAACCCAACAAGTTTATGCCTGGGCAAATCTTTGTTTTAATTGTGGAGATGATCATTTGGTTAGCAATTGCCCGTATAGTACTGGAACATATGGTCACAAAGAGGACCATAGATGGAACCAACAACAAAATCCTTCATGGTATGATCAAAACACTCAAAAAAAATTTCATGACAATTTTGTTGATGTTACAGATATGCCATGGCAATATAATTCTTCTCAAGAGTATCCAAATTCATTTGAGGAAACATTGAAAGCATCAATGGCTAGAATTGAAGAATTAATGATAGAGCAATGAAGGTTCATGGATGCACATATATCTAGATTGGATGCACCCTTGAGGGATTCAGAAAATCAATTACAGAGATCCGAATATGCCATGGATAACATGACCCAACAATCAATCCTCAGGGATACTGAAATCCCAACACTATAGGACATAGAGGAAATTCCGGAACCTCTGAGTCTAGAACATGTTGATAAGAAAGATTGTCAAACATTGGATGAGTCTCCCGAAATAATTTCCGCGGTAGTAGAGAAGCCTGAACAGGGCAATGACATGATACCACTCAACGAGGCCGATGAGAGTAATGCTCTAGAAAATTCTGAGGAGTCTGATTCCTAGGATGTTACGGCAGCAATGATGCTGAAAAAGGAAGCTGAGGATTACTCTCACTCACAGTTGCCGGGGCAGTTACACGACGACATGCTTGATCAACAAGATGGCAATGCCGTGATAATGGAATATGAGATGGTAATGAATAAACCTTTTGAATTCTTTAAAAACTAATCTCTTCCATTGCAAGTATCTTCCGAGGAGTCAACGTTACACGATTTGAAGCCATCACAAATAGGATATGATTGTTTAGATATTTATGTGGTAATTCCATCTAATATTAGTTCCAAGCCAAAGTCTCTACTGATGGAGATTACTGAGAAGCGTAAGAAACAATGTGGGTTGATTCTTGAAGACTTCAAGAAAGATGATTCTTCACTTGACTTACACCGAATTTTGGCAAAAGATTGCCACGGCAATTGGCTATCACAGCAATTGCCACGACAAAGAAGGCTATATCCAACTATGATGGACGTTAACAACAAGGAGGTAATTAAGTGGTTGAATGTTGATATAATTTTTTCTAACGAATTATTTTTGCCTTTAGAAACAATATCAAGTTGGAGGATAGGTATGGACTACAAAAGAACACAAACGGAAGACACCTCCACCATGATAGCACAAATGGGAGTATCCGTACCTGCATTATCCCATATCTTCTCGAGTAGAATTGTCACTCGATGGAGGGTGCAGATGGACTATAAGAAATATCGGAAACGACCCTCCATAAGTTTTCTTTATATTCTTATTTTATATTAATTTTCTCTTTTATTTTTTTTGGTATTTTCATGAATTCTCTTTATGGTATTTAGGAATAATTATCTTATCATTATTTGAATGTTTCTTTATTGATGTTTATCTTTTAGGTTAGGTTAATAAAGCAAGAATAAAGGAGAAATAGTTCACAGCAGGAACTCTGCCGAGGCAATAAAACAGTGTCAGGGCCGCAGCAGTCCCAACGGGCAGAACAGTGTAACGGCTAGTCTGCCGAGATTCCTGCCGCGGCAGAAAAAGGAAACGGTAGAAAAAGGAAACGGTTACAAAACGGCTAGTGGCTTCAACGGTCACAAGGCCGAGGCCTATAAAAGAAACTCCTTCCTCTTGAACTATTCACTCTTGCTTTCTTGTTTTCGTTAGTATTCATAACAATCTCTCTCTCACATTACTCTCTGCTACTAATCTTCGCTAAACTCCAGATTCTTTTCAATAAAAACTCCAAGAAATCACATCTCTCAATCTTGATGGCAACATACAAGCGATTCACCCCTGCCAACGTTGAAGATCGCTTCAACCGATCTTTCATCGCTCGACAACTATGGGAAGAGCAAGGTTTCCAGCATGCGGACGAAGAGAACTACGGTATTGAGCACTACCTTTTCGACAGAATTAAGTACCAAAACTGGGAAATTTTCTATCTCCAACCTGCCCAGGCGAATGCCACGATCGTCCGGGAGTTCTACGCGCACGGGCCCAGCAAAGACTCCCTCTTCGTTCATCGTCGCGGCAGGCCAGTCCAGCTCGATGCCGAGACGATCAATAATTTCTACGGCCTTACCCCTGCCAGTGACATCCACGCCGAATTTATGGAGGACGTCATTGCCGAGGACTACGAGCTCATCAAAGATGATCTTTGTTACGCGAACACTCCATGGGAAACCAGTACCTATCAAGGATCCTTAACAAGACAAAGCCTTAAGCCCGAGGCCAAGATGTGGAACACCTTTGTCAAACGACGGCTCATCCCCACATCACACAATAGCACGGTGGATCGCAAAAGATTGGTGCTGATCCAATCCAACATCAACAAGAGGACCATCAACATTGGCGAGATCATCCTTCGGGAAATTCACGAGTGCGGTAAGAAAGATAGAGGACCATTGTATTTTCCTTGTTTGATCACGGGTTTATGTGTTGCCGCAGGTGTGCCCATCGAAGAGACGGATGAATACACGCCCCCACGACGAGGTTGGACCAGGGACTTCTGCCACAAAGTCATGCAAATCACACAAGCAGAGCCTGTCCAAGCAACGCCGTAGCAGTTCACTGCTGATACTGCTGTCGGGGCCAAGTACACGGCAGACATGCCTGGTATTGCCCACACATTTGCCGCGGCAGACCCATACCAGGAGATCTTGCAACGGATGGCAGCAATGGACCTTAGACAACAACGGTATATGGAGTACCAAAGGGATTTCAATGGCAAATTAGCCCAAATGATGTTGCACGCCTTCCCGGACCAAGGAGTACAATTTCCGGAGTTTCCCAGCAACATGTTTGTTACAGCCGTCCCTTACACCGAGACTACACCAGCCCCGGGAGGACCAAGGCCGTTCTTCCATGCGGACCCTCAGCCCCAATACCAGGCTGCCGGCCCATCTAGGGCAGCAGATTCTGCCGCGGCCTCGTCTGTCAGCAGAAGGCCATCCAAGCGAAGGGCCGTTTTCAGCACCCCACCCAGATCACCAATTATCATGGGCAGTCTATCAGCCGAGATAGATGCCTATGTGCACCAAAGCTCCACTGCCGCCAGCCCAAGCACACACCACACCGGAGGAGCAACAGCAATGGGAGGAGGAACGGACGTAATACTCACCGAAGAGATGGCTGATGTAGAAGAAGGAGAGGAGGTAGAGGCCCCAATGCAACGGACACCGCCCACACGAGTCCAACCGCCCGGGCAAGCAAAGGCACAACCATCGCCTTCACCAAGGACAAAGCATTTGGCATCAAGGCCAAGGAGGAAAATTGTTACAAGCAGCTCTTCGGAGTCGCTTTAAATTTCTTTGTCCTTAATTCAATATTACTTGCTTTTACTGTTTCTACTTGTTGTTTATTATATTCATATTTCGTTTTGTCGCTTACTTCTTCAAATATAAAGCATTGAGGACAATGCTTGGTTTGAGTTTGGGGATGCAGGTTCACTGCCAAGGCAGCAATCTACTATCGCGGCCTTGCCAAAAGGGGAGTATTCCAGTGATTTTTTTTTTCAATTTTTATGCTCCCCGCCTTACTTGAATTAACTGCCTACACTTTTGCACTGCTCATCATCAGTATTGCCTTAGTTTATTCTTTAAGGCTATAGAAATCTTTCTCCTTACCATGTTTAGGTTCTGTTAAGAGGGCTTAACCTTAGGATGCTTAAGGATGAAAACTTAGAAGCTTACTATAGGAAGAACTTTAAACACTTTTGGGACTTGTTGGATTATAGGAGTTCTTTTAATGAACTTAGGTGATAAAGACTTAGATTTTTGGAAAGTAACTAGAGGTGCCTACCACCGGCTCTAGAAAGTCTCTTCTTCATGCTAGAGGTGCCAGAAATTGGCTCTAGTATGTTTTAAGGAATATTAAAAAGAAAGAAGGAATTTAGTGAAAAGAAAAACACAAGTCTTTGAGGTGCCCGAAATTGGCTCAAGATTTGGTGTTTGAAAAGAAGAGAACACTTAACCAATGTCTATTTGTCTTGAACTTAGAGTTTATCTAAGAAACCCTTTAATCAACTTGTCCACAAAAACGCACACACTCACAATTCTTATAGTTTGTTTCTAGGTAAACCCTTGAGTAACCGAATGGTTAATGCTTAAGAATAGGCCTAGTTATGGTGGGGAGAATAGATGGACATGTAAGACCAAGAGAGAGTAGAGTTCGGCAAATTGATGGTTTGCATTGCTTGAGGACAAGCAATAGTTCAAGTTTGGGGGTGTGATAAGTGCTCAACACACTATCACTTTTTATTCCTTTTATGGGCATTAATCATCAAATATACACCCACTCGGACCAATGCATGTGCTTAATGTGATATATTTAGAAGTTATGCTCATATAGATAATATTTACAGAAAAAGGCACGTTTTACTGCGTTTTCATATCTGTGCAGAAGAACCAGTGCCGCGGCAGCGACAAGGCCGAGGCAGGACCTGATGCCGAGGCAGCAACAGAAAGACAGGAAGCAAGACTATAGGCGATGGAAAGACAAAAATCCAAGGAACGTGTCTAGACTTGAAGCCCATGGATCGGAGTTGGCTAGCACAAGGAAAAGCCCAAAGGAAGACCACGCGGGAAAGCCCCCTTAGCCGAATCAAACTTGGAAATATTTTTATTGTTATGTACTTGACTTGTTCCCTACTCCAAGTTGTATTCTACTTAGGAAAGGTTTGCCCTAGGTCTAGTCTATATAAAGACCTAACCACCCAATGTACAAAACACGGAATACCTAGGGAGAGAGCCGATTTCTATTCTTGTTTTCTTCTCCTCCATTATGTTCTAAACCTTCTTAGGGATTAAGTGAAGGTTGTCGAGTAGTTGTGAGAGGAGATTGTACTTTGTCTTTGATTCAATGCAATAAAGTTATCAAGGTTTGCTTATCCTTTGTTATTCCTTGTTTTCACATTTGAGCTCGAGAGAGGATATTGTGAATCATCCATTTATCTAAGCTCGGGAGAGTTAGATTCACGAAAGGGGTAAGTACGGTGTTTCAATCGCGAAATACTAACTCGGCCTAGGGATAGGTTAAGAGTTTCAGTAGCTAAAAGAAGTGTGAGATTGGTTGGTGAGTATAATTGATTCACGCCGGGAGGTATCATCAAGGACTAGTCATCAACAGCACTCTGACTTAGGGATAAGCGGAGTCACTCAAGGACACTTTGCCGAACTTTGGTAAAGTCTGCCCACGAGCAAGGGATTGCCGCGGCAGACAGTATTGTCGCTGTCAAGGCAGTAAACTGCAGTGCTGCCGTGGCAGTGATATACGATTGCATTGGACAGAGACAAGTCAATCAAATCCACAATACGACGCAACTAGATCCTAGCCCATCTCTCTCTATTATTTCAACCTTTTATTTTTATTTAGTTATTTTAGTTTAGATAAATTAAATCAACTCACTTGTGTTCTTTACTTTTCTACAGAACAAGAAGGTGAAGAAAGCATATTAAGTATACCGGTCCCTGAGGAGACGATAACTCAATAAAATACTTATCACTTATTACTTTCGATGTGTCCACTTGCACTAAACGCGCACTTTTGGCACGCGACAAGTCACCTCATTAATTAATGAACCTAATGCGATACATCTTTATTCGGTCGTAACGGGCCCGACACTAGGCGTAGTGGTGGTGGTGTATGCGTTTACCTTCGAATAAAGATACGATTAAAATAAATTGGAATTTTAAATAAATATTAATTTAAATGACACTTTAAATCGGAAAATTCAAAATTAATTAAACGGTTATTTTGTAAAGGTGCCAATTTTGGGCGATTTTAAACGCCAAAACCGTTTTTAGTCATAACCGAATCTCGAACCTAAAACATTTCGAATCTCTGGTTTTTACGGTGTCCGGTCTACCAAAGTGATCGGTGGCGACTCCAACCTTTTTTTAAAATCTTTTTTCCATTTTGTTTCTTAAATCCAAATTTTAAAATCCCCAATTTCTCATTTTTTTATCCCTAGCTTTCCAAAATTATCGTTTTTCTAACCTAATTTAAATTCCCAAATTTCTAAACCTAATTTTTAATTAAATTTTAAAATTTCAACTCTTAAATTTTACATGCTCTAATTTTTAGGTCTAAATCCCAATTTTCTAAATTTCGGGATATTTTCATTTCAATTTTTCAATTTTCTAGGCTGATAGATCTTTCAATTTTAGTGGGAGGGTCGCTACAATAGTCATGATGAAATTAGGAAATAAAGGGAAGAACGAAAATAAGAAGAAAAGAAGGAAAAAGTTGGCGTTTTTATGGATTTCAAAACAAGAAAGATGAATGATTCAAGAAACAACCATGGCAGCAACTCGAACGTTCAACAATGGTGAATTATGTTGCTGGAATCAAAATGAAACGCTAAACTCGAAAGAGCCTGTACAATCTACTGAGCAAACCCCGAATAGAATCTATTTAACGCCAAAAGGACTTGGACCCTCTAGATAGCAATCTAGAAACTCGAAGTGTCAAATGTTTGATAATCAAAAACAAGTTTCAATGTCAGAAAGTTCTAAAAAGAACCAAAGAAGAGAAAAACTCTCAAGTATAATTTTATTTCTAAAGTGTGTAACTTTTTGTTTACAAAAGTTAGAAAATATATAGGAAAGAAAGAGAGGTTGCCAAATTTGAATATATGGCTACAAATAAACGAAATTTTTGAATTTAAATGCAAAATAACCTCTCATAAGCGTCCAACCATCTTAGCCACAAGTTTTGGCACATTAAACATGTGCTAATTTGTTTAAATTTGAATAAAAACTACTCAACTGATGCATTCACATTTTTGTTCATTTATCTCATGCTTTCATGCTTCATCTCACACATGGGATCAAAGGGGAGTTATCTTGCTTATCTTAGTATTTATTACTTTTATATACTTTATATTAAGCTACTTAAGAGTTATATTACTTAAACTATAAAAATGAATATATATATATATTATAATCACATTGTTAAAGTTTCAACTTAGTTCTAAACTCACATTAAGTTATTTTAAGTATTCTCATTATTTCCATTATTATGTTTTCTTCATAGGATTTACCTACAACTCAAGGAGTAAATATTAGCTCAATGTCAGCTCAGTCAGCTCAGAAGAAGCTAAATGGAAGGCAATGCTAGAAACACAAGGAGCCAACTTCAGAATAGCTTGGAAATGCGTGAAACACTCATTCAGTACTTAAAGGACTAAAGGCTAGCTCCATGTCAGCTCATAAATCCCATATCAGCTCAAATAAAGCATAATTCAAAACGAGGCCTTAGGAGATTCGGGTCAACTCCAAAAAATTAGAGTATGCCCAAAGACCAATCATATGATGATTGTAAGGATACTTTTATTTACCAATTTTATTGAATAAAGGCATTACCATTGTTGTTTTTAGATATATGTGTCAATGTATAACATAAACTGAGAAACAATAAGGTCCATATAATAATATAAGTATTATTATTAAAAGATCCTTAGTCAAGTATTATTATGGGTATGGACAATAGTAATATGCTTAAGACTAACATGTTATTAATTGATGACAATGAGTTGTCATTGACATAAAGATGTCAGAATTAATGCATGAATATATTAATAGAGAATAATATATTGGATTGACCCGCTGTGAGCATATGTCTTGGATTATTATGTGACGATCATGATATTGCTCATAGTGATAACTATATGTATGATCCTTAGACTTGAGATTTTTACTATCTCAACATATGTTGTTTTATGTTTTGATGCAGTTAAAGGTGTCTAGTAATTAGTTACACTATAAAAACTTACATTGGACATATTATAATGTATGTAGTGAGATGTGAATGATCGAGATAGGATTTGTCCTTCCTACATAATAGGAAAGTATATCAAAGGCCACTTGAATGAGTGAGACTAGAAATGCATGACCATGCTTGAATAGGTTGATATGAGATATCACAAATTATTCATTAACAGTAGTCCACTCTAGATATCAAGAAACATTAAAATAGGCTATACAAGTGTGACTATTCCAAGACTTGTGCCTATTATAGATACAAAAGGACAAAAGGATACAATACATTAAGAGAGTTGGTCACGGACATGATACATCGAATCATGATCTCTTGTAACTTAGATGACAATGATATATTGCTAGATGTCACTCATTGTTTGTAATATTAGAATTGTTCTAATATTATTACTATTATTACTAACGTTACAATGAGCCTACAGGGTCACACCCAATGGTTGAAAAAGAGCAAATATATATATATATATAAGTAGATTATATTTAATCCTGAATTTTAAACAAAGGATATAATTAAAGTAATTGTATCCCTTTTCAAATTCGAATTAAATATAAATCCCGAAATTTAAGGAAATAATAAAATTAATTATTTTCTATAACAAAATCGGAATAAAACTCTAATACCTAGGGTTACACATATATAAGGGATTTTTGGTCTAGCAGTCGTACTAGAGAATCTCAAATTCCCAAAACCTAAAATCACAAAAAATAGTTTTTCGATATTTGCTCTCAACCAGGTGAACTGAGTACAGGCCGAGATGATATTCGTGGAGGCTAAAGATTCGGATTGTTAAAGATCGTGACTGTGGCAAATCCAATTGTTGTTTTTGCTGCTTATCAAGGAACCCAATTTAAGTCATCGCATCTCTTCCTCCCGATTTCAGATTAAACGTACATGGATCACTAGAAAAACCGTCGTAATTTTATCCCGCTGCACCATGGGGTGTGCCGGCAGTCCCAACACAAAACACTCCTCACACTAGAAGAGAGTATAAGGAAGCTAATGGACCAGCTCACTTTGATAAAGGCAGCTCGGATTATCTTATTTCAGATTCAAACTTTAGCTAAGTCTTTCAACTAGATAGCTAAGTTCAATCCAGCTCACTCTCAGCTCGATTAGCTCACCTCAACTCCAACTATCACTCCCAGCTCAACACCCGAAGGTCACCTACCCTTCACCAAGCATCATGTCCGACCATCATCCACATTGGGCGCCAAGATCATGAAGGGAAAGCAAGTGGGCGCCAAAACAAAGAGATAACACTCTTCACTGGGCAGATTCATGATTGTCCACTTGTTTGCCATTTTCAAGCAGTATCCAAGTAGAACTGGATTTCAGTGTATCATAAAAGTTGTTCCCCTATCTCTTATCTTTCAAATGCATGTTGAATCGCATCAATCCGATATTGGTAGATCGAGATATAGCCAAATTACTGAAGATTATGCAAGCTGGACCGAGAAGTTATAACTTTTCTAATAGATTTGGAGGGAGACACCATTTAAATGATTGGTTATCCGAATAGTTAAGATCATTTCGGCCAAACCTCTTAGAAAACTATAAATAGGACTAAAATTCATTTATAAAACACATCTTTGATCAATACAAAAATTCCTTTGTGAGTTTATTCTTAAACTTGTTCTTTTTAGAACTATATCGACTTATCAAATCTATTATATAGGTTTGTGGCGTCTCCTATCTTTTCCATCCATATTTAAGATTCTAGGAACTTATTTCCTAAGGTTCTTAGTTCTATACTACCCTCAAAGCATACTATATGTTGGGTTTATGCTTTCATAGCATAAGTTCTACTTTTGTTACCTTTGAATACTATTTCTTTACCACCTTATAAACATTCCGTCCTAACCCTTTTGTCTATCACCTTAGCCGACTTCCCTAGCCTTCACTATCACCTTTTCCATTTATTTCCCTAAAAATAACAAAACCTTACCTTTCCTTACAAATTACACATATAATCTACACTTATGCAGCCCTCTTTACACCACTTCACCATCTTTTCTTCATCAAACAACAAGGAAAGCGTACGAGGATCAAGGCTTGCTTGCAATCACGGTTGGGACAATCAAAGCTTCCCTCATTTTGAATTAAGCTTCATTTGAGCTCGTTTGGGACTTGTGAGCTGACATGAAGCTATCCTTTAGTCCTTTAAGTATTGTAGGAGTGTTCCATGCATTTCCAAGCTATTCCGAAGTTGGCTCCTTGTGTTTCTAGCATTGTCTTCCGTTTAGCTTCTTCTGAGCTGACTGAGCTGACATCGATCTACTATTTACTCCTTGAGCTGTAGGTAAGTCCTATGAAGAAAACATAATGATAGAAATAATGAGAATACTTAAAATATTTAACATGAGTTTAGAACTAAGCTAAAACTTTAATCAATGTGGTTATATAACTATTCATTTTTATAGCTTAAGTAATATAACTCTTAAGTAGCTTAATATAAAGTATATAAAAGTAATAAATACTAAGATCAATAATATAACTCCCCTTTGATCCCATGCATGAAATGAAGCATGAAAGCAAGAGATAAATGAGCAGAAATGTGCACGCATCATCCCCCTTCTTTTAGGCGATTTATCCTCAAATCGAAAGGGTTTTCCAATGAATAATTCCTTGATGCAAGGGCGGTCAATTGCTTCAATGATGGAACAAGTTGATGAAACTTTTGCTTGAAGTATAGGCCTCTGAAAGGGTCATTTTCAAAGACATATTCCAGATATCCTTTTTCGAGATAGTCATTCACAACATGTTCCCTTTGGATCCTTCTCTCGTACCTCTTGGAATCTTCATACCCCTGGGTGTAGAGACTTGTCCTTTGGATGTGTTGTTCTGAAACATCACAATTGTTGGTGTATAGATATTTTCTTTGGCTCGAATCATCACATCTCTTGGAATAGGTATTTGCAAAGTGTCTTTTAGTGAAGAATTGAACCACACTTTGACATGAATCATCATTCCTTTTTCTGGATGTACATATCTTTTCAACACTTTTAAGCTTTGTACCTTTCCAAATGATGTCCCTTGAGTAGGTGGATATTTCTCGCTTAATTCCCTTGAAAAGGTTGATTCTTTTGCACCAAATTATCTTATAATGACAAAGGAACTTGTTATCATAGGTTGTTATGATAACGTCTTTGCTGCAAAATACACCATAGTCAGAAAATAAGAAGTTATTTAAAAAATATATGAAAATAACAAAACATGGTGGGTATTTTAAGGGCATTGGTTGCTGAATTCTCTTCAAGATTGACAATTCACTTGGAATGTCAATGGTTGCAACTTTTGGAACTTCTACTGGCACAACTCGTGAAAAATCAAAAGACTTGTCTGATGAGTCTCCAAAAGTCACGACTATTGGTTCTTTAAAGGATACATCCTTTAGTTCTCCAAAAGGCATGATTCTTGACTCATCTGTTCGAAAAGTTGTGTCCCATGGATTGTCCTGCAAAACAAAAGATGTAATGGGAGAAAATGTAGGGTTAGATAAAATACATGTTTCTTCCTTCTCTTCTTTTTCATCCATATTCTTTTCAATTTTCTCATTTTCAACTCCATCATTTTTATTCATTGTATTTTCAACCCCAACTGTTTCTTTTCTTTTGATTTCTTCAACTTTCTCACTCTCTTTCGTGGCTTCACTCCACGTGGCCATTCTTTTAGACACTTGCTCTTGGACATGGTGAACTTGGCTTGGGTTTAAAGGTGTTAAAATGATCTTTCTCCCTTCAAACATGAACGAGAACTGGTTGGTAAATCCGTCATGGGTCGCTCTCTTGTCATATTGCCAAGGTCTTCCTAGCAGAATACGGCTAGCATGCATTGGTAGTACTACGTCACATAAGACTTCATTCTTGTATCTTCCGATTGAGAATGGAATCTTCACTTGTTTCATGACCAAGAATGATTCTTCATCATTTAACTATTGCAAATAATATGGGTTTGAATGCTTGGTTGTCTTGAGTCCTAACGTTTCCACCAAATAAGGGTTGGCAATGTTCGTACAACTTCCACTGTCTATGATAACAGATCACACTTTACCATTTACATGGCATCGTGTCTGAAAGATGTTTGTTCGTTGTTGATCATCTAGCACGTCTTGGAACTTATTTTCTCTTTTTCCCAAGGATGATGGATTGTTGTAAGAATTCTGGGACATGGTTAGTGAAAATAAAAGAAAGAAAAAAAATATAAACCTCACAACACACTAAAAAAATCCTCACGGTCACTCCAAGGAAAAGAAGTTGTTACTCAAATCACTCGTGTTTGCACTCTAGGACTTAATGGCTTTTATTGTCCTCTTCTGATCTCACAACTCTCTTGTCTTTTTCCACTCGAACTCTCGTCACAAATTCTTAATAGAACTAACTCAGAACCTGTCAAAACTATTAGTATAGATGTTGTTGGCGTTTTGGGCTACAAGATAAGGGTTAGGTTAAGGAAAAGAAAGAGAAAGAGGAAATAAAAAGGAAAATAGAAAAGTGTAGGGAATAATATGAAAATAGTATAAGAATAGAATGAAATAACAAAGGAAAGACAGTACGTTACCACAAAACTTACTTACAAACCAATCGTGAACAATCAAACTTGAGGAACTTCTCCGAGTTGGTCATTTGCTTGTTTTGTGCTTCTTACCTTCACTTCAAATGTGAATCTGATTTTTTTTGAACTTTTTCTAATTTTTTTTTTATAATTCAAACTCTTAGAGATGAGAGAAATCTGAATTTGCAACTTCTTTTTTTTTTTGTACAAATTTCAATTTTTTTAGAATTGAAATTCACAAGAAGGAGGCATACTTGAATCTTCCTTTGCTCTAATACCATATGATACGCTCCAACTCTCCAATGGTTGTTGTATAGAGAAGCTTTGATTGTCTCGACCGTGATTGCAAGGAAGCCTTGATTCTCGTACGCGTTCCTTATTTTTTTTATGAAGAAAAGATGGTGAAATGGTGTAAAGAGGGCTGCGGAAGTATAGGGTATATGTGTAATTGGTAAGGGATGGTTGAGTGATATTTTGGTTAGGGAAATAAACGGAAAATGTTATAGTAAAGGCTAGGAAAGTCGATTAAGGTGATGGACGAAAGGGTTAGGATATAATGTATGGCAGGTGGTAAAGAAATAGTATTCAAAGGTAACAAAAGTAGAACTTATGCTATGAAGCATAAACCCAACTTATAGTATGCTTTGAGGGTGGTATAGGACTTAGACCCTTAGGAAATAAGTTCCTAGAACCTTAAGTATGGATGGAAAATATAGCAGACGCCACAAACCTATATAATAGATTTGATAAGTCGATATAGTTCTAAAAAGAACAAGTTTGAGAGTAAACTCACAAAGTAATTTTATATTGATCAAAGATGTGATTTACAAATGAATTTAAGTCCTATTTATAGTTTTCTAAGAGGTTTGCCCGAAATGGCCTTTAACTACTCGGATAACCATTCATTTGAATGGTGTCTCCCTCCAAATCTATTTGAAAAGATGTAACTTCTCGGTCCAGCCTTCACTGTCTTCAGTAATTTGGCCTTATCTAGAACTACCGATATCGGATTGATACGATTCAACATGTGTTGGAAAGATAAGAGATAGGGGAACAACTTTCATGAAGACACCGAAACCCAGTTCTACTTGTATCCTGCTCGAAAATGGCAAACAAGTGGACCATTATGAATCTGTCCAATGAAAAGTGCTACCTCTTTGTTTTGGCGCCCACTTCCTTTCCCTCCATGATCTTAGCGCCCAATATAGATAATGTACGGACATGATGCTTGGTGAAGGGTAGGTGACCTTCGGGTGTTGAGCTGGGAGTGATAGCTAGAGTTGAGGTGAGCTAACCGAGCTGGAAGTGAGCTAGATTGAACTGAGCTATCTACTTGAAAGACTTAGCTAAAGTTTAAAGCTGAAATAAGCTAATCCGAGATGCCTTTAGCAAAGTGAGCTGGTCCATTAGCTTCCTTATACTCTCGTCTAGTGTGAGGAGTGTTTTGGAGCTAATCCGAATCTCCTAAGGTCTCGTTTTGAATTATGCTTCATTTGAGCTCGTTTGGGACTTGTGAGCTGACATGGAGCTATCCTTTAGTTCTTTAAGTATTGTAGGAGTGTTCCATGCATTTCCAAGCTATTCTGAAGTTGGCTCCTTGTGTTTCTAGCATTGTCTTCCGTTTAGCTTCTTCTGAGCTGACTGAGCTGACACCGAGCTACTATTTACTCCTTGAGCTGTAGGTAAGTCCTATGAAGAAAACATAATAATAGAAATAATGAGAATACTTAAAATACTTAAAATGAGTTTATAACTAAGCTAAAACTTTAATCAATGTGGTTATATAACTATTCATTTTTATAGCTTAAGTAATATAACTCTTAAGTAGCTTAATATAAAGTATATAAAAGTAATAAATACTAAGATCAATAATATAACTCCCCTTTGATCCCTTGCGTGAAATGAAGATTGAAAGAATGAGATAAATGAGCAGAAATGTGCACGCATCACAATGCTTAATATACTTAATCCCCTTTGAACCTTAGCCATATTTTGAACAAAGCAACATGTTACTAATGCATTTTAATATATGCATTCAAGTGTTAGCTTAGGATTGTGTTGCATGTAGTTGCATGAGCATTTAGAATGCATGAGTTTAATTTATTTTGCATATTTAGTTTCAGCATTTGCACAAGAATAAATAAGCATGCTAGCTCATTTAAGCATGTTAGTTCATTTAAGTTCGTTAGTTTAATTAATGCATGATAGTTCACTTAAAGCATGTAAGTTTTCTTATGTTTATGAGTTCATTTAGTGTGTGAGTTAATTAATTAAACTAGATCATTCAATGTAACTAATTTCATTAATTAAACTAGGTCATTAAATTTGTTTCATGCATTCACTTTCATTTTTATTAAATAAAGTTGTTATCTAATGGTTGCTTATATATTTTTAGCTAGGGTATTCTTTTGGAGCAAATGGCTGATCATTTTCTACAAGAATGACAAGTCATTTACCACCAATTGAAGACTTGAAGACACCACGATGGCCGATCAATTTCAAGACATTGAAGGGAGATTTACACCACTTAAAGGTTGTCAGTTTCAACTATGTTACAAGGCATTGAAGAGCTCCTAAATACACCACTTAAAGAGGTATTTAAATACCACTTAAGAGCTACTTAATCCTCCATAAAGCTGATCAGTTTTTTATCGGAGAAGACATGCAATGAAAGCCTTCATTATTACCACTTAAGGGAGAGTAAAGGCAAGAATTAAAGCAACACTTAAGGAGGGAGTTCAAGGAATATCATTCAACTTGTTCGCCATTTTTAGATTAGATAAGGGCATATTTGAGTCTTAAGATCTTCTTCAAACTTATTCCCCTATTTCTAAGCTTTCCAACGCACTTTGAATCACTTCGATCCGATATCAGGATCTTAAGATATGATTAAATTATTGAAGACAGTGCAAGCTAGACATTCCATACGAGAATAGTCACAAGATGTTTGTTCCAAACATTCAAGATGCCATTCAATTGCTGAATTCAATTCTTTATCAACAGCCCATTAAAGGAGGATGAATGAAAACATAATCAAGTTCATCAGCCCAAGGGATCATAGGGCAGTTTTCTTGCTTATTTGAGTATTTATTACTTTTATATACTTTATAGTAAGCTACTTAAGAGTTATATTACTTAAGCTATAAAAATGAATAGATATTATAACCACATTGTTAAGGTTTCAGCTTAGTTCTAAATTCATATTAAGTTATTTTAAGTATTTTCATTATTATGTTTTCTTCATAGGACTTACCTACAGTTAAAGGAGTAAATATTAGCTCGGTGTTAGCTCAAAAGAAGCTAAACTGAAGGCAATGCTAGAAACACAAGGAGCCAACTTCAGAATAGCTTGGAAATGCATGGAACACTCCTACAGTACTTAAAGGACTAAAGTCTAGCTCCATGTTAGCTCACAAATCCCATATGAGCTCAAATGAAGCATAATTCAAAATAAGGCCTTAAGGGATTCGGGTCAGCTCCAAAACACTCCTCACACTAGAAGAGAGTATACGGAAGCTAATGGATCAGCTCACTTTGCTAAAGGCAGCTCGGATTAGCTTATTTCAACTTCAAACTTTAGCTAAGTCTTTCAGCTAGATAGCTCAGTTCAATCTAGCTCACTCCCAGCTCGATTAGCTCACCTCAGCTCTAGCTATCACTCCCAGCTCAACACCCGAAGGTTACCTACCCTTCACCAAGCATCATGACTGGCCATAATCCAAATTGGGCGCCAAGATCATGGAGGGAAAGCAAGTGGGCGCCAAAACAAAGAGATAACACTCTTCATTGGGCAGATTCATAATGGTCCAATTGTTTGCCATTTTCGAGCAGGATCCAAGTAGAATTGGGTTTTGATGTCTTCATGAAAGTTGTTCTCCTATCTCTTATCTTTCCAATTCATGTTGAATCGCATCAATTCGATATCGGTATCTCGAGATATGGCCCAATTACTGAAGACTGTGCAGGCTGGACCGAGAAGTTACAACTCTTCTAATAGATTTGTAGGGAGACACCATTCAAATGAATGGTTATACGAATAGTTAAAGACCATTTCGGCCAAACCTCTTAGAAAACTATAAATAGGACTAAAATTCATTTGTAAAACACATCTTTGATCAATACAAAAATTCCTTTGTGAGTTTACTCTCAAACTTGTTCTTTTTAGAACTATATCGACTTATCAAATCTATTATATAGGTTTGTGGCGTCTCCTATCTTTTCCATCCATACTTAAGATTTCAGGAACTTATTTCCTAAGGGTCTAAGTCATATACCACCCTCAAAGCATACTATAAGTTGGGTTTATGCTTTCATAGCATAAGTTCTACTTTTGTTACCTTTGAATATTATTTCTTTACCACCTTACATACATTCCATCCTATCCATTTCGTCCATCACCAAAGCCGACTTCCCTAGCCTTAACTATCACCTTTTCCATTTATTTCCCTAACCAAAACATCACCTTACATTCCCTTATCAATTACACATATAACCTACACTTTCGCAGCCCTCTTTACACACTTCACCATCTTTTCTTCATCAAACAACAAGGAAAGTATACGAGGATCAAGGCTTGCTTGTAATCACGGTCGAGACAATCAAAGCTTCTCTCTACAACAACAATTGAAGAGTTGGAGCATATCAAAAGAGGTAAGTAAACTCTTCACAATTTCCTTTCACTCCCACGTGACTTTCCCAACACCATGATAGCACTAAAACACTCTAACCCACATGAAGATCTTATCACAAGGACCTTTATTATCAAAAGACAAGATATCAACATACATCTCATATAGACAAGATTTAGTCTCATACTAGTATCATCTGCCATCCCAACTTGCAATGATACACTGAACAACGATACACCAAAACACCATGGTTCGTTTCAACTTCTTGGCCTTTGTGCTAGCAGGAATGGGCCCTGATCCAGGGAGAGCCTTATTCATCCAAGGTGTGTGAACACTTTGTGTGAACACAAAAGATTCTTTCCATAGTTAGGTGGGAATATTCCAAGAATTATGCTTTGTAAATGAATAGGGTTGTATCATAGCCATCGATGTAAATCTGTATAGACCATAGGATTAGGGGGAGTTCAAGTATAAATAGAGGCCTTCCCCCACCTCATTTGATGTACAGAGTTATTCCAACTTTCCAAGGAATAAAGGCATTTTCTCTAAATCCTCGAAGTGTTCTTGTTTCGTTCTTTTCTTGTTCTTGAGCGTTCTTGAAGAGTTCTTCCTCGCTCATCTCTTTTGATCCGTTTTTACTTAGAACGCTTCACGTTTGTCGGTTCTTGAGAAGTTTGATCTTCCATAAGTGTTGAGAAGGCTTACTTAGGCGTTTGTCTTGAGTCACATCACCTAAGGCGCACATTGGGCTGGTTTAAAAGTTTAGCCACGTGACACATGCATCAACCACCTCCTTTTTGCGTATGAATGTGTGGTATTCATTTCGAATACTACTACAAAAGCTCATCGACTTAAGGATACTCTACATACCTATGCTACTTCGTCTGGGCAAGCTGTGAACTTTGAGAAATGTACTATCTTTTTCTCACGGAAAACCTCCATGTCGCTTAGGAAGGAAATCAATGATATTCTTCATGTAAAAGATATGGATGACCCAAGTATTTACCTGGGAGTCCCACTCCTAATTGGCAAGAATAAGACTGCGACCTTGGGTTTTACCAGGGAAAAAATGAATGTTTGCCTTAGCAAATGGGATAAACATCTTCTATCCTTTATTGGTAGAGAAATCTTTATCAAATCAATAATACAGTCTATGACACAGTATGTTATGTCTTGTTACCTTCTACCCTAAAACATCATTGATGATATGATCGCCTCGATACGTTGATATTGGTGGTCTGGGAAAACTAATAAGCGAGGGTGGCATATGCTCCCATTGGACACTGTCTATCTTCTGAAGGCGAAAGGAGGTATAGGATTTCGTGACCTACACCACTTTAATATTGCTTTACTCGACAAACAAATCTGGCGGCTGATTTGTGAGCTTGAAAATCTTCTTAGTCGGATATACAAATGCAAGTATTACCCATCTGATTCTATCCTTAAATCTGATCAGTCTAGGAGATCTTCCTTTGCTTGGAAAGGTCTTAGCATAGCTATCTCTAAACTTTGCAATGGCTTCTTCAAACGTCTAGGCATCTCCAATAAAATTCAAATCCATTTTGATAAATGGGGAGGATCGTAGCCTATACACCTTTTATGTTGATTATGAACCGAATGAAGAAGTCCCTCTTCGAGCATGTACTTTCATGTTACCTAACCTACCCCGATGGGATGAATCTAAAATACGAGAATACTTCTCCCATGAAGATGCTAACACCATCCTAAATGTACCAATCATTAATGATATAAGAGACACCACCCTTTGGGGTCACCACAACTCTGGAATATATACAGTAAGGTCTGGGTACCAATTTTTGCAAATGCAACTTGGGCCAGTTAACATTCCTTCTAAACTTTGTAAAATTCTATCTAAGCTGTCTACACTACCCAAGGTCCATTCCTTTGGTTGGCGGTTATATCATGATGCACTCTCCTCAGGCCACAAAATCCTCTAGGCCAATCATAGTGAGAGGTTTTGTCCAATTTGCAACATGGCTATTGAAACTACCCTTCATACTATAAGGGATTGTCCTAGTGCCACGGAGGCACTCCATTTAGCAAGCTTCCCTACCTGAATTTTCTCAAATACCTATATCTCCCCTACCAGTGGCTCTCTAAAGTCTCTGGTTTTCTCTCCCTACACCAATTCTCATTCCTTATAACGATCCTACGGAATTTATGGAACCGTCGTAATGACTTTGTCCATCAGAACCATCTCCAACCGGCTTGGTTGACTGTTTCCAATGCACAAAAACTTTTCAATGACTATACATCAGTTAATGATGCTTCCCACCTACGTTCCTGGCTAGCTGAGCCCACTTTTGCTCAAGTTAGATGGATGAAATCGGACCCTGGTTTCGTCAAGATTAACACGGATGGCGCCTTTGACCGTGTGTCATAGGGTACGGCTACAGGCGTCATCGCTCTGGATTCTTCTGGCTTCGTCCTTGGTGGTTGTTCCATGCCTCTCATTTTCTACTCGGATCCAGCTTCTACCGAGGCCCTTGCCACTACGGAAGGTTTAAAACTTGTTGTTGCTAATGGCTGGACTAATGTAATCATCGAAACTGATTCTGCTTTCAATGCAAATAAGGTCAACAACATTCAATACCACGATCTCTCCACGGTACAACCTTTTGTGTCCCGCATCCGCTCCACTATTGGTACTTTACCTGGTTGTAAGATTTGTTATGTACCTAGAGACGCAAATTTGTAGCACATGTCTTAGCTATTAGGGCTTTGCGATCTTTTCTTTCTTGTTGTTTTGATTGTAATTTTCCCGATTTTATTCGGGCCTTTGTATTTTTAGAGAGGTCCTCCTCTTCTTATCAATAAAACCATGGGTACTCTTTTCCTCACAGGGCCCTGAACACCTCTCAAGGTGTCTGGCTATAGTTTTTTTAAAGGCCCTCTCTTTAAAAAAAAGCGTACATGTCTAAATGGGCTTTAGAGTGAACCTGTTCAAATTTTAACTGAGTGAAAAGCTAAAAATTGAGGTTAAATTGTATAATTAGGTTCAAAAGCCCAATTATCTATTTGAACTCATAAAATTTGATTTAATATCATTTTAGGGTCACTCTATTGGGTTTAAAGCGTGCATGTCTAAATGGGCATTATAGTGACCCCGTTCGAATTTTGACCGATTAAAAAGATAAAATTTTGAGATTAAGCTGCATAATTAGGTTTCAAAGCTTGTAATTAACTAAATGGACTTATAAAAATTGATTTAATATCATTTTGCGATTGTTTTGTTTGTATAAAGCGTATATGTCTAAATGAGCTTTATAATGAACTTGTTCAAATTTGATGAGTGTTGCAATCGATCGAAAAACACCAAGAGGGGGTGAATTGGATTTTTAAAGTGTGGTGGACACAAATTGCAAAGATAGGAAATTGCAAGGTGATTTAGAGTGGTTCAACTTCCTCAATCAAGTCTATATCCACTACCTTAGTGACCACACTAAGGATTTCCAACAAATTCACTAATTTGTCTTTCCTTTAAGGATAAGGAGTAACCTTACACAACTCAATAGACTTATACCCCAAAGTCTATTGAATCAATCCCCAAATTTGAGTACAAATGAGCAAACTAGAAAATCCTCACAAGGTAAGTGTTTGCACAATTTCAGCTCTCTCACACACCCAAATAACACTAGTAAAAGATTACAAATGAAGAACACACTAGTGTTTACAAGAATGATTGGAAATAAAGCTTGACTTGAATTTTTTGATTGCTTGAATGTTTGGATATGCTTTCTTGTTGTTCTAATACTGTTTTGAGACCACTTTAATATGCTCTTGATTATTTCTAACCGTTTGTAGTCGTTGGGGGTACTTTGGAGCCGTTGATTGCCATTAAAATCGAGCATTTAATGCTCACCTGCATAGAAGTTTCGAAACCTTTGAAAAGGCTTCAATAAATAGTCATTCTGTCCTAAAGGTTTCGAAACCTTAATCAAGGTTTCGAAACTTTGGCTTTAAACATCACTTTTGACCATTTTGTTGACTTTTGAATATATATTCGATATGGATAAAAAGTCAACCATTTTATAAATCATTTTGACAACTTTAAATCAAGGTTTTGAAAATTTTATTTCGAGAAAATAATTTTATAAATTTTTACAAATTAGTCCTTGAAAATTTATTTTATGTTATATCAAAATCAAAATAAGTCTAACAAAATTTTAACCGAGTAAAAAGCTAAAAATTTAAGATTATGTTGTATAATTAGGTTCAAAAATTCGTAATTAACTATTCAAAACATAAAATTTGATTTAATATCATATTGCGGTTATTTTGTTGGATTTAAAGCGTACATCTCTATAGGGTTTTATAGTGAACCCGTTCGAATTTTAACTGAGTAAAAAGCTAAAAATTTGAGAGTAAGTTGTATAATTAGTTTGAACATTCCATAATTAACTATTTGAACTCATAAATTTGATTTAATATCATTATGCGATTATTTTGTTGGGTTTAAAGTGTAGATGTCAAAATGGGTTTTATAGTGAACCCGTTCAAATTCTAACCAAGTAAAAAATTATAAAGTTGAGAGTAAGCTGTATAAATAGGTTCAAATAGCCATAATTATCTATTTTAACTCATAAAATTTGATTTAAAATCATTTTACAGTTATTTTGTTGGATTTAAAGTGTACGTATCTAAATGGGTTTTATTATAGTGAACCCATTTAGATTTTGACTGAGTAAAAATCTAAAATTTTGAGATTAAGTTGTATAATTAGGTTCCAAAGTTTGTAAGTAACTATTTAAACTCATAAAAATAGATTTAATATCATCTTGCGAAAGTTTTGTGTGGTTTAAATTGTGCATGTCTAAATGGGCTTTATAGTGAACCTGTTCAGGGGAAGAAGGGATGGGAAGGGGAGTATAAAAACCATGAGGCATTACCTTAGATTTGGCTTGTTTGCATGTAAGACAAGGTGCACATATATTTTCAATGGTTTTTCTCATGTGTGGCCAGAAAAAAATACTCCATGACAATGTCTAGGGTCTTGGTAACGCCAAAGTGCCCCATTAATCCTCCACAATGTGCTTCATGCACTAAAAACTCTCGTAAAGAACCTTGCGAAATACACAACCTGTTTAAGCGGAATAAATATCCATGTACAAGATAAAACTTGTTAGAAGAACCTTTATTACACTGAGTATAAATTTCAGCAAAATCAACATCTATCAAATACAAGTTCTTAATATGTTCAAATCCCAAAACTTTAGCATGCATAGTAGTAATTAGTGTATAACGACAAGATAAAGCATCAGCTACTATGTTATCCTTACCTTGCTTGTATTTGATTACGTATGGAAACATCTCAATGAACTCAACCCATCGAGCATGATGTTTGCTTAACTTACCTTGGCCGTTTAGCCACTTGAGTGACTCATGGTCTGTGTGAATGACAAACTCCTTAGGCAGCAAGGAGTGTTTCCAAATTTCAAGGGAGCGAACCAAATCTAGGAGTTCCTTGTCATAGGTTGAATAATTTAGTTGGGCTCCTTTAAGTTTTTCACTAAAATAAGCAATGGGCCTTTTTTCTTGTAAAAGAACTGCCCCTATGCCTATTCTTGAAGCATCACATTTAAGTTCAAATGTATTAGTAAAATTTGGTAAGCGTAAAATTGGAGCTGAACATAACTTATGTTATAAGGATAAGAAAGCCTTATCTTGCTCACCCCAGTGAAACCAACTGATTTTTTAATTATCTCAATTAAAGGAGCAACTATAGTGGAGAAGTCCTTGACAAACTGACGATAGAAGCTTGCGAGATCATTAAACGATCTTACCTCCGAAATAGAGGTGGGTGTAGGCCATTCACGAATATCCTTAACCTTCTCATCATCAACATGAATAACTTGAGCACTAATTACAAAACCTAGAAAGATGAGTTGATCACTACAAAAAATGCACTTGTCAGCATTGACATATAATTGTTCTCATCGAAGAATATCAAAAACTGACTTAACATGTAAAATATGAAGTTCAAGAGAAGTAGAATAAATCAGAATGTCGTCAAAATAAACAACTATAAATTTACCTATAAACTCCTTTAAAACATGGTTCATCAAGCACATAAAGGTGCTAGGTGTATTTGTCAAGCCAAAAGGCATGACTAACCACTCGTATAACCCGAAATTTGTTTTGAATGTTGTCTTCCATTCATCTCCTTCTTTCATACGAATTTGATGATATCCACTCTTTAAATCAATCTCTATAAAAATACGTGGTCCATAAAGTTCATCAAGCATATCATCTAGGCGTAGAATGGGATGTCTATATTTGGTGGTAATGCGGTTAATGGGTCAACAATCAATGCACAAACGATACATACCATCATTATTTGGTACTATGAGTACCAGAATAGCACAAGGGCCTAAACTTTCTCTTATGTACCCTTTTTCCAGTAAAGCTTCCACTTGTCTTTCCAACTCCTTAGTCTCTTCGGGGTTGCAACGATATGGTGGTCGATTAGGAATGGATGAACCTAGAATTAGGTCAATTTGATGTTCTATTCATCTCAATGGTGGTAAACCTTTAGGTAGATCATCTAACACATCGGAATATTCCTACAATAATGAAACAAACATACTAGGCAAACTCTTATGAGTGTTAGATATAGATAAGCCATATTGCCTAAAATGGATGAGGATGCAAGGTTGTTTTGTGAAGAGGGCTTGCCTTACTTCTTTTTCTCTCGCATATATATTTTGAACCACTCTTTTTTTATCACAGTTAGGTTCACTAACCACCCTTGGGCCATCATGTCTTTTGCTTTTGTTACTAAGGGCCTCTTTCTCAGCCTTTTTTTTATCTTTTGGAGCTCCACCCCTCACAAAATTTTTGTATTTTAAGTTGATCCTTGTAGACATCTTTAGGATCCAATGGGGTTAAGGTATATTTCTTCCCATGGTACTGATATGATCTAATTGGCACCTATTTTCTCTATGGTTTGATCACATCATTGAAAATCTTCAATACTGGTTCTAAGGGAGTTCTACCTTACTTTATCTTCTACTATCTAATTTATGCATTGACAAGCATGTTTTTGCTATTTAAGTAATGTTTCATGATTGCATAACCAAATCTTTATATTTATTCTAAGTCATCTTATTCTTAATATTAACTAAACTACATTGTTTCTAGCTCATTTTAGCTTATTTCAATTCGTTTCAGCTTATACATTGTTTACTTTTTGTTTCAGCTATTTGATAATAGTCCGAGGAAGCTTAAAGACATCAAGGGTAGCTCAACGTAGCTTGGGAAGACTTATGACAGCTTGGAACAACTCAAGGACGGCTCAAACACTTGGAATTGCATAGGAGCTTAAGGAAGGCTTATTTCAGCTCGTGAACTTAAAGGAACTATGTAGAGGAGCTCACGAACTTAAAAGCTTAGCTCAACCAGCTAAAGTTAGCTTAGAAGAAGCTAAACGGAAGGCAATGCTAGAAACACAAGGAGCTAACTTGAGAATAGCTTGGCAATACATAGAACACTCCTACAGTACTTAAAGGACTCAAGGCAATCTCCATGTCAGCTCACAAAAACCATATGAGCTCAAATGAAGCATAATTCAAAACGAGGCCTTAGGAGATTCGAATCAGCTCCAAAACACTCCTCACACTAGAAGAGAGTATAAGGAAGCTAATGGACCAGCTCACTTTGCTAAAGGCAGCTCGGATTAGCTTATTTCAGCTTTAAACTTTAGCTAAGTCTTTCAACTAGCTAGCTCAGCTCAAGTTAGCTCACTCTCAACTCACTCTACAACCTTCAGCTCAGCCACGGAAGGACATATTCCCTCCCCAAGGGACACAACCGATCAACAAAGGAGGGAAACATGTTTGGGCGCCACTCCTTGGAGGGAAATATGAATTTCACGCCAAAACAAAGAGGCATCACTTTTCATTGGACAAATTCATGATGGTCCACTTGTTTGCCATTTTTTAGCAGGATACAAGCAGAACTGAGTTTAGGGGTCATCATGAAAGTTGTTCTGCTATCTCTTATCTTTCCAACGCATGTTGAATTCCATCAATCCAATATCGGGAGCTCGATATATGGCCCAATTACTGAAGATTGTGCAGACTGGACTGAAAAGTTACAACTCTTCTAATAAATTTGGAGGGAGACACCATTCAAATGAATGGTTATCCGAATAGTTAGAGGTCATTTCGGCCAAACCCCTTAGAAAACTATAAATAGGACTTGAATTTCATTTTGTAAACACACAATTCAGAATATATTTTATCCTTTGTGAGAATTTTCTCTCGTTTAGTTCTTAGAACTTTATCGACTTATCAAGTACTTTTGTACTTGTGGCGTCACCCCTTTCTATCCATCTTGATACTTAGGGTTCTTTTAGTTTAATATACTAAAAGGGTCAAAGTCCGTTTACCACCACCCCTTAAAGATCAATATAAGGTTCAGGATTAGATTTTCTATAACCTAGTTTCTTCCTTGAGTATTTTTAAGATATTATTTCCATTTCACCATTCATTACATATCCTCTAATTCCATTCATCATTCCCAATCCTTTTTCATCACCACAAAACGTCCTAAACATCCATTCACCCTTATCAATACCACATATCCTTCCGCTTTCAAATCAGTCCCTAAACTATTCCCTTCAGTCATTTCACCTATTTCTTTCATCCATTATCCTTAATTCTTTATTTTGCAGCCACTTCTTGCGAGAGACTTGCTTCCTTCCTAGGTCCTACAATCAAAGTTTGCCGTTCAATATCATCAACAAGATCGGTACACATCAGGTACACTAGAGAATATCGATTCAACTTGCCATAGTGAGTAACATCTCGATCATACTGCCATGGTCGTCCGAGAAGTAAGTGGGTAGCTTGCATGGGAACTACATCACATCAAACATCATCACACCAAAGTGATCAAGGAACTTCTAGTTACCTTAACTTCAGAACCTTCATTAAGCCATTGAAGATGGTATGACTTTGGGTGTCGTTGGCAAGGTAGATTTAGTGAATCAACAAGAAAACTACTTATGATGTTTGCACAACTTCCGCTATCAATGATGACGGAACCAAGTCTACCTTTTACCATACACTAAGAATAGAAGATATTGGTTCGTTGAACATCAATGTCTTTCGTGGTTTGAATGCTAAGGGCATGACAAATTACCAAATAATGAGCATCAAGTTCAACATTCTCATAAGGAGCAATGATTTCTTCTTTAGAAACATCATCTTGTTCCTTCTCCGAATCGAATGAGAAATCACCATTATCTCTTATAAACATAATTCTCGGATTTGGACAATCACAAGCATAATGTCCATGTCCTCTACATTTGAAGCATTAAACATCTTTAGCCTGGCTTGATCTTTGATTACTTTCATCCACCATGGGTGTTCGAGTCGATTTTGGTCTCTATTTGGTATTTACTTCAAGCATTTTTAGCCCTTCTTCTTTTGGTTTTAGTCTGGAAGATTCAAACGAAGGCTTAGAACTTTGAAATGGTAAAGGTTGAGTGTACCTTTATCGTGGTGAGAATATTCCCTTTGTCGAAACCTTTTTTTTTCTTTGCAGCCGATTTTCAATAGCAATAGTCTTTTGGAGAGCTTCATCAAGATCTAAGTAAGTTTGAAGTTCAAGCACCTCTGAAATATTATCATTGAGACCAACGATAAATCTGGCTAAGGTATCTTCTTCGCCCTCTTAGATGTTTGCTCTTTGTAGTAAAGCCTCCATATCTTGAAAGTACTCATCGACGGGTCTATTTCCTTGTCTCAACCGTTGAAGCCTTTGTTTGCATTCCCTATAGTAGTATTGAGGAACAAATCATTTTCTCGTGATTTGTTTAAGCTCATACCATGTATCAATCTCGTGCTCTTCATTGTATCGTCGGTTTCGAACAAATTGAGTCCAATTCAAAACATAATCAGAAAACTCCAATGTCACCAAAGGAACTTCCTCTTCTTCGGGACATTTGTAATAGGCAAACGATAGTTCAACCTGGCTCTCTCAATCGCAATATGCATCTGGGTCATGTTTACCTTTGAATGGAGGAATGGAGAACTTTTGTTTGGCC
Source organism: Abelmoschus esculentus (assembly GCA_035048815.1). Classification (NCBI taxonomy): domain Eukaryota; kingdom Viridiplantae; phylum Streptophyta; class Magnoliopsida; order Malvales; family Malvaceae; genus Abelmoschus; species Abelmoschus esculentus. The sequence continues at coordinate 6,117,262 of JAUCBN010000002.1, forward strand.
GAAGAAGGTTGCTCACGAGCGGTTTGTCTAGGTGCATCAAAATGACGGTCGCGAATAGGTAGGCGTCGAGGAGGAAGGTTTTGTCGTAGTGCACGCCTACTTTGATGTCCATCACTATTTGTTGAGGAGTTTCCGTCGGTTGGCGCCTCTCCATTTGTATTCATGCTTTCTATGGTTTGGGTGAGAGTTATTAACACCAAATCATTGTGTTCAAATCTCGTATTCATTGTTGCAATCAATTTTGGTAAACCATTTACAACGCTTTCAAGATTCGATGATGTTTGTGGTATATCTTTATCTGTGCTTTTGTTTAACATCCTAAAAACACAATACTTAAAGAAAATTTAAAGTGGACAAAAAAATAAAAGAAAAAAAACAAGAAACCATACTGATCACTCCAAAAAAAGTAAATGTTAAAGAGGCAAGTGAACTGATCTTGTACGTCTTTAAAACTGTCCTACCATGATTTACAACTAATATTTAGTGGAATTTTAACCCTAAAAAAGAATCCAAAAGCACTAGGAGTCCAAGGAAGGAAAGATACCAAATGAATGTAGTTGCAAGGAGGAAGAAAAGTATGCAACTTGATAATCCTACTAACACAAGAGACAAGAAGGTGTTAGATGATGTATAAGAATCAATAAAAGATAAAAAAAGAAGAAGAATTAATAACTAAGAATAAAAGAAAATAAAAAGAAGAATAAAAAACCCCAAAAGGCCTAAAATTGAGCAAAAAAAAATATCTACTTTGTTTGGAGGGTTCCAAATACTTAAAAATTATGAATTTTTGTGTGGTGACTCCTCAAATGTTGTAGATTTGATCTGGAAAGTTTGTGCTTCAAATTTCTTCAACTGATTTTTGCGACTTTTTGTATTTTCTCTCTTCTCTATTTTTTTTATGAAAACACCAAGAATCGCCCCAAATCTGATACAAAATGATAGGATATGATAGCGGAATAAAGATCAAATGCAATAACAAAAGAAAATATTAGAATAAATGAGCAATAGTGTAAAGAATATGATAAAAATAGTAGCAAGCTTATTTGAAAATGGATTGTGGACTTGTTGTGAATAGGATGGATTGTGGAATAGATTTATATCCTAGGAACTCTCTCGATCGCAATTGATCAAGCAACCTCCATGATAGACTTTAATCGACCCTCCAAGAATTAATTATCTTGGCAACCCGGAGTGTGAAGATGGCTTTTTTCCATGAAAACTAGAAGGAAATCGTGTTGAAGATAAGCTTCGAAGGCACAAGCAACAATACATGCAAAAATATACTCAATAACATTTATTCTCCAAAAGAAATATTCAAATTGTGTGATTTACAAGAGAATAGACTGCTTCCTTTTATAGCCTAAAAAAACAACAAAACACCCTAAGAAATAGCTATTTAATCCCTAAAAATCAGCACATAGATAGTTAATTAGAAGGGATCAACAATTATTTAGTAAAATATGAATTAAAACATATGGGAAGTTGAATAAAAAGATAATTAATATTAAATCAATATTAAATTTGAACTCATAAGATATTAAATCTTATGTGTTCTAATACTTAATCTCAAAATTTTAGCTTTTTACTCGATCAAAATTCGAACGAGGTCACTATAAAGCCCATTTAGACATGCACGCTTTAAACTTTACAAAATAACCGCAAAATGATATTAAATCAAATCTTATGTGTTTTAATAGTTAATTATGGGTTGTTGAACCTAATTATATAGCTTGCTCTCAAATTTTAGGTTTTTACTCAGTTAGAAATCGAACGGGTTCACTATAAAGCCCATTTAGACATGCACGCTTTAAACCCAACAAAATAACCATAGAATGTTATTAAATCAATTTTAAGAGTTCAAATATTTAATTATGTGTAAAGATAGTATTTTTTTTGTGGTTGATAGATTCTCTAAGATGACACATTTTATTGCATGCCATAAGATTGATGATGATGTTAATGTGGCTAACTTGTTCTTTAGAGATGTTGTACGTTTACATGGTATTCCTAGGTCAATTGTTTCTGACAGGGATGTGAAATTCTTGAGTCACTTCTAGAGGACTCTTTGGAGCAAATTAGGTACGAAACTTATGTTTTCTACTACTTGTCATCCCAAGACTGATGGACAAACTGAGGTTGTTAATAGAGTTTTATCTACTTTACTTTGTTCCATCATTAAAAAGAATATTAAGACTTGGGAAGATTGTTTGCCACATGTTGAATTTGCTTATAATCATGTTGTACATTCTACAACTAACATGTTACCATTTGAGGTTGTTATTGTTTTAATCCTATTACTCCTCTAGATATGTTTCCTTTGCCACAAGAATAGGTGATGAATAGGGATGGTAAAGCAAAAGCAGAATATGTGAAAAAATTGCATCAACAGGTAAAGGAAAACTTGGAACGAAGAACTCAACAGTATGAAAAGCAAGCGAACAAAGGAAGGAAGCGAGTCACCTTCGATGTTGGTGATTGGGTTTGGGTTCATTTTCGGAAGGAACATTTTCAAGTGTTGGAAAAAGTAAATGACAAAGCCTACAAGATTGACTTACCGGGAGAATACAATGTGAGTGCCATTTTTTAATGTTTCTGATTTAACCCCTTATGATTATAACCCAACGACGGTCAATGATTCTTTCTCAATCACAAACTCTTTTTCACAAATCTCTTTTTCTTCTCCCTCAATTTCTTTTTCATTTTGACAATCATGTTCTTTTTCTAGCGACTCTTGCATTTGTGTTTCTTTGACATAATCGTCAAAGCACTTATGAAATTGAGCTAGACTTTCTGGGCTAAAAGAAATAGAATTGTTTGGCTTGCTCCGTGATAAACTTCTGGAATTAAATGAAGATGTACTAGGCTTAGACTTGTAACTTCGAACAATGCCTCTTGGTTGGGAGATCAATTTCTCCTCACAAGAATTTTTACTCCATTTTAATGTACAACTAGAGACAGATTGAGGCTTGTCTCTCCGATTTATTTTTCTTTTTTCCTTCAATGGAGGTGGATGAGATACTATCTCAAGGCGATCCAAACTCTTGTAAATAGGATCAAAAACTTGTTGCATCACCTTTGCCATTTCTTGTAGCAAGGCTTGGTTTTGCAAGTTGTGAACTCTTTCACCATTATGACAAGATCTTTGTGACATAGATAAAAAACCAGCAAAAATCCTCACCTTTCCACTCCAAAGAAAATGCACTCACACTCGTGTTTCACTTGGGATAGGCTTTTCCCATTAATGCACACTCTTGCCTTTTACCACTCTTGCTCTCTTTTCTAAGTTCGTAAAGAACTTACTCGAGGCTCAACAAGCTTTCTTTGTGGAATTCGGCTGAAACAAAGAGGTTAGGAAAGGAAAACAAGAAATAGGAAGCAAACTGATGGTAAAAAAGATAAAATAGCAATCTGAAGAAAATGTGATAAAAAATCACAACCAAACATTTTCTTTGTTTTTGACCAGAAGAGAATATTATCCTTCTCTCTTTGAATTTTTTTCCTGAGATTTTTGATTTTTTTTTTGCAAAATTCTGAGAGTTGAATCAAACAACTTATTAAATCGTTGTAGCTCTGATACCACATAATACGAATCCGGTTGCGGAATATCCGAATTTGTATTTGTAATTGCCCGATCATGATTCTAGTAAGTAACTAAAATGAAAAATAGGAACTTTGAAATGAAACTTACAAGATGATATGAAATGGATAGATAATATGGTGAAATGGAATGATGATAAGATGGTTGTTGTGCTTAGGATGAAGTATGGAAAATATGGATGTATGGAAGATGGATGTGAAGAGAAGAAATGTAATTAATGGTGCGGTGTAAATAAAGGAGGAACCAACACTAAAAAGTGAAGACTCGTTCCTTACGAGTTTTTAAACCGTGACTTGGGTGAAAGGTTGATGGATTGTGACCCTCTAGTTATAAGAACTAGGAACCGACAATATAAAAAGATGAAAATGGATGAATGCCACAAGAACAATCTTGCAAACCGATAAAGTTCAAAAAGAACTATAAAAGAGAAACACTCTCAAGTTGTAATATATGCCAAAAGTTCTATTTTTACAATGGAATGAGTGCCTATTTATAGGTGTAAGACAACAACAAATTGATTGACCTAGACAAAGATTAAAGACTCATTATTCTAGTGTTAAAGGCCTATTAATTTGTAGGTTATCCTATCCTTAATTGATAGCCAAAAGTTTTGATCTAAAAAGGATGAATGTGGACATTCATAGGATGAATGTAGACATACATATCATCCACATGGAGAAACCCTTGGGCTAATGAACTTGATTAAGTTGTCATTCATCCTCCTTTAATAGGCTGCTGATAAAGCATTGAATTCAGCAATTGAATGGCCTCTTGAATTTGTTGAACAAGCATCTTGTGACTATTCCCGTACTGAATTTCCAACATGCTCTGTCTTCACTAATTTTAAACGTATCTTAAGCTCCTGATATCGGATTGAGGTGATTTAAAGTGCGTTGGAAAGATAAGAAATAGGGGAATAAGTTTGAAGAAGACCTCAAGACTCAAATATGCCCGTATCCAATCCAAAAATGGAGAACAAGTTGACTGATATTCCTTGAACTCCCTCCTTAAGTGTTGCTTTAATTCTTGCCTTTACTCTCCCTTAAGTGGTGATAATGAAGGCTTTCATTGCATGTCTTCTCTGATAAAAAACTGATCAGCTTTATGGATGATTAAGTAGCTCTTAAGTGGTATTTAAGTGCCTCTTTAAGTGGTGTATTTAGGAGCTCTTCAATGCCTTGCTTTCTTGCTGAAACTGACAGTCTTTAAGTGGTGTAAATCTCCCTTGAATGTCTTGAAACTGATCAGCCATCATGGTGTCTTCATGTGTCTTCAATTGGTGGTAAATGACTTGTCATTCTTGTAGAAAATTATCAACCATTTGATCCAAAATGAATACCCTAGCTGAAAATATATGAGCATCCATTAGATAACAACTTTATTCTATAAAAATGAAAGTGAATGCATGAAACAGATTTAATGAGCTAGTTTAATTAATGAAACTAGTTACATTGAATGATCTAGTTTAATTAATTAACTCACACACTAAATGAACTCATAAACATACGAAAACTTACATGCTTTAAGTGAACTATCATGCATTAATTAAACTAACAAACTTAAATGAACTAACATGCTTAAATGATCTAAATAACCTTTAAATGAAACAACATGCTTAAATGAGCTAGCATGCTTATTTATTCTTGTGCAAATGCTGAAATTAAATATGAAAAATAAGTTAAACTCATGCATTCTAAATACTCATGTAACTACATGCAACACAATCCTAAGTTAATACTTGAATGCATATATTAAAATGCATTAGTAACATGCTGCTTTGTTCAAAAGATGGCCAAGGTTCCAGATTCAGATCTTGGGTAGAGAAACAAAAGTTTAAGCATTGTGAATTCCATGATGTGATCTTGGTTTGTAAAATATTGGTTCTAGCTAGAATCACATCACTTTGCTAGCTCGTTTCAGCTCAACTCAAGCTGAAGTGACCTACAGCAGTTGAAACCTATTCTACACAAAGGGAAGGTGTCCTAGGCATGTGCCATGCATGTGAGACACACATGGCAGCCTTGTGCACATGTTTGGGCGTTCAAAGCAACCCAAGCCAAACAAAGCCCTTATTTTTGAAGGCCAAACATCCAAGGAGATAAGAATGAGTGGTTTTTGTTCAAAATTCAAACATTAAACACATGTTTAATGTGTTTTAAGTGTCATTTTCGTTCAAAACATGTGGCTAAGAAAGCATGGCTGCCAAAAGGAGTTATTTTCATTCAAATTTAATTTTTAAACTCCTTTAATATTAGCCACACATGTAATTTCTCTTCTTTGGTTCTTTTTAGAACTTTTTGACATTCAAACTTGTTTTTGGTTGTCAAACTTTTGATACTTCGGGTTCCTAGATCGCTATCTAGAGGGTCCAAGTCCTTTTGAAGTTAAACAAATTCGATTCGGGTTTGCTTAGTAGATTGTGCAGGTTCTTTCGAGTTTAGCATTGCATTTTGATTCCAGCAACAAAATTCACCATTTTTGAATGTTCAAGTTGTTTCCATGGATGTTTCTTGAAGCATTCATCTTTCTCGTTTCGAAATCCATCAAAACGCCATCTCTTTCTTATTTTTCTTTTAATTTACGTTCTTCCCTTTATTCCCTAAATTCATCATGAATATAACTTTGTTTCCTTGTTGTTTTTATGTTGTTCTTGTTGCAGGAACATGCTTACAACATTTCTAGATCTGTAACATACAAAGAAAGTCTGTTTCGACAGGCTACCTCTTATCATATGGTAATCAGAGCTTTGATTCGAATTTGTTGTACTTTTTCTACAATTTTACAAAAGAAAGAATAAAAAAGAAAAAGTTTCGAAAAAAATTAAAAAAAAATGTCAGAGTCAAAGTTTGACCAGAAAGTCAAAGTCAAAAAAACAAGGAAATTTTGAAGAAAAAAAAATAGATTCGAATATTGAAAAGAAATAAAAAAACAATGGAATTTGTGTTTCTATTGTGAAATCATGAAGATTGTACAAGTTCTTGTACTATATGATTCGAAGTGCTTGGAAATCAACCAAAACGAATTGTTCTTATTTGTTCGGTGATAGGAGTGTTGTAAAGCACTTCTTTGCTGTAAGAATTACATTTTCGTCATTTCATTTTTCCTATTCTTCAATTTCCAGCCTTTTCTTCTTTTGTTTTTCGTTTTCTTCGTTTTCTTTTTCTTTTTCCTTAATTGTGTTTTTTGTTAGTAATACATTTGTAACAGGTTTGAAAACGTTGGATTAGTCCTTTAAAGAACTGAAAACAAAGCAATTGTGAGGGAAAAAGGCACTGAGTGTTGTGAGAACAGAAAGGGAGACAAAAAGAGCCATTCAAGCATTCTCCCGAGTGAAACACGAGCGCTGAGTGTTATATTTTGAGTGCACATTTTTCTTTGGAGTGAAAACCGAGAGGTTTTATGAGTGTGCAGTGAGGACTTTTTACTTTTCACTTTACTTAACTTGTTATTTTTGCTTTTTGTGTTTTCTTTTGTTTTAATATGACAGGATCAGATGATCATAGTGACGGTGGAGATTCGCCACTAGATTTGCAAATGAAAGCTTTTGCTCGTACTATGCAACGTCTATTAGACAATGCATTAGAGCCTCTGTAGTCTCATTTGGACAAGATAGATGGGGGTGGTTCCCAATCTATCCATAATGAGAATCATGATGAAAACGACGTCGAACAATCACCATGGATGAATCAATGACCAGGACGTGTAGTCGATGATAATATTTCTAACATAAAAGTTGTTATACCTTCTTTTTAGGGACATTCAGATCCAGATGCTTATCTGACATGGGAAAGTAAGGTTGAACACATTTTTGAGTGTTACAATTACTCGGAACTAAAGAAAGTACGACTAGCAACTTTGGAGTTTGTTGACTATGCACTATTGTGGTGGTGTCAATTACTGGTTAGTCGACTACGTACGGGTGAAGGACCAGTGAGAACATGGGACGAAATGAAGTGTATCATGCAGAAACGGTTTATTCCTTCTCACTATCATCGTGATTTATTTCAGAAATTACAAACTTTGAAACAGGGCAATAGGAGCGTCGAGGACTATTTCAAGGAAATGGAGATGTCCATGATGTGTGCGAACATAGTTGAGGATCGTGAGGTGACTATGGCTTGGTTCATGGCAGGTTTGAATTCTGAAATTGCTAACGTTGTTGAACTGCAACATTATGTCGAATTGGATGACACGGTGCATATGGAAATGAAAATTGAGCGACAACAATGTAGAAAAGTTTCTATTCGAGGTAATACTACTCCATTTAAATATTTGACCCCTAACCATGCTTGGAAACAAGCACCACAAGCGCCACTTCGGATTTAAGAACAAGGCGAGTCCAGCAAGCCAAAGCCTCCCGTTGCTGATAATGGGCGTGGTAAACAAAAGGTGGTGGTACAAGAACGATCGAGAGATATTAAATGTTTTAAGTGCCTTGGTCGAGGACATGTTGCTAGCTAGTGTCCTAATCGTAGGGTTATGTTGATGTGAGATGATGGAGAGATCGAGTCAGATTCTAAAGAAGAACCACATGAGATCCCCGATGAAGATGATAAAGAGGATGTCTTAGAAGTTGCTGAGACTGATAAGGTAACGGAAATTATGGTTGTTAAACATAGTCTGAGTGTGCAACAGGTTCAGGATGAACAACAACGCGAGAATATCTTTCATACATGATGCAAAGTTCAAGATAAGGTACGTGTTGTGATTATTGATAGCGATAGTTGTACTAATGTTACTAGTTTAATGATGGTTGATAGGCTAGGTCTCAAGACGACAAAATATTTGAATTCGTACAAATTGCAATGGTTGAATGATGGTGGAGAACTTAAAGTAACAAAACAAGTTGTTATACCGTTTTTGATCGGAAGTTACAAGGACGAGGTCCTTTGTGATGTTGTGTCGATGGATGCTACTCACCTTCTTTTGGGACACCCTTGGCAATATGATAAGAAGGTAATGCATGATGGTTTTACAAATCGATACTCTTTTATGCATGCAGGTAAGAAGATTACTTTGGCTCCTTTAACACCGAGTCAAGTGATAGAAGATCAAGCAAGCTTGAAAAAGAGTAAGGAAGCTGCAAAGGAGAAGAAAAAGATGAATGTTTATGCAAGCAGTCGAGAAATCAGGAAATGTCTATCCTCTCACCAATCTTTGTTTATTTTAATGTTTAAGATCATTGTTTATTGGCTGAGTTTCCTTCTGATTTGCCTACATCGATTGTTTCCCTTTTGCAGAATTGCCACCTCTTCGTGGCATTGAGCACCAATTTGACTTTATCACAGGTGCTACTATTCCAAATCGGCCAACTTATCGAACTAACCCCGAAGAGACTAAAGAGCTTCAAAGACAAGTGACAGAATTGATGGAAAAGGGTTATATTCGAGAGAGTTTGAGTCTGTGTGTTGTTCTGGTGCTGTTAGTGCCAAAGAAAGATGGGTCTTGGAGGATGTGCATAGATTGTAGAGCTGAGAATCAGATTGCAATTAAGTATCGTCATCCTATTCCCAGACTTGATGATATGTTGGACGAGCTTTGTGGAGATGTCATCTTCTCCAAAATTGATCTAAAGAGTAGATATCATCAAATTCGTATGCGAGAAGGCGATGAATGGAAGACAGCCTTCGAAACAAAGATAGGTTTGTATGAATGGTTAGTAATGCCTTTTGGATTAACTAATGCACCTAGTACTTTTATGCGATTGATGAATCCTGTTCTGTGATATTTTATTGGAAAGTTTTGTGTTGTATATTTTGACGATATTTTGATTTATAGCAAGACTTTGCAGGATCATGTAGAACATTTGAGAGCTGTATTGCAAACTTTGCGAGAAGAAAGATTGTTTGGTAACATAGAGAAATGTGTGTTTTGTACTGACAAACTTACATTTCTTGGTTACATTGTTAGTGCACGGGGTGTTGAAGTCGATCCTGAAAAGATAAAAGCAATTCAGGAATGACCACGACCGACATCTATTACTCAGGTTAGATCTTTTCATGGTTTAACTAGTTTCTATCGTCGCTTTGTTCCTAACTTCAGTTCTATTGCCGCACCCTTAACGAGGATTATTAAGAAGAATTTTAGCTTCTTATGGCGTAAAGAACAAGAAGATGCCTTTTTGAAAATTAAGGATTGTTTAACAAAGTCACCTGTGTTAGCCTTACCTAACTTTGATAAAACTTTTGAAATTGAATGTGATGCTTCTAGAGTTGGTATAGGCGCTGTTTTGATGCAGGAAAATAGGCTCGTTGCCTATTTCAGTGAGAAATTGAGTGGTGCTACATTGAACTATCCGTTTTATGACAAAGAGAGGTACGCACTGATTCGGGCTTTGGAGATGTGGCAGGATTAGTTGTTGACTAAGGAGTTTGTGATCCATACTAAACACGATGCCTTACGTTACATCACAAGTCAGCATAAGTTGAATAAACGACATGCTAAGTGGGTTGAATTCTTAGAATCTTTTCCTTATGTCATTCATTACAAAAAAGGGAAAGAAAATGTCGTTGCTGATGCTTTATCACGTAGATATGCAATGTTGAGTTATCTTGATTCACATTTGATTGGTTTTGCGTATATTCGTGATTTATACCTTGATGATTCTGATTTTAGAGATAAGTATAATGCTTGTGAGAAAGGTGTAGATGGAAAATTTTACACGCATGATGGTTATATTTTCAAAGAAAATAGGATATGCATTCCACAGGGTTCAATGCATGATATTCTGATCCGTGAAGCACATGAAGGTGGATTAATGGGTCACTTTGGAGTCACCAACGTTACAGACATTGAAGGAGCATCTATTTTGACCTAAGATGCGTAGAGACGTTGAAAGGTTCTGTGAACGTTGTGTGACATGTAAGAAAGCAAAATCAAAGGTACCGAACTAGGACAGGTAAAGACAGTATTTTTGTTGTGGTTGATAGATTCTCTAAGATGACACATTTTATTGCATGCCATAAGACTAATGATGCTGTTAATGTGGCTAACTTGTTCTTTAGGGATGTTGTACTTTACATGGTATTCCTAGGTCAATTGTTTCTGACAGGGATGTGAAATTCTTGAGTCACTTCTAGAGGACTCATTGGAGCAAATGAGGTACCGAACTTATGTTTTCTACTACTTGCCATCCCAGACTGATGGACAAACTGATGTTCTTAATAGAGTTTTATCTACTTTACTTTGTTCCATCATTAAAAAGAATATTATGACTTGGGAAGATTGTTTGACACATGTTGAATTTGCTTATAATCATGTTGTACATTCTGCAACTAAGATGTCACCATTTGAGGTTGTTTATGGTTTTAATCCTCTAGATATGTTGCCTTTGCCACAAGAACAGGTGAAGAATAGGGATGGTAAAGCAAAAGAAGAATATGTGAAGAAATTGCATCAACAGGTAAAGGAGAACTTGGAACGAAGAGCTCAACAATATGAAAAGCAAGCAAACAAAGGGAGGAAGCGAGTCACCTTCGATGTTGGTGATTGGGTTTGGGTTCATTTTCGGAAGGAATGTTTTCCATCCCAACAACGGTCAAAGCTATTACCAAGAGGAGATGGTCCTTTTTGGGTGTTGGAAAAAATGAATGATAATGCCTACAAGATTGACTTACTGGGAGAATACAATGTGAGTGCCACATTTAATGTTTCTAATTTAACCCTTTATGATGATTCTACAGATTTGAGGAGAAACCCTTTTCAAGAAGGGGGGATGATGTGAGCACATCTATACAAGCACAACAATCTGATCCGGAGGTCTTACCATTAGGACCTATTACTCGTTCTAAGGCAAAGAAATTCAAGGAAGTTATTTTCCTTACTTGTGCTTCAATTCTAGATTCATTCGATAATGTTTATGCCTTAGAACATAGGATTTATAATGTGTTGCATGCTGATATGTGAAATATTAGACTATACTATTTATTATATATGTTTAAGTATGTATATATGTTATTAAGTATGTTTTAAGGATTTGTTTGATAGTGTTTGTAATATTTCTAACTTATTTATAAGTTCATGTGTGTTATTGAATAAGTTTGCAAGTGTTTATGCCTTCTATTTGTGTTTCCTCTGAGTTTACAATACTTTGATTGATTCTCGCAATATTTACATGTAGGAACATAGGAGAAAACTAGTTGAAGAGAGTGTATGCAGCTCAACTCCAGCTCAAGCAAGTGTATGCAACTGAACACCAGCTCAAGTGAGTTCTATTCAGCTCGGATGAAGTTCAACGGAGTTCACGTAGCTCACCTTAGCTCGAGGCAGCTTAAAGGCTTAGCTCTAAGCTCAAGTCAACTCCTAACACTCTTAGCTAGCTCATTTCAGCTCAACTCAAGCTGAAGTGACCTACAGCAGCTGAAACCTGTCCTACACAAAGGGAAGGTGTCCTAGGCATGTGCCATGCATGTGAGACACACATGGCAGCCTTGTGCACATGTGTGGGCGTTCAAAGCAACCCAAGCCAGACAAGGCCCTTGTTTTTGAAGGCCAAACATCCAAGGAGATAAGAATGAGTGGTTTTTGTTCAAAATTCAAACATTAAACACATGTTTAATGTGTTTTAAGTGTCATTTTCGTTCAAAACATGTGGCTAAGAAAGCATGGCTGCCAAAAGGAGTTATTTTCATTCAAATTTAATTTTTAAACTCCTTTAATATTAGCCACACATATAATTTCGTTTTGGATTTCTTCTTTCTATATATTTGTACTACAAACATTGTAAAAAGGTTAGACACATGTAATTTTTAGTTTTTACTTGATTAAAACTCTATAGCCAGTCACCTCGAGAGGTGAGTAGACCCCTATGGAGAAAAGAGTACCCAAGGTTTTATTGAGAAGAAGAGGAGAACCTCTCCGAGTTTATAGAAGCCCGAATAAAATCGGGAAAGATACAGTCAAAATAACAAGGAATAAAATAACGCAAAGCCCTAGTAGCTAAGACATGGGCTACAACGTTTGCTTCTCTAGGTACGTAAAAAATCCTACAATCAGGCAAAGTACCAAGAGTGGATCGGATGCGAGACACCAGATGTTGCATTGTGGAAAGATCTTGGTGATGAGTGTTGTTAACTTTGTTGGCAATGGAAGCAGAATCTTGGACAATTCAGGTCTTTTATGTTTTTTAGTTCTTCTTCTTGGATGCCATTGATCCTTTGGTTTAATTGGATCCGTCATTTTTTACATGAGTATAGCCTCCAGTATTTTGTTTCATGGTTTGCAAGTCAGCAATATCAAACTCAAAACCTGTGCTTGGTGGGATCTCTCGGCAGCAGCTTCTCGGTAGATCTCTCTCTGCAAGAGTTTGAATCGATCCAATATAGGGAGGTTTCCGATTTCTACCTTGCTTATTTTTCGTTTTTTAATTCAATTCCATGCAATACTGATAATTTGTTCACGTCCAATTACTATTCAATCTTCTTGCTCGAAGAATTTCAATTAAACCAGATTTCTAGTTACTTTGTTTATAATGAAACCACCCATATTATTATGGACCACCGACTTCCACAAATAATTTATCACTATGAAATTTGGTTCTTATCTTACCTCTTTATACTTCTATATCATAATGGTCTCTACAACCATACTTGGCCCTCCATTCACTTCAATCGAGTTGTTGTTCTTATGAGGAGAAGGAGCCTCCCATGCCACGCACACAAGACACGCACACAAGGTTTGATTGGGGTTAGCTGCTTTAATTCAATTATGCGACTGTTTGGTTCGCTCCCCTCTAGCATATGTTCCACTTCGACAGTCTTTGCCTCTTTCGGAGTGCCTCACTTTGATCCAAAAGACTCATCAAGAGAAAGGTCAGTACTATGGTCCACTTTTATTAATTTTATGTATATTATAATTGATAATTTATACCATATCTCTATTATACTAATTGTTACTATTATACTATTACCACCTCTTTCCAACACCATTTATGGTATATTACCACCCTTGCAAAGGGAATTCTCCAACGCCGCCTACGACGTATTACATCCGAACTTCTCACGATTCTATATCGATCTTTGAACTAACCTATTGCTTACTTCTTGGCCTATATATAGTAATTACAAGACTTCTACTCCAGCTAAATTTTCTTATCAAGAGTTTGCTAGTGGTACTACTTCTCTTACATACTTTTCTCAAAGACCCCACTCTTCTACACATACTGTAATGCAATCTTCTTATTCTTTCTTATATTTTATCCCACCTATACTATTACTTCCTATATCCCTTCATATTAAAAAGTATCTTACTTGTTATCAAATTGCTTTGCTTTTTTACTCTTTATGTTATATTAATGTTTTTTCTCCTTTCTTCTTCATCCCTAATGATACCCTTGTATTCATGGGTCCTCTCATATCGAGCATCCTTCTTTTAATATTTTTTCTACCAAGCGTCAACTATGCTTTTCTTTATATGCCACCCTTTAAAGGGATTTTTTCTAACACTTTTCATAGTGTCTTGCCCTATCCTATAATCAATAGTGCTAACTTGAGGTTTCTTCAACATATTACTCTCTTTTTCATTATATCACTCTTGTTTGGGATTTTAACCAACACATCTTATTATGTATTTTCCCATTCTTTAATTCTATATCGAATGTCGAGTAGAGATTCCGAGCAAACACCACCTTCTGTTGTGGGAAACATAACCAAGAGATTTCGTCCCTTGACTAAGGCTTCTACTGGGAAAGCTGGGATGAGCAGCAGAAAAAACTCTCCGGCGGCGGTTGACAGTGATCAACCCCGCCGAGAAAAATGAAACTCTTATGTTGGAACTGCCAGGGTCTTGGCAACACCCAGGCAGTTCACGCTCTACTACGTGCTTCCTCTAAGCATGATGTCGATTGTCTTTTTCTTTGTGAGACTAGGTCAAACAGACACAATATGGACCGTATTAAGTTTAAGCTAGGAATGCATGGCTGCATAGCTGTTGAACCCAACCCTTCTTGTACAGGGCTTGCTCTCATTTGGAATGACAAAACTACTATTGATTTGCTTTCCTACTCGGATCGCCATATTGATGTCATTATTTCTTTTGGATAACTACAATTTCATTTTTCCGGCTTACATGGTTTTCCCGAAACTACAAACAAATACAAAACTTGGCAAATAATAGATACTCTAAAATCAGTTTCTTCCCTTCCCTGGCTTTTAGGGGGGGACTTTAATGAAATCCTTTATGATAATGAAAAACAAGGCGGTGTCCGTCGTGCGCTATCACAAATTAATAATTTTAGAGGTTTTCTCGATAAGAATGATCTTTTTGACTGTAAACCAACAACTGGATGGTTCACTTGGACTAGATCTGGACGTAATACGGAAACCATTATGGAACGAATCGATAGATTCCTTGGTAACTCCGCCTGGTTTCATACATTTCCTACTTGCCAAGCTATATCGTTTTTTCAGACACGTTCTGACCATTGCCCTATCTTAATGGACACTAGCCCATCCCGAGCTCTTAGATCAAAACACTCCAATAATCTTTTTCCTTATGAGAATTGTTGGGCTGATGACCCGAAAGTTTTGTCTCGAATTAGAGAGATTTGGTCTAACCAACCTCGCTTGACACTTCATAAACTTCAGGATACTGGACGATTCCTAGCCACTTGGCAAATTAACAAACGCATCAAATCTAATGAGCGTATCACTCAATTGAACGATTTTATTAATATGTGTCTCAAACGCAATCTTTCTGATACGGAAATCCATAACTTTATTTATGCTAAAAGTGAGCTTGATAACTTATTAAATGCGAAATAAATATACTGGGCTCAACGAGCTCGGACAGACTGGTTAGAACACGGTGATAAAAATACCTCCTTTTTCATGCCAGAGCAAATAACCGACGGCGGAAGAATCATATTGTTGGTCTTCTAGACAACCAGAATATATGGCAAACACATACAAATGACATCATGTCTACTGCTATTTCTTACTTTCAAAGCCTTTTTACGTCTTCCTCTCCTACTATTGCCTCTTCCATCTTGGATAACATTCCCACCATTGTTACCGAAACAATGAACAATGATCTTAATAAGGAATTCACAATAGATGAAGTTACCATTGCTTTTCGTCATATTGACCCGAGGAAAGCCCCAGGTGTTGATGGATTCCCAAGCGGTTTCTTCAGGAAGCATTGGGATATCCTTGGCCAGGACTTTACAAACCTATGCCTTGGACTCCTAAGAGGGTCGGTTAGTATGGAAGAGGTCAATCGTACTATCATTGTTCTTATTCCCAAAATTATTGAGCCCACTACAATGCGCCATCTTCGACCTATTAGCCTTTGCACTGTCCTTTACAAAACTGTACCGAAAGTGCTTGTTAACCGTCTAAAATCTATCATACCCTTCTGTATTAGTGGTAATCAAGCTGCTTTTGTTCAAGGGAGGAATATTACTGACAACATCCTTATTGCCCATGAGCTCATCCATACTCTAAATACTGATGAAACATCTCTTGCAAAAGGTGCTAGCTTAAAACTTGACATGGAAAAGGCTTTCGACCGTGTTGAATGGCCTTTTCTTGAACAAATTATGATTCATCTAGGATTCAACTCTAGTTGGGTTTCCCTTATTATGAGGTGTGTATCCTCAGTATCCTTTCAAGTACGTATCAACGACTCCCTCTCAAGACCCTTCAAACCCCATAGAGGGTTACGTCAAGGGGACCCTCTATCCCCTTTCTTGTTTCTTTTCTGTACTCAAGGCCTTTCAGCCTTGCTCAATGCTGAGCAAACAAATGGTAACCTCCTTGGACTTTGTGCCAGTAGGAATGGGCCACGCGTCAACCACCTCCTTTTTGCTGATGATTGTGTCGTATTCATTAAGAATACAACTACAAAAGCTCAACGCCTTAAGGATGTTCTACATTCTTACGCTACTTCGTCTGGGCAGGCGGTGAATTTTGAAAAGTCTACTATTTTCTTTTCTCGGAAAACCTCTACGTCGCTTCGGTTGGAAATCAATGATATCATTCAAGTAAGAGAAGTGGATGATCCAGGTATTTATCTGGGAGTCCCTCTCCTAATAGGAAAGAACAAGACAACAACCTTGGGGTTCACCAGGGAAAAAATGAATGCTCGCCTGAGTAAATGGGATAAACATCTCCTTTCCTTTAGTGGTAGAGAAATTTTCATTAAATCTGTCATCTAGTCTATACCACAGTATGTTATGTCTTGCTACCTTTTACCCCTAAACATTATTGATGACATGACCACATCGATACGCCGCTATTGGTGGTCTGGGAAAGCTGACAAACGAGGTTGGCATATGCTCCCTTGGTGCACCGTCTGTCTACCTAAAGCAGCAGGAGGTATAGGGTTTCGCGACCATCACCACTTCAATGTTGCTTTATTAGGCAAACAGATCTGGCGTCTGGTTTGTGAACCTGATAATCTCCTTAGTTGGGTCTACAAATGCAAGTATTACCCCTCGGGTTCTATCTTCGAATCTGATCACAATCGGCGTTCTTCTTTTGCTTGGAAAGGCCTTAGCATTGCTTTCTCTAAGCTCCGCGATGGTTTTTTCAAACGCCCAAGTATATCCAGCCAAGTTCAAATCCACTTTGACAAATGGGGTGGCATCCAGCCTGTCAACCTTTATGGTGATTATGAGATAAATGACGAAGTCCCTTTTCGAGCAGGTACTTTTATGCTACCTAATTTACTCCGATGGGATGAATCAAGAGTCAGAGAATACTTCTCCCACGAAGACGCCAACTCCATCCTTAATGTACCCATTATTAATGACACAAAAGACACCACCCTCTGGGGTCACCATGACTCTGGCATGTACACGGTTCGGTCTGGTTACCAATTTTTGCAGTTACAGCTAGGGCCAATTAAAAGACCATCCAAGATTTGGAAAATTATATCTAAATTGCCTACTCTACCCAAGGTTCGTACCTTTGGATGGCGTTTTTGTCATGACGCACTCCCATTTGGCCATAAAATCCTCCACGCCAATCTTGGTACGGGAGTATGCCCAATCTGTAACATGGCCATTGAAACCACCCTCCATGCTATGCGGGATTGTCCTAGTGCCAAGGAGGCACTCCATTTGGCAGGGCTTCCTACACGAATTTTCACCAATACCTTTGTCTCCCCCCACCAATGGCTCTTTGAAGTTGCTCGTTTTCTCTCCTTACATCAATTTTCTTTTCTTATCACGGTCCTCTAGAATTTATGGAATCGCCGAAATGACTTTGTCCATAATAGTCATCTCCAACCGGTTTGGTTAACTGTTTCCAATGCACAAAAACTTTTTAATGACTACACATCAATTAATGATACCTCCCATCTACGTTCCCGGCTAGCTGAGCCCACTTTTGCTCAGGCTAGATGGATGAAACCAGACCCGGGCTTCGTCAAGATTAACACGGATGGTGCCTTTGACCCCGTGTTAAGAGGTGCTGCTGCTGGAGTCATTGTCAGGGACTCCTCTGGTGTTGTCCTGGGTGGTTGTTCTACGCCGCTCATTTGCCCGGACCCCGCTTCTGCTGAGGCTCTTGCCATTTTAGAAGGTCTAAAGTTTGCAGTCGCTAATGGCTGGACTCACGTGGTGTTTGAAACTGATTCAGCTTCCATTGCCAACAAGGTTAACAACATCCATCATCAAGATCTTTCCACCGTACAACATTTGGTGTCCCGCATCCGCTCCACTCTTGGTACTTTGCCTGATTGTAAGATTTGTTATGTACCTAGAGACACAAACGTTGTAGCCCATGTCTTAGCTACTAGGGCTTTGCGTTCCTTTACCTCTTGTTCTTTTGATTATAACTTTCCCGATTTTATTCGGGATTCTGTAAATTCGGAGAAGTTCTCCTCTTCTCAATAAAACCATGGGTACTCTTTTCCCCGTAGGGGCCTACTCACCTCTTGAGGTGACTGGCTATAGGGTTTTTTTAATGAGTTCCTTTCTTTCAAAAAAATTTTTCAAATATTTTACAGTAAAGCTCAATCGGAAATGCACGCTTTAAACCCAATAAAACGGTTACAAAATGAGATTATTTCAAATTTTATGAGTTCAAATATTTAATTATAGGCTTCTGAATCTGATTATACAGCTTAATTTAAATTTTAGATTATTTTAATCAGTTAAAATTTTAATTGTTTTACTGTAAAGCCCAATCAGAAATGCTCGCTTGAAACCCAACAAAATGGTCACAAAATAAGAGTTACTCAAATTTTATGAGTTCAAATATTTAATTATAGGCTTTTTAATCAGATTATACAGCTTAATTTCAATTTTAGAGTATTTTAATTTAGTTAAAATTTAAACTATTTTACTGTAATGCCTAATCAGAAATGCATACTTTAAAGCCAACAAAACAGTCACAAAATGAGATTAATTTAAATTTTATGAGTTTAAATATTTAATTATAGGCTTCTGAATCTGATTATATAGCTGAATCTCAATTTTAGAGTATTTTAATCAGTTAAAATTTTAACTGTTTTACTATAAAGCCCAATCAGAAATGCACGCTTTAAACCCAACAAAACGGTCACAAAATGAGATTAATTCAAATTTTATGAGTTCAAATATTTAATTATAGGCTTCTGAATCTGATTATACAGATTAATTTCAATTTTAGTGTATTTTACTTAGTTAAAATTTCAATTGCATCTCAAATACTCACCACACGCCTCCCTCTCTTTTTCTCTCTCAATTGTCCCTTTACTTTTACCAACCCTCTTACCTATGGATTCCAAGACCTTTCTCCAACAACTCGGAAATTTTCAATTTATTGCTGATGAGCAGGCAGCTATCTTCCAACCAAGTATCTCTTGGGATGCCTCTGAAGAGGAAGCACATTCCACCCTACTCGGGAATCTTGTATCCTCCAAAGAGATAGATGATCAGGTGATCGTCAAAGCTTTTACTTGAATATGGACTAAGCCCAAGCTTGTTTCTATGCGAATCATGAAACCACATCTGTGTCTCATCTGTTTCAAAGATGAGAAGATCAAGGATGATATCCTGGCCAGGGGCCCTTGGACTTACAAGGACGAATGGCTTGCTCTATCTCAGTACAATCCTACTATTAGTCTAGATGAACATTCCTTTACAACGATGAATATCTGGGTACGTATCTATAACATTCCATTCATTTTTCTTGCATCGGAGGAATCTGCCAATAATATTGGCAAATCACTAGGGACCATAATTGGAACAGTAATAAAAATCGACACGAGGAAAATTGATTTCAATATGGTTGACTACCTTTGGGTCGGAGTGACGCTAGAAGTTACACAACCAATTAGGCGCCGTGTTGCTATTGGTGGGGGACCTTCTACACTGTTCTACCTTCTTTAATATGAACGTCTCCCTACAATTTATCACTGTTGTGGCAGAGTTGGTCACACATTGGATTATTGTTCTATCCTGATCGAATCACGACCTGAACAACTCCAATATGGCGATTGGCTACGGCATGTTCCTAAAAAGAAGGATGCACAACCTACATAGAGAGGTCGTATTCGTTATATTACCAAAGAATCCAATGCTCATCCAACGCCAACATCCTCCCAAACCTCCAATTCCAATAATAAAGACAAAGCCCCTATGTCATCTTCCCCTTCCAACACAATGGAAAAGGTAAAGCCCCTATGGCACCTACTCCGGTTAATGACTGCGAGCCTATTCTGAGTATCGACCCCTTGCATAATATCTCGAAGGGATCTAGACTTCTCCCAATCGTTGCTAGTAAACTATCCCCTCGTAGATGTCCTCCACAACCATTGCAAATGGTTTTTCCTGATCAATGCTCCAATATTACTACCCGGCAAAAGACAAATGACGACATTGGGGAGGTGAGCTTACTGGAACCTGAACTCCAAGATTTGGAGGCTGATCTAGCCAATGACCTTGATTTCCAGGAGGCAGCCGAATGGCTTGATACTGCGCCAACTCCTAAGTGAATTGTCCGCCCTTCTTCAAGCAGAGGTGCTAAGAGAAATCCACCTTCAGATGAGAATAACAGACTTAAACGGCTCAGAGCGTCTAGCAAGGCACCTATTGAGAAAGCTGGGATGAGGAGCGCAAAAAACTCTTCGGCAGAGGTTGACCTTGATCAACCCCGCCGAGCAACATGATACTCTTCTGTTGGAACTGTCCGGGTCTTGGCACCGCCTTGACAGTTCATATTTTGCAACGTGCTGTCTTTAAGAATGATGTCGTTTTTCTTCTTTTTCTTTTTTCTAGGTATTTAAGTTTATTGGTCTATCTTCGGATCAAGTTAGGAATGCGTGGCAGCATAACCTTTGTTTTTAGGCCTTTTTATTCACAACTTTCTTTTATTTGGAATAATAATACCTTTATTGCTTTGTTTTCTTACTATTATGTTATTTTGATGTTTTTATTTCTTTCTTCTTTATCCTTATGTTGTTGAATCCTTTTGATATCTTTGTGTCCATGCTTACTTTACTCTTGAACAACCTTCCTTCAACATACTTTCTACCACGCATACTTCTTCCCGCTAACTATGCTTATCTTTATAAGCCACCCTTCCAAGGGATTTTTACTAACACTTTCTACCTTTACCTTCTTCAAAATATTATTTTCTTTTTCATTATACCACCCTTGATAGGGATCTTTACCAACACATCTTATTGTGTATTTTCCAATTTTGTAAATCCATAACAAATCTCGTTTAGAGGTTCCAAGAGAACACTAGCTTCTGATGTGGGCAACAAAACCAAGAGGCCTCGTCCTTCTACCAAGGCTTCTACTGGAAAAGCTGGGATGAGCAACGGAAAAAACTCTCCGGCGGCGGTTGACGGTGATTAACCCCACCGAGCAAAATGAAAATCTTATGTTGGAACTGCTAAGGTCTTGGCAACTCCCAGGCAGTTCACGCTCTACAACGTGCTACCTTCAAACATGATGCCGATTGTCTTTTTCTTTGTGAAACTAAGCTAAACAGACATAACATGGACCGTATTAAGCTTAAGCTTGGAATGCATGGCTGCATAGCTATTGAATCCAACCCTTCATGTACAGGGCTTGCTCTTATTTGAAATAACAAAACTACTATTGATTTGCTTTCTTACTCGGATCGTTATATTAATGTCATTATTTCTTTTGGACAACAACAATTCCATTTTCGGGTTTACATGGCTTCCCCGAAACTGCAAACAAGTACAAAACTTGGCAATTAATAGATACTCTAAAATCATCCTCTTCCCTTCCCTGACTTTTAGGGGAGATTTTAATGAAATCCTTTATGACAATGAAAAACAAGGCGGTTCTCGTCGCGCGCGATCACATATTAATAATTTTAGAGATTGCTTGATCAAAACGATGTTTTCGATTGTAAACCAACATCTGGATGGTTCACTTGGACTAGATCTGGTCGTAATTCGGAAACCATTATGGAAAGACTCGATAGATTCTTTGGTAACTCCACCTGGTTTAATACCTTTCCTAATTACCAAGCTATATCATTCTTTCAGGCACGTTATGATCATTGCCCTATCTTAATGGACACTAACCCATCACGCGCTCTCAGATCCAAACACTCTAATAATCTTTTTCGCTATGAGAATTGCTGGGCTGATGACCCGAAAGTTTTGTCTCGAATTAGAGAGATTTGGTCTAACCAATCTCGGTCAACACTTCTCAAAATTCAGGATATTGGACGATTCCTAGCCACTTGGCAAACTAACAAGCGCATTAAATCCAATGAGCGTATCAATCAACTAAACGATCTTATTAATATGACTTTATTTCTGCTAAAAAGGAGCTTCATAGCTTGTTAAATGCGAAAGAAATATACTGGGCCCAACGAGCTCGGACACACTGGTTAGAAAATGTTGATAAAAACACATCCTTTTTTCATGCCAGAGCAAATAGTTGACGTCGGAAGAATCATATTGTTGGACTTCTAAACAATCAGAATATATGGCAAACACACACAGATGACATCATGTCTACAACTATTAATTACTTTCAAAACCTTTTTACGTCAGATGAACAATGATCTTAATAAGGATTTCACAATAGATGAAGTTATTGTTACCGAAACAATGAACAATGATCTTAATAAGGATTTCACAACAGATGAAGTTACCATTGCTTTTCATGATATTGACCCGAGGAAAGCCCCGGATGTTGATGCATTCCCAAGTGGTTTCTTCAGGAAGCATTGGGATATCCTTGGCCAGGACTTTACAAACCTCTGCCTCGGACTCCTAAAAGGTTCGGTTAATATGGAAGAGGTCGATCGTACTATCATTGTTCTTATTCCCAAAATCAGCGACCCCACTACAATGCGCCATCTCAGACCTATTAACCTTTGCACAGTCCTTTACAAAACTGTATCGAAAGTACTTGTTAACCGTCTAAAATCTATCATACCCTTATGTATCAATGGCAATCAAGCTGCTTTTGTTCAAGGAAGGAACATTACTGACACCATCCTTATTGCCCATGAGCTCATTCATACTTTAAATACCGATGAAACATCTCTTGCAAAAGGTGCTAGCTTAAAATTCGACATAGAAAAAACTTTCGACCGTGTTGAATGGCCTTTTCTTGAACAAATTATGATTCGTCTAGGATTCAACTCTAGTTGGGTTTCCCTTATTATGAGGTGTGTATCCTCAGTATCCTTTCAAGTACGTATCAACGACTCCCTTTCACGACCTCTCAAACCCCATCGAGGGTTACGGCAAGGGGACCCTCTATCCCCTTTCTTGTTTCTTTTCTGTACTCAAGGCCTTTCCGCCTTGCTCAATGCTGAGCAAACAAATGGTAACCTCCCTAGATTGTGTGCTAGCAGGAATGGGCCACGTGTCAACCACCTCCTTTTTGCTGATGACTGTGTCGTATTCATTAAGAATACAACTACAGAGGCTCAACTCCTTAAGGATGCTCTACATAAGTACACTAATTCGTTTGGGCAGGCGGTGAATTTTGAAAAGTCTACTATTTTCTTTTCTCGAAAAACTTCCACGTCGCTTCGGTCGGAAATCAATGATATCCTTCATGTCAGAGAAGTGGATGATCCAGGTATTTATCTGGGAGTCCCTCTCCTAATAGGAAAGAACAAGACAACACAGCCTTGGGGTTCACTAGGGAAAAAATGAATGCTCGTCTGAGTAAATGGGATAAACATTTCCTCTCCTTTAGTTGTAGAGAAATTTTTATTAAATCTATCATCCAGTCTATACCATAGTATGTTAGGTCTTGCTACCTTCTACCCAAAACATTATTGATGACATGACCACCTCGATACACCGTTATTGGTGGTCTGGGAAAGCTGACAAACGAGGTTGGCATATGCTCCCTTGGGACACTATCTCTCTGCCTAAAGCAGCAGGAGGTATAGGGTTTCGCGATCTTCACCACTTCAACGTTGCTTTACTACGCAAACAGATTTGGCGTCTGGTTTGTGAACCTGATAATTTCCTTAGTCAGGTCTACAAATGCAAGTATTACCCATCGGGTTCTATCCTTGAATCCGATCACACTCGAAGATCTTCTTTTGCTTGGAAAGGCCTTAGCATTGCTTTCTCTAAGCTTCGTGATGGCTTTTTCAAACGCCCAGGTATATCCAGCCAAGTTCAAATCCACTTTGACAAATGGGGTGGCTCCCAGCCTGTCAACCTTTATGGTGATTATGAGGTTAATGACAAAGTCCCTCTTCGAGCAGGTACTTTTATGTTGCCTAATTTACCCCGATGGGACGAATCAAAAGTCCGAGCATACTTATCCCACGAAGACACCAACACCATCCTTAATGTACCCATTATTAATGACACAAAAGACACCAGCCTTTGGGGTCACCATGACTCTGGCATGTATACGGTTCGGTCTGGTTACCAATTTTTGCAGTTACATCTAGGGCCAGTTAATAGGCCCTCCAAGATTTGGAAAATTATATCTAAATTGCCTACTCTACCTAAGGTTCGTACCTTTGGATGGCGTTTATGTCATGATGCACTCCCATCTAGCCATAAAATCCTACATGCCAATCTTGGTACGGGGGTATGCCCGATCTATAATATGACCATGAAACCGCCCTCCATGCTATGTGGGACTGTCCTAGTGCCAAGGAGGCACTCCAGTTGGCAGGGCTTCCTACACAAATTTTCTCCAACACCCTTGCCTCCCCCCACCAATGGCTTTCTGAAGTAGCTAGTTTTCTCTCCTTACAAAAACTTTTTAATGACTACACATCAATTAATGATGCCTCCCATCTACGTTCCCGGCTAGCTGAGCTCACTTTTGCTCAAGCTAGATGGACAAAACCGGACCCTGGTTTCATCAAGATTAACACGGATGGCACCTTTGACCCTCGTGTTAAGAGGTGTTGCTGCTGGCGTCATTTCCAGGGATTCCTCCGGTGTCGTCCTGGGTGGTTGTTCTATGCCGCTCATTTACCCGGACCCCGCTTCTGCTGAGGCTCTTGCCATTTTAGAAGGTCTAAAGTTTGCAGTTGCTAATGGCTGGACTCATGTGGTGTTTGAAACTGATTCAGCTTCCATTGCCAACAAGGTTAACAACATCCATCATCAAGATCTTTCCACCGTGCAACATTTGGTGTCCCGCATCCGCTCCACTCTTGGTACTTTGCCTGATTGTAAGATTTGTTATGTACCTAAAGATGCAAACGTTGTAGCCCATGTCTTAGCTACTAGGGCTTTGCGTTCTTTTACTTCTTGTTCCTTTGATTGTAACTTTCTCGATTTTATTCGGGCTTCTGTAAATTCGGAGAGGTTCTCCTCTTCTTCTCAACAAAGTTTTGGGTACTCTTTTCCCCATAGGGGCCTACTCACCTCTCGAGGTGATTGGCTATAAGGTTTTTTAATGAGGCCCTTTCTATCAAAATTTTTTTTCAATTGCTTTACTATAAAGTCCAATCAGAAATGCAAGCCTTAAACCCAACAAAACAGTCACACAATGAGTTTAATTCAAATTTTATGAGTTCAAATAATTAATTATAGGCTTTTGAATCTGATTATACTACTTAATTTCAATTTTAGAGTATTTTATTCAATTAAAATTTTAATTGTTTTACTGTAAAGCCCTATCGGAAATGCAAGCTTTAAACCCAACAAAACGGTCACAAAATGAGTTTAATTCAAATTTTATGACTTCAAATATTTAACTATAGGCTTCTAAATATGATTATACAACTTAATTTAAATTTTAGAGTATTTTACTCAGTTAAAAATTCAATTGCTTTACTGTAAAATCCAATCAGAAATGCAGACATTAAACCCAACAAAATCGTCACAAAATGAGATTAATTCAAATTTTATGAGTTCAAATATTTAAATATAGGCTTCTGAATCTGATTATATAGTTGAATTTAAATTTTAGGGTATTTTAATCAGTTAAAATTTCAACTATTTTTCTATAAAGCCCAATCAGAAATGCACGCTTGAAACCCAACAAAATGGACACAAAATGAGATTAATTTAAATTTTATGAGTTCAAATATTTAATTATAGGCTTATGAATCTGATCATACAACTTCATTTCAATTTTAGAGTATTTTACTCAGTTAAAATTTCAATTGTTTTACTGTAATGCCCAATCAGATAGGCACGCTTTAAACCCAACAAAACGGTCACAAAATGAGATTAATTCAAATTATATAAGTTCAAACATTTATTTATAGACATCTGAATCTGATCATACAGCTTAATTTCAATTTTAGAGTATTTTACTCAGTTAAAATTTCTACTATTTTACGGTAAAGCTCAATCAGAAATGCACGCTTGAAACCCAACAAACGGGACACAAAATGAGATTAATTTAAATTTTATGAGTTCAAAAATTTAATTATAGGCTTTTGAATATGATTATACAGCTTAATTTCAAATTTATAGTATTTTACCTAGTTTGAAATTTCAATTATCTTACAGTAAAGCCCAATCAGAAATGCACGCTTTAAACCCAACAAAACGGTCACAAAATAAGATTAATTCAAATTTTATGAGTTCAAATATTTAATTATAGGCTTCTAAATCTGATTATACATCTTAATTTAAAATTTAAAGTATTTTACTTAGTTAAAATTTCAATTGTTTTATAGTAAAGCCCAATAAAAAATGCACGCTTTAAACCCAACAAGACGGTCACAAAATGAGATTATTTCAAATTTTATGAGTTCAAATAATTAATTATAGGCTTCTGAATCTGATTATATAGCTTAATTTAAATTTTAGAGTATTTTAATCATTTAAAATTTCAAATGTTTTACTGTAAAACTCAATAAGAAATGCACGCTTTAAACCTAACAAAACCATCACAAAATGAGTTTAATTTAAATTTTATGAGTTCAAATATTTAATTATAGACTTCTGAATCTGATCGTACAGCTTAATTTAAATTTTAGATTATTTTACTCAGTTAAAATTTCAATTGATCTACTTTGAAGCCCAATCTGAAATTCACGCTTTAAATCCAACAAAACGGTCACATCATGAGATTAATTTAAATTTTATGAGTTCAAATATTTAATTATAAGCTTCTAAATCTGATTATACAGCTTAATTTCAATTTTAGAGTATTTTACTCAGTTTAAATTTCTATTGTTTTACTGTAAAGCCCAATAAAAAATGCACGCTTGAAACCCAACAAAACGGTCACAAAATACAATTAATTCAAATTTTATGAGTTCAAATATTTGATTATAGGCTTCGGAATCTGATTATACAAATTAATTTGAATTTTAGAGTATTTTACTCAGTTAATATTGCAACTGTTTTACAATAACGCCGAATCAGAAATGCAAGCTTTAAACCCAACAAAACGGTCAGAAAATACGATTATTTCAAATTTTATGAGTTAAAATATTAGTTATAGGCTTCTGAATCTGATTATATAGCTTAATTTAAATTTTAGAGTATTTTAATCAATTAAAATTTCAATTGTTTTACTGTAAAGCCCAATAAGAAGTGTTACCTATACATTGATCACAAGAGTCTCAAATATCTCCTAACCCAGAAGGATTTAAACTTTAGGCAAAGGAAATGGATGGAATTGCTAAAAGACTATGACTTAGTCATTGATTACCATCCCGGAAAGGCCAATGTGGTGGCCGATGTTCTTAGTCGTAAACCAACATTGGGTAAGCTATTTGATAACTTTGAAATGTTATAAGCTCCCTTTGAATATTCGTATCTGATATTGAAAATTTCCTTGTAGCCCCAAATGCGATTAATGCTCATCTTCGAGTGTATCGAAAGCAATGATATTTGTCTGAACTACAAGTTCAATCTAATCTAATTTCAAGAATCAAAGATCTTCAGCAATCTGATTTTGAGCTTCAATCTATTGTAACAAAGCTTGATTCGAAAGCTAATGCCGAATTTTCCCTCAATCTGAATGGATTGCTCTACTTTAGAGATAGAGTATGTGTTTCGAATAATGAAGAACTGAAAAGGGATATCTTACAAGAAGCACACCAAAGTCCATTCTCGATCCTTCATGGTTCTGTTAAGATGTATAAAGATTTAAAATCTTTGTATTGGTGGCCTGGTATGAAAGCAGCCATTACAGACTTTGTATCCCGATGTTTGACTTGTTAGAAGGTTAAGGCTGAGCATCGAGCTCCTATGGGATTGCTTAGCCTATCGAATTGCCTAAATGGAAATGTGATCAGTGACGATGGATTTTGTTATTGGCTTGCCTGTCACACCGAGGAAGAATGATGCTATTTGGGTGATTGTTGATAGACTCACCAAGTCTACACATTTTATTCCGGTTTGAAAGAATATGAACTTGGAGACCTTGGCCGAGTTATACATCCGTGAGGTGATTCGGTTACATGGTGTGCCGACATCGATCATTTCTGATAGAGATCCGAACTTCACATCCCGATTTTGGAAGTCTTTGCAGAAAGCTCTCGGAACTAAAGTACATCTTAGCACTGCTTTCCATCCGTAGTTTGATGGTCAGTCTGAAAGAGTGATACAAGTATTAGAAGATATGTTGCGTGCTTGTGTCATAGATTTTGGAAAGAATTGGGAAAAGTCTTTGCCCTTGGTAGAATTCGCTTACAACAATAGCTATCAAGCATCTATTCAGATGGCTCCCTTTGAAGCTCTATATGGGAGGAAATGTAGAACTCCTTTGTGTTGGTCTGAATTGGGAGAATATAAGGTTCTGGGACCTCAGATGATCCGAGATATTGTGGAACAAGTTCGAGTTATTCATGATCGATTGAAACAAGCCTTCGACAGACAAAAAGCTTATGCAGATTTGAAACGAAGAGATATTCAGTACAATGTAGGAGACAAGGTCTTCCTAAAAGTTTCTCCTTGGAAGAAAGTCTTCAGATTTGGGAGAAAAGGAAAGCTTAGCCCTCGGTTCATTGGACCTTTTGAAATTGTTGAAAGAATTGGTCCCGTGGCTTATCGTCTTGCACTCCCTAGTGAGTTCGATAAGATCCACAATATCTTCCATGTCTTCATGCTAAGAAAGTACAGATCCGACCCTTCTCATGTTTTGGAACCGGAAGAATTAGAGTTGAATCCCAACTTGTCTTTTGAAGAAGAACCGGTCCGGATCCTTGAACGAGAAGTTAAAAGACTTCGAAACAAAAATGTTCCCTTGGTAAAAATCCTTTGGAGGAATCACAAGAAGGAAGAAGCTACTTGGGAACCCGAGGCAACAATGAGAGAGCAATATCCGCATTTGTTCCGTTTAGGTAAATTCGAGGGTGAATTTCTTTTTAAGAAGGGGAGAATTGTAGCACCCTAAAATCGGGTTAGAAGAATGATTCGAATAATTCGTAAATTAAATTGAATTATGTGTTAATTGGACTAGAAGAAAGGGACCAAATTGAATTAAGTGAAAAATGAGAGGATTGCATGCTAAATTTCCAATTTACCTTAATTGTCCTTGGACATCTAATTGCTAAAGAGTTTAAGTAAGGTCAAAATGGTCCTTTTACACCCCACTAACAAGCAAAGAAATCAGCCTTTCTTCCTCAATTCCTCCCCCCATTTTCACGTGAGGAAGAAAGGAAAAGATAGGAGAGAAAATTTCCATGGAGGCTTAAGGAAGCTAACTTAAAATTCTTGCATGGTTAGGAAATTGTGATAGGAAAGCAAGTCTAAATATCTTGGTAAGTTTCTCTTTCCATAATTGAAATATTGAAAGCTTAAGTTCTTGGATTTTAAATGCTTCTATGATGCTTTCATGTCAAATTTAAGGATTGTATTTGCTTGGGTTTAGTTTTAGAAGCATGAGCAAGTAAGTTAAGAAGCTAGGAATTTATATTTTTGTAAATTTCATATATGAGTTAATTGATTCGATACGTTGCTGGAAAATGGGTTAATTGATGTTGATATTATGTTTAAGGTGCTGGAAAATTCATGAGGATAAGCTTAGATTAGAACCAAACCCATGGAAAGTATGTTGGACAAATTTTGCCTAGAAAATGCAATTCTGGGTAACCATATTGGAAAAATTCCCTAGGTCGAATTTGAGGGAATTAAGGGCTGAAACTTTGCAGCCATGTATACCCATGTATCTAGTTTATACGAAAATTTACGGAACCTCAATCGAAGTTTTTTTAGAGAAAGTTATAAGCCTTTTCGTAAGGGTTGTTCGAGCAGTCCCTAATCTGGACAGACCCGACTTTAAACCAAATCTGGTACTGATTGGGAAAGAATTAAAATGTGAGGTTGATATATCCTTTTAGAGGATCTTCTTAGCTTTCCAAAGAGGTAAAATGAGCTAATTTCGGGTAAGAGAGCTAGGAGATATGATCGATTTTCTAAAGGGTAGCAAAGTTGTCCCTAATGAACAAATGTGGATGTTTACATTTGTTAAGCATGTGAACACTTGAATTTAAGTGACTTTGACATGTTCTAATGAATGGATACTTGTATATGGATTGCTAGATAACCTAAGAGAAGAAAATATCGAGGAAGAGGAGAGGCTCGAGCTAGCTAGAAAGAAGGGCAAGGGGATCACCCTATTCAACCCTTGAGTGCTTGGAACCATTGTGAGTGGCAAACTTTAGGGTTAGGACCTAGGTCCTAACCACCCCTTTTGTTATTTGATTTGTCATGTAAATGGACTAATCTTATATTCGGTAAAAAGGGAAGGAGGCTTAATGTTAAATGACTTGTATGATACCATGATTCTATGCTAGATTTCTAGAACTAGCTTAGTACATTTGCATAGCTCGGAAATGCCGAGGTAAGGTATGGCACGCGGCTACGGGATTCCAGGTATGTGAATCATGCATGAAGCATGTATATAATGATATGAGCATTGATTTGATAACATGATGTGCATGTTTGTTGCTAATATGATGTAAATGTCTTTGGTAACATGTTATGGATACTTGCTATTGGTGATATGAATTGGATTAATATGAATTGAATGATGATTAAATGGATAATGGAACTCATATTTAGCCTTGGTCGATAATTGGTCATAGGTAGTACGGCATGCCTAGGGTCTGAGCTCATTGTTTAGTACTTCGGTACTCTTGTTTGGTACTTTGGCTACCTTTGATTGGTGGTTAGTCACCATTTGTTAGATACCATGGGTATCTCTTGTTAGTGCCTTTGTGGTATTCTTGTTAGTGCCTTCGTCGCACTCTTGTTGACTCGCTTACCTTGTCTAACTATACCAAGGCATCACACGAAATTAAATTGAAAGGCTAAAACTTAAATGTGAAACTATATGTACATGTATTTGCTCATGAAGCATTGGATCTTGGTTATGAATTTGTTACAGGCATTGAAATGGAATTGTTGCTATGAGTAGCACTTGAATAAGAAATTGCTAATGACATTTTGAATTAATGTATGGCTATAAGTAGCCCTTGATATGAATTCGTCTATGAAAGCTTGAGAAATGGAAATTGACTAATGAGTTATATGCATCGATTATATGCTAGCTAATGCATGAGCATATAGGTTATGAAATTGAATTGTATGCTAGAATTATGATAAACATGAGAAGTATGTTAAGCATTGTACTTGACGATTGATGACCTTGTATATTGATTGAACTATGGTTTCATGGGCAATCTCAACCATACCAAGTGTTAGCCTAACCATGGCTTGCCTTAAGGCTTACAAACCAAAAGCTCAATAGCAATATATTTATATATATATATACAAAACATTAACAAATCTTAGATGCATAAGTGAGTCTAATCATACTTACTATGCCACCATAAGCTAGGAGTTTACAAAAGTTACGAAATACCATACTTTCCTTGCTTTGTGCCCTTGCTTGCTATCCCTCTCGATCTAACTCCTTGGCTCAATTACCTGTTGTTTTGGGAAGGAAGAAACAAACGAGTTGTAAGTACGTGCTAGGTACTTAGTGAGGCAGCCCTAGTCTAACCATATTAGACATAGTATCATAACAGATATAACATGCTTCAAGAAAGCAAACAAATCCAATTCATAGTAATGGTTCAATATGGCAATGGTTCAATCAATGTTCAAGTTCATCATTAGCCGAATATCATGGTTGACATGCTACTCATGTATATCCTATCTATCATACAATTCAATGTCATGATCTATATGCTCAAGCTAGCATAAAATTCATGCATATAACTTATTAGTCGTTTCCGTTTCTCAAGTTTCATAGAGTATTCATAACAAGGGCTAATTATAGCCATATAGTCAATTTCAATATCCATTAACCAATTTACAATTCAAGTGCTACACTTAGCAACAATTTCATTTCAATAACCAATAACAATTCATAAACAATTTCCAATCCTTCATAAGCCAATGTATATGCACACATATAATTTCACATTTAAATTTCATTCTTTTCATTTTATTTCGTGTGTTGCCTTGGTATAGTTAGACAAGGTAAGCGAGTCAACAAGAGTGTCACGAAGACACTAACAAGAGTGCCACAAAGGCACTAACAAGAGTACCACAAAGGTACTAACAAGAGATACCCATGGTATCTAACAATTGGTGACTAACCACCAAATCACGGTATCCACAGTACCAAACAAGAGTACCGAAGTACTAAACAAGAGTGTCGTAGCACTAAACAATGAGCTCAGACTCTAGGCATGTCGTACTACCTATGACCAACTATCGACCAAGGCTCAATAACATTTCATTACCCGTTTGATCATTCAATTCATATTTACCAAGTTCATGTCATTAAGTGTAAGTATTCAAGGCATGTTTATCAAGCAATACATTTATAACATAACACAAGTAACATGCATATCATGTTATCAAACAATTAATCATATCACCAATAACATGCTCCATGCATGATTCGCGTACCTGGCATCCATAGCCGCGTGCCATACTTACCTCGACATTTCCGAGCTATGCATATGTATTAATCTAGTGCTAACAATGTAGCAAGCAAACATGTTATCACACAAGTCCTTTAGCATTTAATCCTCATCCCCTTTTTACCAATATATAATTAGTCCATTTTCATGACATATCAAATTAAATAAACATAAGATGGTAAGGACCCTAGGTCCTAATCCTAAGGTTTGCCACACTCACAATTGGTTCTGAGCAATTTAGGGGTTGTAGATCGTGATCCCCTTGCCCTTTTTTCTCGCTAGTTCAAGCCCTTGTTGTTCCTCGAAATTCTCTTCCCTTGTATTCTCTAGTAATTCACACACATATAACATTCATTAGGACACGTTCAATCATTTAATCCAAGTGATCTTAGGCTTAACAAAGGTAAACACGTGCATTTGTTCATTAGGGATAGTTTTGCTACCCTATAAAGAATCGCTCATATCTTCTAATTCCCATATCCGATTTTAGTCCATTTTATCTCTTTGGAAAGCTAGAAGAATCCTCTACAAGGACCAATTAACCTTACATTTTAATTATTTGCCGATCAGTGCCAGATTTCGTTCGAATCGGACCTATCCAGATTCGGGACTGTTCGAACAGCCCTTACGGAAACGCTTATATCTTTTCCTACCGGACTCCGATTGAGGTTCCGTAAATTTCCCTTAAACTAGATATATAGGAGTATTTTACTGCAAAATTTCAGCTCCTAACTCCTTCATACGTGACCTAGAGAATTTTCTCAACGATGGCTACTTGGGATGGCGTTTCTAGGCAATTTCGGCTAATTCTCATTTCATACATTCAATTCCTAATTTGATCTTATTCATAAAATTTCCAGCACCTTCCAACACAAAATCAACATCAATTAATCCCCAATTTCATCATCTTATCTAATCAATTCACTTACCTAAGGCATTTACAAGATCCCAATTCCAAGTTTCTTATCCTATCTCTTCATGCTCTAGAAACTAAACCCGTATGAATATAACCCATAAATTTAACATTAAAGTATCATGAAAATTTCTAAAATTCAAGAACTCAAGCTTTCAAAAGCTTAGGCCATGGAGAAAGAAGCTTACCTAGGCCCTTAAATTTGATTTTCTAGACCCGAAGTATTACCATGCAAAGCTTTTCAAGCTTATCTTCTCAAGCTCCCATGGAGTTTTCTCCTCCCTTCTATCTTTGGTGTTCACGTGAGAATGAGGGAGAAGAGAGCAGATTTTTGGCTATTCGTTTGTTCAATTAATGAGGTGTAAAAGACCATTTTGCCCTTAATGATTTATCTAGAGTTAGTTTATCAAAAGGGGTAGTCTATGGAATTCCTTATTTTATCATGCAATGCTCAAATTTCTTATCTCATTTAATTTGGCCCTTTTTATCTAACACAATTAACATGTAATTCGATTTAATTTTTACATTTTATTCGATTCATTTTACTAACCCAGTTTTAGGGTGTTACAACCGTGATTTGGTGGTTAGTCATCAATTGTTAGATACCATGGGTATCTCTTTTTAGTACCTTTTTGGTACTCTTGTTAGTGCCTTTGTGGCACTCTTATTAGTGTCTTCGTGACACTCTTGTTGACTCACTTACCTTGTCTAACTATACCAAGGCATCACACGAAACTTAATTGAAAGACTAAAAGATTAATTGTAAACTAAATGTACATGTGTTGACTTATGAAGCATTGGTGCATGAACATGTATTGTTATAGATCCTTTGAAATGTATTTGTTGCTATGAGTAGCACTTGAATGTGAAATGACTTTTGACATTGGGAATGAACATATGGCTATAAGTAGCCCTTGTTATGAAATGTTTAATGAAAGCTTGAAAAATAAGAATTGATTATTGAGTAGCATGAATCGAATATATATTCTATTTAATGTTTGAGAACATAGATTATGAAATTGAATAGCATACTAGACATATAATTGACTTGAGAAGCATGATAACCTTGTATATTGATTGGTCCTTTGCCATGAATTGAATCTATTTGCTTATTTGTAGCATGTCCTTTTGTTAATTGATTCATGTCTAATATGGTTAGACTAGGGCTGCCTCACTAAGTACCTAGCATGTACTTAGTACACGTTTGTTTCCTCCTTCCCAAACAACAGGTATCCGAGCTAAGGAGCTAGATTGAAATCGATCGAGGGTAAGGACATCAAGCAAGCGAAGTATGGTATTTTTTAATTTTGTTAACTCCTAGTGTTCGGTGGCATAGATATCATGCTTAGATTGGCTTATGCATTTTGGCTTTTAATTCATGGCTTGTATGTATGGTCACTTGATCATTTGATATGTATGCCTTAAGGCCAAGGGTGTGTGTGTGATTCTACTAGTTATTGCTTAGACTAGCTATTGCATTTGGCGTGTATTGATGAATGGTCCTCATCTAAAGTATTAGGCATATGAAAATATGAAGTTAAATGGGATGATAGAAAAGCCTTAGGTCTACGACATAATTATGATAGTTGTTATAGGTAATTGGATTGGCATAATGTTAGCTTAGATGATGGATTGAATGGATGACATGAATGGTAGGCATAATGGCTTGAGTAATGAATTGGCTAAAATGAATAGGTTTAGTAAATTGTTACTTGTTACCTGTTACCTAAGCATGTCTAATGGCCCCTTAAGGTTTAGGGATGGGTTAAGATCATTTAGATGGCCTTTGGATAATGTCTAAGTGTTCTAGAAGCTAGAAACCTGCCAATTGGAGCAGGGGTATCGATACCAATTACATGGGTATCGATACCACCCTTGACAGTAACGAAATGGCATCAATGCTTGGTTCGGTACCAAGCCTTCTAATGAGCTGCTTGGTTCGATACCAGTATCGAACCGGGCTACCTTAGGCTTAAGCCTTTGAGCCATCAAAGAAGACCAGTATCGAAATTGCATCGATACCAGTATCGAACCAGGCTACTCTAGCTTTTGGTCAATGATAAGTGCCCAAAAGTCCTCATTTTTATATCAATTCCCCACTCGATTATTATTAATAAAGGATAGATTTAATAGCAATATTGGATAATTCTGCTTATTTTCATATTTCAGCATCCCAATACACAATTCATGAATTTATCTATTATTTGGCATAAAATAGATGCATTTGATGGTTTTCTTTCTTTGACAGGAAACTGCATCTTAGAAATTGCCAAACAAGAAGATGGATGCTGGAAGCTGAAGATGGAATGTAGATTAGTACCCGCCTCGGTAGCACTTGAAGGCCGCAGCAGCACCTAAAGAACAATTGTTGATATGATAGGCGATCTAAAGAGAAAAATAAGGCGGACGTTTTAAGACAAGTGACATAGAAATCGAAGCTAGGAAACCCACGAAAAGTCAAGGTCAAAGGCCACGTGGGAAAAGAATCCTTATAGGAATAAGCTAGGAAATAAAATAAATGTCTTTTATTTATGTACTTAACTTGTGTTTTACTCCAAGTTGTATTCCTACTTTGGAAAGGTTTGTCCTAGGTCAAGCCTATATAAACCATAACTTATGAAGAGAGGAGATATCTCGAAATCAAGTGTTCATAGAAAACCCTAAACTCCTTCATCGTCCCCTTGGGGTTTAGGTTAGTTTGTGGAGTAGTTGTGGAAGAAAATTGTACTTTGCTTTCCTTTTTCAATGCAATAAAATATCAAGGTTTGCTTATTCTTTGTCATTCCTTGTTCTTGCATCCAATCTCGAGAAAGAAGTTTGTGAGTAATCCATTTATCTAATATCAAGAGAGTTAGATTCATTAAAGGAATAAGTACGGTGTTTCAATCGGGAAACACTAACTCGGCCTAGAGATAGGTTAAGAGTTTCAGCGGCTAAAAGAAGTGTGGGATTGGTTGGTGATTATAATTGATTCACGCCGAGAGGTATCATCAAGGACTGGTCATCAACAGTACTTCGACTTAGAGATAAGCGGAGTCATCAAAGGACA
This sequence comes from Abelmoschus esculentus, assembly GCA_035048815.1. Classification (NCBI taxonomy): domain Eukaryota; kingdom Viridiplantae; phylum Streptophyta; class Magnoliopsida; order Malvales; family Malvaceae; genus Abelmoschus; species Abelmoschus esculentus. The sequence continues at coordinate 6,154,083 of JAUCBN010000002.1, forward strand.
CTTTGTTGAACTTTGATAAAGTCTACCCAAGAGCAAGAGATTGTCGCGGCGGACAAGCATCATCGTTGTCGAGGCAGTAATCTGCAGTACTGCCGAGGCAGTGTTGTGCGATTGCATTGGATAGAAACAAGTCAATTGAATCCACACTACAAAGCACTCTAACCTACCCCACTTTTCCATCCTTGATTTCTTGATCATTTATCTTTATCCTAATTGATGGTTAATGCTTGAGGTTTTTGATATGCTCTTTTGACAAGTCTCTTGAAAACAATTCTCTAAACTCTTTTCGGTGTAGCTCATTCTCTAACTTATATGTCCTTTCAACTTCTACAATTAAAATTGTATTAGTAAGAAAAGAAATAAAATCATGAGGATTAAAAACATCAAACCTGACAGATTCTCCAGATGGTGGATGCTTGGTGGCAAAAATTGCTTACTAAAAACAACTTCACTCGAAAAACATTCTTCATAAATTTTCAAATATTCTGGAAAAATTGCACTCAATGAAGTGGATATATTAAGCTTTGCAATTTCAACATAGTTTCTGGCATAATCATCTTCATTGTGGAATTCTTTAAATGGTGGATGATATGTTATTCTCTTTGTGTTCATTTCTCTCCAAAAATTCTTCCAAAAATGATTAAGAAACTTATCATTTTTTTTGAATCAAATCCACTTGGAAATAGAATCATTTCCCTGAAAAATAAATCAAAGTTAGCTTTAGGGAGAACTATCACAAAATTGAAAGAATTTTCAAACCACTGAAGTTGAATGCTCTGAGTTGATGATGGAGGAATGTTGTTCTTGACTAAGGGCAACTTCCTTGGAAAATTTTCTAAATATTCCTCACGAAAATCCTGAAACAATGACAAAGAAGAAGACTTATTGATTTTATTAGTGCAAAGAAAAACCGGTGTGTCCACTTTCGCACTGAATTTTTCAATGACTCCATTTGGAATAACTTCCATAGAATCCTGAGAAAATGTCAAAACAAGATTAGAAAAATTTTTGTTAGTGCAAAACAATTTGGTTTCCTCCTCTTTTTTTGCAAAAACAATTTCTTTCTCAAGATCATTCTTTTCTTGTTTCTCCAACTCTTTTGTTTCTTTCTCACGCTCTTTTTCTTGAGTTTGATCTTCTTTTTCAATCTCTTGTTATTTTTGCTCAAACTCTTTTCTCTTTTCTCTTTTCTTTTTCAAGATTTTCTTTTTCTCTCTCAATTTCATGCTCAACTCTCAATTTCTTCATTTTCACAAATCTCTTTCTCTTCTCCCTCAATTTCTTTTTCATTTTGACAATCATATTCTTTTTCTAGCGACTCTTGCAATTGTGTTTCTTTGACATAATCGTCAAAACACTTATGAAATTGAGCTAGACTTTCGGGGCTAAAAGAAATAGAAGTGTTTGGCTTACTTCGTGATAAACTTCTGGAATTGAACGAAGATGTGCTAGGCTTGATAGACTTGGAACTTCGAACAATGCCTCTTGGTTGGGAGATGAATTTCTTCTCACAGGATTTTTGACTCCATTTTGATGTACAACTAGAGACAGATTGAGGGTTGTCTCTTTGATTTATTTTTCTTTTTACCTTCAATGGAGGTGGATGAGATACTATCTCAAGGCGATCCAAACTCTTGTGAATAGGATCAAAAACTTGTTGCATCACCTTTTCCATTGCTTGTAGCAACACTTGGTTTTGCAAGTTAGGAACTCTTTCACTACTGTGACAAGATCTTTGTGACATGGTTAGATAAAAATATGTAAACCTTACTAGCACAAATCCTCACCTTTCCACTCCAAAGAAAATGCACTCACTGTGACACCCTCGTCCCGGGTTAGGAGGCGGGGGCGTCGACCGGACTTATTACTTACAATTAGACCGGAAGTTGTATACATTTCGTTGACATTTCATTTATTTGCAATACATTACGAATCAATCTTGTGTAACACTTATCAATTTTGAGGCCAATTTAAAACTTTTTCGTACCTATACAATTTACCAATTCGATTCGTAAATTCCATTCGTTTATCAATTTTAATTTCAATTGAGATTGATCTAAACTTCTAACCAAATTTTATTCGTTTAATCATCATAAATTTTATCTTATTGATCAAGCAAAATTTTTTCAATTCTCAAGTTGAACCAAGATAACTAGGGGTATCGATACTCCTTATAGGGAGGTATCGGAACAAGGGTATCAAACCCCAGTTCGATACAGGTCAACTATGCTGACCCGTTGACCAAGGCTGAAGAGCCTAGTTCGATACAGGTATCGATGCAATTTCATTACTGGAAGCCCCAGTATCGATCCGGGTATCGATGCTGGTCTTCCTCATTGACTCGTTGACTAAGGTTGAGTAGCCTGATTCGATACTGGTATCGAACCAGGGAGTACACTGCCAAGCTTGGTACCGAACCAAGCTTCGATGCCATTTTGATTCTGCCAAGGGTGGTATCGATACCCACGTAAGTGGTACCGATACCCCTGTCCAATTTGGCAAGTTTCTAAGTTTCTAATGCTTTTTGACACTAACCATATTTCATCTATATGATCCTAATTCATATCTAAACCTTAAGGGACCAATAGATATGCTTGCGTGACATGTAACAATTTGTTAAACCTTTACATTTTAGCCAATTCATTACTCAAGCTATTAATCACATCCATAAACATTCAAATTATAACTATGTCATGCACTTTCACCATGGTAACTATCATAAGCATGGCATGGTTTTAATGGGTTCATACCAACCTACTTTACTTCCTATCATTGCATGCCAACATGATTAACCCTCCTACCAAAACATGTAACCGAATCCAATATATAAACCATAGCCTAACTCAAAATATGCAAGGCTAGCCCACTATGAATGCCATGCCTTATGGCTTACATACCAAGGGTTCTTATAACCATATATATATACAAACCTTAACAAATAATCAAAATGCATAAACTAATTCACGTATGAGTACTATGCCACCATGATCTAGGAGTTAGACAAAAATACAAAATACCATACGTTGCTTGCTTGATGTCCTTGCTCGATTCAATCTCGATCTAGCTCCTTATCTCGATAACCTGTTGTTTTGGGAAGGAGGAAACAACGAGTAGTAAGTACTATGAAGTACTTAGTGAGGCAGCCCTAGTCTACATTAGACATAACACAATAGCAAGTACAACATGCTTCAAATAAGTAAACAATTTTAACTCATGGCAATAGTTCAATATAGCAATGGTTCAATCAATAATCAAGTTTATCAATAGCCAAATATCATGGTTAACACGCTTCTCTTGTATATCATGTGTATCATACCAATCATTGTCATAATCAATATATTCATGCCTTAACTAACATAAAAATCAATGCATATAATTCATCGATCACTTTCAATTTCTCAAGCTTTTAAGGTTCATTTCATATCAAGAGCTACATATAGTCGTATATTCAATTCCAATGTTCATTAACCATTTCACATACAAGTGCTAACCATAGCATCAATTTCATTTCAAGGCTCTATAGCAATTCACAATCAATTCCAATGCTTCATAGATAAAAACATGTGCATATGAATCACAATTAAGCTTTAATCTTTCAATTCAATTTCGGGTTATGCCTAGGTATAGTTAGACAAGGTAAGCGAGTCAACAAGAGTGTCACGAAGACACTAACAATAGTGCCAAGAAGGAGCTAACAAGAGTACCACAAAGGTACTAACAAGAGATACCCATGGTATCTAACAATTGGTGACTAACCACCAAATCACGGTACCCACAATACCAAACAAGAGTACCGAAGTACTAAACAAGAGTGTCGTAGCACTAAACAATGAGCTCAGACTCTAGGCATGTCGTACTACCTATGACCAACTATCAACCAAGGCTCAATAACATTTTCATTTTCCATTGATCATTATTCGATTCATATTACGAAGTTCATGTCAACAAGAGCAAGTGTTCATAACATGCTAACATAAAAGCATCTATCATGTTCCAACATATCATTCATATCATGTGAACATATAGTCAGGCATATCGTGTCATCAATTCATTGTTCATATCACTATTTATACATGCTTCATGCATGATTCACGTACCTGGCATCCATAGCCGCGTGCCATACTTACCTCGGCATTTCCGAGGTATGCATATGTACTAGGCTAGTACTAAAATCTAACAAGCAATTCACATCAACAAATCATTTAACATTAGCCTCCTTCCCTTTTTTTACCAAATATAGATTAGTCCATTTACATGACAAGTTAAGTCAAATAAACAAAAAGGTGGTTAGGACCCTAGGTCCTAACCCTAAGGTTTGCCACACTCACAATTGATTTCGAGCTATTCAAGGGTTGTAGATGGTGATCCCCTTGCCTTTCTTCCTTGCCAATTCGAGTCTTTCTTCTTCGTTATCCTCTTCTCTCGGATTCTCTAGTAAGCCATATTCATTTAACAATTCATTAGGACATACCCAAATCACTTAATCCAAGCAATCACATGCTTAACAAATGTAAAGATGCACATTTGTCCATTAGGGACAACTTTGCTACCCTAAAAAGAATCCTTCGTATCTCCTAGATCATATGTCCGATTTTAGCCCATTTTACCTCTTTGGAAAGCTAATAAAATCCTCTAAAAGTACAAATTAACCTAACTTTGTAATTCATATCCAAACAGCACCAGATTTTGTTCGAATCAGACACGTCCAGAATCGGGACTGTTCGGACAGCCCCTACGGAAAGGCTTATAACTTTTCTTACCGAACTCCGATTGAGGTTCCGTAAATTTTCAATTAAACTAGGTATATAGGAGTATCATGCTTTAAAATTTAAGCTCCTAAATCCTTAAATGCCGACCTAGGGAATTTCTCAAAGATGGCTACTTGGAAATGCGTTTCTAGACATTTTTTGCAAATTCTCATTTCATACATTTAACTCCTAATCCCCAATTTATTTTCATGAGTTTCCAGCATCTCAAATATGAAGTTAACATTAACAATTTACCATTTTCATCAACCTAATCTTATGCTATTGTAACATTAAATCAATTAATACACTTTGCACTTCCAAAATCCTAATCCCAAGTTCTCATACCCACTTTCTCATGCTTCAAGCTAAACCCAACAATTACAATCTCTAATTTAGACATGAAGGCATCATAGAAGTTTCTAAAATTTAAGAATTCAAGCTTCCAATGTTTGGGTTATAGAAGAAGTAGCTTACCGAGACTATTAGCTTTGATTTCCTAGACCAATTTCACAACCATGCAAGCTTTTAATCCCTTCTTCAATGGCTTCTCATAGATTTTTCTCTCAAGACTCCCTCTCTCTATTTTTTTTTCCTTTGTTGCCGTGGAAGTGAGGGGGAAGGAAGGAAATTTTGGCTCTTTTTGTTTGTTTATTAATGAGGGTGAAAGTACCATTTCACCCTTAATGATATATCTAAAGTTGATTTATTACTAGGGGTAGTTTATGGAAGTCTAACATTCACCATGCAACTATCATATTTGTTATTTAATTCAATTTGATCCATTTATCATAATCAAATTAATATATGATTTGATTTAATTCACGAATTATTCGAGCCATTATACTAGCCCGGTTTTAGGGTGTCACACTCACACTCGTGTTTCACTCAGGATAGGCTTTTCCCTTGATGTACACTCTTGCCTTTTACCACTCTTGTTCTCTTTTCTAAGTCCTTAGAGAACTTACTCAAGGCTCAACAAGCATTCTTTGTGGAATTCGGCTGAAACAAAGTGGTTAGGAAAGGAAAACAAAGAAGATGAAGCAAATAGGGTGATTAAGAGATGAAATAGCAAATTGAAAAAAAAAATATGGTGAAAAAAATCACAACCAAACCTCTTTTTATACTTTTAAGATATGATCCCTCCCTCTTTGACTTTTTTTTTTGAGATTTTGGATTTTTTTTTAATTTTTTCCTTTTGTTTGCAATTTTTTTGGGAGATGAATCGAACAACTTACTGAATCGATGTAGCTCTGATACCAAATGATACGAACCCGGTTGCAGAATATCCGAATTTGTATTTGTGATTGCCCGATCGTGATTCTAGTAAGTAACTAAAATGAAAAATAGGAACTTTGAAATGAAACTTATAAGATGATATGAAATGGATAGATAATATGGTGAAATGGAATGATGATAAGATGGTTGTTGTGCTTAGGATGAAGTATGGAAAATATGGATGTATGGAAGATGGAAGTGAAGAGAAGAAATGTAATTGATGGTGCGGTGTAAACAAAGGAGGAACCAACACTAAAAAGTGAAGACCCGTTCCTTAAGAGTTTTTAAACCATGACTTGGGTGAAAGATTAATGGATTGTGACCCTCTAGTTATAAGAACTAGGAACCAACAATATAAAAAGATGAAAAGGGATGAATGCCACAAGAACAAACTTGCAAGCCGATAAAGTTCAAAGAGAATTATAAAAGAGAAACACTCTCAGGTTGTAATATATGTCAAAAGTTCTATCTTTACAATGGAATTAGTGCCTATTTATAGGTGTAAGACAACAACAAATTGATTTACCTAGACAAAGATTAAAGACTCATTATTCTAGTGTTAAAGGCCTATTAATTTGTAGGTTATCCTATCTCCAATTGATAGCCAAAATGTTTGATCTAAAAAAAAGGATGAATGTAGGCATACATATCATCCACATGGAGAAACCCTTGTGCTAATGAACTTGATTAAGTTGTCATTCATGCTCCTTTAATGGGCTGTTGATAAAGCATTGAATTCAGCAATTGAATGGCCTCTTGAATTTGTTGAAGAAGCATCTTGTGACTATTCCCGTACTAAATTTCCAGCATGCACTGTTTTCACTAATTTAATCATATCATAAGCTCCTGATATCAGATTGAAGTGATTCAAAGTGCGATGGAAAGCTAAGAAATAGGGGAATAAGTTTGAAGAAGATCTCAAGACTCAAATATGCCCGTATCCAATCCAAAAATGGCGAACAAGTTGACTGATATTCCGTGAACTCCCTCATTAAGTGTTGCTTTAATTCTTGCCTTTACTCTCCCTTAAGTGGTGATAATGAAGGCTTTCATTGCATGTCTTCTCTGATAAAAAACTGATCAGCTTTATGGAGGATTAAGTAGCTCTTAAGTGGTATTTAAGTGCCTCTTTAAGTGGTGTATTTAGGAGCTCTTCAATGCCTTGCTTTCTTGCTGAAACTGATAGTCTTTAAGTGGTGTAAATCTCCCTTGAATGTCTTGAAACTGATCAGCCATCATGGTGTCTTCAAGTGTCTTCAATTGGTGGTAAATGACTTGTCATTCTTGTAGAAAATGATCAGCCATTTGATCCAAAATCAATACCCTAGGTGAAAATATATGAGCATCCATTAGATAACATCTTTATTCAATAAAGTAAATGCTTGAAAGAAAATTAATAAGCTAGTTAAATTAAATGAACCAGTTTAATTGAATGAACTAACTCACTTAATGAACTAACAAACATCAATAAACTCTTAGACTTTAAATGAACTAACATGCATAAACTGACATACATTAAATAAACTAACAAGCTTAAAAGAATTAACATGCTTAAATGTTCTAAACAAACATAAATGAAACAATATGTTTAAATGAACAATAAGCCTTATTTATTCATGATAAAAAAAATGCAGAAATTAAATATGCAAAATAATGTAAACTCATGCAAGCTAAATGCTCATGCAACTACATGCAACACACTCCTATGCTAGCACTCAAATGCATGTATTAAAATGCAAAAGTAACATGCTGCATTTGTTCAAAAAATGGCCAAGGCTCCAAGTTCAAATTCAGGGCTTGAAAAAGAATGTTTGAACTTGAATTGCTAAGATCATCGACTTTGCCACAAGTGTTTAAATCTTGTGATTTCTTCTCTGATATGAGCAAGGCCCCAAGAGGTTTGGTGCTGGCTTGGATCACATCATTTCCCCCTTCTTGAAAGCGATTTGGGATCTTGCTATATATGGAAATAATTTTGACTTTCGTAAGGCTGGAAACTTCTTCATTTGTTTTCTAATCCAAAACCAATCTCCTGGTTCAAAGATAGTTTGCTCCCACTTCTTGGAAATTCTATTCTCGTCATGCTTGTCTCTCTTTTCTTTGTTTCCTCTCATTTTTCGATGTAGTGCTTTCTCTGATTGAAACTTTCTTTGATCATCTACAATCTCAACAAGATTACTTGGAAAAGAAAACAAAAATGAATGGTTAGAAAGCTCAAACGTGCTAATATTTTTAAATTATGGATGTTAACACGTTGATTGTGTTAAAGGGTTGCACACTAATTTAAAACAAGGAAAATAATCCCCCCACTTCTTCATGCTCTTCCAAATGATCGCTCTTGATTAGGCCAACAATTCACGTTTCTCATCCTTGCTAACCATAAAAAGGTTGCAAAATGATTGTAAATCTAGTTCTGAGATGTTGGTCCATGATACTCCCTCTATTCGATCTATTTTCCTGAAAAATGAATTAGTTCTAGGGAATACTAATAAAGAGTCAAAGAAAATGTCAAACCATGGAGGATACTTGATGATCCTAATTGATGGTTGATGCTTGAGGTTTTTGATATTGTCACGTGGCTAGACTTTTAAACCAGCCCAACGTGCGGCCTTAGGCGATGTGACTTAAGACAAACGCCTAAGTAAGCCTTCTCTCTACTTTCGGAAGATCAAATTTCCCAAGCACCGATAAACACGAAGCGTTCTAAGCGGAAACGGATCAAACAAGATGAGCAAGGAAGAACTCTTCAAGAACGCTTAAGAACAAAGAAAGAACACACTCAGAGGATTTAGAGAAAATGCCTTTATTCCTTGGAAACTTGGAATACTCAGATACACTCTGATACCTCAAATGAGGTGGGGAAGGCCTCTATTTATAGTTGAACTCCCCTTGATCCTACGGTCTATACAGTTTTACACCAACGGCTATGATACAACCTTATCCATTTACAAAGCATACTTCTGGGAATATTCCCACCTAACTATGGAAAGAATCTTCTGTGCTCACACAAAGTGTTCACACACCTTGGATGAATAAGGCTCTCCCTGGATCGGGCCAACGTTGGTGGTATTCGCAAGCCCAACATTGCTCTAGGAATTACATGGGCAGGCCACATCGCACCATGTGATGCCAATGTCTCGGACCTCAACCTGCGGCTCGTGACATTCTCCCCCACCAAACTTGGCGATGCCCTCGTCGCGCCACTCGGACAACTCTGAGTTCGATCCTGGAGCTTCTCGCGTACCTTGGCTTGCTTCTGTCTCAGAGTCTAGCTTGAATGTTCCCCCATAAGAACCGCTCTCCCCATAAAGAGCACCGAACTTTGATTCAGCTGTCCCCCCATAAGGACTGCTCGCTTCGGCTCGCACCGTCTAGTAAAATCAACCGTACCAAGCACATCTTGATCACTATCCCCGTGTTCAAGAGGTACTTCACTCATTGACCCAGCATTTTCTCACTCCAACAAGACTTCTTCACTAAAGCTTGACGCCCCATTGCTCCGCGGCAATGCTACACCCATCGACACTTCGGTCCCCTTGAAGTTCGATGCATCGGCCATCTTGTCCACGGATGGCTCCTCGACGGCTTCCACACCAACAGGATCAGGCAACACATGCCTCACCAAGGAAATGTCCCCAACATTCGCCTCTTTTACGACGACTCCTCGGCTTGGAGCATCCTCGACACGCTAAATAGCTGTCAACTTCTTGGTCCCTTGCCTGATGTCTCATCGTACTTGTACAACACATCGTTGTCTCGGATCCAAGATACACACCATGTTGGCACACAGAATGATGATCACTTTAACACGGTCAAGGAAGTTTAATCCCAAAATAAAATTAACGTCATCAATATCGATTACCTTGAAGTGTTCTTTTGCAGGAACTTGCTTACAACATTCCTAGATCCGCAACTTACGAAGAAAGTCCGTTTCGACAGGCTACCTCGTATCATATGGTATCAGAGCCAGGTTCGGATTTGTTGTACTTTTTCTGCAATTTAGTATAAAAGAAAAATACAAAAAAAATAAATTTCGAAAAATTCAAAAAAAAAGAGTCGAAGTCAAAGTTTGACTAAAAAAAGTCAAAGTCAAAAAAATAGAAAAAAATAATAATATAAAAAAAAATCAGATTCAAATATTGCAAAGAAATTAAAAAAAGAAAGTGTATTCCTATTGTAAAATCAAGATGAATGTACAAGTTCTTCTACTATGTGATTCGAAGTGCTTGGAAATCAACCGAAATGAATTGTTCTTGTTTGTTCGGTGATAGGAGCGTTCTAAAGCACTTCCTTGTAGTAAGAATTACATTTCCATCTTTTTATTTCCTTTTGCCAATTTCCAGCCCTTTTACTTTTGTTTCTTGTTTTTTTTTCCTTTGTTTTATCTTCGTTTTTCCTTATTTGTGTTTCTTGTTAGTAACACATTTGTAACAGGTTTGAAAACGTTGGTTTAGTCCTTTAAAGAACTGAAAATTGAGAAATTATGAGGGAAAAAGGCACTGAGTGTTGTGAGAACAGAAGGGGAGACGAGAAGAGCCATTCAAGCATTCTCCCGAGTGAAACACGAGTGCTGAGTGTTACATTTTGAGTGCACATTTTTCTTTGGAGTGAAAACCGAGAGGTTTTGTGAGTGTGCAGTGAGGACTTTTATTTTTGTTTTACTTAACTCGTTATTTGTGCTTCTTTGTGTTTTCTTTTGTTTTAATATGACAGGGTTAGATGATCGTAGTCATGGTGGAGACCAGCCACCAGATTTGCAAATGCAGGCTTTTACACGTACTATGCAACGTCTATTAGAGAATGCATTAGAGCCTTTATAGTCTCGTTTGGACAAGATAGATGGGGGTGGTTCCCAATCTGTCCATAATGAGAATCATGATGAAAATGACGTTGAACAATCACCACGGATGAATCAACGACCAGGACGTGTAGTTGATGATAATATTTCTAACGTAAAAGTTGCTATACCTTCTTTTCAGGGACGTTCAGATCCAGATGCTTATCTGACATGGGAAAGTAAGGTTGAACACGTTTTCGAGTGTTGCAGTTACTCAGAACAAAAGAAAGTATGACTAGCAACTTTGGAGTTTGTTGACTATGCACTATTGTGGTGGGATCAATTACTGGTTAGTCGACGACGTGCGGGTGAAGGACCAATGAGAACATGGGACGAAATGAAGCATATCATGCGGAAATGGTTTGTTCCTTCTCACTATCATCGTGATTTATTTCAGAAATTACAAACTTTGAAACAGGGCAATAGTTGAGGACCGTGAAGCAACTATGGCTCGGTTTATGGCAGGTTTGAATTCTAAAATTGCTAACGTTGTTGAATTGCAGCATTATGTCGAATTGGATGACATGGTGTATATGGCGATGAAAATTGAGCGACAACAACGTAGAAAAGTTTCTACTCGAGGTAATACTACTCCATTTAAATCTTTTACGAATCCATTGTATACCCCTAACCATGCTAGGAAACAAGCACCACAAGCGCCACTTCGGATTCAAGAACAAGGCGAGTCCAGCAAACCAAAGCCTCCCATTGTTGATAATGGGCGTGGTAAACAAAAAGTAGTGGTACAAGAACGATCGAGAGATATTCAATGTTTTAAGTGCCATGGTCGAGGACATGTTGCTAGCCAGTGTCCTAATCGTAGGGTTATGTTGATGCGAGATGATGGAGAGATCGAGTCAGATTCTGAAGAAGAACCACATGAGACCCTTGATGAAAATGATAAAGAAGATGTCCTAGAAGTTGCTGAGACTGGTAAGGTAATGGAAATTATGGTCGTTAAACGTAGTCTGAGTGTGCAACAGGTTCAGGATGAACAACAACGCGAAAATATCTTTCACACGCGATGTAAAGTTCAAGATAAGATATGTGTTGTGATTATTGATAGCGGTAGTTGTACTAATGTTGCCAGTTCAGTGATGGTTGGCAGGTTAGGTCTCAAGACGACAAAACATCCGAATCCTTACAAATTGCAATGGTTCAATGACGGTGGAGAACTTAAAGTAACAAAACAAGTTGTTATACCGTTTTCGGTTGGAAGTAACAAAACATCAATGCAAGCACAATATGATCCGGTGGTCTTGCCACAAGGACCTATTACTCGTTCTAAGGCAAAGAAATTCAGGGAAGTACTTTTCCGTACTTGTGCTTCAGTTCCGGATTCATTCGATAATGTTTATGCCTTAGAACATAGACTTTATAATGTGTTGCATGCTGATATGTGACATATTAGACTATACTACTTATTATATATATTTAAGTATGTATATATGCTATTAAGTATGTTTTAAGGTTTGGTTTGATAGTGTTTATTATGTTTCTAACTTATTTATACGTTCTTGTGTGTTTTTGAATAAGTTTACAAGTGTTTCAACCTTGTGTTTTACGAATGGATCCTTGTGCTGTTTTCCAGTATAGGTAAACAGAGGTGTACCATTGAGTTACGAAATGGATTCTTGTACTATTTTCCAACATAGGTAAACAGAGGTGTGCCAGTGTAAGAGCAGGCCAAACACAACCCTCTTTTGGAATGATGGACGGCAACAAAGGATAAGGATGAGGGGTTTCTCATTCAAATTCAAACAATTAACACATGTTTAATGTGTTTTATGAGCCCAAACATGTGGCTGATATGAATGGAGCCTAGATGCAAGTTATTAAGCATTTAAATTTAATTTCAGCCAAGTATTCAAATTCGGCCAACTCCTTCATTCTCCTATATGTTCTGAAATTTTTGTAAAGACAAGGATATACACACTTTTGAATAAAATTTATATTTGAGAGTTTTTCTCTTATTTGGTTCTTTTTAGAACTGTTCTGACATTCAAACTTGTTTTTGATTGTCAAATTCTTGATACTTCGGGTTCCTAGATTGCTATCTAGAGGGTCCAAGTCCTTTTGACGTTAAACAGATTCGATTCGGGTTTGCTCAGTATATTGTGCAGGTTCTTTCGAGTTTAGCGTGTCCAATTCGATCCAACAACTTTCTGTCCTTTTCTTATCTCTTTCATTTTTCGTTTTATTTTACTTCATTGTTTTCCTGTGTAAGTAAACAATGTAAAAATTCTCTTCAAACACCCAAATTATTATACTTATTTCCTATATAGGTAATCAGTGTAACCACTTGACTGTTTATGTTTTTCTTTTGCAGGAACTTGCTTACAACATTCCTAGATCCGCAACTTACGAAGAAAGTCTGTTTCGACAGGCTACCTCGTATCATAATTTCAATTTTAGAGTATTTTAAACAGTTAAAATTTCTACAGTTTTTCTGTAAAGCCCAATCAGAAATGCACGCTTTAAACCCAACAAAATGGTCACAAAATGAGATTAATTCAAATTTTATGAGTTTAAATATTTAATTATAGGCTTCTGAATATGATTATACAACTTAATTTCAATTTTAGATTATTTTACTCAGTTAAAATTTCATCTGTTTCACAATAAATCCTAATCAAAAGTGAAAGCTTTAAACCCAACAAAAAAGTCTCAAAATGGGATTAATTCAAATTTTTTGAGTTCAAATATTAAATTACAGGCTTATGAATCTGATTATGCAGCTTAATTTCAATTTTAGAGTATTTTTCTCAGTTAAAATTTCAATTGTTTTACTATAAAATCTAATTAGAAATGCACGCTTTTATACCCGACAAAACGGATACAAAATGAGATTAATTCAAATTTTATGAGTTCAAATATTTAATTATAGACTTCTGAATCTGATTATACAGCTTAATTTCAATTTTAGAGTATTTTACTCGGTTAAAATTTCAACTGTTTTATTGTAAATCCCAATCATAAATGAAAGCTTTAAACCCAACAAATCAATCACAAAATGAGATTAATTCAAAATTTATGAATTCAAATATTTAATTATAGGCTTGTGAATCTGATTATAAAGTTTAATTTTAACTTTAGAATTTTTTATTCAGTTAAAATTTCAACTGCTTTACTGTAAAGCCCAATCAGAATGCATGCTTTAAACCCAACAAAACGGTCACAAAATGAGATTAATTCAAATTTTATGAGTTCTAATATTTAATTTTAGGATTCTGAATCTAATTATATAGCCTAATTTTAATTTTAGAGTATTTTACATAGTTAAAATTTCAATTGTTTTTCTGTAAAGCCCAATCAGAAATGCACGCTTTAAAAACAACAAAACGAACACAAAATAAGATTAATTTAAATTTTATGAGTTCAAATATTTAATTATGGGCTTTTGAATATGATTATACAGCTTAATTTTAATTTTAGAGTATTTTACTCAGTTAAAATTTCAACTATTTTACTGTAAAGACCAATCAGAAATGCAAGCTTTAAACCCAAGAAAACGGTCACAAAATGAGATTAATTCAAATTTATGTGTTCAAATATTTAATTGTAGGCTTCTAAATCTGATTATACAGCTTAATATCAATTTTGAAGTATTGATATGATCCTTAATCAACACTTATTTTCTCTATGGTTTGATCACATCATTGAAAATATTCGAGATTGATTCTAAGGGAGTTCTACCTTACTTTATCTTCTATTATCTAATTTATGCATTCTATAAATTGACAAGCATGCTTTTTCTAATTAAGTGATGCTTCGTGATTGCATAACTACATCTTTATAATTATTCTAAGTTAGCATATTCTTAATATTGGCTAAACTATAATATTTTAAGAACATTTTAGCTTATTTCAATTCGTTTCAGCTTACACATTGTTTACTTATTGTTTTAGTTATTTTAAGTAAAGATAATAGTCTAAGAAAGCTTAAAGACATCAAGGGTAGCTCAACTTTGCTTGGAAAGGATTATGGTAGCTCGTAGCAGCTCAACAATAACTAAAACGCAAAGGAATGCAAATGAGCTCAAATGAAGGACGATTTCAGCTCGTGAACTTAAAGGAACTATGTAGAGGAGATAATGAACTTAAAGGCCTAGCTCAACCAGCCAAAGTCAGGTCCAGAAAAGCTCAAATTGGAAGCAAAATTTGAGCTAGCTAAGTCAGCTAGCTAGCTCAACTCAAGTCAGCTCACTCTCAGCTCAACCTACAACCTTCAACTCAACCATGGAAGGACATATTCCCTCCCCAAGGGACACAACCGACCAGCCATGGAAGGAAACATGTTTGGGCCCCACTCCTTGGAGGGAAATATGAATTTCACGCCAAAACAAAGAGGCATCACTCTTCATTGGAAAGATTCATGATGGTCCACTTGTTTGCTAATTTCGAGCAGGATACAAGTCGAATTGGGTTTTGGTGTCTTCATGAAAATTGTTCATCTATCTCTTATCTTTCCAGCGCATGTTGAATAGTATCAATCCGATATCGGGATCTCTAGATATGTTCTAATTACTGAAGACTGTGCAGGCTGGACCGAAAAGTTACAACTCTTCGAATAGATTTGGAGGGAGACACCATTCAAATGAATGGTTATCCGAATAGTTAAAGGCCATTTCGGCCAAACCCCTTAGAAAACTATAAATAGGACTTGAATTTCATTTTGTAGACACACCATTCAGATTATATAAAATTACTTGTGAGAATTTTCTCTCGTTTAGTTCTTCTTAGAACTTTATCGACTTATCAAGTACTTTTTGTACTTGTGGCGTCAACCCTTTTCTATCCATCTTGATACTTCGGGTTCTTTTAGTTTAATATACTAAAAGGGTCAAAGTTCGTTTATCACCATCCCTTGAAGATCAATATAAGATTCAGGATTAAGTTTTCTATAACCTAGTTTCTTCCTTGAGTATCTTTAAGATACTATTTCCCTTTTACCATATTCCTTACATATCCTCTCATTCCATCATCATTGCCACCCCTTTGTCATCATCAAAAATCGTTCTAAACATCCATTCACCCTTGTCAACACCACATATCCTTCCGCTTCCAAATCAGTCCCTAAATTATTCCTTTCATCCTTTATCCTTAATTCTTTATTTTGCAGCCACTTCTTGCGAGAGACTTGCTTACTTCCTAGGTCCTACAATCAAAGTTTTCCATTCAGCATCATCAACAAGATCGGCACATATCATATGGTATCAGAGCTTTGGTGGAAGAAGCAAAGTGCAACAAAAAGCTCGTTCAAGCAATTGTAAGTGACTAAACTTTGTCATTTTCAATTTTTGAGCAAAAAAAGAAAGAAAAGAGAAATTCAGTTTGAAAAAAAAGAAAGAAAGAACGAGAAAAGTCAGTTTCAAAAAAAAAGAAGAGAAAAGAAAATTAGATTCAAAAGTACAAGATCAAGGGTGAGAAAACACAGCAACATCATCTTCAACATCAAGCCGAGAAGCCATTTCATCTTCAAGACTTTGATTGTTGGTGAAGGAAGGTTGTAAGTTTTCTTGTCAAGTAAGTAACCCCGTTTTTATTTTTTTCATTCTAAACCTTTCTTTTCATCCTATTTCCTTTCTTTTTCTTTTAAACTAACAATTTCAGGGACGCACAAGTACAATTTACTTGCCTAAGTCTTGAGTAAGTTCTTCTAAGAACTATACATGAGAGAAAAGAGTGGAAAAAGGCAAGAGAGTTGTGAGATCATAAGAGGAAAGTAAAAGCCATTAAGTCCTAAGAGTGCAAACACGGAGAGAGCATAAGAGAGTAATTTTCCTTGGAGTGAATTAGTTAGGCTTTGTTGGGAAACATATTGGGTAAGGATTTTAATTTTCATTATTCTAACCATGTCACCAGAATCTTGTGATTTTTCTTCCACATCAGGATAAGTTCTCGTTGTGAAAACAACATTAAGATTAGAAGCGATGAATGAAGAAGACCAACAAAGAGAGAACATTTTCTACACTAGATGCCATGTGAACAACAAGATTTGCTCTTTAATAATTGATGGAGGAAGTTGTACAAACATAGCAAGCACTTTGATAGTAGAACAATTCGGTCTTGAAACCACTGAACATCCAAATCCATATAAATTACAACGGTTGCATGATGGAGGAGAATTAAAATTCAACAAGCAAGTGAAAATTCCATTTTCCATTGGAAGATACACATATGAAGTCTTGTGTGACATACTACCTATGAGTGCAAGTCATATTCTTCTAAGGAGACCGTGGCAATACGACAAGAGAGCAGTTCATGACGGTTACACCAATCAGTTCTCATTTTTGTTTGAAGGAAGAAAGATCATCCTAACACCTTTAAGCCCAAGTCAAGTACATCGTGACCAGGAACAATTGTCTAAGCGAATGGCAGCATGGAATGAAAACAAAAAGGGTAAGAGGAAGTCAAAGAAGGTTCGATGGAAGAAGAGCATTTTAAAGAAAAAGAAACCACCGGAGTTGAAAATGAAAATGAGGAAATGAAAATAGTTGGAGTTGAAAATGAAGAGACTAAAAATGAAATTGTGAATGAAGAGTATGTTGGAGTTGAAAATGCGCAAATTGAAAAGGAAGAGTGTGAAGAAGAAAAGCAGATTTTATCTAACAATTATTTTCTTCCTATTTTGAATTTTCATTTTTACAGGATGATAAAAGGAAGACCCCAAAAGATGATCCAATTGCATTCTTGATCTTAAAGGAAACTCAACAACCAACACCAATTAAACATCCACCATGGTTTGCTATTTTCATTCATTTGGTTAATAGTTACTCATTCTCTGACTATGATTTCTTTTGTAGCAAATTGATTCACATACTTGGTGTTATCCTACCAAACTACAATAGCAAGTTCTTTTGTCATTCTAGGGCTGATTGGTGCATCAAAATATGTCATTCCAAGAGAGCTATACAGTTAAGACTCTTCAACAATCATTATGATGATTCGAAGAGTGGAGATGAAAAGTTACAAATCTTTTCCAAAGAATATGATGTTTCGAGCCGAGGAATGATTCAAAGAACAAGTTTTGTTCTTAAAAGGCATGACATTGCAAAAGGAGGATTCCAAAGAATTAGTGCCTATTTAGCGAAGGATGACCCGAGAAGATTGAACACATCAAATTGGGCATAAAATTTGAATTAATCTCTTTTTCTAACTGTTTTTTCTGGTTTAAAGCGTGCATTTTTTATTAGGCTTTACAGTAAAACTGTTGAAATTTTAACTGAGTAAAATACTCTAAATTTGAAATTAATATGTAAAATCAGATTTAGAAGCCTATAATTAAATATTTGAACTCATAAAATTTGAATTAATCTTATTTAGTAACCGTTTTGTTGGTTTTAAAGCGTGCATTTCAGATTGGGCTTTATAACAAAACAATTGAAATTTTAACAAAGTAAAATATACTAAAATTGAAATCCAGCTATATAATCAGAATCAGAAGCTTATAATAAAATATTTGAACTCATAAAATTTGAATTAATCTCATTTTGTAACCGTTTTGTTAGGTTTAAAATGTGCATTTCTGATAGGGCTTTACAGCAAAATAGATGAAATTTTAACTGAGTAAAATACTCTAAAATTGAAATTAAGCTGTATAATCAGATTAGAAGCCTATAATTAAATATTTGGACTCATAAAATTTGAATTAATCTCATTTTATAACCGTTTTGTCGAGTTTAAAGCGTGCATTTCTGATTGGGTTTTGTAGTAAAACAATTGAAATTTTAACTGAGTAAAATACTCTAAAATTAAAATTAAGCTGTATAATCAGATTCAGAATCCTATAATTAAATATTAGAACACATAAAATTTAAATTAATCTCATTTAGTGATGGTTTTGTTAGGCTTAAAACGTGCATTTCTGATTAGGCTTAACAATAAAACAGTTGAAATTTTAACTGAGTAAATTACTCTAAAATTGAAATTAATTTGTATAATCAGATTCAGAATCCTATAATTAAATATTTGAACTGTTAAAATTTAAATTAATCTCATTTTGTGATGGATTTGTTAGGTTTAAAGCGTTCATTTTTTATTGTGTTTTACAGTAAAACAATTAAAATTTTAACTGCGTAAAATAGTCTAAAATTGAAATTAAGCTGTA
Source organism: Abelmoschus esculentus (assembly GCA_035048815.1). Lineage (NCBI taxonomy): Eukaryota > Viridiplantae > Streptophyta > Magnoliopsida > Malvales > Malvaceae > Abelmoschus > Abelmoschus esculentus. Next base: position 6,173,052 of record JAUCBN010000002.1, read on the forward strand.
TAATCAGATTCCGAAACCTATAATTAAATATTTGAACTCATAAAATTTGAATTAATCGCATTTATAACCGTTTTGTCGGGTTTAAAGCTTGTATTTCTAGTTGGGCTTTATAACAAAACAAATGAAATTTTAACTGAGTGAAATACTCTAAAATTGAAATCAAGCTATATAATCTGATTCAGAAGCCTATAATTAAATATTTGAAATCATAAAATTTTAATTAATCTCATTTTATAATCTTTTTGTTGGGTTTAAAGCGTGCATTTTTTATTGGGCTTTACAGCAAAACAATTGAGATTTTTAATAAGTAAAATACTCTAAAATTGAAATTAAGGTTATAATCAGATTCAGAAACCTATAATTAAAAATTTGAACTCATAAAATTTGAATTAATCTTATTTTGTAACTGTTTTGTTGGGTTTAAAGCGTGCATTTCTGATTGGGCTTTATAGACAAATAGTTGAAATTTTATTTGAGTAATATACACTAAAATTGAAATTAATATTTGAACTTATAAATATTTGAACTCATAAAATTTAAATTAATCTCACTTTGTGATGGTTTTTTTAGGTTTAAAGCATGCATTTCTGATTGGGTTTTACAATAAAATAGTTGAAATTTCAATTGAGTAAAATACTCTAAAATTTAAATTAAGCTGTATAATCAGATTCAAAAGCCTATAATTAAATATTTGAATTCATAAAATTTGAATTAATCTCATTTTATAACCGTTTTGTCGGGTTTAAAGAGTGCATTTTTGATTAGGCTTTAGAGTAAAACAATTGAAATTTTAACTGAGTAAAATACTCTAAAACTAAAATTACGGTGTATAATCAGATTTCGAAGCCTGTAATTAAATATTTGAACTCATAAAATTTGAATTAATCTCATTTTGTAACCGTTTTGTGGGTTTAAATCGTGCATTTCTGATTGGGCTTTATAGCAAAACATATGAAATTTTAACTGAGTAAAATACTCTAAAATTGAAATTAAGTTCTATAATCAGATTCAGAAGCCTATAATTAAATATTTAGACACATAAAATTTAAATTAAACTCGTTTTGTAACCGTTTTGTATGTTTTAAAGCGTGCATTTCTGATTGGGCTTTATAGTAAAACAATTGAAATTTTAAATAAGTAAAATACTCTAAAATTGAAATTAAGGTGTATAATTAGACTCAGAAACCTATATTTAAATATTTGAACTCATAAAATCTGAATTAATCTCATTTCGTAATCGTTTTGTTGGGTTTAAAACGTTCATTTCTGATTGGGCTTTACAACAAAACAATTGAAATTTTAACTAAGTAAAATACTCTAAAATTGAGATTCAGCTGTATAATCAGATTTAGAATTTTATAATTAAATATTTAAACTCATAAAATTTAAATTAATCTCATTTTGCGATGGTTTTGTTAGGTTTAAAGCGTGTATTTCTGATTGGATTTTACAATAAAACAATTGAAATTGTAACTGAGTAAAATACTCTAAAATTTAAATTAAGTTGTATTAACAAATTCAGAAGCCTATAATTAAATATTTGAACTCATAAAATTTGAATTAATCTCATTTTGTAATCGTTTTGTTGGGTTTAAAGCGTGTATTTCTTATTGGGTTTACAGCAAAACAGAAGAAATTTTAAGTTAGTAAAATACTCTAAAATTAAAATTAAGTTGTATAATAAGATTCAGGAGCCTATAATTAAATATTTGAACTCATAAAATTTGAATTAATCTCATTTTGTAACCCTTTTATTGGGTCTAAAGTGTGCTTTTCTGGTTGGGCTTTACAGCAAAACAAATGAAATTTTAACTGAGTAAAATACTCTAAAATTGAAATTAAGCTGTATAATAAGATTCAAAAGACTATAATTAAATATTTGAACTCATAAAATTTGAATTAATCTCATTTTCTAACAGTATTGTTGGGTTTAAAGCGTGCATTTATGAATGGGCTTTATAGTAAAATAGATGACATTTTAACCAAATAAAATACTCTAAAATTGAAATTATGCTGTATAATCAGATTCAGAAGCCTATAATTAAATTTTTGAACTTATAAAATTTGAATTAATCTCATTTTGTAACCGTTTTATTGGGTTTAAAGTGTGTGTTAACGCTTTAAAAATCGTATATTTTATACCCTTTTACTTAAGGTTTTGTTTGATTTTAAGTCTATTTGCATTGCATTTAGTTGCATTTCATGTGCATTTGCATTTAGATTAGGTTTTTATTTTATTTTCTTTTTTATTTTAAAGATGCTGATTTGAAGGGTATTTTGTTGGTGGTGATGTGCAGTTTGTTGGGGCAAAGTTGAATGAATGGAAGTGATGTTGTAGCATATTTTAAGGTGTTGGATCGGACTTCAAGTTGCTATAGCATTGTGGGCGGACAAAACAATACAGAAGAATAGACACACCTGCAGGCTGCAGCCCACTGTCCTTACGCGTTATTTCCAGGCCAACTACACCTCCTCTGCAATTCCTGCATTTTGCTGCAATTCTCTGTAGAAAATCTCAGGGAATATTCCTTGCACCATTAGGTCACAAAACCCTATAAGCCTCCTATAAATACAACCTCAATCCTCCTTCTACAAGTGTTGTGAAATAGAACTGAAAAAGTAGCAAGAGAGCCAAAAAGAAAAGGAGCGAACTTTAAGAGAGCACGAGGAAGAAGAAAGAAGAAAGACGACCACTTTCCTTCGTCTTCAACCTCTAGTCGAGCCCCCATTGTTGGAGAGCTTCAAGCAAGGGATTTGCACAACTTCGAAAGTAGCGACAAGCTAGGAAAGCTTCACAGCACATGCGTTTGGGACTTCCTTCCTCTTCACTTTCCTTTACCTCTTTTCTAAAGTAGTTGAAAATGTATTTCAAAGGAAGAAATTTGAATAGTTTGCCTTACCTAGCCATGAACTAAACTAGTATGGCTTAGGCTTGTTATGGATGATCTTTATTTTATTTGAATGAATGTTTACTGTTTTGAGTGTTTATATAAGTGTTTTGTTCAAGAAAGCTAGCATCTTTTCTTCTTAAACCTTAGTTTGTAAGAGCATCGGGAGATAGCCATAGCTAAGGGGTTCGGGAAGCTTAGATCTAGGGATAGACAAAGCTAGACCAACTTGAACAATGGGGTTACTGCGGGAGTAGAATCCTAACTCACCTTAGGGATAAGGAAGAGTTTCAACGACTAAAAGGGGTAGAACTTCATCAACATTAGAAGTGTTAGGGTTGAGACTGGGAGGTAATGCCTTAGCATTTTCGAGTGTTAGGCCTTCTGACTAAGGATAGTGGAGGCATTTTTAGTAAACTCTATCGAACACTTGTTAAACCAGTAGAACAGTGAGCTTCAGGAGAAAAAGTAAGATCTTTGCCGTAGCAAGCCTAGCCTGTCTTAAGCTTGAAAATCTTCTTTGTTGTATTTGTGCAGCTTTATTTATTTTTCCATTATCTGTTTTATTTTGCTACCACTTTTCTGTGACAAGCTTTATTTTGCTACCACATTCATAGTGACACTTTTATTTTGCTAGAGCATTTTGGTGATATTTACAGAATTGCTTTAGCATATGTTCATACAAAGGATTATCTTATCTTTTGTGTATGTTAACTATTTTTTAAATAACCTACCCAATCCTCGGGGGAACGATCTCACATACACACTTTATTACTTGTTCGATGTGTATATGCCGCGTGTCAAAAGTGCGCGTTTAGTGCAAGTGGATACATCGAAAGTAATAAGAGATAAGTATTATCGGATTATCGTCTCCACAGGGACTGGTAGACTTAATATGTCTTCTTCACCTTCTTGGTCTGTAGAAAAGTAAAAACACAAGTGATTTGAGTTGGTTTATCTAAACTAAAATAACTAAACAAAAATAAAGAGTTGGAATAATAGAGAGAGATGGACTAGGATCCAGTTGCGTTGTATTGTGGAATTGATTGACTCGTCTTTGTCCAATGCAATCGTATATCACTGCCTCGGCAGCACTGCAGTTTACTGCCTTGGCAGCGACGATACTGTCTGCCGCGGCAATCCCTTGCTCGTGGGTAGACTTTACCAAAGTTCGGCAAAGTGTCCTTGAATGACTCCGCTTATCCCTAAGTCAGAGTGTTGTTGATGACTAGTCCTTGATGATACCTCCCGGCGTGAACGAATTATACTCACCAACCAATCTCACATTTCTTTTAGCCGCTGAAACTCTTAACCTATCCCTAGGCCGAGTTAGTATTTCACGATTGAAACACCGTACTTACCCCTTTCGTGAATCTAACTCTCCCGAGCTTAGATAAATGGATTACTCACAAACTTCCCTCCCGGGCTTGAATGCGAGAACAAGGAATAACAAAGGATAAGCAAACCTTGATAATCTTATTGCATTGAATCAAAGACATAGTACAATCTCCTCTCACATATACTCGACAACCTTCACCTAATCCCTAAGAAGGTTTAGAACATAATGGAGAGGAAGAAAACAAGTATAGAATTCGACTCTCTCCCTAGGTATTCTGTGTCTAATACATTGGGTGGTTAGGTCCTTATATAGGCTAGACCTAGGGCAAACCTTTCCTGAGTAGAATACAACTTAGAGTAGGGAACAAGTCAAGTACATAATTAAAATATTTCCAAGTTTAATTCGGCTAAGGGGACTTTCTCGCGTGGTCATTTCTTGGGCTTTTCCTTGTGCTAGCCAGCTCCGATCCATGGGCTTTGAGTCCAGACGCGTTCCTTGGATTTTTATCTTTCCATCGCCTGCAGTCCTGCTTCCTTTCTTTCTGCTGCTGCCTCGGCATCAGGTCCTGCCTCGGCCTTGTCACTGCCGCGGCACTGGTTCTCCTGCACAAATAGGAAAATGCAGTAAACCGTGCCTTTTCTGTGAATAATATCTTTATGAGCTTAACTTCTAAATATATCACATTAAGCACATGCATTGGTCCGAGTGGGTGTATATTTGGTGATTAATGCCCACAAAAGGAGTAAAAAGTGATAGTGAGTTGAGCACTTATCAGTATACTTGCACGAGAATTAACCAGCTTCTGACCAACCAACAACGTGCATTTCTGATTGAGCTTTACAACAAAATAAATGAAATTTTAAATAAGTAAAATACTCTAAAATTGAAATTAAGGTGTATAATTAGATTCAGAAGCCTATAATTAAATATTTGGACTCATAAAATTTGAATTAATCTCATTTTGTAACCATTTTGTTGGGTTTAAAGCGTGCATTTCAAATTGGGCTTTACAGCAAAACAGATGAAATTTAAACTGAATAATAAACTCTAAAATTGAAATTAAGTTGTATAATCATATTCAGAAGCCTATAATTAAAAAATATTTGAACTCACAAAATTTGAATTAATCTCATTTTGTAACCTTTTTGTTGGTTTTAAAGCATGCATTTTTTATGGGGCTTTACAACAAAACAGTTGAAATTTTAAATAAGTAAAATACTCTAAAATTGAAATTAAGGTGTATAATCAGATTCAAAAACCTATAATTAAATATTTGAACTAAAAAATTTTGAATTAATCTCATTTTGTAACCATTTTGTTGGGTTTAAAGTGTGCTTTTCTGATTGGGCTTTATAGCAAAATTGTTGAAGTTTTAAATAAGTAAAAATCTAAAATTGAAATTACGGTGTATAATCAGATTCAGAAGCCTATAATTAAATATTTGAACTCATAAAATTTGAATCAATCTCATTTTGTAACCTTTCTCTTGGGTTTAAAGCCTGCATTTCTGATTGGGTTCACAGAAAATAAGATGAAATTTTAACTGAGTAAAATACATTAAATTGAAATTAAGCTGTATAATTAGATTCAGAAGCCTATAATTAAATATTTGTACACATAAAATTTAAATTAATCTTATTTTGTAACCATTTTGTTGGGTTTAAAGTGTGAATTTCAGATTGGGTTTTATAGCAAAACAGTTGAAATTTTAATTGAGTAAAATACATCAAAATTGAAATTCAGCTGTATAATCAGATTCAGAAACTTATAATTAAATATTTTAACTCATAAAATTTTAATTAATCTCATTTTGTAACCATTTTGTTGGGTTTAATGCATGCATTTCTGATTGGGTTTTACAACAAAATAATTGAAATTTTAAATAATTAAAATAATCTAAAATTGAAATTAAGGTGTATAATTAGATTCAGAAGCATATAATTAAATATTTGAGCACATAAAATTTGAATTAATCTCATTTTATAACCGTTTTGTCGGGTTTAAGGCGTGCATTTCTATTAGGCTTTATAGTAAGACAAATGAAATTTTAACTGAATAAAATACTCTAAAATTAAGCTGTATTCAAAAGCCTATAAATAAGTATTTGAACTCATAAAATTTGAATTAATCTCATTTTGTAACCGTTTTGTTGTGTTTAAAGCAGACATTTCTGATTGGGCTTTATAACAAAACAATTGAAATTTTAACTGAGTATATACTAAAATTGAAATTCAGCTGTATAATCAGATTTAGAAGCTTATAATTAAATATTTGAACTCATAAAATTTAAATTAATCTCATTTTGTGATGGTTTTGTTAGGTTTAAAGCGTGCTTTTCTGATTGGGCTTTACAACAAAACAAATGAAATTTTAACTGAGTAAAATACTCTTAAATTGAAATTAAGTTGTATAATATGATTTAGAAGCCTATAATTAAATATTTGAACTCTTAAATTTTGAATTAATCTCATTTTGTGACCGTTTACTTGGGTCTAAAGCGTGCATTTCTGATTGGGCTTTATAGTAAAATAGTTGAAATTTTAATTGAGTAAAATACTCTAAAATTGAAATTAAGTTGTATAATCATATTCAGAATCCTATAATTAAATATTTGAACTCATAAAATTTGAATTAATCTCATTTCGTAACCGTTTTGTTGGGTTTAAAGGGTGTATTTCTGATTGGGTATTATAGCAAAATACTTAAAATTTTAAATAAGTAAAATACTTTAAAATTGAAATTACGGTGTATAATCATGTTCAGAAATCTATAATTAATTATTTTAACTCATAAAATTTGAATTAATCTTATTTTATAATCTTTTTATTGGGTTTAAAGCGCGCATTTCTGATTGGGCTTTATAGCAAATCAGATAAAATTTTAACTGAGTAAAATACTCTAAAATTGAAATTACGCTGTATAATTAGATTCAAAAGTCTATAATTAAATATTTAAACTCATAAAATTTAAATTAATCTTATTTTGTAACAGTTTTGTTGGGTTTAAAGCATGCATTTCTGATTGGGCTTTATAGCAAAACGATTAAAATTTTAACTAAGTAAAATAAATTAAAATTGAAATTCAATTGTATAATAAGATTCAGAAGCTTATAAATATTTGAACTCATAAAATTTAAATTAATCTCATTTTGTGATGGTTTTGTTAGGTTTAAAGTGTGCATTTCTGATTGGGTTTTATAGTAAAACAATTAAAATTTTAACTGAGTAAAATACTCTAAAATTAAAAATTAAGCTGTAGAATCAGATTCAAAAGCCTATAGCTAAATATTTGAACTCATAAAATTTGAATTAATCTCATTTTGTAACCATTTTGTTGGGTTTAAAGCATGCATTTCTGATTGGGCTTTATAGCAAAATAGATGAAATTTTAATTAATTAAAATACTCTAGAATTGAAATTAAGTTGTATAACCAGATTCAGAAGCCTGTAATTAAATATTTGGACTCATAAAATTTAAATTAATCATATTTTGTAACCGTTTTGTTGGGTTTATAGAGTGCATTTCTAATTGGGCTTTATAACAAAACAATTAAAATTTTAAATGAGTAAAATACTCTAAAATTGAAATTAAGCTGTATAATCATATTTAGAAGCATATAATTAAATATTTAAACTCATAAAATTTGAATTAATCTCATTTCGTAAACGTTTTGTAGGGTTTAAAGGGTGTATTTCTGATTGGGTATTACAGTAAAACAGTTGAAATTTTAAATAAGTAAAATACTCTGAAATTGAAATTACGGTGTATAATCAGATTCAAAAATCTATAATTAATTATTTGAACTCATAAAATTTGAATTAATCTCATTTTGTAACCTTTTAATTGGGTTTAAAGCATGCATTTTTGATTGGGCTTTACAGCAAATCAGATGAAATTTTAACTGAGTAAAATACTCTAAAATTGAAATTAAGCTATATAATTAGATTCAGAAGTCTAATATTAAATATTTGAACTCATAAAATTTAAATTAATCTTATTTTGTAATGGTTTTATTGGGTTTAAAGCGTGCATTTCTAGTTGGGCTTTATAGCAAAACAATTAAAATTTTAACTAAGTAAAATACACTAAAATTAAAACTAAGCTGTATAATCGGATTCAGAAGCTTATAATTAAATATTTGAACTCATAAAATTTTAATTAATCTAATTTTGTAACCGTTTTGTTGGGTTTAAAGATTGCATTTCTGATTAGGCTTTACATCAAAATAATTAAAATTTTAAATAAGTAAAATAATCTAAAATTGAAATTAATGTGTATAATCAGATTCAGAAGCTTATAATTAAAAATTTGAACACATAAAATTTGAATTAATCTTATTTTGAAACCTTTTTGTCGGGTTTAAAGCGTGTATTTCTAATTAGGCTTTATCGTAAAACAGATAAAATTTTAACTAAGTAAAATACTCTAAAATTAAAATTAAGCTGTATAATCAAATTCAGAAGTCTATAATTAAATATTTAAACTCATAAATTTGAATTAATCTCATTTTGTAACCTTTTTGTTGGGTCTAAAGCGTGCATTTTTTATTGGGCTTTACAGCAAAACAGTTGAAATTTTAAATAAGTAAAATACTCTAAAATTGAAATTAAGGTGTATAATCAGATTCAGAAGCCTATAATTAAATATTTGGACTCATAAAATTTAAATTAATCACATTTTGTAACAGTTTTGTTGGGTTTAAAGTGTGCATTTCTGATTGGGATATAAAGAAAAACAATTAAAATTTTAACTGAGTAAAATACACTAAAATTGAAATTCAGCTGTATAATCAGATTCAAAAGCTTATAATTAAATATTTGAAATTATAAAAATTAATCTCATTTTGTGATGATTTTGTTAGGTTTGAAGCCTGCATTTTTTGTTGGGCTTTACAGCAAAACAATTGAATTTTAAATAAGTAAAATACTCTAAAATTGAAATTAAGCTGTATAACCATATTTAGAAGCCTATAATTAAAAATTTGAACTCATAAAATTTAAATTAATCTCATTTTGTGATGGTTTTGTTAGGTTTAAACTATGCATTTCTGATTGGGTTTTATAGTAAAACAATTGAAATTTTAACTGAGTAAAATACTCTAAAATTAAAATTAAGGTGTATAATCAGATTCAAAAGCCTATAATTAAATATTTGAACACATAAAATTTGAATTAATATCATTTTGTAACCGTTTTGTTGGGTTTAAAGCGTGCATTTCTGATTGGGCTTTACAGCAAAACAATTGAAATTATAACTGATTAAAATACTCTAAAATTGAAATTAAGTTGTATAATCAAATTTAGTAGCCTATAATTAAATATTTTCACTCATAAAATTTGAATTAATCTTATTTTGTAACCGTTTTGTTGGGTTTATAGTGTGCATTTCTGATTGGGCTTTATAGTAAAACAATTGAAATTTTAAATAAGCAAAACTCTATAAAATTGAAATTAAGGAATATAATCAGATTCAGAAACCTATAATTAAATATTTGAACTCATAAAATTTGAATTAATCTCAGTTTGTAACCGTTTTGTTGGGTTTAAAGCATGCATTTCTGATTGGGATTTACAGCAAAACAATTGAAATTTTAAATAAGTAAAATACTCTAAAATTGAAATTAAGGTGTATAATCGTATTCAGAAGCCTATAATTAAATATTTGAAGACATAAAATTTAAATTAATCTCATTTTGTAACCGTTTTGTCGGGTTTAAAGCGTGCATTTCTGATTAGGCTTTATAATAAAACAGATAAAATTTTAACTGAGTAAAATACTCTAAAAATTAAAATTAAGCTGTATAATCACATTCAGAAGTCTATAATTAATTATCTAAACTCATAAAATTTGAATTAATCTCATTTTGTAACCTTTTTGTTGGGTTTAAAGCGTGCATTTTTTATTGGGCTTTACAGCAAAACAATTGAAATTTTATATAAGTAAAATACTAAAAAATTGAAATTAAGGTGTATAATCAGATTCAAAAACCTATAATTAAATATTCCAACTCAAAAAATTTGAAGTAACCTCATTTTGTAACCGTTTTGTTGGGTCTATAGCGTGCATTTCTGATTGGGGTTTACAGCAAAACAGTTGAAATTTTAATTGTGTAAAATACTATAAAATTAAAATTAAGTTGTATAATCATATTCAGAAGCATATAATTAAATATTTGAACTCATAAAATTTGAATTAATCTCATTTTGTAACCGTTTTGTTGGGTTTAAAGGGTGTATTTCTGATTGGCTATTATAGCAAAATAATTGAAATTTTAAATATGTAAAATACTTTAAAATTGAAATTCCGGTGTATAATCAGATTTAGAAATCTATAATTAATCATTTGAACTCTTAAAATTTGAATTAATCTCATTTCGTAACCGTTTTGTAGGGTTTACAGCGTGCATTTCTTATACTCTAAAATTGAAATGACGGTGTATAATAAGATTCAGAAACCTATAATAGAATATTTGAACTAACAAAATTTGAATTAATCTCATCTTGTAACCTTTTTGTTGGGTTTAAAGCTTGCATTTCTGATTGGGCTTTACAGCAAAATAGATGAAATTTTAACTGAGTAAAATACTTTAAAATTGAAATTAAGTTGTATAATCAGATTCAGAAGTTAATAATTAAATATTAGATCTCATAAAATTTTAATTAATCTCATTTTGTAACCGTTTTGTCGGGTTTAAAGTGTGCATTTCTGAATAGACTTTACAGAAAAACAGTTGAAATTTTAACTGAGTAAAATACTCTAAAATTTAAATTAAGCTGTATAATCAGATTCAGAAACCTATAATTAAAAATTTGAACTCATAAAATTTGAATTAATCTCATTTTGTAACCGTTTTGTCGGGTTTAAAGCGTGCATTTCTGATTGGGCTTTACAGAAAAACAGTTGAAATTTTAACTGAGTAAAATACTCTAAAATTTAAATTAAGCTGTATAATCAGATTCAGAAGCCTATAATTAAATATTTGAACTCATAAAATTTGAATTAATCTCATTTTGTAACCGTTTTGTTGGGTTTTAAGCGTGCATTTCTGATTGGGCTTCACAACAAAACTGATGAAATTTTAACTGATTAAAATACTCTAAAATAGAAATTAAGTTGAATAATCAGATTCAGAAGACTGTAATTAAATATCTAAACTCATAAAATTTGAATTAATCTCATTTTGTAACCGTTTTGTTGGGTTTAAAGCGTTCATTTCTGATTGGACTTTACAGCAAAACAGTTGAAATTTTAACTGAGTAAAATACTCTAAAATTTAAATTAAGCTACATAATCAGCTTCTGAAGCCTATAATTTAATATTTGAACTCATAAAATTTGAATTAATCTTATTTTGTAACCGTTTTGTTGGGTTTCAAGCGTTCATTTCTGAATAGGCTTTACAGAAAAACAGTTGAAATTATAACTGAGTAAAATACTCTAAAATTTAAATTAAGCTGTATAATCAGATTCAGAAGCCTATAATTAAAATTTTCAACTCATAAAATTTGAATTAATCTCATTTTGTAACCGTTTTGTCGGGTTTAAAGCGTGAATTTCTAATTATGCTTTATAGTAAAATAGTTGAAACTTTAACTGAGTAAAATACTCTAAAATTGAAATTAAGCCTATAATTAATCTCATTTTGTAACCGTTTTGTCGGGTTTAAAGCGTACATTTCTAATTGGGCTTTACAAAAAAATAGTTGAAATTTTAACTGAGTAAAATACTCTAAAATTGAAATTAGGCTATATAATCAGCTTCTGAAGCCTTTAATTAAATATTTGAACTCATAAAAATTTGAATTAATCTTATTTTGTAACCGTTTTGTCGGGTTTAAAGCGTGAATTTCTGATTGGGCTTTATAGAAAAACAGTTGAAATTTTAACTGAGTAAAATACTCTAAAATTGAAATTAAGCTATATAATTAGCTTCTGAAGCCTATAATTAAATATTTGAACTCATAAAATTTTGAATTAATCTCATTTTGTCACCGTTTTGTCTGGTTTAAAGCGTGCATTGCTGATTGGGCTTTACAAAGAAACTATTGAAATTTTAATTGAGTAAAATACTCTAAAATTGAAATTAAGCTGTATAATCAGATTCAGAAGCCTATAATTAAATATTTGAACTCATAAAATTTGAATTAATCTCATTTTGTCACTATTTTGTCGGGTTTAAAGCGTGCATTTCTGATTGGGCTTTACAAAAAAATAGTTGAAATTTTAACTGAGTAAAATACTCTAAAATTGAAATTAAGCTGTATTATGAAATTCGGAAGCCTATAATTAAATATTTGAGCTCATAAAATTTGAATTAATCTCATTTTGTAACCGTTTTGTCGGGTTTAAAGCGTGAATTTCTGATTGGGCTTTATAGAAAAATAGTTTAAATTTTAACTGAGTAAAAAACTCTAAAATTGAAATTAAGCTGTATAATCAGATTCAGAAACCTATAATTAAATATTTGAGCTCATAAAATTTGAATTAATCTCATTTTGTAATCGTTTTGTCGGGTTTAAAGCGTGAATTTTTGATTAGGCTTTATAGTAAAATAGTTGAAATTTTAACTGAGTAAAATACTCTAAAATTGAAATTAAGCTGTATAATCAGATTCAGAAACCTATAATTAAATATTTGAGCTCATAAAATTTGAATTAATCTTATTTTGTAACCGTTTTGTGGGGTTTAGAGCGTTCATTTCTGATTGGGCTTTATAGTAAAATAGTTGAAATATTAGCTGAGCAAAATTCACTAAAATTAAAATTAAGTTGTATAATCAGATTCAGAAGCCTATAATTAAAAATTTGAACTCATAAAATTTGAATTAATCTCATTTTGTAACCATTTTGTCGGGTTTAAAGCGTGCATTTTTTATTGGGCTTTACAGAAAAACAGTTGAAATTTTAACTGAGTAAAGTACTCTATAATTGAAATTAAGTTGTGTAATCAGATTCAGAAGCCTATAATTAAATATTTGAACTCATAAAATTTGAATTAATCTCATTTTGTCACTGTTTTGTCGGGTTTAAAGCGTGCATTTCTGATTAGGCTTTACAGAAAAACAGTTGAAATTTTAATTGAGTAAAATACTCTAAAATTTAAATTAAGCTGTATAATTAGATTCAGAAGCCTATAATTAAAAATTTGAACACATAAAATTTGAATTAATCTCATTTTGTAACCGTTTTGTCGGGTTTAAAGCGTGCATTTCTGATTGAGCTTTACAAAAAAACAGTTGAAATTTTAACTGAGTAAAATACTCTAAAATTGAAATTAAGCTGTATAATCAGATTCAGAAGCCTATAATTAAATATTTGAACTCATAAAATTTGAATTAATCTCATTTTGTCATCGTTTTGTCGGGTTTAAAGTGTGCATTTCTGATTGGGCTTTACAAAAAAATAATTGAAATTTTAACTGAGTAAAATACTCTAAAATTGAAATTAAGCTGTATTATGAAATTCGGAAGCCTATAATTAAATATTTGAGCTCATAAAATTTGAATTAATCTCATTTTGTAACCGTTTTGTCGGGTTTAAAGCGTGAATTTCTAATTAGGCTTTATAGTAAAATAGTTGAAATTTTAACTGAGTAAAATACTCTAAAATTGAAATTAAGTTGTATAATCAGATTCCGAAGCCAATAATTAAATATTTGAGAACATAAAATTTGAATTAATCTCATTTTAAAACCATTTTGTCGGGTTTAAAGCGTGCATTTCTGATTGGGCTTTACAGAAAAATAGTTGAAATTTTAACTGAGTAAAATACTCTAAAATTGAAATTAAGCTGTATTATGAAATTCGGAAGCCTATAATTAAATATTTGAGCTCATAAAATTTGAATTAATCTCATTTTGTAACCGTTTTGTCGGGTTTAAAGCGTGAATTTCTAATTAGGCTTTATAGTAAAATAGTTGAAATTTTAACTGAGTAAAATACTCTAAAATTGAAATTAAGTTGTATAATCAGATTCCGAAGCCAATAATTAAATATTTGAGATCATAAAATTTGAATTAATCTCATTTTATAACCATTTTGTCGGGTTTAAAGCGTGCATTTCTGATTGGGCTTTACAGAAAAATAGTTGAAATTTTAACTGAGTAAAATACTCTAAAATTGAAATTAAGCTGTATAATGAAATTCGGAAGCCTATAATTAAATATTTGAACTCATAAAATTTGAATTAATTTCATTTTGTCACTGTTTTGTCGGGTTCAAAGCGTGCATTTCTTATTAGACTTTATAGAAAAACAGTTGAAATTTTAACTGAGTAAAATACTCTAAAATTTAAATTAAGCTGTATAATCCGATTTTGAAGCCTACAATTAAATATTTGAACTCATAAAATTTGAATTAATCTCATTTTGTAACCGTTTTGTCGGGTTCAAAGCGTGCATTTCTGATTAGACTTTACAGAAAAACAGTTGAAATTTTTACTAAGTAAAATACTCTTAAATTTAAATTAAGCTGTATAATCAGATTCAGAAGCCTACAATTAAATATTTGAACTCATAAAATTTGAATTAATCTCATTTTGTAACCGTTTTGTCGGGTTTAAAGCGTGCATTTCTTATTGGGCTTTACAAAAAAACAGTTGAAAGTTAATCTAAGTAAAATACTATAAAATTTAAATTAAGCTGTATAATCTGATTCAGAAGCCTATAATTAAATATTTGAACTCATAAAATTTGAATTAATCTCATTTTGTAAACGTTTTGTCGGGTTTAAAGCGTGAATTTCTAATTAGGCTTTATAGTAAAATAGTTGAAATTTTAACTGAGTAAAATACTCTAAAATTGAAATTAAGTTGTATAATCAGATTCCGAAGCCAATAATTAAATATTTGAGCTCATAAAATTTGAATTAATCTCATTTTATAACCGTTTTGTCGGGTTTAAAGCGTGCATTTCTGATTGGGCTTTACAGAAAACAGTTGAAATTTTAACTGAGTAAAATACTCTAAAATTGAAATTAAGCTATATAATCAGCTTTTGAAGCCTATAATTAAATATTTGAACTCATAAAATTTGAATTAACCTCATTTTGTAACCGTTTTGTCGAGTTTAAAGCGTGCATTTCTGATTGGGCTTTACAAAAAAATAGTTGAAATTTTAACTGAGTAAAATACACTAAAATTTAAATTAAGCTGTATAATCCGATTCAGAAGCCTATAATTAAATATTTGAACTCATAGAATTTGAATTAATCTCATTTCGTAAACGTTTTGTCGGGTTTAAAGCGTGAATTTCTAATTAGGCTTTATAGTAAAATAGTTGAAATTTTAACTGAGTAAAATACTCTAAAATTGAAATTAAGTTGTATAATCAGATTCCGAAGCCAATAATTAAATATTTGAGCTCATAAAATTTGAATTAATCTCATTTTATAACCGTTTTGTCGGGTTTAAAGCGTGCATTTCTGATTGGGCTTTACAGAAAACAGTTGAAATTTTAACTGAGTAAAATACTCTAAAATTGAAATTAAGCTATATAATCAGCTTTTGAAGCCTATAATTAAATATTTGAACTCATAAAATTTGAATTAACCTCATTTTGTAACCGTTTTGTCGAGTTTAAAGCGTGCATTTCTGATTGGGCTTTACAAAAAAACAGTTGAAATTTTAACTGAGTAAAATACACTAAAATTTAAATTAAGCTGTATAATCCGATTCAGAAGCCTATAATTAAATATTTGAACTCATAAAATTTTGAATTAATCTCATTTTGTCACCGTTTTGTCTGGTTTAAAGCGTGCATTGCTGATTGGGCTTTACAAAGAAACTATTGAAATTTTAATTGAGTAAAATACTCTAAAATTGAAATTAAGTTGTATAATCAGATTCAGAAGCCTATAATTAAATATTTGAACTCACAAAATTTGAATTAATCTTATTTTGTAACCGTTTTATCGGGTTTAAAGCGTGCTTTTCTGATTGGGCTTTACAAAAAAATAGTTGAAATTTTAACTGAGTAAAATACTCTAAAATTTAAATTAAGCTGTATAATCAGATTTAGAAGCTTATAATTAAATATTTGAACTCATAAAATTTGAATTAATCTCATTTTGTAACCATTTTGTCGGTTTTAAAGCGTGAATTTCTAATTAGGCTTTATAGTCAAATAGTTGAAATTTTAACTGAGTAAAATACTCTAAAATTGAAATTAAGCTGTATAATCTGATTCCGAAGCCAATATTAAATATGTTTTGTCGGGTTTAAAGCGTGCATTTCTGATTGGGCTTTACAAAAAAATAGTTGAAATTTTAACTGAGTAAAATACTCTAGAATAGAAATTAAGCTGTATAATCAGATTCAGAAGCCTATAATTAAATATTTGAACTCACAAAATTTGAATTAATCTTATTTTGTAACCGTATTATCGGGTTTAAAGCGTTACAAAACGGTTATACAACTGAATTAAACTCAACAAAACGGTTACAAAATGAGATTAATTCAATTATTTTTTTGTAAAGCCCAATCAGAAATGCACGCTTTAAATCCAACAAAAGGGTTACAAAATGAGATTAATTCAAATTTTATGATTTCTAATATTTAATTATAGGCTTTTGAATCTGATTATACAACTGAATTTCATTTTTAGAGTATTTTACTCAGTTAAAATTTCATTTGTTTTGTTGTAAAGCCCAATCTGAAATGCATGCTTTAAACCCAACAAAACGGTTACAAAATGAGATTAATTCAAATTTTATAAGTTCAAATATTTAATAATAGGCTTTTGAATCTAATTATACAACTTAATTTCAATTTTAGAGTATTTTACTCAGTTAAAATTTCAACAGTTTTACTGTAAACCCAAACAGAAATGGACGCTTTAAACACGACAAAACGATTTCAAAATGAGATTAATTCAAATTTTATGAGTTCGAATATTTAATTATAGGCTTCTGAATCTGACTACATAGCTTAATTTCAATTTTATAATACTTTACTCAGTTAAAATTTTATCAATTTTGCTGTAAAGCCCAATCTGAAATGCACGCTTTAAATCCAACAAAAGGGTTACAAAATGAGATTAATTCAAATTTTATGATTTCTAATATTTAATTATAGGCTTTTGAATCTGATTATACAACGGATAACGATTCTTGATCGTAACTTTGTTGAGCTGACGATAGTCGATGCACATCCTCATCGATCCGTCCCTCTTCTTTACAAACAAAACCGATGCTCCCCACGGTGACACACTTGGTCTGATAAAACCTCTTTCTAACAGCGCTTGGATCTGCTGCTTCAACTCTCTCATCTCCGCCGGTGCCATACGATACGGCGCTATGGACACCGGTGCTATCCCTGGTAACACCTCTATCCGGAACTCTAACTCACGATCGGGAGGTAAATCGGGTAATTCCTCCGGAAACACATCGCGATACTCACAAACTGTCCTCAAACTCCCTAACTCAGGGCTCTCTACCCTCACATCAACCACGTGAGCTAAGAAAGCCTCACAACCTTGCTGGATCAACCTCTGAGCAGACAAAGCTGATACAACATTCGGCAAACAGGGGATTCTCTCGCCCCTCACAACAAGCTTAGACCCATCCGCAACACGAAGCTTTAAACTCTTTGACCTACACCCAAGACTCGCATCATGCTCGAACAACCAATCCATCCCTAGGATTGCGTCGAACTCTTGAAAAGGTAAAACCATAAGATCTGCAGGAAAGATCGAGCTTTGGACCTCTATCGGACACCTCCGATAAACCTTACCCACCAAAACATCCAAACCCAACGGACTTGTCACACGAACTCCATTTCTAGCCCTTCAGCTGGCAACCCCCAACACTAAGATATCCCACTACGGATATAGGAGTGGGTAGACCCCGAGTCCACAAGAGCAACTATGGGAACTGAAAATAAGGT
This sequence comes from Abelmoschus esculentus, assembly GCA_035048815.1. Classification (NCBI taxonomy): domain Eukaryota; kingdom Viridiplantae; phylum Streptophyta; class Magnoliopsida; order Malvales; family Malvaceae; genus Abelmoschus; species Abelmoschus esculentus. The sequence continues at coordinate 6,191,157 of JAUCBN010000002.1, forward strand.
AAATATACCTGAGATAACAACGGTAGCCGCACAGTCCTCCTGTGCCCTCACAGCATACTGCCTAGCCGGTGCTCTCGCTGTGGACTGAAAGGTATCACCCGAACCATGACTAGCCCCTCCACGGGTAAAACCTCTGCCTCTCTGACTGGGATAATCGGTCCTCTGAACCTGATTCGATGTCTCCTTGACCTTCTCCGGGCAGTCCTTCACTAGATATCCTGATGACCCACAACGGTAACAAGCTCTGACTACATTCCAACACTCTCCTCGGTGGCTCCGCCCACACTGCTGACAAGTTGGGACACCTGAGCTCCTCTGAGAACTCTCCGGGCTCATCATCGGAGATGACGTAGACTGCCTTCTCCTACCAGCAGAATCAGACCTACGGTCAGATCTTGCACCCTAACTAGAAGCTCTTACACTCTGATTCCAACGATTCCTGTTCCTTCCCGAAAAGGACTGAGAGTTATTGGAGTAGCTCCGATTACCTCCACTAGCACCACCCTGACCGGAAGATGAATCATAGGTCAAACCTTGTACCTGCTCTAAGGACCTTGCACTAGCAGTCAACTCTGAGAACACTCTGGGTGGAGTAGTGGTGAGATACTTTTGGATCTCTTTCCTTAGACCCTTCAGAAACCTCTTGCATCTCATTTTCTCCGTGGCCACTAACTCGGGTGCATACCTACTCAGCTGTAGGAACTCCTGCTCATAAGCGAATACCGAACGGTTACCTTGCACAAGATGGGTAAATCGCTCCCTCAAGGTGTCGATGTGGGCTTCTCCCACATACTTCTTCTCAAACTCATCGAGAAAGTCATTCCAAGTTGGTCTCTCAGGATCCCAACCAAGCTCCATTGTTTCCCACCATTCACGTGCATTGCCTTTCAACAACGACAGAACACATGACAGCTTGTCCTCAGATCTCAACCTTATCTGTCTCATGATCCAACGAGTGTCATGTAACCACTGGTCAGCTTGCACGGGATTATCTTGTCCTATCCCATGAAAGTCAACAGCTCCCTGCCTACGCACCCTCTCCACTAGTGCCTCTCGAGACGTAGCAGACGGCCTCGGTATAGCTCTCACGATCTGGTCCAACGCCCGATTCAGCTGCAAGAAGTAGTTGGCCCCTTGACCAATTGCATCATCAGACGATGCCTCCACAGCGGGCACATACTCCTCATCGGAGTCCTCTCGAGAACCCCAACTCTCTTCCGCAATTCTATTCCTCCTTGGCATACTTACTGCACACAACAAACAAACGAGGTTACATCATCGAATTTTCAGCATCTAAGCAAGTACAACTTTGACTAATGGGCATGTACTTATCTGACACCTATATGACACACTAGACTCCCCCGGGGACTTCCAAGAACCGACTCAACCTAAGCTCTGATACCATTAAATGTAACACCCTCGACCCGATGCCACATCGGGCATCCAGCCCAAAACCTGTATTTTAAAATTTCTTTCCAAAAGCCCATAAAGTTGGGTCCAAATCCATATCCATCATGATATAATAAAATCCAAATCCATATTAAAACATAAATCCAAATAAATTTAAGTATCGGAGCTCCAAAATATTACAACCGTTTAAAACATTCGACAATAAATAAAACAGAGTTCCCAATTACACATATAGGATCCTACAAATACGAATGCCCATTATGCCTAATAATAGTACTCTGACAATAAATGTCGATGCTGAACCCACCACAATGATGCTCCTCCGAACAACTTCCTTAACCTACGCACGAAAACAGATTTCGAAACGCTGAGCTACTAAAGCTCAGTGGGTACTCGACCAACCAGTCCACATCATGCATAGCATAGAATAAGCATAACAACATGAATGATGACATGGCATGAAAACGATGGCGCTACCATATCCGTCTAAACACATGATATCAAGATGGCATATATAAGCACATGTCATATGCAAGACAAAAGAAGACCACACAGCATCTCAAGAACTTAACTCGTATTTATATCTCATATATATATACTTATATATATATCGGTGTCCATATCACCTCATAGTAGTATAGAAGTAAGGGACCCATCAGCACTAAGCAAGGCCCGTGGCATGCCACTCCACAATATCCGCTAAGGAACCCATCAGCACTAAGCAAGGTGCTAGCTGGTCTTCCGCATAATATTACCGATAACCCATCAGCACTAAGCTAGGTTATTAGTTTTACATCTCGTATAATAATTATTCTAGTAACCCATCAGCACTAAGCAAGGTTACCAGACTATCCCATTATTATATAATATATACTCTAGGAAACCCATCAGCACTAAGCAAGGTCCCTAGTAAGCCACGTGACTCGAATAGGTCACACGAACCTTTAACGGTTCCAAATACCGGTTTACACCACTAGACTCCAATTATTATTCAATTATCTCTTTAACAGGTCTAGGTGTCTAATTCTCGGTCTAATATTCATTTTAAGGTTTATACAAGTCTTCGGGACCTCTAAAATAGCATTGTGAGACTTTACCATTTTTCCATAAGAACTTGGGCTAAATTGCCCTGGGTATCGATACCCCTACTTGGTGTATCGGAACACCAGTATCGATACCAGTACCGAAACCCCTTTGACCATTCCAAAAGTCAACAGAGGAAGACCTCTTGTTCCGATACTGGCATCGATGCCATTATGCTACTGGACAGCTCGGTATCGAACCATGTTCGATACCCCTACTCTTGTAGCCTAAATTCTCTCAGGGGTATCGATACACGGGCCACCGGTATCGATACCCCCTGCACGATTAGTGCAGTTTTTGCAGTTTGAACACTTTGGAACCAATCCAAACTCGATCCATTTAATACCAAACTGATCCTAGACCTTAAGGGAGTGATCCTAATTAATTTTACATCATTTTGACGAAGGTTCATCAACATAACCATAATCCACCATTAAAGACCATCCTTAAGCTACCAACATCTCAAACCAATCAACAAACATGCATTTAAACTTAAAACATGATATGCATGATGACTATGAGTTGGAAGAGAACCAACCTTAAGCAAAGAACACAGCAAAATAGAAAACCCGAGCTCCACCTCCCTTCTTCAAGATTTCTCTTTTACCAAGCTTCTAGAGGACTCTCCAACTTGTTTCTCTACAAGGGAGATTAAACAAAAGATTAGATACATTTGGGGATGATTCTCAGAATCTAAAAACATTAGAAAACTGAGGATTGAAGCTCCCAAACACTCTAATCCCGGATTACACCTAAAACCCTTCTAAAAACCATCTTCCACTAAACTAAACGAAGAAATCCTCGAAACATAGATCTCCTCATGCTCTACCTCTTTCACTTCAACACTAAAACGAGATTCTTGACTTACCACAACAAATATTTGATCTTTTCCTTTCTTTCTCTCTTGCAAGGATGGATGGGAAAAAAGGAAGACAAGGTGATCTCACCTCTTCCACATTCTGCAGAGAAAACAACCCCCAACCCCCTCCTTGTCCTCTAATTAGACATTTACCAAAATGTCCTCCTAAACCAAGCCCAACTTAAACCCAACTCAAAGCTCAACCACTCAAGGCCCAACAACCCAAACCCGGGGCCCAAAACCGAAGCCCAAGCCCCTCGGGTTAACCCGACACTCGGATCCGAATCCGGGTCGTGACAACTCTCCCCTCCTTAAAGAAAATTTCGTCCTCGAAATTTACCTGTTAGGAAGAGATGCGGGTACTGAGTCCTCATGTCTTTCTCAACTTCCCACGTAGCCTCTTCAACTCCGTGGTTTCTCCAAAGAACCTTTACCTACGGTATACTCTTGTTCCGAAGCTTCTTCACTCCTCTATCCAAGATTTCTATTGGTCTCTCCTCGTAAGTCAAATCTTTATTGACTTTGATTTCCTCAAGCTGAAAAACATGGGAAGGATCTGAACGATAACGCCTCAACATGGACATGTGGAACACATCATGGATACGCGCTAACTCTGGAGTTAAAGCTAGCCGGTAAGCCACTGGTCCCACTCTCTCAAGAACTTCATACGGTCCCACATACCTTGGACTCAACTTTCCTTTCCGACCAAACCGGATGATTTCTTTCCAAGGAGATACCTTGAGAAACACTTTTTCTCCTAACTCATACTCGATGTGCTTGAGCTTACGATCCGCGTAAGCTTTTTGCCGATCAAACGCTGCTTGCAACCTTTCTTTGATGATCTAAACCTTTTCCTCGGTTTCCTTAACAAGTTCGGATCCTACAATCCATCTCTCATTAAGCTTGGTCCAACATAAAGGTGTCCTACACCTACGCCCGTACAAGGCCTCAAAAGGTGCCATCCTTATACTCGACTGATAACTGTTGTTGTAAGCAAACTCCACAAGCGGTAACTGATCTTCCCAACTCCGAGCAAAGTCAACCACACAACATCTAAGCATATCCTCCAAGATCTGGATAACTCACTCAGACTGTCCATCGGTCTGAGGATGAAAAGTTGTGCTGAAGTGCAACTTGGTATCCAAAGCCTTATGGATAGAACTCCACAACCTCGCTGTGAACCTCGGATCCCTATCCGATATGATCGATGAAGGTACACCATGCAACCAGACGATCTCTTTTATGTACAATTGAGCCAACTTTTCCAAACTGAAGTCTATCCTAACCGGTAAAAAGTGAGCCGACTTGGTCAATCGATCAACAATGACCCACACAGCATCATGCTTCCTCAACGTCATTGGTAACCCGGTGACAAAGTCCATGGTCACACGATCCCACTTCCACTATGGAATCTGGATAGGCTGAAGCAACCCTGAAGGAACCTGATGTTCCGCTTTCACAAGCTGACACACCAAACATCTCGTCACAAACTCAAAAACATCCCTTTTCATACAAGGCCACCAAAAGAAGGGACGAAGATCCTGATACATCTTGTTACTACCCGGGTGCATAGAAAACGGACTACGATGAGCTTCCCTTAAGACACGGTCCCTCAGATCCTCAAGAGCAGGAACACACAACCGACCATTGAAGTACAAGAACCCACCATCTCGTACCTCAAAGCCTGACGCCTCACCTCGCTGACAAGCCTCAAGCTGAGCCACTAACTCCTGATCTAACGCTTGTGCTCTCTTAATCTCCTGAACTAGCGTGGGTTCCACACATAACTCTACCAACAAACCACCATCCTCGGTCATCCTCAACCGTGCAAACATGGCTCTCAAGTCCGACATGGACTTCCTACTCAAAGCATCGGCGACCACATTCGCCTTACCGGGATGATACTCTATGACACAGTCATAGTCTTTCAGCAACTCTATCCATCTTCGCTGTCTCAGATTCAACTCCTTCTGGGTGAGCAGATACTTCAAACTCTTGTGATCGTTGTAAACATAGCATTTCTCCCCATAGAGATAATGCCTTCATATCTTCAACGCAAAGATAACTGCTGCCAACTCGAGATCATGGGTAGGATAGTTCCTTTCATGGGGTTTCAATTGTCTTGAGGCGTAAGCAACCACCTTACCCTCTTGCATGAGCACACAACCCAACCCACTCAAGGAAGCATCACTAAACACCACATAATCTTTCCCCGATTCCGGTTGCGTCAAGACCGGTGCCTCGGTGAGATATGCCTTAAGCCGCTCGAAACTTTCTTGTCTTCTCTCGTTCCACACAAATGGAACCCCTTTCTGGAGCAACTTTGTCAACGGTGCTGCTAAGATCGAGAAGCCTTTCACAAACCGCCTATAGTATCTGGAAAGTCCAAGGAAACTACGGACCTCTGATACATTCCTTGGTGGTTTCCATTCCACCACAGCTTGGATTTTCAGAGGATCCACACGGATGCCATTTGCTACAACGATGTGGCCAAGAAACGCCACCTCTGACAACCAAAACTCACACTTACTGAACTTGGCGTACAAACGCCTATCCTTCAAAACCTGGAGAACAACTCTTAGGTGGTAGTCATGCTCCTCCTCTGAGCGTGAATACACCAAGATATCGCCGATGAACACAACCACAAACTGATCTAGATACGGATGAAAGATCCGGTTCATCAGATCCATAAAAGCTGCTGGAGCATTCTTGAGCCCAAACGGCATCACTAAGAACTCATAATGCCCGTACCGCGTCCTAAAAGCGGTCTTTTGGACATCCTCCTCCACTACCTTCAACTGGTAGTACCCAGATCGATCTTAGAAAACACACGGGCACCTCTCAATTGATCAAACTAGTCATCGATCCTAGGCAACGGATAACGATTCTTGATCGTGACTTTGTTGAGCTGACGATAGTCGATGCACATCCTCATCGATCCGTCCTTCTTCTTTACAAACAAAACCGGTGCCCCCCACGGTGACACACTCGGTCTGATAAAACCTCTTTCTAACAGCGCTTGGATCTGTTGCTTCAACTCTCTCATCTCCGCCGGTGCCATACGATACGACGATATGCACACCGGTGTTGTCTCTGGTAACACCTCTATCCTGAACTCTAACTCACGATCGAGAGGTAAACCGGGTAACTCCTCCGGAAACACATCGAGATACTCACAAACTGTCCTTAAATTCCCTAACTCAGGGCTCTCTACCCTCACATCAACCACGTGAGCTGAGAAAGCCTCACAACCTTGCTGGATCAACCTCTGAGCAGACAAAGCTGATACAACATTCGGCAAACAGGGGTTTCTCTCGCCCCTCACGACAAGCTTAGACTCATTCGCAACACGAAGCTTTAAACTCTTTGACCTACACCCAAGACTCGCATCATGCTCGAACAACCAATCCATCCCTAGGATTGCGTCAAACTCTTGGAAAGGTAAAACCATAAGATCTGCAGGAAAGATCGAGCCTTGGACCTCTATCGGACACCTCCGATAAACCTTATCCACCAAAACATCCAAACCCAACGGACTTGTCACACGAACTCCATTTCTAGCCCTTCAGCTGGCAACCCCCAACACTAAGATATCCCACTACGGATATAGGAGTGGGTAGACCCCGAGTCCAAAAGAGCAACTATGGGAACTGAAAACAAGGTAAACGTACCTGAGATAACATCGGTAGCCGCACAGTCCTCCTGTGCCCTCACAGCATACTGCCTAGCCGGTGCTCTCGCCGTGGACTGAAAGGTACCACCCGAACCATGACTAGCCCCTACACGGGTAAAACCTCTGCCTCTCTGACTGGGATAACCGGTCCTCTGAACCTGATTCGATGTCTCCCTGACCTTCTCCGGGCAGTCCTTCACTAGATTTCCTGATGACCCACAACGGTAACAAGCTCTGACTACGTTCCAACACTCTCCTCGGTGGCTCCGCCCACACTGCTGACAAGTCGGGACACCTGAGCTCCTCTGAGAACTCTCCGGGCTCATCATCGGAGATGACGTAGACTGCCTCCTCCTACTTGCTGACTCAGACCTACGGTCAAATCTTGCACCCTGACTAGAAGCTCCTCTATTCTGATTCCAACGATTCCTGTTCCTTCCTGAAAAGGACTGAGAGTTGTTGGAGTAGCTCCGATTACCTCCACTAGCACCACCCTGACCGGAAGATGAATCATAGGTCAAACCTTGTACCTGCTCTAATGACTTTGACTAGTAGTCAAATCTGAGAACACTCTGGGTGGAGAAGAGGTGAGATACGTCTGGATCTCTTTCCTTAGACCCTTCAGAAACCTCTTGCATCTCATTTTCTCTGTGGCCATTAACTCGGGTGCATACCTACTCAGTTGTAGGAACTCTTGCTCATAAGCGAACACCGAACGGTTACCTTGCACAAGATGGGTAAACCGCTCCCTTAAGGTGTCGATGTGGGCTTCTCCCACATACTTCTTCTCAAACTCATCGAGAAAGTCATTCCATGTTGGTCTCTCGGGATCCCAACCAAGCTCCACTGTTTCCCACCATTCACGTGCATTGCCTTTCAACAACGACAGAACACATGACAGCTTGTCCTCAGATCTCAACCTTATCTGTCTCATGATCCAACGAGTGTCATGTAACCACTGGTCAGCTTGCACGGGATTATCTTGTCTTGTCCCATGAAAGTCAACAGCTTCCTGCCTACGCACCCTCTCCACTGGTGCCTCTCGAGGCGTAGCAGATGGCCTCGGTATAGCTCTCACGATCCGGTCCAACGCCCGATTCAGCTGCAAGAAGTAGTTGGCCCCTTGACCAACTAGATCATCAGACGGTGCCTCCACAGCGGGCACATACTCCTCATCGGAGTCCTCTCGAGAACCCCAACTCTCTTCCGCAACTCTATTCCTCCTTGGCATACTTACTGCACACAACAAACAAACGAGGTTACATCATCGAATTTTCAGCATCTAAGCAAGTACAACTTTGACTAATGGGCATGTACTTATCTGACACCTATATGACACACTAGACTCCTTCGGGGACTTCCAAGAACCGACTCAACCTAAGCTCTGATACCACTAAACTTAACACCCTCGACCCGGTGCCACATCGGGCCTCCGGCCGAAAACCTGTATTTTAAAATTTCTTTCCAAAAGCCAAAAAAGTTGGGTCCAAATCCATATCCATCATGATATAATAAAATCCAAATCCATATTAAAATATAAATCCAAATAAATTTAAGTAACGGAGCTCCAAAATATTACAACCGTTTAAAACATTTGACAATAAATAAAACAGAGTTCCCAATTACACATATAGGGTCCTACAAGTACGAATGCCCATTATGCCTAATAACAGTACTCAGACAACAAATGTCGATGCTGAACCCACCACGATGATGCTCCTCCGAACAGCTTCCTTAACCTACGCACAAAAACAGATTTCGAAACGCTGAGCTACTAAAGCTCAGTGGGTACTCGACCAATCGGTCCACATCATGCATAGCATAGAATAAGCATAACAACATGAATGATGACATGGCATGAATACGATGGCGCTACCATATCCGCCTAAACACATGATATCAAGATGGCATATATCAGCACATGTCAAATGCAAGACAACAGAAGACCACACAGCATCTCAAGTACTTAACTCATATTTATATCTCATATATATATACTTATATATATATCGGTGTCCATATCACCTCATAGTAGTATAGAAGTAAGGGACCCATCAGCACTATGCAAGGCCCGTGGCATGCGACTCCACAATATCCGCTAAGGAACCCATCAGCACTAAGCAAGGTCCTAGTTGGTCTTCCGCATAATATTACCGATAACCCATCAGCACTAAGCAAGGTTATTAGTTTAACATCTCGTATAATAATTATTCTAGTAACCCATTAGCAATAAGCAAGGTTACTAGACTATCCCATAATTATATAATATATACTTTAGGCAACCGATAAGCATTAAGCAAGGTCCTTAGTAAGCCACGTGACTCGAATAGGTCACACGAACCTTTAACGGTTCCAAATACCGGTTTACACCACTAGACTCCAATTATTATTCAATTATCTCTTTAACAGGTCTAGGTGTCTAATTCTCGGTCTAATATTCATTTTAAGGTTTATACAAGTCTTTGGGACCTCTAAAATAACATTGTGAGACTTTACCATTTTTCCATACGAACTTGGGCTAAATTGCCCTAGGGTATCGATACCCCTACTTGGAGTATCGGAACACCAGTATCGATACCAGTACCGAACCCCTTTGACCATTCCAAAAGTCAACAGAGGAAGACCTCTTGTTCCGATACTGGCATCGATGTCATTATGCTACTGGACAGCTCGGTATCGAACCATGGTTCGATACCCCTACTCTTGTAGCCTAAATTCTCTCAGGGGTATCGATACACGGGCCACCGGTATCGATACCCCCTGCACGATTAGTGCAGTTTTTGCAGTTTGAACACTTTGAAACCTATCCAAACTCGATCCATTTAATACCAAACTGATCCTAGACCTTAAGGGAGTGATCCTAGTTAATTTTACATCATTTTCACGATGGTTTATCAACATAACCATAATCCACCATTAAAGACCATCCTTAAGCTACCAACATCTCAAACCAATCAACAAACATGCATTTAAACTTAAAACATGATATGCATGATGATTATGAGTTGGAAGAGAACCAACCTTAAGCAAAAAACACAGCAAAACAACAAACCCGAGCTCCACCTCCCTTCTTCAAGATTTCTCTTTTCCCAAGCTTCTAGAGGACTCTCCAACTTGTTTCTCTACAAGGGAGATTAAACAAAAGATTAGATACATTCGGGGATGATTCTCAGAATCTAAAAACATTAGAAAATTGAGGATTAAAGCTCCCAAACACTCTAATCCCGGATTACACCTAAAACCCTTCTAAAAACCATCTTCCACTAAACTAAACGAAGAACACCTCGAAACATAGATCTCCTCATGCTCTACCTCTTTCACTTCAACACTAAAACGAGATTCTTGACTTACCAAAACAAAGATTTGATCTTTTCCTTTCTTTCTCTCTTGCAAGGCTGGATGGGGAAAATGGAAGACAAGGTGATCTCACCTCTTCCACATTCTGCAGAGAAAACAACCCCCAACCCCTCCTTGTACTCTAATTAGACATTTACCAAAATGTCCTCCTAAACCAAGCCCAACTTAAACCCAACTCAAAGCCCAACCACTCAAGGCCCAACAACCCAAAACCAGGGCCCAAGCCCCTCGGGTTAACCCGACACTCGGATCCGAATCCGGGTCGTGACATACAAAATGAGATTAATTCAAATTTTATAAGTTCAAATATTTAATTATATGCTTATGAATCAGATTATACAACTTAATTTCAATTTTAGAGTATTTTACTCAGTTAAAATTTCAATTGTTTTACTGTAAAGCCTAATTTGAAATGCAAGCTTTAAACCCGAAAAAACGGTTACAAAATGAGATTAATTCAAATTGTACGAGTTCAAATATTTAACTATAGGCTTTTGAATCTAATTATACTACTTAATTTCAATATTAGAGTATTTTACTCAGTTAAAATTTCAACTGTTTTGTTGTAAAGTCTAATAAAAAATGCACGCTTTAAACCCAACAAAATGGTTACAAAATGAGATTAATTCAAATTTTAAGAGTTCAAATATTTAATTATAGGCTGCAGAATCTGATTATACAACTTAATTTCAATTTTAGGGTATTTTACTCAATTAAAATTTCAACTGTTTTACTGTAAAGCCCAATCAGAAATGCACGCTTTAAACCCAACAAAACGGTTACAAAAAGAGATTAATTCAAATATTATGAGTTCAAATATTTAATTATAAGATTCTGAATCTAATTATACAGCTGAATTTCAATTTTAGAGTATTTTTTTAGTTAAAATTTCAAGTGTTTTGCTATAAATAAAGCCCAATCTAAAATGCACGCTTTAAACCCGATAAAACGGTTACAAAATGAGATTATTTCAAATTTTAAGAGTTCAAATATTTAATTATAGGCATCTGAATCTAATTATACAACTTAATTTCAATTTTAGAGTATTTTACTCATTTAAAATTTCAAATGTTTTGCTGTAAAACCCAATAAAAATGCACGTTTTAAACCCAACAAAACGATTACAGAATGAGATTAATTCAAATTTTATGAGTTCAAATATTTAATTATAGGCTTCTGAATCTAATTTTACAGCTTAATTTTAATTTTAGAGTATTTTACTTAGTTAAAATTTCAACTGTTTTGCTGTAAAGCCCAATCAGAAATACAAGCTTTAAACCCAACAAAACGGTTACAAAATGAGATTAATTCAAATTTTATAAGTTCAAATATTTAATTATATGTTTATGAATCTGATTATACAACTTAATTTCAATTTTAGAGAATTTTACTCAGTTAAAATTTCAATTGTTTTACTGTAAAGCCTAATTTGAAATGCAAGCTTTAAACCCGAAAAAACGGTTACAAAATGAGATTAATTCAAATTTTACGAGTTCAAATATTTAATTATAGGCTTATGAATCTAATTATACTACTTAATTTCAATATTAGAGTATTTTACTCAGTTAAAATTTCAACTGTTTTGTTGTAAAGTCTAATAAAAAATGCACGCTTTAAACCCAACAAAATGGTTACAATATGAGATTAATTCAAATTTTAAGAGTTCAAATATTTAATTATAGGTTGCAGAATCTGATTATACAGCTGAATTTCAATTTTAGAGTATTTTACTCAGTTAAAATTTCATATGTTTTGTGTCAAAGGCCAATCTAAAATGCACGCTTTAAACCAACAAAACGGTTACAAAATGAGATTAATTCAAATTTTATGAGTTCAAATATTTAATTATAGGCTGCAGAATCTGATTATACAGCTTAATTTCAATTTTAGAGTATTTTAATCAGTTAAAATTTCATCTATTTTGTTGTAAAGCCCAATCAGAAATGCACGCTTTAAACCCAATAAAACAGTTACAAATTTAGATTAATTCAAATTTTATGAGTTCAAATATTTAATTCTAGGTTTCCGAATTTCATAATACAGCTTAATTTCAATTTTAGAGTATTTTACTCAATTAAAATTTCAACTATTTTTTTGTAAAGCCCAATCAAAAATGCATGCTTTAAACCCAACAAAACGGTTACAAAATGAGATTAATTCAAATTTTACAAGTTCAAATATTTAATTATAGGCTTTTGAATATGATTATACAGCTTAATTTCAATTTTAGTGTAACACCCTAAAACCAGGTTAGAAAAAAAACGATTCGAATGATTTGTAAATTAAATCGAACTACATGTTAATTGGATTAGAAGAAAGGGACTTAATTGAATTAAATGAGAAAGATGAAGGTTGCGTGATAAATAAAAGAATTCCCTAAACTACCCTTCGTAATAAACCAAGTCTAGGTGTATCAATAAGGGCAAAATGGTTATTTTGCACCCCTTAATTTGGCAAACAAAATCAGTCAATTTTTCATTCCCTCTCCCTCATTTTTCACGATAGAAACAAAAAGAGAAGAGAGCTCTTGGGAGGAATTTGGGGGAAAATCCATTGGGAGGATTAAAAAGCTTTGCATGAAAGGGGATTTTGACTAGGAAGCCATATTCAACTAGGTTGGTAAGTTTTTCTCTCCATAGCCGAAAATTTTAAGGTTTTTGAAGTTTTGAGTTTTGATTATTCTAAAATGTTATCAAGTTAATTGGGTGGATAGAAACTCAATTTAACGATTATATTTGTTTGGGCTTAGCCTTTGAAGCATGAACAATAGATTAGGAAACTTGAAAATTGGATTTTTGTAAATATGATATTTGGATTGATAAGATAGTGAAATTGGGGAATTAGTTGATGTTAATTTTGTGTTAGAAGGTGCTGGAAATTGTAAGAACAAGATTGGATTAGGAATTCAAGAAATAGAATAAAGGTTAGTCGAAATTACCTAGAAAATGCCATTCCGGTTAGCACTTTTGAGAAAATTCTCTAGGTCACGTATGAAGGATTTAGGATCTGAAATTTTGCATTATAATACTCCCATATATCTAGTTTAAGGTAAAATTTACGGAACCTCAATCGGAGTTCGGTAGAAAAAGATATAAGCATTTCCGTAAGGGTTGTTCAAACAACCTCGAATCTGGACAGGTCCGATTCGAACGAAAACTGGTACTGATTGGGAAATAATTAAAATGTGAGGTTAATTTGTACTTGTATAGGGTCTTCCTAGATTTCTAACGATATAAAATAAGCTCGATTCGGGTACAGGAGCTAGGAGATATGATCAATTCTTTATAGGGTAGCAAAACTGTCCCTAATGAACAAGTGCACATGTTTACAATTGTTAAGTCTAAGATCACTTGGATTAAATGATTGAATGTGTCCTAATGAATTATAATATGAAAATGGCTTACTAGAGAATCCGAGAGAAGAGGACAACGAAAAAGAAAGACTCGAGCAAGCTAGAAAAGGGGCAAGGGGATCGCCATCTATAATCCTTGAAGTGCGTGGAACTAATTGTGAGTGTGGCAAACCTTAGGGTTAGGACCCTAGGTCCTAACCACCTTTTTGTTTATTTGATTTGATTTGTCATGTAAATGGACTAATCTATATTTGGTAACAAAAGGGAAGGAGGCTAATCTTAAATGACTTATTTGATGATATGATTAGCATGCTAAATTGTTAGTACTAGCTTAGCATTTGCATAGCTCGGAAATGCCAAGATAAGTAACGGCACGCGGCTGCGAATGTCAGGTATATAAACCATGCATGAAGTATGTATAGAAGGAAATGAGCATTGAATTGATAACATGATATGCATGTTTATATGTTTACATGATATGAATAATATGATAATAGCATGATGGATGCTCTTGTGATTAGCATGTTATAAATACTTGCTCTTGATGATATGAACTTGTTTAATATGAATTGAATGATCAATTGCTTATTGAAAATATTATTGAGCCTTGATCGATAGTTGGTCATAAGTAGTACGGCATGCCTAGAGTCTGAGCTCATTGTTTAGTGCTATGTCACTCTTGTTTAGTACTTCGGTACTCTTTTTTGGTATTGTGGGTACCGTTTTGACACCCTCGCCCCGGGTTAGGAGACGGAGGCGTCGACTGGACATTCGACTCTCATTTAAACCGAACTTGTTTTTCAATTATAAAGTATTTTATACATTTGTATGTCTTATCGATTACTTGTAATACTTTACGAGCCAATCTCGTATAACACTTATCAAATTTGAGGCCGATTTAAAACTTTTTTTTCATACTTATACAATTAACCATTTCGATTCTCAAATTCCATTCATTTATCAATTTTAATTTCAATTGAGCTTGATCTAAACCTATAACCAAATTTTATTCGTTTAATCATCATTAATATTATCTTATTGATCAAGCAAATTTTCATTTCCCAAGTTGAACCAAAATAGCTAGGGGTATCGATACCCCTCTTAGGGAGGTATCGGAACAGGGGTATCGAACCCTAGTTCGATACAGGTCAACTATGTTGACTCGTTGACCAAGGCTGATAAGCCTAGTTCGATACAGATATCGATGCAATTTCGTTACTAGAAGCTCCAGTATCGAATCAGGTATCAATAGCAATATATATATATATACAAAACATTAACAAATCTTAGATGCATAAGTGAGTCTAATCATGCTTACTATGCCACCATAAGCTAGGAGTTTACAAAAGTTACGAAATACCATACTTTGCTTGCTTTGTGCCCTTGCTTGCTATCCGTCTCGATCTAACTCCTTGGCTCAATTACTTGTTGTTTTGGGAAGGAGGAAACAAATGAGTGGTAAGTACGTGCTAGGTACTTAGTGAGGCAGCCCTAGTCTAACCATATTAGACATAGTATCATAACAGATATAACATGCTTCAAGAAAGCAAACAAATCCAATTCATAGCAATGGTTCAATATGGCAATGGTTCAATCAATGTTCAAGTTCATCATTAGCCGAATATCATGGTTGACATGCTACTCATGTATATCCTATCTATCATACAATTTAATGTCATGATCTATATGCTCAAGCTAGCATAAAATTCATGCATATAACTTATTAGTCGTTTCCGTTTCTCAAGTTTCATAGAGCATTCATAACAAGGGCTACTTATAGCCATATAGTCAATTTCAATATCCATTAACCAATTTACAATTCAAGTGTTACACTTAGCAACAATTCCATTTCAATAATCAATAACAATTCATAAACAATTTTCAATGCTTCATAAGCCAAAGTATATGCACATATATAATTTCACATTTAAATTTCATTCTTTTCATTTTATTTCGTGTGTTGCCTTGGTATAGTTAGACAAGGTAAGCGAGTCAACAAGAGTGTCACGAAGACACTAACAAGAGTGCCACAAAGGCACTAACAAGAGTACCACAAAGGTACTAACAATAGATACCCATGGTATCTAACAATTGGTGACTAACCACCAAATCACGGTACCCACAGTACCAAACAAGAGTACCGAAGTACTAAACAAGAGTGTCGTAGCACTAAACAATGAGCTCAGACTCTAGGCATGTCGTACAACCTATGACCAACTATCGACCAAGGCTCAATAACATTTCATTACCCGTTTGATCATTCAATTCATATTTACCAAGTTCATGTCATTAAGTGTAAGTATCCAAGGCATGTTTATCAAGCAATACATTTATAACATAACACAAGTAACATGCATATCATGTTATCAAACAATTAATCATATCACCAATAACATGCTCCATGCATGATTCGCGTACCTGGCATCCATAGCGGCGTGCCATACTTACCTCGGCATTTCCGAGCTATGCATATGTATTAATCTAGTGCTAACAATCAGCAAGCAAACATGTTATCACACAAGTCCTTTAGCATTTAATCATCCTCCCCTTTTTACCAATATACAATTAGTCCATTTTCATGACATATCAAATTAAATAAACATAAGATGGTTAGGACCCTAGGTCCTAACCCTAAGGTTTTCCACACTCACAATTGGTTTCGAGCAATTTAGGGGTTGTAGATCGTGATCCCCTTGCCCTTTTTCCTCGCTAGTTCGAGCCCTTGTTGTTCCTCGATATTCTCTTCCCTTGTATTCTCTAGTAATTCACACACATATAACATTCATTAGGACACGTTCAATCATTTAATCCAAGTGATCTTAGGCTTAACAAAGGTAAACACGTGCATTTGTTCATTAGGGACAGTTTCGCTACCCTATAAAGAATCGTTCATATCTTCTAATTCCCATATCCGATTTTAGTACATTTTACCTATTTGGAAAGCTAGAAGAATCCTCTACAAGGACCAATTAACCTTACATTTTAATTATTTGCCGATCAGTACCAGATTTCGTTCAAATCGGATCTATCCAGATTCGGGACTGTTCGGACAGCCCTTACGGAAACGCTTATATCTTTTCCTACCGGACTCCGATTGAGGTTCCGTAAATTTTCCATTAAACTAGATACATAGGAGTATTTTACTGCAAAATTTCAACTCATAAATCCTTCATACGTAACCTAGGGATTTTTCTCAAGGATGGCTACTCGGGATGGCATTTCTAGGCATTTTCGGCTAATTCTCATTTCATACATTCAATTCCTAATTTGATCTCATTCTTAAAATTTCCAGAAGCTTCCAACACAAAATCAACATCAATTAATCCCCAATTTCATCATCTTATCTAATCCATTCACTTACCTAAGGCATTTACAAGATCCCAATTCCAAGCTTCTTATCCTATCTCTTCATGCTCCAAAAACTAAACCCGTATGAATATAACCCATAAATTTAACATTAAAGTATCATGAAAGTTTCTAAAATTCAAGAACTCAAGCTTTCAAAGCTTAGGCCATGAAGAAAGAAGCTTACCTAGGCCCTTAAATTTGATTTTCTAGACCCGAAGTATAACCATTCAAAGCTTTTCAAGCTTATCTTCTCAAGCTCCCATGGAGTTTTCTCCTCCCTTCTATCTTTGGTGTTCACGTGAGAATGAGGGAGAAGAGAGCAGATTTTTGGCTATTTGTTTGGTCAATTAATGAGGTGTAAAAGACCATTTTGCCCTTAATGATTTATCTAGAGTTAGTTTATCACAAGGGGTAGTCTATGGAATTCCTTATTTTATCATGCAATGTTCAAATTTCTTATCTCATTTAATTTGGCCCTTTTTATCTAATACAATTAACATGTAATTCGATTTAATTTTTATAATTTATTCGATTCATTTTACTAACCCGGTTTTAGGGTGTTACAACCGTGATTTGGTGGTTAGCCACCAATTGTTAGATACCATGGGTATCTCTTGTTAGTACCTTTGTGGTACTCTTGTTAGTGCCTTTTTGGCATTCTTGTCAGTGTCTTCGTGACACTCTTGTTGACTCGCTTACCTTGTCTAACTATACCAAGGCATCACACGAAACTTAATTGAAAGACTAAAAGATTAATTGTAAACTAAATGTACATGTGTTGACTTATGAAGCATTGGTGCATGAACATGTATTGTTATAGATCCTTTGAAATGTATTTGTTGCTATGAGTAGCACTTGAATGTGAAATGACTATTGAAAATTGGAATGAACATATGGCTATAAGTAGCCCTTGTTATGAAATGTTTAATGAAAGATTGAAAAATAAGAATTGATTATTGAGTAGCATGCATCGAATATATATATTCTATTTAATGTTTGAGCACATAGATTATGAAATTGAATAGCATGCTAGACTTATAATTGACTTGAGAAGCATGATAACCTTGTATTTGATTGGTCCTTTGCCATGAATTAGATCTATTTGCTTATTTGTAGCATGTCCTTTTGTTAATTGATTCATGTCTAATATGGTTAGACTAGGGCTGCCTCACTAAGTATCTAGCACGTACTTACCACACGTTTGTTTCCTCCTTCCCAAACAACAGGTATCCGAGCTAAGGAGCTAGATTGAAACCGATCGAGGGTAGGGACATCAAGCAAGCGAAGTATGGTATTTTTTAATTTTGTTAACTCCTAGTGTTCGGTGGCATAGATATCATGCTTAGATTGGCTTATGCATTTTGGCTTTTAATTCATGGCTTGTATGTATGGTCACTTGATCATTTGATATGTATGCCTTAAGGCCAAGGGTGTGTGTGTGATTCTACTAGTTATTGCTTAGACTAGCTATTGCATTTGGCGTGTATTGATGAATGGTCCTCATCTAAAGTATTAGGCATATGAAAATATGAAGTTAAATGGGATGATAGAAAAGCCTTAGGTCTACGACATAATTATGATAGTTGTTATAGGTAATTGGATTGACATAATGTTAGCTTAGATGATGGATTGAATGGATGACATGAATGGTAGGCATAATGGCTTGAGTAATGAATTGGCTAAAATGAATAGGTTTAGTAAATTGTTACTTGTTACCTAAGCATGTCTAATGGCCCCTTAAGGTTTAGGGATGGGTTAAGATCATTTAGATGGCCTTTGGATAATGTCTAAGTGTTCTAGAAGCTAGAAACCTGCCAATTGGAGCAGGGGTATCGATACCAATTACATGGGTATCGATACCACCCTTGACAGTAACAAAATGGCATCGATGTTTGGTTCAATACCAAGCCTTCTTATGAGCTCCTTGGTTCGATACCAGTATCGAACCAGGCTACCTTAGGCTTAAGCCTTTGAGTCATCAAAGAAGACCAGTTTCGATACCTGGTTCGATACTGGGACCTCCAGTAATGAAATTGTATCGATACCAGTATCAAACCAGGCTACTCTAGCTTTTGGTCAATGATGAGTGCCCAAAAGTCCTCATTTTTATATCAATTCCCCACTCGATTATTGTTAATAAAGGACAGATTTAATAGCAATATTAGCTAATTCTGCTTATTTCCATATTTTAGCATCCCAATACACAATTCATGAATTTATCTATTATTTGGCATAAAACATATGCATTTGATGATTTTCTTTCTTAGACAGAAAACTGCATCTTAGGAATTGCCAAACAAGAAGATGGATGCTGGAAGCTGAAGCTGAAGCTGGAATGCAGATTAGTACCCGCCTCGACAGCACTTGAAGGCCGCGGCAGCACCTAAAGAGCAATTGTCGATATGATAGGCGATCTGAAGAGAAAAATAAGGTGGACGTTTTAAGACAAGCGACATAGAAATCGGAGCTGGGAAATACACGAAAAGTCAAGGTCAAAGGCCACGTGGGAAAAGAATCCTTATAGGAATAAATTAGGAAATAAAATAAATATCTTTTATTTATGTACTTAACTTGTGTTTTACTCCAAGTTGTATTCCTACTTTGGAAAGGTTTGCCCTAGGTCAAGCCTATATAAACCATAGCCTATGAAGAGAGGAGATATCTCGAAATCAAGTGTTCATAGAAAACCCTAAACTTCTCCATCGTCCCCTTGGGGTTTAGGTTAGTTTGTGGAGTAGTTGTGGAAGAAAATTGTACTTTGATTTCTTGTTTCAATGCAATAAAATATCAAGGTTTGCTTATTCTTTGTCATTCCTTGTTCTTGCATCCAAGCTCGAGAGAGAAGTTTGTGAGTAATCCATTTATCTAATATCGAGAGAGTTAGATTCACGAAAGGAATAAGTACGATGTTTCAATCGGGAAACACTAACTCGGCCTAGAGATAGGTTAAGAGTTTCAGCGGCTAAAAGAAGTGTGGGATTGGTTGGTGATTATAATTGATTCACGCCGAGAGGTACCATCAAGGACTGGTCATCAACAGTACTTCGACTTAGAGATAAGCGGAGTCATCAAAGGACACTTTGCCGAACTTTGATAAAGTCTACCCAAGAGCAAGAGATTACCGCGGTGGACAAGCATCATCGTTGTCTAAGCAGTAATCTGCAGTACTGCCGAGGCAGTGTTGTGCGATTGCATTGGACATAAACAAGTCAATTGAATCCACACTACGAAGCACTCTAACCTACCCCACTTTTCCATTCTTGATTTCTTGATCATTTATCTTTATTGCTTTAATTAGTTTCCTTAGTTATAATCCAACTCAATTATTTGTGTCTTTACTTTTTCATTGTGCAGGAAGAATAAATTGCGTAAGTAAAGCCAATCCCTGTGGGTTCGATATCTTAAATACTATAATCTGACAAAAGGTGGAAGGACGAATGCTTCATCATAAAAGCAAAACTTTCTAGCCTCCATCAGTCAACGAGTCAATGTGTCAACATAGTTGACCAGTATCGAACGGTGGATCGATACCCCTGTTCCGATACCTCTCTATAAGGGGTATCGATACCTCCAAGCCATTCGGTTCAAGCTTGAGATTAAAATTAGTTGATTAATAAGAACATATTAATGATGGTTAAACAAATAAAATTTGATTAAAGTTTTAGATTAAACTCGATTGTGATTAGAATTGATAAATGAACTAAATTAAATTTGGAAATCGCTATATATATAAGATTAGAAAAATTTTAAATTGGCCTCTAAAATTGGTAAGTATCACATATAATTGTCTTGATTTAACTTACAAATAATCAAAATGTTCTAGAATGAAATACAAGATTGGCCTAATTTACAAGTTTGATCGACACTTCCGACTCCTAACCCGGGGCGAGGGTGTCACATTTAGAGTATTTTACTCAGATAAAATTTCAATTGTTTTAATGTAAAGCCTAATCTGAAATGCACGCTTTAAACCCGAAAAAATAGTTAAAATTTCAACTGTTTTGCTGTAAAGCCCAATCAGAAATGCACGCTTTAAACCAAAAAAAACTGTTACAAAATGAGATTAATTCAAATTTTATGACTTCAAATATTTAATTATAGGCTTCTGAATCTGATTATACAGCTTAATTTTAATTTTAGATTATTTTACTCAGTTAAAATTTAAATTGTTTTACTGTAAAAGCCCAATCAGAAATGCACGCTTTAAACCTAACAAAACGGTTACAAAATTAGATTAATTCAAATTTTATGAGTTCAAATATTTAATTATATGCTTATGAATCTGATTATACAACTTAATTTCAATTTTAGAGTATTTTACACAGTTAAAATTTCAATTGTTTTACTGTAAAGCCTAATCTGAAATGCACCCTTTAAACCCGACAAAACGGTTACAAAATGACATTAATTCAAATTTTATGAGTTCAAATATTTAATTATAAGCTTCTGAATCTGATTATACAGCTAAATTTAAATTTTAGAGTATTTTACTTAGTCAAAATTTCAATTGTTTTGCTATAAAGCCCAATCAGAAATGCACTCTTTAAACCTAACAAAACGGTTACAAAATTAGATTAATTCAAATTTCATGAGTTTAAATATTTAATTATAGCTTATGAATCTGATTATACAACTTAATTTCAATTTTAGAGTATTTTACCCAATTAAAATTACAACTGTTTTACTGTAAAGCCTAATCTGAAATGCACGCTTTAAAACCAACAAAACGGTTACAAAATGAGATTAATTCAAATTTTATGTGTTCAAATATTTAATTATAGGTTACTGAATCTGATTATACAACTTAATTTCAATTTTAGAGTATTTCACTCAGTTAAAATTTTAATTATTTTACTTTAAAGCCCAATAAGAAATGCACGCTTTAAACTTAACAAAACGGTTACAAAATGAGATTAATTCAAATTTTATGAGTTCAAATATTTAATTATATACTTATGAATCTGATTATACAACTTAATTTCAATTCTAGAGTATTTTACTCAGTTAAAATTTCAATAATTTTATTGTAAAGCCTAATCTGAAATGCACGTTTTAAACTCGACAAAACGGTTACAAAATGAGATTAATTCAAATTTTACGAGTTCAAATATTTAATTATAGTCTTCTGAATCTGATTATACAACTTAATTTCAATTTTAGAGTATTTTACTCAGTTAAAATTTCAATTATTTTACTATAAAGCCCAATCGGAAATGCATGCTTGAAACCCAACAAAACGGTTACAGAATTAAATTAATATAAATTTTATGAGTTCAAATATTTAATTGTAGGTTTTTAAATCTGATTATACACCTGAATTTCAATTTTAGAGTATTTTACTTATTTAAAATTTCAACTGTTTTGCTGTAAATCCCAATGAGAAATGCACGCTTCAAACCGAACAAAACAGTTATAAAATGAGATTAATTCAAATTTTATGAGTTCAAATATTTAATTATAGGCTTCTGAATCTGATTATACAACTTAATTTCAATTTTACAGTATTTTACTCAGTTAAAATTTCAATTGTTTTGCTATAAAGCCCAATCAGAAATGCACGCTTTAAACCCGACAAAACGGTTACAAAATGAGATTAATTCAAATTTTATAAATTCAAATATTTAATTATAGGCTTCTACATCTGATTATACAGCTTAATTTCAATTGTAGAGTATTTTACTCAATTAAAATTTCAATTGTTTTATTGTAAAACCCAATCAGAAATGCACGTTTTAAATCTAACAAAACCATCACAAAATGAGATTCATTCAAATTTTATGAGTTCAAATATTTAATTATAGTCTTCTGAACCAGATTATACAGCTTAATTTCAATTTTAGAGTATTTTACTCAGTTAAAATTTCAACTGTTTTGTTGTCAATCCCAATCAAAAATACATGCTTTAAACCCAACAAAACGGTTACAAAATGAGATTAATTCAAATTTTATGAGTTTAATTATTTAATTATAGGCGTTTAAATTTGATTATATAGCTTAATTTCAATTTTGGATTATTTTACTCAGTTAAAATTTCAATTGTTTTACTATAAAACCCAATCAGAAATGCACGCTTTAAACCCAACGAAACGGTCACAAAATGAGATTATTTCAAAGTTTATAAGTTCAAATATTTAGTTATAGGCTTTTGAATTTGAATATACACCGTAATTTCAATTTTAGATTATTTTACTTATTTCAAACTTCAACTGTTTTGCTGTAAAGCTCAATCAGAAATGCACGCTTTAAACCCAACAAAACGATTACAAATTGTGATTAATTCAAATTTTTTGAGTTTAAATATTTAATTATAAGTTTCTGAATCTGATTATACAACTTAATTTCAATTTTAGAGTATTTTACTCAGTTAAAATTTCATCTGTTTAGGTGATTGCTTTCCTCTCCTCTCCCTTTTCTCTCCCACCCTTTTCCCCTCATGACCTCCACCGCTTCTGCCCTCCCTCTCTACCGATCCTCCCTCTTTTTGATCGGCCAACTCCCACCATTGGGAGAGGAAGAAACAATCACATCCGCTGCCAAATCTACAAGGTATTTTCAATATCACATCTTTTCTTTTGTCTACATATTTCTAGTTCGTTTCTTCTTCTATTTTAATTTTAATAATGCTTTTTGGTACACCATCTTCCTTTGTGTCCGCCATCAACAACTGGATTGGATTTGTGAGATGCTTGGAGCCTTGCTGAACCAACTCCATCAACACCACTCATTGCTTCCGTTCGACAGAATGTTTTCAACTTGGGTTGCCAAAATCTTGATTGTTTCATCTATGTTGGAAAGATTCATGTTTATATATCTGACCTCCCATGCCGTTTCACCAACCTTTAATGGGTATTCTATTCCATCTGACCCATTATTCCTCCGTTCTTGGAGGACAGTGGTTAGGAAATTTAACAAAGTTTTGTTACGATATCTTGAATTTCTTGTTGTGGCCAAAACACCTGCTGTTTTCTTGGCATCAATAGTGACTGGACTATCAGAGGTTTTGCAAAACTCAATCAACCTTCTTAAAGGTTTTAGAACACTATATTTTTGTTTCATGCTATCATGGTTTGCATTGGATATTCGACACCATGTCAAACTCATCTTTTTCATCAACATGGCTTTCCATGACGATCTCTCGAACCTAGGGGGGACTTTTTACCACAACGTGATATTGTTTCTCACGATTGTTTATCTTATTTCTTTCACTACCTTTGTAATTCCTTGTTACCTTACAGATCCCAGATTCTGTGATCCAGCTAACAAGGAACGTACCCGCCACTTCCACCGAAAGTCGATGTCGGCTTTTATTTTGCACGAAATTTCTTTGATGGATCTGGTTCCTGGAATAATGTATATTGCTTTGATTTTTGTTCTCTCCTGGAGAAGTCTTACTGTAACACCGTCTCCTAGTCAACTACTGGTGTGGCACTTACAGTCTGTTTTGCAACACATCCAAGATTTGGCAACAATTGGAGAAGTTTTTGGCTCCAGTAAATACTTGAAATCTGGTAGGAAGGACCTGTGGATCTGGTTGATCCATGATGAAGTTATCATAATATTTGGCAACAGCTCTGGATCTGGCTTAATTGTTTCCCCTCTCTATGGCTACATTGGCAGCAACACTGGTTATGGTTTGTTTGTTTTACCCCTCTATGGTCACATTCTCAACATGAAAGGTACGTCTCAGACATGGGGTTTAATCTCTTTTATTTACTTCACCTTTAATCTTTTTCTTAGGTTCATACCTTTTACAAACACAAGCATTTGTGTTATTTACCAACCGATAACTCGGGTATCTATCTTTTCTCTTTTCCTTAATGACGCGGTTATCCCCATCGGTATATCAACCCTTGCGGGACCTTTACACTATGACAAATTACAGACTCTTTTATTTAAGAGATTCCAGCCTCATATGCTCGATGATTCTTGGACATCTGTGATCTTTATGAATCCCTACTGCTCCGTAAACAAAGTAACGAATATAGTTTTTTCTCTCACAAATACAAGAATCGTTGGAAACAGGGTTCTGATGCGGCTGGAACTTCAGTCGCAAGAAAATATTTGGAGGGTCTTTGATTCTATGTTAAACTCTACTTCTTTGGCGGCGCTGCCCCCTTTTTTATTCCTTTTCTCCGTTAGAGTTCTCATGCTGTTTGGGTATACCAGTTACAATCCTATGGCAGATTGCCGAACAGTTGACCATGGAGTCTGCCGTTTTCCTGACTGTTCTTTAGGAAAACATGCGCTAACCTTGTTTAAGGGTCTATCATACATATTCAATTTAGTACAACAAAGATTTGGGTTCTTTTTACCGTCTTTGTTTTTCTGGGTTTACTCCTACATTGGCACATATTGCATGTACTTACTTGTTGAAACAACGAAGATATGGTTGCATCATATTTCGACTACCCGACAAGAACTTGGTTATTTCCTTTACCTCTTCTTGTTAGTCTCACATCTTTCCAGACTTATACGTTATTTTAATATTTATTATTACTGTGTTGGACGTGTTCTGCTACCTGTGTGTGCCTCTTCATACGCACCTCTAGCTAAACATATGGTCTCTTCAAGAAGACGGTTAGTTACCAATTTTACTAGCGGTATGTATCCCATAATCGAGATTTTATACAACTTATCTATATTTTTCATAGTTAACCTTATACTCTCACTACCCTTGCTAAGGGATTTATCCAACGCTGGCCATGGCGTATTTCTTTCAAACAAGTCTCCTTGTATCTTCATAATACCTAACTTTTTCTTTCCATATCTTTCTTATACCGTTAGCAATCATCTTCTTTCCCGTCTAATTTTTTATCATGTAATGCAATTCTAATCACATAGCCACATCTTTGATTATACTAGTAGTAAGTCTTTTATATTGTTTATATTAAAGACTCCTACTAATATTCCTTTTTTTAGGATTACCATGCACTTCTATCTCTCTGACTCCGTTATTTTTGGATTTCTTATCCTCTTTTTCTTCCTTAGCAAGTTTTATATTTATTGTCAAATCCCTATAACATATTCTATAATTCTTTATCACTATAATCCTTATCTTCCTCCAAGTCTCCTGTATTTTTTAAATTTTAACTTTCTTTCTCTTTTTACTTGTATTCAATATAATACATCACTTAAAGTATATCTCTTAACGAATTCTAGTTATTCTCAAATACCTAAACTTTATCACCTCATATGCGATAAGTTCTTTATTCTTACTTCTTATCATATACAATTTCATAATTTAAATATTTCATATAATATTAATTCCCTTATCTATTATTTATCTTTTCGAAAATACTTCACATGTAATCCTTGTTTACTTCAATCTCTTTCTCTCTTATATATATTCACCCATCCCTCTCATATTTTTTTCACCTCCCATATTCTCCACACGTCTCTCTCTCTTTTTTTCTCTCAATTGTTCCTTTACTCTTACCAACCTCTTACCAATATATTCCAAGGCTTTCCTCCAACAACTCAAAAATCTTCAATTTACTGCTGATGAGCAGGCAACTATCTTCCAGCCAAGTTTCTCTTGGGATTCATCTGCAGAGGAAGCACAATCCACCCTATTAGGGAATCTTATCTCCTCCAAAGAGATAGATGATCAGGTGATCGTCAAAGCATTTACTGGAATATGGACTATGGCCAAGCTAGTTTCTATGCGAATCTTGAAACCACATCTGTTTCTCATCCGCTTCAAAGATGAGAAGATCAAGGATGATATCCTGGCAGGGGACCTTGGACTTACAAGGATGAATGGCTTGCTCTCACTCAGTACAATCCTACTATCAATCTTGATGAACATGCCTTTACAAAGATGAATATTTGGGTACGCATATACAACATCCCACACATCTTCCTTGTTTCGGAGGAATCTGCTAATAATATTGGCGAATCACTAGGGTCCATAATTGGAACAGTAACAAAAATCGACACTAGGAAAATTGACTTCAACATGGTTGACTACTTGCGGGTCAGATTGACACTAGACGTTACACAACCTATTAAGCGTTGTGTTGCCATTGGCGGGGGAGCCTCTACTAGGTTCTGCCTGCTTCAATATGAACGTCTCCCTACAATTTGTCACTGTTGTGGCAGAATTGGTCACTCCCTGGATTTTTGTACTATTTCGGTCGATTCACGGCCTAAGCAACTCCTATATGGTGATTGGCTACGATATGTTCCTAAAAAGAGGGAAGTGCAACCTACACAAAGAGGTCGTATTCGTTATATTGCCAATGATACCATTGCTCACCCGACAACTACATCCTCCCAGACCTCCAACACAAATAACAAAGACAAAGCCTCAATGCCATCGTCTCCACCCAATACCAATGGAAAAGGTAAAGCCCCTATGGTACCTCCTTCGGCTAATGATATTGAGGCTACTGTTCCAAGTAATGATCCCTCGCATATTATCCCACAAGGACCCAGGCTCCTTCCGACGGTCGCCAGTAAACTATCTGCTCGTCGCTGTCCTCCACAACCATTGCAAATGGTCTCTCCTGACTTAAGCACTCATATTACTACCCGGCAAACAGCCCATAACAACTCTGGGGAAGTGAGCCTTTTGGACCCTGAACTCCAAGATTTGGAGGATGATCTAGCCAATAACCAAGACTTCCAGGAGGTAGCTGATTGGCTTGATACTGCACCAACCCCCAAGCGAATTGTATGACCTACTTCTAGTAGAGGTACTAAGAGAACCCCACCTTCAGACGAGAATACCAGGCTTAAACGACCTCGAGCGACTAGCAAAGTGCCTATTGAGAAAGCTGGGATGAGCAACGCAAAAAACTCTCCGGCGGAGGTTGACTCAGATCAACCCCGCCGAGCCAAATGATAATCTCCTGTTGGAACTGTCTGGGTACTGGCAACGCACAGACAGTTCATACGTTGCAACGTGTTATCCCTAAGCATGAAGCCGTTTTTTTGTTTTTTGTTTTTCTTTTTTCTAGGCTTTCCAGTTTTTTGATCCTCTTTAAGATCGAGTTAGGCATGTGTGGCTGCTTTAGCTTTGTTTTTAGGGTTTTTGATTCGAAGCTTTCTTTTATTTGGATTAATAATATCTTTTTTGCCTTGTGTTGTTATTCTCTCTATCTTTTTATTTTTTTTCTTTTTTTTCCCTTATCTCTTTTTGTTGTGGTATCTTTCTTATTCCTTTTTTCTGCATTATCTTCCATTAATATACATCCTACCACGAATGATCCACAACAATTTATTTTTTAGACATCAAAGTCTTGTCTTTTTTTTTTGTACCGCTTATATATGTATATACCACCCTTTTTAAGGGCTTTTACTAACACCATTTTTGGTGTCTTTCTCTCAAACCAGCGAGGTATCCCTCTGGAATTTGGTCTAACTTTAATTAGTACTATTTTTTTACATCCCGCAAGACCGTTAAATCTTGGCTCTCAATCTAGATTTGGGCCTCCTACAAGCTACTTTTATATTTTTCAAGATGAATGGTTAGCTCCAATCGCATGCATACAGACAAGCACACTATCTATCTTTCCTGGTGTAATGTTTGTTTTGTTTCAAGGTTTTCGACCTACAGACATCAAAAATTGGCTATGTACTTTGACCAGTACCAGTCCTAAAATAGCTGGGATGAGCAACGTTAAAAACTCTTCGGCGGTGGTTGACTTGGTTCAACCCCGCCGAGCAAAATGAAACTATTATGTTGGAACTGTCAGGGTCTTGGCAACATTCAGGCAGTTCTTGCTCTTCAACGTGCTTCCTCCAAGCATGATGCCGATTGCCTGTTCCTTTGTGAAACTAGATTAAACAAACATAATATGGACCGTATTAGAATTAAATTAGGAATGCAAGGTTGCATAACTATTGACTCTAGCCCTTCTTGTACAGGGCTAGCTCTTTTTTGGAACACTAAACCTACCATTAATTTGCTTTCTTACTCTGATCGACATATTGATGTTACTATATCCATTGGACAATCACACTTCCATTTTCAGGCTTACATGGATTCGCTGAGATTGCGAACAAATATAAAACTTGGCAATTGATAGATTCCTTACAATCTGCCTCTTCCCTTCCTTGGCTTTTAGGAGGGGACTTCAATGAAATACTCTGTGATAATGAAAAACGAGGCGGTATCCGTCGTGCGAGATCACAAATTAACAACTTTAGTGATTGTCTCTCAAGGAATGGTCTTTTTGATTGCAAGCCATCGTCCGGATGGTTCACTTGGACCAGATCTGGGCGTCATGCAGAATTGATTATGGAACGAATTGATCGCTTCCTTGGCAATTCTGCCTGGTTCAACTCTTTTCCAAACTTCCAAGCTATTTCTTTCTTTCAGGCTCGCTCTGACCACTGTCTTATCCTATTGGATACTAATCCAGCTCGAATTATTCGACCCAACCACTTTAACAACCTTTTTCGTTTTGAAAATTGTTGGGCTGATAGTCCGGAAGTGTCCTCTCGAATTAATGACATTTGGTCTAACCATTCTCGATCACCTTTAGTTAAACTTGAGGATATTAGACGTTTTCTATCCTCTTGGCAAAGGAATAAACGTATCAAATCCAATGAACGGATTACGCAGCTTACTGACTTCATTAATATGTGTCTCAAACGACACCTCTCTGACGGGGACATCCAAAACTTTATTTCTGCTAAAAGTGAACTTGATAGTTTACTAAACGCAAAAGAATTATATTGGGCTCAACGAGCTCGTATACAATGGTTAGAACACAATGACAAAAATACTTCTTTCTTTCATGCCCGAGCAAATTGTCGCCGGCGGAAGAATAGTATTGCTGGACTTTTTAATAACCAGAATGTATGGCACACGCATACAAATGACATTATGAATATTGCTATTGACTATTTTCAAAACCTCTTCTCATCTTGTTCTCCCACCATTGCCTCTTCCATTTTGGACAACATTCCTACCATTGTTACTGAACCGATTAATAATGACATTCTCAAGGACTTCACGGTAGATGAAGTTACCACTGCTTTTCGA
Source organism: Abelmoschus esculentus (assembly GCA_035048815.1). Classification (NCBI taxonomy): domain Eukaryota; kingdom Viridiplantae; phylum Streptophyta; class Magnoliopsida; order Malvales; family Malvaceae; genus Abelmoschus; species Abelmoschus esculentus. The sequence continues at coordinate 6,221,233 of JAUCBN010000002.1, forward strand.
GATATCGACCCACGGAAAGCTCCGGGAGTTGATGGATTCCCTAGTAGTTTCTTTAGAAAGCATTGGGACATCCTTGGCCCTGATTTTATAAACCTCTGCCTTGGACTCTTACGCGGGTCGATTAATATGGAAGAAGTCAATCGTACAATTATTATTCTTATACCCAAGATCAGTGAACCCACAACAATGCGCCATCTCAGACCTATTAGTCTCTGCACAGTCTTATACAAGACTGTCGCGAAAGTTCTTGTTAATCGTCTAAAATCTATCATACCTCTATGCATAAGTGGTAATCAAGCTGCTTTTGTTCAAGGGCGGAATATTACCGACAATATTCTAATTGCTCATGAGCTTATTCATACTTTAAACACTGATGAGACCTCGTTAGCAAAAGGTGCTAGTTTAAAACTTGACATGGAAAAGGCATTCGACCGTGTTGAATGGCCTCTTCTTCAACAAATTATGCTTCGCCTAGGTTTTAACAACATTTGGGTTTCTCTCATTATGAGATGTATATCTTCAGTGACGTTCCAAGTACGTGTCAATGACTCTCTTTCACGGCCTTTCAAACCCCATAGAGGGTTACGACAAGGGGATCCGCTATCCCCCTTCCTTTTCCTCTTTTGTACCCAAGGACTTTCAGCTTTGCTTAATGCTGAGCAAGCTAATGGTAACCTACCAGGCCTTTGTGCTAGTAGGAATGGGCCACGCATAAACCATCTTCTTTTTGTTGATGATTGTGTTGTTTTCATTAAAAATACAACTACAGAAGCTCAACACCTTAAGAATACTCTGCATACTTATGCTACCTCCTCTGGTCAAGCAGTGAACTTTGAAAAGTCTACTATTTTCTTTTCTCGGAAAACTTCCATGTCACTTAGAACAGAAATTAATGATATCCTCCACGTACGAGAAGTTGACGATCCAGGTGTTTATCTTGGAGTCTCCCTCCTAATAGGGAAAAACAGGACAACAACCTTGGGTTTTACTAGGGAAAAAATGAATGCTCGCTTGAGTAAATGGGATAAACACCTCTTATCCTTTAGTGGTAGAGAAATTTTTATTAAATCAGTCATACAATCAATACCTCAATATGTTATGTCGTGTTACCTCCTACCACAAAATATCATTGATGACATGACTGCCTCGATACGTCGATATTGGTGGTCGAGAAAAGCTGACAAACGAGGTTGGCATATGCTCCCTTGGGACACTATCTGTCTGCTGAAAGCAGCAGAAGGTATAGGTTTTCGCGATCTACACCACTTCAATATTGCTTTACTGGGAAAACAAATCTGACGTTTGATTTGTGAACCAAACAATCTCCTTAGCCAGGTCTATAAATGTAAGTATTACCCGTCGGGTTCTATCCTTGAATCTGTACACACTCGGAGGTCTTCCTTTGCCTGGAAAGGTCTTAGTATAGCTATCTCTAAACTTCGCCATGGTTTCTTTAAACGGCCAGGCATATCTAGTCAAATTCAGATCCACTTTGAGAATTGGGGAGGCTATCAGCCTATACACCTTTATGGTGATTATGAATTAAATGACGAAGTACCTCTTCGTGCAGGTACCTTCATGATTCCTAACACGACTCAGTGGAATGAATTAAAGGTACGAGAATATTTCTCATTTGAAGATGCTAACACCATTCTTAATGTACCCATTATTAATGACACTAAGGACACCACTCTTTGGGGTCACCATGACTCTGGCATATATTCGGTCCGGTCGGGGTACCAATTTTTGCAACTACAGCTAGGGCCGGTCAATAGACCCTCTAAGCTTTGGAAAATTCTATCTAAACTACCCTCATTGCCTAAGGTCCGTTCCTTTGGATGGCGGCTTTGTCATGATGCAATCCCAACTGGCCATAAACTCCTTCAGGACAATCTTAGTACAGGAGTTTGTCCTCTTTGCAATTTGGCCATTGAAACCACCCTCCATGCGATGAGGGAATGTCCTAGTACCAAAGAGGCGCTCCTGTTAGCAGGGTTCCCTACTCGAATTTTCTCCTCCACGCATACTACATCCATTAACCAGTGGCTCTCTGAAGTTGCTAGTTTCCTTTCTTTACATCAATTTTCTCTCCTTATTACGATCCTTTGGAATTTATGGAACCGCCGAAATGACTTTGTCCATAACAATCATATCCAGCCAGCTTGGTTAGTTGTTTCCAATGCGGAAAAAATCTTTAATGACTATACAACAGTTAATGATGCCTCCAAACTAAGATCTCGGCTAGCTGAGCCCACCTTCGCTCAAGCTAGATGGACAAAACCAGAGTCTGGTTTCGTCAAAATTAACACAGATGGGGCCTTTGACCCAGTGTTAAAGGGCGCTGCTGTAGGCGTCATTGCTCGTGACTCTTTTGGTTCTGTTCTTGGAGGATGCTCTATGCCTCTTGTTTGTCCAGATCCAGCTTCTACCGAGGCTCTTGCTATTCTGGAAGGCTTAAAATTTGTTGTTGCCAATGGCTGGACTAATGTAATTCTTGAAACAGATTTTGTTTCCATTGCCAACAAAGTTAACAACACTCAACGCCAAGATCTTTCAACAGTGCGACATTTGGTGTCTTGCATCCGTTCCACTCTTGGTACTCTGCCTGATTGTAAAATCTGTTATGTACCTAGAGATGCAAACATTGTAGCCCATGTCTTAGCTACTAGGGATTTGCGTTCTTTTGTTTCTTGCTCTTTTGATTGTAACTTTCCCGACTTTATTCGGGATTCTGTAAACCTGGAGAGGTTCTCCTCTTCTTCTCAATAAAACAATGGGCACTCTTTTCCCCATAGGGGCCTACCCACTCTTCGGGGTGACTGGCCATAGGATTTTTTTACTGAGGTCCTTTCCCTCCAAAAAAAAAATTCATCCGTTTTGCTGTAAAGCCCAATCACAAATGCACGCTTTAAACCCAACAAAACGGTTATAAAATTAGATTAATTTAAATTTTATAAGTTCAAATATTTAATTATAGGCTTCTGAATCTGATTATACAGCTTAATTTCAATTTTAGAATATTTTACTCAGTTAAAATTTCAACTGTTTTTTTGTCAATCCCAATCAAAAATACATGCTTTAAACCCAACAAAACGGTTACAAAATGAGATTAATTCAAATTTTATGAGTTTAATTATTTAATTATAGGCGTCTAAATCTGATTATATAGCTTAATTTCAATTTTGGATTATTTTACTCAGTTAAAATTTCAATTGTTTTACTATAAAACCCAATCAGAAATGCACGCTTTAAACCCAACAAAACGGTCACAAAATGAGATTATTTCAAATTTTATGAGTTCAAATATTTAGTTATAGGATTTTGAATTTGCTTATACACCTTAATTTCAATTTTAGATTATTTTACTTATTTCAAACTTCAACTGTTTTGCTGTAAAGCCCAATCAGAAATGCACGCTTTAAACCCAACAAAACGATTACAAATTGTGATTAATTCAAATTTTTTGAGTTTAAATATTTAATTATAGGTTTCTGAATCTGATTATACAACTTAATTTCAATTTTAGAGTATTTTACTCAGTTAAAATTTCATTTGTTTTGTTGTAAACCCAATAACAAATGCACGCTTTAAACCAAACAAAACGGTTACAAAATTAGATTAATTTAAATTTTATAAGTTCAAATATTTAATTATAGGCTTATGAATCTGATTATATAGCTTAATTTCAATTTTAGAGTATTTTACACTGTTAAAATTTCAACTATTTTGTTATAAAGCCCAATTAGAAATGCACGCTTTAAACCCAATAAAAACGGTCACAAAATGACAGCGAACACTTCCAAAGTCGACCCTCTCGAGTTTCCGGCTGTTTCCTAGATTGAAGTAGCCTTTCGTCGCCCTAGCAAACGAAAGAAGTCACTATCAAACAGCTCGCCCTACTGAAGTACCAAAGGTGCGCTCCGCCCGGTGACTAAGAAAGAAATGGGTTTGCGCTTAAATTGAAGTGATGAGGTCGCAAAGAGGGAAGTAGGGCTCCTATTGACTAAAGGTTGGTTTTTCGGTTTCCTTTAGAATGAAAGTAGCTATGAAGCCCCTACTACTTACTTTGTTTGATTCAAAAGGCGAACAACCCCCCCCCGACTAGTCGTATGGGGTGGGGCTTGTGGTAAGCTGCCTTGGATATGAGGAATTCCTAAAAAAAAGGCAAAGTCCGGTATTTGACGAACATTAATTTAAATTTTATGAGTTCAAATATTTAAGTATAGGCTTCTGAATCTGATTATACAGCTTAATTTCAATTTTAGAGTATTTAACTCAGTTAAAATTTCAACTGTTTTACTGTAAAAGCCAATCAGAAATGCACTCTTTAAATTTGACAAAACGGTTACAAAATGAGATTAATTCAAATTTTATGGGTTCAAATATTTAATTATAGGCTTCTGAATGTAATTATACAACTTAATTTCGATTTTAGAGTATTTTACCCAATTCAACTGTTTTGCTGTAAAGCTTAATCAGAAAAGGACGCTTTAAACCTAACAAAACGGTTTTAAAATGAGATTACTTCAAATTTTATGAGTTCAATTATTTAATTATAGGCTTCTGAATCTGGTTATACAGCATAATTTAAATTTAGAGTATTTTACTTAGCTAAAATTTCAATTGTTTTACTATAAAAGCCCAATCAGAAATGCAAGCTTTAAACCTAACAAAACGATTACAAAATGAGATTAATTCAAATTTTATGAGTAAAAATATTTAATTATATGCTTATCAATCTGATTATACAACTTAATTTCAATTTTACAGTATTTTTACCCAGTTAAAATTTCAATTGTTTATCCGTTCTACTCTTGGTACTTTGCCTAATTGTAAGATTTGTTATGTACCTAGAGACGCAAACGTTGTAGCCCATGTCTTAGCTACTAGGGCTTTGCGTTCTTTTACTTCATGTGCTTCTGATCATAACTTTCCCGATTTTATTCGGGCTTCTGTAAATTCGGAGAGGTTCTCCTCTTCTTCTCAATAAAACGTTGGATACTCTTTTCCTCATACGGGCCTTCTCACCTCTCGAGGTGGGTGGCTATAGGGGGTATTAATGAGGCCCTTTCTTTCAAAAAAAAAATTCAATTGTTTCACTGTAAAGCCTAATCTGAAATGCACGCTATAAACCCGACAAAACGGTTATAAAATGAGATTAATTCAAATTTTATGAGTTCAAATATTTAATTATAGGCTTCTGAATCTAATTTTACAGCTTAATTTTAATTTTAGAGTATTTTACTTAGTTAAAATTTCAACTGTTTTTCTGAAAAGCCAATCAGAAATGCACGCTTTAAACCCGACAAAACAGTGATAAAATGATATTAATTCAAATTTAATGAGTTCAAATATTTAATTATAGGCTTCGGAATCTGATTATACAACTTAATTTCAATTTTAGAGTATTTTACTCAGTTAAAATTTCAACTGTTTTACTGTAAAACCCAATTTGAAATGAACGTTTTAAACCCAAAAAGAACGGTGATAAAATGAGATTAATTAAAATCTAATGAGTCAAAATATTTAATTATAGGATTTAGAAGCTGATTATACAGCTTAATTTCAATTTTATAGTATTTTACTCAATTAAAATTTCAATTGTTTTTCTATAAAGCCCAATCAGAAATTCACGCTTTAGACCCGACAAAACAGTGATAAAATGATATTAATTCAAATTTTATGAGTTCAAATATTTAATTATAAGCTTCAGAAGCTGATTATATAGCTTAATTTAAATTTTAGAGTATTTTACTCGGTTAAAATTTCAATTGTTTTTCTATAAAGCCCAATCAAAAAAGCATGCTTTAAACCCAACAAAACGGTGACAAAATGAGATTAATTCTAATTTTATGATTTTAAATATTTAATTATAGGCTTCGGAATATGATTATACAACTTAATTTCAATTTTAGAGTATTTTACTCAGTTAAAATTTCAACGATTTTACTATAATGCCTATTCAGAAAGGAACGATTTATACCCAACAAAACTGTTACAAAATGAGATTAATTCAAATTTTATGAGGTCAAATATTTAATTATAGGCTTCTGAATTTGATTATACAGCTTAATTTCAATTTCAGAGTATTTTACTTAGTTAAAATTTCAACTGTTTTTCTATAAAGCCCAATAAGAAATGCACGCTTTAAACCCAACAAAACAATGACAAAATGAGATTATTTCAAATTTTATGAGTTCAAATATTTAATTATAGGCTTCAGAAGCTTAATATATAGCTTAATTTCAATTTTAGAGTACTTTACTCAGTTAAAATTTCAATTGTTTTTCTATAAAGCCAAATCAGAAATGCATGCTTTGAACCCGGCAAAATGGTGAAAAAATGAGATTAATTCTAATTTTATGATTTCAAATATTTAATTATAGGCTTCGGAATATGATTATACAGCTTAATTTTAATTTTAGAGTATTTTACTCAGTTAAAATTTCAACTATTTTACTATAAAGCCTATTCAGAAATGAACGCTTTAAACCCGACAAAACGGTTCCAAAAATGAGATTAATTCAAATTTTATGAACTCAAATATTTAATTATAGGCTTCTGAATTTGATTATACAGCTTAATTTCAATTTTAGAGTATTTTACTCAATTAAAATTTCAATTGTTTTTCTGTAAAACTCAATAAGAAATGCAGGCTTCAAACCCGACAAAACGGTTACAAAATGAGATTAATTCAAATTTCATGAGTTCAAATATTTAATTATAGGCTTCTAAATCTGATTATACAGCTTAATTTAAATTTTAGAGTATTTTACCCAGTTAAAATTTCACTTGTTTTTCTATAAAGCCCAATCAGAAAAACACGCTTTAAACCCGACAAAATGGTGATAAAATTAGATTAATTAAAATTTTATTAGTTCAAATATTTAATTATAGGATTTAGAAGCTGATTATACAATTAATTTCAATTTTATAGTATTTTACTTAGTTAAAATTTCAACTATTTTTCTATAAAGCACAATAAGAAATGTACGATTTAAAACCGACAAAACGGTGACAAAATGAGATTAATTCAAATTTTATGAGTTCAAATATTTAATTATAGGCTTCAGAAGCTGATTATATAGCTTAATTTCAATTTTAGAGTATTTTACTCAGTTAAAATTTCAACTGTTTTTCTATAAAGCCCAATCAGAAATGCACGCTTTAAACCCGACAAAACGGTGATAATATTAGATTAATTAAAATTTTATGAGTTCAAATATTTAATTATAGGATTTAGAAGCTGATTATAGAGCTTAATTCAATTTTAGAATATTTATTTAGTAAAAATTTCAACTATGTTTTTATAAAGCCCAATAAGAAATGCACGCTTTAAAACCGACAAAATGAGATTAATTCAAATTTTATGAGTTCAAATATTTAATTATAGGCTTTAGAAGCTGATTATATAGCTTAATTTCAATTTTAGAGTATTTTACTCAGTTAAAATTTCAACTGTTTTTCTATAAAACCCAATCAGAAATGCACGCTTTAGACCCGAAAAAACGGTTACAAAATGAGATTAATTCAAATTTTATGAGTTCAATTATTTAATTATTGGCCTAGGAATCTGATTATACAGCTTAATTTCAATTTTAGAGTATTTTACTCTGTTAAAATTTCAACTGTTTTTCTGAAAAGCCCAATCAGAAATGCACGCTTCAAATCCGACAAAACAGTGATAAAATGATATTAATTCAAATTTTATGAGTTCAAAAATTTAATTATAGGCTTCGGAATCTGATTATACAGCTTAATTTCAATTTTAGAGTATTTTACTTAGTTAAAATGCATGCTTTAAACCCGACAAAACGGTGAAAAAATGAGATTAATTCTAATTTTATGATTTCAAATATTTAATTATAGGCTTTGGAATATGATTATACAGCTTAATTTTAATTTTAGATTATTTTACTCACTTAAAATTTCAACTATTTTGCTATAAAGCCTATTCAGAAATGAACGCTTTAAACCCGACAAAACGGTTTCAAAGTGAGATTAATTCAAATTTTATGAACTCAAATATTTGATTATAGGCTTCTGAATTTGATTACACAGCTTAATTTCAATTTTACAGTATTTTACTCAATTAAAATTTCAATTGTTTTTCTGTAAAGCCTAATTAGAAATGCACGCTTTAAACCCGACAAAACGGTTACAAAATGAGAATAATTCAAATTTTATGAGTTCAATTATTTAATTATAGGCTTCTGAATCTGATTATACATCTTAATTTAAATTTTAGAGTATTTTACTCAGTTAAAATTTCAATAGTTTTTCTGTAAAGCCCAATCAGAAAAGCACGATAAAAACCCGACAAAACGGTGATAAAATTAGATTAATTAAAATTTTATGAGTTCAAATATTTAATTATAGGATTTAGAAGCTGATTATAGAGCTTAATTCAATTTTAGAATATTTTACTTAGTAAAAATTTCAACTATGTTTCTACAAAGCCCAATCAGAAATGCATGCTTTAAAACCGACAAAATGAGATTAATTCAAATTTTATGAGTTCAAATATTTAATTATAGGCTTCAGAAGCTGATTATATAGCTTAATTTCAATTTTAGAGTATTTTACTCAGTTAAAATTTCAACTGTTTTTCTATAAAGCCTAATCAGAAATGCACGCTTTAAACCCGAAAAAACAGTGATAAAATGATATTAGTTCAAATTTTATGAGTTCAAATATTTAATTATAGGCTTCGGAATCTGATTATACAGCTTAATTTCAATTTTAGAGTATTTTACTCAGTTAAAACTTCAACTGTTTTACTGTAAAACCCAATCAGAAATGAACGTTTTAGACCCGACAAAACGGTTACAAAATGAGATTAATTCAAATTTTATGAGTTTAATTATTTAATTATATGCTTCTGAATCTGATTATACATCTTAATTTAAATTTTAGAGTATTTTACTCAGTTAAAATTTCAATTGTTTTTCTATAAAGCCAAATCAGAAATGCATGCTTTGAACCCGGCAAAATGGTGAAAAAATGAGATTAATTCTAATTTTATGATTTCAAATATTTAATTATAGGCTTCTGAATCTGATTATACATCTTAATTTAAATTTTAGAGTATTTTACTCTGTTAAAATTTCAACTGTTTTTCTGTAAAGCCCAATTAGAAATGCACGCTTTAAACCCGACAAAACGGTTACAAAATGAGATTAAATCAAATTTTATGTGTTCAAATATTTAATTATAGGCTTCTGAATCTGATTATACAGCTTAATTTAAATTTTAGAGTATTTTACTCTGTTAAAATTTCAACTATTTTACTATAAAGCCTAATCATAAATGCAAGCTTTAAACCCAACAAAACAGTGACAAAATAAGATTATTTCAATTTTTATGAGTTCAAATGTTTAATTATAGGATTCAGAAGATGATTATATAGCTTAATTTCAATTTTAGAGTATTTTACTCAGTTAAAATTTCAATAGTTTTTTTGTAAAGTCCAATCAGAAAAGCACGATTTAAACCCGACAAAACGGTGATAAAATTAGATTAATTAAAATTTTATGAGTTCAAATATTTAATTATCGGAATTAGAAGCTGATTATAGAGCTTAATTCAATTTTAGAATATTTTACTTAGTTAAAATTTCAACTCTGTTTCTATAAAGCCCAATCAGAAATGCACGCTTTAAAACCGACAAAATGAGATTAATTCAAATTTTATGAGTTCAAATATTTAATTATAGGCTTCAGAAGCTGATTATTTAGCTTGATTTCAATTTTAGAGGATTTTACTCAGTTAAAATTTCAACTGTTTTTCTATAAAGCCCAATCAGAAATGCACGCTTTAAACCCGACAAAACGGTTACAAAATGAGATTAACTCAAATTTTATGAGTCCAATTATTTAATTATTGGCTTAGGAATCTGATTATACAGCTTAATTTCAATTTTAGAGTATTTTACTAAGTTAAAATTTCAACTGTTTTTCTGAAAAGCCCAATCAGAAATGCACGCTTTAAAACTGACAAAACAGTGATAAAATGATATTAATTCAAATTTTATGAGTTCAAATATTTAATTATAGGCTTCGGAATCTGATTATACAGCTTAATTTCAATTTTAGAGTATTTTACTCAGTTAAAATTTCAACTGTTTTTCTGTAAAGCCCAATCAGAAAAGCACGATTTAAACCCGACAAAATGGTGATAAAATTAGATTAATTAAAATTTTATGAGTTCAAATATTTAATTATAGGATTTAGAAGTTGATTATAGAGCTTAATTCAATTTTAGAATATTTTACTTAGTAAAAATTTCAACTATGTTTCTACAAAGCCCAATCAGAAATGCACGCTTTAAAACCGACAAAATGAGATTAGTTCAAATTTTATGAGTTCAAATATTTAATTATAGGCTTCAGAAGCTGATTATATAGCTTAATTTCAATTTTAGAGTATTTTACTCAGTTAAAATTTCAACTATTTTTCTATAAAGCCTAATCAGAAATGCACGCTTTAAACCCGACAAAACGGTTACAAAATGAGATTAATTCAAATTTTATGAGTTCAATTATTTAATTATTGGCTTAGGAATCTGATTATACAGCTTAATTTCAATTTTAGAGTATTTTACTCAGTTAAAATTTCAACTGTTTTTCTGAAAAGTCCAATCAGAAATGCACGCTTTAAACCCGACAAAGCAGGGATAAAATGATATTAATTCAAATTTTATGAGTTCAAATATTTAATTATAGGCTTCGGAATCTGATTATACAGCTTAATTTCAATTTTAGAGTATTTTACTCAGTTAAAATTTCAACTGTTTTACTGTAAAACGCTATCAGAAATGAACGTTTTAAACCCAAAAAAACGGTGATAAAATGAGATTAGTTAAAATTTTATGAGTCCAAATATTTAATTATAGGATTTAGAAGCTGATTATACAGCTTAATTTCAATTTTAGAGTATTTTACTCAATTAAAATTTCAACTGTTTTTCTATAAAACCCAATTAGAAATGCACGCTTTAGACCCGACAAAACATTGATAAAATGATATTAATTCAAATTTTATGAGTTCAAATATTTAATTATAGGCTTCAGAAGATGATTATATAGCTTAATTTAAATTTTAGAGTATTTTACTCGGATAAAATTTCAATTGTTTTTCTATAAAGCCCAATCAGAAAAACACGCTTTAAACCCGACAAAATGGTGATAAAATTAGATTAATTAAAATTTTATTAGTTCAAATATTTAATTATAGGATTTAGAAGCTGATTATACAATTAATTTCAATTTTATAGTATTTTACTTAGTTAAAATTTCAACTATTTTTCTATAAAGCACAATAAGAAATGCACGATTTAAAACCGACAAAACGGAGACAAAATGAGATTAATTCAAATTTTATGAGTTCAAATATTTAATTATAGGCTTCAGAAGCTGATTATATAGCTTAATTTCAATTTTAGAGTATTTTACTCAGTTAAAATTTCAACTGTTTTTCTGTAAAGCCCAATCAGAAATGCACGCTTTAAACCCGACAAAACGGTTACAAATTGAGATTAATTCAAATTTTATGAGTTCAATTATTTAATTATTGGCTTCGGAATATGATTATACAACATAATTTCAATTTTAGAGTATTTTACTTAGTTAAAATTTCAACTGTTTTTCTGTAAAGCCCAATTAGAAATGCACGCTTTAAACCCGACAAAAAGGTTACAAAATGAGATTAAATAAATTTTATGTGTTCAAATATTTAATTATAAGCTTCTGAATCTGATTATACAGCTTAATTTAAATTTTAGAGTATTTTACTCTGTTAAAATTTCAACTATTTTACTATAAAGCCTAATCATAAATGCAAGCTTTAGACCCGACAAAACAGTGGTAAAATGATGTTAATTCAAATTTTATGAGTTCAAATATTTAATTATAGGCTTCAGAAGCTGATTATATAGCTTAATTTCAATTTTAGAGTATTTTACTTGGTTAAAATTTCAATTGTTTTTCTATAAAGCCCAATCAGAAAAGCATGCTTTAAACCCAACAAAACGGTGACAAAATGAGATTAATTCTAATTTTATGATTTTAAATATTTAATTATAGGCTTCGGAATATGATTATACAGCTTAATTTCAATTTTAGAGTATTTTACTCAGTTAAAATTTCAATTGTTTTACTGTAAAACCCTATCAGAAATGAATGTTTTAAACCCAAAAAAACGGTGATAAAATGAGATTAATTAAAATTTTATGAGTCCAAATATTTAATTATAGGATTTAGAAGCTGATTATACAGCTTAATTTCAATTTTAGAGTATTTTACTCAATTAAAATTTCAACTGTTTTTCTATAAAGCCCAATCAGAAATGCACGCTTTAGACCCGACAAAACAATGATAAAATCATATTAATTCAAATTTTATGAGTTCAAATATTTAATTATAGGCTTCAGAAGATGATTATATAGCTTAATTTAAATTTTAGAGTATTTTACTCGGATAAAATTTCAATTGTTTTTCTATAAAGCCCAATCAGAAAAACACGCTTTAAACCCGACAAAATGGTGATAAAATTAGATTAATTAAAATTTTATTAGTTCAAATATTTAATTATAGGATTTAGAAGCTGATTATACAATTAATTTCAATTTTAGAGTATTTTGCTTAGTTAAAATTTCAACTATTTTTCTATAAAGCACAATAAGAAAGCCACGATTTAAAACCGACAAAACGGTGACAAAATGAGATTAATTCAAATTTTATGAGTTCAAATATTTAATTATAGGCTTCAAAAGCTGATTATATAGCTTAATTTCAATTTTAGAGTATTTTACTCAATTAAAATTTCAACTGTTTTTCTGTAAAGCCCAATCAGAAATGCACGCTTTAAACCCGAAAAAACGGTTACAAATTAAGATTAATTCAAATTTTATGAGTTCAATTATTTAATTATTGGCTTCGGAATATGATTATACAGCATAATTTCAATTTTAGAGTATTTTACTTAGTTAAAATTTCAACTGTTTTTCTGTAAAGCCCAATTAGAAATGCACGGTTTAAACCTGACAAAACGGTTACGAAATGAGATTAAATAAATTTTATGTGTTCAAATATTTAATTATAAGCTTCTGAATCTGATTATACAGCTTAATTTAAATTTTAGAGTATTTTACTCTGTTAAAATTTCAACTATTTTACTATAAAGCCTAATCATAAATGCAAGCTTTAGACCCGACAAAACAGTGATAAAATGATGTTAATTCAAATTTTATGAGTTCAAATATTTAATTATAGGCTTCAGAAGCTGATTATGTAGCTTAATTTAAATTTTAGAGTATTTTACTTGGTTAAAATTTCAATTGTTTTTCTATAAAGCCTAATCAGAAAAGCATGCTTTAAACCCAACAAAACGGTGACAAAATGAGATTAATTCTAATTTTATGATTTCAAATATTTAATTATAGGCTTCGGAATATGATTATACAGCTTAATTTTAATTTTAGAGTATTTTACTCAGTTAAAATTTCAACTATTTTACTATAAATCCTATTTAGAAATGAACGCTTTAAACCCGACAAAACGGTTTCAAAATAAGATTAATTCAAATTTTATGAGCTCAAATATTTAATTATAGGCTTTTGAATTTGATTATACAGCTTAATTTCAATTTTAGAGTATTTTACTCAGTTGAAATTTCAACAGTTTTTCTGTAAAGCCCAATTAGAAATGCACGCTTTAAAACCGACAAAATGGTTACAAAATGAGATTAATTCAAATTTTATGAGTTCAAATATTTAATTATAGGCTTCTGAATCTTATTATACATCTTAATTTAAATTTTAGAGTATTTTACTCAATTAAAATTTCAATAGTTTTTCTGTAAAGCCCAATCAGAAAAGCATGATTTAAACCCGACAAAACGGTTACAAAAATAGATTAATTAAAATTTTATGAGTTCAAATATTTAATTATAGGATTTAGAAGCTGATTATAGAGCTTAATTCAATTTTAGAATATTTTGCTTAGTTAAAATTTCAACTATGTTTCTATAAAGCCCAATCAGAAATGCACGCTTTAGGACCGACAAAATGAGATTAATTCAAATTTTATGAGTTCAAATATTTAATTATAGGCTTCAGAAGCTGATTATATAGCTTAATTTCAATTTTAGAGTATTTTACTCAGCTAAAATTTCAACTGTTTTTCTATAAAGCCCAATCAGGAATGCACGCTTTAAACCCGACAAAACTGTTACAAAATGAGATTAATTCAAATTTTATGAGTTCAATCATTTAATTATTTGCTTAGGAATCTGATTATACAGCTTAATTTCAATTTTAGAGTATTTTACTCACTTAAAATTTCAACTGTTTTTCTGAAAAGCCCAATCAGAAATGCACGCTTTAAACCCGACAAAACAGTGATAAAATGATATTAATTCAAATTTTATGAGTTCAAATATTTAATTATAGGCTTCGGAATCTGATTATACAGCTTAATTTCAATTTTAGAGTATTTTACTCAGTTAAAATTTCAATTGTTTTGCTGTAAAACCCAATCAGAAATGAACGTTTTAAACCCAGAAAAACGGTGATAAAATGAGATTAATTAAAATTTTATGAGTCCAAATATTTAATTGTAGGATTTAGAAGCTGATTATACAGCTTAATTTCAATTTTAGAGTATTTTACTCAATTAAAATTTCAACTGTTTTTCTATAAAGCCCAATCAGAAATGCACGCTTTAGACCCGACAAAACAGTGATAAAATGATATTAATTCAAATTGTATGAGTTCAAATATTTAATTATAGGCTTCAGAAGCTGATTATATAGCTTAATTTAAATTTTAGAGTATTTTACTTGGTTAAAATTTCAATTGTTTTTCTATAAAGCCCAATCAGAAAAGCATGCTTTAAACCCAACAAACCGGTGACAAAATGAGATTAATTCTAATTTTATGATTTTAAATATTTAATTATAGGCTTCGGAATATGATTATACAACTTAATTTCAATTTTAGAGTATTTTACTCAGTTAAAATTTCAACTATTTTCAAGAACAATTACGAGCTTTAACCTGACATCTTACACATCCTTTCAACAAAAACCACCTTTCGATCCAACAACCGTATGTGATAATATCATAGACGCTTAACTCGTTCCGCCGTCGCAACAAATGATCAAAAGAAGGAACCGCGAACGGAATCAAATCCCTCACCATCGTTGAGAAGATAAATACCTGCAAAGAGACGCAAAGTGGCTACAGATCTTCCGGATCCTGCCATCGAAGGCTAATTTAAACAACATCAGGGTACGATAATCCTCTCATCGAAGATCTGATATCAAATCGAAGATCGTGAATCTGAAGAAAAAAATCTTGAATTAGGAATCATGGATGATAGATCTGATATCTCGCACAAAGTAAACGGAAGGAAGAGCTAATAAAATAGGAGAATAGAAATTAAGAATGGTAACTCCGCTTGGTTTAATTCATTTCCTAATTGCCAAGCTATATCGTTCTTTCAGGTACGTTCTGATCATTGCCCTATCTTAATGGACACTAGCCCATCACGAGCTCTCATATCAAATCACTCCAATAATCTTTTTCGTTATGAGAATTGTTGGGCTGATGACCCGGAAGTTTTGTCTCGAATTAGAGAGATTTGGTCTAACCAATCTCGCTCGACACTTCATAAACTTCAGGATATTGGACGATTTTTAGCTACTTGGCAAACTAACAAACGCATTAAATCCAATGAGCGTATCATTCAACTGAACGATTTTATTAATATGTGTCTCGCACGCCTTCTTTCTGATACGGAAATCCATAACTTTATTTCTGCTAAAGGTGAGCTTGATAGCTTGTTGAATGTGAAAGAAATATATTGGGCTCAACGAGCTCGGACACACTGGTTAGAACACGGTGATAAAAATACTTCTTTTTTTCATGCCAGAGCAAATAGCCAACGGCGGAAGAATCATATTGCTGGACTTCTAGACAACCAGAATATATGGCAAACACACACAGACGACATCATGTCTACTTCTATTACTTACTTTCAAAGCCTTTTTACGTCTTCCTCTCCTACTATTGCCTCTACCATCTTGGATAACATTCCCACTATTGTTACAAACCTCTGCCTCGGACTCTTAAGAGGGTCGGTTAATATGGAAGAGGATAACCGTACTATCATAGTTCTTATTCCCAAAATCAACGACCCCACTACAATGCGCCATCTCAGACCTATTAGCCTTTGCACAGTCCTTTACAAAACTGTTTCGAAAGTACTTGTTAACCGTCTAAAATCTATCATACCCTTGTGTATCAGTGGCAATCAAGCTGCTTTTGTTCAAGGAAGGAACATTACTGACAACATCCGTATTGCACATGAGCTCATCCATACTTTAAATACTGATAAAACATCTCTTGCAAAAGGTGCTAGCTTAAAACTCGACATGGAAAAGGCTTTCGACCGTGTTGAATAGCCTTTTCTTGAACAAATTATGATTCGCCTAGGTTTCAACTCTAGATGGGTTTCCCTTATTATGAGGTGTGTATCCTCAGTATCCTTTCAAGTACGTATCAATGACTCCTTTTCACGACCTTTCAAACCCTATAGAGGGTTACGACAAGGGGATCCTCTATCCCCTTTTTTGTTTCTTTTCTGTACTCAAGACCTTTCAGCCTTGCTCAATGTTGAGCAAACAAATGGTAACCTCCCTGGACTTTGTGCTAGTAGGAATAGGCCTCGCGTCAATCACCTCCTTTTTGCTGATGATTGTGTCGTATTCATTAAGAATACAACTACAGAAGCTCAACGCCTGAAGGATGTTCTACATACTTATGCTACTTCGTCTGGGCAGGCGGTGAATTTTGAAAAGTCTACTATTTTCTTTTCTCGGAAAACTTCCACATCGCTTCGGTCAGAAATCAATGATATACTACATGTAAGAGAAGTGGATGATCCAGGTATTTATCTGAGAGTCCCTCTCCTAATAGGAAAGAACAAGACAACAACCTTGGGGTTCACCAGGGAAAAAATGAATGCTCGCATGAGTAAATGGGATAAACATCTCCTCTCTTTTAGTGGTAGAGAAATTTTTATTAAATCTGTCATCCAGTCTATACCACAATATGTTATGTCTTGCTACCTTTTACCCCAAAACATTATTAATAATATGACCACTTCGATTTGTCGTTATTGGTGGTCTGGGAAAGCTGACAAACGAGGTTGGCATATGCTCCCCTGGGACACCGCCTGTCTGCCTAAATCGGCAGGAGGTATAGGGTTTCATGACCTTCACTATTTCAATGTTGCTTTACTAGGCAAACAGATCTGGCATCTGGTTTGTGAACCTGATAATCTTCTTAGTCAGGTCTACAAATGCAAGTATTACCCATCGATTTCTATCCTCGAATCTGATCATACTCGGAAATCTTCTTTCGCTTGGAAAGGCCTTAGCTTTGCTATCTCTAAGCTTCGCGATGGTTTTTTCAAACGCCCAGGTATATCCAGCCAAGTACAAATCCACTTTGATAAATGGGGTGGCTCCCAGCTTGTCAACCTTTATGGTGACTATGAGGTAAATGACGAAGTCCCTCTTCGTGCGGGTACTTTCATGTTACCGAATTTACCCCGATGGGACGAATCAAAAGTCAGAGAATACTTCTCTCACGAAGACGCCAATACCATCCTTAATGTACCCATTATTAATGACACAAAAGACACCACCCTTTGGGGTCACCATGACTCTGGCATTTACTCGGTTTGGTCTGGTTACCATTTTCTGCAGTCACAGTTAGGGCCTGTTAATAGACCCTCCAAGCTTTGGAAAGTTATTTCTAAACTGCCTACTCTACCCAAGGTTCGTGCCTTTGGATGGCGTTTATGTCATGATGCACTCCCATCTCGCCATAAAATCCTCCAGGCCAATCTTGGTACGGGGGTATGCCCGGTCTATAATATGTCTATCGAAACCACACTCCATGCTATGCGGGACTGTCCTAGTGCCAAAGAGGCACTCCAGTTGACAGGGCTTCCTACACGAATCTTGTCCAACTCCTTTGTCTCCCCCCTCCAGTGGCTTTCTGAAGATGCGGGTTTTCTCTCCTTATATCAATTTTCACTCCTTATCACGATCCTTTGGAATTTATGGAATCGCCGAAATAACTTTATCCATAATAGCCATCTCCAACCGGTTTGGTTAACTGTTTCCAATGCACAAAAACTTTTTAATGATTACACTTCAATTAATGATGCCTCCCGTCTACGTTCCCGGCTGGTTGAGCCCACCTTTGCTCAAGCTAGATGGACGAAACCGGACCCTGGTTTCGTCAAGATTAACACGGATGGCGCCTTTGACCCCGTGTTAAGAGGTGCTGCTGCTGGCGTCATTGCCCGGGATTCCTCCGGCGTCGTCCTGGGTGGTTGTTCTATACCGCTCATTTGCCCAGACCCCGCTTCTGCTGAAGCTCTTGCCGTTTTGGAAGGTCTAAAGTTTGCAGTTGACAATGGCTGGACTCATGTGGTCTTTGAAACTGATTCTGCTTCTATTGCCAACAAGGTTAACAACATCAATCATTAGGATCTTTCCACTGTGCAACATTTGGTGTCTCGCATCCGCTCCACTCTTGGTACTTTGCCTGATTGTAAGATTTGTTATGTACCTAGAGACGCAAATGTTGTAGCCCATGTCTTAGCTACTAGGGCTTTGCGTTCTTTTTCTTCCTTGTTTTTTGATTGTAACTTTCCCGATTTTATTCGGGTTTCTGTAAACTCGGAGAGATTCTCCTCTTCTTCTCAATAATATCATGGGTACTCTTTTCCCCATAGGGGCCTACTCACCTCTTGAGGTGACTGGCTATAGGGTTTTTTTAATGAGGCCCTTTCTTTCAAAAAAAATTCAACTATTTTACTATAAAGCTTATTCAGAAATGAACGCTTTAAACCCAACAAAACTGTTACAAAATGAGATTAATTCAAATTTTATGAGCTCAAATATTTAATTATAGACTTCTGAATCTGATTATACAGCTTAATTTCAATTTTAGAGTATTTTACTCAGTTAAAATTTCAACTGTATTTCTATAAAGCCCCATAAGAAATGCACGCTTTAAACCCAATAAAACAATGACAAAATGAGATTATTTCAAATTTTATGAGTTCAAATATTTAATTATAGGCTTCAGAAGCTGATTATATAGCTTAATTTCAATTTTAGAGTACTTTACTCAGTTAAAATTTCAATTGTTTTTCTATAAAGCCAAATCAGAAATGCATGCTTTAAACCCGACAAAACGGTGACAAAATGAGATTAATTCTAATTTTATGATTTCAAATAGTTAATTATAGGCTTCGGAATGTGATTATACAGCTTAATTTTAATTTTAGAGTATTTTACTCAGTTAAAATTTCAACTATTTTACTATAAATCCTATTCAGAAATGAACGCTTTAAACCCGAAAAAACGGTTTCAAAATAAGATTAATTCAAATTTTATGAGCTCAAATATTTAATTATAGGCTTTTGAATTTGATTATACAGCTTAATTTCAATTTTAGAGTATTTTACTCAATTAAAATTTCAACTGTTTTTCTATAAAGCCCAATTAGAAATGCACGCTTTAAACCCGACAAAACGGTTACAAAATGAGATTAATTCAAATTTTATGAGTTCAAATATTTAATTATAGGCTTCTGAATCTGATTATACAGCTTGATCTAAATTTTAGAGTATTTTACTCAGTTAAAATTTCAACTATTTTTCTGTAAAGCCCAATCAGAAAAACACGCTTTAAACACGACAAAACGGTGATAAAATGATTAATTAAAATTTTATGAGTTCAAATATTTAATTATAGGATTTAGAAGCTGATTATACAACTTAATTTCAATTTTAGAGTATTTTACTCAGTTAAAATTTCAACTATTTTTCTGTAAAGCCCAATCAAAAATGCACGCTTTAAACCCAACAAAACAGTTGGAAAATGAGATTAATTCAAATTTTATGAGTTCAAATATTTAATTATAGGCTTCAGTAGCTGATTATATAGCTTAATTTAAATTTTAGAGTATTTTACTCCGTTAATATTTCAACTGTTTTTCTGTAAAGCCCAATCAGAAATGCAAGCTTTAAAACTGAGAAAACGGCGATAAAATGAGATTAATTCAAATTTTATGAGTTCAAATATTTAATTATAGGATTTAGAAGCTGATTATACAGCTTAATTTCAATTTTAGAGTATTTTACTCAGTTAAAATTTCAATTGTTTTTCTATAAAGCCCAATGAGAAATGCACGCTTTAAACTCGACAAAACAGTGACAAAATGAGATTAATTCAAATTTTATGAGTTCAAATATTTAATTATAGGATTCAGTAGCTGATTATATAGCTTAATTTAAATTTTAGAGTATTTTACTTAGTTAAAATTTCAACTATTTTTCTGTAAAGCCCAATAAGAAATGCACGCTTTAAACCCGACAAAACGGTGACAAAATGAGATTAATTCAAATTTTATGAGTTCAAATATTTAATTATTGGCTTCGGAATCTGATTATATAGCTTAATTTCAATTTTAGAGTATTTTACTCAGTTAAAATTTCAACTGTTTTTCTGTAAAGCCCAATCAGAAATGCACGCTTTAAACCCGACAAAACGGTTACAAAATGAGATTAATTCAAATTTTATGAGTTCAATTATTTAATTATTGGCTTCGGAATCTGATTATACAGCATAATTTCAATTTTAGAGTATTTTACTTAGTTAAAATTTCAACTATTTTTCTGTAAAGCCCAATTAGAAATGCACGCTTTAAACTCGACAAAACGATTACAAAATGAGATTAAATCAAATTTTATGTGTTCAAATACTTAATTATAGGCTTCTGAATCTGATTATACAGCTTAATTTAAATTTTAGAGTATTTTACTCTGTTAAAATTTCAACTATTTTACTGTAAAGCCTAATCATAAATGGAAGCTTTAAACCCAACAAAACAGTGACAAAATAAGATTATTTCAAATTTTATGAGTTCAAATATTTAATTATAGGCTTCAGAAGCTGATTATACAGCTTAATTTCAATTTTAGAGTATTTTACTCAATTAAAATTTTAACTGTTTTTCTATAAAGCCCAATTAGAATTGCACGCTTTAAACCCTACAAAACAGTGACAAAATGAGATTATTTCAAATTTTATGAGTTCAAATATTTAATTATAGGCTTCGGAATATGATTATACAGCATAATTTTAATTTTAGAGTATTTTACTCAGTTAAAATTTCAACTATTTTACTATAAAGCCTATTCAGAAATGAACGCTTTAAACCTGACAAAACTGTTACAAAATGAGATTATTTCAAATTTTATGAGCTCAAATATTTAATTATAGCCTTCTGAATTGGATTATACATCTTAATTTCAATTTTAGAGTATTTTTCTTAGTTAAAATTTCAACTGTTTTTCTATATAGCCCAATAAGAAATGCACGCTTTAAACCCAACAAAACAGTGACAAAATGAGATTATTTCAAATTTTATGAGTTCAAATATTTAATTATAGGCTTCAAAAGCTGATTATATAGTTTAATTTCTATTTTAGAGTACTTTACTCAGTTAAAATTTCAATTGTTTTTCTATAAAGCCAAATCGGAAATTCATGCTTTAAACCCGACAAAACGGTGACAAAATGAGATTAATTCTAATTTTATGATTTCAAATATTTAATTATAGGCTTCAGAAGCTGATTATATAGCTTAATTTCAATTTTAGAGTATTTTACTCTGTTAAAATTTCAACTGTTTTACTATAAAGCCTATTCAGAAATGCACGCTTTAAACCCGACAAAAGGTTACAAAATGAGATTAATTCAAATTTTATGAGTTCAATTCTTTAATTACTGGCTTCGGAATATGATTATACAGCTTAATTTCAATTTTAGAGTATTTTACTCAGTTAAAATTTCAACTGTTTTTCTGTAAAGCCCAATTAGAAATGCACGCTTTAAAATCGACAAAACGGTTACAAAATGACATTAATTCAAATTTTATGAGTTCAAATATTTAATTATAGGCTTCTGAATCTGATTATACATCTTAATTTAAATTTTAGAGTATTTTACTCAGTTAAAATTTCAATAGTTTTTCTATAAAGCCCAATCAGAAAAGCATGATTTAAACCCGACAAAACGGTGATAATATTAGATTAATTAAAATTTTATGAGTTCAAATATTTAATTATAGGATTTAGAAGCTAATTATAGAGCTTAATTCAATTTTAGAATATTTTACTTAGTTAAAATTTCAACTATGTTTCTATAAATCCCAATCAGAAATGCACGCTTTAAAACCGACAAAATGAGATTAATTCAAATTTTATGAGTTCAAATATTTAATTATAGGCTTCAGAAGCTGATTATATAGCTTAATTTCAATTTTAGAGTATTTTACTCAATTAGAATTTCAACTATTTTACTATAAAGCCTAATCAGAAATTCACGCTTTAAACCCGATAAAACGGTTACAAAAAAAGATTAATTCAAATTTTGTGAGTTCAAATATTTAATTATAGGCTTCTGAATCTGATTATACAGCTTAATTTAAATTTTAGAGTATTTTACTCAGTTAAAATTTCAATTGTTTTAATGTAAAACCCAATCAGAAATGAACGTTTTAAACCCAAAAAAACGGTGATAAAATGAGATTAATTAAAATTTTATGAGTCCAAATATTTAATAATAGGATTTAGAAGCTGATTATACAACTTAATTTCAATTCTAGAGTATTTTACTCAATTAAAATTTCAATTGTTTTTCTATAAAGCCCAATCAGAAATGCACGCTTTAGACCCGACAAAACAGTGATAAAATGATTTTAATTAAAATTTTATGAGTTCAAATATTTAATTATAGGCTTCAGAAGCTGATTATATAGCTTCATTTAAATTTTAGAGTATTTTACTCAGTTAAAATTTCAGAAAAGCATGCTTTAAACCCAACAAAACGGTGACAAAATGAGATTAATTCGAATTTTATGATTTTAAATATTTAATTATAGGCTTCGGAATATGATTATACAACTTAGTTTCAATTTTAGAGTATTTTACTCAGTTAAAATTTCAACTATTTTACTATAAAGCCTATTTAGAAATGAACGCTTTAAACCCAACAAAACTGTTACAAAATAAGATTAATTCAAATTTTATGAGCTCAAATATTTAATTATAGACTACTGAATTTGATTATACAACTTAATTTCAATTTTAGAGTATTTTACTCAGTTAAAATTTCAACTGTTTTAATGTAAAACCCAATCAGAAATGCACGCTTTAAACCCGACAAAACGATTACAAAATTAGATTAGTTCAAATTTTATGAGTTCAAATATTTAATTATAGGCTTCTAAATCCGATTATACAGCTTAATTTAAATTTTAGAGTATTTTACCTAGTTAAAATTTCAATTGTTTTTCTATAAAGCCCAATCAGAAAAACACGCTTTAACCCCGACAAAATGATGATAAAATTAGATTAATTAAAATTTTATTAGTTCAAATATTTAATTATAGGATTTAGAAGCTGATTATATAGCTTAATTTCAATTTTAGAGTATTTTACTTAGTTAAAATTTCAACTAATTTTCTATAAAGCACAATAAGAAATGCACGCTTTAAAACCGACAAAACGGTGACAAAATGAGATTAATTAAAATTTTATGAGTTCAAATATTTAATTATAGGCTTCAGAAACTGATTATATAGCTTAATTTCAATTTTAGAGTATTTTACTCAGTTAAAATTTCAACTGTTTTTCTATAAAGCCCAATCAGAATTGCACGCTTTAAACCCTACAAAACAATGACAAAATGAGATTATTTCAAATTTTATGAGTTCAAATATTTAATTATAGGCCTCTGAATCTGATTATACAACTTAATTTCAATTTTAGAGTATTTTACTCAGTTAAAATTTCAACTGTTTTTTTGTAAAGCCCAATCAGAAATGCACGCTTTAAACCCGACAAAACAGTGACAAAATGAGATTAATTCAAATTTTATGAGTTCAAATATTTAATTATAGGCTTCAGAAGCTGATTATATAGCTTAATTTCAATTTTAGAGTATTTTACTCAGTTAAAATTTCAACTGTTTTTCTGTAAAGCTCAATCAGAAATGCACGCTTTAAACCGACAAAACGGTTACAAAATGAGATTAATTCAAATTTTATGAGCTCAAATATTTAATTATTGGCTTCGGAATCTAATTATACAGCTTAATTTTAATTTTAGAGTATTTTACTCAGTTAAAATTTCAACTGTTTTTCTGTAAAGCCCAATCAGAAATGCACGCTTTAAACCCGACAAAACGGTTACAAAATGAGATTAATTCAAATTTTGTGAGTTCAATTGTTTAATTATTGGCTTCGGAATCTGATTATACAGCATAATTTCAATTTTAGAGTATTTTACTTAGTTAAAATTTCAACTGTTTTTCTGTAAAGCCCAATTAAAAATGCACGCTTTAAACCCGACAAAAAGGTTACAAAATGAGATTAAATAAAATTTTATGTGTTCAAATATTTAATTATAGGCTTCGAAATCTGATTATACAGCTTAATTTCAATTTTAGAATATTTTACTAAGTTAAAATTTCAACTGTTTTTCTATAAAGCCCAATAAGAAAAGCACGCTTTAAACCCAACAAAACAGTGACAAAATAAGATTATTTCAAATTTTATGAGTTCAAATATTTAACTATAGGCTTCAGAAGCTAATTATATAGTTTAATTTCAATTTTAGAATACTTTACTCAGTTAAAATTTCAATTGTTTTTCTATAAAGCCAAATCAGAAATGCATGCTATAAACCAGACAAAACGGTGACAAAATGAGATTAATTCTAATTTTATGATTTCAAATATTTAATTATAGGCTTCGGAATATGATTATACAACTTAATTTTAATTTTAGAGTATTTTACTCAGTTAAAATTTCAACTATTTTACTATAAATCCTATTTAGAAATGAACGCTTTAAACCCGACAAAACGGTTTCAAAATAAGATTAATTCAAATTTTATGAGCTCAAATATTTAATTATAGGCTTTTGAATTTGATTATACAGCTTAATTTCAATTTTAGAGTATTTTACTCAATTAAAATTTCAACTGTTTTTCTGTAAAGCCCAATTAGAAATGCACGCTTTAAACCCGACAAAACGGTTACAAAATGAGATTAATTCAAATTTTATGAGTTCAAATATTTAATTATAGGCTTTTGAATCTGATTATACAGCTTGATCTAAATTTTAGAGTATTTTACTCAGTTAAAATTTCAACTATTTTTCTGTAAAGCCCAATCAGAAAAACACGCTTTAAACCCGACAAAACGGTGATAAAATGATTAATTAAAATTTTATGAGTTCAAATATTTAATTATAGGATTTAGAAGCTGATCATACAGCTTAATTTCAATTTTAGAGTATTTTACTCAGTTAAAATTTCAACTATTTTTCTGTAAAGCCCAATCAGAAATGCACGCTTTAAACGCAACAAAACAGTTAGAAAATGAGATTAATTCAAATTTTATGAGTTCAAATATTTAATTATAGGCTTCAGTAGCTGATTATATAGCTTAATTTCAATTTTAGAGTATTTTACTCAGTTAATATTTCAACTGTTTTTTTGTAAAGCCCAATCAGAAATGCAAGCTTTAAAACCGAGAAAACGGCGATAAAATGAGATTAATTCAAATTTTATGAGTTCAAATATTTAATTATAGGATTTAGAAGCTGATTATACAGCTTAATTTCAATTTTAGAGTATTTTACTCAGTTAAAATTTCAATTGTTTTTCTATAAAGCCCAATGAGAAATGCACGCTTTAAACTCGACAAAACAGTGACAAAATGAGATTAATTCAAATTTTATGAGTTCAAATATTTAATTATAGGATTCAGTAGCTGATTATATAGCTTAATTTCAATTTTAGAGTATTTTACTCGGTTAAAATTTCAACTGTTTTTCTGTAAAGCCCAATCAGAAATGCACGCTTTAAACCCGACAAAACGGTTACCAAATTAGATTAATTCAAGTTTTATGATTTCAAATATTTAATTATTGGCTTCGGAATCTGATTATACAACTTAATTTCAATTTTAGAGTATTTTACTTAGTTAAAATTTTAACAATTTTACTATAAAGTCTAAACAGAAATGAATGCTTTAAACCCAAAAAAAGGTTACAAAACGAGATTAATTCATATTTTATGAGTTCAAATATTTAATTATAGGTTTTTGAATTTGATTATGTAGCTTAATTTCAATTTTAGAGTATTTTACTCAGTTAAAATTTCAACTGTTTTTCTATAAAGCCTATAAGAAATGCACGCTTTAAACCCAACAGAACAATGACAAAATGAGATTAATTCATATTTTAAGAGTTCAAATATTTAATTATAGGCTTCAGAAGCTGATTATATAGCTTAATTTCAATTTTAGAGTATTTTACTCAGTTAAAATTTCAATTGTTTTTTTATAAAGTCCAATCAGAAATACACATTTTAAACCCGACAAAATGGTCACAAAATGAGATTAATTCTAATTTTATGAGTTCAAATATTTAATTATAGGCTTCAGAATATGATTATATAGCTTAATTTCAATTTTAGAGTATTTTACTCAGTTAAAATTTCAACTATTTTACTATAAAGCCTAATCTTATACCACCCTCAAAGCATACTATTAGTTGGATTTATGCTTTCATAGCATAAGTTCTACTTTTGTTACCTTTGAATAGTATTTCTTTATCACCTTACATACATTCCATCCTATCCATTTCGTCCATCACCATAGCCGACTTCCCCAGCCTTCACTGTCACCTTTTCCATTTATTTCCCTAACCAAAAAATGGAATTGCAATTGGCCAAAATGTATAATAACATCAATATGATGATCCGTGTCAAAAAGCAAATCAATAGAAGTCTTAGTATTCCAAATAATAGCAATCCCCGTACAAGTGGGGCTGGATTCAATTGGTATACAACATTGCATTCCTAACTTAATCCTAATGCGATCAAGATTGTGTCTATTTAGCCTAGTTTCAAAAAGAGATAAAAAAAATCGGCATCATGCTTGTAAATAGCACGTTGTAATGCACGAACTACCTGGACATTGCCAAGATCCTGACAGTTTCAGCATAATATTTTCATTTTACTCGGCGGGGTTGATCACCGTTAATCACCACCGGAGAGTTTTTTTCGCTGCTCATCCCAGCTTTCTCAGATGAAGATTTCGATGGTGGTCGGTGACGTTTTAGAACTTTTCTCGTCATCAGACGGTGGAGTCTTTGTATGAGATTGAGTCAAAGTAGGAAGATCATAAGCTTGCATACTTTATTCTGATGTATTAGGTTCAAAGAAATAGCATAACGCCATATCATCTAGACTTCTCATGAAGAGCAATAGTTTAAAAGTACAAGTATATTTGTTTGATAAGAATACACCATAAAAGGTGTTGGAAAGATCTCTACCCAAGGGTTGGATATATATATATATATATATATGCCATACTTCGACTTGGTAGAGTTTAAGTGATTGAGAAGATACACAATGAGTTGTGTTTAATAGGATCCCTAGCACGTGTAGTATAATAAAAAAGAAAACAATATTGTTAAATAAACAGTAGATGAACAAGAAGGACGTAAGAAAACCTTCAATAGTAACAAGGACTCTTAGAAAGTTTAGTAGTAACATTGCTTACAATGGAGGCAAGAAGATTAAAGATGAATGATCCCTTCCAAGAATTAAGTATCAAGTCGGATGACCGTACCCAACAACTTCTATGCCAGGGGGATTCTCTTTTGCATGGTTTCTAAGCAATTGTGGATCATTGATCGAGAGCTTTGAACTGGGTTGTAAACGCCAATAGCCAAGAAATAATAGAAGAATGCAACAAATAATAGACACAAAGGCAAGATGGCATCCAAATACAGTCGTACCGCTTAGTAGAACCAAAGAGTGGAACCTAGGAAATTCAATAACCCATGTCTCTTTCAATGTTTTTTTATTGATGGAACAAAAGTGCAAAGATTCAGTTCGGTAGAGATTTAAAAATTGAGAAAATACACAATGATATGTGTAGGTTAAGATCCCTATCAAGGGTGGTATAATGAGAAAAAAAACAATATGGTGAAGTAGGTAAAGGGTGGATAACAAAAAACAAGGAAAGCCATCAATAATATTCGATTGATATCTAACCAATATAAGAGACCCAAGATGGATTATGGTTTCAATCCTAGAGAATCCTGAGTGCAATGCCAACGCCGACCACCAAAAAGACGAGAAGGATGGTGACGGGTGGTGCAATTTTATGTTCTTGTTGTAATAATTTGATGTTTCTTGCATCACAAGATAAAGATAAATTTTTGGAGGGAATCCATCTTTATGAGAAAAGAGGATGGAGTAAAACAAAGAAAGCAACAAAGGAGCTATTAAAGCTTTGGGGCTTAGTTGCATCCATTGTACCTCAAAAAAGAGGATGTTAGTAGTACAAGTTAACTTGTTCAATAATGGCACACCATGAAAGGTGTTAGAGGGATCCCTTAGCAAGGGTGGCATGTATATGGAAATAATAAAAAAGTTAAGACAAGCATGGTATAGAATACACGGTAGAATTATAAAGAAAGCAAAATTAAACCTAGCGTCAATAGTCATAAATCAAGTACTTAGGAACCCAAGGAATTCAAAGCTCAGAGTAATAACGACAAGATTAACAATGGTAGTATTCTTTTGCAAAAGAAATAAAGAGATATAAAACAAGAAAATGCAAAGTTTTTGGATGTAAACAAGGAGAATTTGATAGGAAAGACCTACTAAGAGAATGGGAAGAACCAAGACTTTGCTTGTTTGTTCATGGAGGAAATGTGATATAGACAAAATGAACTATGGAACCAACAAGGTTCCTATTCTTAGTAGTACACCTAGCGAAGTGTTGATAGAATTCCATTGCAAGTGGAGCACGTACATTCGGTTAACAAACAAAATAAGAGGAACATGGTATAAGAGGACATTAGATGAAAGATGGAACTAAGTTGTGTTTCTTTTAGTGGTTAAGTCCTTATTGTGATGTATAGTCGTTCCATGCAACATAAGATAATAATAAGAGGTACAATGAGTGAAAAGGATAAAGTAAGACATGATTAGGAAGAAAGCCATCAAGGCTTCGATTCTTGGTTGAATTCATTGTAGTTCAAGAACGAGGATAATAATAAAGTAAGTAAGCTCGTTTGAGAATAGTACACCATCAGAGGTATTGGTAAAATCCCTTTATAAGGGTGGTATATACATGAATTTAACAAAAAAAAATGGTATAAAGAACTAGATAAAATATGCTTAGTATTCATTGTAGTAATATTGTGATAAAAAAGGTTGTCAAATTTATAAAGAAAGAAGCTAATAACCCTGAAAACAACATCAAGAATCAAAAGTTCCTTCTCTATTCGGAGTGCATGCTTTGAGTCATGCTCAGAAAGGATCAAAACATTAATAAAGAATAATAAGGAATTGATAAAGTCATATAGAAAGAAAATACATACCAAAGAAACAAAACTATCTGAGTCCAAACCCGAGGGAGCATATCGGTTGGGGCTTAGCGTCCTACTCCAAAGATCGTTAGTGAAGGCAATAAGAGTCCTTGCACAAAAACTTGGCTCCAATGGTAGCATGGCGTACACAGCCATTGGTTCTCCGAAGAAAACATTGGACACCAACACAAAGATGGAATCTAATGTTTCGAATGCAAACCGAGAAACTTCTTTCGTTCACAAAGAAAGATTGGTGATCAAGATTACACAAAATTCTCTAAAGAGCTCAATGTGAGACGGCGACACACAATGGTATACGACTTCGAGAAGAATCAAAAACCGAAAAAAGCACTTGATACAAAGAGCAATATATATCTCATAATAATAAACGAAAAGAAGACAATAAAGATATATAGAAAGAAATGTAAAGATTGAAGAGATGGAAGAAAGAAAAAACTAAACAGTTTGGGTGTTGTTGTGATAGCTACTTCCTCTTCCAATGGCGTCGGCATGGTAAATACGTTGAACAAAACGCTAAACTTACGAGAGCAACCGGGACAAGGTTCAACGATAAGGAAGACAACCATGAAACTTTGAAACAAAGAAAGCATGATCTTGACATCAAGAATGGCTTGAAAAAGTAGATCTACGATATGTGCACGCCCAACCTTAGTTTAGGGAGTTCTACTTAATACTCTTTATTTACTCTTTATTTACTCAATTCATGTGCTACACTCACTTGCTATCTCATATTATATACCTATAATGTTTGTTTCCTTATATTATTATTGATAACTTAGTAATTTAGTATTGAACAACAGCTTTATTTAGCTTATATTATGCATAATTAATATTCAACACATGTTTAGTAACATCATACTTATTAGTTTAAGTTGTTTCTTTGCAGGTTATGTTAAACACAACTTAAAGGACTATCGGCCAGGTCCGTTTTAGCTCAAATGCAACATTTGAGCTCAAAACAAAGAATCATTGTTTGAGGCACTTACCAGCTTCCGATTAGCACCAAAATGTACCAAACACTCTTAGGCAGTGCAATGAAGTGGATGCTAGCTTCGTTCCAGCTCACGAATCCAGATTAAGCTCAAAACGACAAATGGTGAATTTCCATCCATATGAGATTCGGATCAGCTTCTACACACTCTTATGGATTAAGGAGAGTATTATGGCCCTAAGGATCAGTTCACTCAGCTAGGGGTTTAGCCGTTCAGCTCAAATCATCACTCAAAGATAGTGAACTTTCAGCTAGCTAGCTCAGCTCAACCAAGCTTAACCCTAGTTCATTCAGCTCATCTTAGCTCACCCTACAACTTTCAACTCAACCATGGAAGGACATGTTCTCTCTCCAAGAGACACAACCGACCAACCATGGAGGGAAACATGTTTTGGGCGCCAAAACAAAGAGATAGCACTCTTCATTGGGCACATTCATGATGGTCCACTTGTGTGCCAATTTCGATCAGGATACAAGTATAATTGGGCTTCGTAGTCTTCATGAAAGTTGTTTCTCTATCTCTTATCTTTCCAACCCATGTTGAATCAAATCAATCCGATATCGGGAACTTGAGATATGTCCAATTTACTAAAGACTGTGCAGGCTGGAATTTTAAACCAAAAAGTTACAACAATTATTGGAAGGAGACAACATTCAACCGAATGGTTAAAGAGGGAGACACCACCAATTGAACAGGCACCAAGGCCACTATTCAGACACCTTTTCAAAGGGAAATGTCCCTTGGCCACACCCTTTCATTTCCTATAAATATGTAGCCATTTTAGCATTTGATAGACAACTTTGAATCATATTATTTAGTTTGTGAGTTAATCTCTCATTCTTGTTCTTTTAAGAACTTTATCGACTTATCAAATCATCTCTTTGATTTGTGGCGTCACCCTCCATCCTTTATACTTTAGGTTTCTGGAATTACATTTCCAAGAGGTCTAAGTGCATTTACCACCCTCAAAGTTGCAACTAGATTGGGTTTATGTTCCTATAACATAAGTTCAACCTTTGCCCCTTTGAAAACTATCATTCCAACATCATATAAACACCATCCATCTTCCATTTTCGTCCACCATTCTTCACCAGCCCTTAACTTATCCTTCCATATCATTTACTTCACTTAAACACCTCCATTTCCTTGCTTAATCAACCATCAATATCCCCCATGCATTCCCTTTATCAAAACATCTTCCTTTTCGTCTAAACAATACCCCACACCATAACCTCTTCTTAAATCATCATTAGCTTATTTCTATCATCTTTTTAACATTCTTTTGTTCAGGAAACAAGCGTGATACAAGGCTTGCTTGCATTCTATGGTCCGGGCAATCAAAGCTTCTCTCTACAAGCATCTTTGGAGAGTTGGAGCATATCAATCTAGTGCCAGATCCACAATGGCAAAGCCTTCCTTGAAACTTGTTGGAGCAAAACGAAAATACAAAATATGTTGATGAATATATATGAATAGCTAATAAGAAAAAGGATCAAGAAAAGATTGAACAATAGAAATAATAATGAGAATATAAAAACAAGAAGCAAAATAAATCCAATTTATCGCAAACAAGAACCAAGATGTAGAAACATCTTCTCCCATGGCTGCCATGGTGATGAGGAAAACAATAATGGCCTCCATGTTGATAAAAGAAAAGAGTGCATGTTCCTTGTGAAGCAAAAGAGCATAACCGATTAGCATATTGGTGAAAAGAATACCGTTAAAGGTGTTGGATGGATCCCTTTGTAAGGGTGGTAATTGTACAACAATGGATTGGCTCCATAGACTTCGTGAGTGAACCTTCACAACGATTTTGATAATGGTGGCTGCCATAATAGCATCTTCAAATCGTTGAAGTTCTGGATCAACAAAGGCTCCATCATCCAAACATCTTCTTAATAAATAAAAAGAAAGAAAATAAAACAATGGCAAAAGGAGTGGAAATAGTCTAAACGATCAATGGGAGGAACGGAAAGAATAAAAAAACAAGGAAAACAAAAAGATTGACTTATCTCAAAGGATTAGAATGGAATGGATGTTGAATCTTCCTCTCCCTTTCTCTTGCCCTCCATACTTTCTCCTTCTTTTTAATTTTTTCTTTTCTTTCTCCACATTTTGGAGATCTTCTTTGTCTACTACACCACCTCCATTGAACCCTTTAGAAATTTAACCAACCCGTTAGATTTTTTATGAAGGAAAGAGCCTCATTAAAAAAACCTATAGCCAGTCACTTCGAGAGGTGAGTAGACCCCTATAGGGAAAAGAGTACCCATGGTTTTATTGAGAAGAAGAGGAGAATCTCTCTGAGTTTACAGAGATCCAAATAAAATCGGGAAAGATACAATCAAAAGAACAAGACAAAAAAGAACGCAAAGCCCTAATAGCTAAAACATGAGCTACAACGTTTGCGTCTCTAGGTACATAACAAATATTACAATCAGGCAAAGAACCAAGAGTGGAGTGGATGCGGGACAATAAATGTCGCACCGTGGAGATATCTTGGTGATGAGCATTATTAACCTTGTTGGCAATGGAAGCTGAATCAGTTTCAATTATCACTTTTGTCCAACCATTAACAGTCGTAAATTTTAATCCTTCCAAAATGGCAAGAGCCTCGACAGAAGCTGGATCCGTGAAGAAAACGAGCGGCATAGAACAACCACCAAGGACAGAACCAGAAGAATCCCGAGCGATGACACCTGCAGTAGCTCCCTTTAACACAGGGTCAAAGGCGCTATCTGTGTTAATCTTGACGAAACTAGGGTTCAGTTTCGTCCATCTAGCTTGAGCAAAAGTGGGCTCGGCTAGCTGGGAGCGTTGATGGGAAGCATCATTGATTGATGTATAGTCATTAAAAAGAGTTTGGGCATTGGAAATAGTTAGCCAAACCGGTTGGAGATGGTTGTTATGGACAAAATTATTACATCGGTTCCATAGATACAAAAGGAGTGTTATGAGGAAAGAGACTTGATGTAGGGAAAGAAACCAAGCAACTTCAGAAAGCCATTGATGGGGAGAAAAAAAGGAGGTGGAGAAAATTCGAGCGGGGAGTCCTGCCAATTGGAGTGCCTCTTTGGCACTGGGGTAGTCCCTCATAGCATGGAGGGTGATTTCAATGGTCATATTGCAAATCGGGAATACCCCCGTACCAAGATTTTCTTGAAGGAGTTTATGGTCAGAAATGCATCAGCCATCCAAAGGAACGATAGGCAGTTTAGATAGAATTTTCCAAAGTTTAGAGGGCCTGTTAACTGGCCCTGGCTACAACTGCAAAAATTGGTAACCAGACCGTACCATATAGATGCCAGAGTCATGGTGACCCCAAAGGGTGGTGTCTTTTGTGTCATTGATTATGGGTACATTAAGGATGGTATTGGCATCTTCATGGTAGAAGTATTCTCTTACTTTTGATTTGTCCCACCGGGGTAGGTTAGGCACCATGAAGGCACCAGCTCGAAGAGGGACTTCGTCGTTCACCTCATAATCACCATAAAGGTTTACAGGCTGAGATTCGCCCCAATTGTCAAAGTCGATCTGAACTTGACTGGATATTCCTGGTCGTTTGAAGAAACCATTACGAAGCTTAGAGATGGCTATGTTAATTCCTTTATAGGAAAAGGAAGATCTTCGAGAGTGATCAAATTCAAGAATAGAACCCGTTGGATAGTACTTGCATTTGTAGACCTGACTAAGGAGGTTATTAGGTTCACAAACCAAACGCCAGATTTGTTTACCTAGTAAAGTAACATTAAAGTGGTGAAGATTATGAAAACCTATTCCTCCTGCTGCTTTCAACATACAGATTGTGTCCCAAGGGAGTATATGCCAACCCCGTTTGTCAACTTTTCTAGACCACCAATATCGGCGTATCGAAGTAGTCATGTCATCAATAATGTTTTGTGGTAAAAGATAGCAAGACATAACATACTGAGACATAGATTGGATGACTGATTTGATGAAAATTTCTCTACCACTAAAGGAATGAAGGTGTTTATCCCACTTACTCAGGCGGGCATTCATTTTGTCCCTGGTAAAACCCAAGGTCGCAGTTTTGTTTTTCCCTTCGAAGATAAGAGCACCCAGATAAATACCTGGATCATCAACTTCTCTTACGTGAAGGATATCATTAATTTTTGCTCGAAGTGGTGTGGAGGTTTTCCGGGAAAAGAAAATAGAAGACTTTTCAAAGTTTACCGCCTTCCCAGATGAAGTAGCATACGTATGTAAAGTGTCTTTAAGGCGTTGAGCTTCTGTAGCTGTATTCTTAATGACTACAACGCAGTCATCCGCAGAAAAGGAGGTGGTTAATGCGAGGCCCATTCCTGCTAGCACAAAGTCCTGAAAGATTACCATTTTCTTGCTCTGATAGGCCTTGGGTACACAAAAGAAAAAGGAAAAGAGATAGAGGGTCCCCTTGCTGCAAACCTCTTTGGGGTTTAAAGGGCCGTGAAAGGGAGTTGTTGACACGTACTTGGAAGGAAACAGAGGATATACATCTCATAATTTGTTCAACACGGTCGAATGCCTTTTCCATGTCTAGTTTTAAGCTAGCACCTTTGGCAAGTGAGGTCTCATCGGTATTTAAGGTGAGAATAAAGCTCATGTTCAATGAGAATATTGTCAGTGATGTTCCGTCCTTGAACAAAAGCTGCTTGATTACCACTTATGCATAAAGGTATAATAGATTTCAGACGATTAACAAGTACTTTCACAACTATCTTGTAAAGGACTGTGCAAAGGCTTATAGGTCTTAGATGACGCATTGTTGTGGGTTCACTGATCTTAGGTATAAGAACAATGATAGTACGATTGACCTCTTCCATATTAACCGACCCTCATAAGAGTCCAAGGCAAAGGCTTATAAAATCCTGGCTAAGGATCCCCAAATGCTTCTTAAAGAAACCACTTGGGAAACCATCGACTCTTGGAGCTTTTCGGGGGTCAATATCTCGGAAAGCAATGGTGACTTCGTCTGCTGTGAAGTCCTTAATAAGGTCATTATTCATTGTTTCAATTACAATAGTGGGAATGCTATCCATAATGGAAGATGCAATAGTAGGGGATGAGGACGAAAAGAGATTTTGAAAGTAGTCAATATCAGTAGACGTGATATTTGTTGTATGTGTTTGTCATATATTCTGGTTATTGAGAAGCCCAGCAATATGGTTCTTCCACCGTCGACTATTTGCTCTGGCATAAAAGAAAGAAGTATTTTTGTCACCGTGTTCTAGCCATTATGTTCGAGCTCGTTGGGCCTAGTATATTTCTTTTGCGTTTAGCAAGCTATCAAGCTCAGTTTTAGCAGAAGTAAAGTTTTGGATGTACACATTAGAGAGATTTTGATTGAGGCACATATTAATGAAATCATTAAGCTGAGTAATACGTTCATTGGATTTAATACTTTTGTCTGTTTTTTTCCAAGTTTTTTTCATTAACCCGAGAGAGAAAGAAAGCGACCTTCTTACAAAATCTCCTAGGCTCTGATACCAATTGATATGAACTCGGTAGTATGGTCCGAGTCATATATGATATTGCCCGATCGTGATTCTAGTAAGAACAGATTTCACAAGAATTGTTACGCTATAATTTCATAAACATAAAGCATAAGAATAAAATAAGAATGATAATAATAAGAAAATAATGGAATGAAAGATATGGTAAAGGTTTGAAGTGTGTGGAATTGTGATGGTTCTAGTGATTATATGAAATGAAAGAAAGTTAGGATATGTAATGGTGGTGGCGTGGGGTATGTAACTTTAAGGGATAAATTGATTATGACCCACTAGCTATATGGAGCTAGGAACCAACAATATAATATGATGGATTCGATGTGGTTGTAGTGTAGCACGTGACACACTAGCTATAAGGAGCTAGGAACCAATGCGATAATAAGATCGAATGGATGAATACTATAAGCATAACTTAAAGCTGATAGAGTTCTCGTAAGAACAAAGCAGAAAGCAACTTTTCAAAAGAGTTTTATTATATCAAATTGGTTACAAATGAAGAAAAGGTTCCTATTTATAGTGTTCATAGGAACCATATGAAGAGTCTTATAACAAGAGATGAATGCTTCATCTTTATGGTGATGAATGCTAATGAATGCTTTGTTTTCTTCTCTATCTTTAAGTGGATGAATGTTCAAGGTATTAGTGATGAATTTGGACTTAATTTATGCTTAATATACACATAATTTCATCCAAATGGTGGAAGGACTCTTGGGCTGCCTTGTCTTGCTCTTTCATGGATAAAAAGGGGGTGAAAGTGAACACTTAATGTATGTAGACACTTTGGTAGCAAAAAAGGGGTGTCTCTTCCATTTCCATGCTGATCCTCAAGCTAATTAACCTTCTTGAATGTCATAATATTATGCATTAAGAAGGCCTTCATTATTTGTCTTCATGTAGAATACAAACAGCCTCCAAAAGATGATGAAGAAGAGACTTAAATGCCTTATTATTTGCATAATGATGGCAATCATTTGTATGAATAAAAATCAGCTTTTAATTGACTTGAATATTTGTATAAAGATGATAAAGGGACTCTTCCTTGGCTCAAACTCATACAAATCATCCTTGCATAAAGTTCCCGTAATGATAGGATATGGCAGCGGAATAAAGATCGAATGCAATAACAAAAGAAAATATTAGAATAAATGGACAATGGTGTAAAGAAGATGATAAAAAAATAGTAGCAAGCTTATTTGAAAATGGATTGTGGACTTGCTGTCAATAGGATGGATTTTGGAATAGATTTATGTCTTAGGAACCCTCTTGATCGCAATTGATCAAGCAAACTCCATGATAGGCTCTAACCGACCCTCCAACAATTGATTATCTTGGCAACCCGGAGTGTGAAGATGGCTTTTTCCACAAAAACTAGAAGGAAATCGTGTTGAGAACAAGCATCGAAGGCACAAGCAACAATACTTACAAAAATGTACTCAATAACATTTATTCTATATAAGAAATATTCAAATTGTGTGTTTTACAAGAGAATAGGTTGCCTCCTTTTATAGCCTAAAAGAGACAGCAAAACACCCTAAGAAATAGCTATTTCATCCCTAAAAATCATCACATAGATAGCTAATTAGAAGGGATTAACAATTATCTAGGAAAATATAAATTAAAACATATGGAAAGTTAAATCAAAAGATATTCATAAAATCAGCACATGGAGCTGATCATTCCAGATGTTATTTATTTAATATATAATTTATTTGGGCCTAAAATCTGGTAAGCGTAAAATTGGAGCTGAACATAACTTATCTTTCAAGGCTAAGAAAGCCTTATCTTGCTCCCTACCCCATGTGAAACCAACTGATTTTTTAATTATTTCAGTTAAAGGAGCTGCTATAGTGGAGAAGTCCTTGAGAAACCAACGATAGAAGCTTGCAAGACCATGAAATGATCTTACTTCCGAAATAGAGGTGGGTGTAGGCCACTCACGAATAGCCTTAACCTTCTCATCATCAACGTGAATACCCTGAGCACTAATTACAAAACCTAGAAAGATGAGTTGATCACTACAAAAAATACACTTGTCAGCATTAGCATATAATCGTTCTCGTCGAAGAACATCAAAAACTGACTTAACATGTAAAATATGATGTTCAAGAGAAGTAGAATAAATCAGAATGTCATCAAAATAAACGACTACAAATTTACCTATAAACTCCTTTAAAACATGGTTCATCAAGCGCATAAAGGTGCTAGGTGCATTTTTCAAGCCAAAAGGCATGACTAACCACTCGTATAACCCAAACTTCGTTTTGAATGCTGTCTTCCATTCATCTCCTTCTTTCATACGAATTTGATGATATCCGTTCTTCAAATCAATCTTTGTAAAAGTACATGCTCCATAAAGTTCATCAAGTATATCATCTAGGCGTGGAATGGGATGTCTATACTTGATGGTAATGCAGTTAATGGGTCGACAATCAACGCACATACGATACGTACCATCTTTTTTTGGTACCAAGAGTACCGGAACAGCACAAGGGCTTAAACTTTCTCTTATGTACCCTTTCTCCAGTAAAGCTTCCACTTGTCTTTCCAACTCCTTAGTCTCTTCGGAGTTGCAACGATATGCTGGTCGATTAGGAATGGATGAACTTGGAATTTGATCAATTTGATGTTCTATTCCTCTCAATGGCGGTAAACCTTTAGGTGGATCATCTAAAACATCGGAATATTCCTGCAATAATGAAACAAACATACTAGGCAAATTCTCATGAGTGTTAGATATAGATAAGCCATATTGCCTAAAATGGATGAGGATGCAAGGTTGTTTTGTGAAAAGGGCTTGCCTTACTTCTTTTTCTGTCGCATATATATTTTGAACCACTCTTTTTTTCTCACAGTTAGGTTCACTCACCACCCTTGGGCCATCATGTCTTTGGCTTTTGTTACTAAGGGCCTCTTTCTCAGCCTTTTTTTCATCTTTTGGAGCTCCCACCCCCTCACAAATATTTTGCATTTTAAGTTGATCCTTGTAGACATCTTTAGGATCCAATGGGGTTAAGGTATATTTCTTCCCATGGTACACTAGAGAATATCGATTCAACTTGCCATGGTGAGTAACATCTCGATCATACTGCCATGGTCGTCCGAGAAGTAAGTGGGCAGCTTGCATGGGAACTACATCACACCAAACGTCATCACAATAATTCCACATATTAAAAGTGATCAAGGAACGTCTAATTACCTTAACTTCAGAACCTTCATTAAGCCATTAAAGATGGTATGGCTTTGGGTTTCGTTGGCAAGATAATTTAGTGCATCAACAAGAAAACTACTTATGACGTTTGCACAAGTTCCGCTATCAATGATGACGGAACAAAGTTTACCTTTTACCATACACCGAGAATGGAAGATATTGGTTCGTTGAACATCAGTTTCTTCCGTGGTTTGAATGCTAAGGGAATGACGAATTACCAAACAACGAGCATCAAGTTCATCACTCTCATAAGGAGCAATGATTTCTTCTTCAGAAACATCATCTTGTTCCTTCTCCGAATCGGAGGAGAAATCACCATTATCTCTTATAAACATAATTCTCGAATTTGGACAATCACGAGCATAATGTCCACGTCCTCTACATTTGAAGCATTCAACATCTCTAGCCCGACTTGTTCTTTGATTACTTTCATCCACCATGTGTGTTCGGGTCGACTTTGGTCTCTGTTTGGTATTTGCTTCCAGCATTTTTAGCCCTTCTTCCTTTGGTTTCATTCTAGAAGACTCAAACGAAGGCTTGGAACTTTGAAATGGTAAAGGTTGAGATGTACCTTTATCGTGGTGAGAATATTCCCTTTGTCGAAACCTTGTTTTTCTTTGCAGCCGATTTTCATTAGCAATAGCGTTTTGGAGAGCTTCATCAAGATCTAAGTAAGTTTGAAGTTCAAGCACCTCTGAAATATTATCATTGAGACCAACAATAAATCTGGCTAAGGTATCTTCTTCGCCCTCTTGGATGTTTGCTCTTTGTAGTAGAGCCTCCATCTCTTGAAAGTACTCATCGACGGATCTATTTCCTTGTCTCAACCGTTGAAGCCTTTTTTTTCATTCCCTATAGTAGTATTGAGGAACAAACCATTTTCTCATGATTTGTTTAAGCTCATACCATGTATGAATCTCGTGCTCTTCATTGTATAGTCGGGTTCGAACAAATTGAGTCCACCAATTCAAAGCATAATCAGAAAATTCCAATGTCACCAAAGGAACTTTCTCTTCTTCGGGACATTTGTAATAGGCAAACAATAGTTCAACCTTGCTCTCCCAATCGCAATATGCATCTGGGTCATGTTTACCTATGAATGGAGGAACGGAGAACTTTGGTTTGGCCAAAGAAGGTTGCTCACGAGCGGTTTGTCTAGGTGCATCAAAACGACGGTCGTGAACAGATAGGCGTCGAGGAGTAAGGTTTTATCGTAGTGCACGCCTAATTTGATGTCCATCACTATCTGTTAAGGAGTTTCCATCGGTTGGTGCCTCTCGATCAGTATTCATGCTTGCTATGGTTTGGGTGAGAGTTTGTAACACCATATCATTGTGTTCAAATCTCGTATTCATTGTTGCAATCAGTTTTGATAAACCATTTACAACGCTTTCAAGATTCGCTGATGTTTGTGGTATATCTTTATATGTGCTTTTTTTTGACATCCTGAAAACACAATACTCAAAGCAAATTTAAAGTGGACAAGAAAATAAAAGAAAAAAAAGAAACCTTACTTATCACTCCAAAAAAAGTAAATGTTAAAGAGGCAAGTGAATTGATCTTGTACGTCTTTAAAACTATCCTGCCACGATTTCACAACCAATATTTAGTGGAATTTTAACCCTAACAAAGACTCCAAAAGCACTAGGAATCCAAAAAAAGAAAGACACCAAATGAATATAGTTGCAAGGAGGAAGAAAATTATGCAACTTGATCTTCCTACTAACACAAGAGACAAGAAAGTGTTAGATGATGTATAAGAATCAATAAAAGGTAAAAAAAAAGAGAACTAATAACTAAGAATAAAAGAAAATAGAAAGAAGAAAAACCCCCCCGAAAAGGCCTGAAATTGAGTAGAAAAATGATCTACTTTGTTCAAAGGGTTCCCAATATCCAAAAATCTCCCCAAATCTGATACCAAATGATAGGATATGGCAGTGGAATAAAGATCGAATACAATAACAAAAGAAAATATTAGAATAAATGGAAAATGGTGTAAAGAAGATGATAAAAAAATAGTAGCAAGCTTATTTGAAAATGGATTGTGGACTTGCTGTCAATAGGATGGATTTTGGAATAGATTTATGTCCTAGGAACCCTCTTGATCGCAATTGATCAAGCAAACTCCATGATAGGCTCTAACCGACCCTTCAAGAATTGATTATCTTGGCAACCCGGAATGTGAAGATGGCTTTTTCCATGAAAACTAGAAGGAAATCGTGTTGAAGACAAGCTTCGAAGGCACAAGCAACAATACTTGCAAAAATGTACTCAATAACATTTATTCTATATAAGAAATATTCAAATTGTGTGTTTTACAAGAGAATAGGCTGCCTCCTTTTATAGCCTAAAAGAGACAGCAAAACACCCTAAGAAATAGTTATTTCATCCCTAAAAATCAGCACATAGGTAGCTAATTAGAAGGGATCAATAATTATTTAGGAAAATATGAATTAAAACATATGGAAAATTAAATCAAAAGATATTCATAAAATCAACACATGGAGCTGATCATTCCAGATTTTATTTATTTAATATATAATTTATTTGGGCCTCAAATATATTTTAAGGCATTTGGGCTTCTTGGACCATCAATGTAGCTTTTTGTCACCCATGTGTTCTTGAAAGCTTGAGGACATAGGATTTCTTCATTCAATGCTTGATTCGTCAAGAAGACTTGCAAACCCTTGTTTATAAAATCTTGGACTGCTGAATATATCTTGTCTTTGAGTTGCCTTGACTTTGTTCTTGTCATCGGGCCATGTGGTAATATAAGCCCATCAGATGTAAGGGCCTTAGTGCATGCATCACGTAATGAAAATTCCACTCTACATTGTCTTCAGTAAATCGATCATATCTCAAGCTTTCGATATCGGATCAAGGTGATTCAAAAGGCGTTGGAAAGCTAAGAGATAGAGGAATAATCTTGAAAAAGACTTCAAATCAACCCGGATATAATTAAAAAATGGAGATCAATCTGAATTATATCCCTATCTCTTAGCTTAGTTTGATTAATTAACAGTGTAGACTGGAATTTATATTTTAATTAAAAAAACATCCATAAAACAATTTAAGAGCTAGTTTGATTAATTAACTAATTCAATGAATGCAATAGCTTGATCAATGCACTAACTTTATTAATGAACTACATGCATTAATGAACTAATGCTTCAATGCAACGCATACTTAAATGAACCTAACTAACGTACATACTTGAATGAAGTAGCATGCTTATTTCTTCAATTTTATATCATGCAACTAATAAAATTCATGTAGATTCATGCATAAGTATAAATCATGCAAATGAATGATAAGGTATAATGCATAAATGAGCAAGTATAGAACGAAATATGGTAGAACTCCCTCTGAATAATTCATGAAAAAAGTTTAAGGTATGACAAGTATATGCGAAATGATGAGTCTAGTTAGGATCACATCATTCCCTCCCTCTTTAATGTGATTTTTCCTCAAATCGAAGCAGCTTGTCATTGTTTGCTCCACTGAAATAAGAAAGGATGTATGATACGAGGTAGCCTATCGAAACAAACTTTCTTCGTAATATCTAGGAGTGTTTTAAGCACATTCCTGCAACAAGAATAATATAAAAACAACAAGGAAAAAATGTTATATTCATGATGAAATTAGGAAATAAAACGGAAAAAGAAAATTAATAAAAAAAAGAAAGAAAAGGATGGCGTTTAGAAGAAAACTCGAAACAAGGATGATGAATGCTTCAAGAAGCATCCATGGTAACAATTCGAGCGTTCAACAATGATAAAAAAACGAAAATTAAATGTGCTTGTAGTTAAATTCCAAAGCATTCTG
This sequence comes from Abelmoschus esculentus, assembly GCA_035048815.1. Lineage (NCBI taxonomy): Eukaryota > Viridiplantae > Streptophyta > Magnoliopsida > Malvales > Malvaceae > Abelmoschus > Abelmoschus esculentus. Next base: position 6,264,333 of record JAUCBN010000002.1, read on the forward strand.
CACATGCTTAATTGTGCGCCTGTTTTGAATTTCAAAACAAATGCTCTTACTTTGGTTGATACACACACATGTGAAAATAAGCACATGTTAAATGTGCTACTATTTGAATTTCAATTTGAAGCATAATCTGTTGGGAGTTGAGCAATCTGTTGGAATTGCTAATTTGCTGGAATTGCTAATTCCTTGACCGGATTAATTGGCACCTATTCTCCTATGTTGCTTCAACCGAATGGTGGAATCAACCGATCTATTATGTATCTATATATAACAAATAAGTTAGATATATACTTAAATATATATAATAAGTATTATAGTCTAATATGTCACATATCAGCATGCAACACATTATAAATCCTATGTTCTAAGGCATAAATATTATCGAATAAATTTGGAATTGAAGCACAAGTAAGGGAAAAAACTTCCTTGAATTTCTTTGCCTTAGAACAAGTAATAGGTCTTGCTGGCAAAACCTCCGGATCAGATTGTGCTTGTATAGATGATGTGCTCACATCATCCCCTTCTTGAAAAGGATTTTTCCTTAAATCTGCAGAATCATCATAAGGGGTTAAATTAGAAACATTAAATGTAGCACTCACATTGTATTCTCCTGGTAAATAAATCTTGTAGGCGTTGTCATCCACTTTCTCCAACACCTGGAAAGGACCATCTCCTCTTGGTAAAAGCTTGGACCGTCGTTGGGCCGGAAAATATTCCTTTCGGAAATGAACCCAAACCCAATCTCTCACATCGAAGGTGACTCGCTTCCTTTCGTTGTTTGCTTGCTTTCCATACTATTGAGTCCTTCGTTTTATATTCTCCTTTACCTATTGATGCAATTTCTTCACATATTCTGCTTTCGCTTGACTGTCCCTGTTTGTCACTTGTTCCTGGGGTAAAGGTAACAAATCTAGAGGCGTAATAGGGGTTAAAACCATAAACAATCTCAAATGGTGATATCTTAGTAGCAGAATGTACATGATTATAAGCAAATTCAACATGTGGCAAACAATCTTCCCAAGTCTTAATATTCTTTTTAATGATGGAACGAAGTAAAGTAGATAAAACTCTATTAACAACTTCAGTTTGTCCATCAGTCTGAGGATGGCAAGTAGTAGAAAACATGAGTTTCGTACCTATTTTGCTCCAAAGAGTCCTCCAGAAGTGACTCAAAAACTTCACATCTCTGTCAGAAACAATTGACCTAGGAATACCATATAAACGTACAACATCTCTAAAGAACAAGTTAGCCACATTAACAGCATCATCAGTCTTACAGCATGCAATAAAATGTGTCATCTTAGAGAACCTATCAACAACAACAAAAAGACTATCTCTACCTGTCCTAGTTCTTGGAAATCACAAAACAAAATCCATAGAAATATCAATCCAAGGAGAATCAGGAATAGGTAAAGGTAAGTATATACCATGTGGTGAATCCTTCGATTTTGCTTTGTTACAAGTCACACAATGTTCATAGTACTTTTCAATATCCCTCCGCATCTTAGGCCAAAATAGATGCTCCTTCAATGTTTGTAATGTCTTGGTGACTCCAAAGTGACCCATCAATCCACCCTCATGTGCTTCACGGATCAGAATATCATACATTAAACCCTGTGGAATGCATATCCTATTTTCTTTGAAAAGATAACCATCATGCCTGTAAAACTTTCCATCTGCACCTTTCTCACAAGCATTATACTTATCTCTAATATAAGAATCATTAACATACAAGTCACGAATATATGCAAATCCAATCAAATGTGAATCAAGATAATTCAAAAGCACATATCTACATGATAAAGCATCAATAACGACATTATCTTTACCCTTTTTGTAACGAATGACATAAGGAAAAGATTCTAAAAATTCAACCCATTTAGCATGTCGTTTATTCAATTTATGCTGACTTGTGATATATCGTAAAGCCTCATGATCAATGTGAATCACAAACTCCTTAAGCAACAAGTAATGCTGCCAAGTCTCCAATGCCCGAATCAGTGCAAACATCTCCTTGTCGTAGACTGGATAATTCAATGTTGTTCCACTAAGCTTTTCACTGAAGTATGCAATGTGCCTCTTTTCCTGCATTAATACAACGCCTATACCAACTCTAGAAGCATCATTCAATTTCTAAAGTTTTATTAAAGTTAGGTAAGGCTAACATAGGTGACTTTGTCAAACAGTCCTTAATTTAAAAAAAGGCATCTTCTTGTTCTTTACCCCATAAGAAGCTAAAATTCTTCTTAATAATCCCGGTTAAGGGTGCGGTAATAGAACTGAAGTTAGGAACAAATCGACGATAAAAACTAGCTAAACCATGAAAAGATCTAACCTGAGTAATCGATGTTGGTCGTGGCCATTCCTGAATTGTTTTTATCTTTTCAGGATCGACTTCAACATCCTATGCATTAACAATGTGACTAAGAAATGTAAGTTTGTCAGTACAAGACACACATTTCTCTATGTTACCAAAGAATATTTCTTCTCGCAAAGTTTGCAAAACAGCTCTCGAATGTTCTACATGATCCTGCAAAGTCTTGCTATAAATCAAAATATCGTCAAAATATACAACACAAAACTTTCCAATAAAAGATCGCAGAACATGATTCATCAAACGCATAAAAGTACTAGGTGCATTAGTTAATCAAAAAGGCATTACTAAACATTCATACAAACCTAACTTTGTTTTGAAGGTTGTCTTCCATTCATCACCTTCTCACATACGAATATGATGATATCCACTTTTTAGGTCAATTTTGGAGAAGATGACGGCTCCATAAAGCTCGTCCAACATACCATCAACTCTAGGAATAGGATGACAATACTTAATTGTAATCTGATTCACAGCTCTACGATCTACGCACATCCTCCAAGACCTATCTTTCTTCGGCACTAACAGCACCGAAACAACACACGGACTCACACTCTCTTGAATATAACCCTTGTCCATCAATTCTGTCACTTGTCTTTGAAGCTCTTTCTTCTCTTCAGGGTTAGTTCGATAAGCTGGTCGATTAGGAATAGTAGCACCTGGAATAAAGTCAATTTGGTGCTCAATTCCATGAAGAGGCGGCAATCCCTTCGATGTTTCTTCTGGAAACACATCCTTAAATTCTTGCAAAAGGGAAACAATCGATGCAGGCAAATCATAAGGAAACTCAGCCAATAAACAATAATCTTTAAACATTAAAATAAACAAAGATTGGTGAGAGGAAAGAAATTTCTTGATTTCTCGACTGCTTGCTGTTGCGTGTCAAAAGTGTGCAATTGGTGCAAGTGGACACATCGCAAGTAATAAAGTGATAAGTATTATTGTGTATCGTCTCCACAGGGATTGGTATACTTAATATGTATTCTTCGTCTTCTTGTTCTGTAAAAATAAAGACACAAGTAATTTTGGTTTTGATGAAACTAGATAAATTGAAATAATGGAAACTAAGAATAAGGATAAGATTTGATTAATAGAGAGAGAGGTCAGGATCCAGTTGCGTTGTATTGCGGAATTGATTGACTTGTCTCGGTCCAATGCAATTGTATATCACTGCCTCGGCAGTACTACAGATTACTGCCTTGGCAGCGACGATACTGTCCGCCGCGGCCATCCCTTGCTCGTGGGTGGACTTTACCAAAGTTCGGCAAAGTGTTCTTGGGTGACTCGGCTTATCCCTAAGTCGAAGTACTGTTGATGACTAATCCTTGATGATACCTCCCGGCGTGAATCAATTATACCCACCAACTAAACTCACACTTCTTTTAGCCGCTGAAACTCTTAACCTATCCCTAGGCCGAGTTAGTATTTCGCGATTGAAACACCGTACTTATCCCTTTCGTGAATCTAACTCTCTCGAGTCTACATAAATGAATTACTCACAAACTTCTCTCCCGAGCTTGGATGCAAGAACAAAGAATGGCAAAGGATAAGCAAACCTTGATAGTTTTATTGCATTGAAACAAAGAACAAAGTACAATCTCCTCTCACAAATACTTAACAACCTTCACCTAAACCCTAAGAAAGTTTAGAACATAATTTGAGAGAAAGAAAACATTGAGTCTTAGGGTAAACTCTCTAAGAATCGGCTCTCCCCATTACCTAAGACGGCTAGGTCTTATATAGGCTTGGCCTAGGGCAAACCTTTCCTAAGTAGAATATAACTTGGAGAAGGGAACAAGTCATGTACATAAATAAAATATTTCCAAGTTTATTTCAACTAAGAGGCTTTCCCGCGTGGCCTTGTCTTGGGCTTTTCCTCGTGCTAACCAGCTCCGATCCATGTGCTTCATGTCCAGAAACGTCCCTTGGATTTTTCTCTTCCGATCGCTTACAGTATTGCTTCCTATCTTTCTGTTGCTGCCTCGGCATCAGGTCCTGCCTCGGCCACGTTGCTACCGCGGCACTTGTTTCTCCTGCATAGATATAAAAATGCAGTAAAACTTGCCTTTTCTGTAAATTTCATCTCTATAATCATAACTCCTAAATATATCACATTAAGTATATGCTTTGGTCCGAGTGGGTGTAAATTTAGTGATTAATGCCCATAAAAGGTGTAAAAAGTGATAGTGAGTTGAGCACTTATCACACCCCCAAACTCGAACTATTGCTTGTCCTCAAGCAATGCAAACCATCAATTTGCAAAACTTTACTCTCTCTTGGTCTTATGTTTCCATCTATTCTCCCCACCATAACTATTCCTATCCTTTAGACTTAACCTTTCGACTACCCAAGGGTTTACCTAGAAACAAACTATAAGATTTGGTGAGTGTGTGCGTTTTTGTGGACAAGTTTGATTAAAGGCTTTCTTAGATAAATTCTAAGTTCAAGACAAGTAGAATTGGGTTAAGTGTTCTCTTCTTTTCTAAACAACCAATTCTTGAGCCAATTTCGGGCACCTCAAGGATTGTGCTTTCCTCATCACTAATTCCTTATTTCTTTCGATATTCCTCATACTAGAGCCAATTTCGGGCACCTCTAGCATGAAGAAGAGTAATTCCTAGAGCCGGTGATAGGCACCTTTAGTCACTTTCCCAAAAATCTAAGTCTTTATCACCTAAGTTCATTAAAAGAATTCCTATAATCCAACAAGTCCCAAAAGTGTTTAAATTTTATCCTATAGTAGGCTTCTAAGTTTTCATCCTTGAGTATCCTAAGGTTAAACCTTCTTAACAGGACCTAATCATGGTAAGGAGAAAGATTTCTATAGCCTTAAAGAATAAACTAAGGCAATACTGATGATGGGCAGTGCAAAAGTATAGGTAGTTTATTCAAGTAAGGCGGAGAGCGTAAAAAAATAAAATAAAAATTCACTTAGATACTCTCTTTTCTTGGCAAGGCCTCGGCAGTAGATTGCTGCCTCGGCAGTGTGGATCTACACCCCCAAACTCGAACCAAGCATTTTCCTCAATGCTTTATATTAGAAGAGAATAGTGGACAACAAAAATATGAAAGAAATAAGCAGCATATAAAGAAACAAGCAACAATTTAAATTGAAGAAATTTAAAGGGACTCCGAAGAGCTGCTTGTAACAATCTTTCTTCGGGGTCGTGTTGCTGATTGCTTCATTCTTGGTGAGGGCGATGGCTGAGCTTTTGCTTACCGGGGCAGTTGGACTCTTGTTGGTGGTGTCCGTTGCATTGGAGCATCCACTTCTTCTCCTTCTTCCTCGTCGACAATCTCTTCAATGATCATGATGTCCGTTCCACCTTCATTTGTTGTGGTTGCCCCGGTATGGTGTATACTCGGTCCGGTAGCGATTGAGCTTTGATGTACATAGGCATCTATCTCTGCTGATAGACTGCCCATGATAATGGGGGATCGTGGTGGAGTGCTGAAGACTGCCCTCGTCTTTGATGGTCTTTTGCTGGCAGATGATGCTGCAGCAGAGTCTGCTGTCCTAGATGGGCCGGCACCATGAAACTGTGGTTGAGGGCCCGCGTGGAAGAACGGTCTCGGTCCTCCTGGAGCTGGTGTAGTTTCGGTATAGGGTGTTGCTTGAAAATTCTAGAAACTGCGCCCCTTGGTCTGGAAAGGCATGGAGCATCATTTGGGCAAGGGTGCTGTTGAAGTCCCTCTGATACTCCATGTATCTTTGCTGCCTAAGATCCATTGTTGCCATCCTCTAAAGTATCTCCTGGTACGGGTCTGCTGCGGCACTGGTGTGGGCAGTGTCTGGCATGTCTACCGTGTATTGGGCCCTGGCAACAGTATCAACAGTGAACTGCTGGGGCGTTACCTAGACTGGTTCCGCTTGTGTGATCTGCATGATTTTGTGGCAAAAATCTCTAATTCATCCACGCCTTTGGGGTGTGTATTCATCTGTATCTTCGACTGTTACACCTACAGCAATACACAAACCAGTGATCAAACAAGGAAAATATAATGGTCCTCTATCCTTCTTACCGCATTCGTAAATTTCGCGTAAGATGATCTCTCCAACATTGATGCTCCTTTTGTTGATAATTGATTGGATGAGCACCAATCGCTTTCGGTCCACTATGCTGTTGTGGGATGTGGGAATGAGGCGTCTCTTGACAAAGGTGTTCTAAAGCTTGGCCTCGGGCTTTAGGCTCTGCCTTGCTACAGATCCTCTATGGGCACCGGTTTCCCATGGAGTATTCGTGTAGCAAAGGTCATCTTTAATCAGCTCGTAATCTTCGGCAGTGATATCCTCCATGAATTCAGCATGTACATCATGGTCAGGTGTGAGGTCATAAAATTGGTTGATGGTCTCGGCATCTAGCTGGACAGGCCTGCCTCGGCAGTGGACAAAGAGGGAGTCTTTGCTTGGCCCATGCGCATAAAATTCCCGCACGATGGTAGCGTTTGCCTGGGCAGGTTGTAGGCAAAAGATTTCCCATTCTTGATATTTGATCCTGTCGAACAGATAGTGCTCGATGCCATAATTTTCGTCATCCGAGTGTTGGAACCCTTGTTCCTCCCACAACGGTCGGGCAATGAAAGACCTGTTGAAGCGGTCTTCAACATTGGCTGGGGCAAAGCGCTTGTAGGTGGCCATAAAGATTGTGAGAGATTAATTTCTTGGAGATTTTCTTGGAGGACTTCTGAGAATTTCAAGAAGAGTAGGCAGAGAGTATTGTGAGACCAAGATTATGAGGTATTCTATGGAAAACAAGAAAGCAAGAGTGAATAGTTCAAGAGGGAGGGGTTGCTTATATAGGCTTCGGCCTTGTGACCGTTTGAAGCACTAGCCGTTTTGTAGCCGTTAGTCTTTACTGCCGTTTCCTTTTCTGCCGCGGCAGAAATCTCAGCAGACTAGCCGTTACACTGTTTTGCCCGTTAAAACTACTACGGCTCTGACACTGTTTTCTGCCTCGGTAGAATTCCTGCTATGAACTACTTCTCCTTTATTCTTGCTTATTATCCTAAATAAAAATTAAACACAAACAAGAAAAATATTTAAAGCAAAAGCACAAATTATAGAAAAATAAATATAAACTAAACTAACCCTAATATAATAATATAACAAGAAAAGGAAAGAGATTAAGTCACTAGAGGAGTGCATGCAAATGCTTCTCCTAAGATTTTTATCTCTTGTCGGCCAGAATTATAATTCAGATGTTGGCCACTCCCTTTTGCTTTTTGTCCATCCTTATGTGCTGCTTCTACTTTGAGCTTGATCTTTTTGCCAAATAGCCTATCGAGCATGCTGCCAAGGCAGGATATTTTGGTGTCTGTTGTGTGGATGGCTTTGCACTCTTCTGGATCATCATATTTTTTAAAATTATGGAATGCATTGAGTTTGACTTGTTGGTCATTAACCCTCATTGTCAATTCTCCTTTTTCCACATCAATTAAGGTGCGTCCAGTTGCAAGGACAGGTCTCCCCAAGATGATCGGTGCATTATCATCTGCTTCACAATCAAGGACAAGAAAATCAACGGGAAAAATAAACTTATCAACTCTTACCAGTATGTCCTCGATTTTGCCTTCGGGTTGCACATATGATCGATTCGCAAGTTGGAGCATAATTGTTGTAGGTTTTGCCCTTCATATTCCAAGCTTTTGGAAGACAGATTTGGGCATTAGATTGATGCTTGCTCCAAGGTCACATAGGGCCTTACCTTCATAGTTGTTACCTATCGCACAAGGTATGATAAAGCATCCAGGATCCTTCAGTTTTGGTGGCATGCGATTGTGTAGCATTGCGATGCATCCCTCGGTAGCAGCCACTGTTTCGAACTCACCTAGTCTTTTTCTCTTAGACACAATGTCTTTTAAGAACTTGGCATAATTAGGCATTTGTTCAATTGCCTCTACGAATGGTAAGTTGATGTGGACTTGCTTTAAAATATCAAGAAATTTCTTGAATTGATGGTCCTGTTTTTGCTTTTTCAACCTTTATGGGAATGGTGGTGGTGGTCTCATCTCATCCAGGGTTTCTTTAGTTTGGAATTTAATACCTGGTACCACTGGGGTTGTTGCTGTCTCGGCAAACTGTTCAGGAGCTGCTGAGTTCTCTGCTGGGGCAGTGGTATCAGGATCAGTTTGTTCAGCCTTCTCTTTTGCTGGGTCTGATGATGGAACTTGGCCCGCTAGAGTGTCTGTCTTTTCCTTTAGCTGTAGACCACTCCTAGTAGTGATTGCTTTACACTGTTCATGGCCCATTACCTTAGCAACTTCAGTATTGCTAGGTAGTCCTCTTTGTGGTCTAGTGTTTATATTTTGAGCAAATTGTCCAACCTGAGTTTCCAATGCCTTAATTGCTGCCTCTTGGTTCTACAACCTCATCTCAGTCCTATTTATGAACGTATCTGTTCTTTTGATGAAGTTGCTATTCTCTTCCATGTATGACTCAGTTTTCATCATGAATGCTATTAGAGAATTTTTCAAGGAACTTATAGAGTGCTGTTGCATCTACTGCTACGGCATCGGCTGTTGGACCTGCGGCGGCGGTAGATGTTGCATTGGTTGTTGGAATCCTGAGGGTTGGGTGGTTGGGTTTAAGGCATTGTTAGGATTACTCCATGATAGATTCGGATGCCTCTTCTATGAGGGATTATATGTGTTGGACATCATATTGGTTCGGTTATAGTTTACAACATACAAGCCGGTTTCTTGATTCATACAGTCAGAAGAATTGTGGTTACCTCCACATAAACCACAAAAAGAATCAATCACCTAAACCTCATGGGTATTTTGTTTTAGTTGCAAATTTTGCACCATCTTGGTAAGAGAGACCAATTGTGGTGCTACTGAATTTGATGTGTCTAGTTCATTCACCGTGGCTTGGCGTCTTACTCCTCCTCGCCTAGATGTAGGGAATTGAAAATCGTTCTTTGCGAGTTTGTTAGTATCTCAATAGCTTCCTCAGGTGCTTTGTCCAGGAGTGTTCCGTTCGCCGAGGCATCTAACATCATCCTTGTCGGGGCATTCGTGGCATTATAGAACATGGTGACTTGTGTCCATAGGGGAAATCCATGCAAAGGACACTTGTGCAGTAACTCTCTATAGCGCTTGTCGCGTGTCAAAAGTGCGCGTTTAGTGCAAGTGAACACATCGCAAGTAATAAGTGATAAGTATATTATCGAGTTATCGTCTCCTCAGGGACCGGCATACTTAATATGCTTTCTTCACAAATAAGTTGAAATAACTAAAATAAAAGTAAAGAATTGAAATATCAGAGAGAGATGGGCTAGGATCCAGTTGTATCGTATTGTGGAATTGATTGACTTGTCTCTGTCCAATGCAATTGTATATCTCTGCCTCGGCAGCACTGCAGTTACTGCATGGGCAGTGATAACACTGTCTGCCGCGGCAATCCCTTGCTTGTGGGCAGACTCTACCAATGTTCGGCAAATTGTCCTTGAATGACTCCGCTTATCCCTAAGTCAGAGTGCTGTTGATGACTAGTCCTTGATGATACCTCCCGGCGTGAACCAATTATACTCACCAACCAATCTCACACTTCTTTTAGCCGCTGAAACTCTTAACCTATCCCTAGGCCGAGTTAGTATTTCGCGATTGAAACACCGTACTTACCCCTTTCGTGAATCTAACTCTCCCGAGCTTAGATAAATAGATGATTCACAATATCCTCTCCCGAGCTCAATTGTGAAAACAAAGAATAACAAAGGATAAGCAAACCTTGATAACTTTATTGCATTGAATGAAAGACAAAGTACAATCTCCTCTCACAAATACTCTACAACCTTCACCTAATCCCTAAGAAGGTTTAGAACATGATGGAGAGGAAAGAAACAAGAGTAGGAGTCGGCTCTCTCCCTAGGTATTTTCGTGTGTTGTACATTGGGTGGCTAGGTCCTTATATAGGCTAAACCTAGGGCAAACCTTTCCTAAGTAGAATACAACTTGGAGTAGGGAACAAGTCAAGTACATAATAATAATATATTTCCAAGTTTATATTCGGCTAAGGGGCTTTCCCGCGTGGTCTTCCTTTGGGCTTTTCCTTGTGCTAGCTAGCTCCGATTCATGGGCTTCAACTCCAGACACGTTCCTTGGATTTTTGTCTTTCCATCGCCTATAGTCTTGCTTCCTGTCTTTCTGCTGCTACCTCGGCATCAGGTCCTGCCTCGGCCTTGTCTTTGCCGCGGCACTGGTTCTCCTGTACATATATGAAAATACAGTAAAACATGCCTTTTTCTATATATATTATCTATATGAGTAAAACTTCTAAATATATCACATTAAGCACATGCATTGGTCCGAGTGGGTGTATATTTGGTGATTAATGCCCATAAAAGGAGTAAAAAGTGATAGTGTGTTGAGCACTTATCACACCCCCAAACTCGAACTATTGCTTGTCCTCAAGCAATGCAAACCATCAATTTGCCGAACTCTACTCTCTCTTGGTCTTACATGTCCATCTATTCTCCCCACCACAACTAGGCTTATTCTTAAGCCTTAACCATTCGGTTACCCAAGGGTTTACCTAGAAACAAACTATAAGAATTATGAGTGTGTACGTTTTTGTGGACAAGTTGATTAAAGGCTTTCTTAGATAAACTCTAAGTTCAAGACAAATAGACATTGGTTAAGTGTTCTCTTCTTTTTCAAACCCCAAATCTTGAGCCGATTTCGGGCACCTCAAAGACTTGTGTTTTTCTTTTCACTAAATTCCTTCTTTCTTTTTAATATTCCTTAAAACATACTAGAGCCAATTTCGGGCACCTCTAGCATGAAGAAGAGACTTTCTAGAGCCGGTGGTAGGCACCTCTAGTTACTTTCCAAAAATCTAAGTCTTTATCACCTAAGTTCATTAAAAGAATTCCTATAATCCAACAAGTCCCAAAAGTGTTTAAAGTTCTTCCTATAGTAAGCTTCTAAGTTTTCTTCCTTAAGCATCCTAAGGTTAAGCCCTCTTAACAGAACCTAAACATGGTAAGGAGAAAGATTTCTATAGCCTTAAAGAATAAACTACGGCAATACTGATGATGAGCAATGCAAAAGTGTAAGCAGATAATTCAAGTAAGGCGGGGAGCATAAAAATTGAAAAAAATATCACTGGAATACTCCCTTTTTGGCAAGGCCGCAGCAGTAGATTGCTACCTTGGCAGTGTATCTGCACCCCCAAACTCAAACCAAGCATTGTCCTCAATGCTTTATATTTGAAGAAATAAACGGCAAAGTAGAATATGAATCATAAACAGCAAGTAAAAACAGTAAAAGCAATTAATATTGAATTAATGGACAAAGAAATTTAAAGCGACTCCGAAGAGCTACTTGTAACAATTTTCCTCCGTGAGCTTGATGCCAAATGCTTTGTCCTTGGTGAAGGCGATGGTTGTGTCTTTGCTTGCCGGGGCGGTTGGACTCGAGTAGGTGATGTCCTTTGCATTGGGGCTTCTACCTCCTCTCCTTCTTCAACATCCGCCATCTCTTCGGTTATCATCACGTCCGTTCCTCCTCCCATCGCAATTGCTCCTCCGGTGTGATGTGTGCTTGGGCTGGCGACAGTGGAGCTTTGGTGCACATAGGCATCTATCTCGGCGGATAGACTGCTCATGATAATTGGCGATCGGTGTGGAGTGCTGAAAACGACTCTTCACTTGGATGGCTTTCTGCTGGCAGAAGAGGCCGCGGCAGAATCTGCCGCCCTAGATGGGCCGACAGCCTGGTATTGGGGCTGAGGGTCCGCATGGAAGAACGGTCGTGGTCCTCCCGGGGCTGGTGTAGTCTAGGTGTAAGGTGCGGCGGTGACGAATATGTTGCTTGGGAACTCCGGGAATTGTACTCCTTGGTCCGGGAAGGCGTGCAGCATCATCTGGGATAGAGTGCCATTGAAGTCCCGTTGGTACTCCATGTATTGTTGTTGCCGAAGATCCATTGCGGCCATTCGCTGCAAGATTTCTTGGTATGGATCTGCTGCGGCAGAGGTGTGGGCAGTACCAGGCATGTCTGCCGTGTACTGGGCCCCGGCAGCAGTATCGGCAGTGAACTGTTGCGGCGTTGCCTGGACTGGTTCTGCTTGTGTGATCTGCATGACTTTATGGCAGAAGTCCCTGGTCCATCCCCGTCGTGGGGGCGTGTATTCATCCGTTTCTTCAATGGGTACACCTACAGAAACACATAAACCCGTAAACAAGCAAGGGAAATACAATGGTCCTCTATCTTTCTTACCGCACTCGTGAATTTCCCGAAGGATGATTTCTCCAACATTGATGGTCCTCTTGTTGATGATGGATTGGATAAGCACCAATCTCTTGCGATCCACCGTGCTATTGTGTGATGTTGGGATGAGGCGTCGTTTGACGAAGGTGTTCCACATCTTGGCCTCTGGCTTCAAGCTTTGTCTTGTTACGGATCCTCGATGGGTACCGGTTTCCCATGGAGTGTTCCCGTAACAAAGGTCGTCTTTGATGAGTTCATAGTCCTCGGTAGTGATATCTTCCAAGAATTCGGCATGGATATCACTGTCTGGGGTGAGGCCGTAGAAGTTGTTGATCGTCTCGGCATCTAGCTGGACTGGCCTGCCGCGGCAGTGAACGAATAGGGAGTCTTTGTTGGGCCCATGAGCGTAGAACTCCCGCACGATCGTGGCGTTCGCCTGGGCGGGTTGCAAATAGAAAATTTCCCAATTCTGGTACTTAATTCTATCATAGAGGTAGTGTTCAATGCCGTAGTTTTCTTCATCCGCATGTTGGAAACCTTGCTCTTCCCAAAGTTGCCTAGCGATGAAAGATCGGTTGAATCGATCTTCAACGTTGGCTGGGGCGAATCTTTTGTATGTAGCCATCAAGATAGAGAGATATGCGTTCTTGGAGGTTTTTCTTGAAGAGAATCTGGAGATTGTAGAAGGCAGAGAGTAATTGAGAGAGAGATTGTAATGAGTACTAAAGAAAACAAGGAAGTAATAGTGAATAGTTAAAGAGGAAGGAGTTTCTTATATAGGCCTCGACCTTGTGACCGTTGAGACCACTAGCCGTTGTAACCGTTTCCTTTGCTATCGTTTTCTTTTTCTACCGCGGCAGGAATCTCGGCAGACTAGCCGTTACACTGTTCTGCCCGTTGGGACTGCTGCGGCCCTAACACTGTTTTATTGCCTCGGCAGATTTCCTGCTGTGAACTATTTTTCCCTTATTCTTGCTTTTTATTCCTAAAAAAAAAACACAAAAGAAAAATACTGAAAGCGAAAATAATTAGAAAAATAAAAATAAACTACTGATCCTAATATAATATTTAAAGAAAAGGGGAGAGGATAGGTTACTGGAGGAGAGGATAGGTTACTGGTGGAGAGCATGCAAATGCATCTCCCAAAATTATTTTCTCTCTTAGGCCCAAATTATGTATCGGTTGTGGGCCACTCCTTTTTGCTGTCTATCCATCCATCTTGGGCTTGATTTTCTTGCCGAATATTCTGCCGAGCAGACTGCCCAGGCAGGATATCTTATTGTCTACTGTGTGGATGGCCTTGCATTCCTCTGGATCATCATACTTCTTTAAGTTGTGGAATGCGTTGAGTTTGACTTGTTGGTCATTGACCCGCATAGTCAACTCTGCTTTTTCCACGTCAATTAATGTGCGTCCAGTTGCCAGAAAGGGTCTCCCAAGGATGATCGGTGCATTGTCATCTGCTTCACAATCAAGGACAAGGAAGTCGGCAGGAAAAATAAACTTGTCAACTCTTACCAGTATGTCCTCAATTTTGCCTTCAGGTTGCACATAGGATCGATCCGCGAGTTGGAGCATCACTATTGTAGGCTTCGGCCTTCCAATTCCAAGCTTTTGGAAGACTGACCTAGGCATGAGGTTTATGCTGGCTCCAAGGTCGCATAGGGCCTTTCCTTCATAACTCTTTCCCATCGCACAAGGTATAATGAAGCAACCAGGATCTTTTAACTTTGGTGGCATGCGGTTATAAAGCATTGCCATGCATCCCTCGGTAGCAGCCACTGTTTCAAACTCACCTATTCGTTTTCTCTTTGACACCATGTCCTTTAGGAACTTGGCATAGTTGGGCATTTGTTCAATAGCTTCAACGAACGGTATGTTAATGTGGACTTGCTTCAAGATGTCGAGGAACTTCTTGAATTGCTGATCCTGTTTTTGCTTTTTCAACCTTTGCGGGAAAGGTGGTGGTGGTCTCATTTCATCCAGGTTTCTTTAGTTTGAAGTCTTATACCTGGCACCATTGGAATTGTTACTGCCTCGGCAGGCTGCTCAGGCGCTGCAGTGCTTGCTGCCGGGGCAGTGTTGTCAGCTTCAGTTTGCTCAGCCTCTTCTCTTGCTTGATCTGCTGATTGAGTTTGGCTCTCTGGGATCTTCTCCTTCAGCTGTAGACCACTCCTAGTAGTGATTGCCTTACACTGTTCATGGCTTATTACCTTAGCAACTTCAGTATTGCTAGGTAGGCTTCCTTGTGGTCTAGTGTTTATGCATTGAGCAAACTGCCCAACTTGAGTTTCCAACGTTTTTATGGTCGCTTCTTGATTTTGCAGACTCATCTCAGTCCTATTCATGAAGGCATCTGTCCTCTTGATGAAATTACTATTTTCCGCCATGTATGACTCAGTTTTCATCATAAAGGCCTTTAGCGTGTTTTCCAATGAACTTACCAGTTGTTGCTGCATCTGCTGCGACGGCATCGGCTGTTGGACTTGCTGCTGCGGCATCGGCTGCTGAAATCCCGATGCTTGGGTGATTAGGTTTAAGGCATTGTTTGGGTTACTCCATGATAGGTTTGGATGCCTCTTCCA
Source organism: Abelmoschus esculentus (assembly GCA_035048815.1). Lineage (NCBI taxonomy): Eukaryota > Viridiplantae > Streptophyta > Magnoliopsida > Malvales > Malvaceae > Abelmoschus > Abelmoschus esculentus. The sequence goes on from JAUCBN010000002.1 coordinate 6,279,501, forward strand.
TGAGGGGTTGTATGTGTTGGACATCACATTGTTGCAGTTGTAGTTCCCAACATACTTACCAGTTTCTTGATTCATGCAGTCAGAGGAACTGTGGTTACCTCCACATAAGTCACAGTATGAATCAATTACCTTGACCTCACGGGTATTGTGTTGTAACTGTAGGTTTTGCACCATCTTGGTAAGAAAGGCCAATTGTGCTGCCACTGAACTTGATGAATCTAATTCATGTACCGTGGCTTGGCGTCTTACTCCTCCTCGCCTAGATGTAGGAAACTGAAAGTCATTCTTTACGAGTTTGTTTAATATTTCAATAGCTTCCTCAGGTGCTTTATCCAGGAGTGTTCCGTTTGCCGAGGCATCTAACATCATCCTTATCGGGGCATTCGTGGCATTGTAAAACATTGTCACTTGTGTCCATAAGGGAAATCCACGCAGTGGACACTTGTGCAATAGCTCTCTGTAGCGTTCCCATGCCTCGTACATTGGTTCGTCTTCAGCCTGTCGAAAAGAAGTAATTTCATTACGGATTCTATCATATAGATTAGTAGGATTAAAGTGAGTAATGAAATCACGGCAAAGTTCACTCCAGGATCTAATAGATCTTGCTGGAATGCTATTTAACCAAGCTTTCGCCCTATCCCTCAGTGAATAGGGGAATAGCTATAATCGCAAGACATCTTCATGGACTCCTTGGATTTTAAAAGAGTTGCAGATTTCCATGAAGGATTTGAGGTGCTGCCTTGCGTCTTCAGTTGCAGACTCACCAAATTGTCCAATTGTATTTAACATATTGAACATAACGGGTTTGAGTTCAAAATGGGCTACTTCAATCTCTGGTGTAACGACTCCTGGGTTTAATCCGTTTAAGTCCTCTTCTAGGAAGTCCCTGACAGTGAGGTGCCGCGGCCCAGGTGGCGGCGGAAGTCCTGCATTGCCGGCAGGTAAGTTTTGTCCTGCCGGGTGTTCTGCCATGGCTCCTTGGATCTGTCTCCTCAACCTTTGCCTTGTTCTTTCGATCTCTGGATCTAATTCGTACAAGGGGTTGGTTGGATTGGCCCTGGTCATACACCAAGAAAAACAAAAGTAAAATAAAAAATAAAAATAAACAAGAAAATAAACAAGAAAATAAAGAAAACAAAATTTAGTTGTCAGTCCCCGGCAACGGCACCAAAAACTTGTCGCGTGTCAAAAGTGCGCGTTTAGTGCAAGTGGACACATCGCAAGTAATAAGTGATAAGTATATTATCGAGTTATCGTCTCTTCAGGGACCGATATACTTAATATGCTTTCTTCACCTCCTTGTTTTGTAGAAGGATAAAAACACAAATAAGTTGACTTGATTTATCTAAACTAAAATAACTAAAATAAAAGTAAAGGATTGAAATAGCAGAGAGAGATGGGCTAGGATCCAGTTGTATCGTATTGTGGAATTGATTGACTTGTCTCTGTCCAATGCAATTGTATATCTCTGCCTCGGCAGCACTGCAGTTACTGCCTGGGCAGCGATAACACTGTTTGCCGTGGCAATCCCTTGCTCGTGGGCAGACTCTACCAAAGTTCGGCAAAGTGTCCTTGAATGACTCCGCTTATCCCTAAGTCAGAGTGTTGTTGATGACTAGTCCTTGATGATACCTCCCGGCGTGAACCAATTATACTCACCAACCAATCTCACACTTCTTTTAGCCGCTGAAACTCTTAACCTATCCCTAGGCCGAGTTAGTATTTCGCGATTGAAACACCGTACTTACCCCTTTCGTGAATCTAACTCTCCCGAGATTAGATAAATGGATGATTCACAATATCCTCTCCCGAGCTCAATTGTGAAAACAAAGAATAACAAAGGATAAGCAAACCTTAATAACTTTATTGCATTGAATGAAAGACAAAGTACAATCTCCTCTCACAAATACTCTACAACCTTCACCTAATCCCTAAGAAGGTTTAGAACATGATGGAGAGGAAAGAAACAAGAGTAGGAGTCGGCTCTCTCCCTAGGTATTTTCGTGTGTTGTACATTGGGTGGCTAGGTCCTTATATAGGCTAAACCTAGGGCAAACCTTTCCTAAGTAGAATACAACTTGGAGTAGGGAACAAGTCAAGTACATAATAATAATATATTTCCAAGTTTATATTCGGCTAAGGGGCTTTCCCGCGTGGTCCTCCTTTGGGCTTTTCCTGGTGCTAGCCAGCTCCGATTCATGGGCTTCAAGTCCAGACACGTTCCTTGGATTTTTGTCTTTCCATCGCCTATAGTCTTGCTTCCTGTCTTTCTGCTGCTGCCTCGGCATCAGGTCCTGCCTTGGCCTTGTCTCTGCTGCGGCACTGGTTCTCCTGCACAGATATGAAAATGCAGTAAAACGTGCCTTTTTCTATATATATTATCTATATGAGTAAAACTTCTAAATATATCACATTAAGCACATGCATTGGTCCGAGTGGGTGTATATTTGGTGATTAATGCCCATAAAAGGAGTAAAAAGTGATAGTGTGTTAAGCACTTATCAGCGCTCCCATGCCTCGTACATAGGTTCATCATCTGCCTGTCGAAAAGAAGTGATTTCATTACGAATTCGATCATATAAATTTTTAGGATTAAAATGTGTAATAAAATCACGACATAGTTCACTCCAAGATCCAATAGATCCTGCTGGAATGCTATTTAACCAGGCTTTTGTCCTATCCCTCAGTGAATAGGGGAATAATTTCAATCTCAAGACATCTTCATGGACTCCTTGGATTTTGAAGGAATTGCATATCTCCATGAAGGACTTAAGATGTTGCCTTGCATCTTCAGTCACAGACCCACCAAATTGTCCAATAGTGTTGAGCATATTGAACATGACGGGTTTCAGTTCAAAGTGGGTTGCTTCTATTTCCGGTGTAATAACTCCTGGGTTTAACCCATTTAAATCCTCTTCCAGGAAGTCTCTGACAGTAAGCTGCCGCGGCCCTGGTGGCGACGGAAGACCTCCATTGCCGGCAGGTAAGTTTTGTCCTGCCGGGTGATCTGCCATAGCTTCTTGGATTTGTCTCCTCAACCTTTGCCGTGTACGTTCGATCTCTGGGTCTAACTCGTATAAAGGGTTGGTTGGGTTGGCCCTGGTCATACACTAAAAAAAAAAAGTAAAATGAAAATAAAAAAAGAAACAAGAAAATAAAAGAAAACTAAATTTAGTTGCCAATGCCCGGCAACGGTGCCAAAAACTTGTTGCGTGTCAAAAGTGCTCAATTGGTGCAAGTGGACACATCGCAAGTAATAAAGTGATAAGTATTATCGTGTATCGTCTCCACAGGGATTGGTATACTTAGTATGTCTTCTTCGTCTTCTTGTTCTGTAAAAATAAAGACACAAGTAATTTTGGTTTTGATGAAACTAGATAAATTGAAATAAAGGAAACTAAGAATAAGGATGAGATCTGATTAATAGAGAGAGGTCAGGATCCAGTTGCGTTGTATTGCGGAATTGATTGACTTGTCTCTGTCCAATGCAATTGTATATCACTACCTCAGCAGTACTGCAGATTACTGCCTTGGCAACGACGATACTGTCCGCCGCAACCATCCCTTGCTTGTGGGTGGACTTTACCAAAGTTCGGCAAAGTGTCCTTGGGTGACTCCGCTTATCCCTAGTCGAAGTACTTTTGATGACTAATCCTTGATGATACCTCCCGGCGTGAATCAATTATACCCACCAACTAATCTTACACTTCTTTTAACCGCTGAAACTCTTAACCTATCCCTAGGCCGAGTTAGTATTTCGCGATTGAAACACCGTACTTACCCCTTTCGTGAATCTAACTCTCCCGAGCTTAGATAAATGGATGATTCACAATATCCTCTCCCGAGCTCAATTGTGAAAACAAAGAATAACAAAGGATAAGCAAACCTTGATAACTTTATTGCATTGAATGAAAGATAAAGTACAATCTCCTCTCACAAATACTCTACAACCTTCACCTAATACCTAAGAAGGTTTAGAACATGATGGAGAGGAAAGAAACAAGAGTAGGAGTCGGCTCTCTCCCTAGGTATTTTCGTGTGTTGTACATTGGGTGGCTAGGTCCTTATATAGGCTAGACCTAGGGCAAACCTTTCCTAAGTAGAATACAACTTGGAGTAGGGAACAAGTCAAGTACATAATAATAATATATTTCCAAGTTTATATTCGACTAAGGGGCTTTCCCGCGTGGTCCTCCTTTGGGCTTTTCCTTGTGCTAGCCAGCTCCGATTCATGGGCTTCAAGTCTAGACACGTTCCTTGGGTTTTTGTCTTTCCATCGCCTATAGTCTTGCTTCCTGTCTTTCTGCTGCTGCCTCGATCAAGTCCTGCCTTGGCCTTGTCTCTGCCGCGGCGCTGGTTCTCCTGCACAGATATGAAAATGCAGTAAAACGTGCCTTTTTCTATATATATTATCTATATGAGTAAAACTTCTAAATATATCACATTAAGCACATGCATTGGTCCGAGTGGGTGTATATTTGGTGATTAATGCCCATAAAAGGAGTAAAAAGTGATAGTGTGTTGAGCACTTATCAGCGCTCCCATGCCTCGTACATAGGTTCATCATCTGCCTGTCGAAAAGAAGTGATTTCATTACGAATTCGATCATATAAATTTGTAGGATTAAAACGTGTAATAAAATCACGACATAGTTCACTCCAAGATCCAATAGATCCTGCTGGAATGCTATTTAACCAGGCTTTTGTCCTATCCCTCAGTGAATAGGGGAATAATTTCAATCTCAAGACATCTTCATGGACTCCTTGGATTTTGAAGGAATTGCATATCTCCATGAAGGACTTAAGATGTTGCCTTGCATCTTCAGTCACAGACCCACCAAACTGTCCAATAGTGTTGAGCATATTGAACATGACGGGTTTCAGTTCAAAGTGGGTTGCTTCTATTTCCGGTGTAATAACTCCTGGGTTTAACCCATTTAAATCCTCTTCCAGGAAGTCTCTGACAATAAGCTGTCGCGGCCCTGGTGGCGGCGGAAGACCTCCATTGCCGGCAGGTAAGTTTTGTCCTGCCGGGTGATCTGCCATAGCTTCTTGGATTTGTCTCCTCAACCTTTGCCGTGTACGTTCGATCTCTAGGTCTAACTCGTATAAAGGGTTGGTTGGGTTGGCCCTGGTCATACACTAAAAAAAAAAAAGTAAAATGAAAATAAAAAAAAGAAACAAGAAAATAAAGAAAACAAAATTTAGTTGCCAATCCCCGGCAACGGTGCCAAAAACTTGTTGCGTGTCAAAAGTGCGCAATTGGTGCAAGTGGACACATCGCAAGTAATAAAGTGATAAGTATTATCGTGTATCGTCTCCACAGGGATTGGTATACTTTATATGTCTTCTTCGTCTTCTTGTTCTGTAAATATAAAGACACAAGTAATTTTGGTTTTGATGAAACTAGATAAATTGAAATAAAGGAAACTAAGAATAAGGATGAGATCTGATTAATAGAGAGAGGTCAGGATCCAGTTGCGTTGTATTGCGAAATTGATTGACTTGTCTCTGTCCAATGCAATTGTATATCACTACCTCGGCAGTACTGCAGATTACTGCCTTGGCAACGACGATACTGTCCGCCGCGGCCATCTCTTGCTCGTGGGTGGACTTTACCAAAGTTCGACAAAGTGTCCTTGGGTGACTCCGCTTATCCCTAGTCGAAGTACTGTTGATGACTAATCCTTGATGATACCTCCCGGCGTGAATCAATTATACCCACCAACTAATCTCACATTTCTTTTAGCCGCTGAAACTCTTAACCTATCCCTAGGCCGAGTTAGTATTTCGCGATTGAAACACCGTACTTATCCCTTTCGTGAATTTAACTCTCCCGAGTCTAGATAAATGGATTACTCACAAACTTCTCTCCCGAGCTTGGATGCAAGAACAAAGAATGGCAAAGGATAAGCAAACCTTGATAGTTTTATTGCATTGAAACAAAGAACAAAGTACAATCTCCTCTCACAAATACTTAACAACCTTCACCTAAACCCTAAGAAAGTTTAGAACATAATTTGAGAGAAAGAAAACATTGAGTCTTAGGGTAAACTCTCTAAGAATCGGCTCTCCCCATTACCTAAGACGGCTAGGTCTTATATAGGCTTGGCCTAGGGCAAACCTTTCCTAAGTAGAATATAACTTGGAGTAGGGAACAAGTCATGTAAATAAATAAAATATTTCCAAGTTTATTTCAACTAAGAGGCTTTCCCGCGTGGCCTTGTCTTGGGCTTTTCCTCGTGCTAACCAGCTCCGATCCATGTGCTTCATGTTCAGAAACGTCCCTTGGATTTTTCTCTTCCGATCGCCTACAGTATTGCTTCCTGTCTTTCTGTTGCAGCCTCGGCATCAGGTCCTGCCTCGACCACGTTGCTATCGCGGCACTTGTTTCTCCTGCACAGATATAAAAATGCAGTAAAACTTGCCTTTTCTATAAATTTCATCTCTATAATCATAACTCCTAAATATATCACATTAAGTATATGCTTTGGTCCGAGTGGGTGTAAATTTAGTGATTAATGCCCATAAAAGGTGTAAAAAGTGATAGTGAGTTGAACACTTATCACTTGCATAACCATTCATCTTTTTCTTCTCCTTTGCAGCTTCCTTACTCTTTTTCAAGCTTGCTTAATCTTCCATCACTTGACTTGGTGTCAAAGGAGCCAAGTAATCTTCTTACATGCATGCATAAAAGAGTATCGATTCATAAAATCATCATGCATTACCTTCTTTTCATATTGCCAAGGTCGTCCCAAAAGAAGGTGAGTAACATCCATTGACACAACATCACAAAGGACCTCGTCCATGTAACTTCCGATTGAAAACGGTATAACAACTTGTTTTTTTAATTTACGTTCTCCACCGTCATTCAACCATTGCAATTTGCATAGATTCAGATGTTTTGTCATCTTGAGACCTAACCTGTCAACCATCATTGAACTAGCAACATTAGTACAACTACCGCTATCAATAATCACAACACATACCTTATCTTGAATTTTGCATCGTGTGTGAAAGATATTCTCGCGTTGTTGTTCATCCTGAACTTGTTGCACACTCAGACTACGTTTAACAACCATAATTTCCATTACCTTACCAGTCTCAGCAATTTCTAGGACATCCTCTTTATCATCTTTATCAGGGATCTCATGTAGTTTTTTTTTCAGAATTTGACTCGATCTCCCCTTCATCTCGCATCAACTTAACCCTACGATTAGGGAACTAGCTAGCAACATGTCCTCAACCAATGCACTTAAAACATTGAATATCTCTTGATCATTCTTGTACCACCACTTTTTGTTTACCACGCCCATTATCAGCAACAGAAGGCTTTGGCTTGCTGGACTCGCCTTATTCTTGAATCTGAAGTGGCGCTTGTTTGCTAGCATGGTTAGGGGTATACAATGGATTCGTAAAACATCTAAATGGAGTAGTATTACCTCGAGTAGAGAACCTTTTCTTTGTTGTTGTCGCTCAATTTTCATCGCCATATGCATCATGTCATCCAATTCGACATAATGCTGCAATTCAATAATGTTAGCAATTTAAGAATTCAAACCTGCCATAAACTGAGTCATAGTCACCTCACGATCCTCAATTATGTTCGCACGCATCATGGACATCGCCATTTCCTTGAAATAGTCCCCGACGCTCCTATTGCCCTGTTTCAAAGTTTGTAATTTCTGAAATAAATCACGATGATAATGAGAAGGAACAAACCGTTTCCGCATGATACGCTTCATTTTGTCTCATGTTCTCACTGGTCCTTCACCCGTATGTCGTCGACTAACCAGTAATTGATCCCACCACAATAGTGCATAGTCAACAAACTCCAAAGTTTCTAGTCATACTTTCTTTTTTTCCGAGTAATTGTAACACTCGAAAACATGTTCAACCTTACTTTTCCATGTCAGATAAGCATCTGGATTTGAACGTCCCTGAAAAGAAGGTATAACAACTTTTATGTTAGGTCCTAGTCGTTGCTTCATCCGTGGTGATTGTTCGACGTCGTTTTCATCATATTATGGACAGATTGGGAACCAACCCCATCTATCTTGTCCAAACGAGATTGCAGAGTCTCTAATGCATTCTCTAATAGACGTTGCATAGTATGTGTAAAAGCCTGCATTTGCAAATCTGGTGGCGAGTCTCCACCATGACTAAGATCATTTGATCCTGTCATATTAAAACAAAAGAAAACACAAAAAAAACACAAATAACGGGTTAAGTAAAAAACGAAAGTAAAAAGTCCTCACTGCACACTCACAAAACCTCTCGATTTTCACTCCAAAGAAATTTGCACTCAAAATGTAACACTCAGTGCTCGTGTTTCACTCGGGAGAATGCTTGAATGGCTCTTTTTGTCTCCCCTTCTGTTCTCACAATACTCATTGCCTTTTTCCCTCACAATTTCTCTAATTTCAGTTCCTTAAAGGACTAATCTAACGTTTCCAAACCTGTTACAAATGTGTTACTAACAAGAAACACAATTAAGGAAAAATAAAGATTTAAACGAAGAAAACGAAAACAAAAGAAGAAAAGGCTGGAAATTGAAGAAAATGACAATGAAAAGACAAAAATGTAATTCTTACTGCAAAGAAGTGCTTCACAACGCTCCTATCACCGAACAAAGAAGAACAATTCGTTTCGGTTGATTTCCAAGCACTTCGAATCACATAGTATAAGAACTTTTACATTTATCATGATTTCACAATAGGAATACACACTATTTTTTTCAATTTCTTTGCAAAAATCGAATCTGATCTTTTTTTTTAATTTTTTTGACTTTGACTTTTGACTTTTTGATTTTTTTTGAATTACTATATTGCAAAAAAATTACAACAAATCCGAACCAAAGCTCTGATTACCATATGATACGAGGTAGCCTATCGAAACGGACTTTCTTCGTATGTTACGAATCTAGGAGTGTTGTAAGCATGTTCTTGCAACAAGAATAACATAAAAACAACAAGGAAACAATGTTATATTCATGATGAAATTAGAAAATAAAACGGAAAACGAAAATTAATTATAAAAAAGAAAAGGATGGCGTTTAGAAGAAAACTCGAAACAAGGATGCTGAATGCTTCAAGAAACATCCATTGCAGCAATTCGAGAGTTCAACAATGGTGAATATGATGCTGGAATCAATTGAAAAGGCTAAACTCGAAAGAACCTACACAATATACTGAGCAAACCCGAATTGAATATGTTTAACGTCAAACAACTTGGACCCTCTAGATAGAGATCTAGGAACCCGAAGTATCAAAAATTTGACAATCAAAAACAAGTTTGAATGTTAGTAAAGTTCTAAAAAGAACCAAATAAGAGAAAACTCTCAAATATAATTTTTATTCAAAGTGTAACCCTGTCTTTACAAAATTAAGGAAATATATAGAAATAATGGGAGGGGATGCCGTTTGAAACATAGGGCTCAAAATTAAGGAAAATAATTTGAAACTTATTGCTTTAACTTTTCTTAAATGACAGCCACAAAATTTGAATGATGTGCACCCATTTGAAAACAACACATGTTAAATGTGCTTGCGGTTGAATTCCAAAGCATTCTGCACATGCTTAATTGTGCGCATGTTTTGAATTTCAAAATAAATGCGCTTACTTTGGTTGATACATGCACATGTGAAAATAAGCACATGTTAAATGTGCTACTATTTGAATTTCAATTTGAAGCATAATCTGCTGGGCGTTGAAGAGCAATTTGTTGGAATTGCTAATTTGCTGGAATTGCTAATTCATTGACCGGATTAATTGGCACCTGTTCTCCTATGTTGCTTCAACCGATCTATTATGTACCTATATATAACAAATAAGATATATACTTAAATATATATAATAAGTATTATAGTCTAATATGTCACATATCAGCATGCAACACCTTATAAATCCTATTTTATAAGGCATAAACATTATCGAATAAATTTGGAATTGAAGCACAAGTAAGGAAAAAAACTTCCCTAAATTTCTTTGCCTTAGAACGAGTAATAGGTCTTACTGGCAAAACCTCCGGATCAGATTGTGCTTGTATAGATGATGTGCACACATCAATGTATGTTGTTCATTCAACCCTCTTTGATCAACTTCTCTCTTCAAGTAGGCACAACTCCATTGAGTTTCTTCAAGGTATACTCGCTAAAGTAGGTAAGTTATGTTGTCTTCAATCACTTTGAATCCATCATCATAAATATGAACAACTACTTGAAGAGTATTCAATATGATATAAAATGAACCTACATTAGAAAATGAATCATCATTAATAGAATGAAGGAACATTGAAGATTCATGAAAGTTATTGAATGGAATTTGTCCCTTGATATTCTCAAGAATTAAATTCGTTGAAACTTCCCTTTCATGACGTCCATCAAATGGATTGAGTGTACTTGGAATGAACATGTCCCTTAGAATTTTAAGTGATACATCTTTTGGGATTTCAAAATAAATGTTTCTTGTATCATCTTGTAAAAGTGTCTCTTGAAATAACCTGTAAGTAAAAAAAAAGGTAGGAAGAAAAGATTGGATGGTAGGAAACAAAATTTCCAACTCTTCACATTCTTTCTTCTCACTTTCATGCTTCTTTTGAACTCTCTCTTCAATCTCACACTCTTGTTTTTCAATATGCACATTTTTACTCTCCTCTTCCATTTGAATTTCTTTTTCTCTCGCAAAGATGTTTTTCTTTCCCTCTTTTTTGCTTTTACCTCAATTTTTCTCGTTCTCTTTGGCTTTATTGTAACTCTCTCTTATTTGTTTTCGATCTTTGTGGTCTTGCTGGGGTGAAAGTGGTGCTAAAGTGAGCTTCTTTAACTCTTTGTGTTCGGAAACATTTTTGGATGTGATTTTCTCCCTTGATGGACTCTTGTACTTTGGAATATGCTTTGGAATATGCTTGTATGAACACCTTCGTTTGTATTTAAGAAGTCCTCCCAAAGGATGATTTGGAAGCATTTATCACAAGTATTAGATGAGAGATGAAGTTTTTATTTAAGTTTGGTTGGATTTGGATACTTTGCCGAATTGAACTCATTAGGTCAGGTGCTGATCGAGATTGAAACAAGGCAATTAACATGCTATTTTCTTCTGTGTGAAAAGTGTGGAGAGTTCAAATGGCTCCTAACTGAATGCTCTAAAGAAATTGGTGGAGGATGTTCTTGCAGTAGTATATTGCAGTTTATGAGTTGGTACTTGTGAAGCCCTATATAATCCTGGAGGAATTTATGGCATGCTTGACCTTGTCTCATAAACCTTCCAATAAGCTCATACTTCTAGCTCTTGGTTCTACTTAGTTTTTCTTTGGGAACTCCAGACTAAGATGCAATGTGAAGTTGATCTTAATAATGTAAAGGACATGGTATCTTGAATACTGATAACTGATTTGTTTGATTTAAGTATGGATTGCATTTTTGGATTTTTTTAGTTGATATTTTTCTTGAGAGATATTTTGTGTTTATTTGGTTAATTGGTTTTGAAATTGTCTGGTGGAGTACGCTAGGTAAAGATTTGAACTTTCCTTATGACCAGCTGAAAATCGCAGTGTCTCACTGAAGGACCCCTTCCATATCTTTCAATACTTGTTTTCTCTTTTCTGCCAGGTTATTCTTTTGATAAGCAAAGTCTTATGAAACTGTTCTTCATCTTGAGTTATTATATGTATCTTTGGGAATATTTTAGTTTATTAAGATGAGTGCCTCTTTGCTTCATCAAATAATTTGTAGGTTTGGGAGGTTGTTGGTGGATCAATTATTTAAGTTCTTACTCTTGGGAATCAATCATTGCTTTGCAAATTGGGTTTAGCTGAGAAATGATTTTTGGAAAAGTTTAATCTGTATTGACCCATCAATCATGAAAGCCGTGGGTATGTTTGCTGAATTAGAGTTTGTTGAGTCAAGGAAAACATATTTGACCTCACCTTTAAGTTGGAGTTGCTATGTACACAATTTGACCTTTTCTAACTGCAATTGTGTGCGAGTCACTTCCTTTCTCTCTCCTATTTATTTAAGAAATCGGTGTGTTAGAAAACGGTCTATGCAAAATTGGTCTAGTAGGATGAGGGGTTAGGTCCCATTAATAACATTTGGAGTTTGAATCTCTTGTTGTGTTGGGAGGGTTGTCTTTATAATGAGCTTTGGTAGTTTCTGATATGGATTCGTCAACTAATAAGTCGGATGCCGTTGGTTACCTAAAAATCCCTATGCAAAGTTGCCTCATCTCACATTCAGTCTATTGTCCAGAGAAACTTGGCCCCTTTCAGTGATTTTTTTCCTCATCCGGTTCATTCTTCTATGTGACTAGTTGAAGTTCTTGGTAGTACTTTTGTTGTTACCTAGGGAGGGTTTGCTTTATGTTCATAGGTCTGTCATTTTGCTTAATGAGCCTAAAGGTAAGGAACTTATATCATTTATACTTGTGCTTAACATGTCTTATGCTTCATACAAAGTCTTTTGTGTCGTGTTGTGTTGCTTTATCTTAACAGGTTATTAACCGGAGTGGTTGTACTCGTTTAGCTGCATTTTATATTTTCCTTGTGTGCTTTGACACAAGGTAGGTGGTATAGTTTTTGTAATGATTCACTTGTAAATTGTCTAGATACTCAAAACCTCGTCGGACCTGTACTTGTTATGATCCTGAAGTTATTGTCATTGTGTTTCATATACAGTTGGCTTAAGAAAATGTTGCTTCTTTATTTCATGCTAAACATCCAATTTGCTCTCGTTTTTTTACCCAATACAACCGTACGTGAGAACGTCATTTAATATGGATCCGACTCCCAGACTTCATCGGTATATATTGTTTTGTAGATTCAAAACACGAAACTTGAACTAATACTTTAGTAAAGTGTCGCGGATTTTCTAATCATTCGACTTGGTGTCCATTTTAAAAAAATCATTGAACTGGCATGCATTTCATTGCCATGAATAATCTGCCTGAAACGTAGTTATACGAAAATGAACTATATTAGAAAGAGGACCATCAAAGACTAAATTATTCTGTTTATGTAACGAGTCTAATGACCAGCATAGCTAACTTTACTACTGGAATTAAAGCCGAAGATAGGGAGAGGTTTTTTTACTGATTTGATCTGAAAATTTTAAAATATTTCAAAATATTTAAGATTTGAATTTAATATATTTTATTTTTTACCTGACATAATAAAAAAATAATTCAATTCTAAAATTTTAACAAGCTAATTGAATATATAAATATATAGATTATTATTTTATACGAAATGGTGAAAAATGAAGTTTTCATAAATGAGAAAATTAAAGTTTTTACAAATAGGATTTTTAGAGATTATATGATTAGAGTTTAAAATTTAAGGTTTAAATTAAAATTTATGATATAGGATTTGAATTGGAATTTTAAGGGTTTGGGGTAAAAAATATAGGATTTGGTTTGAAAATTGACATATTTATATAATTTTTTTACATTAACAATGTATCAAAAATCTACTTATATAGGTTTGAATTAAAAAAAAATTCGCCACAAATTTAAACTCGTCCTAAACCCCATTTTTTAATGGAAACACATGATCTTATACTATAAAAAAAACACCCGCTTTTGTTGGGTTGGGACCCATTGAGATCAAGTTATTTTGGTATCCCTAGTCACGTACATCTTCCAAGTACAAATTTAACCGGTTAAACCCATTTGAACCGATTGGCTACTGCCCTCCTTGCTTCTATTCTCATCTTAAGACCGAGGGTTATACTTATTCTTTGCTTTCTCGTACAGAGAAAGGAGAATTATTATAATCAGGTACGCTCTTTCTTTTACCTAATATACAGTGAGGATTCAAATCATTCGGATATTTTAAGGTTTCTTTTATTCTGCTTTCAACTTATCAAAAGCAAAAGTACTTGTAGTGGTAGAAAAGGAAACAACAGATCATACTACGAACAATTCTTTGCTTCCATTGCGTGTTTCAAAATTCCATTCCAAGTTCACTGGACAACCCTTCACGTTCCCATAAAGCTTCATCATTACAATTCCATCCATCTAAAATATACCAAATGTTACCTCAAAAACACTAGAAAAACTGATACTGAATTTTTGGCCACATTGCCGGGGGGAAAACGACACAATCCAGAAATGGAATCAAGATTGGTTGAAGCAGTTCGTGTTGGAGACATATCCATGTTTCGGTTGTTACTCGAGGAAGATCCGTTCCTACTCGATCGAGATGCCTTAAACTCCGTCGACAATCCTCTACACGTATCCACACTGGCCGGACAAGTGGAGATCACCAAGGAAATTAAGAGCAGAAAGCCGGGATACACTAGGGAGCTAAACGAAAGTAGTTTTAGTCACATGCACGTTGCTTCTGTTAGAAATAAAGAATGGTGAAACAACTCAAAAGATAGACAATTGGACAAATCTTTTGGATAACAATGTTTTAACTCTCTTACTTTCTTTCAATAGGATATAACTATTTATAATGACAATCAATACTAAAGTAAAAAATAAATTGTGACCCATCACTACAACATTCTCATAACTCCTTAGGTAACTCCAATATTAAGAGACTTATACCAATATAAATTAGACTTAAAACACTCTAAATGCATAGGTTACACACCATTAATGGGTAACATATGCCCCTTCAACTTCACACTTAAAACAACTTTAAAAACTATCCATTAAAAACTAATTAAGTTTATTCATCAATTCCCCTCCTTAAACTTAATTCTTTTTTCCATCTTTCATGCCAAGGAGTTTCTTAAACTTTTCGAACAACTTGATCGACAACAGTCTGGTAAAAATGTCGGCAACTTGATCTTCACTCTTAACATGAATTAACTCAATATTTTTCTCCTTCACTTGCTCCTTTCATGATGCACTGGATTTTTTGCTAACTTGATTGCCGACTTGCTATCCAAATAAATTTATGTCGTCTCATCTTGCCACAACATATTCCGCCTAAAACGTTGAAAGTGTAACAATTGGTCGCTTCTTTGAAACTCATGTGAATATTGCATCTCCCATATAAAATATAAATCTTGATGTGCTCTTTCTATCATTGATATCTCCACTCATATCACTATCAGAATAGCCAAAGATTGCAAACTTATTAGTGGTTGAATTATAGAATAAACCAATGAATTAAGTACCTCGAACATAATGGAGAATCCGTTTGATTATCTTCCAATGTGTTACTTTCGTCTCCTCCATGAATCGACTTACCAAACTGACTGCATACAAAATATCTGGTCTATTACACGTCAAGTACCTCAAACAAACAACTAGACTCTTGTAGAATATCACATCAATCACCTTTCCCATGTCATGACGAGACAATTTAACACCACAATCAACTGGTGTGCTAACTGGCTTACAATCCTCCATCTTGAATCTTAAAATTTCTTTAGCATATAGCTCTTGTGAAACAAAAATGCCTTCATCTCCTTGTTTGATCTCAAGACCAATAAAATAAGACATCAATCCTAAATTTGTCATCTCAAATTCACCCATCATGGCCTTTTTAAACTCATTAATCAGATCACAATTACTACCCATAAAAATTAAATCATCAACATACAATGCTACCACTAACATGTCACCATTTTTCACCTTCACATATAATGCATGTTCATATGGGCATTACAAAAAACTACGTGACTTGAAATATTGGTCAATTCGGGTGTTACCATTTTTCACCTTCACATATAATGCATGTTCATATGGGCATTGCAAAAAACTGCGTGACTTGAAATATTGGTCAATTCGGGTGTTCCAAGCTCTAAGAGCTTGCTTCAACCCATATAACGCCTTCTTCAATTTTAAAATTTTACTTCTATCTCCTTTTTTAACATACCCGGGTGGTTACTCAACATAGACTTCTTCCTCCAACACACCATTGAGAAATGACGACTTCACATCCATTTGGTAAATGCTCCATTTTGATTGAGCTACAAGAGAAATCAAAAGTCGAATTGTCTTCATTCGAGCCACCAGTGCAAATACCTCCCCATAATCGATTTTGTCTTGTTGTTTGTAGCCTTTCACCACTAGTCTTTCTTTGTATTTCTTGATTTCACCTTGAGGATTCATTTTCTTCTTATACAACCATTTGACACCAAGAGCCTTGTGATTTTTTGAAAGAGATGTTAGCTCTTATGTCTCATTTCTTTCAATTGATCGCTTCTCATCATTCATTGCAGCTCACAAATTTTTATCTCCCATCGCCTTTTCAAAAGATATGTTTTCGCATTGTGCCAAAATACACACTAAGTGCAACTCGCTTGTCGCCTCATACAAGTCACGTAGACTCCTTGTTTTTGATGTTCTTTGTTCATCATCGGATGAAGTTACTTCATTTGTTATAATTGTTGTTGGCTGTTGATTGTGGCATGTACATCGGCATGTGCATTGCATCATTTACCCTCTCATGAATTGTTTTCACCATTGCATTCCAATCCCATATGGCTTTTTCGTTTACTTGTAGATCACGACTAATATGCATCTTTTTGTTAACAGGATTGAAAAAATTTTGTATACTTTTTAGACCTTTCATCATATCTAACCAAGATCAATTTTAAGCTTTTATCATCCAACTTTGCACGCCTTTGATGAGGTATATGAGCATATGCCATTGTCACAGTCCGTATATCGTAACAACGCGGGACCGAGCGAGATGCTTTCTGGTTGTGCTTAACTCTTGGGAGCGGGATAGCATTAAGGGTGTAGTACGTGCCGAGCAGCCGACCTATCTTCGGATGGGCGTGCTGATCGCGCACCACACTGGTCGGGAGCTGTCCCCGCTTCCCTGATGAGCCCATGGGAGGACGAAACCAGTAAGCATCGAGATGGTAAAGGCTTAACCTCGGGTATGTGAGAGACCTGAGGTGCCGCACGGGGTGGTTGTCCCTGCGTCAAAACTCTGACCCCATGACAAATGGTATCAAAGCGTGGCCGTGTGCTAGCTGTTGAGTTTGCCAAGTGCCCCATGTGCTGCGGAGCGAGTCGTGTGGACGAACGTGTTAGCTCCACCCTAATGAGAAGGGGGTGTTCGCAAGTGGGTCCTCTAGAAAGAGATTGAGATGAGGACGGGTAGGCAGGAAGCCACAGCAAAAGTTCTCCGGATGGTCGAGCTGCAATGGGACACCTTGGGAAATGGGGTGGTTGCAAGTAGACCTTTGCCCAACATCGAAGGGCGGCCCCAGTTAGAGGGCGAGTTTTGGGAGAATTGCACACTAGTTCTGGCTAATATAAAGAAGGGAAAGAGTTTCCTCCCAATGCACGAGGGCATGCATGAATCAGGTGGGGGAGATTGTCACGGTCCGTGTATCATAACAACACGGGACCAAGCGAGATGCTTTCTGGTTGTGCTTAACTCTTGGGAGCGGGATAGCATTAAGGGTGTAGTACGTGCTGAGCAGCCGACCTCTCTTCGGATGGGCGTGCTGATCGCGCACCACACTGGTCGGGAGTTGTCCCCGCTTCCCTGATGAGCCTATGGGAGGGCAAAACCAGTAAGCATCGAGATGGTAAAGGCTTAACCTCGGGTATGTGAGAGACCTGAGGTGCCGCACGGGGTGGTTGTCCCTGTGTCAAAACTCTGACCCCGTGACACCATGCTACTAAACACTTTCAAATGTGACATTGTTGGTTTTAGGCCACTCCAAGCCTCTTGGGGTGTTATGTTATCCAAGCTTGATGTCTTGCACTGATTTAGTAAATAAACGACACAAACCAATGCTTTTGCCCAAAATTCTTTCGACACGTTCTTGCTCTTACGCATACTCCGAACCATGTTGAGAATTATCCAATTTTTTTCGCTTCACAACACCATTTTGTTGAGGTATGGCGCTTTCAAATGACATCGAATACCATGTTCTTAACAAAAAGAGTTGAATGCGGTCAAAGTGAATTCACCGCCTCGGTATGATCTCAAAATCTTGATATAACAACCTGTTTGTTTCTCGAAAAAAGCTTTGAATTTCTTAAAAACACCAAAAAGCTTCTGATTTTTCTTTCAAGAAGTAAGTCCATATTTTTCAAGAAAAATCATCGATAAAGGTTATGAAATACCTTTTTCACCAATTGAGATCAGCTTGATAGGTCTTAGTGTGCACCAATTCAAGAGGCTTTTTTTCTCGATATTTTGTAGATTTCGAAAAACTACTCCTTGGATGTTTTGCAATCACACACCCTTGACATAACTTGTTGAGAGAACCAATTGATGGAAAACCATGCACCATCTTCTTCCTTTCCATTTCTTTTATTCCTCCAATATTCATGTGCCCAAATCTCAAATGCCACAACCACTTTTTACCTCCTACACAAGCTTACAAACACTTTGATTCAATGTTAACCAATTTCAACTTAAACATTCTATTTTTTTCCATTTCAACTTGAGCCAATAACATGTTATTTTGGTCTCCAAATAAAGAGTTTGATCTTTCATGAAAACTGAATACCCCTTTTCCATCAATTGTCTCAAACTCAAAATATTAATTTTCATATCTAGCACATAATAAACACTTGAAATGAGTTTTTGTGAACCATCTCTCAATTGAATCAAAATGTTACCTTGACCTTTTACTTGCACCTTAGTGGCATCACCAAAGGATACATGTCCATTTTCTATCTCCTCCGAATCAGTAAGCAAGTGCTTATGCCCACACATGTGGTTGCTTGCACCGGTATCGAGATACCACATATTCTTATTTTCGGGATCATTCTCCTTGTTCGCCAATAAAACCACATCATTATTTTCGATCTCATCTTCTACGAAATTCACATTCTCATCCACCTTCTTTTCGGCATAGTACTCCTTTGCATAGTCACCGTATTTTCCACAATTGTAACAATCAACATTGTACCTATTTGATTGACCACTTTTTTCTCGACCACATCCTATTCCACGTGCGTTGTTGTTGCCTCTATGTTCATTTTTTTCTTGTCCACGATCGCGGCTTCTTCCACGATCATGACCTTTATAGCTCCCTTGACCTTGGTTACATCCTCTACCTCGATCATAATGAGACGTTTTTTCTTCCTTAAGCGTAACCTTTGCTTGCAACACTTCTTCTTCTTCTTCTTCTTTTGCTCGTGAGCCTCAAGAGAACTTGAGATCATCAATAGTCATTTATTCTAAATCTTTGGATTCTTCAATTGCACAAACGACATTCTCAAAATCATTTGTCAAAGATCGTAATATTCTCTCCACCACACTCCCATCGGTTAGAGTTTTGTCATTTTGTTTTAGTTGGTTGACAACGGTACGCAACCTGGTAATGTATTAAGATACGCCTTCGGTCTCCTTCATTTTCATCATCTCGAGCTCACCATGAAGAGTTTGTAACCGTACTTGCTTCACATGGTCGGCACCTTTATATGTTTTTCCAAAGTCTCCCATGCATCTTTTGATGTAGTGGCATCCGACTATCTTCTCAAAACCGACTTCATCAACGGATTGATAAATTATGTTGAGTGTGGCTTTGTCGAACCTACGATTATTCTTTAGTGCCTTCTGTAATCACTAATTTTATCCGGGGTACTAAACCCAATTTTAATTTTCGTTTTAAATTCGAATAATGGGCTATAGTTCTATTCATTATCTTAAAAATTTAAAAATATTATATTAGTACACATTTTAAACATATATTTATATTTATTTTCCTTTTTTCCTTTACCTTTGTAAAAAAATATATATAATAATGCTATTTTACAACTATGTATTTGCCAAAAATTTAAAAATATTATATAATATATATTTAATTATTATTTTCTTTATTAACTTTCTGTCACTTTTTCTTTTTCTGTTTGTTATTATTTTATTTGTTTTACTTTTCCTTTTCCTTTAGTTATATATATATATATATATGTGATATTATTATTTTCTTCTAAAATCCAAATAAATTAGATATGTATATATTATTATTACCTTTTATTTTTGTTTTTGTTACGATTTTAGTACCATACTATTATTAGTCTTTATTTTTATTTGTTGATAATATTATATTAATAAGTTTCTATTATATTAAGTTTTATTTTTTAAGTTTCATTTTCGTTTCTATTCTTTTTCTTTTAGTTAGGTAATATTATTTTCTTTTCATTAATTATATTATTAAATATATAAATTATTAATAATATTAAATAAAAGAATCATAAATAAAACAGTCTGTTTGTTATTATTCAACAGCCCAATTTAAATATTAATATTATAAAGCCCATAAACAAAATAATAATACAAGCCCGTTTACATTACAAAGCCCACATGTTACTAAGCCCAAACCGGATAACCTATTGAAACCCTAACCCCCTTTTATTCGGTTTGTGCAGCCGTCACAACAGGACCGTTAGATCTAGAATTGATCTAACGGTCATCAACGAAGAAGAGAAGAACCGTCTGAAATCCAAACACGCGACTCGTCAACTTCTCCACGCACGCGTGTGACGCCCGTGCGGCTCTTCCTCTGCCCAAAACTCTTCGTCTCCCCAACGTCATCGGCGCCGATCATTGTTTCTCCACCGGCATTCGTACATGCACAAGAAACCAAAAAGTACATCAGAATTTACAAAACAAAATCACGGTAATTTCAACAAATAATCAAACAACATCGATAAGAATTCTAGAGGCATTTTACAACATTTTCCAGAGCCAAATCATCAGACAAACCAACAATTTCAGAGGCTCACATGAATGCAAAGAAAGAAAATATCAAAACCAATATTAGGGATTTCAAACTCAAACCAAGCAAGAAATGATTTCTACTTCTAATCAGTGTAATAAAAATGGGCTATAAACAAAACAAAACAAAACCCAAACATTATTATCCCATTCGGGAATTTAGAGATCAATACAAAGAGCAAAAACCTTTCAAGGTAGAAAATGATAGATCTATTTTTGCATGCATCGAATCGATAAAAAAATGTTAAGGGTTCGGCTTTAACCTTTCTTAGAGTCGACAATCTTCACCCTTTCTTCTTCTTCACCGACAACAATCCCAACGGTCCTCGAATTAATAAGGTGAGCCAACACGGAAGGGTAGACAAAATGAGGTCTTCGATTCTGTTTTTATCGAAACAAAAAGGTTTTGATTTGAGTTTCTTCGTTTGAAAAGGCAAGGTAGGGATTTTGTTTTTTTATTTCGATTTTAAAAGAGAAGAGAGGCTTCTCGAATCGGTTTTCGAATAAGGGAAAAAGTTGGTATTTTGGTTCGCCGGCCACCGCGAGCGGTGGTCGAAATCTGGATCTTTCAGTGTTTTCTAAAAATAAAGTGGTGGTTCTGGGTTTTGAGGATGAACACGTTGACTGTTCATCCCCTTTTGCAGAGAGTTTGGGAGATTTTGTTTCGGTTTGGGTGTAAAAATGATTAAGGGGTGGGTTTTAATTTTTATTTGTGTTTTATATTCACCCCCTTATTTTAAAAACGGGTTATTAACAACATAAACCCCTCCGTGTAAGGAAAACTCTTCCCGCAGCCCTTCCGAGTTTTCAAAACATTTCAAGTTAGTCCTAGGCCTTAATTGGCTATTTTCGAAATGGTTTTATTAATCTTGGGTCCCTTCGTGTTTCAGATTTTCTTATTAAGCCATTCCTCATTTTTAAATAACTCCCATGCCCCTGTAATTTTGACTCGCCTTATAAAATACTCCTGATTTTTTTTTTTAAAATTTTAATTTCTCGAGTTTTAATCTCCCAAATCTGTTTTTAATTCATTTTAGTCCCCATTACTTAAATCTGTCATATTTTCTTGTTATTTTTTAACCCCTGTAATTTTGTATATATTTATTTTAGTCCTCTTCCAGTATTGAGTTGTTTTTTTAGTTTACTTAATGTTTTAATTTATTTTGTCAATTTCCATTCTATCATAATTTTGTCATGTCCGTATTTTCATTTCTTGCATGTTTTGTTAAAATTAGATCATTACATTGTGTCATACGTTTGTTTTGTATTATTATTCACATTAGGATATTTAATTTTGAACGTGGATTTTTTTATTTTTATGTTTAATATGCATGTTAATAGCTCTCTTAGAAATTTGTATTGTTTGTAGTTACTTTACTTTGTCACAATAAGTTTTCATAGTGCATTATATTTTTGTAGCACGACATGATGTTCGATTTAATATATGGTTTGGTTTATATGATTAACTTTGTATATATTGCCTTCCAAGTATAGTTGTTCTTTGTTTTCTTCTTTTACATGAAGTTTCATCATATGTTTTTCTTAGTTTGCTTACTTTGTCACGATTGTATTATTTATCTCATTTATTTTATTTTCATCTTTATGATATGCATTTTATTTTCGTGTTCATCCTTGTTTCTTTATTTCTAATATTACGTGTACTTGTGTCATGTAAATATTTTTTATTATTTTCCCATATCACATTTAATCTTGTTCCTACTCAAGTTGCAATTCAAGTTGTTAAATCATTAATTAATGCAATGTCTCTTTATTCGGTCGTAACGAGCCCGACACCAGACGTAGTAGTGGCGGTGTATGCGTTTACCTTCGAATAAATAGATGTTTAAAAATATATTTGAAATCATAATTAAATATTTATTTAAAAGTCACTTTAATTTAAAAATTTTAATATTAAATAAGCGGTAAATATTTTTAAGGTACTAATTTTGGGCGGTTTGAAAAATGCTAACCCTATTTTTAACCGTAACCGACTCTCAAACCTTTTTAATTCCGAATCTCTGGTTATACGATGTTCGGTCTACCAAAGTGACCAATGGTGACTCCAATTTTTTAAATCCTTTTCCAAATACTTTTCAAATTGTTTTCTAAGGCTTTTTAATTTGTTTTTCAAATCATTTCTAAATTTCAGATTCTCTTTTTCTAATTTTAAATCCCCTTTTTTAGGTAAAATTCCAATTTTCAATTTCACTTTTATTTCAAACCCTAATTTCTCAAAATTTTCAAATCCCTAATTTTTCAAAACCTATTTTTTTATCTTTCCCATTTCAAAACCTAATTTTTTATCTTTTTCAAAATAGCGACCTCCATACTATTAAACCTGAAATCCACCTAAGTTTTTAGGGTCGCTACACCTTCATTTGGGCTCCTATGTATCCGGTCGTATTCTCTGACTCGATGTACCTGTTCTTAATAATTTCTCATGCTTCTTACAATGCGATAAAAGCCTTCATTTGGATACTCTAATTCTCATAATTGGTTTTTGTAAGAGGCAAAACCGACATTAGGCCACTCACGATACCCGTTGTCGATATGGCTCTGACACCAACTTGTTATAAATAAAGAATGATTAAACAACTCAAAATAGGGACAATTGGAAAAATCTTTTGGGTAACAATGTTTTCACTCTCTTACATTTTTTCAATAACATATAACTATTTATAATGACAATCATCATAAAGCAATACTAAAGTAAAAAATAAATTATGACCCTTCACTATTACATTCTCATAACTCCTTAGGTAACTCTAATATTAAGAGACTTACACCACTATAAGTTAGACTTAAAACACTCTAAATGCATAGGTTACACACCATAAATTGTATAACCATATGCCTCTTCAACTTCACACTTAAAACAACTTTAAAAATTATCCATTAAAAACTAATTAAGTTTATTCATCAATCGGGGACATTGAAATAATAAGAGAGCTTATGAGAGTTGGATTTGTTGTATGCCTTTCGAAGGTAAATTTTGATGGTAAGGTTCCACTCCATTGCGTGGCATTGAAAGGGCGAGTCGATATGGTTAAGGAACTGGTGCGGGCTTACCCGAAGTCTCTTAAACAAGTTGTTGTTCGCGGCGAGAAGACTCTCCATTTGGCTGTGAAAAACAAGCAGGTTAATCCTGCGAGGGTGTTGATTGAAGAGGTGAAGAGATTGTAGATGATGGAAATTTTGAATTGGAAAGATACGGATGACAACACCGTATTACATCAGGCAACCTTCAACAGACAACACTAGGCAAGTTCTTTAGTAGTATAACATTTCTCTTCTTTTAGAATTATCATATTTGTCCATTAGCCTAGGTTAAGCCAAGACGACACACACACCAAGTGGTGCTTGAGTTTATACATATTATGTTTAGGTTTAATTGCACTTCGTCCCAAGCTTTTTGAACAAAAAGATATCTAGTTAAAAACTCCTTTATAATCAAATTGTATCAAAGTACTAATTGAACATCGGAATAAAGAAAAGAGTGCACTATAATATAAATGATCATTATAATAAATTCTATGTTATGGTTTAGATTTTAAATTTGTTTCGAATTTCAAATGTTTAAATTAAATTCTTACGATATTAGTATCAATCATATTCTTTAAGTTTAATAACTAGTTTAGATCTAACGTGTTAAATTTCAAGGACATTATGTATACACATATGTTAAAGATTTAATCAAGGTTTTTAATATGGGCCATGCCATATTTGTTTTGAAAAATTAACACCTTACTAGAATTTACTGATGAAATGACCTAATTAATATAATATCGATATAACTCAAATTGAACGTTTTGAAATTTAGAGATTAATTTCAAATCCGGGTCATAAGAAAAGGACCTTTACTGAAACTATTTATATGTTCAATTACACATACCTCGTGACAAGTTGTGAAAATGGTTTACATATTATAGGTCTATTAATCAATGGAGAAGCACTTTCTTGTGGGGTAAACGTAAACATAAATGCAATAAACACCAACGGATTCACACCAAAAGACATCCTTGATCTTCTGCTCCAAAATGGATGTAATTCTCACGATATTCATGTGTGTACCACTTGTTTCAGCAAGTCGGAGCTATGAAATCCAGTGAAATAAGGATGGACCCTGCTCATTACCGAACTCAAACCGCAACCTTAAACAACACACAAACACTCCATTCTTCATGTTCATGGAACCTATGGAAGGAGCTGATGAAAGAAGTTTTAGAAGCATCCACCGGCACCTAGAATGAGCTGATGGTTGTGGCGGTCCTCATAGCGGCCGTCACGTACCAAGCCATCCTCAGCACGTCGAGCGGTTTCTAGGATGCAGATAGATGGAAAACTTCATCTTCATAGACCAACATGGTTCAGAAGCGAACCATGATTCCCGAGGAGGCCATGATGGCGAACGATTCCGAAGTGTTTGTTGTATTCACGGTGTTTAATGCAATCAGTTTCTTGTTGATTGTACAGATTGTATCCAGATAGTATCTAGAAAATATGAGAAGTCTGAGAAATTGTTAGGTTGTTAGAGCAGTTAAAGTCTTGTTATAGTCTTGGAAAACCCTAGAAGTATCTACTTCTACTATAAATATACTTGTACACCACCTTCATGAAATATAATTCTTCAGTTCTATTCTTCATTTTCTCTTCATCTTTGGTGTAATCTTTCATGGTATCAGAGGGTTTTCAAATGTCCGATTCTACCTCTAAACCATTCACCAATAAGACCATTTCCGTTCGCCTGGACGACTCCAACTTCATGCTATGGAAGCAACAAATTCTTTTTACAATCGAGAGCTTAGCGCTGCTTGCTCATGTTGATGGAACGATTTTCGTACCTCCTCATTACCTTGATGAGGGTGGTGTCAAGATTTCCAACCCAGAATATGTCACATACAGGTAGCAAGATAATGCCTTATGTTCTTGGCTTCTTTCCTCCATCAGTGCATCAATCTTGCCTTCGTTGGTGAGTTGTCGAACGACAGTAGAGATCTGAGATAAGGTAAATCAACTGTTTTCTGTTTCTTCCATTACCAAGATAATGCATCTTCATTGTTTTTTGAAGAGTCTGCGTAAGCGTGATCAGAATATGAGAGAATATCTAGCCCAGATACAAGCGATATATGACAGCCTTGCAGCATGTGGGAATCCCTTGACTGATACAATGCATATCTCAACGATTCTTTCTGGCCGTCCACCAAAGTATGAGTCTGTTGTTGCAGTGATCACTTTCAGTCAGCAACCTTACAAATTGGATGGAGTGTGCAGTGTTCTTTTGGATACAGAAGCTCGGCAACAAGAATTTGTCCCACTCCATGATTGTTAATATGGCTCAAGGACCAGGGAACTTGGTTCGTGGTGCCTTTCCTACTCAAGGGAACAATGGATTTTATGCAAGAAATAGTGATTCTGGGTATCCTCAGAGGGCCGCTGAAGGATAGTTTCAATCCTCCTATACTAATAACTCTATGTCCCATAAAGGAGGTAGAGGTGGTAGAAACTATGGGGATCGATCTCGACCACAATGTCAAATCTGTAGAAAAATAGGACACTTAAAAAATAGGTGTTATTTTAGGTTTGATCAATCGTATGAGAATTCTGCAAACATTTGTTGCTATGAGGAAGATGTGCTCGAAGATCATGGTGGGCAACCTGATGAGGAGCAAAACAATTCTGTAGGTGTTGCTAATAATGTGGGAGTTGCTAATGAGAAGGTTAACCTCCCTGGATACAATGATGCTGCATGGTATCTTGACTCGGGAGCAACCACACACATCACTCCAAATGTTGGTATGATTCTTAATTCTAAAAATTATTTTGGGTTCGAGAAAGTTTTTGTTGCAAATGGAATGAACACTTCGATTGAGAAAATTGGCACTGCTTCCCTGCAAACAGAATCGAGGCCCTTGGTTTTAAATAATTTGTTCCATGTGCCTGCAATTAAAAAGAACTTATTATCCGTTTCCAAATTTACTAAGGACAATAATGTTTCCTTGGAGTTCTATCTTGATTTTTGTGTTGTAAAGGATCTTATTTCTCACCAAGTTATTTTGCAGGGATCGAAGAGTGATGGACTTTACAAGTTTGCTCCTTCTTCCTCCTTTTTTTCTTTATCATCTACGTCTGGTTCTGGTTCTTGCACTGCTAATAATTGTTGTAATGATGTTTGTAATTCTTGTGTGCTGCCTATCAAAGATGACTTAAAACTTTGTCATAGGAAGTTAGGACATCCATCTAGTGATGTTCTTCAGTTTTTGGTCAAATCTTGTAATTCAACTCAAGTAAATCTAGTGAAGCTTGTCAACTTGAAAAGATTCACAAATTTCTTTTCAGAAGTCTACTCTTGTCTGTGAACAACCTCTTCAATTTGTTCAAATAGATTTGTGGGGGACTGCTCCTTTAATTTCTAATAATTCTAGCTATTACATTAGCTTTGTCAACATTTTTTCAAGGTATACATGGATATATTTTTTAGCTCGAAAGTCTGATGTGTATAAAGTTGTTGTTGCTTTTCATAGAATGGCTGAAAGATAATTAAGTTGCAAACTTAAAACTGTTCAGACTGGCTGTGGTACTGAATTTAATTCCTTGCGTGCTTATTTTAAAGAACATAGTATTGTTCTTCAACATACATGCCCATATACTTCCGAACAAAATGGTATTGTAGAACGCAAACATAGGCACATTGTTGAACTTGGTCTTACCTTGATGGCTCAATCAACAATGCGTTTTAAATATTGGTCTAACGCTTTCTATATTGTTGTCTTCCTTATTAATAGGCTTCCAACAAAAGTTTTAAAGGGTCATTCACCACATGAAATATTGTTTAAGCAGAAGTCTAACTATAACTTCTTAAGGGTTTTTGGTTCATAGTGTTTTCCACTTGTCCGTCCTTATAATAAGTATAAATTGCAATATAGATCAACACCTTGTGTTTTTCTCGGTTACAACTCTCAGCAACATGGATATAAATGTTTAAGTAAAGAGGGCAAAGTTTACATTTCCAGGCATGTGAAGTTTCATGAGGGCCATTTTCCTTTTAAGGAAAAACAACTTTCTAGTGATGTTGCTCTTGATGTGAATTAACGAGTGAAGTTTTTAACTCCTCGTAGACATGTTGGTCCTTCCACGGGAGAAGAATTCAATACTTCAGTCGATGTTTCTTCTCGCCAGCAAGAAGGTCTGAGAGTGTTTCAGCTCCTGTTTGAACGATGACAACCAGTGATCAAAGGGGGCTCTTTTTTCAATACTTCCACTTGTGTTCCTACTCATGCTACAAGAGTTCCTGGTGATGAACAAATTCAAAGGACCAATGAAGATGCAGTAAGTTCGACTGGTGCTGCTGGTTCAACTGGTTTGGTCCTAGGTTTGTCACAAGTGGAAGTATCTACTAGCCAATCTTCTTCCTTTTGAGAAAGTCAAACTTCTCAGAGGCAGGTTCTTAGATCAAGGAGAGGCTCAGTTTCAACAGTTCCAGCAGGTTCACATCATATGTTGACCATGTCTAAAGCTAGAATTTTTAAGCCCAAGATTTTTTATGCCAAGGTGTGTTCTTTACAGTCTGAACCTAAGAAAATTCATGAAGCTTTGCAATCAAAAGAATGGTTTGAAGCTGTACAAAATGAGATTTCTGCTCTTGTTAAGAAAGATACGTGGGAGTTAGTTGAATTGTCAGAAAATAGGGTACCTGTTGGCTGTAAATGGTTGTTTAAGGTTAAACGAAATCCTGATGGTAGTGTGGCTTGTTATAAGGCTAGGTTGGTGGCTAAGGGATACTCTCAACATCTTGGGTTTGACTATAATGAGACATATAATCCAGTAGTGAAACCTGTTACAGTAAGGGTGTTGCTTAGTTTGGCTTTGAGCAAAGGATGGGTGCTTAGGCAAATTGACGTGGACAACGCTTTCCTAAATGGGGACCTCAATGAAGAAGTCTTTATGGAACAATCTCTAGACTTCCAACGGACTAGTTCGAATGGAAAGACTCTAGTTTGCAAACTTAAAAAGTCTTTATATGGTCTCAAACAAGCCCCTCGGGCTTGGTTTGAAAAGTTTAGGACATTTATAGTGTCTGAGCTTGGGTTTACTTCTTCTTTAGCTGATAGTTCTCTTTATTTTCGGGACAAGAATGGCTCCAAAACATATATCATGGTTTATGTGGATGATATCGTGCTGACAGGAGATGACACAGAAGTTACAAATAGTGTGGTTAGTGCTATCAATGGTGCTTTTTCTTTAAAAGACCTAGGACAACTAAATTTCTTTCTAGGTATGACTATTCAGAATGTGAAGGGAGGTGTTATTCTCAATCAAAAGAAGCATGTTCTGGATTTACTTGACAAGACATCCATGCTACAATGTACACCAGTTCCTACACCTATGGTAACCTCTCCACTCTTAGAAGCAGGTTCATAGGGAGAAAACTCTTTCGGTAATGCTACTCTTTTCAGACAAGTTGTTGGGACTCTACAACATATTTGTACAACCATGCTTAACATACAATTTGTTGTTAACAAGGTTTCACAGTTTATGCAATCACCTTTTGAGTCACATTGGACAGCTGTAAGAAGAATACTCAAATACCTTAAAGGCACTTTTGACCATGGCTTGTTTTTTGATATGTCTCTTACTGCAACTACACTTACAGCCTATTCTGATTCAGATTGGGGTGCAAAATCAGTTGATCGAAGGTCTACTGCTGGGCATTGTTTATTTCTAGGGAAGAATTTGGTTGCCTGGAGTTCGAAAAAGCAAGGTGTGGTGGCCAGATCCTCCACAGAGGCTGAGTTTAGAAGCCTGGCTAATACCATGTGTGAAGCCATGTGGGTGAAATCCTTGCTAACTGAGCTCGGAGTATGTCTTGATGTTGTTCCAGTTATTTGGTGCGACAACACTAGTGCCATTGCTTATTTAGCCAATCTTGTCCATCATTAACGCTCGAGCATGTAGAATTGGATTTGAGTTTTGTTCGAGAAAAAGTTATGGAAGGCACGTTTCAAGTTAACCATGTACCTGTGTCTCATCAAGTTGTTGACGTGTTTACAAAACCATTATCAACAGCTTTCTTTGTTCAACTCAGGGAAAGATTAAAAGTGTTTTCAAGTGATGAGTTAAGAATCAAAGAAATTATTCTTGTTACCTTTTTTAAGAAAAAGAGAAGAAGGAAAAAAAAAAGGAAGTATGTTGGCTATACAGATTGTATCTAGATTGTATCTAGAAAGTATGAGAAGTCTGAGAAATTGTTAGGTTGTAAGAGCAGTTAGAGTCTTGTTATAGTTTTGGAAAACCCTAGAAATATCTACTTCTACTATAAATATACTTGTACACCACCTTCATGAAATATAATTCTTCAGTTCTATTCTTCATTTTCTTTTCATCTTTGGTGTAATCTTTCATTTCTTCACATCGTTGGCAATGATATCGCTACTTACCAACGAGTTCCCTTTTAGAGCTAGCTTGAGGTTGGCCATTTTTTCGATGGCCGAAACTTATTCGATAGTTGTGATCTATATGGCTCCGATGAAAATGCGAGAGGTTTATGTGGTTATGATTTTGGTGGTGCTTCTGTTTGAGGCAGAGTTGGTACGGTTCAATATATGATTGCTCAAGAAATGGGGGTTACTAAAAGTAGCCGATGGGCATCATGGTAGGCTTGTGTCCACCATCGATTATACATACATTTGTCGCTATTTTCAAACATAAACCATGAAATAGACTTTCACTTTTAAAAAAATTATATATTTTTAATTCCTCACTCTTTGAACTTCTAATATAATATCTTAAAGATCCACATTTTCTAACATAAACTTATGTGTTTTATCTCTTCCCAATGCTCATTGTAGTTCACTTTCTGTTCATCCCGGGAGTAACAAGTTGTATTAGCATCTTCGTCCTTTCTTTTGGTTGCCATGTATGAAAAGGGATGTCTCCGTGTTTGTGACAAGATGTTTGGCTTGTCAGCAAGTAAAAGCGGAACATCAGGTTCCTTCAGATTTGCTTCAGCCTATCCAGATTCCATAGTGGAAGTGGGATAGAGTGACCATGGACTACGTCACCAGGTTGCCGATGACGTTAAGTAGGCATGATTCTATATGGGTTATAGTTGACTGGTTGACCAAGTTGGCTCACTTTTTACCTCTGCGTATGGACTTCAGTTTGGAAAAGCTAGCTTGGTTATACATCAAAGAGATAATGAGGCTACATAGTGTGTCATCATCGATCATATCAGATATGGATCCAAGGTTTACGACAAGATTGTGGAAGTCGATCCACGAGGCTTTGGATACCAAGTTGCACTTTAGTACAACTTTTCATCCTTAGACCGATGGACAGTCTAAGAAAGTTATCCAAATCTTGGAGGATATGCTCCGGTGTTGTTTTATGGACTTTGCTCGAAGTCGGGAGGAGTAGTTACCGTTAGTAGAGTTTGCTTACAAAAACAATTATTAGTCGAACATCAAGATGGCTCCTTTTGAGGCCTTATACCGGCGAAGGTGTAGGACACCCTTGTGTTGGACAGAGCTTAATGAAAGAAAGATAGCTTATTTCAACTACAAACTTTAGTTAAGTCTTTAAGCTAGATAGCTTAGTTCAATCTAGCTCACTCCCAACTCGATTTGCTCACCTCAACTCCAGCTATCACTCCCAGCTCAACACTCGAAGGTCACCTACCCTTCATCATGCATCATGTCCGACCATCATCCACATTGGGTGCCATGATCATGGAGGGAAAACAAGTGGGCTCCAAAACAAAGAGATAGCACTCTTCATTGGCCAGATTCATGATGGTCTACTTGTTTTCCATTTTCGAGCAAGATCCAAGTAGAACTGGGTTTCGGTGTCTTCATGAAAGTTGTTTCCCTATCTCTTATCTTTCCAATTCATGTTTAATCGCATCAATACGATATTGGGAGATCGAGATATGGGTAAATAACTGAAGACTGTGCAGGATGGACCGAGAAGTTACAACTTTTCTAATAGATTTCGAGGGAGACACCATTCAAATGAATGGTTATCCGAATAGTTAAATTCATTTGTAAAACACATCTTTGATCAATAAAAAATTCCTTAGTGAGTACTCAAACAAGTTCTCTGTAGAACTATATCGATTTATCAAATCTATTATATAGGTTTGTGGCGTCTCCTATCTTTTCCATCCATACTTAAGATTCTAGGAACTTATTTCCTAAGGGTCTAAGTCCTATACCACCCTCAAAATATACTATAAGTTGAGTTTATGCTTTCATAGCATAACTTCTACTTTTGTTACCTTTGAATACTATTTCTTTACCACCTTACATACATTCCATCCTAATCCTTTCGTCCATCACCTTAGTTGACTTCCCTAGCCTTCACTATCATCTTTTTCCATTTATTTCCCTAACCAAAACATCACCCTACCTTCCCTTAACGATTACACATATAACCTACACTTTCACAACCCACTTTACACCCCTTCATATTTTCTTCATCAAACAAGAAGGAAAGCGTACGAGGATCAAGGCTTGCTTGCAATCACGATCGAGAAAATCAAAGCTTATCTCTACAACAATAATTGGAGAGTTGGAGCATATCACAAGGCTTCTATGTGTGTCTCACATTCATGTCACATGCCTAGGACACCTTCCCCATATCTAGGATAGGTTTCTACTACCACAGGTCACTTCAACTTGTGTTGAGATAGTGGAGATGAAGTTGAGCTAAATGGAAATAAGTTGAGCTGAAACAAGCTAGCTGAGAGTGTTAGGAGCTGAATTGAGCTGGGAGCTAAGCCTATGAGCTACATCAAGCTAAGGTGAGATTCTTATGTCACGTCCTTAGAACTCAGCTACTCAGGGCGTGCGGCCTTAGACGCGTTTCTCTCAATAAACCGCCTAAGTCAGCCTAAACCGTTCAAAGCTAGAAAGCTGAGAACCTTGCGGAAACTAAAGAACAACTGTAAGAAGAGAAATGGCTAAGGCTAGAGAGATTTGAGTGAATGCTCTTGTATTTCGCAATGAAGAAGTGAATGACAAATGAGGTGGACAAGACCTCTATTTATACTTGAAGCCCCTTACCTCCAACAATTATAAATGAATTACATCAAGGGTCCAGCTTCATTCATATCTATAAATCCCTTATCCTAAGCTAGTTGCCAAAATTAAAAAGATATGGGATAAGGATAAGATTCCAAAGGAAGACTAGCCTAATCTGATTTGGATAAATCTTCAACCCCAAGTGTTGGGCCCATCCGGATTTGGGCTCCAATGGGTGATTGGGTTGGTGCTGAGATGCCCAAAGGCTTTGGAGTTCTTCTTTGGCAGTCTGGTTGGTGCTAGTCTTGGGCCCTATGGTGCGGTTTGTGACAATCTCCCCCATTGGATCTGGTGTCCCCCTCGTCACTCTACTAGAATGGTACTGCTCCACTTAGTTCTTGAATTGCCAAAGTGCCTCGGCATGCTCCCAACTGCCTTCATTGTTGGGAACTCCCTTCCGAAGAATAAAGTACTCGTGCCTTGGTCTATGACCTGGTTTACGAATGACCCTCTCCACTTGGATTTCTCGTATTTCATTACCGTAGTAGACCTTCACTCCGATTGGTGCTCTGTGTGATTTGCCTTGATCCAGATCTAACTCATCTTGATGGTATGGTTTCAGTAGACTTACGTGGAACATTGGGCGCGAATGTCGGAGGCAACTCAATCCTGTAGGCCATGGTGCCTACTCTCTTCACCACTTTGAATGGACCCTTGTATCTTCGCACAATCCCTTTATGCACAATTGGGTTATGTAAGATCCCGGTCAATTTGGCAAGGACTAGATCACCAACTTGGAAATTCATGTTCCTCCGCTTTGTATCCGCCCACTTCTTAGTTTGTTTCCCCACCTTGTGCAAGTAAGCTTGGGCTAAGTCGCGATGTTCTTACCACTCCTTGGAAAACTTGTGTGCTGCTGGATTAGGCCCCTAGTACTTGGTAGCAATCGTGCTGGTGTAAATGGTTGTTGCCCGTTCAAGATCTCAAAAGGAGTTTGGTTTGTCGCCTTGCTCCCTTGCAAGTTGTAGGAAAACTGGGCCACATCTAACAGCTTTAGCTAGTCGTGTTGCGTGACACTCACATAGTGACTCAAATAGATCTCTAATAAAACATTCACTCGTTCAGTTTGCTCGTCGGTCTATGGGTGGGTGATCATAGAAAAGTTTAGGCTTGATCCTAAAAGCTTGAACAACTCCGTCTAAAACCTCCATGTGAACCGCGTGTCTCGGTCACTAATGATCAACTTTGGCACTCCAAAGTACTTCACCATGTGCTTTAAGAAAAGACGAGCCGCTTCATCAACTGGGCATACCTTGGATGCTAGAATAAAGACTGCATACTTCGAAAACCGGTCAACCACAACCATAATGTTTTACAGTCCATTAGTGTTGGGCAAACCGACAATAAAATCTATGGAAACACTTTCCCATGGTCTCTCAGGGATGGAAAAAAGCTGCAAAAATCCCATAGGCTTCTTCATCTTGATCTTGTCTTATTGGCACACAAGACAAGTCCACACATAGGCTTCAACACCTTCGCCCATGCTTTGCCAGTAGTAGTGCTCGTTGATAACTACCATTGTTCGAGTCATTCTTGGATGGCCAACCCACTTGGAGTCATGACACTCCTTCATGATCTCCTTGCGTAATTCTCCAAAATGTGGCACATAGAGACGATGTCCTCGTGCATAAAGCAAATCTTCCTCGAGCCAAAACCTTTTGGTTTTCCCTCTTTGGCATAATTGATTAGTATTTTGGTTGTTGGATCATGGGACAACCCCTCTTTGATGCGCTCAGGCAATTGTCCCTTCGGTAGGCTTATGGACTCAATGTTGTACCTCTGGCTTAATGCATTTGCAACTGTGTTTACTTTCACAAGCTTGTACTCCGTCGAAAAATCAAATTCTGTAAGAAATTCCTACCATCGGGCCTGCTTTGGAGACAACTTGCTTTGGGTTAGAATATAACTATTTGCCACATTATCAGTATAAACCACAAACCTTAACCAAAGTGTGTGGTGTCGCCATATGCGCAAACAATGCACTACTGCTGTCATCTCTTTCTCATGGACCGTGTATATTTGCTCAATCTCATTGAGCTTTTGGCTTTCATATGCAACCGGATGTCCCTCTTGCATAAGGAATCCAACAATGGCTACGTTGGATGCATCGATGTAGATCTCGAAAGTCTTGGTGTGAAGAAGAAACACTAACACTGGCTCACTCGCCATAGCCCTCTTCAGTACATCAAAGGCTTCTTGACACTCAATGCTCCAATCCCATGCCTTGTCCTTCTCTAGTAACTTGGTCAAGGGTGCGACAATTTTGGAGTAGCCTTTAACAAATCTGAGGTAGAAGTTGGCTAGCCCTAGGAGGGATCTCAACTCGGTCACCTTGGTTGGCGGATCCCAATCTTCAATAGCCTGTACTTTGGCCCCATACATCCTGATCTTGCCACCTCCAACTATGTGGCCTAGAAAGGGGACCTCCATTTGAGCAAACAAGAACTTTTCCTATTTGATAGAGCTTGTTTTCTCTCAAGACCTTGAACACTTGCCTCAAGTGCTGCACAAGCTTCCTAAGGCTCTTTTAGTAGATGATAATATCATCAAGGTAAACTACAACGAATTGATCAAGAAAGGGTTGTAGAACCTTGTTCATCAAAGTGTATAAGGTGGCGGGGGCGTTTGTGAGGCCAAATGGCATCACTAAGAATTCATAAGAGCCATAGCGTGTCACACAAGTTGTCTTCGGCTCATCTCCTTCTCCAATCCTTATTTGCCAATATCCGGACCGCAAGTCTAACTTGGTGAACCACTTTGCACCACCAAGTTGGTCGAACAAGTTTGCTATCAAGGTACTTGTTCTTCACAGTGAGCTTATTCAAAGCCCTGTAGTCAATGCACATTTATAGACTTCCATCATGCTTCTTCTGAAATAGCATCGGCGCTCCATATGGTGCCTTAGACGGTCGGATATAACTTACTTCCAAGAGTTCCTTCAATTGTCTGTGTAACTCCTCTAACTAGGGCGAAGCCATTCGGTAAGGGGCTCGGGCTGGTGGCTCCGTATTCGGCACAAGTTCAATCTTGGGCCGACCTCCCTCTTTGGTGGGAGACTCTTGGGCAACTCGGCAGACATCGCATCACGAAATTCTACCAAAACTTGTCCTACTTCAGTTGGAACTTCTTTTGATATGATTGGCTCATTATGGACCAGTGTCGCCAGGTAGACTGGTTGTTCCTTGCGAATCCTCTTCCTGAATTGAATTGCTGACAACATTTTGGCCCCAGTTCTAGGCTCTCGATTCACCGGAATAAGGCATGGACGTCTCAGGTCAAGAATTAACAAAGAATTGGCAAAAGGAACAGGGAACACTTTAATCCGATCAAGGAAATTGAGCCAAATCACAAAATCAAAGTCATCAAGAGGGATTACCTTTATTGATTCCTTACCAATCCATCCACCAATTTTGAGCTTCACTCCTTTTTCTACCACCGAAATTAGAGTCTGTTCGGAATTTACGGTCTTGATGAATCTGCTTGCCTTCTCCACATGAATGATACGAATCCGGTTGTGGAATATCCGAATTCGTATTTATGATTTCCCGATCGTGATTCTAGTAAGTAACTAAAATTAAAAATAGGAATTTTTAAATGAAATTTACAAGATGATACGAAATTGATAGATAGTATGGTGAAATGGAATGATGATAATATGCTTGTTGTGTTTAGGATGAAGTATGGAAAATATGGATGAATGGATGATGGAAGTGAAGAAAAGGAATGTAATTGATGGTGCAGTGTAAACAAAGGAGGAGGCAATACTAAAAAGTGAAGACTCGTTCATTAAGAGTTTTTAAACCGTGATTTGGGTGAAAGGTAAAATATGATTTTAACCCTCTAGTTATAAGAACTAGGAATCAGAAATATAAAAATATGAATAAGGATGAATGTCACAAGAACAATCTTGGAAGTTGATAAAGTTCAAAAAGAACTATAAAAGAGAAACACTCTCAAGTTGTAATATATTCCAGAAAGTTCTCCTTTTACAATGGAATGAGTGCCTATTTATAGGTGTAAGACAACAACAAATTGATTGGCCTAGACAAACGGAAGGCGATGCTAGAAAAACAAGGAGCCAACTTCAGAATAGCTTGGAAATGCATGGAACACTCCTACAGTACTTAAAGGACTAAAGGAAAGCTCCATGACAGTTCACAAATCCCATACGAGCTCAAATGAAGCATAATTCAAAACGAGACCTTAGTAGATTCTGATAAGCTCCAAAACATTCCTCACACTAGAAGAGAGTATAAGGAATCTAATGGACCAGCTCACTTTGCCAAAGGCAGCTCGGATTAGCTTATTTCAGCTTTAAACTTTAACTAAGTCTTGCAGCTAGATAGCTCAGTTCAATCCAGCTCACTCCCAGCTCGATTAGATCACCTCAGCTCTAGCTATCACTCCCAACTCAACACCTGAAGGTCACCTACCCTTCACCAAGCATCATGTCCGTCCATGATCCACATTAGGCACCAAAATCATGGAGGGAAAGCAAGTGGGCACCAAAACAAAGAGATAGCACTTTTCATTGAACAAATTCATGATGATCCACTTGTTTTCCAATTTCGAGCAGGATACAAGAAGAATTGGGTTTTAGTGTCTTCATGAAAGTTGTTCTTCTATCTCTTA
Organism: Abelmoschus esculentus; assembly: GCA_035048815.1. NCBI lineage: Eukaryota > Viridiplantae > Streptophyta > Magnoliopsida > Malvales > Malvaceae > Abelmoschus > Abelmoschus esculentus. Next base: position 6,316,859 of record JAUCBN010000002.1, read on the forward strand.
TCCTTCCAACTCATGTTGAATCGCATCAATCCGATATTGGGAGCTCGAGATATGGCTCAATTACTGAAGACTGTGTAGGCTGGACTGAAAAGTTACAACTCTTCTAATAGATTTGGAGGAAGACCCCATTCAAATGAATGGTTATCCGAATAGTTAGAGGCCATTTCGGCTAAACTCCTTAGAAAACTATAAATAGGACTTGGATTTCATTTTGTAAACAAAGCATTTAGATTATATAAAATTACTTGTGAGATTTTTCTCTCGTTTAGTTCTTCTTAAAACTTTATCGACTTATCAAATACTTTTGTACTTGTGGTGTCAAACCCTTTCTATCCATCTTAATACTTCGGGTTCTTTTAGTTTAATATACTAAAAAGGTCAAGGTTCGTTATTCACCACCCCTTAAAGATCAATATAAGGTTCAGGATTAGGTTTTCTATAACCTAGTTTCTTCCTTGAGTATCTTTAAGATACTATTTCCATTTCACCATTCCTTTTCACCATCCTTACATATCATCTTATTCCATTCACCATTCCTATCCTTTATCATCATCATAAAATGTCCTAAACATCCATTCACCCTTATCAACACCACACATCCTTTCACTTCCAAATCAGTCCCTGAACTATTCTCTTCATTCATTTCACCTATTCCGTTCATCCATTATCCTTAATTCTTTATTTTTGTAGCCACTTCTTGCGAGAGACTTGCTTCCTTCCTAGGTCGTACAATCAAAGTTTGCCGTTCAGCATCATAAACAAGACCGACACATATCATATGGTATTAGAGCTTTGGTGGAAGAAGCAAAGTGCAACAAAAAGTCTATTCAAGCAATTGTAAGTGACTAAACTTTTTCATTTTCAATTTTTGAGCAAAAAAAAAAGAAAAGAAAAGAAAAGAAAAGTCCATTAAAAAAAACGAGAAAAGTTAGTTTAAAAAAAAGAAAAGAAAAGAAAAGAAAAATCAGATTCAAAAGTAGAAGATCAAGGGTGAGAAAGCATAGCAACATCATCTTCAACATCAAGGCACGAAGCCATTTCATCTTCAAGACTTTGATTGTTGGTGAAGGAAGGTTGTAAGTTTTCTTGTCAAGTAAGTAACCCCGCTTTCATTTTTTTTATTCTAAACCTTTCTTTTCATCCTATTTCCTTTCTTTTTCTTTTGGCATAAAGATAATTTTAACCTTTAACGTTTATAATTTTTATCATTTTGGCCCTTATTCTTTTTTTTGGATAAATTTAGCCCTTAACCTATATCTTTTTGACAAATAACTTATTTTTTAACTACCATGATAACCGGGCCGTTAAAAATCTAACAATGATGACATGTCATATGCATATGATAATATGTTTTAAATAACATGACATCTAACCTATCAAATATATATGAAATATAATTTTATTCTAATATAAAATATAAAACAATTAAAATTCAAATAAAATATTAAAAAATTAATCAATTCTAAAATAAAATACTACTAAACATTCTCAACCCTAACTACGATAGAATCAAAATCCTACCTTAAAAAATTAATTAATTTTGAATTGTGTTCCTATTTTTTTAAGATATGACTTTGATTCTATCGTAGTTAGGGTTGGGAATGTTTAGTAGCCTTTTATTTTAGAATTAATTAATTTTTAATATTTTTTTGGATTTTAATTGTTTTATATTTTATATTGGAATAAAATTATATTATATATATGTATTTAATAGGTTAGATGCCATGTCATTTAAAATATATTATCATATGCATATGACATGTCATCATCATTAAATTTTTAACGGTCCAATTACCATGGTAGTTAAAAAATAAGTTATTTGTCAAAAAGATATAGTTTAAGGGCTAAATTTATCCCAAAAAAAGAATAAGGGTCAAAATGATAAAAATTATAAACGTTAAGGGCAAAAATTATCTTTAAAAATTTTCTTTTAAACTAACAATTTCAGTGACGCACAAGTACATTTTACTTGCCTAAGTCTTGAGTAGGTTCTTCTAAGAACAATACACGAGAGAAAGGAGTGGAAAAAGGCAAGAGAGTAGTGAGAGAAGAAGAGGACAGTAAAAGCCATTAAGTCCTAGAGTGAAAACACGAGTTATTTGAGTAACATCTTCTTTTTCTTGGAGTGACTGTGAGGATTTTATTTTTGAGTGTGTTGTGAGGTTTATATTTTTCCTTTTATTTTCACTAACCATGTCCCAGAATTCTTACAACAATCCATCATCCTTGGGAAAAAGAGAAAATAAGTTCCAAGACGTGCTAGATGATCAACAACAAACAAACATTTTTCAGACACAATGCCATGTAAATGGTAAAGTATGCTCTGTTATCATAGATAGTGGAAGTTGTAAAAACATTACTAGCACTTATTTGGTGGAGAAGTTAGGACTCAAGACGATCAATCATTCAAGCCCCTATTGTTTACAATGGTTAGACGATGAAGAATCATTCTTGGTCAAAGAACAAGTATTTGTTCCATTCTCAATTGGAAGGTACAAAGATAAAATTTTGTGTGACATAATGCCTATGAATAAAAGTCATCTCCTTCTCGAACGATCATGGCAATTCGACAAGCGGGCCATCCATGATGGATTCACCAATCGATTTTCATTTTCCTCTGAAGGCAGAAATATCACCTTGGCATCTTTATCTCGAGAACAAGTGAAGGAAGATCAAATGCAATTGAAAAAGAACATTGAAGCCATGAAAGGAATTGAGAAAATTGAAGAAAAAGAAGTGGATGTTAGAATGGTTGGAGTTGAAAATAAAAGAATGGTTGATAAAAATGATGGAGTTGAAAATGAGATTATTGAAAAGAATATGGATGAAAAAGAAGAGAAGGAAGAAACATGTAATTTATCTAACCCTACATTTTCTCCCATTACTTCTTTTGTTTTGCAGGACAATCCATGGGACACAACTTTTCAGACAAATGATTCAAGAATCATGCCTTTTGGAGAACTAAAGGACTTATCCTTTAAAGAACCAATAACCATGACTTTCGGAGACTCATAAGACAAGTCTTTTGATTTTTCAAGAGTTGTTCTAATAGAAGTTCCAAAAGTTGCAACCATTGACATTCCAAGTGTATTGTCAATCTTGAAGAGAATTCAGCAACCAATGCCCTTAAAATACCCACCATGGTTTGTTATTTCCATATATTTTTTAATAACTTCTTATTTTCTAACTATGGTGTATTTTGCAGCAAATGAGTTATCATAACAACCTATGATAACAAATTCCTTTGTCATTTTGAGATAATTTGGTGCAACAGAATCAATCTTTTCAAGGAAATTAAGCGAGCAATATCCACCTACTCAAGGGACATCATTTGGAAAGGTACAAAGCTTAAAAGTGTTGAAAAGATATGTACATCGAGAAAAGGGAATGATGATTCATGTCAAAGTGTGGTTCAATTCTTCACCAAAAGACACTTTGCAAATACCTATTCTAAGAGATGTGATGGTTCGAGCCAAAGGAAATATCTATACACCAATAGTTGTGATGCTTTAGAATGACACATCCAAAAGACAAGTCTCTACACTAAGGGGTATAAAGATTCAAAGAGGTAAGAGAGAAGGTTCCAAAGGGAACATGTTGTGAATGACTATCTCAAAAAAGGATATTTGGAAGATCTCTTTGAAAATGACCCTTTTGGAGGCCTCTACATCAAGCAACAGTTACATCAACTTGTTCTATCATTGAAGCAATTGACCACCCCTGCATCAAGGAATTATTCATTGGAAAACCCTTTCGATTTGAGGACAAATCGCCTAAAAGAAGGGGGGATGATGCGTGCACATTTCTGCTCATTTATCTCATACTTTCATACTTCATTTCACGCATAGGATCAAAGGAGGAGTTATCTTACTGATCTTAGTATTTATTACTTTTATATACTTTATAGTAAGATATTTAAGAGTTATATTAATTAAGTTATAAACATGAATAGCCATTATAACCACATTATTAAGTTTCAGCTTAATTCTAAACTCATATTAAGTTATTTTAAGTATTCTTATTATTTCCATTATTATGTTTTCTTCACAGGATTTACCTACAGCTCAAGGAGTAAGTATTATCTCGGTGTCGCTCAGTCACCTCAGAAGAAGCTAAACGGAAGGTAATGCTAGAAACACAAGGAGCCAACTTCAGAATAGCTTGGAAATGCATGGAACACTCCTAGAATACTTAAAGGACTAAAGGATAGCTCCATGATAGCTCACAAATCCCATACAAGCTCAAACGAAGCATAATTCAAAATGAGACCTTAGGAGATTCGGATCAGTTCCAAAACACTCCTCACACTAAAAGAGAGTATAAGGAAGCTAATGGACCAGCTCACTTTTCTAAAGGCAGCTCGAATTAGCTTATTTCAGCTTCAAACTTTAGCTAAGTCTTTCAGCTAGATAGATTTGCCGGGAGAGTACAATGTGATTGTCACATTTAATGTTTCTGAATTAACTTCTTATGAAGATTCTGTAAATTTGAGGACAAATTCTTTCCAAGAAGGGGGATGCTGTGAGCACATTTTCACGGGAAAAGGTCTCTATTTACATATTTAGTAGCCGATCTCTATCATGACTACAATCTTTCGATCCTGTCATATTAAAACAAAAGAAAACACAAAGAAGCACAGAATAACAAGTTAAGTAAAATGAAAATAAAAGTCCTCACAGCACACACACAAAAACCTCTCGGTTTTCACTCCAAAGAACAATGCACTCAAAATGTAACACTCAACACTCGTGTTTCACTCTGGAGATGCTTGAATGGCTCTTTTTGTCTCCCCTTTTGTTCTCACAACACTCAGTACCCTTTTCCCTCATAATTTCTCTATTTTCAGTTCTTTAAAGGACTAATCAAACATTTTCAAGCATGTTACAAATGTGTTACTAAAACAAAACACAAACAAAAAGAAAAAAAGCGATGATAAAACGAAGAAAAGAAGAAACAAAATAAAAGGGTTGGAAATTGACAAAAAAGGAAAATGAAAATATGGAAATTGTAATTCTTTCTGTAAAGAAGTATTTTACAACGCTCCTAACACTGAACAAACGAGAACAATTCGTTTCGGTTGATTTTCAAGCACATCGAATCACATAGTACAAGAACTTGTACTTTCTTCATGATTTTAACAACAGAAACACAAATTCTTTTTTTTTAATTTCGAAAATTTTTCTTTTTGACTTTGACTTTAACTTTTGGATCAAACTTTGACTTTTTTTTTGAATTTTTTGAAATATTTCTTTTTTTTGTTCTTTTTTTGTATTAAATTGTTGAAAAATTACAACAAATCCAAACCAAAAGCTTTGATTACCACATGATACGAGGTAGTATGTCAAAACGGGCTTTTTTTGTATGTTGCGGATCTAGGAATGTTGTGAGCACGTTCCTGCAACAAGAAAAACATGAAAACAACAATGAATCAAAGTTATAGTTGTAATCACTTATTTTATTCGGGGTGTTAAAACTGGTTTTAATTTTTTTTTTAAATTCGAATAACGGGCTTTGTTCTTATTATAAATTTCAAAAAATTATTATACATGTGTCTTTGTAAATACTATCACAATTGTTTTGTAGTATATATGTGTTATTTAAATCAAAAATTCAAAAATATTACTTTTAATTATATTACATTAATATGTTGTTTTGTTTATTTGATAAAAAATCCAAAAACATTATAGTATTAAGTGTTATCTTTTTTGTTTTGTTTTGTTTTTATTTTAATTTTGATTTTATTATTATTATTATTATCATTATTATTAATATTATTATCACATAATATATTAAATAAATAACCCCAAATAAAATAAATTTAAGCCCAAGTGTTATTTTATAATAGTTTATTTAAAATTAATAAGGTACTCAGTCTATTTGATTTTATTTTTGGTCCAAATAATCACAACCCAAATTAAATAATTAAACACCAAGTCCATTACATGACCCGAGCCCAAACCGGATTACAACATGAAACCCTAATCAGCTAACCATCCTTATCCCTTGTGCGCAGCCATCTTGGACCGTTGGATCTGAGGCTTGATCCAACAGTCGAGATTGAAGAGAGGAATATTCTAAAAGAACCCACGTGCCCACGCACTGGGGATTCGGCTCCCTGACTCGCGCGTGCAGTCCATGTGTTGACTGTTCGAATGCCCATTAGACTCTTCGACTCCCGATCGCCGTGGCCGGCCGTTCACCGGTGGTCCCCTCCTCTCCGATAGCAATACATACGCAGAAAAACAAAAAAAAATATGAATGTCAGATTACAACAAATTATAGAGCCAAAATGCCAAAATCGATAGATAATTTCAGAAGAATAGTCGGCCAAAATTGCAGAAAATTCAGACAATTATCAGAGGCAAAAAACCAAATTTCTAGTACACGTATAGAGCCAGCGATCGACAACATCAACCAATGGGAATTTTTAATTCCTTTTCCCTTTTTTATTTTGTATAAGTTCGGCTATATAAACAAGAGCCAAAGAACCATCTAACTCTAATCTAGAATTAGGGATTATTCTCTAAAATCAATACAAAAAAAATTTGAGGTATATCCTCGTCCTTTTTTTTGCATACATCAAATCGAAAGAAAATAAGTTAGGGTTTAAAACCTTTACCTTCACCGTTTGAGTCTTCTTTGGATCCTTCTTTTTGATCGATAATAAGCCTCGGCCCTTAGGTGCCATCGATGAACCGTAATTGGAAAAAGGAAGAGTCTCTTTTGGATTGAACAGAAAGTGTTACTTTTCGTTTCGGGTTTTGAAAATAAAGAGAACCTTGGTCTGGTTTACAAAGAAAAGAAAGGTTTTGATTTTTTTATGAAACGAGGTTTTTAATCGGCTTGTGGTTTCGAAAAGGAGAGGAAAGCTTTAGGTTTTGCTTCACCGGTCGATTTCTGGAAAAAAAACGTTTCTGTTTTCTAGGTTTCGTGATGAACACGATGAATGTTCATCGTGTTCTTCTGGGTTCGGATGAACAAGACAGAGGATTTGGGGGCTTTTAGTTTCGGTGTAAATGAAAAATGAATAAAGGTTTTGATTTTTTTTGTTTGTGTTATATACCTAGCCCCTGTTTTAAAATGGGATTTTCGCTTCATAAATACCTCTATCCCAAGGTATTTTGCCCAGTAGTCCTCCAAAGTCTCAAAATCTTTTCAATCTGGTCCTAAATCAGGCCATAACCGTTTCTTTTAATAATAGTTTTATTATTTATAGGTCCTTTTGTGTTCATAAATGAGATTTTTGGCCATTTCGTGTTGTGAAAATCACTTCCACGGTCCCTCACATTTCCTATCGTATTTCAATTCGGTCACTTTTATTAAATGAAACCATTTTCCTTCCGATTTTGGCTTGTGCATCTACTTTATTTTGATTTTGGTCAATGTTTTTAATTGTTTTTCATTTGACCCCAAAATTTTAGTTTTATTTTATTTTAGTCCCATTTCCAGAAACAAAATATGTTCTTTTTATCTGTATGCTTATTTATTTACTTACTTACTTTGGCCATGCTTTTAATTATGCATTTTATTTCTTTGATGTTCATGTATATGTATTTTGATAACATTGTTATTTTTTTTCTTAAGTCATGATAAGTGCTCAACACACTATCACTTTTTACTCCTTTTATGGGCATTAATCATCAAATATACACCCACTCAGACCAATGCATGTGCTTAATGTGATATATTTAGAAGTTATGCTCATATAGATAATATTTACAGAAAAAAGGCACGTTTTACTGCATTTTCATATCTGTGCAAAAGAACCAGTGCCGCGGCAGCGACAAGGCCGAGGCAGGACCTGATGCCGAGGCAGCAGCAGAAAGACAGGAAGCAAGACTATAGGCGATGGAAAGACAAAAATCCAAGGAACGTGTCTGGACTTGAAGCCCATGGATCGGAGTTGGCTAGCACAAGGAAAAGCCCAAAGGAAGACCACGCAGGAAAGCCCCCTTAGCCGAATCAAACTTGGAAATATTTTTATTATTATGTACTTGACTTGTTCCCTACTCCAAGTTGTATTCTACTTAGGAAAGGTTTGCCCTAGGTCTAGCCTATATAAAGACCTGACCACCCAATGTACAAAACACGGAATACCTAGGGAGAGAGCCGATTTCTATTCTTGTTTTCTTCTCCTCCATTATGTTCTAAACCTTCTTAGGGATTAGGTGAAGGTTGTCGAGTAGTTGTGAGAGGAGATTGTATTGTCTTTGATTCAATGCAATAAAGTTATCAAGGTTTGCTTATCCTTTGTTATTCCTTGTTTTCACAATTGAGCTCGAGAGAGGATATTGTGAATCATCCATTTATCTAAGCTCGGGAGAGTTAGATTCACGAAAGGGGTAAGTACGGTGTTTCAATCGCGAAATACTAACTTGGCCTAGGGATAGGTTAAGAGTTTCAGCGGCTAAAAGAAGTGTGAGATTGGTTGGTGAGTATAATTGGTTCACGCCGGGATTTATCATCAAGGACTAGTCATCAACAGCACTCTGACTTAGGGATAAGCGGAGTCACTCTAGGACACTTTGCCGAACTTTGGTAAAGTCTGCCCACGAGCAAGGGATTGCCGCGGCAGACAGTATTGTCGCTGTCAAGGTAGTAAACTGTAGTGCTGCCGAGGCAATGATATACGATTGCATTGGACAGAGACAAGTCAATCAAATCCACAATACGACGCAACTGGATCCTAGCCCATCTCTCTCTATTATTTCAACCTTTTATTTTTATTTAGTTATTTTAGTTTAGATAAATCAAATCAACTCACTTGTGTTCTTTACTTTTCTACAGAACAAGAAGGTGAAGAAAGCATATTAAGTATACCGGTCCCTGAGGAGACGATAACTCAATAAATACTTATCACTTATTACTTTCGATGTGTCCACTTGCACTAAACGCACACTTTTGACACGCGACAAGTTTTTGGCACCGTTGCCGGGGACTGACAACTAAATTTTGTCTTCTTTATTTTCTTGTTTTTAGTTATTTTTACTAACATATTTTCTTTTTTCTTTAAAAATTATAGGTGTGTTTCAAGTGAAGGATTTTCAAGATGCAAGGAGAAAGAAAGAAATCTATTCGGGAGTTGATGTTGGAAGATATGAATCGAGTCAATCAAGAATTTCCTAGATTAAATGATGATTATCTATGCCAACCAAGAGCAACCCAACAAGTTTATGCCTGGGCAAATCTTTGTTTTAATTATGGAGATGATCATTTGGTTAGCAATTGCCCGTATAGTACTGGAACATATGGTCACAGAGAGGACCATAGATGGAACCAACAACAAAATCCTTCATGGTATGATCAAAACACTCAAAAAAATTTTCATGACAATTTTGTTGATATTACAGATATGCCATGGCAATATAATTCTTCTCAAGAGTATCCAAATTCATTTGAGGAAACATTGAAAGCATCAATGGCTAGAATTGAAGAATTAATGACAAAGCAATCAAGGTTCATGGATGCACATATATCTAGATTGGATGCACCCTTGAGGGATTCAGAAAATCAATTACAGAGATCCGAATATGCCATGGATAACATGACCCAACAATCAATCCTCAGGGATACTGAAATCCCAACACTATAGGACATAGAGGAAATTCCGGAACCTCTGAGTCTAGAACATGTTGATAAGAAAGATTGTCAAACATTGGATGACTCCCGAAATAATTTTCGCGGTAGTAGAGAAGCTTGAACAGGGCAATGACACGATACCACTCAACGAGGCCGATGAGAGTAATGCTCTAGAAAATTCTGAGGAGTCTGATTCCCAGGATGTTACGGCAGCAATGATGCTGAAAAAGGAAGCTGAGGATTACTCTCACTCACAGTTGCCGAGGCAGTTACACGACGACATGCTTGATCAACAAGATGGCAATGCCGTGATAATGGAATATGAGATGGTAACGAATAAACCTTTTGAATTCTTTAAAAACTCATCTCTTCCATTGCAAGTATCTTCCGAGGAGTCAACGTTACACGATTTGAAGCCATCACAAATAGGATATGATTGTTTAGATATTTATGTGGTAATTCCATCTAATATTAGTTCCAAGCCAAAGTCTCTACTGATGGAGATTTCTGAGAAGCATAAGAAACAATGTGGGTTGATTCTTGAAGACTTCAAGAAAGATGATTCTTCACTTGACTTACAACGAATTTTAGCAAAAGATTGCCACGGCAATTGGCTATCACAGCAATTGCCACGACAAAGAAGGCTATATCCAACTATGATGGACGTTAACAACAAGGAGGTAATTAAGTGGTTGAATGTTGATATAATTTTTTCTAACGAATTATTTTTGCCTTCAGAAACAATATCAAGTTGTAGGATAGGTATGGACTACAAAAGAACACAAACGGAAGACACCTCCACCATGATACCACAAATGGGAGTATCCGTACCTGCATTAGCCCATATCGTCTCGAGTAGAATTGTCACTCGATGGAGGGTGCAGATGGACTATAAGAAATATCGGAAACGACCCTCTATAAGTTTTCTTTATATTCTTATTTTATATTAATTTTCTCTTTTATTTTTTTTGGTATTTTCATGAATTCTCTTTATGGTATTTAGGAATAATTATCTTATCATTATTTGAATGTTTCTTTATTGATGTTTATCTTTTTAGGTTAGGTTAATAAAGCAAGAATAAAGGAGAAATACTTCACAGCAGGAACTCTACCGAGGCAATAAAATAGTGTCAGGGCCGCAGTAGTCCCAACGGGCAGAACAGTGTAATGGCTAGTCTGCCGAGATTCCTGCTGCGGCAGAAAAAGGAAACGGTAGAAAAAGGAAACGGTTACAAAACGGCTAGTGGCTTCAACGGTCACAAGGCCGAGGCCTATAAAAGAAACTCCTTCCTCTTGAACTATTCACTCTTGCTTTCTTGTTTTCGTTAGTATTCATAACAATCTCTCTCTCACATTACTCTCTGCTACTAATCTTCGCTAAACTCCAAATTCTTTTCAAGAAAAACTCCAAGAAATCACATCTCTCAATCTTGATGGCAACATACAAGCGATTCGCCCCCGCCAACGTTGAATATCGCTTCAACCGATCTTTCATCGCTCGGCAACTATGGGAAGAGCAAGATTTCCAGCATGCGGACGAAGAGAACTACGGTATTGAGCACTACCTTTTCGACAGAATTAAGTACCAAAACTGGGAAATTTTCTATCTCCAACCTGCTCAGGCGAATGCCACGATCGTCCGGGAGTTCTACGCGCACGGGCCCAACAAAGACTCCCTCTTCGTTCATTGGCGCGGCAGGCCAGTCCAGCTCGATGCCGAGACGATCAATAATTTCTACGGCCTTACCCCTGCCAGTGACATCCACGCCGAATTTATGGAGGACGTCACTGCCGAGGACTACGAGCTCATCAAAGTTGATCTTTGTTACGCGAACACTCCATGGGAAACCCGTACCTATCGAGGATCCTTAACAAGACAAAGCCTTAAGCCCGAGGCCAAGATGTGGAACACCTTTGTCAAACGACGGCTCATCCCCACATCACACAATAGCACGATGGATTGCAAAAGATTGGTGCTAATCCAATCCATCGTCAACAAGAGGACCATCAACATTGGCGAGATCATCCTTCGGGAAATTCACGAGTACGGTAAGAAAGATAGAGGACCATTGTATTTTCCTTGTTTGATCACGGGTTTATGTGTTGCCGCAGGTGTGCCCATCGAAGAGACGGACGAATACATGCCCCCACGACGAGGTTGGACCAGGGACTTCTGCCACAAAGTCATGCAAATCACACAAGCAGAGCCTGTCCAAGCAACGCCGCAGCAGTTCACTGCTGATACTGCTGCCGGGGTCAAGTACACGGCAGACATGCCTGGTATTGCCCAAACATTTGCCGCGGCAGACCCATACCAGGAGATCTTGCAACGGATGGCAGCAATGGACCTTAGACAACAACGGTATATGGAGTACCAAAGGGATTTTAATGGCACCTTAGCCCAAATGATGCTGCACGCCTTCCCGGACGAAGGAGTACAATTTCCGGAGTTTCCCAGCAACATGTTCGTTACAGCCGCCCCTTACACCGAGACTACACCAGCCCCGGGAGGACCAAGGCCGTTCTTCCATGCGGACCCTCAGCCCCAATACCAGGCTGCCGGCCCATCTAGGGCAGCAGATTCTGCCGTGGCCTCGTCTGTCAGCAGAAGGCCATCCAAGCGAAGGGTCGTTTTCAGCACCCCACCCAGATCACCAATTATCATGGGCAGTCTATCAGTCGAGATAGATGCCTATGTGCACCAAAGCTCCACTGCCGCCAGCCCAAGCATACACCACACCGGAGGAGCAACAGCAATGGGAGGAGGAACGGACGTAATGCTCACCGAAGAGATGGCTGATGTAGAAGAAGGAGAGGAGGTAGAGGCCCCAATGCAACGGACACCGCCCACACGAGTTCAACCGCCCGAGCAAGCAAAGGCACAACCATCGCCTTCACCAAGGACAATGCATTTGGCATCAAGGCCAAGGAGGAAAATTGTTACAAGCAGCTCTTCAGAGTCGCTTTAAATTTCTTTGTCCTTAATTCAATATTACTTGCTTTTACTGTTTCTATTTGTTGTTTATTATATTCATATTTCGTTTTGTCGCTTACTTCTTCAAATATAAAGCATTGAGGACAATGCTTGGTTTGAGTTTGGGGATGCAGATTCGCTGCCAAGGCAGCAATCTACTATCGTGGCCTTGCCAAAAGGGGAGTATTCCAGTGATTTTTTTTTTCAATTTTTATGCTCCCCGCCTTACTTGAATTAACTGCCTACACTTTTGCACTGTTTATCATCAGTATTGCCTTAGTTTATTCTTTAAGGCTATAGAAATCTTTCTCCTTACCATGTTTAGGTTCTGTTAAGAGGGCTTAACCTTAGGATGCTTAAGGATGAAAGCTTAGAAGCTTACTATAGGAAGAACTTTAAACACTTTTGGGACTTGTTGGATTATAGGAGTTCTTCTAATGAACTTAGGTGATAAAGACTTAGATTTTTGGAAAGTAACTAGAGGTGCCTACCACCGGCTCTAGAAAGTCTCTTCTTCATGCTAGAGGTGCCCGAAATTGGCTCTAGTATGTTTTAAGGAATATTAAAAAGAAAGAAGGAATTTAGTGAAAAGAAAAACACAAGTCTTTGAGGTGCCCGAAATTGGCTCAAGATTTGGTGTTTGAAAAGAAGAGAACACTTAACCAATGTCTATTTGTCTTCAACTTAGAGTTTATCTAAGAAAGCCTTTAATCAACTTGTCCACAAAAACGCACACACTCACAATTCTTATAGTTTGTTTCTAGGTAAACTCTTGAGTAACCGAATGGTTAATGCTTAAGAATAGGCCTAGTTATGGTGGGGAGAATAGATGGACATGTAAGACCAAGAGAGAGTAGAGTTTGGCAAATTGATGGTTTGCATTGCTTGAGGACAAGCAATAGTTCGAGTTTGGGGGTGTGATAAGTGCTCAACACACTATCACTTTTTACTCCTTTTATGGGCATTAATCATCAAATATACACCCACTCGGACCAATGCATGTGCTTAATGTGATATATTTAGAAGTTATGCTCATATAGATAATATTTACAGAAAAAGGCACGTTTTACTGCGTTTTCATATCTGTGCAGAAGAACCAGTGCCGCAGCAGCGACAAGGCCGAGGCAGGACCTGATGCCGAGGCAGCAGCAGAAAGACAGGAAGCAAGACTATAGGCGATGGAAAGACAAAAATCCAAGGAACGTGTCTGGACTTGAAGCCCATGGATCGGAGCTGGCTAGCACAAGGAAAAGCCCAAAGGAAGACCACGCGGGAAAGCCCCCTTAGCCGAATCAAACTTGGAAATATTATTATTATTATGTACTTGACTTGTTCCCTACTCCAAGTTGTATTCTACTTAGGAAAGGTTTGCCCTAGGTCTAGTCTATATAAAGACCTGACCACCCAATGTACAAAACACGGAATACCTAGGGAGAGAGCCGATTTCTATTCTTGTTTTCTTCTCCTCCATTATGTTCTAAACCTTCTTAGGGATTAGGTGAAGGTTGTCGAGTAGTTGTGAGAGGAGATTGTACTTTGTCTTTGATTCAATGCAATAAAGTTATCAAGGTTTGCTTATCTTTTGTTATTCCTTGTTTTCACATTTGAGCTCGGGAGAGGATATTGTGAATCATCCATTTATCTAAGCTCGGGAGAGTTAGATTCACGAAAGGGGTAAGTACGGTGTTTCAATCGCGAAATACTAACTCGGCCTAGGGATATGTTAAGAGTTTCAGCGGCTAAAAGAAGTGTGAGATTGGTTGGTGAGTATAATTGGTTCACGCCGGGAGGTATCATCAAGGACTAGTCATCAACAGCACTCTGACTTAGGGATAAGCGGAGTCACTCAAGGACACTTTGCCGAACTTTGGTAAAGTCTGCCCACGAGCAAGGGATTGCCGCGGCAGACAGTATTGTCGCTGTCAAGGCAGTAAACTGTAGTGCTGCCGAGGCAGTGATATACGATTGCATTGGACAGAGACAAGTCAATCAAATCCACAATACGACGCAACTGGATCCTAGCCCATCTCTCTCTATTATTTCAACCTTTTATTTTTATTTAGTTATTTTAGTTTAGATAAATCAAATCAACTCACTTGTGTTCTTTACTTTTCTACAGAACAAGAAGGTGAAGAAAGCATATTAAGTATACCGGTCCCTGAGGAGACGATAACTCAATAAAATACATATCACTTATTACTTTCGATGTGTCCACTTGCACTAAACGCACACTTTTGACACGCGACAAGTCACCTCATTAATTAATGAACCTAATGCGATACATCTTTATTCGGTCGTAACGGGCCCGACACTAGGCGTAGTGGTGGTGGTGTATGCGTTTACCTTCGAATAAAGATACGATTAAAATAAATTGGAATTTTAAATAAATATTAATTTAAATGACACTTTAAATCGGAAAATTCAAAATTAATTAAACGGTTATTTTGTAAAGGTGCCAATTTTGGGCGATTTTAAACGCCAAAACCGTTTTTAGTCATAACCGAATCTCGAACCCAAAACATTTCGAATCTCTGGTTTTTACGGTGTCCGGTCTACCAAAGTGATCGGTGGCGACTCCAACCTTTTTTTAAAATCTTTTTTTCCAATTTGTTTCTTAAATCCAAATTTTAAAATCCCCAATTTCTCATTTTTTTATCCCTAGCTTTCCAAAATTGTCGTTTTTCTAACCTAATTTAAATTCCCAAATTTCTAAACCTAATTTTTAATTAAATTTTAAAATTTCAACTCTTAAATTTTACATGCTCTAATTTTTAGGTCTAAATCCCAATTTTCAATTTAAACCCAAATTTAAATTTCGGGATATTTTCATTTCAATTTTTCAATTTTCTAGACTGATAGATCTTTCAATTTTAGTGGGAGGGTCGCTATAATAGTCATGATGAAATTAGGAAATAAAGGGAAGAACGAAAATAAGAAGAAAAGAAGGAAAAAGTTGGCGTTTTTATGGATTTCAAAACAAGGAAGATGAATGATTCAAGAAACAACCATGGCAGCAACTCGAACGTTCAACAATGGTGAATTATGTTGCTGGAATCAAAATGAAACGCTAAACTCGAAAGAGCCTGTACAATCTACTGAGCAAACCCGAATAGAATCTATTTAACGCCAAAAGGACTTGGACCCTCTAGATAGCAATCTAGAAACTCGAAGTGTCAAATGTTTGATAATCAAAAACAAGTTTGAATGTCAGAAAGTTCTAAAAAGAACCAAAGAAGAGAAAAACTCTCAAGTATAATTTTATTTCTAAAGTGTGTAACTTTTTGTTTACAAAAGTTAGAAAATATATAGGAAAGAAAGAGAGGTTTCCAAATTTGAATATATGGCTACAAATAAACAAAATTTTTGAATTTAAATGCAAAATAACCTCTCATAGGCGTCCAACCATCTTAGCCACAAGTTTTGGGACATTAAACATGTGCTAATTTGTTTAAATTTGAATAAAAACTACTCAACTGATGCATTCACATTTTTGTTCATTTATCTCATGTTTTCATGCTTCATCTCACACATGGGATCAAAGGGGAGTTATCTTGCTTATCTTAGTATTTATTACTTTTATATACTTTATATTAAGCTACTTAAGAGTTATATTACTTAAACTATAAAAATGAATATAAATATATATTATAATCACATTGTTAAAGTTTCAACTTAGTTCTAAACTCACATTAAGTTATTTTAAGTATTCTCATTATTTCCATTATTATGTTTTCTTCATAGGATTTACCTACAACTCAAGGAGTAAATATTAGCTCGGTGTCAGCTCAGTCAGCTCAGAAGAAGCTAAATGGAAGGCAATGCTAGAAACACAAGGAGCCAACTTCAGAATAGTTTGGAAATACGTGAAACACTCATTCAGTACTTAAAGGACTAAAGGCTAGCTCCATGTCAGCTCATAAATCCCATATCAGCTCAAATGAAGCATAATTCAAAACGAGGCCTTAGGAGATTCGGGTCAACTCCAAAAAATTAGAGTATGCCCAAAGACCAATCATATGATGATTGTAAGGATACTTTTATTTACCAATTTTATTGAATAAAGGCATTACCATTGTTGTTTTTAGATATATGTGTCAATGTATAACATAAACTGAGAAACAATAAGGTCCATATAATAATATAAGTATTATTATTAAAAGATCCTTAGTCAAGTATTATTATGGGTATGAACAATAGTAATATGCTTAAGACTAACATGTTATTAATTGATGACAATGAGTTGTCATTGACATAGAGATGTCAGAATTAATGCATGAATATATTAATAGAGCATAATATATTGGATTGACCCGCTGTGAGCATATGTCTTGGATTATTATGTGACGATCATGATATTGCTCATAGTGATAACTATACGTATGATCCTTAGACTTGAGATTTTTACTATCTCAACATATGTTGTTTTATGTTTTGATGCAGTTAAAGGTGTCTCGTAATTAGTTACACTATAAAAACTTACATTGGACATATTATAATGTATGTAGTGAGATGTGAATGATCGAGATAGGATTCGTCCTTCCTACATAATAGGAAAGTATATCAAAGGCCACTTGAATGAGTGAGACTAGAAATGCATGACCATGCTTGAATAGGTTGATATGAGATATCACAAATTATTCATTAACAGTAGTTCACTCTAGATATCAAGAAACATTAAATTAGGCTATACAAGTGTGACTATTCCAAGACTTATGCCTATTATAGATACAAAAGGACAAAAGGATACAATACATTAAGAGAGTTGGTCACGGACATGATACATCGAATCATGATCTCTTGTAACTTAGATGACAATGATATATTGCTAGATGTCACTCATTGTTTGTAATATTAGAATTGTTCTAATATTATTACTAACGTTACAATGAGCCTACAGGGTCACACCCAATGGTTGAAAAAGAGCAAATATATATATATATATATATAAGTAGATTATATTTAATCCTGAATTTTAAACAAAAGATATAATTAAAGTAATTGTATCTTTTTTCAAATTCGAATTAAATATAAATCCCGAAATTTAAGGAAATAATAAAATTAATTATTTTCTATAACAAAATCGGAATAAAACTCTAATACCTAGGGTTACACATATATAAGGGATTTTTGGTCTAGCAGTCGTACTAGAGAATCTCAAATTCCCAAAACCTAAAATCACAAAAAATAGTTTTTCGAGATTTGCTCTCAACCAGGTGAACTGAGTAGAGGCCGAGATGATATTCGTGGAGGCTAAAGATTCGGATTGTTAAAGATCGTGACTGTAGCAAATCCAATTGTTGTTTTTGCTGCTTATCAAGGAACCCAATTTAAGTCATCGCATCTCTTCCTCCCGATTTCGGATTAAACGTACATGGATCACTAGAAAAATCGTCGTAATTTTGTCCCGCTGCACCATGGGGTGTGCCGGCAGTCCCAACACAAAATACTCCTCACACTAGAAGAGAGTATAAGGAAGCTAATGGACCAGCTCACTTTGATAAAGGCAGCTCGGATTATCTTATTTCAGATTCAAACTTTAGCTAAGTCTTTCAACTAGATAGCTAAGTTCAATCCAGCTCACTCTCAGCTCGATTAGCTCACCTCAACTCCAACTATCACTCCCAGCTCAACACCCGAAGGTCACCTACCCTTCACCAAGCATCATGTCCAAACATCATCCACATTGGGCGCCAAGATCATGGAGGGAAAGCAAGTGGGCGCCAAAACAAAGAGATAACACTCTTCACTGGGCAGATTCATGATTGTCCACTTGTTTGCCATTTTCAAGCAGTATCCAAGTAGAACTGGATTTCAGTGTATCATAAAAGTTGTTCCCCTATCTCTTATCTTTCAAATGCATGTTGAATCGCATCAATCCGATATTGGTAGCTCGAGATATAGCCAAATTACTGAAGATTGTGCAAGCTGAACCGAGAAGTTATAACTTTTCTAATAGATTTGGAGGGAGACACCATTCAAATGATTGGTTATCCGAATAGTTAAGATCATTTCGGCCAAACCTCTTAGAAAACTATAAATAGGACTAAAATTCATTTATAAAACACATCTTTGATCAATACAAAAATTCCTTTGTGAGTTTATTCTTAAACTTGTTCTTTTTAGAACTATATCGACTTATCAAATCTATTATATAGGTTTGTGGCGTCTCCTATCTTTTCCATCCATATTTAAGATTCTAGAAACTTATTTCCTAAGGTTCTAAGTTCTATACTACCCTCAAAGCATACTATATGTTGGGTTTATGCTTTCATAGCATAAGTTCTACTTTTTTTACCTTTGAATACTATTTCTTTACCACCTTACAAACATTCCGTCCTAACCCTTTTATCTATCACCTTAGCCGACTTCCCTAGCCTTCACTATCACCTTTTCCATTTATTTCCCTAAAAATAACAAAACCTTACCTTTCCTTACAAATTACACATATAATCTACACTTATGCAGCCCTCTTTACACCACTTCACCATCTTTTCTTCATCAAACAACAAGGAAAGCGTACGAGGATCAAGGCTTGCTTGCAATCACGGTTGGGACAATCAAAGCTTCCCTCATTTTGAATTAAGCTTCATTTGAGCTCGTTTGGGACTTGTGAGCTGACATGAAGCTATCCTTTAGTCCTTTAAGTATTGTAGGAGTGTTCCATGCATTTCCAAGCTATTCTGAAGTTGGCTCCTTGTGTTTCTAGCATTGTCTTCCGTTTAGCTTCTTCTGAGCTGACTGAGCTGACATCGATCTACTATTTACTCCTTGAGCTGTAGGTAAGTCCTATGAAGAAAACATAATGATAGAAATAATGAGAATACTTAAAATATTTAACATGAGTTTAGAACTAAGCTAAAACTTTAATCAATGTGGTTATATAACTATTCATTTTTATAGCTTAAGTAATATAACTCTTAAGTAGCTTAATACAAAGTTTATAAAAGTAATAAATACTAATATCAATAATATAACTCCCCTTTGATCCCATGCATGAAATGAAGCATGAAAGCAAGAGATAAATGAGCAGAAATATGCACGCATCATCCCCCTTCTTTTAGGCGATTTGTCCTCAAATCAAAAGGGTTTTCCAATGAATAATTCCTTGATGCAAGGGCGGTCAATTGCTTCAATGATGGAACAAGTTGATGAAACTTTTGCTTGAAGTATAGGCCTCTGAAAGGGTCATTTTCAAAGAGATATTCCAGATATCCTTTTTCGAGATAGTCATTCACAACATGTTCCCTTTGGATCCTTCTCTCGTACCTCTTGGAATCTTCATACCCCTGGGTGTAGAGACTTGTCCTTTGGATGTGTTGTTCTGAAACATCACAACTGTTGGTGTATAGATATTTCCTTCGGCTCGAACCATCACATCTCTTGGAATAGATATTTGCAAAGTGTCTTTTGGTGAAGAATTGAACCACACTTTGACATGAATCATCATTCCTTTTTCTGGATGTACATATCTTTTCAACACTTTTAAGCTTTGTACCTTTCCAAATGATGTCCCTTGAGTAGGTGGATATTTCTCGCTTAATTCCCTTGAAAAGGTTGATTCTTTTGCACCAAATTATCTTATAATGACAAAGGAACTTGTTATCATAGGTTGTTATGATAACGTCTTTGCTGCAAAATACACCATAGTCAGAAAATAAGAAGTTATTTAAAAAATATATGAAAATAACAAAACATGGTGGGTATTTTAAGGGCGTTCGTTGCTGAATTCTCTTCAAGATTGACAATTCACTTGGAATGTCAATGGTTGCAACTTTTGGAACTTCTACTGGCACAACTCGTGAAAAATCAAAAGACTTGTCTGATGAGTCTCCAAAAGTCACGGCTATTGGTTCTTTAAAGGATACATCCTTTAGTTCTCCAAAAGGCATGATTTTTGACTCATCTGTTCGAAAAGTTGGTGTCACATGGATTGTCCTGCAAAACAAAATATGTAATGGGAGAAAATGTAGGGTTAGATAAAATACATGTTTCTTCCTTCTCTTCTTTTTCATCCATATTCTTTTCAATTTTCTCATTTTCAACTCCATCATTTTTATTCATTGTATTTTCAACCCCAACTGTTTCTTTTCTTTTGATTTCTTCAACTTTCTCACTCTCTTTTGTGGCTTCACTCCACGTGGCCATTCTTTTAGACACATGCTCTTGGACATGGTGAACTTGGCTTGGGTTTAAAGGTGTTAAAATGATCTTTCTCCCTTCGAACATGAACGAGAACTGGTTGGTAAATCCGTCATGGGTCGCTCTCTTGTCATATTGCCAAGGTCTTCCTAGCAGAATATGGCTAGCATGCATTGGTAGTACGTCACATAAGACTTCATTCTTGTATCTTCCGATTGAGAATGGAATCTTCACTTGTTTCATGACCAAGAATGATTCTTCATCATTTAACTATTGCAAATAATATGGGTTTGAATGCTTGGTTGTCTTGAGTCCTAACGTTTCCACCAAATAAGGGCTAGCAATGTTCGTACAACTTCCACTGTCTATGATAACAAATCACACTTTACCATTTACATGGCATCGTGTCTGAAAGATGTTTGTTCGTTGTTGATCATCTAGCACGTCTTGGAACTTATTTTCTCTTTTTCCCAAGGATGATGTATTGTTGTAAGAATTCTGGGACATGGTTAGTGAAAATAAAAGAAAGAAAAAAAATATAAACCTCACAACACACTAAAAAAATCCTCACGGTCACTCCAAGGAAAAGAAGTTGTTACTCAAATCACTCGTGTTTGCACTCTAGGACTTAATGGCTTTTATTGTCCTCTTCTGATCTCACAACTCTCTTGTCTTTTTCCACTCGAACTCTCGTCACAAATTCTTAATAGAACTAACTCAGAACCTGTCAAAACTATTAGTATAGATGTTGTTGGCGTTTTGGGCTACAAGATAAGGGTTAGGTTAAGGAAAAGAAAGAGAAAGAGGAAATAAAAAGAAAAATAGAAAAGTGTAGGGAATAATATGAAAATAGTATAAGAATAGAATGAAATAACAAAGGAAAGACAGTATGTTACCACAAAACTTACTTACAAACCAATCGTGAACAATCAAACTTGAGGAACTTCTCCGAGTTGGTCATTTGCTTGTTTTGTGCTTCTTGCCTTCACTTCAAATGTGAATCTGATTTTTTTTGAACTTTTTTTAAATTTTTTTTATAATTCAAACTCTTAGAGATGAGAGAAATCTGAATTTACAACTTCTTTTTTTTGTACAAATTTCAATTTTTTTAGAATTGAAATTCACAAGAAGGAGGCATACTTGAATCTTCCTTTGCTCTGATACCATATGATACGCTCCAACTCTCCAATGGTTGTTGTATAGAGAAGCTTTGATTGTCTCGACCGTGATTGCAAGGAAGCCTTGATTCTCGTACGCGTTCCTTGTTTTTTTTATGAAGAAAAGATGGTGAAATGGTGTAAAGAGGGCTGCGGAAGTATAGGGTCTATGTGTAATTGGTAAGGGATGGTTGAGTGATATTTTGGTTAGGGAAATAAATGGAAAAGGTTATAGTAAAGGCTAGGAAAGTCGATTAAGGTGATGGACGAAAGGGTTAGGATAGAATGTATGGCAGGTGGTAAAGAAATAGTATTCAAAGGTAACAAAAGTAGAACTTATGCTATGAAGCATAAACCCAACTTATTGTATGCTTTGAGGGTGGTATAGGACTTAGACCCTTAGGAAATAAGTTCCTAGAACCTTAAGTATGGATGGAAAATATAGCAGACGCCACAAACCTATATAATAGATTTGATAAGTCGATATAGTTCTAAAAAGAACAAGTTTGAGAGTGAACTCACAAAGTAATTTTATATTGATCAAAGATGTGATTTACAAATGAATTTAAGTCCTATTTATAGTTTTCTAAGAGGTTTGCCCGAAATGGCCTTTAACTATTCGGATAACCATTCATTTGAATGGTGTCTCCCTCCAAATCTATTCGAAAAGATGTAACTTCTCGGTCCAGCCTTCACTGTCTTCAGTAATTTGGCCTTATCTAGAACTACCGATATCGGATTGATACGATTCAACATGTGTTGGAAAGATAAGAGATAGGGGAACAACTTTCATGAAGACACCGAAGCCCAGTTCTACTTGTATCTTGCTCGAAAATGGAAAACAAGTGGACCATTATGAATCTGTCCAATGAAAAGTGCTACCTCTTTGTTTTGGCGCCCACTTCCTTTCCCTCCATGATCTTAGAGCCCAATATAGATAATGGACGGACATGATGCTTGGTGAAGGGTAGGTGACCTTCGAGTGTTGAGCTGGGAGTGATAGCTAGAGGTGAGGTGAGCTAACTGAGCTGGAAGTAAGCTAGATTGAACTGAGCTATCTAGTTGAAAGACTTAGCTAAAGTTTGAAGCTGAAATAAGCTAATCCGAGATGCCTTTAGCAAAGTGAGCTGGTCTATTAGCTTCCTTATACTCTCGTCTAGTGTGAGGATTGTTTTGGAGCTAATCCGAATCTCCTAAGGCCTCGTTTTGAATTATGCTTCATTTGAGCTCGTTTGGGACTTGTGAGCTGACATGGAGCTATCCTTTAGTTCTTTAAGTATTGTAGGAGTGTTCCATGCATTTCCAAGCTATTCTGAAGTTGGCTCCTTGTGTTTCTAGCATTGTCTTCCGTTTAGCTTCTTCTGAGCTGACTGAGCTGACACCGAGCTACTATTTACTCCTTGAGCTGTAGGTAAGTCCTATGAAGAAAACATAATAATAGAAATAATGAGAATACTTAAAATACTTAAAATGAGTTTATAACTAAGCTAAAACTTTAATCAATGTGGTTATATAACTATTCATTTTTATAGCTTAAGTAATATAACTCTTAAGTAGCTTAATATAAAGTATATAAAAGTAATAAATACTAAGATCAATAATATAACTCCCCTTTGATCCCTTGCGTGAAATGAAGATTGAAAGCATGAGATAAATGAGCAGAAATGTGCACGCATCAAAATGCTTAATCTTTTGTTTCTCTACCCAAGATCTGAATCTTGAACCTTGGCCATATTTTGAACAAAGCAACATGTTACTAATGCATTTTAATATATGCATTCAAGTGTTAGCTTAGGATTGTGTTGCATGTAGTTGCATGAGCATTTAGAATGCATGAGTTTAATTTATTTTGCATATTTAGTTTCAGCATTTGCACAAGAATAAATAAGCATGCTAGCTCATTTAAGCATGTTAGTTCATTTAAGTTCGTTAGTTTAATTAATACATGATAGTTCACTTAAAGCATGTAAGTTTTCTTATGTTTATGAGTTCATTTAGTGTGTGAGTTAATTAATTAAACTAGATCATTCAATGTAACTAATTTCATTAATTAAACTAGCTCATTAAATTTGTTTCATGCATTCACTTTCATTTTTATTGAATAAAGTTGTTATCTAATGGTTGCTTATATATTTTTAGCTAGGGTATTCTTTTGGAGCAAATGGCTGATCATTTTCTAGAAGAATGACAAGTCATTTACCATCAATTGAAGACTTGAAGACACCACGATGGCCGATCAATTTCAAGACATTGAAGGGAGATTTACACCACTTAAAGGTTGTCAGTTTCAACTATGTTACAAGGCATTGAAGAGCTCCTAAATACACCACTTAAAGAGGTATTTAAATACCACTTAAGAGCTACTTAATCCTCCATAAAGCTGATCAGTTTTTTATCAGAGAAGACATGCAATGAAAGCCTTCATTATTACCACTTAAGGGAGAGTAAAGCAAGAATTAAAGCAACACTTAAGGAGGGAGTTCAAGGAATATCAGTCAACTTGTTCGCCATTTTTAGATTAGATACAGGCATATTTGAGTCTTAAGATCTTCTTCAAACTTATTCCCCTATTTCTAAGCTTTCCAACGCACTTTGAATCACTTCGATTCGATATCAGGATCTTAAGATATGATAAAATTATTGAAGACAATGCAAGCTAGACATTCCATACGAGAATAGTCACATGATGTTTGCTCCAAACATTCAAGAGGTCATTCAATTGCTGAATTCAATGCTTTATCAACAGCCCATTAAAGGAGGATGAATGACAACATAATCAAGTTCATCAGCCCAAGGGATCAAAAGGCAGTTTTCTTGCTTATTTGAGTATTTATTACTTTTATATACTTTATAGTAAGCTACTTAAGAGTTATATTACTTAAGCTATAAAAATGAATAGATATTATAACCACATTGTTAAGGTTTTAGCTTAGTTCTAAATTCATATTAAGTTATTTTAAGTATTTTCATTATTATGTTTTCTTCATAGGACTTATCTACAGTTAAAGGAGTAAATATTAGCTCGGTGTTAGCTCAGAAGAAGCTAAACTGAAGGCAATGCTAGAAACACAAGGAGCCAACTTCAGAATAGCTTGGAAATGCATGGAACACTCCTACAGTACTTAAAGGACTAAAGTCTAGCTCCATGTTAGCTCACAAATCCCATATGAGCTCAAATGAAGCATAATTCAAAATAAGGCCTTAAGGGATTCGGGTCAGCTCCAAAACACTCCTCACACTAGAAGAGAGTATACGGAAGCTAATGGACCAGCTCACTTTGATAAAGGCAGCTCGGATTAGCTTATTTCAACTTCAAACTTTAGCTAAGTCTTTCAGCTAGATAGCTCAGTTCAATCCAGCTCACTCCCAGCTCGATTAGCTCACCTCAGCTCTAGCTATCACTCCCAGCTCAACACCCGAAGGTTACCTACCCTTCACCAAGCATCATGACTAGCCATAATCCACATTGGGCGCCAAGATCATGGAGGGAAAGCAAGTGGGCGCCAAAACAAAGAGATAACACTCTTCATTGGGCAGATTCATAATGGTCCATTTGTTTACCATTTTCGAGCAGGATCCAAGTAGAATTGGGTTTTGATGTCTTCATGAAAGTTGTTCTCCTATCTCTTATCTTTCCAATTCATGTTGAATCGCAACAATTCGATATCGATATCTCGAGATATGGCCCAATTACTGAAGACTGTGCAGGCTGGACCGAGAAGTTACAACTCTTCTAATAGATTTGTAGGGAGACACCATTCAAATGAATGGTTATCCGAATAGTTAAAGACCATTTCGGCCAAACCTCTTAGAAAACTATAAATAGGACTAAAATTCATTTGTAAAACACATCTTTGATCAATACAAAAATTCCTTTGTGAGTTTACTCTCAAACTTGTTCTTTTTAGAACTATATCGACTTATCAAATCTATTATATAGGTTTGTGGCGTCTCCTATCTTTTCCATCCATACTTAAGATTCCAGGAACTTATTTCCTAAGGGTCTAAGTCATATACCACCCTCAAAGCATACTATAAGTTGGGTTTATGCTTTCATAGCATAAGTTCTACTTTTGTTACCTTTGAATATTATTTCTTTACCACCTTACATACATTCCATCCTATCCATTTCGTCCATCACCAAAGCCGACTTCCCTAGCCTTAACTATCACCTTTTCCATTTATTTCCCTAACCAAAACATCACCTTATATTCCCTTATCAATTACACATATAACCTACACTTTCGCAGCCCTCTTTACACACTTCACCATCTTTTCTTCATCAAACAACAAGGAAAGTATACGAGGATCAAGGCTTGCTTGTAATCACGGTCGAGACAATCAAAGCTTCTCTCTACAACAGCAATTGAAGAGTTGGAGCATATCAAAAGAGGTAAGTAAACTCTTCACAATTTCCTTTCACTCCCACGTGACTTTCCCAACACCATGATAGCACTAAAACACTCTAACCCACATGAAGATCTTATCACAAGGACCTTTATTATCAAAAGACAAGATATCAACATACATCTCATATAGACAAGATTCAGTCTCATACTAGTATCATCTATCATCCCAACTTGCAATGATACACTGAACAACGATACACCAAAACACCATGGTTCGTTTCAACTTCTTGGCCTTTGTGCTAGAAGGAATGGGCCCCGATCCAGGGAGAACCTTATTCATCCAAGGTGTGTGAACACTTTGTGTGAGCACAGAAGATTCTTTCCATAGTTAGGTGGGAATATTCCCAGAATTATGCTTTGTAAATGAATAGGGTTGTATCATAGCCGTCGATGTAAATCTGTATAGACCATAGGATCAGGGGGAGTTCAAGTATAAATAGAGGCCTTCCCCCACCTCATTTGATGTACAGAGTTATTCCAACTTTCCAAGGAATAAAGGCATTTTCTCTAAATCCTCGAAGTGTTCTTGTTTCGTTCTTTTCTTGTTCTTGAGCGTTCTTGAAGAGTTCTTCCTCGCTCATCTCTTTTGATCCGTTTTCACTTAGAACGCTTCACGTTTGTCGGTTCTTGAGAAGTTTGATCTTCCATAAGTGTTGAGAAGGCTTACTTAGGCGTTTGTCTTGAGTCACATCGCCTAAGGCGCACATTGGGCTGGTTTAAAAGTCTAGCCACGTGACACATGCATCAACCACCTTCTTTTTGCGTATGAACGTGTGGTATTCATTTCGAATACTACTACAAAAGCTCATCGACTTAAGGATACTCTACATATCTATGCTACTTCGTCTGGGCAAGCTGTGAACTTTGAGAAATGTACTATCTTTTTCTCACGGAAAACCTCCATGTCGCTTAGGAAGGAAATCAATGATATTCTTCATGTAAAAGATGTGGATGACCCAAGTATTTACCTGGGAGTCCCACTCCTAATTGGCAAGAATAAGACTGCGACCTTGGGTTTTACCAGGGAAAAAATGAATGTTTGCCTTAGCAAATGGGATAAACATCTTCTATCCTTTATTGGTAGAGAAATCTTTATCAAATCAGTAATACAGTCTATGACACAGTATGTTATGTCTTGTTACCTTCTACCCTAAAACATCATTGATGATATGATCGCCTCGATACGTTGATATTGGTGGTCTGGGAAAACTGATAAGCGAGGGTGGCATATGCTCCCATTGGACACTGTCTATCTTCTGAAGGCGAAAGGAGGTATAGGATTTCGTGACCTACACCACTTTAATATTGCTTTACTCGACAAACAAATCTGGTGTCTGATTTGTGAGCTTGAAAATCTTCTTAGTCGGATATACAAATGCAAGTATTACCCATCTGATTCTATCCTTGAATCTGATCACTCTAGGAGATCTTCCTTTGCTTGGAAAGGTCTTAGCATAGCTATCTCTAAACTTTGCAATGGCTTCTTCAAACGTCTAGGCATCTCCAATAAAATTCAAATCTATTTTGATAAATGGGGAGGATCGTAGCCTATACACCTTTTATGGTGATTATGAACCGAATGAAGAAGTCCCTCTTCGAGCATGTACTTTCATGTTACCTAACCTACCCCGATGGGATGAATCTAAAATACGAGAATACTTCTCCCATGAAGATGCTAACACCATGCTAAATGTACCAATCATTAATGATATAAGAGACACCACCCTTTGGGGTCACCACAACTCTGGAATATATACAGTAAGGTCTGGGTACCAATTTTTGCAAATGCAACTTGGGCCAGTTAACATTCCTTCTAAACTTTGTAAAATTCTATCTAAGCTGTCTACACTACCCAAGGTCCATTCCTTTGGTTGGCGGTTATATCATGATGCACTCTCCTCAGGCCACAAAATCCTCTAGGCCAATCATAGTGAGAGGTTTTGTCCAATTTGCAGCATGGCTATTGAAACTACCCTTCATACTATAAGGGATTGTCCTAGTGCCACGGAGGCACTCCATTTAGCAAGCTTCCCTACCTGAATTTTCTCAAATACCTATATCTCCCCTACTAGTGGCTCTCTAAAGTCTTTGGTTTTCTCTCCCTACACCAATTCTCATTCCTTATAACGATCCTACGGAATTTATGGAATCGTCGTAATGACTTTGTCCATCAGAACCATCTCCAATCGGCTTAGTTGACTGTTTCCAATGCACAAAAACTTTTCAATTACTATACATCAGTTAATGATGCTTCCCACCTACGTTCCTAGCTAGCTGAGCCCACTTTTGCTCAAGTTAGATGGACAAAATCGGACCCTGGTTTCGTCAAGATTAACACGGATGGCGCCTTTGACCGTGTGTCATAGGGTACGGCTACAAGCGTCATCGCTCTTGATTCTTCTAGCTTCGTCCTTGGTGGTTGTTCCATGCCTCTCATTTTCTACTCGGATCCAGCTTCTACCGAGGCCCTTGCCACTACGGAAGGTTTAAAACTTGTTGTTGCTAATGGCTGGACTAATGTAATCATCGAAACTGATTCTGCTTTCAATGCAAATAAGGTTAACAACATTCAATACCACGATCTCTCCACGGTACAACCTTTTGTGTCCCGCATCCGCTCCACTATTGGTACTTTACCTGGTTGTAGGATTTGTTATGTACCTAGAGACGCAAATTTGTAGCACATGTCTTAGCTATAAGGGCTTTGTGATCTTTTCTTTCTTGTTCTTTTGATTGTAATTTTCCCGATTTTATTTGGGCCTTTGTATTTTTAGAGAGGTCCTCCTCTTCTTATCAATAAAACCATGGGTACTCTTTCCTCACAGGGCCCTGGACACCTCTCAAGGTGTCTGGCTATAGTTTTTTTAAAGGCCCTCTCTTTAAAAAAAAAGCGTACATGTCTAAATGGGCTTTAGAGTGAACCTGTTCAAATTTTAACTGAGTGAAAAGCTAAAAATTGAGGTTAAATTGTATAATTAGGTTCAAAAGCCCAATTATCTATTTGAACTCATAAATTTTGATTTAATATCATTTTAGGGTCACTCTATTGGGTTTAAAGCGTGCATGTCTAAATGGGCATTATAGTGACCCCGTTCGAATTTTGACCGATTAAAAAGATAAAATTTTGAGATTAAGTTGCATAATTAGGTTTCAAAGCTTGTAATTAACTAAATGGACTTATAAAAATTGATTTAATATCATTTTGCGATTGTTTTGTTTGTATAAAGCGTATATGTCTAAATGAGCTTTATAATGAACTTGTTCAAATTTGATGAGTGTTGCAATCGATCGAAAAACACCAAGAGGGGGTGAATTGGATTTTTAAAGTGTGGTGGACACAAATTGCAAAGATAGGATATTGCAAGGTGATTTAGAGTGGTTCAACTTCCTCAATGAAGTCTACATCCACTACCTTAGTGACCACACTAAGGATTTCCAACAAATTCACTAATTTGTCTTTCCTTTAAGGATAAGGAGTAACCTTACACAACTCAATAGACTTATACCCCAAAGTCTATTGAATCAATCCCCAAATTTGAGTACAAATGAGCAAACTAGAAAATCCTCACAAGGTAAGTGTTTGCACAATTTCAACTCTCTCACACACCCAAATAACACTAGTAAAAGATTACAAATGAAGAACACACTAGTGTTTACAAGAATGATTGGAAATAAAGCTTGACTTGAATTTTTTGATTGCTTGAATGTTTGGATATGCTTTCTTGTTGTTCTAATACTGTTTTGAGACCACTTTAATATGCTCTTGATTATTTCTAACCGTTTGTAGTCGTTGGGGGTACTTTGGAGTCGTTGATTGCCATTAAAATCGAGCATTTAATGCTCACCTGCATAGAAGTTTCGAAACCCTTACTAGAGGTTTCGAAACCTTTAAACAATTTGAACAAAACTAGCCGTTACAGATTAAAAGTTTCGAAACCTTTGTCAAGGCTTCAATAAATAGTCATTCTGTCCTAAAGGTTTCGAAACCTTAATCAAGGTTTCGAAACTTTGGCTTTAAACATCACTTTTGACCATTTTGTTGACTTTTGAATATATATTCGATATGGATAAAAAGTCAACCATTTTATAAATCATTTTGACAACTTTAAATCAAGGTTTTGAAAATTTTATTTCGAGAAAATAATTTTATAAATTTTTACAAATTAGTCCTTGAAAATTTATTTTATGTTATATCAAAATCAAAATAAGTCTAACAAAATTTTAACCGAGTAAAAAGCTAAAAATTTAAGATTATGTTGTATAATTAGGTTCAAAAATTCGTAATTAACTATTCAAAACATAAAATTTGATTTAATATCATATTGCGGTTATTTTGTTGGATTTAAAGCGTACATCTCTATAGGGTTTTATAGTGAACCCGTTCGAATTTTAACTGAGTAAAAAGCTAAAAATTTGAGAGTAAGTTGTATAATTAGTTTGAACATTCCATAATTAACTATTTGAACTCATAAATTTGATTTAATATCATTATGCGATTATTTTGTTGGGTTTAAAGTGTGCATGTCAAAATGGGTTTTATAGTGAACCCGTTCAAATTCTAACCAAGTAAAAAATTATAAAGTTGAGAGTAAGCTGTATAAATAGGTTCAAACAGCCATAATTATCTATTTTAACTCATAAAATTTGATTTAAAATCATTTTGCAGTTATTTTGTTGGATTTAAAGTGTACGTATCTAAATGGGTTTTATTATAGTGAACCCATTTAGATTTTGACTGAGTAAAAATCTAAAATTTTGAGATTAAGTTGTATAATTAGGTTCCAAAGTTTGTAAGTAACTATTTAAATTCATAAAAATAGATTTAATATCATCTTGCGAAAGTTTTGGGTGGTTTAAATTGTGCATGTCTAA
Organism: Abelmoschus esculentus; assembly: GCA_035048815.1. Taxonomy (NCBI): domain Eukaryota; kingdom Viridiplantae; phylum Streptophyta; class Magnoliopsida; order Malvales; family Malvaceae; genus Abelmoschus; species Abelmoschus esculentus. The sequence goes on from JAUCBN010000002.1 coordinate 6,347,989, forward strand.
ATGGGCTTTATATTGAACCTGTTCAGGGGAAGAAGGGATGGGAAGGGGAGTATACAAACCATGAGGCATTACCTTAGATTTGGCTTGTTTGCATGTAAGACAAGGTGCACATATATTTTCAATGGTTTTTCTCATGTGTGGCCAGAAAAAAATACTCCATGACAATGTCTAGGGTCTTGGTAACACCAAAGTGCCCCATTAATCCTCAACAATGTGCTTCATGCACTAAAAACTCTCGTAAAGAACCTTGCGAAATACACAACCTGTTTAAGCGGAATAAATATCCATCTGCAAGATAAAACTTGTTAGAAGAACCTTTATTACACTGAGTATAAATTTCAGCAAAATCAACATCTATCAAATACAAGTTCTTAATATGTTCAAATCCCAAAACTTTAGCATGCATAGTAGTAATTAGTGTATAACGACAAGATAAAGCGTCAGCTACTATGTTATCCTTACCTTGCTTGTATTTGATTACGTATGGAAACATCTCAATGAACTCAACCCATCGAGCATGATGTTTGCTTAACTTACCTTGGCCATTTAGCCACTTGAGTGACTCATGGTCTGTGTGAATGACAAACTCCTTGGGCAGCAAGGAGTGTTTCCAAATTTCAAGGGAGCGAACCAAATCTAGGAGTTCCTTGTCATAGGTTGAATAATTTAGTTGGGCTCCTTTAAGTTTTTCACTAAAATAAGCAATGGGCTTTTTTTCTTGTAAAAGAACTGCCCCTATGCCTATTCTTGAAGCATCATATTTAAGTTCAAATGTATGAGTAAAATTTGGTAAGCGTAAAATTGGAGCTGAACATAACTTATGTTATAAGGATAAGAAAGCCTTATCTTGCTCCCTACCCCATGTGAAACCAACTGATTTTTTAATTATCTCAATTAAAGGAGCAGCTATAGTGGAGAAGTCCTTGACAAACTGACGACAGAAGCTTGCGAGATCATGAAACGATCTTACCTCCGAAATATAGGTGGGTGTAGGCCACTCACGAATATCCTTAACCTTCTCATCATCAACATGAATAACTTGAGCACTAATTACAAAACCTAGAAAGATGAGTTGATCACTACAAAAAATGCACTTGTCAGCATTGACATATAATTGTTCTCATCGAAGAATATCAAAAACTGACTTAACATGTAAAATATGAAGTTCAAGAGAAGTAGAATAAATCAGAATGCCGTCAAAATAAACAACTATAAATTTACCTATAAACTCCTTTAAAACATGGTTCATCAAGCACATAAAGGTGCTAGGTGTATTTGTCAAGCCAAAAGGCATGACTAACCACTCGTATAACCCGAAATTTGTTTTGAATGTTGTCTTCCATTCATCTCCTTCTTTCATACGAATTTGATGATATCCACTCTTTAAATCAATCTCTATAAAAATACATGGTCCATAAAGTTCATCAAGCATATCATCTAGGCGTAGAATGGGATGTCTATATTTGATGGTAATGCGGTTAATGGGTCAACAATCAATGCACAAACGATACATACCATCATTATTTGGTACCATGAGTACCAGAATAGCACAAGGGCCTAAACTTTCTCTTATGTACCCTTTTTCCAGTAAAGCTTCCACTTGTCTTTCCAACTCCTTATCTCTTCGGGGTTGCAACGATATGGTGGTCGATTAGGAATGGATGAACCTATAATTAGGTCAATTTGATTTTCTATTCATCTCAATGGTGGTAAACCTTTAGGTAGATGATCTAACACATCGGAATATTCCTGCAATAATGAAACAAACATACTAGGCAAACTCTTATGAGTGTTAGATATAGATAAGCCATATTGCCTAAAATGGATGAGGATGCAAGGTTGTTTTGTGAAGAGGGCTTGCCTTCTTTTTCTCTCGCATATATATTTTGAACCACTCTTTTTTTATCACAGTTAGGTTCACTAACCACCCTTGGGCCATCATGTCTTTTGCCTTTGTTACTAAGGGCCTCTTTCTCAGCCTTTTTTTTATCTTTTGGAGCTCCACCCCTCACAAAATTTTTGTATTTTAAGTTGATCCTTGTAGACATCTTTAGGATCCAATGGGGTTAAGGTATATTTCTTCCCATGGTACTGATATGATCCTAATTGGCACCTATTTTCTCTATGGTTTGATCACATCATTGAAAATCTTCAATACTGGTTCTAAGGGAGTTCTACCTTACTTTATCTTCTACTATCTAATTTATGCATTGACAAGCATGTTTTTGCTATTTAAGTAATGTTTCATGATTGCATAACCAAATCTTTATATTTATTCTAAGTCATCTTATTCTTAATATTAACTAAACTACATTGTTTCTAGCTCATTTTAGCTTATTTCAATTCGTTTCAGCTTATACATTGTTTACTTTTTGTTTCAGCTATTTGATAATAGTCCGAGGAAGCTTAAAGACATCAAGGGTAGCTCAACGTAGCTTGGGAAGACTTATGACAGCTTGGAACAGCTCAAGGACGGCTCAAACACTTGGAATTGCATAGGAGCTTAAGGAAAGCTTATTTCAGCTCGTGAACTTAAAGGAACTATGTAGAGGAGCTCACGAACTTAAAAGCTTAGCTCAACCAGCTAAAGTTAGCTCAGAAGAAGCTAAACGGAAGGCAATGCTAGAAACACAAGGAGCCAACTTCAGAATAGCTTGGCAATACATAGAACACTCCTACAGTACTTAAAGGACTCAAGGCAATCTCCATGTCAGCTCACAAAAACCATATGAGCTCAAATGAAGCATAATTCAAAACGAGGCCTTAGGAGATTCAGATCAGCTCCAAAACACTCCTCACACTAGAAGAGAGTATAAGGAAGCTAATGGACCAGCTCACTTTGCTAAAGGCAGCTCGGATTAGCTTATTTCAGCTTCAAACTTTAGCTAAGTCTTTCAGCTAGCTAGCTCAGCTCAAGTCAGCTCACTTTCAACTCACCCTACAACCTTCAGCTCAGCCACGGAAGGATATATTCCCTCCCCAAGGGACACAACCGATCAACAAAGGAGGGAAACATGTTTGGGCGCCACTCCTTGGAGGGAAATATGAATTTCACGCCAAAACAAAGAGGCATCACTTTTCATTGGACAGATTCATGATGGTCCACTTGTTTGCCATTTTTTAGCAGGATACAAGCAAAACTGAGTTTAGGGGTCTTCATGAAAGTTGTTCTGCTATCTCTTATCTTTCCAACGCATGTTGAATCCCATCAATCCGATATTGGGAGCTCGATATATGGCCCAATTACTGAAGATTGTGCAGACTGGACTAAAAAGTTACAACTCTTCTAATAGATTTGGAGGGAGACACCATTCAAATGAATGGTTATCCGAATAGTTAGAGGTCATTTCGGCCAAACCCCTTAGAAAACTATAAATAGGACTTGAATTTTATTTTGTAAACACACAATTCAGAATATATTTTATCCTTTGTGAGAATTTTCTCTCGTTTAGTTCTTAGAACTTTATCGACTTTTCAAGTACTTTTGTATTTGTGGCGTCACCCCTTTCTATCCATCTTGATACTTAGGGTTCTTTTAGTTTAATATACTAAAAGGGTCAAAGTCCGTTTACCACCACCCCTTAAGGATCAATATAAGGTTCAGGATTAGATTTTCTATAACCTAGTTTCTTCCTTGAGTATTTTTAAGATATTATTTCCATTTCACCATTCATTACATATCCTCTCATTCCATTCATTATTCCCATTCATTACATATCCATTCACCCTTATCAATACCACATATCCTTCCACTTTCAAATCAGTCCCTAAACTATTCCCTTCAGTCATTTCACCTATTTCTTTCATCCATTATCCTTAATTCTTTATTTTGCAGCCATTTCTTGCGAGAGACTTGCTTCCTTCCTAGGTCCTACAATCAAAGTTTGCCGTTCAACATCATCAACAAGATCGGTACACATCAGGTACACTAGAGAATATCGATTCAACTTGCCATAGTGAGTAACATCTCGATCATACTACCATGGTCGTCCGAGAAGTAAGTGGGTAGCTTGCATGGGAACTACATCACACCAAACGTTATCACACCAAAGTGATCAAGGAACTTCTAGTTACCTTAACTTCAGAACCTTCATTAAGCCATTGAAGATGGTATGACTTTGGGTGTCCTTGGCAAGGTAGATTTAGTGAATCAACAAGAAAACTACTTATGATGTTTGCACAACTTCCGCTATCAATGATGACGGAACCAAGTCTACCTTTTACCATACACTAAGAATGGAAGATATTGGTTCGTTGAACATCAATGTCTTTCGTGGTTTGAATGCTAAGGGCATGACGAATTACCAAACAATGAGCATCAAGTTCAACATTCTCATAAGGAGCAATGATTTCTTCTTCAGAAACATCATCTTGTTCCTTCACCGAATCGAATGAGAAATCACCATTATCTCTTATAAACATAATTCTCAGATTTGGACAATCACAAGCATAATGTCCATGTCCTCTACATTTGAAGCATTAAACATCTTTAGCCTGGCTTGATCTTTGATTACTTTCATCCACCATGGGTGTTCGAGTCGATTTTGGTCTCTATTTGGTATTTACTTCAAGCATTTTTAGCCCTTCTTCATTTGGTTTCAGTCTGGAAGATTCAAACGAAGGCTTAGAACTTTGAAATGGTAAAGGTTGAGTGTACCTTTATCGTGGTGAGAATATTCCCTTTGTCGAAACCTTTTTTTCTTTGCAGCCGATTTTCAATAGCAATAGTCTTTTGGAGAGATTCATCAAGATCTAAGTAAGTTTGAAGTTCAAGCACCTCTGAAATATTATCATTGAGACCAACGATAAATCTGGCTAAGGTATCTTCTTCGCCCTCTTAGATGTTTGCTCTTTGTAGTAAAGCCTCCATATCTTGAAAGTACTCATTGACGGGTCTATTTCCTTGTCTCAACCGTTGAAGCCTTTGTTTGCATTCCCTATAGTAGTATTGAGGAACAAATCGTTTTCTCGTGATTTGTTTAAACTCATACCATGTATCAATCTCGTGCTCTTCATTGTATCGTCGGTTTCGAACAAATTGAGTCCACCAATTCAAAACATAATCAGAAAACTCCAATGTCACCAAAGGAACTTCCTCTTCTTCGGGACATTTGTAATAGGCAAACGATAGTTCAACCTTGCTCTCTCAATCGCAATATGCATCTGGGTCATGTTTACCTTTGAATGGAGGAATGGAGAACTTTTGTTTGGCCAAAGAAGGTTGCTCACGAGCGGTTTGTCTAGGTGCATCAAAATGACGGTCGCGAATAGGTAGGCGTCGAGGAGGAAGGTTTTGTCGTAGTGCACGCCTACTTTGATGTCCACCACTATTTGTTGAGGAGTTTCCGTCGGTTGGCGCCTCTCGATTTGTATTCATGCTTTCTATGGTTTGGGTGAGAGTTTGTAACACCAAATCATTGTGTTCAAATCTCGTATTCATTGTTGCAATCAATTTTGGTAAACCATTTACAACGCTTTCAAGATTCGATGATGTTTGTGGTATATCTTTATCTTTGCTTTTGTTTAACATCCTAAAAACACAATACTTAAAGAAAATTTAAAGTGGACAAAAAAATAAAAGAAAAAAAAACAAGAAAACATACTGATCACTCCAAAAAGAGTAAATGTTAAAGAGGCAAGTGAACTGATCTTGTACGTCTTTAAAACTGTCCTACCATGATTTACAACTAATATTTAGTGGAATTTTAACCCTAAAAAAGAATCCAAAAGCACTAGGAGTCCAAGGAAGGAAAGATACCAAATGAATGTAGTTGCAAGGAGGAAGAAAAGTATGCAACTTGATAATCCTACTAACACAAGAGACAAGAAGGTGTTAGATGATGTATAAGAATCAATAAAAGATAAAAAAAGAAGAAGAATTAATAACTAAGAATAAAAGAAAATAAAAAGAAGAATAAAAAACCCCAAAAGGCCTGAAATTGAGCAAAAAAATTATCTACTTTGTTTGGAGGGTTCCAAATACTCAAAAATTATGAATTTTTGTGTGGTGACTCCTCAAATGTTGTAGATTTGATCTGGAAAGTTTGTGCTTCAAATTTCTTCAACTGATTTTTGCGACATTTTTTATTTTCTCTCTTCTCTATTTTTTTTTATGAAAACACCAAGAATCACCCCAAATCTGATACAAAATGATAGGATATGATAGCGGAATACAGATCAAATGCAATAACAAAAGAAAATATTAGAATAAATGAACAATAGTGTAAAGAATATGATAAAAATAGTAGCAAGCTTATTTGAAAATGGATTGTGGACTTGTTGTGAATAGGATGGACTGTGGAATAGATTTATGTCCTAGGAACTCTCTCGATCGCAATTGATCAAGCAAACTCCATGATAGGCTTTAATCGACCCTCCAAGAATTAATTATCTTGGCAACCCGGAGTGTGAAGATGGCTTTTTCCATGAAAACTAGAAGGAAATCGTGTTGAAGATAAGCTTCGAAGGCACAAGCAACAATACATGCAAAAAAATATACTCAATAACATTTATTCTCCAAAAGAAATATTCAAATTGTGTGATTTACAAGAGAATAGGCTGCTTCCTTTTATAGCCTAAAAAAACAACAAAACACCCTAAGAAATAGCTATTTAATCCCTAAAAATCAGCACATAGATAGTTAATTAGAAGGGATCAACAATTATTTAGTAAAATATGAATTAAAACATATGGGAAGTTGAATAAAAAGATAATCAATATTAAATCCATATTAAATTTGAACTCATAAGATATTAAATCTTATGTGTTCTAATACTTAATCTCAAAATTTTAGCTTTTTACTCGATCAAAATTCGAACGAGGTCACTATAAAGCCCATTTAGACATGCACGCTTTAAACTTTACAAAATAACCGCAAAATGATATTAAATCAAATCTTATGTGTTTTAATAGTTAATTATGGGTTGTTGAACCTAATTATATAGCTTGCTCTCAAATTTTAGGTTTTTACTCGGTTAGAAATCGAACGAGTTCACTATAAAGCCCATTTAGACATGCACACTTTAAACCCAACAAAATAACCATAGAATGATATTAAATCAATTTTAAGAGTTCAAATATTTAATTATGTGTAAAGATAGTATTTTTGTTGTGGTTGATAGATTCTCTAAGATGACACATTTTATTGCATGCCATAAGATTGATGATGATGTTAATGTGGCTAACTTGTTCTTTAGAGATGTTGTACGTTTACATGGTATTCCTAGGTCAATTGTTTCTGACAAGGATGTGAAATTCTTGAGTCACTTCTAGAGGACTCTTTGGAGCAAATTAGGTACGAAACTTATGTTTTCTACTACTTGTCATCCCCAGACTGATGGACAAACTGAGGTTGTCAATAGAGTTTTATCCACTTTACTTCGTTCCATCATTAAAAAGAATATTAAGACTTGGGAAGATTGTTTGCCACATGTTGAATTTGCTTATAATCATGTTGTACATTCTACAACTAACATGTTACCATTTGAGGTTGTTATGGTTTTAATCCTATTACTCCTCTAGATATGTTTCCTTTGCCACAAGAATAGGTGATGAATAGGGATGGTAAAGCAAAAGCAGAATATGTGAAAAAATTGCATCAACAGGTAAACGAGAACTTGGAACGAAGAACTCAACAGTATGAAAAGCAAGCGAACAAAGGAAGGAAGCGAGTCACCTTCGATGTTGGTGATTGGGTTTGGGTTCATTTTCGGAAGGAACATTTTCAAGTGTTGGAAAAAGTAAATGACAAAGCCTACACGATTGACTTACCGGGAGAATACAATATGAGTGCCACTTTTAATGTTTCTGATTTAACCCCTTATGATTATAACCCAACGACGGTCAATGATTCTTTCTCAATCACAAACTCTTTTTCACAAATCTCTTTTTCTTCTCCCTCAATTTCTTTTTCATTTTGACAATCATGTTCTTTTTCTAGCGACTCTTGCATTTGTGTTTCTTTGACATAATCGTCAAAGCACTTATGAAATTGAGCTAGACTTTTTGGGCTAAAAGAAATAGAATTGTTTGGCTTGCTCCGTGATAAACTTCTGGAATTGAATGAAGATGTACTAGGCTTAGACTTGTAACTTCGAACAATGCCTCTTGGTTGGGAGATCAATTTTTCCTCACAAGAATTTTTACTCCATTTTAATGTACAACTAGAGACAGATTGAGGCTTGTCTCTTCGATTTATTTTTCTTTTTTCCTTCAATGGAGGTGGATGAGATACTATCTCAAGGCGATCCAAACTCTTGTAAATAGGATCAAAAACTTGTTGCATCACCTTTGCCATTTCTTGTAGCAAGGCTTGGTTTTGCAAGTTGTGAACTCTTTCACCATTATAACAAGATCTTTGTGACATAAATAAAAAAATTAAACCTTACCAGCAAAAATCCTCACCTTTCCACTCCAAAGAAAATGCACTCACACTCGTGTTTCACTTGGGATAGGCTTTTCCCCTTAATGCACACTCTTGCCTTTTACCACTCTTGCTCTCTTTTCTAAGTTCGTAAAGAACTTACTCGAGGCTCAACAAGCTTTCTTTGTGGAATTCGGCTGAAACAAAGAGGTTAGGAAAGGAAAACAAGAAATAGGAAGCAAACTGATGGTAAAAGAGATAAAATAGCAATCTGAAGAAAATGTGATAAAAAATCACAACCAAACATTTTCTTTGTTTTTGACCAGAAGAGAATATTATCCTTCTCTCTTTGAATTTTTTTCCTGAGATTTTTGATTTTTTTTTGCAAAATTCCGAGAGTTGAACCGAACAACTTATTAAATCGTTGTAGCTTTGATACCAAATGATACGAATCCGGTTGCGGAATATCCGAATTTGTATTTGTAATTGCCCGATCATGATTCTAGTAAGTAACTAAAATGAAAAATAGGAACTTTGAAATGAAACTTACAAGATGATATGAAATGGATAGATAATATGGTGAAATGGAATGATGATAAGATGGTTGTTGTGCTTAGGATGAAGTATGGAAAATATGGATGTATGGAAGATGGATGTGAAGAGAAGAAATGTAATTAATGGTGCGGTGTAAATAAAGGAGGAACCAACACTAAAAAGTGAAGACCCGTTCCTTACGAGTTTTTAAACCGTGACTTGGGTGAAAGGTTGATGGATTGTGACCCTCTAGTTATAAGAACTAGGAACCAACAATATAAAAAGATGAAAAGGGATGAATGCCACAAGAACAATCTTGCAAGCCGATAAAGTTCAAAAAGAACTATAAAAGAGAAACACTCTCAAGTTGTAATATATGCCAAAAGTTCTATTTTTACAATGGAATGAGTGCCTATTTATAGGTGTAAGACAACAACAAATTGATTGACCTAGACAAAGATTAAAGACTCATTATTCTAGTGTTAAAGGCCTATTAAGTTGTAGGTTATCCTATCCTTAATTGATAGCCAAAAGGTTTGATCTAAAAAGGATGAATGTGGACATTCATAGGATGAATGTAGACATACATATCATCCACATGGAGAAACCCTTGGGCTAATGAACTTGATTAAGTTGTCATTCATCCTCCTTTAATAGGCTGCTGATAAAGCATTGAATTCAGCAATTGAATGGCCTCTTGAATTTGTTGAAGAAGCATCTTGTGACTATTCCCGTACTGAATTTCCAGCATGCTCTGTCTTCACTAATTTTAAACATATCTTAAGCTCCTGATATCGGATTGAGGTGATTTAAAGTGCGTTGGAAAGATAAGAAATAGAGGAATAAGTTTGAAGAAGACCTCAAGACTCAAATATGCCCGTATCCAATCCAAAAATGGCGAACAAGTTGACTGATATTCCTTGAACTCCCTCCTTAAGTGTTGCTTTAATTCTTGCCTTTACTCTCCCTTAAGTGGTGATAATGAAGGCTTTCATTGCATGTCTTCTCTGATAAAAAACTGATCAGCTTTATGGATGATTAAGTAGCTCTTAAGTGGTATTTAAGTGCCTCTTTAAGTGGTGTATTTAGGAGCTCTTCAATGCCTTGCTTTCTTACTGAAACTGACAATCTTTAAGTGGTGTAAATCTCCCTTGAATGTCTTGAAACTGATCAGCCATCATGGTGTCTTCATGTGTCTTCAATTGGTGGTAAATGACTTGTCATTCTTGTAGAAAATTATCAACCATTTGATCCAAAATGAATACCCTAGCTGAAAATATATGAGCATCCATTAGATAACAACTTTATTTTATAAAAATGAAAGTGAATGCATGAAACAGATTTAATGAGCTAGTTTAATTAATGAAACTAGTTACATTGAATGATCTAGTTTAATTAATTAACTCACACACTAAATGAACTCATAAACATAAGAAAACTTACATGCTTTAAGTGAACTATCATGCATTAATTAAACTAACAAACTTAAATGAACTAACATGCTTAAATGATCTAAATAACCTTTAAATGAAACAACATGCTTAAATGAGCTAGCATGCTTATTTATTCTTGTGCAAATGCTGAAATTAAATATGAAAAATAAGTTAAACTCATGCATTCTAAATACTCATGTAACTACATGCAACACAATCCTAAGCTAATACTTGAATGCATATATTAAAATGCATTAGTAACATGCTGCTTTGTTCAAAAGATGGCCAAGGTTCCAGATTCAGATCTTGGGTAGAGAAACAAAAGTTTAAGCATTGTGAATTCCATGATGTGATCTTGGTTTGTAAAATATTGGTTCTAGCTAGAATCACATCACTTTGCTAGCTCGTTTCAGCTCAACTCAAGCTGAAGTGACCTACAGCAGTTGAAACCTATTCTACACGAAGGGAAGGTGTCCTAGGCATGTGCCATGCATGTGGGACACACATGGCAGCCTTGTGCACATGTTTGGGCGTTCAAAGCAACCCAAGCCAAACAAAGCCCTTATTTTTGAAGGCCAAACATCCAAGGAGATAAGAATGAGTGGTTTTTGTTCAAAATTCAAACATTAAACACATGTTTAATGTGTTTTAAGTGTCATTTTCGTTCAAAACATGTGGCTAAGAAAGCATGGCTGCCAAAAGGAGTTATTTTCATTCAAATTTAATTTTTAAACTCCTTTAATATTATCCACACATGTAATTTCTCTTCTTTGGTTCTTTTTAGAACTTTTTGACATTCAAACTTGTTTTTGGTTGTCAAACTTTTGATACTTCGGGTTCCTAGATCGCTATCTAGAGGGTCCAAGTCCTTTTGACGTTAAACAAATTCGATTCGGGTTTGCTTAGTAGATTGTGCAGGTTCTTTCGAGTTTAGCATTGCATTTTGATTCCAGCAACAAAATTCACCATTTTTGAATGTTCAAGTTGTTTCCATGGATGTTTCTTGAAGCATTCATCTTTCTCGTTTCGAAATCCATCAAAACGCCATCTCTTTCTTATTTTTCTTTTAATTTACGTTCTTCCCTTTATTCCCTAAATTCATCATGAATATAACTTTGTTTCCTTGTTGTTTTTATGTTGTTCTTGTTGCAAGAACATGCTTACAACATTTCTAGATCTGTAACATACGAAGAAAGTCTGTTTCGACAGGCTACCTCTTATCATATGGTAATCAGAGCTTTGATTCGGATTTGTTGTACTTTTTCTACAATTTTACAAAAGAAAGAATAAAAAAGAAAAAGTTTCGAAAAGAATTCAAAAAAAATGTCAGAGTCAAAGTTTGACCAGAAAGTCAAAGTCAAAAAAAAAGGGAAATTTTGAAGAAAAAAAAAACAGATTCGAATATTGAAAAAAAATAAAAAAAACAATGGAATTTGTGTTTCTATTGTGAAATCATGAAGATTGTACAAGTTCTTGTACTATATGATTCGAAGTGCTTGGAAATCAACCAAAACGAATTGTTCTTGTTTGTTCGGTGATAGGAGTGTTGTAAAGCACTTCTTTGCAGTAAGAATTACATTTTCGTCATTTCATTTTTCCTATTCTTCAATTTCCAGCCTTTTCTTCTTTCGTTTTTCGTTTTCTTCGTTTTCTTTTTCTTTTTCCTTAATTATGTTTTTTGTTAGTAATACATTTGTAACAGGTTTGAAAACGTTGGATTAGTCCTTTAAAGAACTAAAAACAAAGCAATTGTGAGGGAAAAAGGCACTGAGTGTTGTGAGAACAGAAAGGGAGACAAAAAGAGCCATTCAAGCATTCTCCCGAGTGAAACACGAGCGCTGAGTGTTATATTTTGAGTGCACATTTTTCTTTGAAAACCGAGAGGTTTTATGAGTGTGCAGTGAGGACTTTTTACTTTTCACTTTACTTAACTTGTTATTTTTGCTTTTTGTGTTTTCTTTTGTTTTAATATGACAGGATCAGATGATCATAGTCACGGTGGAGATTCGCCACTAGATTTGCAAATGAAAGCTTTTGCTCGTACTATGCAACGTCTATTAGACAATGCATTAGAGCCTCTGTAGTCTCATTTGGACAAGATAGATGGGGGTGGTTCCCAATCTATCCATAATGAGAATCATGATGAAAATGACGTCGAACAATCACCATGGATGAATCAATGACCAGGACGTGTAGTCGATGATAATATTTCTAACATAAAAGTTGTTATACCTTCTTTTTAGGGACATTCAGATCCAGATGCTTATCTGACATGGGAAAGTAAGGTTGAACACGTTTTCGAGTGTTACAATTACTCGGAACTAAAGAAAGTACGACTAGCAACTTTGGAGTTTGTTGGCTATGCACTGTTGTGGTGGGGTCAATTACTGGTTAGTCGGCTACGTACGGGTGAAGGACCAGTGAGAACATGGGACGAAATGAAGCGTATCATGCAGAAACGGTTTATTCCTTCTCACTATCATCGTGATTTATTTCAGAAATTACAAACTTTGAAACAGGGCAATAGGAGCGTCGAGGACTATTTCAAGGAAATGGAGATGTCCATGATGTGTGCGAACATAGTTGAGGATTGTGAGGTGACTATGGCTCGGTTCATGGCAGGTTTGAATTCTGAAATTGCTAACGTTGTTGAACTGCAACATTATGTCGAATTGGATGACACGGTGCATATGGAAATGAAAATTGAGCGACAACAATGTAGAAAAGTTTCTATTCGAGGTAATACTACTCCATTTAAATATTTTACCCCTAACCATGCTTGGAAACAAGCACCACAAGCGCCACTTCGGATTTAAGAACAAGGCGAGTCCAGCAAGCCAAAGCCTCCCGTTGCTGATAATGGGCGTGGTAAACAAAAGGTGGTGGTACAAGAACGATCGAGAGATATTAAATGTTTTAAGTGCCTTGGTCGAGGACATGTTGCTAGCTAGTGTCCTAATCGTAGGGTTATGTTGATGTGAGATGATGGAGAGATCGAATCAGATTCTAAAGAAGAACCACATGAGATCCCCGATGAAGATGATAAAGAGGATGTCTTAGAAGTTGCTGAGACTGGTAAGGTAACGGAAATTATGGTTGTTAAACATAGTCTGAGTGTGCAACAGGTTCAGGATGAACAACAACGCGAGAATATCTTTCATACATGATGCAAAGTTCAAGATAAGGTACGTGTTGTGATTATTGATAGCGATAGTTGTACTAATGTTACTAGTTTAATGATGGTTGATAGGCTAGGTCTCAAGACGACAAAATATCCGAATCCGTACAAATTGCAATGGTTGAATGACGGTGGAGAACTTAAAGTAACAAAACAAGTTGTTATACCGTTTTCAATCGGAAGTTACAAGGACGAGGTCCTTTGTGATGTTGTGTCGATGGATGCTACTCACCTTCTTTTGGGACGCCCTTGGCAATATGATAAGAAGGTAATGCATGATGGTTTTACAAATCGATACTCTTTTATGCATGCAGGTAAGAAGATTACTTTGGCTCCTTTAACACCGAGTCAAGTGATAGAAGATCAAGCAAGCTTGAAAAAGAGTAAGGAAGCTGCAAAGGAGAAGAAAAAGATGAATGTTTATGCAAGCAGTCGAGAAATCAGGAAATGTCTATCCTCTCACCAATCTTTGTTTATTTTAATGTTTAAGATCATTGTTTATTGGCTAAGTTTCCTTCTGATTTGCCTGCATCGATTGTTTCCCTTTTGCAGAATTGCCACCTCTTTGTGGCATTGAGCACCAATTTGACTTTATCACAGGTGCTACTATTCCAAATCGGCCAACTTATCGAACTAACCCCGAAGAGACTAAAGAGCTTCAAAGACAAGTGACAGAATTGATGGAAAAGGGTTATATTCGAGAGAGTTTGAGTCCGTGTGTTGTTCTGGTGCTGTTAGTGCCAAAGAAAGATGGGTCTTGGAGGATGTGCATAGATTGTAGAGCTGAGAATCAGATTACAATTAAGTATCGTCATCCTATTCCTAGACTTGATGATATGTTGGACGAGCTTTGTGGAGATGTCATCTTCTCCAAAATTGATCTAAAGAGTAGATATCATCAAATTCGTATGCGAGAAGGCGATGAATGGAAGACAACCTTCGAAACAAAGATAGGTTTGTATGAATGGTTAGTAATGCCTTTTGGATTAACTAATGCACCTAGTACTTTTATGCGATTGATGAATCCTATTCTGTGATATTTTATTGGAAAGTTTTGTGTTGTATATTTTGACGATATTTTGATTTATAGCAAGACTTTGCAGGATCATGTAGAACATTTGAGAGCTGTATTGCAAACTTTGCGAGAAGAAAGATTGTTTGGTAACATAGAGAAATGTGTGTTTTGTACTGACAAACTTACATTTCTTGGTTACATTGTTAGTGCACGGGGTGTTGAAGTCGATCCTGAAAAGATAAAAGCAATTCAGGAATGACCACGACCGACATCTATTACTCAGGTTAGATCTTTTCATGGTTTAGCTAGTTTCTATCGTCGCTTTGTTCCTAACTTCAGTTCTATTACCGCACCTTTAACGATGATTATTAAGAAGAATTTTAGCTTCTTATGGCGTAAAGAACAAGAAGATGCCTTTTTGAAAATTAAGGATTCTTTAACAAAGTCACCTGTGTTAGCCTTACCTAACTTTGATAAAACTTTTGAAATTGAATGTGATGCTTCTAGAGTTGGTACAGGCGCTATTTTGATGCAGGAAAATAGGCTCGTTGCCTATTTCAGTGAGAAATTGAGTGGTGCTACATTGAACTATCCATTTTATGACAAAGAGATGTACGCACTGATTCGGGCTTTGGAGATGTGGCAGGATTAGTTGTTGACTAAGGAGTTTGTGATCCACACTGACCACGATGCCTTACGTTACATCACAAGTCAGCATAAGTTGAATAAACGACATGCTAAGTGGGTTGAATTCTTAGAATCTTTTCCTTATGTCATTCATTACAAAAAAGGGAAAGAAAATGTCGTTGCTGATGCTTTATCACGTAGATATGCATTGTTGAGTTATCTTGATTCACATTTGATTGGTTTTGCGTATATTCATGATTTATACCTTGATGATTCTGATTTTAGAGATAAGTATAATGCTTGTGAGAAAGGTGTAGATGGAAAATTTTACAAGCATGATGGTTATATTTTCAAAGAAAATAGGATATGCATTCCACAGGGTTCAATGCATGATATTCTGATCCGTGAAGCACATGAAGGTGGATTAATGGGTCACTTTGGAGTCACCAACGTTACAGACATTGAAGGAGCATCTATTTTGACCTAAGATGCGTAGAGACGTTGAAAGGTTCTGTGAACGTTGTGTGACATGTAAGAAAGCAAAATCAAAGGTTTCACCACATGGTATGTACTTACCTTTACCTATTCCGGATTCCCATTGGACTGATATTTCTATGGATTTTGTTTTGGGATTGCCTAGAACTAGGACAGGTAAAGATAGTATTTTTGTTGTGGTTGATAGATTCTCTAAGATCACACATTTTATTGCATACCATAAGACTGATGATGCTGTTAATGTGGCTAACTTGTTCTTTAGAGATGTTGTACTTTACATGGTATTCTTAGGTCAATTGTTTCTGACAGGGATGTGAAATTCTTGAGTCACTTCTAGAGGACTCATTGGAGCAAATTAGGTACCGAACTTATGTTTTCTACTACTTGCCATCCCAGACTGATGGACAAACTGATGTTCTTAATAGAGTTTTATCTACTTTACTTTGTTCCATCATTAAAAAGAATATTATGACTTGGGAAGATTGTTTGACACATGTTGAATTTGCTTATAATCATGTTGTACATTCTGCAACTAAGATGTCACCATTTGAGGTTGTTTATGGTTTTAATCCTCTAGATATGTTGCCTTTGCCACAAGAACAGGTGACGAATAGGGATGGTAAAGAAAAAGAAGAATATGTGAAGAAATTGCATCAACAGGTAAAGGAGAACTTAGAACGAAGAGCTCAACAATATGAAAAGCAAGCAAACAAAGGGAGGAAGCGAGTCACCTTCGATGTTGGTGATTGGGTTTGGGTTCATTTTCGGAAGGAATGTTTTCCAGCCCAACAACGGTCAAAGCTATTACCAAGAGGAGATGGTCCTTTTTGGGTGTTGGAAAAAATGAATGATAATGCCTACAAGATTGACTTACTGGGAGAATACAATGTGAGTGCCACATTTAATGTTTCTAATTTAACCCTTTATGATGATTCTACAGATTTGAGGACAAATCCTTTTCAAGAAGGGGGGGATGATGTGAGCACATCTATACAAGCACAACAATCTGATCTGGAGGTCTTACCATTAGGACCTATTACTCGTTCTAAGGCAAAGAAATTCAAGGAAGTTATTTTCCTTACTTGTGCTTCAATTCTAGATTCATTCGATAATGTTTATGCCTTAGAACATAGGATTTATAATGTGTTGCATGCTGATATGTGAAATATTAGACTATACTATTTATTATATATGTTTAAGTATGTATATATGTTATTAAGTATGTTTTAAGGATTTGTTTGATAGTGTTTGTAATATTTCTAACTTATTTATAAGTTCATGTGTGTTATTGAATAAGTTTGCAAGTGTTTATGCCTTCTATTTGTGTTTCCTCTGAGTTTACAATACTTTGATTGATTCTCACAATATTTACATGTAGGAACATAGGAGAAAACTAGTTCAAGAGAGTGTATGCAGCTCAACTCCAGCTCAACCAAGTGTATGCAACTGAACACCAACTCAAGTGAGTTCTATTCAGCTCGGATGAAGTTCAACGGAGTTCACGTAGCTCACCTTAGCTCGAGGCAGCTTAAAGGCTTAGCTCTAAGCTCAAGTCAACTCCTAACACTCTTAGCTAGCTCATTTTATCTCAACTCAAGCTGAAGTGACCTACAGCAGCTGAAACCTGTCCTACACAAAGGGAAGGTGTCCTAGGCATGTGCAATGCATGTGAGACACACATGGCAGCCTTGTGCACATGTGTGGGCGTTCAAAGCAACCCAAGCCAAACAAGGCCCTTGTTTTTGAAGGCCAAACATCCAAGGAGATAAGAATGAGTGGTTTTTGTTCAAAATTCAAACATTAAACACATGTTTAATGTGTTTTAAGTATCATTTTCGTTCAAAACATGTGGCTAAGAAAGAATGGCTGCCAAAAGGAGTTATTTTCATTCAAATTTAATTTTTAAACTCCTTTAATATTAGCCACACATATAACTTCTTTCTATATATTTGTACTACAAACATTGTAAAAAGGTTAGACACATGTAATTTTTAGTTTTTACTTGATTAAAATTCTAACGGGTTCACTATAAATCCCTTATAGACATGTACGCTTTAAACCCAACAAAATAACCACAACATGATATTAAATCAAATTTTACGTGTTTGAATAGTTAATTATGGATTTTTGAACCTAAATATAAAGCATAATCTTACATTTTTAGCTTTTTGCTCGGTTAAAATTTGAACATGTTCGCTATAAAGCCCATTTAGACATGTACACTTTTTTTTAAGGAAAGGGCCTCAGTAAGAAAACTCTATAGCCAGTCACCTCGAGAGGTGAGTAGGCCCCTATGGAGAAAAGAGTACCCAAGGTTTTATTGAGAAGAAGAGGAGAACCTCTCCGAGTTTATAGAAGCCCGAATAAAATCGGGAAAGATACAGTCAAAATAACAAGGAATAAAATAACGCAAAGCCCTAGTAGCTAAGGCATGGGCTACAACGTTTGCTTCTCTAGGTACATAAAAAATCTTACAATCAGGCAAAGTACCAAGAGTGGATCGGATGCGAGACACCAGATGTTGCATTGTGGAAAGATCTTGGTGATGAGTGTTGTTAACTTTGTTGGCAATGGAAGCAGAATCTTGGACAATTCATGTCTTTTATGTTTTTTAGTTCTTCTTCTTGGATGCCATTGATCCTTTGGTTTAATTGGATCCGTCATTTTTTACATGAGTATAGCCTCCAGGATTTTGTTTCATGGTTTGCAAGTCAGCAATATCAAACTCAAAACCTGTGCTTGGTGGGATCTCTCGGCAGCAGCTTCTCGGTAGATCTCTCTCTGCAAGAGTTTGAATCGATCCAATATAGGGAGGTTTCCGATTTCTACCTTGCTTATTTTTCGTTTTTTTAATTCAATTCCATGCAATACTGATAATTTGTTCACGTCCAATTACTATTCAATCTTGTTCCTCGAAGAATTTCAATTAAACCAGATTTCTAGTTACTTTGTTTATAATGAAACCACCCATATTATTATGGACCACCGACTTCCACAAATAATTTATCACTATGAAATTTGGTTCTTATCTTACCTCTTTATACTTCTATATCATAATGGTCTCTACAACCATACTTGGCCCTCCATTCACTTCAATCGAGTTGCTGTTCTTATGAGGAGAAGGAGCCTCCCATGCCACGCACACAAGACACGCACACAAGGTTTGATTGGGGCTAGCTGCTTTAATTCAATTATGCGACTGTTTGGTTCGCTCCCCTCTAGCATATGTTCCACTTCGACAGTCTTTGCCTCTTTCAGAGTGCCTCACTTTGATCCAAAAGACTCATCAAGAGAAAGGTCAGTACTATGGTCCACTTTTATTAATTTTATGTATATTATAATTGATAATTTATACCATATCTCTATTATACTAATTGTTACTATTATACTATTACCACCTCTTTCCAACACCATTTATGGTATATTACCACCCTTGCAAAGGGAATTCTCTAACGCCGCCTACAGTGTATTACATTCGAACTTCTCACGATTCTATATCGATCTTTCAACTAACCTATTGCTTACTTCTTGGCCTATATATAGTAATTACAAGACTTCTACTCCAGCTAAATTTTCTTATCAAGATTTTGCTAGTGGTACTACTTCTCTTACATACTTTTCTCAAAGACCCCACTCCTCTACACATACTGTAATACAATCTTCTTATTCTTTCCTATATTTTATCCCACCTATACTATTACTTCCTATATCCCTTCATATTAAAAAGTATCTTACTTGTTATCAAATTGCTTTGCTTTTTTACTCTTTATGTTATATTAATGTTTTTTCTCCTTTCTTCTTCATCCCTAATGATACCCTTGTATTCATGGGTCCTCTCATATCGAGCATCCTTCTTTTAATATTTTTTCTGCCAAGCGTCAACTATGCTTTTCTTTATATGCCACCCTTTAAAGGGATTTTTTCTAACACTTTTCATAGTGTCTTGCCCTATCCTATAATCAATAGTGCTAACTTGAGGTTTCTTCAACATATTACTCTCTTTTTCATTATATCACTCTTGTTTGGGATTTTAACCAACACGTCTTATTATGTATTTTCTCATTCTTTAATTCTATATCGACTGTCGAGTAGAGATTCCGAGCAAACACCACCTTCTGTTGTGGGAAACATAACCAAGAGATTTCGTCCCTTGACTAAGGCTTCTACTGGGAAAGCTGGGATGAGCAGCAGAAAAAACTCTCCGGCGGCGGTTGACAGTGATCAACCCCGCCGAGAAAAATGAAACTCTTATGTTGGAACTGCCAGGGTCTTGGCAACACCCAGGCAGTTCACGCTCTACTACGTGCTTCCTCTAAGCATGATGTCGATTGTCTTTTTCTTTGTGAGACTAGGTCAAACAGACACAATATGGACCGTATTAAGTTTAAGCTAGGAATGCATTGCTGCATAGCTGTTGAACCCAACCCTTCTTGTACAGGGCTTGCTCTCATTTGGAATGACAAAACTACTATTGATTTGCTTTCCTACTCGGATCGCCATATTGATGTCATTATTTCTTTTGGACAACTACAATTTCATTTTTTTGGCTTACATGGTTTTCCCGAAACTACAAACAAATACAAAACTTGGCAAATAATAGATACTCTAAAATCAGCTTCTTCCCTTCCCTGGCTTTTAGGGGGGGGGACTTTAATGAAATCCTTTATGATAATGAAAAACAAGGCGGTGTCCGTCGTGCGCGATCACAAATTAATAATTTTAGAGATTGTCTCGATAAGAATGATCTTTTTGACTGTAAAGCAACAACTAGATGGTTCACTTGGACTAGATCTGGACGTAATACGGAAACCATTATGGAACGAATCGATAGATTCCTTGGTAACTCCGCCTGGTTTCATACATTTCCTACTTGCCAAGCTATATCGTTTTTTCAGACACGTTCTGACCATTGCCCTATCTTAATGGACACTAGCCCATCCCGAGCTCTTAGATCAAAACACTCCAATAATCTTTTTCGTTATGAGAATTGTTGGGCTGATGACCCGGAAGTTTTGTCTCGAATTAGAGAGATTTGGCCTAACCAACCTCGCTCGACACTTCATAAACTTCAGGATACTAGACGATTCCTAGCCACTTGGCAAACTAACAAACGCATCAATCTTTCTGATACGGAAATCCATAACTTTATTTCTGCTAAAAGTGAGCTTGATAACTTACTAAATGCGAAAGAAATATACTGGGCTCAACGAGCTCGAACACACTGGTTAGAACACGGTGATAAAAATACCTCTTTTTTTCATGCCAGAGCAAATAACCGACGGCGGAAGAATCATATTGTTGGTCTTCTAGACAACCAGAATATATGGCAAACACATACAAATGACATCATGTCTATTGCTATTTATTACTTTCAAAGCCTTTTTACGTCTTCCTCTCCTACTATTGCCTCTTCCATCTTGGATAACATTCCCACCATTGTTACCGAAACAATGAACAATGATCTTAATAAGGAATTCACAATAGATGAAGTTACCATTGCTTTTCGTGATATTGACTCGAGGAAGCATTGGGATATCCTTGGCCAGGACTTTACAAACCTATGCCTTGGACTCCTAAGAGGGTCGGTTAGTATGGAAGAGGTCAATCGTACTATCATTGTTCTTATTCCCAAAATTAGTGAGCCCACTACAATGCGCCATCTTCGACCTATTAGCCTTTGCACTGTCCTTTACAAAACTGTATCGAAAGTGCTTGTTAACCGTCTAAAATCTATCATACCCTTCTGTATTAGTGGTAATCAAGCTGCTTTTGTTCAAGGGAGGAATATTACTGACAACATCCTTATTGCCCATGAGCTCATCCATACTCTAAATATTGATGAAACATCTCTTGCAAAAGGTGCTAGCTTAAAACTTGACATGGAAAAGGCTTTCGACCGTGTTGAATGGCCTTTTCTTGAACAAATTATGATTCGTCTAGGATTCAACTCTAGTTGGGTTTCCCTTATTATGAGGTGTGTATCCTCAGTATCCTTTCAAGTACGTATCAACGACTCCCTCTCAAGACCCTTTAAACCCCATAGAGGGCTACGTCAAGGGGACCCTCTATCCCCTTTCTTGTTTCTTTTCTGTACTCAAGGCCTTTTAGCCTTGCTCAATGCTGAGCAAACAAATGGTAACCTCCTTGGACTTTGTGCCAGTAGGAATGGGCCACGCGTCAACCACCTCCTTTTTGGTGATGATTGTGTCGTATTCATTAAGAATACAACTACAGAAGCTCAACGCCTTAAGGATGTTCTACATTCTTACGCTACTTCGTCTGGGCAGGCGGTGAATTTTGAAAAGTCTACTATTTTCTTTTCTCGAAAAACCTCCACGTCGCTTCGGTCGAAAATCAATGATATCCTTCAAGTAAGAGAAGTGGATGATCCATGTATTTATCTGGGAGTCCCTCTCCTAATAGGAAAGAACAAGACAACAGCCTTGGGGTTCACCAGGGAAAAAATGAATGCTCGCCTGAGTAAATGGGATAAACATCTCCTTTCCTTTAATGGTAGAGAAATTTTCATTAAATCTGTCATCTAGTCTATACCACAGTATGTTATGTCTTGCTACCTTTTACCCCAAAACATTATTGATGACATGACCACATCGATACGCCGCTATTGGTGGTCTGGGAAAGCTGACAAACGAGGTTGGCATATGCTCCCTTGGGGCACCGTCTGTCTACCTAAAGCAGCAGGAGGTATAGGGTTTCGCGACCTTCACCACTTCAATGTTGCTTTATTAGGCAAACAGATCTGGCGTCTGGTTTGTGAACCTGATAATCTCCTTAGTCAGGTCTACAAATGCAAGTATTACCCCTCGGGTTCTATCTTCGAATCTGATCACAATCGGCGTTCTTCTTTTGCTTGGAAAGGCCTTAACATTGCTTTCTCTAAGCTCCGCGATGGTTTATGAGTTCAAATATTTAATTATAGGCTTCTGAATCTGATTATACTGCTTAATTTAAATTTTAGATTATTTTAATCAGTTAAAATTTTAATTGTTTTACTGTAAAGCCCAATCAGAAATGCTCGCTTGAAACCCAACAAAATGGTCACAAAATGAGAGTAACTCAAATTTTATGAGTTCAAATATTTAATTATAGGCTTTTTAATCAGATTATACAACTTAATTTCAATTTTAGAGTATTTTAATTTAGTTAAAATTTAAACTATTTTACTGTAATGCCTAATCAGAAATGCACACTTTAAAGCCAACAAAACAGTCACAAAATGAGATTAATTTAAATTTTATGAGTTTAAATATTTAATTATAGGCTTCTGAATCTGATTATATAGCTGAATCTCAATTTTAGAGTATTTTAATCGGTTAAAATTTTAACTGTTTTACTATAAAGCCCAATCAGAAATGCACGCTTTAAACCCAACAAAACGGTCACAAAATGAGATTAATTCAAATTTTATGAGTTCAAATATTTAATTATAGGCTTCTGAATCTGATTATACATATTAATTTCAATTTTAGTGTATTTTACTTAGTTAAAATTTCAATTGCATCTCAAATACTCACCACACGCCTCCCTCTCTTTTTCTCTCTCAATTGTCCCTTTACTTTTACCAACCTCTTACCTATGGATTCCAAGACCTTTCTCCAACAACTCGGAAATTTTCAATTTATTGCTGATGAGCAGGTAGCTATCTTCCAACCAAGTATCTCTTGGGATTCCTCTGAAGAGGAAGCACATTCCACCCTACTCGGGAATCTTGTATCCTCCAAAGATATAGATGATCAGGTGATCGTCAAAGCTTTTACTTGAATATGGACTAAGGCCAAGCTTGTTTCTATGCGAATCATGAAACCACATCTGTTTCTCATCTGTTTCAAAGATGAGAAGATCAAGGATGATATCCTAGCCAGGGGCCCTTGGACTTACAAGGACGAATGGCTTGCTCTGTCTCAGTACAATCCTACTATCAGTCTAGATGAACATTCCTTTACAACGATGAATATCTGGGTACGTATCTATAACATTCCACTCATTTTTCTTGCATCGGAGGAATCTGCCAATAATATTGGCAAATCACTAGGGACCATAATTGGAACAGTAATAAAAATCGACACGAGGAAAATTGATTTCAATATGGTTGACTACCTTTGGGTCGGAGTGACGCTAGACGTTACACAACCAATTAGGCGCCGTGTTGCTATTGGTGGGGGACCTTCTACACTGTTCTGCCTTCTTCAATATGAACGTCTCCCTACAATTTATCACTGTTGTGGCAGAGTTGGTCACACATTGGATTATTGTTCCATCCTGATCGAATCACGACCTGAACAACTCCAATATGGCGATTGGCTTCGGCATGTTCCTAAAAAGAAGGATGCACAACCTACATAGAGAGGTCGTATTCGTTATATTGCCAAAGAATCCAATGCTTATCCAACGCCAACATCCTCCCAAACCTCCAATTCCAATAATAAAGACAAAGTCCCTATGTCATCTTCCCCTTCCAACACAATGGAAAAGGTAAAGCCCCTATGGCACCTACTCCGGTTAATGACTGCGAGCCTATTCTGAGTATCGACCCCTCGCATAATATCTCGAAGGGATCTAGACTTCTCTCAATCGTTGCTAGTAAACTATCCGCTCGTAGATGTCCTCCACAACCATTGCAAATGGTTTTTCCTGATCAAGGCTCCAATATTACTACCCGGCAAAAGACAAATGACGACATTGGGGAGGTGAGCTTACTGGAACCTGAACTCCAAGATTTGGAGGCTGATCTAGCCAATGACCTTGATTTCCAGGAGGCAGCCGAATGGCTTGATACTGCGCCAACTCCTAAGTGAATTGTTCGCCCTTCTTCAAGCAGAGGTGTTAAGAGAAATCCACCTTCAGATGAGAATAACAGACTTAAACGGCTCAGAGCGTCTAGCAAGGCACCTATTGAGAAAGCTGGGATGAGCAGCGCAAAAAACTCTTCGGCAGAGGTTGACCTTGATCAACCCCGCCGAGCAACATGATACTCTTCTGTTGGAACTGTCCGGGTCTTGGCACCGCCTTGACAGTTCATATATTGCAACGTGCTATCTTTAAGAATGATGTCGTTTTTCTTCTTTTTCTTTTTTTCTAGGTATTTAAGTTTATTGGTCTATCTCCGGATCAAGTTAGGAATGCGTGGCAGCATAACCTTTGTTTTTAGGCCTTTTTATTCACAACTTTCTTTTATTTGGAATAATAATACCTTTATTGCTTTGTTTTTTTACTATTATGTTATTTTGATGTTTTTATTTCTTTCTTCTTTATCCTTATGTTGTTGAATCCTTTTGATATCTTTGTGTCCATGCTTACTTTACTCTTGAACAACCTTCCTTCAACATACTTTCTACCACGCATACTTCTTCCCGCTAACTATGCTTATCTTTATAAGCCACCCTTCCAAGGGATTTTTACTAACACTTTCTACCTTTACCTTCTTCAAAATATTATTTTCT
Organism: Abelmoschus esculentus; assembly: GCA_035048815.1. Taxonomy (NCBI): domain Eukaryota; kingdom Viridiplantae; phylum Streptophyta; class Magnoliopsida; order Malvales; family Malvaceae; genus Abelmoschus; species Abelmoschus esculentus. The sequence goes on from JAUCBN010000002.1 coordinate 6,373,094, forward strand.
TTTTCATTATACCACCCTTGATAGGGATCTTTACCAACACATCTTATTGTGTATTTTCCAATTTTGTAAATCCATACCAAATCTCGTTTAGAGGTTCCAAGAGAACACTAGCTTCTGATGTGGGCAACAAAACCAAGAGGCCTCGTCCTTCTACCAAGGCTTCTACTGGAAAAGTTGGGATGAGCAACAGAAAAAACTCTCCGGCGGCGGTTGACGGTGATTAACCCCACCGAGCAAAATGAAAATCTTATGTTGGAACTGCTAGGGTCTTGGCAACTCCCAGGCAGTTCACGCTCTACAACGTGCTACCTTCAAACATGATGTCGATTGTCTTTTTCTTTGTGAAACTAAGCTAAACAGACATAACATGGACCGTATTAAGCTTAAGCTTGGAATGCATGGCTGCATAGCTATTGAATCCAACCCTTCATGTACAACGCTTTCTCTTATTTGGAATAACAAAACTACTATTGATTTGCTTTCTTACTCGGATCGTTATATTGATGTCATTATTTCTTTTGGACAACAACAATTCCATTTTCTGGTTTACATGGCTTCCCCGAAACTGCAAACAAGTACAAAACTTGGCAATTAATAGATACTCTAAAATCATCCTCTTCCCTTCCCTGACTTTTAGGGGAGATTTTAATGAAATCCTTTATGACAATGAAAAACAAGGCGGTTCTCGTCGTGCGCGATCACATATTAATAATTTTAGAGATTGTCTTGATCAAAACGATGTTTTTGATTGTAAACCAACATCTGGATGGTTCACTTGGAATAGATCTGGTTGTAATTCGGAAACCATTATGGAAAGACTCGATAGATTCTTTGGTAACTCCACCTGGTTTAATACCTTTCCTAATTACCAAGCTATATCATTCTTTCAGGCACGTTATGATCATTGCCCTATCTTAATGGACACTAACCCATCACGCGCTCTCAGATCCAAACACTCTAATAATCTTTTTCGCTATGAGAATTGCTGGGCTGATGACCCGAAAGTTTTGTCTCGAATTAGAGAGATTTGGTCTAACCAATCTCGCTCAACACTTCTCAAAATTCAGGATATTGGACGATTCCTAGCCACTTGGCAAACTAACAAGCGCATTAAATCCAATGAGCGTATCAATCAACTAAACGATCTTATTAATATGACTTTATTTCTGCTAAAAAGGAGCTTGATAGCTTGTTAAATGTGAAAGAAATATACTGGGCCCAACGAGCTCGGACACACTGGTTAGAACATGTTGATAAAAACACTTCCTTTTTTCATGCCAGAGCAAATAGTTGACGTCGGAAGAATCATATTGTTGGACTTCTAAACAATCAGAATATATGGCAAACACACACAGATGACATCATGTCTACAACTATTAATTACTTTCAAAACCTTTTTACGTCTACCTCTCCTACTATTGCGTCTTCCATCTTGGATAACATCCCCACTATTGTTACCGAAACAATGAACAATGATCTTAATAAGGATTTCACAACAGATGAAGTTATTGTTACCGAAACAATGAACAATGATCTTAATAAGGATTTCACAACAAATGAAGTTACCATTGCTTTTCATGATATTGACCCGAGGAAAGCCCCGGGTGTTGATGCATTCCCAAGTGGTTTCTTCAGGAAGCATTGGGATATCCTTGGCCAGGACTTTACAAACCTCTGCCTCGGACTCCTAAAAGGGTCGGTTAATATGGAAGAGGTCGATTGTACTATCATTGTTCTTATTCCCAAAATCAGCGACCCCACTACAATGCGCCATCTCAGACCTATTAGCCTTTGCACAGTCCTTTACAAAATTGTATCGAAAGTACTTGTTAACCGTCTAAAATCTATCATACCCTTATGTATCAATGGCAATCAAGCTGCTTTTGTTCAAGGAAGGAACATTACTGACACCATCCTTATTGCCCATGAGCTCATTCATACTTTAAATACCGATGAAACATCTCTTGCAAAAGGTGCTAGCTTAAAATTCGACATGGAAAAAGCTTTCGACCGTGTTGAATGGCCTTTTCTTGAACAAATTATGATTCGTCTAGGATTCAACTCCAGTTGGCTTTCCCTTATTATGAGGTGTGTATCCTCAGTATCCTTTCAAGTACGTATCAACGACTCCCTTTCACGAACTTTCAAACCCCATCGAGGGTTACGGCAAGGGGACCCTCTATCCCCTTTCTTGTTTCTTTTCTGTACTCAAGGCCTTTCCGCCTTGCTCAATGCTGAGCAAACAAATGGTAACCTCCCTAGACTGTGTGCTAGCAGGAATGGGCCACGCGTCAACCACCTCCTTTTTGGTGATGATTGTGTCGTATTCATTAAGAATACAACTACAGAAGCTCAACGCCTTAAGGATGTTCTACATTCTTACGCTACTTCGTCTGGGCAGGCGGTGAATTTTGAAAAGTCTACTATTTTCTTTTCTCGGAAAACCTCCACGTCGCTTCGGTCGGAAATCAATGATATCCTTCATGTCAGAGAAGTGGATGATCCAGGTATTTATCTGGGAGTCCCTCTCCTAATAGGAAAGAACAAGACAACAGCCTTGGGGTTCACTAGGGAAAAAATGAATGCTCGTCTGAGTAAATGGGATAAATATCTCCTCTCCTTTAGTGGTAGAGAAATTTTTATTAAATCTATCATCCAGTCTATACCATAGTATGTTAGGTCTTGCTACCTTCTACCCCAAAACATTATTGATGACATGACCACCTCGATACACCGTTATTGGTGGTCTGGGAAAGCTGACAAACGAGGTTGGCATATGCTCCCTTGGGACACTATCTCTTTGCCTAAAGCAGCAGGAGGTATAGGGTTTCGCGATCTTCACCACTTCAACGTTGCTTTACTACGCAAACAGATTTGGCGTCTGGTTTGTGAACCTGATAATTTCCTTAGTCAGGTCTACAAATGCAAGTATTACCCATCGGGTTCTATCCTTGAATCTGATCACACTCGGAGATCTTCTTTTGCTTGGAAAGGCCTTAGCATTGCTTTCTCTAAGCTTCGTGATGGCTTTTTCAAACGCCCAGGTATATCCAGCCAAGTTCAAATCCACTTTGACAAATGGGGTGGCTCTTAGCCTGTCAACCTTTATGGTGATTATGAGGTTAATGACAAAGTCCCTCTTCGAGCAGGTACTTTTATGTTGCCTAATTTACCCCGATGGGACGAATCAAAAGTCCGAGCATACTTATCCCACGAAGACGCCAACACCATCCTTAATGTACCCATTATTAATGACACAAAAGACACCAGCCTTTGGGGTCACCATGACTCTGGCATGTATACGGTTCGGTCTGGTTACCAATTTTTGCAGTTACATCTAGGGCCAGTTAATAGGCCCTCCAAGATTTGGAAAATTATATCTAAATTGCCTACTCTACCTAAGGTTCGTACCTTTGGATGGCGTTTATGTCATGATGCACTCCCATCTAGCCATAAAATCCTACATGCCAATCTTGGTACGGGGGTATGCCCGATCTATAATATGACCATGAAACCGCCCTCCATGTTATGTGGGACTGTCCTAGTGCCAAGGAGGCACTCCAGTTGGCAGGGCTTCCTACACAAATTTTCTCCAACACCTTTGCCTCCCCCCACCAATGGCTTTCTGAAGTAGCTGGTTTTCTCTCCTTACAAAAACTTTTTAATGACTACACATCAATTAATGATGCCTCCCATCTACGTTCCCAACTAGCTGAGCTCACTTTTGCTCAAGCTAGATGGACGAAACCGGACCCTGGTTTCGTCAAGATTAGCACGTATGGCACCTTTGACCCTCGTGTTAAGAAGTGCTGCTGCTGGCGTCATTTCCAGGGATTCCTCCGGTGTCGTCCTGGGTGGTTGTTCTATGTCGCTCATTTACCCGGACCCCGCTTCTGCTGAGGCTCTTGCCATTTTAGAAGGTCTAAAGTTTGCAGTTGTTAATGGCTGGACTGATGTGGTGTTTGAAACTGATTTAGCTTCCATTGCCAACAAGGTTAACAACATCCATCATCAAGATCTTTCCACCGTGCAACATTTGGTGTCCCGCATCCGCTCCACTGTTGGTACTTTGCCTGATTGTAAGATTTGTTATGTACCTAAAGATGCAAACGTTGTAGCCCATGTCTTAGCTACTAGGGCTTTGCGTTCTTTTACTTCTTGTTCCTTTGATTGTAACTTTCTCGATTTTATTCGGGCTTCTGTAAATTCGGAGAGGTTCTCCTCTTCTTCTCAATAAAGTTTTGGGTACTCTTTTCCCCATAGGGGCCTACTCACCTCTCGAGGTGATTGGCTATAAGGTTTTTTAATGAGGCCCTTTCTATCAAAAATTTTTTTCAATTGCTTTACTATAAAGTCCAATCAGAAATGCAAGCCTTAAACCCAACAAAACAGTCACACAATGAGTTTAATTCAAATTTTATGAGTTCAAATAATTAATTATAGGCTTTTGAATCTGATTATACTGCTTAATTTCAATTTTAGAGTATTTTACTCAATTAAAATTTTAATTGTTTTACTGTAAAGCCCTATCGGAAATGCAAGCTTTAAACCCAACAAAACGGTCACAAAAAGAGTTTAATTCAAATTTTATGAGTTCAAATATTTAACTATAGGCTTCTAAATATGATTATACAACTTAATTTAAATTTTAGAGTATTTTACTCAGTTAAAAATTCAATTGCTTTACTGTAAAATCCAATCAAAAATGCAGACATTAAACCCAACAAAATCGTCACAAAATGAGATTAATTCAAATTTTATGAGTTAAAATATTTAAATATAGGCTTCTGAATCTGATTATATAGTTGAATTTAAATTTTAGGGTATTTTAATCAGTTAAAATTTCAACTATTTTTCTATAAAGCCCAATCAGAAATGCACGCTTGAAACCCAACAAAATGGACACAAAATGAGATTAATTTAAATTTTATGAGTTCAAATATTTAATTATAGGCTTATGAATCTGATCATACAGCTTCATTTCAATTTTAGAGTATTTTACTCAGTTAAAATTTCAATTGTTTTACTGTAATGCCCAATCAGATAGGCACGCTTTAAACCCAACAAAACAGTCACAAAATGAGATTAATTCAAATTATATGAGTTCAAACATTTATTTATAGACTTCTGAATCTGATCATACAGCTTAATTTCAATTTTAAAGTATTTTACTCAGTTAAAATTTCTACTGTTTTACGGTAAAGCTCAATCAGAAATGCATGCTTGAAACCCAACAAACGGGACACAAAAAGAGATTAATTTAAATTTTATGAGTTCAAATATTTAATTATAGGCTTTTGAATATGATTATACAGCTTAATTTCAAATTTAGAGTATTTTACTTAGTTTGAAATTTCAATTATCTTATAGTAAAGCCCAATCAGAAATGCACGCTTTAAACCCAACAAAACGGTCACAAAATAAGATTAATTCAAATTTTATGAGTTCAAATATTTAATTATAGGCTTCTAAATCTGATTATACATCTTAATTTAAAATTTAAAGTATTTTACTTAGTTAAAATTTCAATTTTTTTTATAGTAAAGCCCAATAAAAAATGCACGCTTTAAACCCAACAAGACGGTCACAAAATGAGATTATTTCAAATTTTATGAGTTCAAATAATTAATTATAGGCTTCTGAATCTGATTATATAGCTTAATTTTAATTTTAGAGTATTTTAATCATTTAAAATTTCAAATGTTTTACTGTAAAACTCAATAAGAAATGCACGCTTTAAACCTAACAAAACCATCACAAAATGAGTTTAATTTAAATTTTATGAGTTCAAATATTTAATTATAGACTTCTGAATCTGATCGTACAGCTTAATTTAAATTTTAGATTATTTTACTCAGTTAAAATTTCAATTGATCTACTTTAAAGCCCAATCTGAAATTCACGCTTTAAATCCAACAAAACGGTCACATCATGAGATTAATTTAAATTTTATGAGTTCAAATATTTAATTATAAGCTTCTAAATCTGATTATACAGCTTAATTTCAATTTTAGAGTATTTTACTCAGTTTAAATTTCTATTGTTTTACTGTAAAGCCCAATAAAAAAATGCACGCTTGAAACCCAACAAAACGGTCACAAAATACAATTAATTCAAATTTTATGAGTTCAAATATTTGATTATAGGCTTCGGAATCTGATTATACAAATTAATTTGAATTTTAGAGTATTTTACTCAGTTAATATTTCAACTGTTTTACAATAACGCCGAATCAGAAATGCAAGCTTTAAACCCAACAAAACAGTCAGAAAATAAGATTATTTCAAATTTTATGAGTTAAAATATTAGTTATAGGCTTCTGAATCTGATTATATAGCTTAATTTAAATTTTAGAGTATTTTAATCAATTTCCTGTTTCTGTTAAGATGTATAAAGATTTAAAATCTTTGTATTGGTGGCCTGGTATGAAAGCAGCCATTACAGACTTTGTATCCCGATGTTTGACTTGTTAGAAGGTTAAGGCTGAGCATCGAGCTCCTATGGGATTGCTTAGCCTATCGAATTGCCTAAATGGAAATGTGATCAGTGACGACGGATTTTGTTATTGGCTTGCCTGTCACACCGAGGAAGAATGATTCTATTTTGGTGATTGTTGATAGACTCACCAAGTCTACACATTTTATTCCGGTTTGAAAGAATATGAACTTGGAGACCTTGGCCGAGTTGTATATCCGTGAGGTGATTCGGCTACATGGTGTGCCGACATCGATCATTTCTGATAGAGATCCGAACTTCACATCCCGATTTTGGAAGTCTTTGCAGAAAGCTCTCGGAACTAAAGTACATCTTAGCACTGCTTTCCATCCGTAGTTTGATGGTCAGTCTGAAAGAGTGATACAAGTATTAGAAGATATGTTGCGTGCTTGTGTCATAGATTTTGGAAAGAATTGGGAAAAGTCTTTGCCCTTGGTAGAATTCGCTTACAACAATAGCGATCAAGCATCTATTCAGATGGCTCCCTTTGAAGCTCTATATGGGAGGAAATGTAGAACTCCTTTGTGTTGGTCTGAATTGGGAGAATATAAGGTTCTGGGACCTCAGATGATCCGAGATATTGAGGAACAAGTTCGAGTTATTCATGATCGATTGAAACAAGCCTTCGACAGACAAAAGGCTTATGCATATTTGAAACGAAGAGATATTCAGTACAATGTAGGAGACAAGGTCTTCCTAAAAGTTTCTCCTTGGAAGAAAGTCTTCAGATTTGGGAGAAAAGGAAAGCTTAGCCCTCGGTTCATTGGACCTTTTGAAATTGTTGAAAGAATTGGTCCCGTGGCTTATCGTCTTGCACTCCCTAGTGAGTTCGATAAGATCCACAATGTCTTCCATGTCTTCATGCTAAGAAAGTACAGATCCGACCCTTCTCATGTTTTGGAACCGGAAGAATTAGAGTTGAATCCCAACTTGTCTTTTGAAGAAGAACCGGTCCGGATCCTTGAACGAGAAGTTAAAAGACTTCGAAACAAAAATGTTCCCTTGGTAAAAATCCTTTGGAGGAATCACAAGAAGGAAGAAGCTACTTGGGAACCCGAGGCAACAATGACAGGGCAATATCCGCATTTGTTCCGTTTAGGTAAATTCGAGGGCGAATTTCTTTTTAAGAAGGGGAGAATTGTAGCACCCTAAAATCGGGTTAGAAGAATGATTCAAATAATTCGTATATTAAATTGAATCATGTGCTAATAATTGGACTAGAAGAAAGGGACCAAATTGAATTAAGTGAAAAATGAGAGGATTGCATGCTAAATTTCCAATTTACCTTAATTGTCCTTGGACATCTAATTGCTAAAGAGTTTAAGTAAGGTCAAAATGGTCCTTTTACACCCCACTAACAAGCAAAGAAATCAGCCTTTCTTCCTCAATTCCTCCCCCCATTTTCACGTGAGGAAGAAAGGAAAAGATAGGAGAGAAAATTTCCATGGAGGCTTAAGGAAGCTAACTTAAAATTCTTGCATGGTTAGGAAATTGTGATAGGAAAGCAAGTCTAAATATCTTGGTAAGTTTCTCTTTCCATAATTGAAATATTGAAAGCTTAAGTTCTTGGATTTTAAATGCTTCTATGATGCTTTCATGTCAAATTTAAGGATTGTATTTGCTTGGGTTTAGTTTTAGAAGCATGAGCAAGTAAGTTAAGAAGCTAGGAATTTATATTTTTGTAAATTTCATATATGAGTTAATTGATTCGATACGTTGCTGGAAAATGGGTTAATTGATGTTGATATTATGTTTAAGGTGCTGGAAAATTCATGAGGATAAGCTTAGATTAGAACCAAACCCATGGAAAGTAAGTTGGACAAATTTTGCCTAGAAAATGCAATTCTAGGTAACCATATTGGAAAAATTCCCTAGGTCGAATTTGAGGGAATTAAGGGCTGAAACTTTGCAGCCAAATATCCCCATGTATCTAGTTTATACGAAAATTTACGGAACCTCAATCGAAGTTTTTTTAGAGAAAGTTATAAGCCTTTTCGTAAGGGTTGCTCGAGCAGTCCCTAATCTGGACAGACCCGACTTTAAACCAAATCTGGTACTGATTGGGAAAGAATTAAAATGTGAGGTTGATATATCCTTTTAGAGGATCTTCTTAGCTTTCCAAAGAGGTAAAATGAGCTAATTTCGGGTAAGAGAGCTAGGAGATATGATCGATTTTCTAAAGGGTAGCAAAGTTGTCCCTAATGAACAAATGTGGATGTTTACATTTGTTAAGCATGTGAACACTTGAATTTAAGTGACTTTGACATGTTCTAATGAATGGATACTTGTATATGGATTGCTAGATAACCTAAGAGAAGAAAATATCGAGGAAGAGGAAAGGCTCGAGCTAGCTAGAAAGAAGGGCAAGGGTATCACCCTATTCAACCCTTGAGTGCTTGGAACCATTGTGAGTGGCAAACTTTAGGGTTAGGACCTAGGTCCTAACCACCCCTTTTGTCACCCCTTTTGTTATTTGATTTGTCATGTAAATGGACTAATCTTATATTCGGTAAAAAGGGAAGGAGGCTTAATGTTAAATGACTTGTATGATACCATGATTCTATGCTAGATTTCTAGAACTAGCTTAGTACATTTGCATAGCTCGGAAATGCCGAGGTAAGTTATGGCACGCGGCTACGGGATTCCAGGTATGTGAATCATGCATGAAGCATGTATATAATGATATGAGCATTGATTTGATAACATGATGTGCATGTTTGTTGCTAATATGATGGATACTTGCTATTGGTGATATGAATTGGATTAATATGAATTGAATGATGATTAAATGGATAATGGAACTCATATTTAGCCTTGGTCGATAATTGGTCATAGGTAGTACGGCATGCCTAGGGTCTGAGCTCATTGTTTAGTACTTCAGTACTCTTGTTTGGTACTTTGGCTACCTTCGATTGGTGGTTAGTCACCATTTGTTAGATACCATGGGTATCTCTTGTTAGTGCCTTTGTGGTACTCTTGTTAGTGCCTTCGTCGCACTCTTGTTGACTCGCTTACCTTGTCTAACTATACCAAGGCATCACACGAAATTAAATTGAAAGGCTAAAACTTAAATGTGAAACTATATGTACATGTATTTGCTCATGAAGCATTGGATCTTGGTTATGAATTTGCTATAGGCATTGAAATGGAATTGTTGCTATGAGTAGCACTTGAATAAGAAATTGCTAATGACATTTGGAATTAATGTATGGCTATAAGTAGCCCTTGATATGAATTAGTCTATGAAAGCTTGAGAAATGGAAATTGACTAATGAGTTATATGCATCGATTATATGCTAGCTAATGCATGAGCATATAGGTTATGAAATTGAATTGTATGCTAGAATTATGATAAACATGAGAAGTATGTTAAGCATTGTACTTGACGATTGATGACCTTGTATATTGATTGAACTATGCCATGAATTGATTCATTTGCTTAATTGAAGCATGCCATCTTTGTTATTGAATTATGTCTAATTTGGTTAGACTTAGGTCTGCCTCACTAAGTACCTAATAAGTACTTACCACCGTTTGTTTCCTCCTTCCCAAAACAACAGGTTATCGAGCAAAGAAGCTAGAACAAGGTTGATAGCAAGCAAGCACCACAAGCAAGCCTACGCATTTTGAGAATTAGTATATGGTTTGTATATATATTGCCATTGAGCACTCGGTTTGTAAGCCTTCAGGCATGGTGATCATGTTAGGCTAGACATATATATATTTTGAGTTTGGCCTATGATTTGTATATGTTGGCATTGTAATATACATGTGGTATGTAAGTAGTTGTCTTGGCATGTGAAACATGAAACTAAGTAGGATAACATGTGAATCCTTAAAACTAAATCATGGGTATGTTAGTTGCCATAGTGAAAGTACATGGCACAAAGGTTAGCTAGCTTGTTAAATGGCATATGAAAATATGGAGCTAAATGGGTTGATATGTAAGCCTTGGGGCTATGTTATGTTTATGTTAGTTGCTTTAGGTAAATTGGAATGGCATAGTGCTAGCTTAGATAATGAATTGATCAAATAACATGAATGGTATGCATATTAGCTTGGATAATGATTTGATTTAAGAACTTAGAATTGATAAGTTCACTATTGGTGTCATTCTAGAATCATCCCTTAATGTTTAAGGTTGAAGTGAGGCTAAGTAGGAGCCTTTTTGGGTATGGCTTGAGCGAAATAGAACCTTAGAACCTGCAAAATCGTTCAGGGGTATCGATACCATTTCTATGCGTACCAATACCCCCTTGAAAAGCCTGAGTATGAATGATAGGTGTTTTGAAACACCTAGCCTCCGTTTCGATACTAGAACCTCTAGTAGCGAAATTGGTTCGATACCCAAACCTCCAGTGAGCTCCCCGATTCGATACCCGTATCGAATCAGGCTACTCTAGCCCTTGGTCAACGAGTCAACGTGTCAAACTGTGTTTTGATACCCCCTGTTTCGATACACTATATAGGTGTTTCGATACCTCTCTATAGGAGGTATCGATACCCCAGATAATTTGGTTCAATCATTCGAAACTATGTTAAGAGTGGTTAACAAGTAATGTATGAAAGTTGCTAAACCAATGAGTTTGGTTAAATATCTCACCTTATGTTTAGTGGTCTCTAAGTATTAGATAAAAGTTTGGGGTCGAATAACTTGATAAAATATGATTGAAATATTAAGTAAGCTCAAGTTTGAAAAAGTTTAAATTGGTCTCGAAAATGAAGAGTATTACATGTAATCGTCTTGTAATAATGTACAAATATTTGAAATGTTCTAGAAACGAATCACAAGTTCGGTTTGCTACAAGTTTATAAGTTCGGTCGACACTCCCGTCTCCTAACCCGGAGCGAGGGTGTCATAGCTTTCTTTCATTTGGAATAATAAAACCTTTATTGTTTTGCTTTCTTACTCGTTTTGCTATATTGATGTCTTTATTTCTTTTTTCTTTATCTCTCTGTTTCTGCACCATATTGATATCTTTGGAGTTCCCTTAACTTTGTGTTATCCAAAAAAAATTTCCAACACCTTCTATGATGTATACTCTTCCACCAAGCTTACGTGTCATGTTGACACCCTTATGTGGGTACGTTATTCACGCCTTGATCTAATTGGATCACCAAGTACAAGGCTTGTGTTACTTGGTCTTTTACACTTAATCAACTTTCCATTTACATGCATACTAACAAGCATATTAACTATCTTTTACTATGATTATTACTATATACCACCACCCTTCCAATGGGTTTTTACCAACACCTCTCATGGTGTAATGCTTCTTCACTCTAATGTAATAAATACTACGATACGAGGTGTTCGTCCTACTCCAAATATAGACACAAAGGGTATCGAAAATAAGAGGCTTTGTCCTTTGGCTGAGGCCTCTACTGATATAGCTGGGATGAGCAGCGCAAAAAATTCTCCGGCAGTGGTTGACGATGTTCAACCCCGTCGAGAAAAATGAAACTATTATGTTGGAACTGTCAGGGTCTCGGCAACACCCAGACAGTTCTCGCTCTACAACATGCTACCTCCAAGCATTATGTCGATTGTTTGTTCCTTTGTGAAACTAGGTTACACAAACACAATATGGACTGTATTAGGATTAAATTAGGAATGCAAGGTTGCATAGCTATTGATTCTAGCCCGTCTTGCATAGGGCAAACTATTCTTTGGAACACTAAAACTACTATTAATTTGCTTTCTTACTCGGATCGTCATATTGATGTTACTATATCTATTAGGCAATCACGGTTCCATTTTTCAGGCTTACAAGGATTCGCTGAAACTGCGAACAAGTACAAAACTTGGCAATTGATAGATTATTTACACTTTGCTTTTTTCCTTCCATGGCTTTTAAGAGGGGACTTTAACGAAATACTCTGTGATAATGAAAAACAAGGCGGTATTCGTCGTGCGCGATCACAAATTAATAATTTCAGAGATTGTCTTACTATGAAAGAGCTCTTTGATTGCAAGCCATCGTCCGGATGGTTCACTTGGACTAGATCCGGGCGTCATGCAAAAACAATTATGGAAAGGATCGACCGTTTCCTTGGTAATTCTGCATGGTTTAACTCCTTTCAAAACTTCCAAGCTACATCTTTCTTTCAGACACATTCTGACCACTGCTCTATCTTACTAGATACTAACCCACCTCGGGCTCTCTGACCCAAACACTCTAACAACCTTTTTCAGTTTGAGACTTGCTGGGCTGATAGTCCGGAAGTGTCCTCTCGAATTAGTGAGATTTGGTATAACCATTCTCGTTCAACACTAGATAAACTTGAGGAAACTAGACGATTTCTATCCTCTTGGCAAATCCAATGAACGTATTAATCAGCTTAACGATTTCATTAATATGTGCCTCAAACGACATCTCTCTGATGCGGACATCCATAACTTTATCTCCGCTAAAAGTGAGCTTGATAGCTTAATAAACGCGAAAGAAATATATTGGGCTCAACGAGTTTGGACACAATGGTTAGAACACGGTGACAAAAATACTTCCTTTTTTCATGCCCGAGCAAATGGTCGACGGCAGAAGAATAATATTGTTGGACTTTTTAACAACCAGAATATATGGCAAACGCATACAAATGACATCATGACTATTGCTATTGACTACTTTCAGAACCTCTTTTCGTCCTCCTCCCCTACTATTGCTAGACAATTTTGGACAACATTCCTACTATTGTTACTGATCCAATGAATAATGACCTTCTTAAGGACTTCACAGCAGATGAAGTTACCATTGCTTTTCGTGATATTCACCCACGGAAAGCTCCAGGAGTTGATAGTTTCCCAAGTGGTTTCTTTAGGAAGCATTGGAACATCCTTGGCCATGATTTCATAAACCTATTCCTTGGACTCTTACAAGGGTCGGCTCATATGGAAGAGGTTAATCGTACTATCATTGTTCTTATACCTAAGATCAACGACCCCACAACAATGCGTCATCTCAGACCTATTAGCCTATGTACAGTCCTCTACAAGACTGTTACGAAAGAACTTGTTAATCATCTAAAGTGTATTATACCTTTATGCATAAGTGGTAATCAAGCCGCTTTCGTTCAAGGACGGAATATCACTGATAATATTCTCATTGCCCATGAGCTTGTCCACACTTTAAATACTGATGAGACCTCGCTGGCAAAAGGTGCTAGCTTAAAGCTCGACATGGGGTTGATTACCTTCAGTCACCTTCCAAGTGCGTGTCAATGATTCCCTTTCACGACCCTTCAAACCCCATAGAGGGTTATGACAAGGGGACCCTCTATCTCCTTTTCTATTTCTTTTCTGTACCCAAGGACTTTCAGCATTGCTCAATGCTGATCATACAAGTGGTAATCTATCCGGACTTTGTGCTAGCAGGAATGGACCACGCGTGAATCATCTTCTTCTTGCAGATGACTGTATTGTATTCATTAAGAAAACAACTACAGAGGCTCAACGCCTTAAGGATGCTCTGCATACTTATGCTACTTCATCTGGTCAGGCGGTGAACTTTGAAAAGTCTACTATTTTCTTTTCCCGGAAAACTTCTATGTCGCTTCGAGCGGAAATTAATGATATCCTGCATGTAAGAGAAGTTGATGATCTAGGTATTTATCTTGGAGTCCCTCTCTTAATAGGGAAGAATAAGACAGCGGCCTTTGGCTTTACCAGGGGAAAAATGAATGCTCGTCTGAGTAAATGGGATAAACACCTTTTATCCTTTACTAGCAGAGAAATTTTTATTAAATCAGTAATACAATCTATGCCCCAGTATGTTACCATAAAACATTATTGATGACATGACCAATTCGATACGCCGATATTGGTGGTTTGTCAAAGCTAACAAACGAGGTTGGCATATGCTCCCTTGGGACACTATCTATCTGCCGAAAGCAGCAGAAGATATTGGATTTCGCGATTTACACCACTTTAATGTTGCTCTACTAGGCAAACAAATCTGGCGTTTGATTTGTGAACTTGATAATCTCCTTAGTCAGGTTTACAAATGTAAGTATTACCCATCGGGTTCTATCCTTGACTCTGATCACGCTCGGAGATCTTCTTTTGCCTGGAAAGGTCTTACCATAGCTATCTCTAAACTTCGCAATGGTTTTTTCAAACGGTCAGGCATATCCAGTCAAATTCAGATTCACTTTGACAATTGGGGAGACTCTCAGCCTATACACCTTTATGGTGATTATGAGGTGAATGACGAAGTACCTCTTCGTGCAGGTACTTTCATGTTGCCTAACATGACCCGATAGGATGAACCAAAAGTACGAGAATACTTCTCCCATGAAGATGCTAACACCATCCTTAATGTACCCATTATTAATGATACGAAGGACACCATTCTTTGGGGTTACCATGACTCTGGCATATATTCGGTTTTGTTAGGTTACCAATTTTTGCAACTGTAACTAGAGCCAGTTAACAGGCCCTCTAAGCTTTGGAAAATTCTTTCCAAACTACCCACCTTACCCATGGTCCGTTCCTTTGGATGGCGGCTATGTCATGATGCAATCCCATCTGGCCACAAAATCCTTCAGGCCAATCTTGGTATGGGGTTTGTCCAATTTGCTATATGGCCATTGAAACCACTATCCACGCTATGAGGGATTATCCTAGTGTCAAAGAGGTGCTCTAGTTGGCAGGGCTCCCTAATCGAATTTTCTCCAACATCTATATCTCCGCCCACCAGTGGCTTTCTAAAGTTGTTGGGTTTCTTTCTTTACATCAATTCTCTTTTCTTATTACGATCCTTTAGAATCTATGGAACCGTCGTAATGACTTTGTCCATCACAATCATCTCCAACCGGCTTAGTTACTTGTTTCCAATGCGCAAAAACTTTTTGATGACTATACATTAGTTAATGATGCTTCCCACCTACGTTCCTGGCTAGTTGAGCCCACCTTCACTCAAGCTAGATGGACGAAATCGGTTCCTGGTTTCGTCAAAATTAACACGGATGGGGCCTTTGACCCCGTGTTAAGGGGTGCTGCTGCAGGCATCATCGCTCAAGATTCTTCTGGTTCCATCCTCGGTGGATGCTCTATGCCTCTCGTCTGTCCGGATCCAACTTCTGCTGAGGCTCTTGCTATCCTAGAAGGTTTAAAATTTGCTATTGCCAATAGCTGGTCTAATGTGATTATTGAAACAGATTTTGCTTCCATTGCCAGCAAAGTTAACAACACTCATCACCAAGATCTTTCTACAGTGCAACATCTGGTGTCACGCATCCGATCCACTCTTGGTACTTTGCCCGATTGTAAGATTTGTTAGGTACCTAGAGACGCAAACATTGTAGTCCATGTCTTAGCTACTAGGGCTTTGCGTTCTTTTATTTCTTGTTCTTTTGACTATATCTTTACCGATTTTATTCGAGCTTCTGTAAACTCAGAGAGGTTCTCCTCTTCTTCTCAATAAAACCTTGGGTACTCTTTTCCCCATAGGGGCCTACTCACCCCTCGAGGTGACTGGCTATAGGGTTTTTTTTAATGAGGCTCTTTCCTTCAAAAAAATTTTCAATTGTTTCTCTATAAAACCCAATAAAAAATGCACGCTTTAAACCCAACAAAACAGACACAAAATGAGATTAATTTAAATTTTATGAGATCAAATATTTAATTATAGGCTTCTAAATCTGATTATATAGTTTAATTTCAATTTAGAGTATTTTACTCAGTTAAAATTTAATTATTTTACTATAAAGCCCAATAAAAAATCCACGCTTTAAATCCAACAAAATGGACACAAAATGAGATTAATTTAAATTTTATGAGTTCAAATATTTATTTATAGGCTTCTGAATATGATTATACAACTTAATTTCAATTTTAGAGTATTTTACTCTGTTAAAATTTCAATTGTCTTACAGTAAAAACCAATCAGAAATGCACGCTTTAAACCAAACAAATGATCACATAATGAGATTCATTTAAATTGTATAAGTTCAAATATTTAATTATATGCTTCTAAATCTGATTATATAGCTCAATTTCAATTTTAGAGTATTTTACTCAGTTAAAATTTCAACTATTTTCTGTAAAGCCCAATCAGAAATGCACGCTTGAAACCCAACAAAATGGACACAAAATGAGATTAATTTAAATTTTATGAGTTCAAATATTTAATTATAGGCTTCTAAATCTGATCATACAGCTTCATTTCAATTTTAGAGTATTTTACGCAGTTAAAATTTCAACTGTTTTACTATAAAGCCCAATCAGAAATGCACGCTTTAAACCCAACAAAACGGTCACAAAATGCGATTAATTCAAATTTTATGAGTTCAAATATTTAATTATAGGCTTCTGAAACTGATTATACAGCCTAATTTAAATTTTAGAGTATTTTATTCAGTTAAAATTTTAACTATTTGTTTTTGGTTTGAGTGCTTGTTTCTCTTCTCTCATTTTTTTTTCTCTCTCACCTCCTCTTTCTTTTCTTCTCTTCTTCTTCTTTTTCTCCTTTGTTATGGAGAACAACTATGGCATCATCTTCACCATCACACCAGTCCGCACCGTTTCAAGAGAGAAGGGTTCAAGCACTCTGCCATATCCACCATCTAAGATAAGTTGGATCTTTTCTTTGTTTTTATTCCATCTTTTTGTTATTTTTGTTCTAAATTGTTGCATCTTTTTTCTGTTTCTTTGTGGTCTTTCTAATGAGTTTCTTGCAACGTCATTCTTGTTTCAACCAACATTAAAGTTAAGTTGGTTCTTTTCTTTGTTTTTAATCAATTTTTTAATCCTTTTTTGAAACCTGCAACGTTATATTGGTCCTCCATTGATTATGATATAGTGGAAATCAACAACAAATCTGATGGTTTCTTGGATCGGTTTGCCAAGATCTTGATATGTAGACTTTGGAATTGTCTCATCTTCAATATCCGTGGAATCACCATGGTGTAACGAGTCAAAGCTGAAAGAGTCGTTGGTGTTGAGCTGTTAGAATAATTTTTATATTTCCGTTATTTTAATTATGAGCTATCATGGGTCACGTATTTTTTTATTGTGAATACTGAACGGTGTCGTCTGGTCTTGTTAGTGTTTTATGTCTGTAACCAGGAAACCCTAAGATTTTATCGAATGAATGAAATGTTTTAAGGTTTCTCTATGAACAGAGGAAATTTCTGAGGAATCTCTTCTTCTTCCTTCTTATTATTTAGGTTGGATAATCAGAGAGATTACAAAGGTATCAGAGCTCCGGTTCGGTCCTTACCATGGTCGATGGTGTGGTGACGCGAAGTACTGCGGCACAAGCAGCAGCTCTGGCGGCGACGCAAGCCGCAGTGGTTCCACCGGCGGCGAATCCAGAGGTTCCTGAGTGGAAACGAGAGATAGATCAACTTCGGATGGATTTCGACACAAAGTTATTAGATTTGCGGAAGTCGATGATGTCAGATTTACAACATTTGTTAGAGATTGCTTTGGGTAAGAAAATCTCAGTTGAAACTCAAGAGACCCAGGTCCCAGAAGGTTCGGGAGATGGTTCTCAGGAGGTATGTGTGTCTGGGCCAGCTAAGCAAGCAACCGGTTCGGCTCCAGGTGTGATGGGTGAGCCGATTCTGGTAGAGGATAGTGCGGGAAAGATGGAGGTTGATGGTTCATCATCTCAATCTCTCAACATTGCCTACAAGCTCATGTGTCCTCGATTCGATGCTTCGGATTTTAAGAGTTGGATTTCCAAGTTGGAGCAATTATTCGAAGCTGAGTCAGTCCCTGAAACTTCCAAGATTCGATTGGTTATGCTCCACCTGGAAGGCAAAGCCCTGCAATGGCATCAGTTCCTGATTCGAGGGAATAGAGCATGGAATCAGTGGGACTTGGGAGGATTATTTGGGGAAGCTGAGGGAGCGGTTTGCTCCTGATGGGTTCGAGGATCCCTTCACTGAGTTACTGGCCTTGAGACAAACGGACACCGTGGAACAATATTATGAGGATTTCATCTCTCTGGCGAATCAGGTACAACTCCCTAACAAGTACCTCCTTAGTGTTTTTAAGAACCATTTGAGACTTGAAATTAGTCAGTATATGCAGTTGCTTGAGCCTAAATCTATTGTTGAAGCCTATCATGTAGCTAAGAAACTAGAAGCTATATTTTTTCCTACTGCAAAAAGAATGAGTCAAACGGGTCAACCTAGCAGATCTGTTACGGTACCAATTTTGAGTATTCCTTCTAGAGTACCTAGTAACATGAATAGAACCTCTATGATATCCCACAATACATCTGTTGTTGGGTCTACTTCAGTGTCCAGAAATTCTTCCCCTACTGTGTTGAGTCCCAAACCTACAAAATCAGTAGGAGTAGGAAACAAAGGTACTAGAAAATCCTTGTCTACTGGGGAAATTGAAGAGAGGAGGAGGAAGGGTTTGTGCTTCTGGTGTGCTGCCAAATACACACCAGGGCATAAATGTCCTCGCACGCAGCTATTTCAAATACTGGTTGAAGGGGTGGAAGATGAGGGTGAGCAGGAAGAGTTTGTGGACTATGAGGAGATTATCGAGGTAGGAGGTTCAGAAAATTTTAAAGGAGAGGGTCCAATACTCTCTTTACAGGCCATGTGGGGAGCAGATAAGGTGGACACCATGAGGATTTTGATACAGCTTGAGGAAATTCAGTGTGTATCCCTACTGGACTCCGGAAACACACATAATTTCTTGAGTTTGGCTATGATTAAGAAGGCTGGGTTGGGAATGAGCAGACACCAAACACTGAAGGTCATGGTTGTTGATGGGAGTTACATGGGGACATTAGGGGAATGTAAGGATGTGAGTTGGTGTTCCCAAGGATACCAATTTACTGTAGATTTCTTGATTCTGCCCTTGAAGAATTGTGATGCAGTCCTAGGAGTGCAATGGTTATCAAAATTGGGGGCAATCAAATGGGATTTCCATAACTTGAGGATGGAATTCAAGCTGGGGAAAAAGAGGTGGTTCTCACAGGATGTAAAACCGAACCAATAACTGAAATACAACCAAGGCAATGTGATAAGGCCTTTAAGGGAAATTATAAGTCTTTTACAGCAACTCTTTTGTACTTGAATGCTCAGCTGGGAGTAAGGAGGGAGAAGGGAGAGCCCCTTCCAAAACTGCAAGAATTGCTGACAGAGTATTCTGTGGTGTTTGAAGAACCTAAGTCATTACCTCCCAAGAGGGGTCATGACCATAGGATTACCTTGAAAGATGAAGCTACAGTGATTCGAATGAGGCCCTATAGATACCCAGCATCCCAAAGGATGAAATAGAGAAAATGATCAAGGAAATGCTGAATTCTGGAATTATAAGAGATAGCAACAGTGTATTTGCATCTCCTATAGTAATGGTCAAGAAGAGGGATGGTTCTTGGAGGATGTGTGTCGACTATAGAAGGTTGAACCAAGAGACCATTAAGGATAAGTTTCCCATGCCAATTATAGAGGAGTTGTTGGATGAGCTTAGCAAGGCACAATTCTTCTCAAAATTGGATCTTAGATCAGGGTATCACCAAATTAAAATGTGGGAACCTGATATCCACAAAACGGCATTCAGGACTCATGAGGGACACTATGAGTTCCTAGTCATGCCATTTGGCCTCACTAACGCTCCCGCGACCTTCCAAAGCCTCATGAATAAAGTATTCAAGAAGTTTTTAAGAAAATCAGTATTGGTATTTTTCGATGATATACTAATTTACTCAATGGACTGGAAAACTCACTTGTTACATTTGAGGGAAGTGTTTTTTACTTAGTTAAAATTTCAACTGTTTTGTTGTAAATCCCAATCCGAAATGCACGCTTTAAACCCAACAAAACGATTATAAAATGAGATTAATTCAAATTTTATGAGTTCAAATATTTAATTATAGGCTTCTAAATCTGATTATACAGCTTAATTTGAATTTTAGAGTATTTTGCTCAATTAAAATTTCATCTGTTTTGCTGTAAATCCCAATCAGAAATGCACACTTTAAACCCAACAAAACGGTTACAAAATGAAATTAATTCAAATTTTATGAGTTCAAATATTTAATTATAAGCTTCTGAATCTGATTATACAGCTAAATTTCAATTTTAGAGTATTTTACTCACTTAAAATTTTAATTGTTTTGCTATAAAGCCCAATTAGAAATGCACGCATTAAACCCAACAAAAGGGTTGCAAAATGAGATTAATTCAAATTTTATGGGTTCAAATATTTAATTATAGGCTTCTGAATCTGATTATACAGCTTAATTTCAATTTTTGAGTATTTTACTTAGTTAAAATTTCATCTGTTTTGCTCTAAAGCACAATCTAAAATGCACGCTTTAAACCCAACAAAACGGTTACAAAATGAGATTACTTCAAAATTTTTGAGTTAAAATATTTAATTATAGGCTTCTGAATCTAACTTTACAACTTAATTTCAATTTTAGAGTATTTTACTCAGTTAAAATTTCAACTGTTTTGATGTAAAGCCCAATCAGAAATGCACGCATTAAACCTAACAAAACGATTACAAAATGACAGTAATTCAAATTTTATGAGTTCAAATATTTAGTTATATGCTTATGAATCGGAATATACAACTTAATTTCAATTTTAGAGTATTTTCCACAGTTAAAATTTTAATTATTTTATTGTAAAACCTAATCTGAAATGCATGCTTTAAACTGATAAAACGGTTACAAAATGAGATTATTTCAAATTTTAAGAGTTCATATATTTAATTATAGGCATCTGAATCTAATTATACAGCTTAATTTCAATTTTAGAGTGTTTTACTCAGTTAAAATTTAAACTATTTTGTTGTAAAACCCAATAAAAAATGCACGCTTTTAACCCAACAAAACGATTACAAAAGAGATTAATTTAAATTTTATAAGTTCAAATATTTAATTATAGGCTTTTGAATCTAACTTTACAGCTTAATTTCAATTTTAGAGTATTTTACTCAGTTAAAATTTCATCTGTTTTGCTGCAAAGCCCAATCTGAAATGCAAGCTTTAAACCCAACAAAACGGTTACAAAATGAGATTAATTCAAATTTTATGGGTTCAAATATTTAATTATAGGCTTCTAAATCTGATTATACAGCTTAATTTCAATTTTTGAGTATTTTACTCACTTAAAATTTCAACTGTTTTGCTATAAAGCCCAATCAGAAATGCATGCTTTAAACCCATCAAAATGGTTACAAAATGAGATTAATTCATATTTTATAAGTTCAAATATTTAATTATAGGCTTTTGAATCTAATTATACAGCTTAATTTCAATTTTAGAGTATTTTACTCAGTTAAAATTTCAATTGTTTTACGGTAAAGCCTAATCTGAAATGCACACTTTAAACCCGACAAAACGGTTACAAAATGAGATTAATTCAAATTTTAAGAGTTCAAATATTTAATTATAGGCTGCTGAATCTAATTATACAACTTAATTTCAATATTAGAGTATTTTACTCAGTTAAAATTTCAACTATTTTATTT
This sequence comes from Abelmoschus esculentus, assembly GCA_035048815.1. Classification (NCBI taxonomy): domain Eukaryota; kingdom Viridiplantae; phylum Streptophyta; class Magnoliopsida; order Malvales; family Malvaceae; genus Abelmoschus; species Abelmoschus esculentus. Next base: position 6,395,037 of record JAUCBN010000002.1, read on the forward strand.
TAAAGCCCAATAAAAAATGCACGCTTTAAACCCAACAAAACAGTTACAAAATGAGATTAATTCAAATTTTATGAGTTAAAATATTTAATTATAAGCTTCCAAATCTGATTATACAGCTGAATTTCAATTTTATGGTATTTTACTCAATTAAAATTTCAATTGTTTTACTGTAAAGCCTAATCTGAAATGCACACTTTAAACCCGACAAAACGGTTACAAAATGAGATTAATTCAAATTTTAAGAGTTCAAATTTTTAATTATAGGCAGCTGAATCTAATTATACAACTTAATTTCAATATTAGAGTATTTTACTCAGTTAAAATTTCAACTATTTTGTTGTAAAGCCCAATAAAAAAATGCACACTTTAAACCCAACAAAACAGTTACAAAATGAGATTAATTCAAATTTTATGAGTTAAAATATTTAATTATAAGCTTCCGAATCTGATTATACAGCTGAATTTCAATTTTAGAGTATTTTACTCATTTAAAATTTCAACTGTTTTGCTATAAAGCCTAATCAGAAATGCACGCTTTAAACCCAGCAAAATGGTCACAAAATGAGATTAATTCAAATTTTATGTGTTCAAATATTTAATTATAGGTTTCTGAATCTGATTATACAACTTAATTTCAATTTTAAAGTATTTTACTCAGTTTAAGTTTCAACAATTTTTTCTGTAAAACCCAATCGGAAAATGGACACTTTAAACCTAACAAAACCATCACAAAATGAGAATAATTTAAGTTTTATTAGTACAAATATTTAATTATATGAATCTGAATATGATTATATAGCTGAATTTCAATTTTAGAGTATTTTACTCATTTAAAATTTCAATTGTTTTGCTATAAAGCCCAATCAGAAATGCAAGCTTTGAACCCAAGAAAACGGTTACAAAATGAGATTAACTTAAATTTTATGAGTTCAAAGATTTAATTATAGGCTATTGAATCTGATTATACAACTGAATTTCAATTTTAGAGTATTTTACGTAGTTAAAATTTCGTCTGTTTTGCTGTAAAGCCCAATCCGAAATGCATGCTTTAAACCCAACAAAACGGTTACAAAATGAGATTAATTCAAATTTTATGAGTTCAAATATTTAATTATAGACTTCTAAATCTAATTATATAGCTCAATTTCAATTTTAGAGTATTTTACTCTGTTAAAATTTCAACTGTTTTGCTATAAAGCCTAATCAGAAATGCACGCTTTAAACCCATCAAAATGGTTACAAAATGAGATTAATTACAATTTTATGAGTTCAAATATTTAATTATAGGCTTCTGAATCTAATTATATACCTTAATTTCCATTTTAGAGTATTTTACTCAGATAAAATTTCAACAATTTTTTCTGTAAACCCAATCGGAAATGGACGCTTTAAACCTAACAAAACCATCACAAAATGAGAATAATTTAAATATTATTAGTACAAATATTTAATTATAAGCTTTTGAATCTGATTATACAGCTGAATTTCAATTTTAGAGTATTTTACTCATTTAAAATTTCAATTGTTCTGCTATAAAGCCCAATCAGAAATGCCAGCATTAAACCCAACAAAATGGTTACAAAATGAGATTAATTCAAATTTTACGAGTTCAAATTTTTAATTATAGGCTTCTAAATCTTATTATACAGCTTAATTTCAATTTTAGAGTATTTTACTCAGTTAAAATTTCAAATGTTTTGCTATAAAGCCCAATCAGAAATGCACGCTTTAAACCCAACAAAATGGTTACAAAATGTGATTAATTCAAATTTTATGAGTTCAAATATTTAATTATATGCTTCTGAAACTGATTATACAGCTGAATTTCAATTTTAGAGTATTTTACTCAGTTAAAATTTCATCTGTTTTGCTGTAAAGCCCTATCTGAAATGCAAGCTTTAAACCCAACAAAACGGTTACAAAATGAGATTAATTCAAATTTTATGAGTTCAAATATTTAATTATAGGCATCTGAATCTAATTATACAACATAATTTCAATTTTAGAGTATTTTACTCAATTAAAATTTCAATTGTTTTGCTTTAAAACCCAATAAAAAATGCACTCTTTAAACCCAATAAAACGATTACAAAATGAGATTAATTCAAATTTTATGAGTTCAAATATTTAATTAAAGGCTTTTGAATCTAATTTTAAAGCTTAATTTCAATTTTAGAGTATTTTACTCAGTTAAAATTTCATCTGTTTTGTTGTAAATCCCAATCTGAAATGCAGGCTTTAAACCCAACAAAACGGTTACAAAATGAGATTAATTCAAATTTTATAAGTTCAAATATTTAATTATAGGCTTTTGAATCTAATTATACAACTTAATTTCAATTTTAGGGTATTTTACTCAGTTAAAATTTCAATTGTTTTACTGTAAAGCCGAATCTGAAATGCACACTTTAAACCCGACAAAACGGTTACAAAATGAGATTAATTCAAATTTTATGTGTTCAAATATTTAATTATAGGTTTCTGAATCTAATTATACAACTTAATTTCAATTTTAAAGTATTTTACTCAGGTAAAATTTCAATTGTTTTGCTGTAAAGCCCAATTAGAAATGCACGCTTTAAACCCAACAAAATGGTTACAAAATGAGAGTAATTCAAATTTTAAGAGTTCAAATTTTTAATTATAGGCTTCTAAATCTAATTATACAACTTAATTTCAATTTTAGAGTATTTTACTTAGTTAAAATTTCAACTGTTTTGCTATAAAGCCCAATCAGAAATGCACGCTTTAAACCCATCAAAAGGGTTAAAAAATGCGATTAATTCAAATTTTATGAGTTCAAATATTTAATCATAGGCTTCTGAATCTAATTATATAATTTAATTTCAATTTTAGAGTATTTTACTCAGTTAAAATTTCAATTGTTTTGCTGTAAAGCCCAATCAGAAATGCACGCTTTAAACCCAACAAAATGGTTACAAAATGAGATTAATTCAAATTTTGTGAGTTCAAATATTTAATTATAAGCTTCTGAAACTGATTATACAGCTGAATTTCAATTTTAGAGTATTTTACTCAGTTAAAATTTCAACTGTTTTGCTATAAAGCCCAATCTAAAATGCACTCTTTAAACCCGATAAAACGGTTACAAAATGAGATTATTTCAAATTTTAAGAGTTCAAATATTTAATTATAGGCTATTGAATCTGATTATACAACTTAATTTCAATTTTAGAGTATTTTACTCAGATAAAATTTCAATTATTTTGCTTTAAAACCCAATAAAAAATGCACTCTTTAAACCCAATAAAACGATTACAAAATGAGATTAATTCAAATTTTATGACTTTAAATATTTAATTATAGGCTTCTGAAAATCATTTTACAGCTTAATTTCAATTTTAGAGTATTTTACTCAGTTAAAATTTTAATTGTTTAATTGTAAAGCCCAATAAAAAATGCACGATTTAAACCCAACAAAACGGTTACAAAATGAGATTAATTCAAATTTTATGAGTTAAAATATTTAATTATAAGCTTCCGAATCTGATTATACAGCTGAATTTCAATTTTAGAGTATTTTACTCATTTAAAATTTCAACTGTTTTGCTATAAAACCTAATCAGAAATGCACGCTTTAAACCCAGCAAAATGGTCACAAAATGAGATTAATTCAAATTTTATGTGTTCAAATATTTAATTATAGGTTTCTGAATCTGATTATACAACTTAATTTCAATTTTAGAGTATTTTACGCAGTTAAAATTTCAATTGTTTTGCTTTAAAACCCAATAAAAAATGCACTCTTTAAACCCAATAAAACGATTACAAAATGAGATTAATTCAAATTTTATGAGTTCAAATATTTAATTAAAGGCTTTTGAATCTAATTTTACAACTTAATATCAATTTTAGAGTATTTTACTCAGTTAAATTTTCATCTGTTTTGCTGTAAATCGCAATCTGAAATGCAGGCTTTAAACCCAACAAAACGGTTACAAAATGAGATTAATTCAAATTTTATAAGTTCAAATATTTAATTATAGGCTTTTGAATCTATTTATACAACTTAATTTCAATTTTAGAGTATTTTACTCAGTTAAAATTTCAATTGTTTTACTGTAAAGCCTAATCTAAAATGCACACTTTAAACCCGACAAAACGGTTACAAAATGAGATTAATTCAAATTTTATGTGTTCAAATATTTAATTATAGGTTTCTGAATCTGATTATACAACTTAATTTCAATTTTTAAGTATTTTACTCAGGTAAAATTTCAATTGTTTTGCTGTAAAGCCCAATCAGAAATGCACGCTTTAAACCCAACAAAATGGTTACAAAATGAGATTAATTCAAATTTTATGAGTTCGAATTTTTAATTATAGGCTTCTAAATCTGATTATACAGCTTAATTTCAATTTTAGAGTATTTTACTTAGTTAAAATTTCAACTGTTTTGCTATAAAGCCCAATTAGAAATGCACGCTTTAAACCCATCAAAATGGTTAAAAAATGCGATTAATTCAAATTTTATAAGTTCAAATATTTAATTATAGGCTTTTGAATCTAATTATATAATTTAATTTCAATTTTAGAGTATTTTACTCAGTTAAAATTTCAATTGTTTTGCTGTAAAGCCCAATCAGAAATGCATGCTTTAAACCCAACAAAATGGTTACAAAATGCGATTAATTCAAATTTTGTGAGTTCAAATATTTAATTATAAGCTTCTGAAACTGATTATACAGCTGAATTTCAATTTTAGAGTATTTTACTGAGTTAAAATTTCAATTGTTTTGCTGTAAAGCCCAATCAGAAATGCACGCTTTAAACCCAACAAAATGGTGACAAAATGAGATTAATTCAAATTTTGTGAGTTCAAATATTTAATTATAAGCTTCTGAAACTGATTATACAGCTGAATTTCAATTTTAGAGTATTTTACTCAGTTAAAATTTCAACTATTTTGCTATAAAGCCCAATCTAAAATGCACGCTTTAAACCCGATAAAACGGTTACAAAATGAGATTATTTCAAATTTTAAGAGTTCAAATATTTAATTATAGGCTATTGAATCTGATTATACAACTGAATTTCAATTTTAGAGTATTTTACGCAGTTAAAATTTAATCCGTTTTGCTGTAAAGCCCAATCCGAAATGCACGCTTTAAACCCAACAAAACGGTTACAAAATGAGATTAATTCAAATTTTATGTGTTCAAATATTTAATTATAGGCTTCTAAATCTGATTATACAGCTTAATTTCAAATTTAGAGTATTTTACTCAGTTAAAATTTCATTTGTTTTGCTGTAAAGCCCAATCAGAAATGCACGCTTTAAACCCAACAAAATGGTTACAAAATGAGATTATTTCAAATTTTAAGAGTTCAAATATTTAATTAATGGCTTTTGAATCTAATTTTATAGCTTAATTTCAATTTTAGAGTATTTTACTCAGTTAAAATTTCATCTGTTTTGCTGTAAAGCCCAATCTGAATTGCAAGTTTTAAACCCAACAAAACGGTTACAAATTGAGATTAATTCAAATTTTATAAGTTTAAATATTTAATTATAGGCATTTGAATCTAATTATACAGCTTAATTTTAATTTTAGGGTATTTGATGTGAGCACATCAATGCAAGCACAATATGATCCGGAGGTCTTGCCACAAGGACCTATTACTCATTCAAAGGCAAAGAAATTCAGGGAAGTACTTTTCCTTACTTGTGCTTCAATTCCAGATTCATTTGATAATGTTTGTGCCTTAGAACATAGGCTTTATAATGTGTTGCATGCTGATATGTGACATATTAGACTATACTACTTATTATATATGTTTATGTATGTATATATACTATTAAGTATGTTTTAAGGTTTGGTTTGATAGTGTTTATTATGTTTCTAACTTATTTATACGTTCTTGTGTGTTTTTGAATAAGTTTACAAGTGTTTCAACCTTGTGTTTTACGAATGGATCCTTGTGCTGTTTTCCAGTATAGGTAAACAGAGGTGTACCAGTGAGTTACGAAATGGATACTTGTATTGTTTTCCAGTATAGGTAAACAGAGGTGTACCAATGAGTTACGAAATGGATTCTTGTACTGTTTTCCAACATAGGTAAACAGAGGTGTGCCAGTGTAAGAGCAGGCCAAACACAGCCCTTCTTTTGGAATGATGGACGGCAACAAAGGATAAGGATGAGGGGTTTCTCATTCAAATTCAAACAATTAACACATGTTTAATGTGTTTTATGAGCCCAAAGATATGGCTGATATGAATGGAGCCTAGATGCAAGTTATTAAGCATTTGAATTTATCAGCCAAGTATTCAAATTCGGCCAACTCCTTCATTCTCCTATATGTTCTGAAATTTTTGTAGAGACAAGGATACACACACTTTGAATAAAATTTATATTTGAGAGTTTTTCTCTTATTTGGTTCTTTTTAGAACTTTTCTGACATTCAAACTTGTTTTTGATTGTCAAATTCTTGATACTTCGGATTCCTAGATTGCTATCTAGAGGGTCTAAGTCCTTTTGACGTTAAACAGATTCGATTCGGGTTTGCTCAGTATATTGTGTAGGTTCTTTCGAGTTTAGCGTGTCCAATTCGATCCAGCAACTTTCTGTCCTTTTCTTATCTCTTTCACTTTTCGTTTTATTTTACTTCATTGTTTTCCTATGTAGGTAAACAATGTAAAATTTCTCTTCAAACGCCCAAATTATTATACTTATTTCCTATATAGGTAATCAGTGTAAACACTTGACTGTTTATGTTTTTCTTTTGCAGGAACTTGCTTACAACATTCCTAGATCCGCAACTTACGAAGAAAGTCTGTTTCGACAGGCTACCTCGTATCAATATTTTACTCAGTTAAAATTTCAATTATTTTACTGTAAAGCCTAATCTAAAATGCACACTTTAAACCCGACAAAACGGTTACAAAATGAGATTAATTCAAATATTATGAGTTTAAATATTTAATTATAGGTTTCTGAATCTGATTATACAACTTAATTTCAATTTTAAAGTATTTTACTCAGTTAAAATTTCAACAATTTTTTATGTAAAACCCAATCAGAAATGGACGCTTTAAACCTAACAAAACCATCACAAAATGAGAATAATTTAAATTTTATTGGTACAAATATTTAATTCTAAGCTTCTGAATCTGATTATACAGTTGAATTTCAATTTTAGAGTATTTTACTCATTTAAAATTTCAATTGTTTTGCTATAAAGCCCAATCTGAAATGCAAGCTTTAAACCCAACAAAAAGGTTATAAAATGAGATTAACTTAAATTTTATGAGTTCAAATATTTAATTATAGGCTATTGAATCTGATTATACAACTTAATTTCAATTTTAGAGTATTTTACGCAGTTAAAATTTCATCTGTTTTGCTGTAAAGCCCAATCCGAAATGCACGCTATAAACCCAACAACACGGTTACAGAATGAGATTAATTCAAATTTTATGAGTTCAAATATTTAATTATAGGCTTCTAAATCTGATTATACAACTTAATTTCAATTTTAGAGTATTTTACTCGGTTAAAATTTCAACTATTTTGCTATAAAGCCCAATCAGAAATGCACGCTTTAAACCCATCAAAAGGGTTACAAAATGAGATTAATTCAAATTTTATGAGTTCAAATATTTAATTATAGGCTTCTGAATCTAATTATATAACTTAATTTCAATTTTAGAGTATTTTACTCACTTAAAATTTCAATTGTTTTGCTGTAAAGCCCAATCAGAAATGCACGCTTTAGAACCAACAAAATGGTTACAAAATCAGATTAATTCAAATTTTATGAGTTCAAATATTTAATTATAAGCTTCTGAATCTGATTATACAGCTGAATTTCAATTTTAGAGTATTTTACTCAGTTAAAATTTCAATTGTTTTGCTATAAAGCCCAATCTAAAATTCATGCTTTAAACCCGATAAAACGGTTACAAAATGAGATTATTTCAAATTTTAAGAGTTCAAATATTTATTTATAGGCATCTAAATCTAATTATACAACTTAATTTCAATTTTAGAGTATTTTACTCAGATAAAATTTCAATTATTTTGCTTTAAAACCCAATAAAAAATGCACTCTTTAAACCCAATAAAACGATTACAAAATGAGATTAATTCAAATTTTATGACTTTAAATATTTAATTATAGGCTTCTGAAAATCATTTTACAGCTTAATTTCAATTTTAGAGTATTTTACTCAGTTAAAATTTTAATTGTTTAATTGTAAAGCCCAATCAGAAATACAAGCTTTAAACCCAACAAAACGGTTACAAAATGAGATTAATTCAAATTTTATAAGTTCAAATATTTAATTATATGCTAATGAATCTGATTATACAGCTTAATTTCAATTTTAGAGTATTTTACTTAGTTAAAATTTCAATTGTTTTACTGTAAAGCCTAATTTGAAATGCAAGCTTTAAACCCGAAAAAACGGTTACAAAATGAGATTAATTCAAATTTTACGAGTTCAAATATTTAATTATAAGCTTCTGAATCTGATTATACAGCTGAATTTCAATTTTAGAGTATTTTACTCAGTTAAAATTTCAACTGTTTTGCTATAAAGCCCAATCTAAAATACATGCTTTAAACCCGATAAAACGGTTACAAAATGAGATTATTTCAAATTTTAAGAGTTCAAATATTTAATTATAGGCATCTGAATCTAATTATACAACTTAATTTCAATTTTAGAGTATTTTACTCAGTTAAAATTTCATATGTTTTGTTGTAAAGGCCAATCTAAAATGCACGCTTTAAACCAACAAAACGGTTACAAATTGAGAATAATTCAAATTTTATGAGTTCAAATATTTAATTATAGGCTTTTGAATCTGATTATACAGCTTAATTTCAATTTTAGAGTATTTTACTCAGTTAAATTTTCATCTGTTTTGTTGTAAAGCCCAATCAGAAATGCACGCTTTAAAGCCAACAAAATGGTTATAAAATGAGATTAATTCAAATTTTATGAGTTCAAATATTTAATTTTTTGCTTATGAATCTGATTAAACAACTTAATTTAAATTTTAGAGTATTTTAATCAGCTAAAATTTCATCTATTTTGTTGTAAAGCCCAATCAGAAATGCACGCTTTAAACCCAACAAAACGGTTACAAATTTAGATTAATTCAAATTTTATGAGTTCAAATATTTAATTATAGGCTTCAGAATCTGATTATATAGCTTAATTTTAGTTTTAGAGTATTTTACTCAGTTAAAATTTCAATTGTTTTACTGTAAAGCCCAATTAGAAATGCACACTTTAAACCCAACAAAAAGGTTACAAAATGAGATTAATTCAAATTTTACGAGTTCAAATATTTAATTATAGGCTTCTGAATCTGATTATACAGCTTAATTTTCAATTTTAGTGTAACACCCTAAAACCGGGTTAGAAAAAAATAATTCGAATAATTTTTAAATTAAATCGAACTACATGTTAATTGGGTTAGAAGAAAGGGACTTAATTGAATTAAATGAGAAAGATGAAGGTTGCATGATAAATAAACGAATTCCCTAAACTACCCTTCTTATAAACCAAGTCTAGGTGTATCATTAAGGGCAAAATAGTCATTTTGCACCCGTTAATTTGGCAAACAAAATCAGCCAATTTTTCATTCTCTCTCCCTCATTTTTCATGATAGAAACAAAAAGAGAAGAGAGCTCTTAGGAGGAATTTGGGGGAAAATCCATTGAGAGGATTAAAAAGCTTTGCATGAAAGGGGATTTTGACTAGGAAGCCATTTTCAACTAGGTTGGTAAATTTTTCTCTCCAGAACCAAAAATTTTAAGGTTTTTGAAGTTTTGAATTTTGATTATTCTAAAATGTTATCAAGTTAATTGGGTGGATAGAAACTCAATTTAAGGATTATATTTGTTTGGGCTTAGCCTTTGAAGCATGAACAATAGATTAGGAAACTTGAAAATTGGATTTTTGTAAATATGATATTTGGATTGATAAGATAGTGAAATTAGGGAATTAGTTGATGTTAATTTTGTGTTAGAAGGTGCTGGAAATTGTAAGAACAAGATTGGATTAGGAATTCAAGCAATAGAATAAAGGTTAGCCGAAATTACCTAGAAAATGTCATTTCGGTTAGCACTTTTGAGAAAATTCCCTAGGTTACGTATGAAGGATTTAGGAGCTGAAATTTTGCAGTATAATACTCCCATATATCTAGTTTAAGGGAAAATTTACGGAACCTCAATCGGAGTTCGGTAGAAAAAGATATAAGCGTTTCCATAAGGGCTGTTCGAACAACCTCGAATCTGGACAGGTCCGATTCGAACAAAAACTGGTACTGATCGGGAAATAATTAAAATGTGAGGTTAATTTTTACTTGTAGAGGGTCTTCCTAGCTTTATAACGATATAAAATAAGCTCGATTCGGGTACGGGAGCTAGGAGATATGATCAATTCTTTATAGGGTAGCAAAATTGTCCCTAATGAACAAGTGCACATGTTTACAATTGTTAAGTCTAAGATCACCTGAATTAAATGATTGAATGTGTCCTAATGAATTATTATATGAATATGGCTTACTAGAGAATCCGAGAGAAGAGGACAACAAAAAAGAAAAACTTGAGCAAGCTAGAAAAAGGGGCAAGGAGATCGCCATCTACAATCCTTGAAGTGCGTGGAACTAATTGTGAGTGTGGCAAACCTTACGGTTAGGACCTAGGGTCCTAACCACCTTTTTGTTTATTTGATTTGATTTGTCATGTAAATGGACTAATCTATATTTGGTAACAAAAGGGAAGGAGGCTAATCTTAAATGACTTGTTTGATGATATGAGTAGCATGCTAGATTGTTAGTACTAGCTTAGCATTTGCATAGCTCGGAAATGTCGAGGTAAGTAATGGCACGCGGCTGCGGATGTCAGGTATGTGAACCATGCATGATGTATGTATAGAAGGAAATGAGCATTGAATTGATAACATGATATGCATGTTTATATGTTTACATGATATGAATAATATGATAATAGCATGATGGATGCTCTTGTGATTAGCATGTTATAAATACATGCTTTTGATGATATGAACTTGTTTAATATGAATTGAATGATCAATTGATTAATGAAAATATTATTGAGCCTTGGTCGATAGTTGGTCATAGGTAGTATGGCATGCCTAGAGTCTGAGCTCATTGTTTAGTGCTATGACACTCTTGTTTAGTACTTTGGTACTCTTTTGTTTGATACTGTGGGTACCGTTGTGACACCCTCGCCCCGGGTTAGGAGACGGAGGCGTCGACCGGACATTCGACTCTCATTTAAACCGAACTTGTTTTTCAATTATAAAGCATTTTATACATTTGTATGTATTATCGATTACTTGTAATACTTTACGAGCCAATCTCGTATAACACTTATCAAATTTGAGGCCGACTAAAAACTTTTTTTTCATACTTATACAATTAACTATTTTGATTCTCAAATTCCATTCATTTTTATCAATTTTAATTTCAATTGAGCTTGATCTAAACCTCTAACCAAATTTTATTCGTTTAATCATCATTAATATTATCTTATTGATCAAGCAAATTTTCATTTCCCAAGTTGAACCAAAATAGCTAGGGGTATCGATACCCCTCTTAGGGAGGTATCGGAACAGGGGTATCGAACCCCAGTTCGATACAGGTCAACTATGTTGACTCGTTGACCAAGGCTGATAAGCCTAGTTCGATACAGGTATCGATGCAATTTCGTTATTGGATGCTCTAGTATTGAACCAGGTATCGATACTGGTCTACATCGAGGTCTCATTGACTAAGGTTGGGTGGCCTACAGGGAGTACACTGCCAAGCTTGGTACCGAACCAAGCATCGATGCCATTTTGCTACTGTCAAGGGTGGTATCAATACCCATGTAAGTGGTATCGGTACCCCTACCCCAAATGGGCAGGTTTTAAGCTTTTAAAACACTTAAACACAAATCAAAGGACCATCTATATGGTCCCAAATCGTCCCTAATCCTTAAGAGAAAATTTTAACACGTTTAGGTAACAAGTTAGGACCTAACCATCCTATCTAATTGTCCAATTCAAGCTCATTCCAATATTTAAACCATTCTACTTTACCATCCCATGACCACTAGTTTAAACATATCTTAGCCTATTGGTCTACATGTTATACCACATAGCTCATCACTTGCATGACCATACACAATACATTAGCTAACGTTTCATGGGCAACCTCAACCATACCAAGTGTTAGCCTAACCATGGCTTGCCTTAAGGCTTACAAACCAAAAGCTCAATAGCAATATATTTATATATATATACAAAACATTAACAAATCTTAGATGCATAAGTGAGTCTAATCATGCTTACTATGCCACCAAAATCTAGGAGTTTACAAACGTTACGAAATACCATACTTTGCTTGCTATCCGTCTCGATCTAACTTCTTGGCTCAATTACCTGTTGTTTTGGGAAGGAGGAAACAAACGAGTGGTAAGTATGTGCTAGGTACTTAGTGAGGCAGCCCTAGTCTAACCATATTAGATATAGTATCATAACAGATATAACATGCTTCAAGAAAGCAAACAAATCCAATTCATAGCAATGGTTCAATATGGCAATGGTTCAATCAATGTTCAAGTTCATCATTAGCCGAATATCATGGTTGACATGCTACTCATGTATATCCTATCTATCATACAATTCAATGTCATGATCTATATGCTCAAGCTAGCATAAAATTCATGCATATAACTTATTAGTCATTTCCGTTTCTCAAGTTTCATAGAGCATTCATAACAAGGGCTACTTATAGCCATATAATCAATTTCAATATCCATTAACCAATTTACAATTCAAGTGCTACACTTAGCAACAATTCCATTTCAATAATCAATAACAATTCATAAACAATTTCCAATGCTTCATAAGCCAATGTATATGCACACATATAATTTCACATTTAAATTTCATTCTTTTCATTTTATTTCGTGTGTTGCCTTGGTATAGTTAGACAAGGTAAGTGAGTCAACAAGAGTGTCACGAAGACACTAACAAGAGTGCCACAAAGGCACTAACAAGAGTACCACAAAGGTACTAAAAAGAGATACCCATGATATCTAACAATTGGTGACTAACCACCAAATCACGGTACCCACAGTACCAAACAAGAGTACCGAAGTACTAAACAAGAGTGTCGTAGCACTAAACAATAAGCTCAGACTCTAGGCATGCCGTACTACCTATGACCAACTATCGACCAAGGCTCAATAACATTTCATTACCCGTTTGATCATTCAATTCATATTTACCAAGTTCATGTCATTAAGTGTAAGTATCCAAGGCATGTTTATCAAGCAATACATTTATAACATAACACAAGTAACATGCATATCATGTTATCAAACAATTAATCATATCACCAATAACATGCTCCATGCATGATTCGCGTACCTGGCATCTATAGTCGCGTGCCATACTTACCTCGGCATTTCTGAGCTATGCATATGTATTAATCTAGTGCTAACAATCTAGCAAGCAAACATGTTATCACACAAGTCCTTTAGCATTTAATCCTCCACCCCTTTTTACCAATACAATTAGTCCATTTTCATGACATATCAAATTAAATAAACATAAGATGGTTAGGACCCTAGGTCCTAACCCTAAGGTTTGCCACACTCACAATTGGTTCCGAGCAATTTAGGGGTTGTAGATTGTGATCCCCTTGCCCTTTTTCCTGGCTAGTTCGAGCCCTTCTTGTTCTTCCATATTCTCTTCCCTTGTATTCTCTAGTAATTCACACACATATAACATTCATTAGGACACGTTCAATCATTTAATCCAAGTGATCTTAGGCTTAACAAAGGTAAACACGTGCATTTGTTCATTAGGGACAGTTTCGCTACCCTATAAAGAATCGCTCATATCTTCTAATTCCCATATTCGATTTTAGTCCATTTTCCCTCTTTGGAAAGCTAGAAGAATACTCTACAAGGACCAATTAACCTTACATTTTAATTATTTTCCGATCAGTACCAGATTTCGTCAGACCTATCCAGATTCGGGACTATTCGGACAGCCCTTACGGAAACGCTTATATCTTTTCCTACCGGACTCCGATTGAGGTTCTGTAAATTTTCCCTTAAACTAGATATATAGGTGTATTTTACTGAAAAATTTCAGCTCCTAATTCCTTCATACGTAACCTAGGTAATTTTCTCAAGGATGGCTACTCGGGATGGCGTTTCTAGGCATTTTCGGCTTATTCTCATTTCATACATTCAATTCCTAATTTGATCTTATTCTTAAAATTTCCAGAATCTTCCAACACAAAATCAACATCAATTAATCCCCAATTTCATCATCTTATCTAATCAATTCACTTACCTAAGGCATTTACAAGATCCCAATTCCAAGTTTCTTATCTTATCTCTTCATGCTCCAAAAACTAAACTCGTATTAATATAACCCATAAATTTAACATTACAGTATCATGAAAGTTTCTAAAATTCAAGAACTCAAGCTTTCAAAGCTTAGGCCATGGAGAAAAAAGCTTACCTAGGCCCTTAAATTTGATTTTCTAGACCCGAAGTATAACCATGCAAAGCTTTTCAAGCTTATCTTCTCAAGCTCCCATGGAGTTTTCTCCTCCCTTCTATCTTTGGTGTTCACGTGAGAATGAGGGAGAAGAGAGCAGATTTTTGGCTATTTGTTTGTTCAATTAATGAGGTGTAAAAGACCATTTTGCCCTTAATGATTTATCTAGAGTTAGTTTATCACAAGGGGTAGTCTATGGAATTCCTTATTTTATCATGCAATGCTCAAATTTCTTATCTCATTTAATTTGGCCCTTTTTATCTAACACAATTAACATGTAATTCGATTTAATTTTTACATTTTATTCGATTCATTTTACTAACCCAATTTTAGGGTGTTACAATCCTCCCCTCCTTAAAAAGAAATTCGCCCTCGAATTTACCTGAAGGGAACAAATGCGAATATTTTGCTTTCATTATTTCCTCGGGTTCCCAAGTAGCTTCTTCCTTCTTGTGATTTCTCCAAAGAATCTTTACCAAGGAAAGATTCTTGTTACGAAGCCTCTTAACTTCTCAATCGAGAACCTGGATCGGTTCTTCTTCATAAGACAAATCGGGATTCAACTCTAACTCTTCCGGTTCCAAGACATGAGAGGGGTCAGATCGGTACTTTCTCAACATAGAAACATGGAAGACATTGTGTATCTTATCGAACTCACTAGGGAGTGCAAGACGATAAGCCACGGGACCGATTCTTTCAATAATCTCAAAAGGTCCGATGAACCGAGGGCTAAGCTTCCCCTTTTTCCCGAATCTGAAAATTCTCTTCCAAGGAGAGACTTTTAGGAAGACCTTGTCTCCCACATTGTGCTGAACGTCTCTTCGTTTCAAGTCTGCGTAAGCCTTTTGTCTATCGAAGGCTTGTTTTAGTCGATCATGAATAACTCGAATTTGTTCCTCAGTTTCCCGGATCATTTGAGGTCCCAAAACCTTGTTCTCTCCCAATTCATACCAACACAGAGGAGTTCTACATTTCCTCCCATATAACGCTTCAAAAGGAGACATCTTAATAGATGCTTAATAGCTATTGTTGTACGCAAATTCCACTAAGGGTAGGGACTTTTCCCAATTCTTCCCAAAGTCTATAACACAAGCTCGTAGCATATCTTCCAACACTTGTATCACTCTTTCAGAGTAGCCATCGAACTGCGGATGGAAAGCAGTGCTAAGATGCACTTTAGTTCCAAGATCCCTTTGCAAAGACTTCCAAAATCGGGACATGAAATTCGGATCTCTATCAGAAATGATCGATGTCGGCACGTCATGTAACCGAATCACCTCTCGGATATACAACTCGGCCAAAGTCTCCGAGTTCATGTTCTTTCAAACAGGGATGAAATGTGTAGACTTGGTGAGTCTATCCACAATTACCCAAATTGCATCATTCTTTCTCGGTGTTACAGGCAAACCAACGACAAAATCCATGGTTACTCGATCCCATTTTCATTCAGGCAATTTAATAGGCTGAAGCAATCCCGTAGGAGCTCGGTACTCAGCCTTGACTTTCTAACAAGTCAAACACCGGGATATAAAATCTGTGATGGCTGCTTTCATGCCAGGCCACCAATACAAAGATTTCAGGTCTTTATACATCTTAACAGAACCAGGGTGGATCAAGAATGAGCTTTGGTGTGCTTCTTGTAGGATATCTCTTTTCAGTTCCTCGTTATTTGGAACACATACTCTAGTTCTAAAGTAGAGCAGTCCATTCGAATTGAGGGAGAACTCAACATTAGCTTTCGAATCAAGCTTTGATGCAATAGCTTGAAGCTCAGAATCGGATTGCTGAAGATCCTTGATTCTCAAGATCAAATCTGATTGAACCTGGAGTTCAGACAAATATCCTTGCTTTCGAAACATTCGAAGATGAGCATTAATCGAATTCGGGGCTACAAGGAAACTTTCAAAATTAGACACGGAAATTCAAAGGGAGTTTTTATCATTTCAAAGTTATCAAATAGCTTACCCAATGTCGATTTAAGACTAAGAGCATCGGCCACCAAGTTGGCCTTTCCGAGATGGTAATCGATGACTAAGTCATAATCTTTTAGCAATTCCATCCATCTTCTTTGTCTCAAATTCAAGTCCTTCTGGGTCAAGAGGTATTTAAGACTTTTGTGATCGGTGTATAGGTAAACACTTCTCACCATATAAGTAGTGCCTCCATATCTTGAGAGCAAACACGATAGTTGCTAATTCAAGATCATGTGTGGGGTAGTTCAGTTCATGAGGCTTCAATTGCCTTGATGCATAAGCAGCCACATTATTTCCTTGCATCGGAACACAACCCAGTCCCGAATGTGAAGCATCACTATACACGTGAATTCCTTGCCTGATTCTGGTTGAATAAGAACAGGAGCATGGGTCAAAGCTTGCTTAAGCTGATCAAAGCTTCTTTGTTGGTCCTCTGACCATTTAAACAATTGATCTTTTCAGAGGAGCTTGGTCAAGGGCAAAGCAATAGTGGAGAATCCCTTAACAAACCTTCTATAATACCCGGCTAAACCAAGGAAACTTCTAACCTCACTAACATTTTTCGGGGGTCTCCAATCCAAAATGGTTTGCACTTTCTTAGCATCAACCTTGATTCCTTCTGCCGAGATGACATGGCCAAGGAATGACACTTTCGATAGCCAGAACTCACACTTGGAGAACTTGGCAAACAATTGACGTTCTTGGAGAATTTGTAAAACAATTCGAAGGTGTTCTGCGTGTTCCTCCTTATTCCGAGAATACACCAGAATGTCATCAATAAAG
Source organism: Abelmoschus esculentus (assembly GCA_035048815.1). Classification (NCBI taxonomy): domain Eukaryota; kingdom Viridiplantae; phylum Streptophyta; class Magnoliopsida; order Malvales; family Malvaceae; genus Abelmoschus; species Abelmoschus esculentus. The sequence continues at coordinate 6,412,357 of JAUCBN010000002.1, forward strand.
ACGACCACAAACTTATCAAGATGAGGTCGAAAGATTCGATTCATGAGATCCATGAATGCAGCTGGGGCTTTAGTTAACCCAAATGGCATCACTAAGAATTCAAAATGGCCATATCTAGTTCTGAATGTCGTTTTTGGAACATCTTCCTCTTTTACTTTCATCTGATAGTACCCCAATCGAAGATCAATCCGAGAGAATACCGTAGCATCCTTGAGTTGATCAAATAGATCTTTAATCCTAGGCAAAGGGTACTTGTTCTTAATAGTCACCCGATTCAATTGTCGGTAGTCAATACAAAGCCTCATTGTACCATCTTTCTACTTTACAAACAAGACAGGAGCACCCCATGGAGAAGAGCTAGGACGAATGAATCCTTTATCTTGTAGCTCTTGGAGTTGCTTTTTAAGTTCTTTCAATTCTATCGGTGCCATCCTATAAGGAGCAATTGATACTGGATTAGTCCCAGGTTGGACTTCTATCTCGAACTCCACTTCTCTGGTTGGAGGGAGACCAGGGAGTTCCTCGGGGAAAACATCGACAAATTCGGATACCACAGGGATCCTTGGCAACCCGAAATCATATTCATCTTGCATAACCATTGCAGCAAAGATCGAAGTTGGCTTCTTATCAATTAGGAGAATCGATTCCTTTCCCAATCCTCGAAGATACAATCTTCGGTTCTGACAGTCGATCCAAGCTTCATGTTTGGTCAACCAGTCTAACCCAGTATTAGGTCAAACTCACATACTGGTAGTACAAATAGATAAATTTGGAAAGAAATATTTGGAATCGTGATCGGAGAATCTTTACAAATGAGGTTAACATTCATTATTCCTCCTATTGGGTTTGATACTACAAGACCCTTATCAACATTTTAGGCTCTAACTTAACCTTTACAAGCATTTTGGAACATACAAAGGAATGAGTGGATCCTGAATCTATTAAAGCATATGCAAGACTTAAATTTAGTTCAACGGTACCTGCAATAACATCAGGAGACTCTTCCTCTCCTCTACCGCGGATGTTGTACATTCTAGCAAGTGCTCGGGATTCTTGACGAGGAGGGGCTGACTGACGATCCTTTCCTCTACTTTGATTCCCAGAATGGGCCTGCCCTGGGCCCTTGTTTTGGTTCTGAGGTGGAGGACTCTGATAGGCACGAGATTGAGGTGTGCCTCTATTAGGATTTTGAGGACAATCCCAAACAAAGTGGTCTGATCCACCACATGCATAACACAACTTCATCTGGAGTCGACAAGGACTAGCATGAAACTTCTGACAATACTGACAGGCAGAAGCTTTTCCGGAATTCCCCATGCTATGAACTGAAGCAACCGGGGCTACGGGTCTATTTGCCGACTGAGGTCTCGGCACATAGTTACTTTTGAATTCGTTACGATAGGTTGAGGAGCCTTCTTTCTGATGCTTGGCTCTCTTCACCTTCCAATCAGATCTGTCCTCCCATTTACGCTTCTTATCATCTCTAATTCCACCCTTTCTCTTTTCCAAAGCTTTCATCTTGGCTTCGGTAGCAATAGCCCGATTAACTAAAATTTGGAAATCTGTAATTCCCAAAGCAGTAAACATGGGGCTCATCTCATCATTTAGCCCATCAATGAACATCTGACATTTCTGTTTCTCGGTCTTAATATACTCGGCTCCGTACTTGCAATACTTACAGAAGTCTGCCACATACTACCCAATAGGCCTATTAGCCTGCCTCAAATACAAGAATCGTCTTCTTCTCTCGACCAAGTATTGCTCACTAATGTACTTCTTCTTGAACTCCTCTACAAAGAAGTCCCAAGTGACAGAGTCGGTAGGAGCAGTCAAAGTCATAGTTTCCCACCAACTCAAGGCTTCATCAGCTAGAAGCGATATCGCACACTCGAGCTTGTGCTCATCGGAGCACTGTAGTTGCTTGGTTAGGATTTGAGTGGTTCTTTCTAACCATTGTTCAAGCTTGTCGGGCTTTTCCTCATTAACACTCGCAAAGGTAAAGGCTCGATAACGGGCAAGTTTCTCAATAGGGGCCCTACTACAGGGACAGCGGGGCGATCTTGCCTCAGATCAGATACTAACTGGTCAAACATTCCTTTCATGCTCAAAAGACATTCTCTCTGAACATCTTGTAAAACCGGGGCTACCTGCTCAAGGGCAGCTACTACCGGTGGTTGCTCTTGTTCTAGCGGAGGATTTGGTTCCATCCTCAAGCCATCGTTCTCATTAGACGAACCCCCGAGACTTTTATCTCCCAAGGCTAGTCTCGTATCAACCATACTACAAAAAGGTAAACAAAATTCATTCAAATAAGCAAGAACACAAGCAAGTACGGTATAAACTCCTAGGTGGCATAGTTCAATCCTATATGATGCATGCACATTCCTTTCGGTCCGAGAATCACGTAACTGAAAGCTCTGATACCACTAAATGTGACACACTCGCCTCGGGTTAGGAGACGGAGGCGTCGACCGGACATTCGACTCTCATTTAAACCAAACTTGTTTTTCAATTATAAAGCATTTTATACATTTGTATGTCTTATCGATTACTTGTAATACATTACGAGCCAATCTCGTATAACACTTATCAAATTTGAGGCCGATTTAAAACTTTTTTTTCATACTTATATAATTAACCATTTCGATTCTCAAATTCCATTCATTTATCAATTTTAATTTCAATTGAGCTTGATCTAAACCTCTAACCAAATTTTATTCGTTTAATCATCATTAATATTATCTTATTGATCAAGCAAATTTTCATTTCCCAAGTTGAACCAAAATAGCTAGGGGTATCGATACCCCTCTTAGGGAGGTATCGGAACAGGGGTATTGAACCCCAGTTCGATACATGTCAATTATGTTGACTCATTGACCAAGGCTGATAAGCCTAGTTTGATACAGGTATCGATGCAATTTCGTTACTGGAAGCTCCAGTATCGAACCAGGTATCGATACTGGTCTACATCGAGGTCTCATTGACTAAGGTTGGGTGGCCTGGTTCGATACTGGTATCGAACCAGGGAGTACACTACCAAGCTTGGTACTGAACCAAGCATCGATGCCATTTTGCTACTGTCAAGGGTGGTATCGATACCCATGTAAGTGGTATCGATACGCCTACCCCAAATGGGCAGGTTTCGAGCTTTTAAAACACTTAAAGACAAATCAAAGGACCATCTATATGGTCCCAAATCGTCCCTAATCCTTAAGAGAAAATTTTAACATGTTTAGGTAACAAGTAACGAACTAACCATCCTATCTAATTGTCCAATTCAAGCTCATTCCAATATTTAAACCAGTCTACTTTACCATCCCATGACCACTAGTTTAACCATATCTTAGCCTATTGGTCTACATGTTAGACCACATAGCTCATCACTTGCATGACCATACACAATACATTAGCTATGGTTTCATGGGCAATCTCAACCATACCAAGTGTTAGCCTAACCATGGCTTGCCTTAAGGCTTACAAACCAAAAGCTCAATAGCAATATATTTATATATATATATATACAAAACATTAACAAATCTTAGATGCATAAGTGAGTCTAATCATACTTAGTATGCCACCATAAGCTAGGAGTTTACAAAAGTTACGAAATACCATACTTTGCTTGCTTTGTGCCCTTGCTTGCTATCCGTCTCGATCTAACTCCTTGGCTCAATTACCTGTTGTTTTGGGAAGGAAGAAACAAACGAGTTGTAAGTACGTGCTAGGTACTTAGTGAGGAAGCCCTAGTCTAACCATATTAGACATAGTATCATAACAGATATAACATGCTTCAAGAAAGCAAACAAATCCAATTCATAGTAATGGTTCAATATGGCAATGGTTCAATCAATGTTCAAGTTCATCATTAGCCGAATATCATGGTTAACATGCTACTCATGTATATCCTATCTATCATACAATTCAATGTCATGATCTATATGCTCAAGCTAGCATAAAATTCATGCATATAACTTATTAGTCGTTTCCGTTTCTCAAGTTTCATAAAGTATTCATAACAAGGGATAATTATAGCCATATAGTCAATTTCAATATCCATTAACCAATTTACAATTCAAGTGCTACACTTAGCAACAATTTCATTTCAATAACCAATAACAATTCATAAACAATTTCCAATGCTTCATAAGCCAATGTATATGCACACATATAATTTCACATTTAAATTTCATTCTTTTCATTTTATTTCGTGTGTTGCCTTGGTATAGTTAGACAAGGTAAGCGAGTCAACAAGAGTGTCACGAAGACACTAACAAGAGTGCCACAAAGGCACTAACGAGAGTACCACAAAGATACTAACAAGAGATACCCATGGTATCTAACAATTGGTGACTAACCACCAAATCACGGTAGCCACAGTACCAAACAAGAGTACCGAAGTACTAAACAAGAGTGTCGTAGCACTAAACAATGAGCTCAGACTCTAGGCATGCCGTACTACCTATGACCAACTATCGACCAAGGCTCAGTAACATTTCATTACCCGTTTGATCATTCAATTCATATTTACCAAGTTCATGTCATTAAGTGTAAGTATTCAAGGCATGTTTATCAAGCAATACATTTATAACATAACACAAGTAACATGCATATCATGTTATCAAATAATTAATCATATCACCAATAACATGCTCCATGCATGATTCGCGTACCTGGCATCCATAGCCGCGTGCCATACTTACCTCGGCATTTCCGAGCTATGCATATGTATTAATCTAGTGCTAACAATCTAGCAAGCAAACATGTTATCACACAAGTCCTTTAGCATTTAATCCTCATCCCCTTTTTACCAATATACAATTAGTCCATTTTCATGACATATCAAATTAAATAAACATAAGATGGTAAGGACCCTAGGTCCTAACCCTAAGGTTTTCCACACTCACAATTGGTTCCGAGCAATTTAGGGGTTGTAGATCGTGATCCCCTTGCCCTTTTTTCTCGCTAGTTCAAGCCCTTCTTATTCCTCGAAATTCTCTTCCCTTGTATTCTCTAGTAATTCACACACATATAACATTCATTAGGACACGTTCAATCATTTAATCCAAGTGATCTTAGGCTTAACAAAGGTAAACACGTGCATTTGTTCATTAGGGATAGTTTCGCTACCCTATAAAGAATCGCTCATATCTTCTAATTCCCATATCCGATTTTAGTCCATTTTACCTCTTTGGAAAGCTAGAAGAATCCTCTACAAGGACCAATTAACCTTACATTTTAATTATTTGCTGATCAGTACCTGATTTCGTTCGAATCGGACCTACCCAGATTCGGGACTGTTCGAACAGCCCTTACGGAAACGCTTATTTCTTTTCCTACCGGACTCCGATTGAGGTTCCGTAAATTTTCCTTAAACTAGATATATAGGAGTATTTTACTGAAAAATTTCAGCTCCTAACTTCTTCATACGTGACCTAGGGAATTTTCTCAAGGATGGCTACTTGGGATGGCGTTTCTAGGCATTTTCGGCTAATTCTCATTTCATACACTCAATTCCTAATTTGATCTTATTCATAAAATTTCCAGCACCTTCCAACACAAAATCAACATCAATTAATCCCCAATTTCATCATCTTATCTAATCAATTCACTTACCTAAGGCATTTACAAGATCCCAATTCCAAGTTTCTTATCCTATCTCTTCATGCTCTAGAAACTAAACCCGTATGAATATAACCCATAAATTTAACATTAAAGTATCATGAAAGTTTCTAAAATTCAAGAACTCAAGCTTTCAAAAGCTTAGGCCATGGAGAAAGAAGCTTAGCTAGGCCCTTAAATTTGATTTTCTAGACCCGAAGTATTACCATGCAAAGCTTTTTAAGCTTATCTTCTCAAGCTCCCATGGAGTTTTCTCCTCCCTTCTATCTTTGGTGTTCACGTGAGAATGAGGGAGAAGAGAGCAGATTTTTGGCTATTCGTTTGTTCAATTAATGAGGTGTAAAAGACCATTTTGCCCTTAATGATTTATCTAGAGTTAGTTTATCAAAAGGGGTAGTCTATGGAATTCCTTATTTTATCATGCAATGCTCAAATTTCTTATCTCATTTAATTTGGCCCTTTTTATCTAACACAATTAACATGTAATTCGATTGAATTTTTACATTTTATTCGATTCATTTTACTAACCCAGTTTTAGGGTGTTACAACCGTGATTTGGTGGTTAGTCACCAATTGTTAGATACCATGGGTATCTCTTTTTAGTACCTTTTTGGTACTCTTGTTAGTGCCTTTGTGGCACTCTTGTTAGTGTCTTCGTGACACTCTTGTTGACTCGCTTACCTTGTCTAACTATACCAAAGCATCACACGAAACTTAATTGAAAGACTAAAAGATTAATTGTAAACTAAATGTACATGTGTTGACTTATGAAGCATTGGTGCATGAACATATATTGTTATAGATCCTTTGAAATGTATTTGTTCCTATGAGTAGCACTTGAATGTGAAATGACTTTTGACATTGGGAATGAACATATGACTATAAGTAGCCCTTGTTATGAAATGTTTAATGAAAGCTTGAAAACTGAGAATTGATTATTGAGTAGCATGAATCGAATATATATTCTATTTAATGTTTGAGAACATAGATTATGAAATTGAATAGCATGCTAGACTTATAATTGACTTGAGAAGCATGATAACCTTGTATATTGATTGGTCCTTTGCCATGAATTGAATCTATTTGCTTATTTGTAGCATGTCCTTTTGTTAATTGATTCATGTCTAATATGGTTAGACTAGGGCTGCCTCACTAAGTACCTAGCACGTACTTACCACACGTTTGTTTCCTCCTTCCCAAACAATAGGTATCCGAGCTAAGGAGCTAGATTGAAATCGATCGAGGGTAGGGACATCAAGCAAGCGAAGTATGGTATTTTGTAATTTTGTTAACTCCTAGTGTTCGGTGGCATATATATCATGCTTAGATTGGCTTATGCATTTTGGCTTTTAATTCATGGCTTGTATGTATGGTCATTTGATCATTTGATATGTATGACTTAAGGCCAAGGGTGTGATTGTGATTCTACTAGTTATTGCTTAGACTAGCTATTGCATTTGGCATGTATTGATGAATGGTCCTCATCTAAAGTATTAGGCATATGAAAATATGAAGTTAAATGGGATGATAGAAAAACCTTAGGTCTACGACATAATTATGATAGTTGTTATAGGTAATTGGATTGGCATAATGTTAGCTTAGATGATGGATTGAATGGATGACATGAATGGTAGGCATAATGGCTTGAGTAATGAATTGGCTAAAATGAATAGGTTTAGTAAATTGTTACTTGTTACCTGTTACCTAAGCATGTCTAATGGCCCCTTAAGGTTTAGGGATGGGTTAAGATCATTTAGATGGCCTTTGGATAATGTCTAAGTGTTCTAGAAGCTAGAAACCTGCCAATTGGAGCAGGGGTATCGATACCAATTACATGGGTATCGATACCACCCTTGACAGTAACGAAATGGCATCAATGCTTGGTTCGGTACCAAGCCTTCTAATGAGCTCCTTGGTTCGATACCAGTATCGAACCAGGCTACCTTAGGCTTAAGCCTTTGAGCCATCAAAGAAGACCAGTAACGAAATTGCATCGATACCAGTATCGAACCAGGCTACTCTAGCTTTTGGTCAATGATAAGTGCCCAAAAGTCCTCATTTTTATATCAATTCCCCACTCGATTATTATTAATAAAGGATAGATTTAATAGCAATATTGGATAATTCTGCTTATTTCCATATTTCAGCATTCCAATACACAATTCATGAATTTATCTATTATTTGGCATAAAATAGATGCATTTGATGGTTTTCTTTCTTTGACAGGAAACTGCATCTTAGGAATTGCCAAACAAGAAGATGGATGCTGGAAGCTGAAGCTGGAATGTAGATTAGTACCCGCCTCGGCAGCACTTGAAGGCCACAGCAGCACCTAAAGAGCAATTGTTGATATGATAGGCGATCTAAAGAGAAAAATAAGGTGGACGTTTTAAAACAAGTGACATAGAAATCGGAGCTAGGAAACACACGAAAAGTCAAGGTCAAAGGCCACGTGGGAAAAGAATCCTTATAGGAATAAATTAGGAAATAAAATAAATATCTTTTATTTATGTACTTAACTTGTGTTTTACTCCAAGTTGTATTCCTACTTTGTAAAGGTTTGTCCTAGGTCAAGCCTATATAAAACCATAGCCTATGAAGAGAGGAGATATCTCGAAATCAAGTGTTCATAGAAAACCCTAAACTCCTCCATCGTCCCCTTGGGGTTTTTAGGTTAGTTTGTGGAGTAGTTGTGGAAGAAAATTGTACTTTGCTTTCCTGTTTCAATGCAATAAAATATCAAGGTTTGCTTATTCTTTGTCATTCCTTGTTCTTGCATCCAAGCTCGAGAAAGAAGTTTGTGAGTAATCCATTTATCTAATATCGAGAGAGTTAGATTCATGAAAGGAATAAGTACGGTGTTTCAATCGGGAAACACTAACTCGGCCTAGAGATAGGTTAAGAGTTTCAGCGGCTAAAAGAAGTGTGGGATTGGTTGGTGATTATAATTGATTCACGCCGAGAGGTATCATCAAGGACTGGTCATCAACAGTACTTCGACTTAGAGATAAGCGGAGTCATCAAAGGACACTTTGTTGAACTTTGATAAAGTTTACCCAAGAGCAAGAGATTGTCGCGGCGGACAAGCATCATCGCTGTCGAGGCAGTAATCTACAGTACTGCCGAGGCAGTGTTGTGCGATTGCATTGGATAGAAACAAGTCAATTGAATCCACACTACGAAGCACTCTAACCTACCCCACTTTTCCATCATTGATTTCTTGATCATTTATCTTTATCCTAATTGATGGTTAATGCTTGAGGTTTTTGATATGCTCTTTTGACAAGTCTCTTGAAAACAATTCTCTAAACTCTTTTCGGTGTAGCTCATTCTCTAAGTTATATGTCCTTTCAACTTCTACAATTAAAATTGTATTAGTAAGAAAAGAAATAAAATCATGAGGATTAAAAACATCAAACCTGACAGATTCTCCAGATGGTGGATGCTTGGTGGCAAAAATTGCTTACTAAAAACAACTTCACTCGAAAAACATTCTTCATAAATTTTCAAATATTCTGGAAAAATTGCACTCAATGAAGTGGATATATTAAGCTTTGCAATTTCAACATAGTTTCTGGCATAATCATCTTCATTGTGGAATTCTTTAAATGGTGGATGATATGTTATTCTCTTTGTGTTCATTTCTCTCCAAAAATTCTTCCAAAAATGATTAAGAAACTTATCATTTTTTTTGAATCAAATCCACTTGGAAATAGAATCATTTCCCTGAAAAATAAATCAAAGTTAGCTTTAGGGAGCACTATCACAAAATAAATGCTCTGAGTTGATGATGGAGGAATGTTGTTCTTGACTAAGGGCAACTTCCTTGGAAAATTTTCTAAATATTCCTCACGAAAATCCTGAAACAATGACAAAGAAGAAGACTTATTGATTTTATTAGTGCAAAGAAAAACCGGTGTGTTCACTTTCGCACTGAATTTTTCAATGACTCCATTTGGAATAACTTCCATAGAATCCTGAGAAAATGTCAAAACAAGATTAGAAAAATTTTTGTTAGTGCAAAACAATTTGGTTTCCTCCTCTTTTTTTGCAAAAACAATTTCTTTCTCAAGATCATTCTTTTCTTGTTTCTCCAACTCTTTTGTTTCTTTCTCATGCTCTTTTTCTTGAGTTTGATCTTCTTTTTCAATCTCTTGTTATTTTTGCTCAAACTCTTTTCTCTTTTCTTTTTCAAGATTTTCTTTTTCTCTCTCAATTTCATGCTCACTCTCAATTTCTTCATTTTCACAAATCTCTTTCTCTTCTCCCTCAATTTCTTTTTCATTTTGACAATCATATTCTTTTTCTAGCGACTCTTGCAATTGTGTTTCTTTGACATAATCATCAAAACACTTATGAAATTGAGCTAGACTTTCGGGGCTAAAAGAAATAGAAGTGTTTGGCTTACTTCGTGATAAACTTCTGGAATTGAACGAAGATGTGCTAGGCTTGATAGACTTGGAACTTCGAACAATGCCTCTTGGTTGGGAGATGAATTTCTTCTCACAGGATTTTTGACTCCATTTTGATGTACAACTAGAGACAGATTAAGGGTTGTCTCTTTGATTTATTTTTCTTTTTACCTTCAATGGAGGTGGATGAGATACTATCTCAAGGCGATCCAAACTCTTGTGAATAGGATCAAAAACTTGTTGCATCACCTTTTCCATTGCTTGTAGCAACGCTTGGTTTTGCAAGTTAGGAACTCTTTCACTACTGTGACAAGATCTTTGTGACATGGTTAGATAAAAATATGTAAACCTTACTAGCACAAATCCTCACCTTTCCACTCCAAAGAAAATGCACTCACTGTGACACCCACGTCCTGGGTTAGGAGGCGGGGGCGTCGACCGGACTTATTACTTACAATTAGACCGGAAGTTGTATACATTTCGTTGACATTTCATTTATTTGCAATACATTACGAATCAATCTTGTGTAACACTTATCAATTTTGAGGCCAATTTAAAACTTTTTCGTACCTATACAATTTACCAATTCGATTCGTAAATTCCATTCGTTTATCAATTTTAATTTCAATTGAGATTGATCTAAACTTCTAACCAAATTTTATTCGTTTTTAATCATCATAAATTTTATCTTATTGATCAAGCAAAATTTTTTCAATTCTCAAGTTGAACCAAGATAACTAGGGGTATCGATACTCCTTATAGGGAGGTATCAGAACAAGGGTATCGAACCCCAGTTCGATATAGGTCAACTATGTTGACCCGTTGACCAAGGCTGAAGAGCCTAGTTCGATACAGGTATCGATGCAATTTCGTTACTGGAAGCCCCAGTATCGATCCGGGTATCGATGCTGGTCTTCCTCATTGACTCGTTGACTAAGGTTGAGTAGCCTGGTTTGATACTGGTATCGAACCAGGGAGTACACTGCCAAGCTTGGTACCGAACCAAGCTTCGATGCCATTTTGATTCTGCCAAGGGTGGTATCGATACCCACGTAAGTGGTACCGATACCCCTGTCCAATTTGGCAAGTTTCTAATGCTTTTTGACACTAACCATATTTCATCTATATGATCCTAATTCATATCTAAACCTTAAGGGACCAATAGACATGCTTGCGTGACATGTAACAATTTGTTAAACCTTTACATTTTAGCCAATTCATTACTCAAGCTATTAATCACATCCATAAACATTCAAATTATAACTATGTCATGCACTTTCACCATGGTTACTATCATAAGCATGGCATGGTTTTAATGGGTTCATACCAACCTACTTTACTTCCTATCATTGCATGCCAACATGATTAACCCTCCTACCAAAACATGTAACCGAATCCAATATATAAACCATAACCTAACTCAAAATATGCAAGGCTAGCCCACTATGAATGTCATGCCTTATGGCTTACATACCAAGGGTTCTTATAACCATATATATATACAAACCTTAACAAATAATCAAAATGCATAAACTAATTCACGTATGAGTACTATGCCACCATGATCTAGGAGTTAGACAAAAATACAAAATACCATACATTGTTTGCTTGATGTCCTTGCTCGATTCAATCTCGATCTAGCTCCTTATCTCGATAACCTGTTGTTTTGGGAAGGAGGAAACAACGAGTAGTAAGTACTATGAAGTACTTAGTGAGGCAGCCCTAGTCTACATTAGACATAACACAATAGCAAGTACAACATGCTTCAAATAAGTAAACAATTTTAACTCATGGCAATAGTTCAATATAGCAATGGTTCAATCAATAATCAAGTTTATCAATAGCCAAACATCATGGTTAACATGCTTCTCTTGTATATCATGTCTATCATACCAATCATTGTCATAATCAATATATTCATGCCTTAACTAACATAAAAATCAATGCATATAATTCATCGATCACTTTCAATTTCTCAAGCTTTTAAGGTTCATTTCATATCAAGGGCTACATATAGTCGTATATTCAATTCCAATGTTCATTAACCATTTCACATACAAGTGCTACCTATAGCATCAATTTCATTTCAAGGCTCTATAGCAATTCACAATCAATTCCAATGCTTCGTAGATAAAAACATGTGCATATGAATCACAATTAAGCTTTAATCTTTCAATTCAATTTTGGGTTATGCCTTGGTATAGTTAGACAAGGTAAGCGAGTCAACAAGAGTGTCACGAAGACACTAACAAGAGTGCCACGAAGGCACTAACAAGAGTACCACAAAGGTACTAACAAGAGATACCCATGGTATCTAACAATTGGTGACTAACCACCAAATCACGGTACCCACAATACCAAACAAGAGTACCGAAGTACTAAACAAGAGTGTCGTAGCACTAAACAATGAGCTCAGACTCTAGGCATGCCGTTACTACCTATGACCAACTATCAACCAAGGCTCAATAACATTTTCATTTTCCATTGATCATTATTCGATTCATATTACCAAGTTCATGTCAACAAGAGCAAGTGTTCATAACATGCTAACATAAAAGCATCTATCATGTTCCAACATATCATTCATATCATGTGAACATATAGTCAGGCATATCATGTCATCAATTCATTGTTCATATCACTATTTATACATGCTTCATGCATGATTCACGTACCTGGCATCCATAGCCGCGTGTCATACTTACCTCGGCATTTCCGAGGTATGCATATGTACTAGGCTAGTACTAAAATCTAACAAGCAATTCATATCAACAAATCATTTAACATTAGCCTCCTTCCCTTTTTTTACCAAATATAGATTAGTCCATTTACATGACAAGTCAAGTCAAATAAACAAAAAGGTGGTTAGGACCCTAGGTCCTAACCCTAAGGTTTGCCACACTCACAATTGATTTCGAGCTATTCAAGGGTTGTAGATGGTGATCCCCTTGCCTTTCTTCCTTGCCAATTCGAGTCTTTCTTCTTCGTTTTCCTCTTCTCTCGGATTCTCTAGTAAGCCATATTCATTTAACAATTCTTTAGGACATACCCAAATCACTTAATCCAAGCAATCACATGCTTAACAAATGTAAACATGCACATTTGTCCATTAGGGACAACTTTGCTACCCTAAAAAGAATCGTTCGTATCTCCTAGATCATATGTCCGATTTTAGCCCATTTTACCTCTTTGGAAAGCTAATAAAATCCTCTAAAAGTACAAATTAACCTAACTTTTTAATTCATATCCAAACAACACCAGATTTTGTTCGAATCAGACACGTCCAGAATCGGGACTGTTCGGACAGCCCCTATGGAAAGACTTATAACTTTTCTTACCGAACTCCGATTGAGGTTCCGTAAATTTTCAATTAAACTAGGTATATAGGAGTATCATTCTTTAAAATTTAAGCTCCTAAATCCTTAAATACCGACCTAGGGAATTTCTCAAAGATGGCTACTTGGAATTGCGTTTCTAGACATTTTTGGCAAATTCTCATTTCATACATTTAACTCCTAATCCCCAATTTATTTTCATGAGTTTCCAGCATCTCAAATATGAAGTTAACATTAACAATTTCCCATTTTCATCAACCTAATCTTATGCTATTCTAACATTAAATCAATTAATACACTTTGCACTTCCAAAATCCTAATCCCAAGTTCTCATACCCACTTTCTCATGCTTCAAGCTAAACCCAACAATTACAATCTCTAATTTAGACATGAAGGCATCATAGAAGTTTCTAAAATTTAAGAATTCAAGCTTCCAATGTTTGGGTTATAGAAGAAGTAGCTTACCGAGACTATTAGCTTTGATTTCCTAGACTAATTTCACAACCATGCAAGCTTTTAATCCCTTCTTCAATGGCTTCTCATAGATTTTCTCTCAAGACTCCCTCTCTCTATTTTTTTTCCTTTGTTGCCGTGGAAGTGAGGGGGAAGGAAGGAAATTTTGGCTCTTTTTGTTTGTTTATTAATGAGGGTGAAAGTACCATTTCACCCTTAATGATATATCTAAAGTTGATTTATTACTAGGGGTAGTTTATGGAAGTCTAACATTCACCATGCAACTATCATATTTGTTATTTAATTCAATTTGATCCATTTATCATAATCAAATTAATATATGATTCGATTTAATTCACGAATTATTCGAGCCATTATACTAGCCCGGTTTTAGGGTGTCACACTCACACTCGTGTTTCACTCGGGATAGGCTTTTCCCTTGATGTACACTCTTGCCTTTTACCACTCTTGTTCTCTTTTCTAAGTCCTTAGAGAACTTACTCAAGGCTCAACAAGCATTCTTTGTGGAATTCGGCTGAAACAAAGTGGTTAGGAAAGGAAAACAAAGAAGATGAAGCAAATAGGGTGATTAAGAGATGAAATAGCAAATTGAAAAAAAAATGTGGTGAAAAAAAATCACAACCAAACCTCTTTTTATACTTTTAAGATATGATCCCTCTTTCTTTGACTTTTTTTTTAGATTTTGGATTTTTTTTCAATTTTTTCCTTTTTTTTGCAATTTTTTTGGGAGATGAATCGAACAACTTACTGAATCGATGTAGCTCTGATACCAAATGATACGAACCCGGTTGCAGAATATCCGAATTTGTATTTGTGATTGCCTGATCGTGATTCTAGTAAGTAACTAAAATGAAAAATAGGAACTTTGAAATGAAACTTATAAGATGATATGAAATGGATAGATAATATGGTGAAATGGAATGATGATAAGATGGTTGTTGTGCTTAGGATGAAGTATGGAAAATATGGATGTATGGAAGATGGAAGTGAAGAGAAGAAATGTAATTGATGGTGCGGTGTAAACAAAGGAGGAACCAACACTAAAAAGTGAAGACCCGTTCCTTAAGAGTTTTTAAACCGTGACTTGGGTGAAAGATTAATGGATTGTGACCCTCTAGTTATAAGAACTAGGAACCAACAATATAAAAAGATGAAAAGGGATGAATGCCACAAGAACAAACTTGCAAGCCGATAAAGTTCAAAGAGAATTATAAAAGAGAAACACTCTCAGGTTGTAATATATGCCAAAAGTTCTATCTTTACAATGGAATGAGTGCCTATTTATAGGTGTAAGACAACAACAAATTGATTGACCTAGACAAAGATTAAAGACTCATTATTCTAGTGTTAAAGGCCTATTAATTTGTAGGTTATCCTATCTCCAATTGATAGCCAAAATGTTTGATCTAAAAAAAAGGATGAATGTAGGCATACATATCATCCACATGGAGAAACCCTTGTGCTAATGAACTTGATTAAGTTGTCATTCATCCTCCTTTAATGGGCTGTTGATAAAGCATTGAATTCAGCAATTGAATGGCCTCTTGAATTTGTTGAAGAAGCATCTTGTGACTATTCCCGTACTGAATTTCCAGCATGCACTATCTTCACTAATTTAATCATATCATAAGCTCCTGATATCGGATTGAACTGATTCAAAGTGCGCTGGAAAGCTAAGAAATAGGGGAATAAGTTTGAAGAAGATCTCAAGACTCAAATATGCCCGTATCCAATCCAAAAATAGCAAACAAGTTGACTGATATTCCTTGAAATCCCTCATTAAGTGTTGCTTTAATTCTTGCCTTTACTCTCCCTTAAGTGGTGATAATGAAGGCTTTCATTGCATGTCTTCTCTGATAAAAAACTGATCAGCTTTATGGAGGATTAAGTAGCTCTTAAGTGGTATTTAAGTGCCTCTTTAAGTGGTGTATTTAGGAGCTCTTCAATGCCTTGCTTTCTTGCTGAAACTGATAGTCTTTAAGTGGTGTAAATCTCCCTTGAATGTCTTGAAACTGATCAGCCATCATAGTGTCTTCAAGTGTCTTCAATTGGTGGTAAATGACTTGTCATTCTTGTAGAAAATGATCAGCCATTTGATCCAAAATCAATACCCTAGGTGAAAATATATGAGCATCCATTAGATAACATCTTTATTCAATAAAGTAAATGCTTGAAAGAAAATTAATAAGCTAGTTAAATTAAATGAACCGGTTTAATTGAATGAACTAACTCACTTAATGAACTAACAAACATCAATAAACTCTTAGACTTTAAATGAACTAACATGCATAAACTGACATACATTAAATAAACTAACAAGCTTAAAAGAACTAACATGCTTAAATGTTCTAAACAAACATAAATGAAACAATATGTTTAAATGAACAATAAGCCTTATTTATTCATGATAAAAAGAATGCAGAAATTAAATATGCAAAATAATGTAAACTCATGCAAGCTAAATGCTCATGCAACTACATGCAACACACTCCTATGCTAGCACTCAAATGCATGTATTAAAATGCAAAAGTAACATGCTGCATTTGTTCAAAAAATGGCCAAGGCTCCAAGTTCAAATTCAGGGCTTGAAAAAGAATGTTTGAACTTGAATTGTTAAGATCATCGACTTTGCCACAAGTGTTTAAATCTTGCGATTTCTTCTCTGATATGAGCAAGGCCCCAAGAAGTTTGGTGCTGGCTTGGATCACATCATTCCCCCCTTCTTGAAAGCGATTTGGGATCTTGCTATATATGGAAATAATTTTGACTTTCGTAAGGCTGGAAACTTCTTCATTTGTTTTCTAATCCAAAACCAATCTCCTGGTTCAAAGATAGTTTGCTCCCAATTCTTGGAAATTCTATTCTCGTCATGCTTGTCTCTCTTTTCTTTGTTTCCTCTCATTTTTCGATGTAGTGCTTTCTCTGAAACTTTCTTTGATCATCTACAATCTCAACAAAATTACTTGGAAAAGAAAACAAAAATGAATGGTTAGAAAGCTCAAACGTGCTAATAATTTTAAATTGTGGGTGTTAACACGTTGATTGTGTTAAAGGGTTCCACACTAATTTAAAACAAGGAAAATAATCCCCCCACTTCTTCATGCTCTTCCAAATGATCGCTCTTGATTAGGCCAACAATTCACGTTTCTCATCCTTGCTAACCATAAAAAGGTTGCAAAATGATTGTAAATCTAGTTCTGAGATGTTGGTCCATGATACTCCCTCTATTCGATCTATTTTCTTGAAAAATGAATTAGTTCTAGGGAATACTAATAAAGAGTCAAAGAAAATGTCAAACCATGGAGGATACTTGATGATCCTAATTGATGGTTTATGCTTGAGGTTTTTGATATTGTCACGTGGCTAGACTTTTAAACCAGCCCAACGTGCGGCCTTAGGCGATGTGACTTAAGACAAACGCCTAAGTAAGCCTTCTCTCTACTTTCAGAAGATCAAACTTCCCAAGCACCGACAAACGTGAAGCGTTCTAAGCGGAAACGGATCAAACGAGATGAGCAAGGAAGAACTCTTCAAGAACGCTCAAAAACGTTCAAGAACGCTTAAGAACAAAGAAAGAACACACTCAGAGGATTTAGAGAAAATGCCTTTATTCCTTGGAAGCTTGGAATACTCAGATACACTCTGATACCTCAAATGAGGTGGGGAAGGCCTCTATTTATAGTTGAACTCCCCTTGATCCTACGGTCTATACAATTTTACACCGACGGCTATGATACAACCTTATCCATTTACAAAGCATAATTCTGGGAATATTCCCACCTAACTATGGAAAGAATCTTCTGTGTTCACACACCTTGGATGAATAAGGCTCTCCCTGGATCGGGCCAACGTTGGTGGTATTCGCAAGCCCAACATTGCTCTAGGAATTACATGGGCAGGCCACATCGCACCATGTGATGACAATGTCTCGGACCTCAACCTGCGGCTCGTGACATTCTCCCCCACCAAACTTGGCGATGCCCTCGTCGCGCCACTCGGACAACTCTAAGTTCGATCCTGGAGCTTCTCGCGTACCTTGGCTTGCTTCTGTCTCAGAGTCTGGCTTGAGAATGTTCCCCCATAAGAACCGCTCTCCCCATAAAGAGCACCGAACTCTGATTCAGCTGTCCCCCCATAAGGACTACTCACTTCGGCTCGCACCGTCTAGTAAAATCAACTGTACCCAGCACATCTTGATCACTATCCCCGTGTTCAAGAGGTACTTCACTCATTGACCCAGCATTTTCTCACTCCGACAAGACTTCTTCACTAAAGCTTGACGCCCCATTGCTCCGCGGCAATGCTACACCCATCGACACTTCGGTCCCCTTGAAGTTCGATGCATCGGCCATCTTGTCCACAGATGGCTCCTCGACGGCTTCCACGCCAACAGGATCAGGCAACACATGCCTCACCAAGGAAATGTCCCCAACATTCGCCTCTTTTACGACGACTCCTCGGCTTGGAGCATCCTCGACATGCTGAATAGCTGTCAACTTCTTGGTCCCTTGCCTGATGTCTCATCGTACTGGTACAACACATCGTTGTCTCGGATCCAAGATACACACCATGTTGGCACACAGAATGATGATCGCTTTAACACGGTCAAGGAAGTTTAATCCCAAAATAAAATTAAAGTCATCAATATCGATTACCTTGAAGTGTTCTTTTGCAGAAACTTGCTTACAACATTCCTAGATCCGTAACTTACGAAGAAAGTCTGTTTCGACAGGCTACCTCGTATCATATGGTATCAGAGCCAGGTTCGGATTTGTTGTACTTTTTCTGCAATTTAGTATAAAAGAAAAATACAAAAAAAAATAAATTTCGAAAAATTCAAAAAAAAAGAGTCGAAGTCAAAGTTTGACTAAAAAAGTCAAAGTCAAAAAAATAGAAAAAAATAATAATATAAAAAAAATCAGATTCAAATATTGCAAAGAAATTAAAAAAAAGAAAGTGTATTCCTATTGTAAAATCAAGATGAATGTACAAGTTCTTCTACTATGTGATTCGAAGTGCTTGGAAATCAACCAAAACGAATTGTTCTTGTTTGTTCGGTGATAGGAGCATTGTAAAGCACTTCCTTGTAGTAAGAATTACATTTCCATCTTTTTATTTCCTTTTGCCAATTTCCAGCCCTTTTACTTTTGTTTCTTGTTTTTTTTCCTTTGTTTTATCTTCGTTTTTCCTTATTTGTGTTTCTTGTTAGTAACACATTTGTAACAGGTTTGAAAACGTTGGTTTAGTCCTTTAAAGAACTGAAAATTGAGAAATTGTGAGGGAAAAAGGCACTGAGTGTTGTGAGAACAGAAGGGGAGACAAAAAGAGCCATTCAAGCATTCTCCCGAGTGAAACACGAGTGCTGAGTGTTACATTTTGAGTGCACATTTTTCTTTGGAGTGAAAACCAAGAGGTTTTGTGAGTGTGCAGTGAGGACTTTTATTTTTGTTTTACTTAACTCGTTATTTGTGCTTCTTTGTGTTTTTTTTTGTTTTAATATGACATGGTTAGATGATCGTAGTCATGGTGGAGACTAGCCACCAGATTTGCAAATGCAGGCTTTTACACGTACTATGCAACGTCTATTAGAGAATGCATTAGAGCCTTTATAGTCTCGTTTAGACAAGATAGATGGGGGTGGTTCCCAATCTGTCCATAATGAGAATCATGATGAAAATGACGTTGAACAATCACCACGGATGAATCAACGACCAGGACGTGTAGTTGATGATAATATTTCTAACGTAAAAGTTGCTATACCTTCTTTTCAGGGACGTTCAGATCCAGATGCTTATCTGACATGGGAAAGTAAGGTTGAACACGTTTTCGAGTGTTGCAATTACTCGGAACAAAAGAAAGTACGACTAGCAACTTTGGAGTTTGTTGACTATGCACTATTGTGGTGGGATCAATTACTGGTTAGTCGACGACGTGCGGGTGAAGGACCAGTGAGAACATGGGACGAAATGAAGCATATCATGCGGAAACGGTTTGTTCCTTCTCACTATCATCGTGATTTATTTCAAAAATTACAAACTTTGAAACAGGGCAATAGGAGTGTCGAGGACTATTTCAAGGAAATGGAGATGTCCATGATGCGTGCGAACATAGTTGAGGATCGTGAAGCAACTATGGCTCGGTTTATGGCAGGTTTGAATTCTGAAATTGCTAACGTTGTTGAATTGCAGTATTATGTCGAATTGGATGACATGGTGCATATGGCGATGAAAATTGAGCGACAACAACGTAGAAAAGTTTCTACTCAAGGTAATACTACTCCATTTAAATCTTTTACGAATCCATTGTATACCCCTAACCATGCTAGGAAACAAGCACCACAAGCGCCACTTCGGATTCAAGAACAAGGCGAGTCCAGCAAACCAAAGCCTCCCGTTGTTGATAATGGGCGTGGTAAACAAAAAGTAGTGGTACAAGAACGATCGAGAGATATTCAATGTTTTAAGTGCCTTGGTCGAGGACATGTTGCTAGCCAGTGTCCTAATCGTAGGGTTATGTTGATGCGAGATGATGGAGAGATCGAGTCAGATTCTGAAGAAGAACCACATGAGACCCTTGATGAAAATGATAAAGAAGATGTCCTAGAAGTTGCTGAGACTGGTAAGGTAATGGAAATTATGGTCGTTAAACGTAGTCTGAGTGTGCAACAGGTTCAGGATGAACAACAACGAGAAAATATCTTTCACACGCGATGTAAAGTTCAAGATAAGATATGTGTTGTGATTATTGATAGCGGTAGTTGTACTAATGTTGCCAATTCAGTGATGGTTGACAGGTTAGGTCTCAAGACGACAAAACATCCGAATCCTTACAAATTGCAATGGTTGAATGACGGTGGAGAACTTAAAGTAACAAAACAAGTTGTTATACCGTTTTCGATTGGAAGTAACAAAACATCAATGCAAGCACAATATGATCCGGAGGTCTTGCCACAAGGACCTATTACTCGTTCTAAGGCAAAGAAATTCAGGGAAGTACTTTTCCGTACTTGTGCTTCAGTTCCAGATTCATTCGATAATATTTATGCCTTAGAACATAGACTTTATAATGTGTTGCATGTTGATATGTGACATATTAAACTATACTACTTATTATATATGTTTAAGTATGTATATATGCTATTAAGTATGTTTTAAGGTTTGGTTTGATAGTGTTTATTATGTTTCTAACTTATTTATACGTTCTTGTGTGTTTTTGAATAAGTTTACAAGTGTTTCAACCTTGTGTTTTACGAATGGATCCTTGTGCTGTTTTCCAGTATAGGTAAACAGAGGTGTACCATTGAGTTACGAAATGGATTCTTGTACTGTTTTCTAGTATAGGTAAACAGATGTGTACCAGTGAGTTACGAAATGGATTCTTGTACTGTTTTCCAACATAGGTAAACAGAGGTGTGCCAGTGTAAGAGCAGGCCAAACACAACCCTCTTTTGGAATGATGGACGGCAACAAAGGATAAGGATGAGGGGTTTCTCATTCAAATTCAAACAATTAACACATGTTTAATGTGTTTTATGAGCCCAAACATGTGGTTGATATGAATGGAGCCGAGATGCAAGTTATTAAGCATTTAAATTTAATTTCAGCCAAGTATTCAAATTCGGCCAACTCCTTCATTCTCCTATATATTTTGAAATTTTTGTAAAGACAAGGATATACACACTTTTGAATAAAATTTATATTTGAGAGTTTTTCTCTTATTTGGTTCCTTTTAGAACTTTTCTGACATTCAAACTTGTTTTTGATTGTCAAATTCTTGATACTTCGGGTTCCTAGATTGCTATCTAGAGGGTCCAAGTCCTTTTGACGTTAAACAGATTTGATTCGGGTTTGCTCAGTATATTGTGCAGGTTCTTTCGAGTTTAGCGTGTCCAATTCGATCCAAAAACTTTCTGTCCTTTTCTTATCTCTTTCATTTTTCATTTTATTTTACTTCATTGTTTTCCTATGTAGGTAAACAATGTAAAAATTCTCTTCAAACACCCAAATTATTATACTTATTTCCTATATAGGTAATCAGTGTAACCACTTGACTGTTTATGTTTTTCTTTTGCAGGAACTTGCTTACAACATTCCTAGATCCGCAACTTACGAAGAAAGTCTGTTTCGACAGGCTACCTCGTATCATAATTTCAATTTTAGAGTATTTTAAACAGTTAAAATTTCTATAGTTTTTCTGTAAAGCCCAATCAGAAATGCACGCTTTAAACCCAACAAAATGGTCACAAAATGAGATTAATTCAAATTTTATGAGTTTAAATATTTAATTATAGGCTTCTGAATATGATTATACAACTTAATTTCAATTTTAGATTATTTTACTCAGTTAAAATTTCATCTGTTTCACAGTAAATCCTAATCAGAAGTGAAAGCTTTAAACCCAAAAAAAAGTCTCAAAATGGGATTGATTCAAATTTTTTGAGTTCAAATATTAAATTACAGGCTTATGAATCTGATTATGCAGCTTAATTTCAATTTTAGAGTATTTTTCTCAGTTAAAATTTCAATTATTTTACTATAAAATCTAATTAGAAATGCACGCTTTTATACCCGACAAAACAGATACAAAATGAGATTAATTCAAAATTTTATGAGTTCAAATATTTAATTATAGACTTCTGAATCTGATTATACAACTTAATTTCAATTTTAGAGTATTTTACTCGGTTAAAATTTCAACTGTTTTATTGTAAATCCCAATCATAAATGAAAGCTTTAAACCCAACAAATCAATCACAAAATGAGATTAATTCAAAATTTATGAATTCAAATATTTAATTATAGGCTTGTGAATGTGATTATAAAGTTTAATTTTAACTTTAGAGTTTTTTATTCAGTTAAAATTTCAACTGCTTTACTATAAAGCCCAATCAGAATGCATGCTTTAAACCCAACAAAACGGTCACAAAATGAGATTAATTCAAATTTTATGAGTTCTAATATTTAATTTTAGGATTCTGAATCTAATTACATAGTTAAAATTTCAATTGTTTTTCTGTAAAGCCCAATCAGAAATGCACGCTTTAAAAACAACAAAACGGACACAAAATAAGATTAATTTAAATTTAATGAGTTCAAATATTTAATTATGGGCTTCTGAATCTGATTATACAGCTTAATTTTAATTTTAGAGTATTTTACTCAATTAAAATTTTAACTATTTTACTGTAAAGCCCAATCAGAAATGCAAGCTTTAAACCTAACAAAACGGTCACAAAATGAGATTAATTCAAATTTATGTGTTCAAATATTTAATTGTAGGCTTCTGAATCTGATTATACAGCTTAATATCAATTTTGAAGTATTGATATGATCCTAATCAGCAATTATTTTCTCTAAGGTTTGATCACATCATTGAAAATATTCGAGACTGATTCTAAGGGAGTTCTACCTTACTTTATCTTCTATTATCTAATTTATGCATTCTATAAATTGACAAGCATGCTTTTTCTAATTAAGTGATGCTTCGTGATTGCATAACTACATCTTTATAATTATTCTAAGTTAGCATATTCTTAATATTGGCTAAACTATAATATTTTAAGATCATTTTAGCTTATTTCAATTCGTTTCAGCTTACACATTGTTTACTTATTCTTTTAGTTATTTTAAGTAAAGATAATAGTCTAAGGAAGCTTAAAGACATCAAGGGTAGCTCAACTTTGCTTGGAAAGGATTATGGTAGCTCGTAGCAGCTCAACAATAAC
Source organism: Abelmoschus esculentus (assembly GCA_035048815.1). NCBI lineage: Eukaryota > Viridiplantae > Streptophyta > Magnoliopsida > Malvales > Malvaceae > Abelmoschus > Abelmoschus esculentus. The sequence goes on from JAUCBN010000002.1 coordinate 6,435,921, forward strand.
TAAAACGCAAAGGAATGCAAATGAGCTCAAATGAAGGACGATTTCAGCTCGTGAACTTAAAGGAACTATGTAGAGGAGCTAATGAACTTAAAGGCCTAGCTCAACCAGCTAAAGTCAGGTCCAGAAAAGCTCAAATTGGAAGCAAAATTTGAGCTAGCTAAGTCAGCTAGCTAGCTCAACTCAAGTCAGCTCACTCTCAGCTCAACCTACAACCTTCAACTCAACCATGGAAGGACATATTCCCTCCCCAAGGGACACAACCGACCAGCCATGGAAGGAAACATGTTTGGGCCCCACTCCTTGGAGGGAAATATGAATTTCATGCCAAAACAAAGAGGCATCACTCTTCATTGGAAAGATTCATGATGGTCCACTTGTTTGCTAATTTCGAGCAGGATACAAGTCGAATTGGGTTTTGGTATCTTCATGAAAGTTGTTCATCTATCTCTTATGTTTCCAGCGCATGTTGAATCGTATCAATCCGATATCGGGAGCTCTAGATATGTCCTAATTACTGAAGACTGTGCTGGCTGGACCGAAAAGTTACAACTCTTCGAATAGATTTGGAGGGAGACACCATTCAAATGAATGGTTATCCGAATAGTTAAAGGCCATTTCGGCCAAACCCCTTAGAAAACTATAAATAGGACTTGAATTTCATTTTGTAGACACACCATTCAGATTATATAAAATTACTTGTGAGAATTTTCTCTCGTTTAGTTCTTCTTAGAACTTTATCGACTTATCAAGTACTTTTTGTACTTGTGGCGTCAACCCCTTTCTATCCATCTTGATACTTCGGGTTCTTTTAGTTTAATATACTAAAAGGGTCAAAGTCCGTTTATCACCATCCCTTGAAGATCAATATAAGATTCAGGATTAAGTTTTCTATAACCTAGTTTCTTCCTTGAGTATCTTTAAGATACTATTTCCCTTTTACCATATCATCATCCTTACATATCCTCTCATTCCATCATCATTGCCGCCCCTTTGTCATCATCAAAAATCGTTCTAAACATCCATTCACCCTTGTCAACACCACATATCCTTCCGCTTCCAAATCAGTCCCTAAATTATTCCTTTCATCCTTTATCCTTAATTCTTTATTTTGCAGCCACTTCTTGCGAGAGACTTGCTTACTTCCTAGGTCCTACAATCAAAGTTTTCCATTCAGCATCATCAACAAGATCGGCACATATCATATGGTATCAGAGCTTTGGTGGAAGAAGCAAAGTGCAACAAAAAGCTCGTTCAAGCAATTGTAAGTGACTAAACTTTGTCATTTTCAATTTTTGAGCAAAAAAAGAAAGAAAAGAGAAATTCAGTTTGAAACAAAAGAAAGAAAGAACGAGAAAAGTCAGTTTCAAAAAAAAAGAAGAGAAAAGAAAATTAGATTCAAAAGTACAAGATCAAGGGTGAGAAAGCACAGCAACATCATCTTCAACATCAAGCCGAGAAGCCATTTCATCTTCAAGACTTTGATTGTTGGTGAAGGAAGGTTGTAAGTTTTCTTGTCAAGTAAGTAACCCCGTTTTCATTTTTTTCATTCTAAACCTTTCTTTTCATCCTATTTCCTTTCTTTTTCTTTTAAACTAACAATTTCAGTGACGCACAAGTACAATTTACTTGCCTATGTCTTGAGTAAGTTCTTCAAAGAACTATACATGAGAGAAAAGAGTGGAAAAAGGCAAGAGAGTTGTGAGATCATAAGAGGAAAGTAAAAGCCATTAAGTCCTAAGAGTGCAAACACGGAGAGAGCATAAGAGAGTAATTTTCCTTGGAGTGAATTAGTTAGGCTTTGTTGGGAAACATATTGGGTAAGGATTTTAATTTTCATTATTCTAACCATGTCACCAGAATCTTGTGATTTTTTTTCCACATCAGGATAAGTTCTCGTTGTGAAAAGAACATTAAGATTAGAAGCGATGAATGAAGAAGACCAACAAAGGGAGAACATTTTCTACATTAGATGCCATGTGAACAACAAGATTTGCTCTTTAATAATTGATGGAGGAAGTTGTACAAACATAGCAAGCACTTTGATGGTAGAACAATTCGGTCTTGAAACCACTGAACATCCAAATCCATATAAATTACAACGGTTGCATGATGGAGGAGAATTAAAATTCAACAAGCAAGTGAAAATTCCATTTTCCATTGGAAGATACACATATGAAGTCTTGTGTGACATACTACCTATGAGTGCAAGTCATATTCTTCTAGGGAGACCGTGGCAATACGACAAGAGAGCAGTTCATGACGGTTACACCAATCAGTTCTCATTTTTGTTTGAAGGAAGAAAGATCATCCTAACACCTTTAAGCCTAAGTCAAGTACATCGTGACCAGGAACAATTGTCTAAGCGAATGGCAGCATGGAATGAAAACAAAAAGGGTAAGAGGAAGTCAAAGAAGGTTCGATGGAAGAAGAGCATTTAAAAGAAAAAGAAACCACCGGAGTTGAAAATGAAAATGAGGAAATGAAAATAGTTGGAGTTGAAAAAGAAGAGACTAAAAATGAAATTGTGAATGAAGAGTATGTTGGAGTTGAAAATGCGCAAATTGAAAAGGAAGAGTGTGAAGAAGAAAAGCAGATTTTATCTAACAATTATTTTCTTCCTATTTTGAATTTTCATTTTTACAGGATGATAAAAGGAAGACCCCAAGAGATGATCCAATTGCATTCTTGATCTTAAAGGAAACTCAACAACCAACACCAATTAAACATCCACCATGGTTTGCTATTTTCATTCATTTGGTTAATAGTTACTCATTCTCTGACTATGATTTCTTTTGTAGCAAATTGATTCACATACTTGGTGTTATCCTACCAAACTACACTGGCAAGTTCTTTTGTCATTCTAGGGCTGATTGGTGCATCAAAATATGTCATTCCAAGAGAGCTATAGAGTTAAGACTCTTCAACAATCATTATGATGATTCGAAGAGTGGAGATGAAAAGTTACAAATCTTTTCCAAAGAACATGATGTTTCGAGCCGAGGAATGATTCAAAGAACAAGTTTTGTTCTTAAAAGGCATGACATTGCAAAAGGAAAATTCCAAAGAATTAGTGCCTATTTAGCGAAGGATGACCCGAGAAGATTGAACACATCAAATTGGGCATAAAATTTGAATTAATCTCTTTTTCTAACTGTTTTTTCTGGTTTAAAGCGTGCATTTTTTATTAGGCTTTACAGTAAAACTGTTGAAATTTTAACTGAGTAAAATACTCTAAATTTGAAATTAATATGTAAAATCAGATTTAGAAGCCTATAATTAAATATTTGAACTCATAAAATTTGAATTAATCTTATTTAGCAACCGTTTTGTTGGGTTTAAAGCGTGCATTTCAGATTGGGCTTTATAACAAAACAGTTGAAATTTTAACAAAGTAAAATATACTAAAATTGAAATTCAGCTATATAATCAGAATCAGAAGCTTATAATAAAATATTTGAACTCATAAAATTTGAATTAATCTCATTTTGTAACCGTTTTGTTAGGTTTAAAACGTGCATTTCTGATAGGGCTTTACAGCAAAATAGATGAAATTTTAATTGAGTAAAATACTCTAAAATTGAAATTAAGCTGTATAATGAGATTAGAAGCCTATAATTAAATATTTGGACTCATAAAATTTGAATTAATCTCATTTTATAACCGTTTTGTCGGGTTTAAAGCGTGCATTTCTGATTGGGTTTTATAGTAAAACAATTGAAATTTTAACTGAGTAAAATACTCTAAAATTAAAATTAAGCTGTATAATCAGATTCAGAAGTCTATAATTAAATATTTGAACTCATAAATTTGAATTAATCTCATTTTGTAACCTTTTTGTTGGGTCTAAAGCGTGCATTTTTTATTGGGCTTTACAGCAAAACAATTGAAATTTTAAATAAGTAAAATACTCTAAAATTGAAATTAATTTGTATAATCAGATTCAGAATCCTATAATTAAATATTTGAACTCTTAAAATTTAAATTAATCTCATTTTGTGATGGATTTGTTAGGTTTAAAGCGTTCATTTCTGATTGTGTTTTACAGTAAAACAATTAAAATTTTAACTGTGTAAAATAGTCTAAAATTGAAATTAAGCTGTATAATCAGATTCCGAAAACTATAATTAAACATTTGAACTCATAAAATTTGAATTAATCTCATTTATAACCGTTTTGTCGGGTTTAAAGCTTGTATTTCTAGTTAGGCTTTATAACAAAACAAATGAAATTTTAACTGAGTGAAATACTCTAAAATTGAAATTAAGCTATATAATCTGATTCAGAAGCCTATAATTAAATATTTGAAATCATAAAATTTTAATTAATCTCATTTTATAATCTTTTTGTTGGGTTTAAAGCGTGCATTTTTTATTGGGCTTTACAGCAAAACAATTGAGATTTTTAATAAGTAAAATACTCTAAAATTGAAATTAAGGTGTATAATCAGATTCAGAAACCTATAATTAAAAATTTGAACTCATAAAATTTGAATTAATCTTATTTTGTAACCGTTTTGTTGGGTTTAAAGCGTGCATTTCTGATTGGGCTTTATAGACAAATAGTTGAAATTTTATTTGAGTAATATACACTAAAATTGAAATTAATATTTGAACTTATAAATATTTGAACTAATAAAATTGAAATTAATCTCACTTTGTGATGGTTTTTTTAGGTTTAAAGCATGCATTTCTGATTGGGTTTTACAGTAAAATAGTTGAAATTTCAATTGAGTAAAATACTCTAAAATTTAAATTAAGCTGTATAATCAGATTCAAAAGCCGATAATTAAATATTTGAATTCATAAAATTTAAATTAATCTCATTTTATAACCATTTTCTCGGGTTTAAAGAGTGTATTTTTTATTAGGCTTTACAGTAAAACAATTGAAATTTTAACTGAGTAAAATACTCTAAAACTGAAATTAAGGTGTATAATCAGATTTCGAAGACTGTAATTAAATATTTGAACTAATAAAATTTGAATTAATCTCATTTTGTAACCGTTTTGTGGGTTTAAATCGTGCATTTCTGATTGGGCTTTATAGCAAAACATATGAAATTTTAACTGAGTAAAATACTCTAAAATTGAAATTAATTTGTATAATCAGATTCAGAAGCCTATAATTAAATATTTAGACACATAAAATTTAAATTAAACTCATTTTGTAACCGTTTTGTATGTTTTAAAGCGTGCATTTCTGATTGGGCTTTATAGTAAAACAATTGAAATTTTAAATAAGTAAAATACTCTAAAATTGAAATTAAGGTGTATAATTAGACTCAGAAACCTATAATTAAATATTTGAACTCATAAAATCTGAATTAATCTCATTTCGTAATCGTTTTGTTGGGTTTAAAACGTTCATTTCTAATTGGGTTTTACAGCAAAACAATTGAAATTTTAACTAAGTAAAATACTCTAAAATTGAGATTCAGTTGTATAATCAGATTTAGAATTTTATAATTAAATATTTAAACTCATAAAATTTAAATTAATCTCATTTTGCGATGGTTTTGTCAGGTTTAAAGCGTGTATTTCTGATTGGATTTTACCATAAAACAATTGAAATTGTAACTGAGTAAAATACTCTAAAATTTAAATTAAGTTGTATTAACAAATTCAGAAGCCTATAATTAAATATTTGAACTCATAAAATTTGAATTAATCTCATTTTGTAATCGTTTTGTTGGGTTTAAAGCGTGTATTTCTTATTGGGCTTTACGGCAAAACAAAAGAAATTTTAACTGAGTAAAATACTCTAAAATTGAAATTAAGCTGTATAATAAGATTCAAAAGATTATAATTAAATATTTGAACTCATAAAATTTGAATTAATCTCATTTTCTAACAGTCTTGTTGGGTTTAAAGCGTGCATTGATGAATGGGCTTTATAGTAAAATAGATGAAATTTTAACCGAATAAAATACTCTAAAATTGAAATTAAGCTGTATAATCAGATTCAGAAGCCTATAAAATTTGAATTAATCTCATTTTGTAACCGTTTTATTGGGTTTAAAGTGTGTGTTAACGCTCTAAAAATCGTATATTTTATACCCTTTTACTTAAGGTTTTGTTTGATTTTAAGTCTATTTGTATTGCATTTAGTTGCATTTCATGTGCATTTGCATTTAGATTAGGTTTTTATTTTATTTTCTTTTTTATTTTAAAGATGCTGATTTGAAGGGTATTTCGTTGGTGGTGATGTGCAGTTTGTTGGGGCAAAGTTGAATGAATGAAAGTGATGTTGTAGCATATTTTAAGGTGTTGGATCGGACTTCAAGTTGCTATAGCATTGTGGGCGGACAAAACAATACAGAAGAATAGACACACCTGCAGGCTGCAGCCCACTGTCCTTACGCGTTATTTCCAGGCCAACTACACCTCCTCTGCAATTCCTGCATTTTGCTGCAATTCTCTGTAGAAAATCTCAGGGAATATTCCTTGCACCATTAGGGCACAAAACCCTAGAAGCCTCCTATAAATACAACCTCAATCCTCCTTCTACAAGTGTTGTGAAATAGAGCTGAAAAAGTAGCAAGAGAGCCAAAAAGAAAAGGAACGAACTTTAAGAGAGCACGAGGAAGAAGAAAGAAGAAAGGGGACCACTTTCCTTCGTCTTCAACCTCTAGCCGAGCCCCCATTGTTGGAGAGCTTCAAGCAAGGGATTTGCACAACTTCGAGAGTAGCGACAAGCTAGGAAAGCTTCACGGCACATGCGTTTGGGACTTCCTTCCTCTTCACTTTGCTTTACCTCTTTTCTAAAGTAGTTGAAAATGTATTTCAAAGGAAGAAATTTGAATAGTTTGCCTTACCTAGCCATGAACTAAACTAGTATGGCTTAGGCTAGTTATGGATGATCTTTATTTTATTTGAATGAATGTTTACTGTTTTGAGTGTTTATATAAGTGTTTTGTTCAAGAAAGCTAACATCTTTTCTTCTTAAACCTTAGTTTGTAAGAGCATCGGGAGATAGCCATAGCTAAGGGGTTCGGGAAGCTTAGATCTAGGGATAGACAAAGCTAGACCAACTTGAATAATGGGGTTACTGCGGGAGTAGAATCCTAACTCACCTTAGGGATAAGGAAGAGTTTCAACGACTAAAAGGGGTAGAACTTCATCAACATTAGAAGTGTTAGGGTTGAGACTAGGAGGTAATGCCTTAGCATTTTCGAGTGTTAGGCCTTCTAACTAGGGATAGTGGAGGCATTTTTAGTAAACTCTGTCGAACACTTGTTAAACCAGTAGAACAGTGAGCTTCAGGAGAAAAAGTAAGATCTTTGTCGTAGCAAGCCTAGCCTGTCTTAAGCTTGAAAATCTTCTCTGTTGTATTTGTGCAGCTTTATTTATTTTTCCATTATCTGTTTTATTTTGCTACCGCTTTTCTGTGACAAGCTTTATTTCGCTACCACATTCATAGTGACACTTTTATTTTGCTAGAGCATTTTGGTGATATTTACAGAATTGCTTTAGCATATGTTCATACAAAGGATTATCTTATCTTTTGTGTATGTTAACTATTTTTTAAATAACCTACCCAATCCTCGGGGGAACGATCTCACATACACACTTTATTACTTGTTCGATGTGTATATGTCGCGTGTCAAAAGTGCGCGTTTAGTGCAAGTGGACACATCGAAAGTAATAAGTGATAAGTATTATCGGATTATCGTCTCCACAGGGACTGCTAGACTTAATATGTCTTCTTCACCTTCTTGTTCTGTAGAAAAGTAAAAACACAAGTGATTTGAGTTGGTTTATCTAAACTAAAATAACTAAACAAAAATAAAGAGTTGGAATAATAGAGAGAGATGAGCTAGGATCCAGTTGCGTTGTATTGTGGAATTGATTGACTCGTCTCTGTCCAATGCAATTGTATATCACTGCCTCGGCAGCACTGCAGTTTACTGCCTTGGCAGCGACGATACTGCCTGCCGCGGCAATCCCTTTCTCGTGGGTAGACTTTACCAAAGTTCGGCAAAGTGTCCTTGAATGACTCCGTTTATCCCTAAGTCAGAGTGTTGTTGATGACTAGTCCTTGATGATACCTCCCGGCGTGAACGAATTATACTCACCAACCAATCTCACACTTCTTTTAGCCGCTGAAACTCTTAACCTATCGTGAATCTAACTCTCCCGAGCTTAGATAAATGGATTACTCACAAACTTCCCTCCCGGGCTTGAATGCGAGAACAAGGAATAACAAAGGATAAGCAAACCTTGATAATCTTATTGCATTGAATCAAAGACATAGTACAATCTCCTCTCACATATACTCGACAACCTTCACCTAATCCCTAAGAAGGTTTAGAACATAATGGAGAGGAAGAAAACAAGTATAGAATTCGGCTCTCTCCCTAGGTATTCCGTGTCTAATACATTGGGTGGCTAGGTCCTTATATAGGCTAGACCTAGGGCAAACCTTTCCTGAGTAGAATACAACTTGGAGTAGGGAACAAGTCAAGTACATAATTAAAATATTTCCAAGTTTAATTCGGCTAAGGGGGCTTTCTCGCGTGGTCATTTCTTGGGCTTTTCCTTGTGCTAGCCAGCTCCGATCCATGGACTTTGAGTCCAGACACGTTCCTAGGATTTTTATCTTTCCATTGCCTGCAGTCCTGCTTCCTTTCTTTCTGCTGCTGCCTCGGCATCAGGTCCTGCCTCGGCCTTGTCGCTGCCGCGGCATTGGTTCTCCTGCATAAATAGGAAAATGCAGTAAACCGTGCCTTTTCTGTGAATAATATCTTTATGAGCTTAACTTCTAAATATATCACATTAAGCACATGCATTGGTCCGAGTGGGTGTATATTTGGTGATTAATGCCCACAAAAGGAGTAAAAAGTGATAGTGAGTTGAGCACTTATCAGTATACTTGCACGGGAATTAACCAGCTTCTGACCAACCAACAACGTGCATTTCTGATTGAGCTTTACAACAAAATAAATGAAATTTTAAATAAGTAAAATACTCTAAAATTGAAATTAAGGTGTATAATTAGATTCAGAAGCCTATAATTAAATATTTGGACTCATAAAATTTGAATTAATCTCATTTTGTAACCATTTTGTTGGGTTTAAAGCGTGCATTTCAAATTGGGCTTTACAGCAAAACAGATGAAATTTAAACTGAATAATAAACTCTAAAATTGAAATTAAGTTGTATAATCAGATTCAGAAGCCTATAATTAAAAAATATTTGAACTCACAAAATTTGAATTAATCTCATTTTGTAACCTTTTTGTTGGTTTTAAAGCATGCATTTTTTATGGGCTTTACAACAAAACAGTTGAAATTTTAAATAAGTAAAATACTCTAAAATTGAAATTAAGGTGTATAATCAGATTCAAAAACCTATAATTAAATATTTGAACTAAAAAATTTTGAATTAATCTCATTTTGTAACCATTTTGTTGGGTTTAAAGTGTGCTTTTCTGATTGGACTTTATAGCAAAATTGTTGAAGTTTTAAATAAGTAAAAATCTAAAATTGAAATTACGGTGTATAATCAGATTCAGAAGCCTATAATTAAATATTTGAACTCATAAAATTTGAATCAATCTCATTTTGTAACCTTTCTCTTGGGTTTAAAGCGTGCATTTCTGATTGGGTTCACAAAAAATAAGATGAAATTTTAACTGAGTAAAATACATTAAATTGAAATTAAGCTGTATAATTAGATTCAGAAGCCTATAATTAAATATTTGTACACATAAAATTTAAATTAATCTTATTTTGTAACCGTTTTGTTGGGTTTAAAGTGTGAATTTCAGATTGGGTTTTATAGCAAAACAGTTGAAATTTTAATTGAGTAAAATACACGAAAATTGAAATTCAGCTGTATAATCAGATTCAGAAACTTATAATTAAATATTTTAACTCATAAAATTTTAATTAATCTCATTTTGTAACCATTTAGTTGGGTTTAATGCATGCATTTCTAATTGGGCTTTACAACAAAATAATTGAAATTTTAAATAATTAAAATACTCTAAAATTGAAATTAAGGTGTATAATTAGATGCAGAAGCATATAATTAAATATTTGAGCAAATAAAATTTGAATTAATCTCATTTTGTAACCGTTTTGTCGGGTTTAAGGCGTGCATTTCTATTAGGCTTTATAGTAAGACAAATGAAATTTTAACTGAATAAAATACTCTAAAATGAAAATTAAGCTGTATAATCATATTCAAAAGCCTATAAATAAGTATTTGAACTCATAAAATTTGAATTAATCTCATTTTGTAACCGTTTTGTTGTGTTTAAAGCAAACATTTCTGATTGGGCTTTATAACAAAACAATTGAAATTTTAACTGAGTATATACTAAAATTGAAATTCAGCTGTATAATCAGATTTAGAAGCTTATAATTAAATATTTGAACTCATAAAATTTAAATTAATCTCATTTTGTGATGGTTTTGTTAGGTTTAAAGCGTGCTTTTCTGATTGGGATTTACAACAAAACAAATGAAATTTTAACTGAGTAAAATACTCTTAAATTGAAATTAAGTTGTATAATATGATTTAGAAGCCTATAATTAAATATTTGAACTCTTAAATTTTGAATTAATCTCATTTTGTAACCGTTTACTTGGGTCTAAAGCGTGCATTTCTGATTGGGCTTTATAGTAAAACAGTTGAAATTTTAATTGAGTAAAATACACTAAAATTGAAATTAAGTTGTATAATCATATTCAGAATCCTATAATTAAATATTTGAACTCATAAAATTTGAATTAATCTCATTTCGTAACCGTTTTGTTGGGTTTAAAGGGTGTATTTCTGATTGGGTATTATAGCAAAATACTTAAAATTTTAAATAAGTAAAATACTTTAAAATTGAAATTACGGTGTATAATCATGTTCAGAAATCTATAATTAATTATTTTAACTCATAAAATTTGAATTAATCTTATTTTGTAATCTTTTTATTGGGTTTAAAGCGCACATTTCTGATTGGGCTTTATAGCAAATCAGATAAAATTTTAACTGAGTAAAATACTCTAAAATTGAAATTACGCTGTATAATTAGATTCAAAAGTCTATAATTAAATATTTAAACTCATAAAATTTAAATTAATCTTATTTTGTAACGGTTTTGTTGGGTTTAAAGCATGCATTTCTGATTCGGCTTTATAGCAAAACGATTAAAATTTTAACTAAGTAAAATAAATTAAAATTGAAATTCAGTTGTATAATAAGATTCAGAAGCTTATAATTAAATATTTGAACTCATAAAATTTAAATTAATCTCATTTTGTGATGGTTTTGTTAGGTTTAAAGTGTGCATTTCTGATTGGGTTTTATAGTAAAACAATTGAAATTTTAACTAAGTAAAATACTCTAAAATTAAAAATTAAGCTGTAGAATCAGATTCAAAAGCCTATAGCTAAATATTTGAACTCATAAAATTTGAATTAATCTCATTTTGTAACCATTTTGTTGGGTTTAAAGCATGCATTTCTGATTGGGCTTTACAGCAAAACAGATGAAATTTTAACTAAGTAAAATACTCTAGAATTGAAATTATGTTGTATAACCAGATTCAGAAGCTTTTAATTAAATATTTGGACTCATAAAATTTAAATTAATCATATTTTGTAACCGTTTTGTTGGGTTTATAGAGTGCATTTCTAATTGGGCTTTATAACAAAACAATTAAAATTTTAAATGAGTAAAATACTCTAAAATTGAAATTCAACTGTATAATCAGATTCAGAAGCTTATAATTAAATATTTGAACTCATAAAATTTAAATTAATTTAATTTTGTGATGGTTTTGTTAGGTTTAAAGCGTGCATTTTTTATTGGGCTTTACAGCAAAACAGTTGAAATTTTTTTTTGACGGAAAAACAGTTGAAATTTTAAATAAGTAAAATACTCTAAAATGGAAATTAAGGTGTATGATCAGATTCAAAAACATCTAATTAAATATTCGAACTCAAAAAATTTGAAGTAATCTCATTTTGTAACCGTTCGGTTGGGTCTAAAGTGTGCTTTTCTGATTAGACTTTACAGCAAAACAGTTGAAATTTTAATTGAGTAAAATACTCTAAAATTTAAATTAAGCTGTATAATCATATTTAGAAGCATATAATTAAATATTTAAACTCATAAAATTTGAATTAATCTCATTTCGTAAACGTTTTGTAGGGTTTAAAGGGTGTATTTCTGATTGGGTATTACAGTAAAATAGTTGAAATTTTAAATAAGTAAAATACTCTGAAATTGAAATTACGGTGTATAATCAGATTCAAAAATCTATAATTAATTATTTGAACTCATAAAATTTGAATAAATCTCATTTTGTAACCTTTTTATTGGGTTTAAAGCATGCATTTTTGATTGGGCTTTACAGCAAATCAGATGAAATTTTAACTGAGTAAAATACTCTAAAATTGAAATTAAGGTATATAATCAGATTCAGAAGTCTAATATTAAATATTTGAACTCATAAAATTTAAATTAATCTTATTTTGTAATGGTTTTGTTGGGTTTAAAGCATGCATTTCTAGTTGGGCTTTATAGCAAAACAATTAAAATTTTAACTAAGTAAAATACACTAAAATTAAAACTAAGCTGTATAATCGGATTCAGAAGCTTATAATTAAATATTTGAACTCATAAAATTTTAATTAATCTCATTTTGTAACCGTTTTGTTGGGTTTAAAGATTGCATTTCTAATTAGGCTTTACATCAAAATTGAAATTAATGTGTATAATCAGATTCAAAAGCTTATAATTAAAAATTTGAACACATAAAATTTGAATTAATCTTATTTTGAAACCGTTTTATCGGGTTTAAAGCGTGCATTTCTAATTAGGCTTTATCGTAAAACAGATAAAATTTTAACTAAGTAAAATACTCTAAAATTAAAATTAAGCTGTATAATCAAATTCAGAAGTCTATAATTAAATATTTAAACTCATAAATTTGAATTAATCTCATTTTGTAACCTTTTTGTTGGGTCTAAAGCGTGCATTTTTTATTGGGCTTTACAGCAAAACAGTTGAAATTTTAAATAAGTAAAATACTCTAAAATTGAAATTAAGGTGTATAATCAGATTCAGAAGCCTATAATTAAATATTTGCACTCATAAAATTTAAATTAATCACATTTTGTAACTGTTTTGTTGGGTTTAAAGTGTGCATTTCTGATTGGGATATAAAGCAAAACAATTAAAATTTTAACTGAGTAAAATACACTAAAATTGAAATTAAGGTGTATAATCAGATTCAAAAGCCTATAATTAAATATTTGAACACATAAAATTTGAATTAATATCATTTTGTAACCGTTTTGTTGGGTTTAAAGCGTGCATTTTTGATTGGGCTTTACAGCAAAACAATTGAAATTATAAATGATTAAAATACTCTAAAATTGAAATTAAGTTGTATAATCAAATTTAGTAGCCTATAATTAAATATTTTCACTCATAAAATTTGAATTAATCTTATTTTGTAACCGTTTTGTTGGGTTTATAGCGTGCATTTATGATTGGGCTTTATAGTAAAACAATTGAAATTTTAAATAAGCAAAACTCTATAAAATTGAAATTAAGTAATATAATCAAATTCAGAAACCTATAATTAAATATTTGAACTCATAAAGTTTGAATTAATCTCAGTTTGTAACCGTTTTGTTGGGTTTAAAGCATGCATTTCTGATTGGGATTTACAGCAAAACAATTGAAATTTTAAATAAGTAAAATACTCTAAAATGGAAATTAAGGTGTATAATCGGATTAAGAAGCCTATAATTAAATATTTGAAGACATAAAATTTAAATTAATCTCATTTTGTAACCGTTTTGTCGGGTTTAAAGCGTGCATTTCTGATTAGGCTTTATAGTAAAACAGATAAAATTTTAACTGAGTAAAATACTCTAAAAATTAAAATTAAGCTGTATAATCACATTCAGAAGTCTATAATTAATTATCTGAACTCATAAAATTTGAATTAATCTCATTTTGTAACTGTTTTGTTGGGTCTCTAGCGTGCATTTCTGATTGGGCTTTACAGCAAAACAGTTGAAATTTTAATTGTGTAAAATACTATAAAATTGAAATTAAGTTGTATAATCATATTTAGAAGCATATAATTAAATATTTGAACTCATAAAATTTGAATTAATCTCATTTTGTAACCGTTTTGTTGGGTTTAAAGGGTGTATTTATGATTGGCTATTACAGCAAAATAGTTGAAATTTTAAATATGTAAAATACTCTGAAATTGAAATTACGGTGTATAATCAGATTTAGAAATCTATAATTAATCATTTGAAATCTTAATATTTGAATTAATCTCATTTCGTAACCGTTTTGTTGGGTTTACAGCGTTCATTTCTTATACTCTAAAATTGAAATGACGGTGTATAATAAGATTCAGAAACCTATAATAGAATATTTGAACTAACAAAATTTGAATTAATCTCATCTTGTAACCTTTTTGTTGGGTTTAAAGCTTGCATTTCTGATTGGGCTTTACAGCAAAATAGATGAAATTTTAACTGAGTAAAATACTTTATAATTGAAAATAAGTTGTATAATCAGATTCAGAAGTTAATAATTAAATATTGGAACTCATAAAATTTTAATTAATCTCATTTTGTAACCGTTTTGTTGGGTTTAAAGCGTGCATCTCTGATTGGGCTTTACAACAAAACAGTTGAAATTTTAACTGAGTAAAATAGTCTAAAATTGAAATTAAGTTGTATAATCTCATTTTGTCATTGTTTTGTCGGGTTTAAAGCGTGCATTTCTGATTAGGCTTTACAGAGAAACAGTTGGAATTTTAACTGAGTAAAATACTCTAAAATTTAAATTAAGCTGTATAATCCGATTCAGAAGCATACAATTAAATATTTGAACTCATAAAATTTAAATTAATCTCATTTTGTAACCGTTTTGTCGGGTTTAAAGCGTTCATTTCTGATTGGGCTTTACAGAAAAACAGTTAAAATTTTAACTGAGTAAAATACTCTAAAATTGAAATTAACTTGTATAATCAGATTCAGAAGCCTACAATTAAATATTTGAACTCATAAAATTTGAATTAATCTCATTTTGTAACCGTTTTGTCGGGTTTAAAGCGTGCATTTTTGATTGGGTTTTACAGAAAAACAGTTGAAATTTAAACTGTGTAAAATACTCTAAAATTGAAATTAAGCTACATAATCCGATTCAGAAGCCTATAATTAAATATTTGGATTCATAAAATTTGAATTAATCAAATTATGTAACCGTTTTTTCGGGTTTAAAGCGTGCATTTCTGATTGGGCTTTATAAAAAAATAGTTGAAATTTTAACTGAGTAAAATACTCTAAAATTGAAATTAAGCTGTATTATGAAATTCGGAAGCCTATAATTAAATATTTGAGCTCATAAAATTTGAATTAATCTCATTTTGTAACCGTTTTGTCGGGTTTAAAGCGTGAATTTCTAATTAGGCTTTGTAGTAAAATAGTTGAAATTTTAACAGATTAAAATACTCTAAAATTGAAATTAAGCTGTATTATGAAATTCGAAAGCCTATAATTAAATATTTGAGCTCATAAAATTTGAATTAATCTCATTTTGTAACCGTTTTGTTGAGTTTAAAGCGTGAATTTCAAATTAGGCTTTATAGTATAATAGTTGAAATTTTAACTAAGTAAAATACTCTAAAATTGAAATTAAGTTGTATAATCAGATTCCGGAACCAATAATTAAATATTTGAACTCATAAAATTTGAATTAATCTCATTTTGTAACCGTTTTGTCGGGTTTAAAGCATGCATTTCTGATTTGGCTTTACAGAAAAAAAGTTGAAATTTTAACTGAGTAAAATACTCTAAAATTGAAATTAAGCTGTATAATCAGATTCAGAAACCTATAATTAAAAATTTGAACTCATAAAATTTGAATTAATCTCATTTTGTAACCGTTTTGTCGGGTTTAAAGCGTGCATTTTTATTGAGCTTTACAAAAAACAGTTGAAATTTTAACCGAGTAAAATACTTTAAAATTTAAATTAAGCTCTATAATCAGATTCAGAAGCCTATAATTAAATATTTGAACTCATAAAATTTGAATTAATCTCATTTTGTAACCGTTTTGTCGGGTTTAAAGCGTGCACTTCTGATTGGGCTTTACAGCGAAACAGTTGAAATTTTAACTGAGTAAAATACTCTAAAATTGAAATTAAGCTGTATAATCATATTCAGAAGCCTATAATTAAATATTTGGATTCATAAAATTTGAATTAATCAAATTTTATAACCGTTGTGCTGGTTTATAGCGTACTTTGTTTATTGGGCTTTATAGCAAAACAATTGAAATTTTAACTAAGCAAAATACTCTAAAATTGAAATTAAGCTGTATAATCATATTCAGAAGCCTATAATTAAATATTTGAACTCATAAAATTTGAATTAATCTCATTTTGTCATTGTTTTGTCGGGTTTAAAGCGTGCATTTCTGATTAGGCTTTACAGAAAAATAATTGAAATTTTGACTGAGTAAAATACTCTAAAATTTAAATTAAGCTGTATAATCAGATTCAGAAGCCTATAATTAAATATTTAAACTCATAAAATTTGAATTAATCTCATTTTGTAACTATTTTATTGGGTTTTAAGAGTTCATTTCTGATTGGGCTTCACAACAAAACTGATGAAATTTTAACTGATTAAAATACTCTAAAATTGAAATTAAGTTGTATAATTAGATTCAGAAGACTGTAATTAAATATCTGAACTCATAAAATTTGAATTAATCTCATTTTGTAACCGTTTTGTTGGGTTTAAAGCGTGCATTTCTGATTGGGCTTTACAACAAAACTGTTGAAATTTTAACCGAGTAAAATACTTTAAAATTGAAATTAAGTTGTATAATCAGATTCAGAAGCTTAGAATAAAATATTTCAACTCATAAATTTAAATTAATCTCATTTTTTAACCGTTTTGTTGGGTTTAAAGCGTGCATTTCTGATTGGGTTTTACAGTAAAGCGATTAAAATTTTAACTGAGTAAAATACTCTAAAATTGAAATTAAGCTGTAGAATCAGATTTAGAAGCCTATAATTAAATATTTGAACTCATAAAATTTGAATTAATCTAATTTTGTAACCGTTTTGTTGGGTTTAAAGCGTGCATTTTTGATTGAGCTTTACAAAAAAACAGTTGAAATTTTAACCGAGTAAAATACTCTAAAATTCAAATTAAGCTGTATAATCAGATTCAAAAGCCTATAATTAAATATTTGAACTCATAAAATTTGAATTAATCTCATTTTGTAACCGTTTTGTCGGGTTTAAAGTGTGCATTTCTGATTGGGCTTTACAGCAAAACAATTAAAATTTTAACTAAGTAAAATACTCTAAAATTGAAATTAAGTTGTATAATCAGATTCTGAAACCTATAATTAAATATTTGAACACATGAAATTTAAATTATTCTCATTTTGTAACCATTTTGTTGAGATTAAAGCGTACATTACTGATTGAGATTATAACAAAACAGTTGAAATTTTAACTAGGTAAAACACACTAAAATTGAAATTTACCTGTATAATCATATTCATAAGCTTATATTTAAATATTTGAACACATGAAATTTAAATTATTCTCATTTTGTGATGGTTTTATTAGGTTTAAAGGGTGCATTTCTGATTGGGTTTTATAGTAAAACAATTGAAATTTTAACTGAGTAAAATACTCTAAAATTGAAATTAAGCTGTATAATCAGATTCAAAAGCTTATAATTAAATATTTGAACACAGAAAATTTGAATTAATCTCATTTTGTAACCGTTTTGTCGGGTTTAAAGTTTGCATTTCTGATTGGGCTTCAATGAAAACAGTTGAAATTTTAGCTAAGTAAAATAATCTAAAATTCAAATTAAGCTGTATAATCAGATTTAGAAGCCTATAATTAAATATTTGAACTCATAAAATTTGAATTAATCTCATTTTATAACCATTTTGTCGGGTTTAAAGTGTGTATTTCTAATTAGGCTTTATAGTAAAATAGTTTAAATTTTAACTGAGTAAAATACTCTAAAATTGAAATTAAGTTGTATAACCAGATTCAGAAACCTATAATTAAATATTTAAACTCATAAAATTTGAATTAATCTCATTAAGTAACCGTTTTGCTGGGTTTAAAGCCTGCATTTCTGATTGGGCTTTACAACAAAATAGTTGAAATTTTAAATAAGCAAAATTCACTAAAATTGAAATTAAGGTTTATAATCAGATTCAAAAACCTATAATTAAATATTTGAGCTCATAAATTTTGAATTAATCTTATTTTGTAACCGTTTTGTCGGGTTTAATGCGTTCATTTCTGATTAGGCTTTATAGCAAGACAGTTGAAATTTTAACTGAGTAAATTACTCTAAAATTGAAATTAAGCTGTACAATGAAATTCGGAAGCCTATAATTAAATATTTGAGCTCATAAAATTTGAATTAATCTCATTTTGTAACCGTTTTGTCGGGTTTAAAGTGTGCATTTCTGATTAGGCTTTATAGTAAAATAGTTAAAATTTTAACTGAGTAAAATACTCTAAAATTGAAATTAGGTTGTATAATTTGATTGAGAAACCTATAATTAAATATTTGAGCTCATAAAATTTGAATTAATCTTATTTTGTAACCGTTTTGTTGGGTTTAAAGCGTTCATTTCTGATTGGGCTTTACAACAAAATAGTTGAAATTTTAGATAAGCAAAATTCACTAAAATTGAAATTAAGGTTTATAATCAGATTCAAAAAACTATAATTAAATATTTTAACTCATAAAATTTGAATTAATCTCGTTTTCTAATTGTTTTTTGGGGTTTAAAGTGTTCATTTCTGATTGGGTTTAACAGTAAAATAGTTGAAATTTTAACTGAGTAAAATAATCTAAAATTTAAATTAAGCTGTATAATCAGATTCAGAAACCTATAATTAAATATTTGAGCTCATAAAATTTGAATTAATCTTATTTTGTAACCGTTTTGTCGGGTTTCAAGCGTTCATTTCTGAATAGTCCTTATAGTAAAATAGTTGAAATTTTAACTGAGCAAAATTCACTAAAATTGAAATTAAGCTGTATAATCAGATTCCGAAGCCAATATTTAAATATTTGAACTCATAAAATTTGAATTAATCTCATTTTGTCACCTTTTTGTCGGGTTTAAAGCGTGCATTTCTGATTGGGCTTTACAGAAAAACAGTTGAAATTTTAACTGAGTAAAATACTCCAAAATTGAAATTAAGCTGTATAATCAGATTCAGAAACCTATAATTAAATATTTGAGCTCATAAAATTTGAATTAATCTTATTTTGTAACCGTTTTGTCGGGTTTAAAGCGTGCATTTCTGATTGGGCTTTACAGAAAAACAATTGAAATTTTAATTGAGTAAAATACTCTAAAATTTAAATTAAGCTCTATAATCAGATTCCGAAGCCAATAATTAAATGTTTGAACTCATAAAATTTGAATTAATCTCATTTTGTAACCGTTTTTTCGGGTTTAAAGCGTGCATTTCTGATTGGGCTTTACAAAAAAACAGTTGAAATTTTAACTGAGTAAAATACTCTAAAATTGAAATTAAGCTGTATAATTAAATTCAGAAGCCTATAATTAAATATTTCAGCTCAAAAAATTTGAATTAATCTCATTTTATAACCGTTTTGTTGGGTTTAATGCGTGAATTTCGTATTAGGCTTTATAGTAAAATAGTTAAAATTTTAACTGAATAAAATACTCTAAAATTGAAATTAAGTTGTATAATCAGATTTCGAAGCCAATAATTAAATATTTGAACTCATAAAATTTTAATTAATCGCATTTTGTAACCGTTTTTTCGGGTCTAAAGCATACATTTCTGATTGGGCTTTACAAAAAAATAGTTAAAATTTTAACTGAGTAAAATACTCTAAAATTGAAATTAAGCTGTATAATCAGATTCAGAAACCTATAATTAAATATTTGAGCTCATAAAATTTGAATTAATCTCATTTTGTAACCGTTTTGTCTTGTTTAAAGCGTGCATTTCTGATTGGGCATTACAGAAAAACAGTTGAAATTTCAACTGAGTAAAATACTCTAAAATTTAAATTAAGCTGTATAATCAGATTCAGAAGCCTATAATTAAATATTTGATCGCTTGAAACTTTAATTGATCTCATTTGGTAACCGTTTTGTCGGGTTTAAAGCGTAAATTTCTAATTAGGCTTTATAGTAAAATAGTTGAAATTTTAACTGAGTAAAATACTCTGAAATTGAAATTAAGCTGTATAATCAGATTCAGAAGCCTATAATTAAATATCTGAACTCATAAAATTTGAAATAATCTCATTTTGTCACCGTTTTGTCGGGTTTAAAGCGTGCATTTGTGATTGGGCTTTACAAAAAAATAGTTGAAATTTTAACTGAGTAAAATACTCTAAAATTTAAATTAAGCTGTATAATCAGATTCAGAAGCCTATAATTAAATATTTGACCGCATGAAATTTTAATTGATCTCATTTGGTAACCGTTTTGTCGGGTTTAAAGCGTGAATTTCTAATTAGGCTTTATAGTAAAATAGTTGAAATTTTAACTGAGTAAAATACTCTAACAATATAAATTAAGCTATATAATCAGATTCAGAAACCTATAATTAAATATTTGAGCTCATAAAATTTGAATTAATCTTATTTTGTAACCGTTTTGTCGAGTTTAAAGCGTTTATTTCTGATTAGGCTTTATAGTAAAATAGTTGAAATTTTAACTTAGTAAAATACTCTAAAATTGAAATTAAGCTGTATAATTAAATTCGGAAGCCTATAATTAAATATTTGAGCTCATAAAATTTGAATTAATTTCATTTTGACACTGTTTTTTCGGGTTTAAAGCGTGCATTTCTGATTAGGCTTTATAGTAAAATAGTTGAAATTTTAACTAGTAAAATACTCTAAAATTGAAATTAAGTTGTATAATCAGATTCAGAAACCTATAATTAAATATGTGAGCTCATAAAATTTGAATTAATCTCATTTTATAACCGTTTTGTCAGGTTTAAAGCGTGCATTTCTGATTTCACTTTAAAGAAAAAAAGTTGAAATTTTAACTGAGTAAAATACTCTAAAATTGAAATTAAGCTGTATAATCAGATTTAGAAGCCTATAATTAAATATTTGAACTCATAAAATTTGAATTAATCTCATTTTGTAACCGTTTTGTCGGGTTTAAAGCGTGCATTTCTGATTGGGCATTACAAAAAAAAAGATTTGAAATTTTAACTGAGTATAATACTCTAAAATTGAAATTAAGCTGTATAATGAAATTCGGAAGCCTATAGTTAAATATTTGACCTCATAAAATTTGAATTAATCTCATTTTGTAACCGTTTTGTCGGGTTTAAAGCGTACATTTCTGATTGGGCTTTACAGAAAAACAGTTGAAATTTTAACTGATTAAAATACTCTAAAATTGAAATTAAGCTATATAATCAGCTTCTGAAGCCTATAATTAAATATTTGAACTCATAAAATTTGAATTAATTTTATTTTGTCACTTTTTTGTCGGGTTTAAAGCGTGCATTTCTGATTAGGCTTTACAGAAAAACAATTGAAATTTTAACTGAGTAAAATACTATAAAATTGAAATTAAGCTGTATTATGAAATTCGAAAGCCTATAATTAAATATTTGAGCTCATAAAATTTGAATTAATCTCATTTTGTAACCGTTTTGTCGGGTTTAAAGCGTGAATTTCAAATTAGGCTTTATAGTATAATACTTGAAATTTTAACTGAGTAAAATACTCTAAAATTGAAATTAAGCTGTATAATCAGATTCCGAAGCCAATAATTAAATATTTGAACTCATTTAATTTGAATTAATCTCATTTTGTAACCGTTTTGTCGGGTTTAAAGCGTTCATTTCTGATTAGGCTTCATAGTAAAATAGTTGAAATTTTAACTTAGTAAAATACTCTAAAATTGAAATTAAGCTGTATAATCCGATTCAGAAGCCTATAATTAAATATTTGAACTCATAAAATTTGAATTAATCTCATTTTGTCACCTTTATGTCGGGTTTAAAGCGTGCATTTCTGATTGGGCTTTACAGAAAAACAGTTGAAATTTTAACTGAGTAAAATACTCTAAAATTGAAATTAAGCTGTATTATGAAATTCGGAAGCCTATAATTAAATATTTGAGCTCATAAAATTTGAATTAATCTCATTTTGTAACCGTTTTTTCGGGTTTAAAGCGTGCATTTCTGATTGTGCTTTACAAAAAAATAGTTGAAATTTTAACTGAGTAAAATACTCTAAAATTTAAATTAAGCTGTATTATGAAATTCGGAAGCCTATAATTAAATATTTGAGCTCATAAAATTTGAATTAATCTCATTTTGTAACCGTTTTGTCGGGTTTAAAGCGTGCATTTCTGATTGGGCTTTACAAAAAAACTGTTAAAATTTTAACTAAGTAAAATACTCTAAAATTTAAATTAAGCTGTATAATCAAATTAGGCTTTATAGGATAATAGTTGAAATTTTAACTAAGTAAAATACTCTAAAATTGAAATTAAGTTGTATTATGAAATTCGGAAGCCTATGATTAAATATTTGAGCTCATAAAATTTGAATTAATCTTATTTTGTAACTGTTTTGTCGGGTTTAAAGCGTGCATTTCTGAATACGCTTTATAGTAAAATAGTTTAAATTTTAACTGAGTAAAATACTCTAAAATTTAAATTAAGTTGTATAATCAGATTCAAAAGCCTATAATTAAATATTTGAACTCATAAAATTTGAATTAATCTCATTTTATAACCGTTTTGTCAGGTTTAAAGCGTGCATTTCTGATTTCGCTTTAAAGAAAAAAAGTTGAAATTTTAACTGAGTAAAATACTCTAAAATTGAAATTAACCTGTATAATCAGATTCAGAAGCCTATAATTAAATATTTGAACTCATAAAATTTGAATTAATCTCATTTTGTAACTGTTTTGTCGGGTTTAAAGCGTGCATTTCTGATTGGGCATTACAAAGAGAAAAGATTTGAAATTTTAACTGAGTATAATACTCTAAAATTGAAATTAAGCTGTATAATGAAATTCGGAAGCCTATAATTAAATATTTGACCTCATAAAATTTGAATTAATCTCATTTTGTAACCGTTTTGTCGGGTTTAAAGCGTACATTTCTGATTGGGCTTTACAGAAAAACAGTTGAAATTTTAACTGATTAAAATACTCTAAAATTGAAATTAAGCTATATAATCAACTTCTGAAGCCTATAATTAAATATTTGAACTCATAAAATTTTAATTAATTTTATTTTGTCACTTTTTTGTCGGGTTTAAAGCGTGCATTTCTGATTAGGCTTTACAGAAAAACAATTGAAATTTTAACTGAGTAAAATACTCTCAAATTTAAATTAAGCTGTATAATCCGATTCAGAAGCCTATAATTAAATATTTGAACTCATAAAATTTGAATTAATCTCATTTTGTAACTGTTTTGTCGGGTTTAAAGCGTGCATTTCTTATTGGGCATTACAAAAAAAAGATTTGAAATTTTAACTGACTATAATACTCTAAAATTGAAATTAAGCTGTATAATGAAATTCGGAAGCCTATAATTAAATATTTGACCTCATAAAATTTGAATTAATCTCATTTTGTAACCGTTTTGTCGGGTTTAAAGCGTACATTTCTGATTGGGCTTTACAGAAAAACAGTTGAAATTTTAACTGATTAAAATACTCTAAAATTGAAATTAAGCTATATAATCAGCTTCTGAAGCCTATAATTAAATATTTGAACTCATAAAATTTGAATTAATTTTATTTTGTCACTTTTTTGTCGGGTTTAAAGCATGCATTTCTGATTAGGCTTTACAGAAAAACAATTGAAATTTTAACTGACTAAAATACTCTCAAATTTAAATTAAGCTGTATAATCAGATTCAAAAGCCTATAATTAAATATTTGAAATCCTAAAATTTGAATTAATCTCAATTTGTAACCGTTTTTTCGGGTTTAAAGCGTGCATTTCTGATTGGGGTTTACAAAAAAACAGTTGAAATTTTAACTGAGTAAAATACTCTAAAATTGAAATTAAGCTGTATAATCAGATTCAGAAACCTATAATTAAATATTTGAGCTCATAAAATTTGAATTAATCTTATTTTGTAACTGTTTTGTCGGGTTTATAGCGTGCATTTCTAATTGGGCTTTAAAAAAAACAGTTGAAATTTTAACTGAGTAAAATACTCTAAAATTTAAATTAAGCTGTATAATCAGATTCAGAAGCCTATAATTAAATATTTGAACTCATAAAATTTGAATTAATCTCATTTTGTAATTGTTTTGTCGGGTTTAAAGCGTGCATTTCTGATTGGGCATTACAAAAAAAAAGAGTTGAAATTTTAACTGAGTATAATACTCTATATAATGAAATTCGGAAGCCTATAATTAAATATTTGAGCTCATAAAATTTGAATTAATCTCATTTTTAACCGTTTTGTCGGGTTTAAAGCGTGCATTTCTGATTTCGCTTTACAGAAAAAAAGTTGAAATTTTAACTGAGTAAAATGCTCTAAAATTGAAATTAAGTTGTATAATCAAATTTAGAAACTTATAATTAAATATTTGAGCTCATAAAATTTGAATTAATCTTATTTTGTAACCTTTTTGTCGGGTTTAAAGCGTTCATTTCTGAATACGCTTTATAGTAAAATAGTTTAAATTTTAACTGAGTAAAATACTCTAAAATTTAAATTAAGTTGTATAATCAGATTCAAAAGCCTATAATTAAATATTTGAACTCATAAAATTTGAATTAATCTCATTTTATAACCGTTTTGTCGGGTTTAAAGCGTGCATTTCTGATTTCGCTTTAAAGAAAAAAAGTTGAAATTTTAACTGAGTAAAATACTCTAAAATTGAAATTAAGCTGTATAATCAGATTCAGAAACCTATAATTAAATATTTGAGCTCATAAAATTTGAATTAATCTTATTTTGTAACCGTTTTGTCGAGTTTAAAGCGTTCATTTCTGAATACGCTTTATAGTAAAATAGTTGAAATTTTAACTGAGTAAAATACTCTAAAATTTAAATTAATCTGTATAATCAGATTTAGAAGCCTATAATTAAATATTTGAACTCATAAAATTTGAATTAATCTTATTTTGTAACCGTTTGGTCGGGTTTAAAGCGTTCATTTCTGAATACGCTTTATAGTAAAATAGTTTAAATTTTAACTGAGTAAAATACTCTAAAATTAAAATTAAGCTATATAATCAGCTTCCGAAGCCAATAATTAAAAATTTGAGCTCATAAAATTTGAATTAATCTTATTTTGTAACCGTTTTGTCGGGTTTAAAGCGTGCATTTCTGATTGGGCTTTACAGAAAAACAGTTAAAATTTTAACTGAGTAAAATACTCCAAAATTGAAATTAAGCTGTATAATCAGATTCAGAAGCCTACAATTAAATATTTGAACTCATAAAATTTGAATTAATCTCATTTTGTAACCGTTTTGTCGGGTTTAAAGCGTACATTTCTGATTGGGCTTTACAGAAAAACAGTTGAAATTTTAACTGAGTAAAATACTCTAAAATTTAAATTAAGCTATATAATCAGCTTCTGAAGCCTATAACTAAATATTTGAACTCATAAAATTTGAATTAATCTAATTTTGTAACCATTTTGTCGGGTTTAAAGCGTGCATTTCTGATTGGGCTTTACAAAAAAATAGTTGAAATTTTAACTGAGTAAAATACTCTAAAATTGAAATTAAGTTGTATAATCAGATTTCGAAGCCAATAATTAAATATTTGAACTCATAAAATTTGAATTAATCTCATTTTGTAACCGTTTTGTCGGGTTTAAAGCGTGCAATTCTGATTGGGCTGTACAGAAAAACAGTTGAAATTTTAACTGAGTAAAATACTCTAATATTGAAATTAAGCTATATAATCAGCTTCTGAAGCCTATAATTAAATATTTGAACTCATAAAAATTGAATTAATCTCATTTTGTAACCGTTTTGTCGGGTTTAAAGCGTGCATTTCTGATTGGGTTTTACAGAAAAACAGTTGATATTTTAACTGAGTAAAATACTCTAATATTGAAATTAAGCTATATAATCAGCTTCTGAAGCCTATAATTAAATATTTGAACTCATAAAATTTGAATTAATCTCATTTTGTAACTGTTTTATCGGGTTTAAAGCGTGCATTTCTGATTGGGCTTTACAGAAAAAAATGTTGAAATTTTAACTGAGTAAAATACTCTAAAATTGAAATTAAGCTGTATAATCAGAAATGCACGCTTTAAACTCGACAAAACAGTTACAAAATAAAATTAATTCAAATTTTATGAGTTCAAATATATAATTATAGGCTTCAGAAGCTGAATATATAGTTTAATTTCAATTTTAGAGTATTTTACTCAGATAAAATTTCAACTATTTTTCTTCAAAGCCCAATCAGAAATGCACGCTTTAAACCCGACAAAACGGTTACAACATGAGATTAATTCAAATTTTATGAGCTCAAATATTTAATTACTGGCTTCGGAATCTGATTATACAGCTTAATTTTAATTTTAGTGTATTTTACTCAGTTAAAATTTCAACTGTTTTTTTGTAAAGCCCAATCAGAAATGCACGCGTTAAACCCGACAAAACGGTTACAAAATGAGATTAATTCAAATTTTATGAGTTCAAGTATTTAATTATAGGCTTCTGAATCAGATTATGCAGCTTAATTTCAATTTTGGAGTATTTTACTCAGTTAAAATTTCAATTGTTTTCCTGTAAAGCTTAATCAGAAATGCACGCTTTAAACTCGACAAAATAGTGACAAAATGAAATTAATTCAAATTTTATGAGTTCAAATAATTAATTATAGGCTTCAGAAGCTGATTATATAGCTTAATTTCAATTTTAGAGTATTTTACTCAGTTAAAATTTCAACTGTTTTTTTGTAAAGCCCAATCAGAAATGCACGCTTTAAAACCGACAAAACGGTTACAAAATGAGATTAATTCATATTTTATGAGTTCAAATATTTAATTATAGGTTTCTGAATCGGATTATACAGCTTAATTTAAATTTTAGAGTATTTTACTCTGTGAAAATTTCAACTGTTTTTCTATAAAGCCTAATTAGAAATGCACGCTTTAAACTCGACAAAACAGCGACAAAATAAAATTAATTCAAATTTTATGAGTTCAAATATTTAATTATAGGCTTCAAAAGCTGAATATATAGTTTAATTTCAATTTTAGAGTATTTTACTTAGTTAAAATTTCAACTATTTTTCTTTAAAGCCTAATCAGAATTGCACGTTTTAAACCCGACAAAACTGTGACAAAATGAAATTAATTCAAATTTTATGAGTTCAAATATTTAATTATAGGCTTCAAAAGCTGATTATATAGCTTAATTTCAATTTTAGTGTATTTTACTCAGTTAAAATTTCAACTTTTTTTTGTAAAGCACAATCAGAAATGCACGCGTTAAACCCGACAAAACGGTTACAAAATGAGATTAATTCAAATTTTATGAGTTCAAGTATTTAATTATAGGCTTCTGAATCAGATTATGCAGCTTAATTTCAATTTTGGAGTATTTTACTCAGTTAAAATTTCAATTGTTTTCCTGTAAAGCTTAATCAGAAATGCACGCTTTAAACTCGACAAAATAGTGACAAAATGAAATTAATTCAAATTTTATGAGTTCAAATAATTAATTATAGGCTTCAGAAGCTGATTATATAGCTTAATTTCAATTTTAGAGTATTTTACTCAGTTAAAATTTCAACTGTTTTTTTGTAAAGCCCAATCAGAAATGCACGCTTTAAAACCGACAAAACGGTTACAAAATGAGATTAATTCATATTTTATGAGTTCAAATATTTAATTATAGGTTTCTGAATCGGATTATACAGCTTAATTTAAATTTTAGAGTATTTTACTCTGTGAAAATTTCAACTGTTTTTCTATAAAGCCTAATTAGAAATGCACACTTTAAACTCGACAAAACAGTGAAAAAATAAAATTAATTCAAATTTTATGAGTTCAAATATTTAATTATAGGCTTCAGAAGCTGATTATATAGCTTAATTTAAATTTTAGAGTATTTTACTCATTGAAAATTTCAATTGTTTTTCTGTAAAGCCCAATCAGAAATGCACGCTTTAAACCCGACAAAACAGTGACAAAATGAGATTCATTCAAATTTTATGAGTTCAAATATTTAATTGTAGGCTTCAGAAGCTGATTATATAGCTTAATTTCAATTTTAGTGTATTTTACTCAGTTAAAATTTCAACTGTTTTTTTGTAAAGCCCAAATAGAAATGCACGCTTTAAAACCGACAAAACGGTTACAAAATGAGATTAATTCAAATTTTATTAGTTCAAATATTTAATTATAGGCTTTAGAAGCTGATTATACAGCTTAATTTCAATTTTAGAGTATTTTACTCACTTAAAATTTCAGCTGTTTTTTTGTAAAGCCCAATCAGAAATGCACGCTTTAAACTCGACAAACCAGTGACAAAATGAGATTAATTCAAGTTTTATGAGTTTAAATATTTAATTATAGGCTTCAGAAGCTGATTATACAGCTTAATTTAAATTTTAGAGTATTTTACTCAGTTAAAATTTCAACTGTTTTTCTATAAAGCCTAATCAGAAATGCACGCTTTAAACCCGACAAAACGGTTACAAAATGAGACTAATTCAAATTTTCTGAGCTCAAATATTTAATTATAGGCTTGTAAATCGGATTATACAGCTTAATTTAAATTTTAGAGTATTTTACTCAGTTAAAATTTTAACTGTTTTTTTGTAAAGCCCAATCAGAAAGGCACGCTTTAAACCCGACAAAACGGTTACAAAATGAGATTAATTCAAATTTTATGATTTCAAATATTTAATAATAGGCTTCTGAATCTGATTATACAGCTTAATTTAAATTTTAGAGTATTTTACTCATTTAAAATTTCAATTGTTTTTCTGTAAAGCCCAATCAGAAATGCACGCTTTAAACCCGACAAAACAGTGACAAAATGAGATTCATTCAAATTTTATGAGTTCAAATATTTAATTATAGGCTTCAGAAGCTGATTATGTAGCTTAATTTCAATTTTAGAGTATTTTACTCAGTTAAAATTTAAACTATTTTACTATAAAGCCTAATTAGAAATTCACGCTTTAAACCCGATAAAACGGTTACAAAATGAGATTAATTCAAATTTTATGAGTTCAAATATTTAATTATAGGCTTCAGAAGCTGATTATATAGCTTAATTTCAATTTTAGTGTATTTTACTCAGTTAAAATTTCAACTGTTTTTTTGTAAAGCCCAAATAGAAATGCACGCTTTAAAACTGACAAAACAGTGACAAAATGAGATTAATTCAAATTTTATGAGTTCAAATATTTAATTATAGGCTTCAGAAGCTGATTATACAGCTTAATTTCAATTTTAGAGTATTTTACTCAGTTAAAATTTTAACTGTTTTTTTGTAAAGCCCAATCAGAAAGGCACGCTTTAAACCCGACAAAACGGTTACAAAATGAGATTAATTCAAATTTTATGATTTCAAATATTTAATTATAGGCTTCTAAATCGGATTATACAGCTTAATTTAAATTTTAGAGTATTTTACTCAGTTAAAATTTCAACTCTTTTTCTATAAAGCACAAGCAGAAATGCACGCTTTAAACCCTACAAAACGGTTACAAATTGAGGTTAATTCAAATTTTATGAGCTCAAATATTTAATTATTGGCTTCAGAATCTGATTATACCGCTTAATTTCAATTTTAGAGTATTTTACTCAGTTAAAATTTCAACTATTTTTTTGTAAAGCCCAATCAGAAATGCACGCTTTAAACCCGACAAAACGGTTACAAAATGAGATCAATTCAAATTTTATGAGCTCAAATATTTAATTAGAGGCTTCCGAATTTCATTATACAGCTTAATTTCATTTTAGAGGATTTTACTCAGTTAAAATTTCAACTATTTTTCGGTAAAGCCCGATCATAAATGCACGCTTTAAACACGACAAAACGGTGATAAAATCAGATTAATTCAAATTTTATGAGTTCAAATATTTAATTATAGGCTTTAGAAGCTGATTATATAGCTTAATTTCAATTTTAGATTATTTTACTCAATTAAAATTTTAGTTGTTTTTTTGTAAAGCCCAATCAGAAATGCACGCTTTAAACTCGACAAAACAGTGACAAAATGAGATTAATTCAAATTTTATGAGTTCAAATATTTAATTATAGGCATCAGAAGCTGATTATATAGCTTAATTTCAATTTTAGAGTATTTTACTCAGTTA
This sequence comes from Abelmoschus esculentus, assembly GCA_035048815.1. Lineage (NCBI taxonomy): Eukaryota > Viridiplantae > Streptophyta > Magnoliopsida > Malvales > Malvaceae > Abelmoschus > Abelmoschus esculentus. The sequence continues at coordinate 6,466,255 of JAUCBN010000002.1, forward strand.
AAATTTCAACTATTTTTTCGTAAAGCCCAATCAGAAATGCACGCTTTAAGCCCGACAAAACGGTTACAAGATGAGATTAATTCAAATTTTATGAGTTCAAATATTTAATTATAGGCTTCAGAAGCTGATTATACAGCTTAATTTACATTTTAGAGTATTTTACTCTGTTAAAATTTCAATTGTTTTTATGTAAAGCCCAATCAGAAAGGCACGCTTTAAACCCGACAAAACGGTTACAAAATGAGATTAATTCAAATTTTATTAGTTCAAATATTTAATTATAGGCTTCTGAAGCTGATTATACAGCTTAATTTACATTTTAGAGTATTTTACTCTGTTAAAATTTCAATTGTTTTTATGTAAAGCCCAATCAGAAAGGCACGCTTTAAACCCGACAAAACGGTTACAAAATGAGATTAATTCAAATTTTATGAGTTCAAATATTTAATTATAGGCTTCTGAATCGGATTATACAGCTTAATTTAAATTTTAGAGTATTTTACTCAGTTAAAATTTCAACTATTTTTTTGTAAAGCGCAATCAGAAATGCATGCATTAAACCCGACAAAAGGGTTACAAAATGAGATTAATTCAAATTTTATGAGTTCAAATATTTAATTATAGGCTTCTAAATCGGATTATACAACTTAATTTAAATTTTACAGTATTTTACTTAGTTAAAATTTTAACTGTTTTTTTGTAAAGCCCAATCAGAAAGGCACGTTTTAAACCCGACAAAACGGTTACAAAATGAGATTAATTCAAATTTTATGATTTCAAATATTTAATTATAGGCTTCTGAATCTGATTATACAGCTTAATTTAAAATTTAGAGTATTTTATTCATTTAAAATTTCAATTATTTTTCTGTAAAGCCCAATCAGAAATGCACGCTTTAAACCCGACAAAACAGTGACAAAATGAGATTCATTCAAATTTTATGAGTTCAAATATTTAATTATAGGCTTCAGAAGCTGATTATATAGCTTAATTTCAATTTTAGAGTATTTTACTCAGTTAAAATTTCAACTATTTTACTATAAAGCCTAATTAGAAATTCACGCTTTAAACCCGATAAAACGGTTACAAAATGAGATTAATTCAAATTTTATGAGTTCAAATATTTAATTATAGGCTTCAGAAGCTGATTATATAGCGTAATTTCAATTTTAGTGTATTTTACTCTGTTAAAATTTCAACTGTTTTTTTGTAAAGCCCAAATAGAAATGAACGCTTTAAAACCGACAAAACAGTGACAAAATGAGATTAATTCAAATTTTATGAGTTCAAATATTTAATTATAGGCTTCAGAAGCTTATTATACAGCTTAATTTCAATTTTAGAGTATTTTACTCAGTTAAAATTTTAACTGTTTTTTTGTAAAGCCCAATCAGAAAGGCACGCTTTAAACCCGACAAAACGGTTACAAAATGAGATTAATTCAAATTTTATGATTTCAAATATTTAATTATAGGCTTCTAAATCGGATTATACAGCTTAATTTAAATTTTAGAGTATTTTACTCAGTTAAAATTTCAACTCTTTTTCTATAAAGCACAAGCAGAAATGCACGCTTTAAACCCTACAAAACGGTTACAAATTGAGGTTAATTCAAATTTTATGAGCTCAAATATTTAATTATTGGCTTCAGAATCTGATTATACCGCTTAATTTCAATTTTAGAGTATTTTACTCAGTTAAAATTTCAACTATTTTTTTGTAAAACCCAATCAGAAATGCACGCTTTAAACCCAACAAAACGGTTACAAAATGAGATCAATTCAAATTTTATGAGCTCAAATATTTAATTAGAGGCTTCCGAATTTCATTATACAGCTTAATTTCATTTTAGAGGATTTTACTCAGTTAAAATTTCAACTATTTTTCGGTAAAGCCCGATCATAAATGCACGCTTTAAACACGACAAAACGGTGATAAAATCAGATTAATTCAAATTTTATGAGTTCAAATATTTAATTATAGGCTTTAGAAGCTGATTATATAGCTTAATTTCAATTTTAGATTATTTTACTCAATTAAAATTTTAGTTGTTTTTTTGTAAAGCCCAATCAGAAATGCACGCTTTAAACTCGACAAAACAGTGACAAAATGAGATTAATTCAAATTTTATGAGTTCAAATATTTAATTATAGGCATCAGAAGCTGATTATATAGCTTAATTTCAATTTTAGAGTATTTTACTCAGTTAAAATTTCAACTATTTTTTCGTAAAGCCCAATCAGAAATGCACGCTTTAAGCCCGACAAAACGGTTACAAGATGAGATTAATTCAAATTTTATGAGTTCAAATATTTAATTATAGGCTTCAGAAGCTGATTATACAGCTTAATTTACATTTTAGAGTATTTTACTCTGTTAAAATTTCAATTGTTTTTATGTAAAGCCCAATCAGAAAGGCACGCTTTAAACCCGACAAAACGGTTACAAAATGAGATTAATTCAAATTTTATTAGTTCAAATATTTAATTATAGGCTTCTGAAGCTGATTATACAGCTTAATTTACATGTTAGAGTATTTTACTCTGTTAAAATTTCAATTGTTTTTATGTAAAGCCCAATCAGAAAGGCACGCTTTAAACCCGACAAAACGGTTACAAAATGAGATTAATTCAAATTTTATGAGTTCAAATATTTAATTATAGGCTTCTGAATCGGATTATATAGCTTAATTTAAATTTTAGAGTATTTTACTCAGTTAAAATTTCAACTATTTTTTTGTAAAGCGCAATCAGAAATGCATGCATTAAACCCGACAAAAGGGTTACAAAATGAGATTAATTCAAATTTTATGAGTTCAAATATTTAATTATAGGCTTCTAAATCGGATTATACAACTTAATTTAAATTTTACAGTATTTTACTTAGTTAAAATTTTAACTGTTTTTTTGTAAAGCCCAATCAGAAAGGCACGTTTTAAACCCGACAAAACGGTTACAAAATGAGATTAATTCAAATTTTATGATTTCAAATATTTAATTATAGGCTTCTGAATCTGATTATACAGCTTAATTTAAAATTTAGAGTATTTTATTCATTTAAAATTTCAATTATTTTTCTGTAAAGCCCAATCAGAAATGCACGCTTTAAACCCGACAAAACAGTGACAAAATGAGATTCATTCAAATTTTATGAGTTCAAATATTTAATTATAGGCTTCAGAAGCTGATTATATAGCTTAATTTCAATTTTAGAGTATTTTACTCAGTTAAAATTTCAACTATTTTACTATAAAGCCTAATTAGAAATTCACGCTTTAAACCCGATAAAACGGTTACAAAATGAGATTAATTCAAATTTTATGAGTTCAAATATTTAATTATAGGCTTCAGAAGCTGATTATATAGCGTAATTTCAATTTTAGTGTATTTTACTCTGTTAAAATTTCAACTGTTTTTTTGTAAAGCCCAAATAGAAATGAACGCTTTAAAACCGACAAAACAGTGACAAAATGAGATTAATTCAAATTTTATGAGTTCAAATATTTAATTATAGGCTTCAGAAGCTTATTATACAGCTTAATTTCAATTTTAGAGTATTTTACTCAGTTAAAATTTTAACTGTTTTTTTGTAAAGCCCAATCAGAAAGGCACGCTTTAAACCCGACAAAACGGTTACAAAATGAGATTAATTCAAATTTTATGATTTCAAATATTTAATTATAGGCTTCTGAATCGGATTATACAGCTTAATTTAAATTTTAGAGTATTTTACTCAGTTAAAATTTCAACTCTTTTTCTATAAAGCCCAAGCAGAAATGCACGCTTTAAACCCTACAAAACGGTTACAAATTGAGATTAATTCAAATTTTATGAGCTCAAATGTTTAATTATTGGCTTCGGAATATGATTATACCGCTTAATTTCAATTTTAGAGTATTTTACTCAGTTAAAATTTCAACTATTTTTTTGTAAAGCCCAATCAGAAAGGCACGCTTTAAACCCGACAAAACGGTTACAAAATGAGATCATTTCAAATTTTATGAGCTCAAATATTTAATTAGAGGCTTCCGAATTTTATTATACAGCTTAATTTCATTTTAGAGGATTTTACTCAGTTAAAATTTCAACTATTTTTCGGTAAAGCCCGATCAGAAATGCACGCTTTAAACCCGACAAAACGGTGATAAAATCAGATTAATTCAAATTTTATGAGTTCAAATATTTAATTATAGGCTTTAGAAGCTGATTATATAGCTTAATTTCAATTTTAGAGTATTTTACTCAATTAAAATTTCAATTGTTTTTTTGTAAAGCCCAATCAGAAATGCACGCTTTAAACTCGACAAAACAGTGACAAAATGAGATTAATTCAAATTTTATGAGTTCAAATATTTAATTATAGGCATCAGAAGCTGATTATATAGCTTAATTTCAATTTTAAACTATTTTACTCAGTTAAAATTTCAACTATTTTTTCGTAAAGCCCAATCAGAAATGCACGCTTTAAGCCCAACAAAACGGTTACAAAATGAGATTAATTCAAATTTTATGAGTTCAAATATTTAATTATAGGCTTCAGAAGCTGATTATACAGCTTAATTTACATTTTAGAGTATTTTACTCTGTTAAAATTTCAATTGTTTTTATGTAAAGCCCAATCAGAAAGGCACGCTTTAAACCCGACAAAACGGTTACAAAATGAGATTAATTCAAATTTTATGAGTTCAAATATTTAATTATAGGCTTCTGAATCGGATTATACAGCTTAATTTAAATTTTAGAGTATTTTACTCAGTTAAAATTTCAACTATTTTTTTGTAAAGCGCAATCAGAAATGCATGCATTAAACCCGACAAAAGGGTTACAAAATGAGATTACTTCAAATTTTATGAGTTCAAATATTTAATTATAGGCTTCTGAATCTGATTATACAGCTTAATTTAAATTTTAGAGTATTTTACTCAGTTAAAATTTCAACTGTTTTTCTATAAAGCCTAATCAGATATTCAAGCTTTAAACCCGACAAAATAGTGACAAAATGAGATTAATTCAAATTTTATGAGTTCAAATATCTAATTATAGGCTTCTAAATCGGATTATACAGCTTAATTTAAATTTTAGAGTATTTTACTTAGTTAAAATTTAAATTATTTTTCTGTAAAGCCTAATCAGAAATGCACGCTTTAAACGCGACAAAACAGTGACAAAATAAAATTAATTCAAATTTTATGAGTTCAAATATATAATTATAGGCTTCAGAAGCTGAATATATAGTTTAATTTCAATTTTAGAGTATTTTACTCAGTTAAAATTTCAATTGTTTTTCTTTAAAGCCCAATTAGAAATGCATGCTTTAAACCCGACAAAACGTTTACAAAATGAGATTAATTCAAATTTTATGAGCTCAAATATTTAATTATTGGCTTCGGAATCTGATTATACAACTTAATTTTAATTTTAGAGTATTTTACTCAATTAAAATTTCAATTGTTTTTCTGTAAAGCCCAATCAGAAATGCACGCTTTAAACCCGACAAAACGGTTACAAAATAAGATGAATTCAAATTTTATGAGCTCAAATATTTAATTACAGGCATCAGAAGTTGATTATATATCTTTATTTCAATTTTAGAGTATTTTACTCACTTAAAATTTCAACTATTTTTTCGTAAAGCCCAATCAGAAATGCACGCTTTAAACCCGACGAAACGGTTACAAAATGAGATTAATTAAAATTTTATGAGTTCAAATATTTAATTATAGGCATCAGAAGCTAATTATATAGCTTAATTTCAATTTTAGAGTATTTTACTCAGTTAAAATTTCAACTATTTTTTTGTAAAGCCCAATCAGAAATGCACGCTTTAAACCCGACAAAACGGTTACAAAATGAGATCAATTCAAATTTTATGAGCTCAAATATTTAATTACAGGCATCAGAAGCTGATTATATAGCTTAATTTCAATTTTAGAGTATTTTACTCAGTTAAATTTTCAACTATTTTTTCGTAAAGCCCAATCAGAAATGCACGCTTTAAACCCGACGAAACGGTTACAAAATGAGATTACTTAAAATTTTATGAGTTCAAATATTTAATTATAGGCTTCTGAATTGGATTATACAGCTTAATTTAAATTTTAGAGTATTTTACTCAGTTAAAATTTCAACTATTTTTCTGTAAAGCCTAATCAGAAATGCACGCTTTAAACTCGACAAAATATTGACAAAATGAGATTAATTCAAACTTTATGAGTTCAAATATTTAATTATAGGCTTCAGATGCTGATTATACAGCTTAATTTCAATTTTAGAGTATTTTACTCTTTTAAAATTTCAATTGTTTTTATGTAAAGCCCAATCAGAAAGGCACGCTTTAAACCCGACAAAACGGTTACAAAATGAGATTAATTCAAATTTTATGAGTTCAAATATTTAATTATAGGCTTCTGAATCGGATTATACAGCTTAATTTAAATTTTAGAGTATTTTACTTAGTTAAAATTTCAACTGTTTTTTTGTAAAGCCCAATCAGAAATGCACGCTTTAAACGCGACAAAACAGTGACAAAATGAGATTAATTCAAATTTTATGAGTTCAAATATTTAATTATAGGCTTCAGAAGGTGATTATATAGCTTAATTTCAATTTTAGAGTATTTTAGTCAGTTAAAATTTCAACTGTTTTTTGTAAAGCCCAATCAGAAATTCACGCTTTAAAACCGAAAAAACGGTTACAAAATGAGATTAATTCAAATTTTATGAGCTTAAATATTTAATTATTGGCTTCGGAATCTGATTATACAGCTTAATTTCAATTTTTGAGTATTTTACTTAGTTAAAATTTCAACTATTTTACTCTAAAGCCTAATCAGAAATTCACGCATTAAACAAGACAAAATGGTTACAAAATGAGATTAATTCAAATTTTATGATCTCAAATATTTAATTATAGGCTTCTGAATTTAATTATACAGCTTAATTTCAATTTTAGAGTATTTTACTCAATTAAAATTTTAACTATTTTACTATAAAGCCTAATCAGAAATTCACGCTTTAAACCCGATAAAACGGTTAAAAAAGAGATTAATTCAAATTTTATGAGTTCAAATATTTAATTATAGGCTTCTGAATCGGATTATATAGCTTAATTTAAATTTTAGTGTATTTTACTCAGTTAAAATTTCAACTGTTTTTCTGTAAAGCCTAATCAGAAATGCACGCTTTAAACCCGACAAAACAGTGACAAATTGAGATTCATTCAAATTTTATGAGTTTAAATATTTAATTATAGGCTTCAGAAGCTGATTATACAGCTTAATTTCAATTTTAGAGTATTTTACTCTGTTAAAATTTCAATTGTTTTTATGTAAAGCCCAATCAGAAAGGCACGCTTTAAACCCGACAAAACGGTTACAAAATGAGATTAATTCAAATTTTATGAGTTCAAATATTTAATTATAGGCTTCTGAATCAGATTATACAGCTTAATTTAAATTTTAGAGTATTTTACTCAGTTAAAATTTCAACTATTTTTTTGTAAAGCGCAATCAGAAATGCATGCATTAAACCCGACAAAAGGGTTAAAAAATGAGATTACTTCAAATTTTATGAGTTCAAATATTTAATTATAGGCTTCTGAATCTGATTATACAGCTTAATTTAAATTTTAGAGTATTTTACTCAGTTAAAATTTTAACTGTTTTTCTATAAAGCCTAATCAGATATTCACGCTTTAAACCCGACAAAATAGTGACAAAATGAGATCAATTCAAATTTTATGAGTTCAAATATTTAATTATAGGCTTCTAAATCGGATTATACAGCTTAATTTAAATTTTAGAGTATTTTACTTAGTTAAAATTTAAATTATTTTTTTGTAAAGCCTAATCAGAAATGCACGCTTTAAACGCGACAAAACAGTGACATAATAAAATTAATTCAAATTTTATGAGTTCAAATATATAATTATAGGCTTCAGAAGCTGAATATATAGTTTAATTTCAATTTTAAACTATTTTACTCAGTTAAAATTTCAACTGTTTTTCTTTAAAGCCCAATCAGAAATGCACGCTTTAAACCCGACAAAACGGTTACAAAATGAGATTAATTCAAATTTTATGAGCTCAAATATTGAATTATTGGCTTCGGAATCTGATTATACAGCTTAATTTTAATTTTAGAGTATTTTACTCAGTTAAAATTTCAACTGTTTTTTTGTAAAGCCCAATCAGAAATGCACGGTTTAAACCCGACAAAACGGTTACAAAATGAGATCAATTCAAATTTTATGAGCTCAAATATTTAATTACAGGCATCAGAAGTTGATTATATAGCTTAATTTCAATTTTAGAGTATTTTACTCAGTTAAAATTTCAACTATTTTTTCGTAAAGCCCAATCAGAAATGCAGGCTTTAAACCCCACGAAACGATTACAAAATGAGATTAATTAAAATTTTATGAGTTCAAATATTTAATTATAGGCATCAGAAGCTGATTATATAGCTTAATTTCAATTTTAGAGTATTTTACTCAGTTAAAATTTCAACTATTTTTTTGTAAAGCCCAATCAGAAATGCACGCTTTAAACCCGACAAAACGGTTACAAAATGAGATCGATTCAAATTTTATGAGCTCAAATATTTAATTACAGGCATTAGAAGCTGATTATATAGCTTAATTTAAATTTTAGAGTATTTTACTCAGTTAAAATTTCAACTGTTTTTTTGTAAAGCCCAATCAGAAATGCACGCTTTAAACGCGACAAAACAGTGACAAAATGAGATTAATTCAAATTTTATGAGTTCAAATATTTAATTATAGGCTTCAGAAGGTGATTATATAGCTTAATTTCAATTTTAGAGTATTTTACTCAGTTAAAATTTCAACTGTTTTTTGTAAAGCCCAATCAGAAATTCACGCTTTAAAGCCGAAAAAACGGTTACAAAATGAGATTAATTCAAATTTTATGAGCTCAAATATTTAATTATTGGCTTCGGAATCTGATTATACAGCTTAATTTCAATTTTAGAGTATTTTACTTAGTTAAAATTTCAACTATTTTACTCTAAAGCCTAATCAGAAATTCACGCATTAAACAAGACAAAATGGTTACAAAATGAGATTAATTCAAATTTTATGATCTCAAATATTTAATTATAGGCTTCTGAATTTAATTATACAGCTTAATTTCAATTTTAGAGTATTTTACTCAATTAAAATTTTAACTATTTTACTATAAAGCCTAATCAGAAATTCACGCTTTAAACCCGATAAAACGGTTAAAAAAGAGATTAATTCAAATTTTATGAGTTCAAATATTTAATTATAGGCTTCTGAATCGGATTATATAGCTTAATTTAAATTTTAGTGTATTTTACTCAGTTAAAATTTCAACTGTTTTTATGTAAAGCCTAATCAGAAATGCACGCTTTAAACCCGACAAAACAGTGACAAATTGAGATTCATTCAAATTTTATGAGTTTAAATATTTAATTATAGGCTTCAGAAGCTGATTATACAGCTTAATTTCAATTTTAGAGTATTTTACTCTGTTAAAATTTCAATTGTTTTTATGTAAAGCCCAATCAGAAAGGCACGCTTTAAACCCGACAAAACGGTTACAAAATGAGATTAATTCAAATTTTATGAGTTCAAATATTTAATTATAGGCTTCAGAAGCTGATTATACAGCTTAATTTAAATTTTAGAGTATTTTACTCAGTTAAAATTTCAACTGTTTTTCTATAAAGCCTAATTAGATATTCACGCTTTAAACCCGACAAAATAGTGACAAAATGAGATTAATTCAAATTTTATGAGTTCAAATATTTAATTATAGGCTTCAGAAGCTGATTATACAGCTTAATTTCAATTTTAGAGTATTTTACTCAGTTAAAATTTTAACTGTTTTTTTGTAAAGCCCAATCAGAAAGGCACGCTTTAAACCCGACAAAACGGTTACAAAATGAGATTAATTCAAATTTTATGAGTTCAAATATTTAATTATAGGCTTCTGAATCGGATTATACAGCTTAATTTAAATTTTAGAGTATTTTACTCAGTTAAAATTTCAACTCTTTTTCTATAAAGCCCAAGCAGAAATGCATGCTTTAAACCCGACAAAACGGTTACAAAATGAGATTAATTCAAATTTTATGAGTTCAAATATTCAATTATAGGCTTTAAAAGCTGATTATATAACTTAATTTCAATTTTAGAGTATTTTACTCTGTTAAAATTTCAATTATTTTTCTGTAAAGTCCAATCAGAAATGCACGCTTTAAACCCGACAAAACGGTTACAAAATGAGATTAATTCAAATTTTATGAGTTCAAATATTTAATTATAGGCTTCTGAATCTGATTATACAGCTTAATTTCAATTTTAGAGTATTTTACTCAGTTAAAATTTTAACTGTTTTTTTGTAAAGTCCAATCAGTAAGGCACGCTTTAAACCCGACAAAACGGTTACAAAATAAGATTAATTAAAATTTTACAAGTTCAAATATTTAATTATAGGCTTTTGAATCTGATTATACAGCTTAATTTCAATTTTAGAGTATTTTACTCAGTTAAAATTTCAACTATTTTACTATAAAGCCTAATTAGAAATTCACGCTTTAAACCCGACAAAACAGTTACAAAATGAGATCAATTCAAATTTTATGAGCTCAAATATTTAATTATAGACTTCCGAATTTCATTATACAACTTAATTTCAATTTTAGAGTATTTTACTCAGTTAAAATTTCAACTATTTTTCTGTAAAGCCCAATCAGAAAGGCACGCTTTAAACCCGACAAAACGGTTACCAAATAAGATTAATTAAAATTTTATGAGTTCAAATATTTAATGATAGGCTTCTGAATTGGATTATACAGCTTAATTTCAATTTTAGTGTATTTTACACAGTTAAAATTTCAATTGTTTTTCTGTAGAGCCTAATCAGAAATGCACGCTTTAAACCCGACAAAACGGTTACAAAATGAGATTAATTAAAATTTTATGAGTTTAAATATTTAATTATAGGCTTTAGAAGCTGATTATATAGCTTAATTTCAATTTTAGAGTATTTTACTCAATTAAAATTTCAACTATTTTTTTGTAAAGCCCAATCAGAAATGCACGCTTTAAACCCGACAAAACGGTTACAAAATGACATTAATTCAAATTTTATGAGTTCAAATATTTAATTTTAGGCTTCTGAATCTGATTATACAGCTTAATTTCAATTTTAGAGTATTTTACTCAGTTAAAATTTCAACTATTTTACTATAAAGCCTAATTAGAAATTCACGCTTTAAACCCAACAAAACTGTTACGAAATGAGATCAATTCAAATTTTATGAGCCCAAATATTTAATTATAGGCTTCTAATTCGGATTATACAGCTTAATTTAAATTTTAGAGTATTTTACACAGTTAAAATTTCAATTGTTTTTCTGTAAAACCCAATCAAAAATGCACGCTTTAAACCCGACAAAACGGTTACAAAATGAGATTAATTAAAATTTTATGAGCTCAAATATTTAATTATTGGCTTCGGAATCTGATTATACAGCTTAATTTAAATTTTAGAGTATTTTACTCAGTTAAAATTTCAACTGTTTTTTGTAAAGCCCAATCAAAAATGCACGGATTAAACCCGACAAAACGGTTACAAAATGAGATTAATTAAAATTTTATGAGTTCAAATATTTAATTGTAGGCTTCTGAATCGGATTATACAGCTTAATTTCAATTTTAGAGTATTTTACACAGTTAAAATTTCAATTGTTTTTCTGTAAAACCCAATCAGAAATGCACGCTTTAAACCCGACAAAACGGTTACAAAATGAGATTAATTAAAATTTTATGAGTTCAAATATTTAATTATAGGCTTCTGAATTGAATTATACAGCTTAATTTAAATTTTAGAGTATTTTACTCACTTAAAATTTCAACTATTTTTTCGTAAAGCCCAATCAGAAATGCAGGCTTTAAACCCCACGAAACGATTACAAAATGAGATTAATTAAAATTTTATGAGTTCAAATATTTAATTATAGGCATCAGAAGCTGATTATATAGCTTAATTTCAATTTTAGAGTATTTTACTCAGTTAAAATTTTAACTATTTTTCTGTAAAGCCGAATCAGAAATGCATGCTTTAAACCTGATAAAGCGGTGATAAAATGAGATTAGTTAAAATTTTATGAGTTCAAATATTTAATTATTGGCTTCTGAATCGGATTATACAGCTTAATTTAAATTTTAGAGTATTTTACTCAGTTAAAATTTCAACTATTTTACTATAAAACCTAATTAGAAATTCACGCTTTAAACCCGACAAAACTGTTACAAAATGAGATCAATTCAAATTTTATGAGCTCAAATATTTAATTATAGGGTTCGGAATTTAATTATACAGCTTAATTTCAATTTTAGAGTATTTTACTCAATTAAAATTTCAACTATTTTTCTGTAAAGCCCAATCAGAAATGCACGCTTTAAACCCGACAAAACGGTTAAAAAATGAGATTAATTCAAATTTTATGAGCTCAAATATTTAATTATTGGCTTCGGAATCTGATTATACAACTTAATTTCAATTTTAGAGTATTTTGCTCAGTTAAAATTTCAACTGTTTTTTTGTAAAGCCCAATCAGAAATGCACGCTTTAAACTCGACAAAACAGTGACAAAATGAGATTAATTCAAATTTTATGAGTTCAAATATTTAATTACAAGCATCAGAAGCTGATTATATAACTTAATTTCAATTTTAGAGTATTTTACTCAGTTAAAATTTCAACTATTTTTTCGTAAAGCCCAATCAGAAATGCACGCTTTAAACCCGACAAAATGGTTACAAAATGAGATTAATTCAAATTTTATGAGTTGAAATATTTAATTATAGGCTTCTGAATCGGATTATACAGCTTAATTTAAATTTTAGAGTATTTTACACAGTTTAAATTTCAACTGTTTTTCTGTAAAACCCAATCAGAAACGCACGCTTTAAACCCGACAAAACAGTGACAAAATGAGATTAATTCAAATTTTATGAGTTCAAATATTTAATTATAGGCTTCAGAAGCTGATTATAAAGCATAATTTTAATTTTAGAGTATTTTACTCAGTTAAAATTTCAACTGTTTTCTTGTAAAGCCCAATCAAAAGTGCACGCTTTAAACCCGACAGACGGTTACAAAATGAGGTTAATTCAAATTTTATGACCTCAAATATTTAATTATAGACTTCCGAATTTCATTATACAACTTAATTTAAATTTTAGAGTATTTTGCTCAGTTAAAATTTCAACTATTTTTCTGTAAAGCCGAATCAGAAATGCACGCTTTAAACCTGATAAGGCAGTGATAAAATGAGATTAATTCAAATTTTATGCGTTCAAATATTTAATTATTGGCTTCTGAATCGGATTATACAGCTTAATTTCAATTTTAGAGTATTTTACTCAGTTAAAATTTCAACTATTTTACTATAAAGCCTAATTAGAAATTCACGCTTTAAACCCGACAAAACTGTTACAAAATGAGATCAATTCAAATTTTATGAGCTCAAATATTTAATTATAGGCTTCCGAATTTAATTATACAGCTTAATTTCAATTTTAGAGTATTTTACTCAATTAAAATTTCAACTATTTTTCTGTAAAGCCCAATCAGAAATACACGCTTTAAACCCGACAAAACGGTTACAAAATGAGATTAATTCAAATTTTATGAGTTCAAATATTTAATTATAGGCATCTGAATCGGATTATACAGATTAATTTAAATTTTAGAGTATTTTACTCAGTTAAAATTTCAACTATTTTTTTGTAAAGCGCAATCAGAAATGCATGCATTAAACCCGACAAAAGGGTTACAAAATGAGATTACTTCAAATTTTATGAGTTCAAATATTTAATTATAGGCTTCTGAATCTGATTATACAGCTTAATTTAAATTTTAGAGTATTTTACTCAGTTAAAATTTCAACTGTTTTTCTATAAAGCCTAATCAGATATTCAAGCTTTAAACCCGACAAAATAGTGACAAAATGAGATTAATTTAAATTTTATGAGTTCAAATATTTAATTATAGGCTTCTAAATCGGATTATACAGCTTAATTTAAATTTTAGAGTATTTTACTTAGTTAAAATTTAAATTATTTTTCTGTAAAGCCTAATCAGAAATGCACGCTTTAAACGCGACAAAACAGTGACAAAATAAAATTAATTCAAATTTTATGAGTTCAAATATATAATTATAGGCTTCAGAAGCTGAATATATAGTTTAATTTCAATTTTAGAGTATTTTACTCAGTTAAAATTTCAATTGTTTTTCTTTAAAGCCCAATCAGAACTGCATGCTTTAAACCCGACAAAACGTTTACAAAATGAGATTAATTCAAATTTTATGAGCTCAAATATTTAATTATTGGCTTCGGAATCTGATTATACAGCTTAATTTTAATTTTAGAGTATTTTACTCAGTTAAAATTTCAACTGTTTTTTTGTAAAGCCCAATCAGAAATGCACGCTTTAAACCCGACAAAACGGTTACAAAATGAGATCAATTCAAATTTTATGTGCTCAAATATTTAATTACAGGCATCAGAAGTTGATTATATATCTTTATTTCAATTTTAGAGTATTTTACTCACTTAAGATTTCAACTATTTTTTCGTAAAGCCCAATCAGAAATGCAGGCTTTAAACCCGACGAAACGGTTACAAAATGAGATTAATTAAAATTTTATGAGTTCAAATATTTAATTATAGGCATCAGAAGCTGATTATATAGCTTAATTTCAATTTTAGAGTATTTTACTCAGTTAAACTTTCAACTATTTTTTTGTAAAGCCCAATCAGAAATGCACGCTTTAAACCCGACAAAACGGTTACAAAATGAGATCAATTCAAATTTTATGAGCTCAAATATTTAATTACAGGCATCAGAAGCTGATTATATAGCTTAATTTAAATTTTAGAGTATTTTACTCAGTTAAAATTTCAACTATTTTTTCGTAAAGCCCAATCAGAAATGCACGCTTTAAACCCGACGAAACGGTTACAAAATGAGATTACTTAAAATTTTATGAGTTCAAATATTTAATTATAGGCTTCTGAATTGGATTATACAGCTTAATTTAAATTTTAGAGTATTTTACTCAGTTAAAATTTCAACTATTTTTCTGTAAAGCCTAATCAGAAATGCACGCTTTAAACTCGACAAAATATTGACAAAATGAGATTAATTCAAATTTTATGAGTTCAAATATTTAATTATAGGCTTCAGATGCTGATTATACAGCTTAATTTCAATTTTAGAGTATTTTACTCTTTTAAAATTTCAATTGTTTTTATGTAAAGCCCAATCAGAAAGGCACGCTTTAAACCCGAAAAAACGGTTACAAAATGAGATTAATTCAAATTTTATGAGTTCAAATATTTAATTATAGGCTTCTGAATCGGATTATACAGCTTAATTTAAATTTTAGAGTATTTTACTCAGTTAAAATTTCAATTGTTTTTCTGTAAAGCCCAATCAGAAATGCACGCTTTAAACGCGACAAAACAGTGACAAAATGAGATTAATTCAAATTTTATGAGTTCAAATATTTAATTATAGGCTTCAAAAGGTGATTATATAGCTTAATTTCAATTTTAGAGTATTTTACTCAGTTAAAATTTCAACTGTTTTTTGTAAAGCCCAATCAGAAATTCACGCTTTAAAACCGAAAAAACGGTTACAAAATGAGATTAATTCAAATTTTATGAGCTCAAATATTTAATTATTGGCTTCGGAATCTGATTATACAGCTTAATTTCAATTTTAGAGTATTTTACTTAGTTAAAATTTCAACTATTTTACTCTAAAGCCTAATGAGAAATTCACGCATTAAACAAGACAAAATGGTTACAAAATGAGATTAATTCAAATTTTATGATCTCAAATATTTAATTATAGGCTTCTGAATTTAATTATACAGCTTAATTTCAATTTTAGAGTATTTTACTCAATTAAAATTTTAACTATTTTACTATAAAGCCTAATCAGAAATGCACGCTTTAAACCCGACAAAACGGTTACAAAATGAGATTAATTCAAATTTTATGAGTTCAAATATTTAATTGTAGGCTTCTGAATCTGATTATACAGCTTAATTTCAATTTTAGAGTATTTTACTCAGTTAAAATTTTAACTGTTTTTCTGTAAAGCCCAATCAGAAATGCACGCTTTAAACCCGACAAAACGGTTACAAAATGAGATTAATTCAAATTTTATGAGTTCAAATATTTAATTGTAGGCTTCTGAATCTGATTATACAGCTTAATTTCAATTTTAGAGTATTTTACTCAATTAAAATTTCAACTATTTTTTGTAAAGCCCAATCAAAAATGCACGGATTAAACCCGACAAAACGGTTACAAAATGAGATTAATTAAAATTTTATGAGTTCAAATATTTAATTGTAGGCTTCTGAATCGGATTATACAGCTTAATTTCAATTTTAGAGTATTTTACACAGTTAAAATTTCAATTGTTTTTCTGTAAAACCCAATCAGAAATGCACGCTTTAAACCCGACAAAACGGTTACAAAATGAGATTAATTAAAATTTTATGAGTTCAAATATTTAATTATAGGCTTCTGAATTGAATTATACAGCTTAATTTAAATTTTAGAGTATTTTACTCACTTAAAATTTCAACTATTTTTTCGTAAAGCCCAATCAGAAATGCAGGCTTTAAACCCCACGAAACGATTACAAAATGAGATTAATTAAAATTTTATGAGTTCAAATATTTAATTATAGGCATCAGAAGCTGATTATATAGCTTAATTTCAAATTTTAGAGTATTTTACTCAGTTAAAATTTTAACTATTTTTCTGTAAAGCCGAATCAGAAATGCACGCTTTAAACCTGATAAAGCGGTGATAAAATGAGATTAGTTAAAATTTTATGAGTTCAAATATTTAATTATTGGCTTCTGAATCGGATTATACAGCTTAATTTCAATTTTAGAGTATTTTACTCAGTTAAAATTTCAACTATTTTACTATAAAACCTAATTAGAAATTCACGCTTTAAACCCGACAAAACTGTTACAAAATGAGATCAATTCAAATTTTATGAGCTCAAATATTTAATTATAGGGTTCGGAATTTAATTATACAGCTTAATTTCAATTTTAGAGTATTTTACTCAGTTAAAATTTCAACTATTTTTCTGTAAAGCCTAATCAGAAATGCACGCTTTAAACTCGACAAAATATTGACAAAATGAGATTAATTCAAATTTTATGAGTTCAAATATTTAATTATAGGCTTCAGATGCTGATTATACAGCTTAATTTCAATTTTAGAGTATTTTACTCTTTTAAAATTTCAATTGTTTTTATGTAAAGCCCAATCAGAAAGGCACGCTTTAAACCCGAAAAAACGGTTACAAAATGAGATTAATTCAAATTTTATGAGTTCAAATATTTAATTATAGGCTTCTGAATCGGATTATACAGCTAAATTTAAATTTTAGAGTATTTTACTCAGTTAAAATTTCAACTGTTTTTTTGTAAATCCCAATCAGAAATGCACGCTTTAAACGCGACAAAACAGTGACAAAATGAGATTAATTCAAATTTTATGAGTTCAAATATTTAATTATAGGCTTCAAAAGGTGATTATATAGCTTAATTTAAATTTTAGAGTATTTTACTCAGTTAAAATTTCAACTGTTTTTTGTAAAGCCCAATCAGAAATTCACGCTTTAAAACCGAAAAAACGGTTACAAAATGAGATTAATTCAAATTTTATGAGCTCAAATATTTAATTATTGGCTTCGGAATCTGATTATACAGCTTAATTTCAATTTTAGAGTATTTTACTTAGTTAAAATTTCAACTATTTTTTTGTAAAGCCCAATCAGAAATGCACGCTTTAAACCCGACAAAACGGTTACAAAATGACATTAATTCAAATTTTATGAGTTCAAATATTTAATTTTAGGCTTCTGAATCTGATTATACAGCTTAATTTCAATTTTAGAGTATTTTACTCAATCAAAATTTCAACTATTTTTTTGTAAAGCCCAATCAGAAATGCACGCTTTAAACCCGACAAAACGGTTACAAAATGACATTAATTCAAATTTTATGAGTTCAAATATTTAATTTTAGGCTTCTGAATCTGATTATACAGCTTAATTTCAATTTTAGAGTATTTTACTCAGTTAAAATTTCAACTATTTTACTATAAAGCCTAATTAGAAATTCACGCTTTAAACCCAACAAAACTGTTACGAAATGAGATCAATTCAAATTTTATGAGCTCAAATATTTAATTATAGGCTTCTAATTCGGATTATACAGCTTAATTTAAATTTTAGAGTATTTTACACAGTTAAAATTTCAATTGTTTTTCTGTAAAACCCAATCAAAAATGCACGCTTTAAACCCGACAAAACGGTTACAAAATGAGATTAATTAAAATTTTATGAGCTCAAATATTTAATTATTGGCTTCGGAATCTGATTATACAGCTTAATTTAAATTTTAGAGTATTTTACTCAGTTAAAATTTCAACTGTTTTTTGTAAAGCCCAATCAAAAATGCACGGATTAAACCCGACAAAACGGTTACAAAATGAGATTAATTAAAATTTTATGAGTTCAAATATTTAATTGTAGGCTTCTGAATCGGATTATACAGCTTAATTTCAATTTTAGAGTATTTTACACAGTTAAAATTTCAATTGTTTTTCTGTAAAACCCAATCAGAAATGCACGCTTTAAACCCGACAAAACGGTTACAAAATGAGATTAATTAAAATTTTATGAGTTCAAATATTTAATTATAGGCTTCTGAATTGAATTATACAGCTTAATTTAAATTTTAGAGTATTTTACTCACTTAAAATTTCAACTATTTTTTCGTAAAGCCCAATCAGAAATGCAGGCTTTAAACCCCACGAAACGATTACAAAATGAGATTAATTAAAATTTTATGAGTTCAAATATTTAATTATAGGCATCAGAAGCTGATTATATAGCTTAATTTCAATTTTAGAGTATTTTACTCAGTTAAAATTTTAACTATTTTTCTGTAAAGCCGAATCAGAAATGCACGCTTTAAACCTGATAAAGCGGTGATAAAATGAGATTAGTTAAAATTTTATGAGTTCAAATATTTAATTATTGGCTTCTGAATCGGATTATACAGCTTAATTTCAATTTTAGAGTATTTTACTCAGTTAAAATTTCAACTATTTTACTATAAAACCTAATTAGAAATTCACGCTTTAAACCCGACAAAACTGTTACAAAATGAGATCAATTCAAATTTTATGAGCTCAAATATTTAATTATAGGGTTCGGAATTTAATTATACAGCTTAATTTCAATTTTAGAGTATTTTACTCAATTAAAATTTCAACTATTTTTCTGTAAAGCCCAATCAGAAATGCACGCTTTAAACCCGACAAAACGGTTAAAAAATGAGATTAATTCAAATTTTATGAGCTCAAATATTTAATTATTGGCTTCGGAATCTGATTATACAACTTAATTTCAATTTTAGAGTATTTTGCTCAGTTAAAATTTCAACTGTTTTTTTGTAAAGCCCAATCAGAAATGCACGCTTTAAACTCGACAAAACAGTGACAAAATGAGATTAATTCAAATTTTATGAGTTCAAATATTTAATTACAAGCATCAGAAGCTGATTATATAACTTAATTTCAATTTTAGAGTATTTTACTCAGTTAAAATTTCAACTATTTTTTCGTAAAGCCCAATCAGAAATGCACGCTTTAAACCCGACAAAACGGTTACAAAATGAGATTAATTCAAATTTTATGAGTTGAAATATTTAATTATAGGCTTCTGAATCGGATTATACAGCTTAATTTAAATTTTAGAGTATTTTACACAGTTTAAATTTCAACTGTTTTTCTGTAAAACCCAATCAGAAACGCACGCTTTAAACCCGACAAAACAGTGACAAAATGAGATTAATTCAAATTTTATGAGTTCAAATATTTAATTATAGGCTTCAGAAGCTGATTATAAAGCATAATTTTAATTTTAGAGTATTTTACTCAGTTAAAATTTCAACTGTTTTCTTGTAAAGCCCAATCAAAAGTGCACGCTTTAAACCCGACAGACGGTTACAAAATGAGGTTAATTCAAATTTTATGACCTCAAATATTTAATTATAGACTTCCGAATTTCATTATACAACTTAATTTCAATTTTAGAGTATTTTGCTCAGTTAAAATTTCAACTATTTTTCTGTAAAGCCGAATCAGAAATGCACGCTTTAAAACTGATAAAGCAGTGATAAAATGAGATTAATTCAAATTTTATGCGTTCAAATATTTAATTATTGGCTTCTGAATCGGATTATACAGCTTAATTTCAATTTTAGAGTATTTTACTCAGTTAAAATTTCAACTATTTTACTATAAAGCCTAATTAGAAATTCACGCTTTAAACCCGACAAAACTGTTACAAAATGAGATCAATTCAAATTTTATGAGCTCAAATATTTAATTATAGGCTTCCGAATTTAATTATACAGCTTAATTTCAATTTTAGAGTATTTTACTCAATTAAAATTTCAACTATTTTTCTGTAAAGCCCAATCAGAAATACACGCTTTAAACCCGACAAAACGGTTACAAAATGAGATTAATTCAAATTTTATGAGTTCAAATATTTAATTATAGGCTTCTGAATCGGATTATACAGATTAATTTAAATTTTAGAGTATTTTACTCAGTTAAAATTTCAACTATTTTTTTGTAAAGCGCAATCAGAAATGCATGCATTAAACCCGACAAAAGGGTTACAAAATGAGATTACTTCAAATTTTATGAGTTCAAATATTTAATTATAGGCTTCTGAATCTGATTATACAGCTTAATTTAAATTTTAGAGTATTTTACTCAGTTAAAATTTCAACTGTTTTTCTATAAAGCCTAATCAGATATTCAAGCTTTAAACCCGACAAAATAGTGACAAAATGAGATTAATTTAAATTTTATGAGTTCAAATATTTAATTATAGGCTTCTAAATCGGATTATACAGCTTAATTTAAATTTTAGAGTATTTTACTTAGTTAAAATTTAAATTATTTTTCTGTAAAGCCTAATCAGAAATGCACGCTTTAAACGCGACAAAATATTGACAAAATGAGATTAATTCAAATTTTATGAGTTCAAATATTTAATTATAGGCTTCAGATGCTGATTATACAGCTTAATTTCAATTTTAGAGTATTTTACTCTTTTAAAATTTCAATTGTTTTTATGTAAAGCCCAATCAGAAAGGCACGCTTTAAACCCGAAAAAACGGTTACAAAATGAGATTAATTAAAATTTTATGAGTTCAAATATTTAATTATAGGCTTCTGAATCGGATTATACAGCTTAATTTAAATTTTAGAGTATTTTACTCAGTTAAAATTTCAACTGTTTTTTTGTAAAGCCCAATCAGAAATGCACGCTTTAAACGCGACAAAACAGTGACAAAATGAGATTAATTCAAATTTTATGAGTTCAAATATTTAATTATAGGCTTCAAAAGGTGATTATATAGCTTAATTTCAATTTTAGAGTATTTTACTCAGTTAAAATTTCAACTGTTTTTTGTAAAGCCCAATCAGAAATTCACGCTTTAAAACCGAAAAAACAGTTACAAAATGAGATTAATTCAAATTTTATGAGCTCAAATATTTGATTATTGGCTTCGGAATCTGATTACACAGCTTAATTTCAATTTTAGAGTATTTTACTTAGTTAAAATTTCAACTATTTTACTCTAAAGCCTAATGAGAAATTCACGCATTAAACAAGACAAAATGGTTACAAAATGAGATTAAAATTTTATGAGTTCAAATTGCTCAGTTAAAATTTTAGAGTATTTTACTTAGTTAAAATTTAAATTATTTTTCTGTAAAGCCTAATCAGAAATGCACGCTTTAAACGCGACAAAACAGTGACAAAATAAAATTAATTCAAATTTTATGAGTTCAAATATATAATTATAGGCTTCAGAAGCTGAATATATAGTTTAATTTCAATTTTAGAGTATTTTACTCAGTTAAAATTTCAATTGTTTTTCTTTAAAGCCCAATCAGAAATGCATGCTTTAAACCCGACAAAACGTTTACAAAATGAGATTAATTCAAATTTTATGAGCTCAAATATTTAATTATTGGCTTCGGAATCTGATTATACAGCTTAATTTTAATTTTAGAGTATTTTACTTAGTTAAAATTTCAACTGTTTTTTTGTAAAGCCCAATCAGAAATGCACGCTTTAAACCCGACAAAACGGTTACAAAATGAGATCAATTCAAATTTTATGTGCTCAAATATTTAATTACAGGCATCAGAAGTTGATTATATAGCTTAATTTCAATTTTAGTGTATTTTACTCAGTTAAAATTTCAACTATTTTTTCGTAAAGCCCAATCAGAAATGCAGGCTTTAAACCCCACGAAACGATTACAAAATGAGATTAATTCAAATTTTATGAGTTCAAATATTTAATTATAGGCTTCCGAATCTAATTATACATCTTAATTTCAATTTTAGAGTATTTTACTCAGTTAAAATTTCAACTATTTTTTTGTAAAGCCCAATCAGAAATGCACGCTTTAAACCCGACAAAACGGTTACAAAATGAGATCAATTCAAATTTTATGAGCTCAAATATTTAATTACAGGCATCAGAAGCTGATTATATAGCTTAATTTCAATTTTAGAGTATTTTACTCAGTTAAAATTTCAACTATTTTTTCGTAAAGCCCAATCAGAAATGCACGCTTTAAACCCGACGAAACGGTTACAAAATGAGATTACTTAAAATTTTATGAGTTCAAATATTTAATTATAGGCTTCTGAATTGGATTATACAGCTTAATTTAAATTTTAGAGTATTTTACTCAGTTAAAATTTCAACTATTTTTCCGTAAAGCCTAATCAGAAATGCACGCTTTAAACTCGACAAAATATTGACAAAATGAGATTAATTCAAATTTTATGAGTTCAAATATTTAATTATAGGCTTCAGATGCTGATTATACAGCTTAATTTCAATTTTAGATTATTTTACTCTTTTAAAATTTTAATTGTTTTTATGTAAAGCCCAATCAGAAAGGCACGCTTTAAACCCGACAAAACGGTTACAAAATGAGATTAATTAAAATTTTATGAGTTCAAATATTTAATTATAGGCTTCTGAATCGGATTATACAGCTTAATTTAAATTTTAGAGTATTTTACTCAGTTAAAATTTTAACTGTTTATTTGTATAGCCCAATCAAAAATGCACGCTTTAAACCCGACAAAACGGTTACAAAATGAGATTAATTCAAATTTTATGAGTTCAAATATTTAATTATAGGCTTCTGATTCGAATTATACAGCTTAATTTAAATTTTAGAGTATTTTACACAGTTTAAATTTCAATTGTTTTTCTGTAAAACCCAATCAGAAATGCACGCTTTAAACCCGACAAAACAGTGACAAAATGAGATTAATTAAAATTTTATGAGTTCAAATATTTAATTATAGGCATCAGAAGCTGATTATACAGCTTAATTTCAATTTTAGAGTATTTTACTCAGTTAAAATTTCAATTGTTTTTCTGTAAAGCCCAATCAGAAATACATGCTTTAAACCCAACAAAACAGTGACAAAATGAAATAAATTCAAATTTTATGAGTTCAGATATTTAATTATAGGCTTCAAAAGCTGATTATATAGCTTAATTTCAATTTTAGAGTATTTTACTCAGTTAAAATTTCAGTTTTTTTCTGTAAAGCCAAATCAAAAATGCACGCTTTAAACCCTACAAAACGGTTACAAATTGAGATTAATTCAAATTTTATGAGCTCAAATATTTAATTATTGGCTTCGGAATCTGATTATACAGCTTAATTTCAATTTTAGAGTATTTTACTCAGTTAAAATTTCAACTTTTTTTTTGTAAAGCCCAATCAGAAATGCATGCTTTAAACCCGACAAAAGTGTTACAAAATGAGATTAATTCAAATTTTATGAGTTCAAATATTTAATTATAGGCTTCTGAATCGGATTATACAGCTTAATTTAAATTTTAGAGTATTTTACACAGTTAAAATTTCAACTGTTTTTCTATAAAGCCTAATCAGAAATGCACGCTTTAAACCCAACAAAACAGTGACAAAATGAAATAAATTCAAATTTTATGAGTTCAGATATTTAATTATAGGCTTCAAAAGCTGATTATATAGCTTAATTTCAATTTTAGAGTATTTTACTCAGTTAAAATTTCAGTTTTTTTCTGTAAAGCCAAATCAGAAATGCACGCTTTAAACCCTACAAAACGGTTACAAATTGAGATTAATTCAAATTTTATGAGCTTAAATATTTAATTATTGGCTTCGGAATCTGATTATACAGCTTAATTTCAATTTTAGAGTATTTTACTCAGTTAAAATTTCAACTATTTTTTCGTAAAGCCCAATCAGAAATGCACGCTTTAAACCCGACGAAACGGTTACAAAATGAGATTAATTAAAATTTTATGAGTTCAAATATTTAATGATAGGCATCAGAAGCTGATTATATAGCTTAACTTCAATTTTAGAGTATTTTACTCAGTTAAAATTTCAACTATTTTTTTGTAAACCCAATCAGAAATGCACGCTTTAAACCCGACAAAAAGGTTACAAAATGAGATTAATTCAAATTTTATGAGTTCAAATATTTAATTATAGACTTCTGAATCTGATTATACAGCTTAATTTCAATTTTGGAGTATTTTACTCAGTTAAAATTTCAACTATTTTACTATAAAGCCTAATTAGAAATTCACGCTTAAACCCGACAAAACGGTTACAAAATGAGATCAATTCAAATTTTACGAGCTCAAATATTTAATTATAGGCTTCCGAATTTTATTATACAACTTAATTTCAATTTTAGAGTATTTTACTCAGTTAAAATTTCAACTGTTTTTCTGTAAAGCCCAATCAGAAATACACGCTTTAAACCCGACAAAACGGTTACAAAATGAGATTAATTCAAATTTTATGAGCTCAAATATTTAATTATTGGCTTCGGAAGCTGATTATATAGCTTAATTTCAATTTTAGAGTATTTTACTCTGTTAAAATTTCAACTGTTTTTTTGTAAAGCCTAATCAGAAATGCATGCTTTAAACCCGACAAAAGGGTTACAAAATGAGATTACTTCAAAATTTATGAGTTCAAATATTTAATTGTAGGCTTCTGAATCTGATTATACAGCTTAATTTAAATTTTAGAGTATTTTACTTAGTTAAAATTTTAACAGTTTTTTTGTAAAGCCCAATCAGAAATGCACGCTTTAAACCCGACAAAACGGTTACAAAATGAGATTAATTCAAATTTTATGAGTTCAAATATTTAATTGTAGGCTTCTAAAT
Organism: Abelmoschus esculentus; assembly: GCA_035048815.1. Taxonomy (NCBI): domain Eukaryota; kingdom Viridiplantae; phylum Streptophyta; class Magnoliopsida; order Malvales; family Malvaceae; genus Abelmoschus; species Abelmoschus esculentus. The sequence goes on from JAUCBN010000002.1 coordinate 6,491,656, forward strand.
CGGATTATACAGCTTAATTTAAATTTTAGAGTATTATACTCAGTTAAAATTTCAATTGTTTTTCTGTAAAACCTAATCTGAAATGCACGCTTTAAACCCGACAAAACAGTGACAAAATGAAATTAATTCAAATTTTATGAGTTCAAATATTTAATTATAGGTTTCAGAAGCTGATTATATAGCTTAATTTCAATTTTAGAGTATTTTACTCAGTTAAAATTTCAACTGTTTTTCTGTAAAGCCCAATCAGAAATGCACGCTTTAAACCCGACAAAACGGTTACAAAATGAGATTAATTCAAATTTTATGAGTTCAAATATTTAATTATAGGTTTCAGAAGCTGATTATATAGCTTTATTTCAATTTTAGAGTATTTTACTCAGTTAAAATTTCAACTGTTTTTCCTGTAAAGCCCAATCAGAAATACACGCTTTAAACCCGACAAAACGGTTACAAAATGAGATTAATTCAAATTTTATGAGCTCAAATATTTAATTATTGGCTTCGGAAGCTGATTATATAACTTAATTTCAATTTTAGAGTATTTTACTTAGTTAAAATTTCAACTGTTCTTTTGTAAAGCCCAATCAGAAATGCACGCTTTAAACCCGACAAAACGGTTACAAAATGAGATTAATTCAAATTTTATGAGTTCAAATATTTAATTGTAGGCTTCTGAATCTGATTATACAGCTTAATTTCAATTTTAGAGTATTTTACTCAAGTTAAAATTTTAACTGTTTTTCTGTAAAGCCCAATCAGAAATGCACGCTTTAAACCCGACAAAACGGTTACAAAATGAGATTAATTCAAATTTTATGAGTTCAAATATTTAATTATAGGCTTCAAAAGCTGATTATATAGCGTAATTTCAATTTTAGAGTATTTTACTCAGTTAAAATTTCAACTGTTTTTTTGTAAAGCCCAATCAGAAATGCACGCTTTAAAACCGACAAAACGGTTACAAAATGAGATTAATTCAAATTTTATGAGCTCAAATATTTAATTATTGGCTTCGGAAGCTGATTATATACCTTAATTTCAATTTTAGAGTATTTTACTCACTTAAAATTTCAACTGTTTTTTTGTAAAGCCCAATCAGAAATGCATGCTTTAAACCCGACAAAAGGGTTACAAAATGAGATTACTTCAAAATTTATGAGTTCAAATATTTAATTGTAGGCTTCTGAATCTGATTATACAGCTTAATTTCAATTTTAGAGTATTTTACTTAGTTAAAATTTTAACAGTTTTTTTGTAAAGCCCAATCAGAAATGCACGCTTTAAACCTGACAAAACGGTTACAAAATGAGATTAATTCAAATTTTATGAGTTCAAATATTTAATTATAGGCTTCAAAAGCTGATTATATAGCGTAATTTCAATTTTAGATTATTTTACTCTGTTAAAATTTCAACTGTTTTTTTGTAAAGCCCAATCAGAAATGCATGCTTTAAACCCGACAAAAGGGTTACAAAATGAGATTACTTCAAAATTTATGAGTTCAAATATTTAATTGTAGGCTTCTGAATCTGATTATACAGCTTAATTTCAATTTTAGAGTATTTTACTGAGTTAAAATTTCAACTGTTTTTTTGTAAAGCCCAATCAGAAATGCACGCTTTAAACCCGACAAAACGGTTACAAAATGAGATTAATTCAAATTTTATGAGTTCAAATATTTAATTGTAGGCTTCTGAATCGGATTATACAGCTTAATTTAAATTTTAGAGTATTTTACTCAATTAAAATTTCAATTGTTTTTCTGTAAAACCTAATCAGAAATGCACGCTTTAAACCCGACAAAACAGTGACAAAATGAAATTAATTCAAATTTTATGAGTTCAAATATTTAATTATAGGTTTCAGAAGCTGATTATATAGCTTAATTTCAATTTTAGAGTATTTTACTCAGTTAAAATTTCAACTGTTTTTTTGTAAAGCCCAATCAGAAATGCACGCTTTAAACCCGACAAAACGGTTACAAAATGAGATTAATTCAAATTTTATGAGTTCAAATATTTAATTGTAGGCTTCAAAAGCTGATTATATAGCGTAATTTCAATTTTAGAGTATTTTACTCAGTTAAAATTTCAACTGTTTTTTTGTAAAGCCCAATCAGAAATGCACGCTTTAAAACCGACAAAACGGTTACAAAATGAGATTAATTCAAATTTTATGAGCTCAAATATTTAATTATTGGCTTCGGAAGCTGATTATATACCTTAATTTCAATTTTAGAGTATTTTACTCACTTAAAATTTCAACTGTTTTTTTGTAAAGCCCAATCAGAAATGCATGCTTTAAACCCGACAAAAGGGTTACAAAATGAGATTACTTCAAAATTTATGAGTTCAAATATTTAATTGTAGGCTTCTGAATCTGATTATACAGCTTAATTTCAATTTTAGAGTATTTTACTTAGTTAAAATTTTAACAGTTTTTTTGTAAAGCCCAATCAGAAATGCACGCTTTAAACCTGACAAAACGGTTACAAAATGAGATTAATTCAAATTTTATGAGTTCAAATATTTAATTATAGGCTTCAAAAGCTGATTATATAGCGTAATTTCAATTTTAGATTATTTTACTCTGTTAAAATTTCAACTGTTTTTTTGTAAAGCCCAATCAGAAATGCATGCTTTAAACCCGACAAAAGGGTTACAAAATGAGATTACTTCAAAATTTATGAGTTCAAATATTTAATTGTAGGCTTCTGAATCTGATTATACAGCTTAATTTCAATTTTAGAGTATTTTACTGAGTTAAAATTTCAACTGTTTTTTTGTAAAGCCCAATCAGAAATGCACGCTTTAAACCCGACAAAACGGTTACAAAATGAGATTAATTCAAATTTTATGAGTTCAAATATTTAATTGTAGGCTTCTGAATCGGATTATACAGCTTAATTTAAATTTTAGAGTATTTTACTCAATTAAAATTTCAATTGTTTTTCTGTAAAACCTAATCAGAAATGCACGCTTTAAACCCGACAAAACAGTGACAAAATGAAATTAATTCAAATTTTATGAGTTCAAATATTTAATTATAGGTTTCAGAAGCTGATTATATAGCTTAATTTCAATTTTAGAGTATTTTACTCAGTTAAAATTTCAACTGTTTTTTTGTAAAGCCCAATCAGAAATGCACGCTTTAAACCCGACAAAACGGTTACAAAATGAGATTAATTCAAATTTTATGAGTTCAAATATTTAATTGTAGGCTTCTGAATCTGATTATACAGCTTAATTTCAATTTTAGAGTATTTTACTCAGTTAAAATTTCAATTGTTTTTCTGTAAAGCCCAATCAGAAATGCACGCTTTAAACTCGACAAAACGGTTACAAAATGAGATTAATTCAAATTTTATGAGCTCAAATATTTAATTATCGGCTTCGGAAGCTGATTATATACCTTAATTTCAATTTTAGAGTATTTTACTCAATTAAAATTTCAACTGTTTTTTTGTAAAACCCAATCAGAGATGCACGCTTTAAACCCGACAAAACGGTTACAAAACGAGATTAATTCAAATTTTATGAGCTCAAATATTTAATTATTGGATTCGGAAGCTGATTATATACCTTAATTTCAATTTTAGAGTATTTTACTCAGTTAAAATTTCAACTGTTTTTTTGTAAAGCCCAATCAGAAATGCACGCTTTAAACCCGACAAAACGGTTACAAAATGAGATTAATTCAAATTTTATGAGTTCAAATATTTAATTGTAGGCTTCTGAATCGGATTATACAGCTTAATTTAAATTTTAGAGTATTTTACTCAGTTAAAATTTCAACTGTTTTTCTGTAAAACCTAATCAGAAATGCACGCTTTAAACCCGACAAAACAGTGACAAAATGAAATTAATTCAAATTTTATGAGTTCAAATATTTAATTATAGGTTTCAGAAGCTGATTATATAGCTTAATTTCAATTTTAGAGTATTTTACTCAGTTAAAATTTCAACTGTTTTTTTGTAAAGCCCAAACAGAAATGCACGCTTTAAACCCGACAAAACGGTTACAAAATGAGATTAATTCAAATTTTATGAGTTCAAATATTTAATTGTAGGCTTCTGAATCTGATTATACAGCTTAATTTCAATTTTAGAGTATTTTACTCAGTTAAAATTTTAACTGTTTTTCTGTAAAGCCCAATCAGAAATGCACGCTTTAAACCCGACAAAACGGTTACAAAATGAGATTAATTCAAATTTTATGAGTTCAAATATTTAATTGTAGGCTTCTGAATCTGATTATACAGCTTAATTTCAATTTTAGAGTATTTTACTCAGTTAAAATTTTAACTGTTTTTCTGTAAAGCCCAATCAGAAATGCACGCTTTAAACCCGACAAAACGGTTACAAAATGAGATTAATTCAAATTTTATGAGTTCAAATATTTAATTATAGGTTTCAGAAGCTGATTATATAGCTTTATTTCAATTTTAGAGTATTTTACTCAGTTAAAATTTCAACTGTTTTTCCTGTAAAGCCCAATCAGAAATACACGCTTTAAACCCGACAAAACGGTTACAAAACGAGATTAATTCAAATTTTATGAGCTCAAATATTTAATTATTGGCTTCGGAAGCTGATTATATAACTTAATTTCAATTTTAGAGTATTTTACTCAGTTAAAATTTCAACTGTTTTTTTGTAAAGCCCAATCAGAAATGCACGCTTTAAACCCGACAAAACGGTTACAAAATGAGATTAATTCAAATTTTATGAGTTCAAATATTTAATTGTAGGCTTCTGAATCGGATTATACAGCTTAATTTAAATTTTAGAGTATTTTACTCAGTTAAAATTTCAACTGTTTTTCTGTAAAACCTAATCAGAAATGCACGCTTTAAACCCGACAAAACAGTGACAAAATGAAATTAATTCAAATTTTATGAGTTCAAATATTTAATTATAGGTTTCAGAAGCTGATTATATAGCTTAATTTCAATTTTAGAGTATTTTACTCAGTCAAAATTTCAACTGTTTTTTTGTAAAGCCCAAACAGAAATGCACGCTTTAAACCCGACAAAACGGTTACAAAATGAGATTAATTCAAATTTTATGAGTTCAAATATTTAATTGTAGGCTTCTGAATCTGATTATACAGCTTAATTTCAATTTTAGAGTATTTTACTCAGTTAAAATTTTAACTGTTTTTCTGTAAAGCCCAATCAGAAATGCACGCTTTAAACCCGACAAAACGGTTACAAAATGAGATTAATTCAAATTTTATGAGTTCAAATATTTAATTGTAGGCTTCTGAATCTGATTATACAGCTTAATTTCAATTTTAGAGTATTTTACTCAGTTAAAATTTTAACTGTTTTTCTGTAAAGCCCAATCAGAAATGCACGCTTTAAACCCGACAAAACGGTTACAAAATGAGATTAATTCAAATTTTATGAGTTCAAATATTTAATTATAGGTTTCAGAAGCTGATTATATAGCTTTATTTCAATTTTAGAGTATTTTACTCAGTTAAAATTTCAACTGTTTTTCCTGTAAAGCCCAATCAGAAATACACGCTTTAAACCCGACAAAACGGTTACAAAACGAGATTAATTCAAATTTTATGAGCTCAAATATTTAATTATTGGCTTCGGAAGCTGATTATATAACTTAATTTCAATTTTAGAGTATTTTACTCAGTTAAAATTTCAACTGTTTTTTTGTAAAGCCCAATCAGAAATGCACGCTTTAAACCCGACAAAACGGTTACAAAATGAGATTAATTCAAATTTTATGAGTTCAAATATTTAATTGTAGGCTTCTGAATCGGATTATACAGCTTAATTTAAATTTTAGAGTATTTTACTCAATTAAAATTTCAATTGTTTTTCTGTAAAACCTAATCAGAAATGCACGCTTTAAACCCGACAAAACAGTGACAAAATGAAATTAATTCAAATTTTATGAGTTCAAATATTTAATTATAGGTTTCAGAAGCTGATTATATAGCTTAATTTCAATTTTAGAGTATTTTACTCAGTTAAAATTTCAACTGTTTTTTTGTAAAGCCCAATCAGAAATGCACGCTTTAAACCCGACAAAACGGTTACAAAATGAGATTAATTCAAATTTTATGAGTTCAAATATTTAATTGTAGGCTTCTGAATCTGATTATACATCTTAATTTCAATTTTAGAGTATTTTACTCAGTTAAAATTTTAACTGTTTTTCTGTAAAGCCCAATCAGAAATGCACGCTTTAAACCCGACAAAACGGTTACAAAATGAGATTAATTCAAATTTTATGAGTTCAAATATTTAATTGTATGCTTCTGAATCGGATTATACAGCTTAATTTAAATTTTAGAGTATTTTACTCAGTTAAAATTTCAACTATTTTTCTGTAAAACCTAATCAGAAATGCACGCTTTAAACCCGACAAAACAGTGACAAAATGAAATTAATTCAAATTTTATGAGTTCAAATATTTAATTATAGGTTTCAGAAGCTGATTATATAGCTTTACTTCAATTTTAGAGTATTTTACTCAGTTAAAATTTCAACTGTTTTTCCTGTAAAGCCCAATCAGAAATACACGCTTTAAACCCGACAAAACGGTTACAAAATGAGATTAATTCAAATTTTATGAGCTCAAATATTTAATTATTGGCTTCGGAAGCTGATTATATAACTTAATTTCAATTTTAGAGTATTTTACTCAGTTAAAATTTCAACTGTTTTTTTGTAAAGCCCAATCAGAAATGCACGCTTTAAACCCGACAAAACGGTTACAAAATGAGATTAATTCAAATTTTATGAGCTCAAATATTTAATTATTGGCTTCGGAAGCTGATTATATAACTTAATTTCAATTTTAGAGTATTTTACTCAGTTAAAATTTCAACTGTTTTTTTGTAAAGCCCAATCAGAAATGCACGCTTTAAACCCGACAAAACGGTTACAAAATGAGATTAATTCAAATTTTATGAGTTCAAATATTTAATTGTAGGCTTCTGAATCTGATTATACAGCTTAATTTTAATTTTAGAGTATTTTACTCAGTTAAAATTTTAACTGTTTTTCTGTAAAGCCCAATCAGAAATGCACGCTTTAAACCCGACAAAACGGTTACAAAATGAGATTAATTCAAATTTTATGAGTTCAAATATTTAATTGTATGCTTCTGAATCGGATTATACAGCTTAATTTAAATTTTAGAGTATTTTACTCAGTTAAAATTTCAACTATTTTTCTGTAAAACCTAATCAGAAATGCACGCTTTAAACCCGACAAAACAGTGACAAAATGAAATTAATTCAAATTTTATGAGTTCAAATATTTAATTATAGGTTTCAGAAGCTGATTATATAGCATAATTTCAATTTTAGAGTATTTTACTCAGTTAAAATTTCAACTGTTTTTCCTGTAAAGCCCAATCAGAAATACACGCTTTAAACCCGACAAAACGGTTAGAAAATGAGATTAATTCAAATTTTATGAGTTCAAATATTTAATTGTAGGCTTCTGAATCGGATTATACAGCTTAATTTAAATTTTAGAGTATTATACTCAGTTAAAATTTCAACTATTTTTTTTAAAGCCCAATCAGAAATGCACGCTTTAAACCCGACAAAACGGTTATAAAATGAGATTAATTCAAATTTTATGAGCTTAAATATTTAATTATTGGCTTTGGAATCTGATTATATAGCTTAATTTCAATTTTAGAGTATTTTACTCATTTAAAATTTCACCTATTTTACTATAAAGCCTAATTAGAAATTCACGCTTTAAACCCGACAAAACGATTACAAAATGAGATTAATTCAAATTTTATGAGCTCAAATATTTAATTATTGGCTTTGGAAGCTGATTATATAGCTTAATTTCAATTTTAGAGTATTTTACTCAGTTCAAATTTCAACTGTTTTTTTGTAAAGCCCAATCAGAGATGCACGCTTTAAACCCGACAAAACGAGATTAATTCAAATTTTATGAGCTCAAATATTTAATTATTGGATTCGGAAGCTGATTATATACCTTAATTTCAATTTTAGAGTATTTTACTCAGTTAAAATTTCAACTGTTTTTTTGTAAAGCCCAATCAGAAATGCACGCTTTAAACCCGACAAAACGGTTACAAAATGAGATTAATTCAAATTTTATGAGTTCAAATATTTAATTGTAGGCTTCTGAATCGGATTATACAGCTTAATTTAAATTTTAGAGTATTTTACTCAATTAAAATTTCAATTGTTTTTCTGTAAAACCTAATCAGAAATGCACGCTTTAAACCCGACAAAACAGTGACAAAATGAAATTAATTCAAATTTTATGAGTTCAAATATTTAATTATAGGTTTCAGAAGCTGATTATATAGCTTAATTTCAATTTTAGAGTATTTTACTCAGTTAAAATTTCAACTGTTTTTTTGTAAAGCCCAATCAGAAATGCACGCTTTAAACCCGACAAAACGGTTACAAAATGAGATTAATTCAAATTTTATGAGTTCAAATATTTAATTGTAGGCTTCTGAATCTGATTATACAGCTTAATTTCAATTTTAGAGTATTTTACTCAGTTAAAATTTTAACTGTTTTTCTGTAAAGCCCAATCAGAAATGCACGCTTTAAACCCGACAAAACGGTTACAAAATGAGGTTAATTCAAATTTTATGAGTTCAAATATTTAATTGTATGCTTCTGAATCGGATTATACAGCTTAATTTAAATTTTAGAGTATTTTACTCAGTTAAAATTTCAACTATTTTTCTGTAAAACCTAATCAGAAATGCACGCTTTAAACCCGACAAAACAGTGACAAAATGAAATTAATTCAAATTTTATGAGTTCAAATATTTAATTATAGGTTTCAGAAGCTGATTATATAGCTTTACTTCAATTTTAGAGTATTTTACTCAGTTAAAATTTCAACTGTTTTTCCTGTAAAGCCCAATCAGAAATACACGCTTTAAACCCGACAAAACGGTTACAAAATGAGATTAATTCAAATTTTATGAGCTCAAGTATTTAATTATTGGCTTCGGAAGCTGATTATATAACTTAATTTCAATTTTAGAGTATTTTACTCAGTTAAAATTTCAACTGTTTTTTTGTAAAGCCCAATCAGAAATGCACGCTTTAAACCCGACAAAACGGTTACAAAATGAGATTAATTCAAATTTTATGAGCTCAAATATTTAATTATTGGCTTCGGAAGCTGATTATATAACCTAATTTCAATTTTAGAGTATTTTACTCAGTTAAAATTTCAACTGTTTTTTTGTAAAGCCCAATCAGAAATGCACGCTTTAAACCCGACAAAACGGTTACAAAATGAGATTAATTCAAATTTTATGAGTTCAAATATTTAATTGTAGGCTTCTGAATCTGATTATACAGCTTAATTTTAATTTTAGAGTATTTTACTCAGTTAAAATTTTAACTGTTTTTCTGTAAAGCCCAATCAGAAATGCACGCTTTAAACCCGACAAAACGGTTAAAAAATGAGATTAATTCAAATTTTATGAGTTCAAATATTTAATTGTATGCTTCTGAATCGGATTATACAGCTTAATTTAAATTTTAGAGTATTTTACTCAGTTAAAATTTCAACTATTTTTCTGTAAAACCTAATCAGAAATGCACGCTTTAAACCCGACAAAACAGTGACAAAATGAAATTAATTCAAATTTTATGAGTTCAAATATTTAATTATAGGTTTCAGAAGCTGATTATATAGCTTAATTTCAATTTTAGAGTATTTTACTCAGTTAAAATTTCAACTGTTTTTCCTGTAAAGCCCAATCAGAAATACACGCTTTAAACCCGACAAAACGGTTACAAAATGAGATTAATTCAAATTTTATGAGCTCAAATATTTAATTATTTGCTTCGGAAGCTGATTATATAGCTTAATTTCAATTTTAGAGTATTTTACTCACTTAAAATTTCACCTATTTTTTCGTAAAGCCCAATCAGAAATGCACGCTTTAAACCCGACGAAACGGTTACAAAATGAGATTAATTAAAATTTTATGAGTTCAAATATTTAATTATAGGCATCAGAAGCTGATTATATAGCTTAACTTCAATTTTAGAGTATTTTACTCAGTTAAAATTTCAACTATTTTTTTGTAAACCCAATCAGAAATGCACGCTTTAAACCCGATAAAACGGTTACAAAATGAGATTAATTCAAATTTTATGAGTTCAAATATTTAATTATAGACTTCTGAATCTGATTATACAGCTTAATTTCAATTTTGGAGTATTTTACTCAGTTAAAATTTCAACTATTTTACTATAAAGCCTAATTAGAAATTCACGCTTAAACCCGACAAAACGGTTACAAAATGAGATCAATTCAAATTTTACGAGCTCAAATATATAATTATAGGCTTCCGAATTTTATTATACAACTTAATTTCAACTTTAGAGTATTTTACTCAGTTAAAATTTCAACTGTTTTTCTGTAAAGCCCAATCAGAAATGCACGCTTTAAACCCGACAAAACGGTTACAAAATGAGATTAATTCAAATTTTATGAGTTCAAATATTTAATTGTATGCTTCTGAATCGGATTATACAGCTTAATTTAAATTTTAGAGTATTTTACTCAGTTAAAATTTCAACTATTTTTCTGTAAAACCTAATCAGAAATGCACGCTTTAAACCCGACAAAACAGTGACAAAATGAAATTAATTCAAATTTTATGAGTTCAAATATTTAATTATAGGTTTCAGAAGCTGATTATATAGCTTTACTTCAATTTTAGAGTATTTTACTCAGTTAAAATTTCAACTGTTTTTCCTGTAAAGCCCAATCAGAAATACACGCTTTAAACCCGACAAAACGGTTACAAAATGAGATTAATTCAAATTTTATGAGCTCAAGTATTTAATTATTGGCTTCGGAAGCTGATTATATAACTTAATTTCAATTTTAGAGTATTTTACTCAGTTAAAATTTCAACTGTTTTTTTGTAAAGCCCAATCAGAAATGCACGCTTTAAACCCGACAAAACGGTTACAAAATGAGATTAATTCAAATTTTATGAGCTCAAATATTTAATTATTGGCTTCGGAAGCTGATTATATAACCTAATTTCAATTTTAGAGTATTTTACTCAGTTAAAATTTCAACTGTTTTTTTGTAAAGCCCAATCAGAAATGCACGCTTTAAACCCGACAAAACGGTTACAAAATGAGATTAATTCAAATTTTATGAGTTCAAATATTTAATTGTAGGCTTCTGAATCTGATTATACAGCTTAATTTTAATTTTAGAGTATTTTACTCAGTTAAAATTTTAACTGTTTTTCTGTAAAGCCCAATCAGAAATGCACGCTTTAAACCCGACAAAACGGTTAAAAAATGAGATTAATTCAAATTTTATGAGTTCAAATATTTAATTGTATGCTTCTGAATCGGATTATACAGCTTAATTTAAATTTTAGAGTATTTTACTCAGTTAAAATTTCAACTATTTTTCTGTAAAACCTAATCAGAAATGCACGCTTTAAACCCGACAAAACAGTGACAAAATGAAATTAATTCAAATTTTATGAGTTCAAATATTTAATTATAGGTTTCAGAAGCTGATTATATAGCTTAATTTCAATTTTAGAGTATTTTACTCAGTTAAAATTTCAACTGTTTTTCCTGTAAAGCCCAATCAGAAATACACGCTTTAAACCCGACAAAACGGTTACAAAATGAGATTAATTCAAATTTTATGAGCTCAAATATTTAATTATTTGCTTCGGAAGCTGATTATATAGCTTAATTTCAATTTTAGAGTATTTTACTCACTTAAAATTTCACCTATTTTTTCGTAAAGCCCAATCAGAAATGCACGCTTTAAACCCGACGAAACGGTTACAAAATGAGATTAATTAAAATTTTATGAGTTCAAATATTTAATTATAGGCATCAGAAGCTGATTATATAGCTTAACTTCAATTTTAGAGTATTTTACTCAGTTAAAATTTCAACTATTTTTTTGTAAACCCAATCAGAAATGCACGCTTTAAACCCGATAAAACGGTTACAAAATGAGATTAATTCAAATTTTATGAGTTCAAATATTTAATTATAGACTTCTGAATCTGATTATACAGCTTAATTTCAATTTTGGAGTATTTTACTCAGTTAAAATTTCAACTATTTTACTATAAAGCCTAATTAGAAATTCACGCTTAAACCCGACAAAACGGTTACAAAATGAGATCAATTCAAATTTTACGAGCTCAAATATATAATTATAGGCTTCCGAATTTTATTATACAACTTAATTTCAACTTTAGAGTATTTTACTCAGTTAAAATTTCAACTGTTTTTCTGTAAAGCCCAATCAGAAATGCACGCTTTAAACCCGACAAAACGGTTACAAAATGAGATTAATTCAAATTTTATGAGTTCAAATATTTAATTGTATGCTTCTGAATCGGATTATACAGCTTAATTTAAATTTTAGAGTATTTTACTCAGTTAAAATTTCAACTATTTTTCTGTAAAACCTAATCAGAAATGCACGCTTTAAACCCGACAAAACAGTGACAAAATGAAATTAATTCAAATTTTATGAGTTCAAATATTTAATTATAGGTTTCAGAAGCTGATTATATAGCTTTACTTCAATTTTAGAGTATTTTACTCAGTTAAAATTTCAACTGTTTTTCCTGTAAAGCCCAATCAGAAATACACGCTTTAAACCCGACAAAACGGTTACAAAATGAGATTAATTCAAATTTTATGAGCTCAAGTATTTAATTATTGGCTTCGGAAGCTGATTATATAACTTAATTTCAATTTTAGAGTATTTTACTCAGTTAAAATTTCAACTGTTTTTTTGTAAAGCCCAATCAGAAATGCACGCTTTAAACCCGACAAAACGGTTACAAAATGAGATTAATTCAAATTTTATGAGCTCAAATATTTAATTATTGGCTTCGGAAGCTGATTATATAACCTAATTTCAATTTTAGAGTATTTTACTCTGTTAAAATTTCAACTGTTTTTTTGTAAAGCCCAATCAGAAATGCATGCTTTAAACCCGACAAAAGGGTTACAAAATGAGATTACTTCAAAATTTATGAGTTCAAATATTTAATTGTAGGCTTCTGAATCTGATTATACAGCTTAATTTAAATTTTAGAGTATTTTACTTAGTTAAAATTTTAACAGTTTTTTTGTAAAGCCCAATCAGAAATGCACGCTTTAAACCTGACAAAACGGTTACAAAATGAGATTAATTCAAATTTTATGAGTTCAAATATTTAATTATAGGCTTCAAAAGCTGATTATATAGCGTAATTTCAATTTTAGATTATTTTACTCTGTTAAAATTTCAACTGTTTTTTTGTAAAGCCCAATCAGAAATGCATGCTTTAAACCCGACAAAAGGGTTACAAAATGAGATTACTTCAAAATTTATGAGTTCAAATATTTAATTGTAGGCTTCTGAATCGGATTATACAGCTTAATTTCAATTTTAGAGTATTTTACTGAGTTAAAATTTCAACTGTTTTTTTGTAAAGCCCAATCAAAAATGCACGCTTTAAACCCGACAAAACGATTACAAAATGAGATTAATTCAAATTTTATGAGTTCAAATATTTAATTGTAGGCTTCTGAATCTGATTATACAGCTTAATTTCAATTTTAGAGTATTTTACTCAGTTAAAATTTCAATTGTTTTTCTGTAAAGCCCAATCAGAAATGCACGCTTTAAACTCGACAAAACGGTTACAAAATGAGATTAATTCAAATTTTATGAGCTCAAATATTTAATTATCGGCTTCGGAAGCTGATTATATACCTTAATTTCAATTTTAGAGTATTTTACTCAGTTAAAATTTCAACTGTTTTTCTGTAAAGCCCAATCAGAAATGCACGCTTTAAACCCGACAAAACGGTTACAAAATGAGATTAATTCAAATTTTATGAGCTCAAATATTTAATTATTGGCTTCGGAAGCTGATTATATAGCTTAATTTCAATTTTAGAGTATTTTACTCAGTTAAAATTTCAACTGTTTTTTTGTAAAGCCCAATCAGAAATGCATGCTTTAAACCCGACAAAACGGTTACAAAATGAGATTAATTCAAATTTTTTGAGTTCAAATATTTAATTGTAGGCTTCTAAATCTGATTATACAGCTTAATTTTAATTTTAGAGTATTTTACTCAGTTAAAATTTTAACTGTTTTTCTTTAAAGCCCAATCAGAAATGCACGCTTTAAACCCGACAAAACGGTTACAAAATGAGATTAATTCAAATTTTATGAGTTCAAATATTTAATTATAGGCTTCAAAAGCTGATTATATAGCGTAATTTCAATTTTAGAGTATTTTACTCTGTTAAAATTTCAACTGTTTTTTTGTAAAGCCCAATCAGAAATGCATGCTTTAAACCCGACAAAAGGGTTACAAAATGAGATTACTTCAAAATTTATGAGTTCAAATATTTAATTGTAGGCTTCTGAATCTGATTATACAGCTTAATTTCAATTTTAGAGTATTTTACTGAGTTAAAATTTCAACTGTTTTTTTGTAAAGCCCAATCAAAAATACACGCTTTAAACCCGACAAAACGATTACAAAATGAGATTAATTCAAATTTTATGAGTTCAAATATTTAATTGTAGGCTTCTGAATCTGATTATACAGCTTAATTTCAATTTTAGAGTATTTTACTCAGTTAAAATTTCAATTGTTTTTCTATAAAGCCCAATTAGAAATGCACGCTTTAAACTCGACAAAACGGTTACAAAATGAGATTAATTCAAATTTTATGAGCTCAAATATTTAATTATTGGCTTCGGAAGCTGATTATATACCTTAATTTCAATTTTAGAGTATTTTACTCAGTTAAAATTTCAACTGTTTTTTTGTAAAACTCAATCAGAGATGCACACTTTAAACCCGACAAAACGGTTACAAAACGAGATTAATTCAAATTTTATGAGCTCAAATATTTAATTATTGGATTCGGAAGCTGATTATATACCTTAATTTCATTTTTAGAGTATTTTACTCAGTTAAAATTTCAACTGTTTTTTTGTAAAGCCCAATCAGAAATGCATGCTTTAAACCCGACAAAAGGGTTACAAAATGAGATTACTTCAAAATTTATGAGTTCAAATATTTAATTGTAGGCTTCTGAATCTGATTATACAGCTTAATTTAAATTTTAGAGTATTTTACTCAGTTAAAATTTTAACAGTTTTTTTGTAAAGCCCAATCAGAAATGCACGCTTTAAACCCGACAAAACGGTTACAAAATGAGATTAATTCAAATTTTATGAGTTCAAATATTTAATTGTAGGCTTCTAAATCTGATTATACAGCTTAATTTTAATTTTAGAGTATTTTACTCAGTTAAAATATTAACTGTTTTTCTTTAAAGCCCAATCAGAAATGCACGCTTTAAACCCGACAAAACGGTTACAAAATGAGATTAATTCAAATTTTATGAGTTCAAATATTTAATTATAGGCTTCAAAAGCTGATTATATAGCGTAATTTCAATTTTAGAGTATTTTACTCTGTTAAAATTTCAACTGTTTTTTTGTAAAGCCCAATCAGAAATGCATGCTTTAAACCCGACAAAAGGGTTACAAAATGAGATTACTTCAAAATTTATGAGTTCAAATATTTAATTGTAGGCTTCTGAATCTGATTATACAGCTTAATTTAAATTTTAGAGTATTTTACTTAGTTAAAATTTCAACTGTTTTTTTGTAAAGCCCAATCAAAAATACATGCTTTAAACCCGACAAAACGATTACAAAATGAGATTAATTCAAATTTTATGAGTTCAAATATTTAATTGTAGGCTTCTGAATCTGATTATACAGCTTAATTTCAATTTTAGAGTATTTTACTCAGTTAAAATTTCAATTGTTTTTCTATAAAACCCAATCAGAAATGCACGCTTTAAACTCGACAAAAGGGTTACAAAATGAGATTAATTCAAATTTTATGAGCTCAAATATTTAATTATTGGCTTCGGAAGTTGATTATATACCTTAATTTCAATTTTAGAGTATTTTACTCAGTTAAAATTTCAACTGTTTTTTTGTAAAGCCCAATCAGAAATGCATGCTTTAAACCCGACAAAAGGGTTACAAAATGAGATTACTTCAAAATTTATGAGTTCAAATATTTAATTGTAGGCTTCTGAATCTGATTATACAGCTTAATTTAAATTTTAGAGTATTTTACTTAGTTAAAATTTTAACAGATTTTTTGTAAAGCCCAATCAGAAATGCACGCTTTAAACCCGACAAAACGGTTACAAAATGAGATTAATTCAAATTTTATGAGTTCAAATATTTAATTGTAGGCTTCTGAATCGGATTATACAGCTTAATTTAAATTTTAGTGTATTTTACTCAGTTAAAATTTCAACTGTTTTTCTGTAAAACCTAATCAGAAATGCACGCTTTAAACCCGACAAAACAGTGACAAAATGAAATTAATTCAAATTTTATGAGTTCAAATATTTAATTATAGGTTTCAGAAGCTGATTATATAGCTTAATTTCAATTTTAGAGTATTTTACTCTGTTAAAATTTCAACTGTTTTTTTGTAAAGCCCAATCAGAAATGCACGCTTTAAACCCGACAAAACGGTTACAAAATGAGATTAATTCAAATTTTATGAGTTCAAATATTTAATTGTAGGCTTCTGAATCTTATTATACAGCTTAATTTCAATTTTAGAGTATTTTACTCAGTTAAAATTTTAACTATTTTTCTGTAAAGCCCAATCAGAAATGCACGCTTTAAACCCGACAAAACGGTTACAAAATGAGATTAATTCAAATTTTATGAGCTCAAATATTTAATTATTGGCTTCGGAAGCTGATTATATAACCTAATTTCAATTTTAGAGTATTTTACTCAGTTAAAATTTCAACTGTTTTTTTGTAAAGCCCAATCAGAAATGCACGCTTTAAACCCGACAAAACGGTTACAAAATGAGATTAATTCAAATTTTATGAGTTCAAATATTTAATTGTAGGCTTCTGAATCTGATTATACAGCTTAATTTTAATTTTAGAGTATTTTACTCAGTTAAAATTTTAACTGTTTTTCTGTAAAGCCCAATCAGAAATGCACGCTTTAAACCCGACAAAACGGTTAAAAAATGAGATTAATTCAAATTTTATGAGTTCAAATATTTAATTGTAGGCTTCTGAATCTGATTATACAGCTTAATTTCAATTTTAGAGTATTTTACTCAGTTAAAATTTTAACTGTTTTTCTGTAAAGCCCAATCAGAAATGCACGCTTTAAACCCGACAAAACGGTTACAAAATGAGATTAATTCAAATTTTATGAGTTCAAATATTTAATTGTATGCTTCTGAATCGGATTATACAGCTTAATTTAAATTTTAGAGTATTTTACTCAGTTAAAATTTCAACTCTTTTTCTGTAAAACCTAATCAGAAATGCACGCTTTAAACCCGACAAAACAGTGACGAAATGAAATTAATTCAAATTTTATGAGTTCAAATATTTAATTCTAGGTTTCAGAAGCTGATTATATAGCTTAATTTCAATTTTAGAGTATTTTACTCTGTTAAAATTTCAACCGTTTTTTTGTAAAGCCCAATCAGAAATGCACGCTTTAAATCCGACAAAACGGTTACAAAATGAGATTAATTCAAATTTTATGAGTTCAAATATTTAATTGTAGGCTTCTGAATCTAATTATACAGCTTAATTTCAATTTTAGAGTATTTTACTCAGTTAAAATTTTAACTGTTTTTCTGTAAAGCCCAATCAGAAATGCACGCTTTAAACCCGACAAAACGGTTAAAAAATGAGATTAATTCAAATTTTATGAGTTCAAATATTTAATTGTAGGCTTCTAAATCTGATTATACAGCTTAATTTTAATTTTAGAGTATTTTACTCAGTTAAAATTTTAACTGTTTTTCTTTAAAGCCCAATCAGAAATGCACGCTTTAAACCCGACAAAACGGTTACAAAATGAGATTAATTCAAATTTTATGAGTTCAAATATTTAATTATAGGCTTCAAAAGCTGATTATATAGCTTAATTTCAATTTTAGAGTATTTTACTCTGTTAAAATTTCAACTGTTTTTTTGTAAAGCCCAATCAGAAATGCATGCTTTAAACCCGACAAAAGGGTTACAAAATGAGATTACTTCAAAATTTATGAGTTCAAATATTTAATTGTAGGCTTCTGAATCTGATTATACAGCTTAATTTCAATTTTAGAGTATTTTACTGAGTTAAAATTTCAACTGTTTTTTTATAAAGCCCAATCAAAAATACACGCTTTAAACCCGACAAAACGATTACAAAATGAGATTAATTCAAATTTTATGAGTTCAAATATTTAATTGTAGGCTTCTGAATCGGATTATACAGCTTAATTTAAATTTTAGAGTATTTTACTCAGTTAAAATTTCAACTGTTTTTCTGTAAAACCTAATCAGAAATGCACGCTTTAAACCCGACAAAACAGTGACAAAATGAAATTAATTCAAATTTTATGAGTTCAAATATTTAATTATAGGTTTCAGAAGCTGATTATATAGCTTAATTTCAATTTTAGAGTATTTTACTCTGTTAAAATTTCAACTGTTTTTTTGTAAAGCCCAATCAGAAATGCACGCTTTAAACCCGACAAAACGGTTACAAAATGAGATTAATTCAAATTTTATGAGTTCAAATATTTAATTGTAGGCTTCTGAATCTGATTATACAGCTTAATTTCAATTTTAGAGTATTTTACTCAGTTAAAATTTTAACTGTTTTTCTGTAAAGCCCAATCAGAAATGCACGCTTTAAACCCGACAAAACGGTTACAAAATGAGATTAATTCAAATTTTATGAGTTCAAATATTTAATTGTATGCTTCTAAATCGGATTATACAGCTTAATTTAAATTTTAGAGTATTTTACTCAGTTAAAATTTCAACTCTTTTTCTGTAAAACCTAATCAGAAATGCACGCTTTAAACCCGACAAAACAGTGACGAAATGAAATTAATTCAAATTTTATGAGTTCAAATATTTAATTATAGGTTTCAGAAGCTGATTATATAGCTTAATTTCAATTTTAGAGTATTTTACTCTGTTAAAATTTCAACAGTTTTTTTGTAAAGCCCAATCAGAAATGCACGCTTTAAACCCGACAAAACGGTTACAAAATGAGATTAATTCAAATTTTATGAGTTCAAATATTTAATTGTAGGCTTCTGAATCTGATTATACAGCTTAATTTCAATTTTAGAGTATTTTACTCAGTTAAAATTTTAACTGTTTTTCTGTAAAGCCCAATCAGAAATGCACGCTTTAAACCCGACAAAACGGTTACAAAATGAGATTAATTCAAATTTTATGAGTTCAAATATTTAATTGTAGGCTTCTGAATCGGATTATACAGCTTAATTTAAATTTTAGAGTATTTTACTCAGTTAAAATTTTAACTGTTTTTCTGTAAAGCCCAATCAGAAATGCACGCTTTAAACCCGACAAAACGGTTACAAAATGAGATTAATTCAAATTTTATGAGTTCAAATATTTAATTGTAGGCTTCTGAATCTGATTATACAGCTTAATTTCAATTTTAGAGTATTTTACTCAGTTAAAATTTTAACTGTTTTTCTGTAAAGCCCAATCAGAAATGCACGCTTTAAACCCGACAAAACGGTTACAAAATGAGATTAATTCAAATTTTATGAGTTCAAATATTTAATTGTATGCTTCTGAATCGGATTATACAGCTTAATTTAAATTTTAGAGTATTTTACTCAGTTAAAATTTCAACTCTTTTTCTGTAAAACCTAATCAGAAATGCACGCTTTAAACCCGACAAAACAGTGACGAAATGAAATTAATTCAAATTTTATGAGTTCAAATATTTAATTATAGGTTTCAGAAGCTGATTATATAGCTTAATTTCAATTTTAGAGTATTTTACTCTGTTAAAATTTCAACTGTTTTTTTGTAAAGCCCAATCAGAAATGCACGCTTTAAACCCGACAAAACGGTTACAAAATGAGATTAATTCAAATTTTATGAGTTCAAATATTTAATTGTAGGCTTCTGAATCTGATTATACAGCTTAATTTCAATTTTAGAGTATTTTACTCAGTTAAAATTTTAACTGTTTTTCTGTAAAGCCCAATCAGAAATGCACGCTTTAAACCCGACAAAACGGTTACAAAATGAGATTAATTCAAATTTTATGAGTTCAAATATTTAATTGTAGGCTTCTGAATCGGATTATACAGCTTAATTTAAATTTTAGAGTATTTTACTCAGTTAAAATTTTAACTGTTTTTCTGTAAAGCCCAATCAGAAATGCACGCTTTAAACCCGACAAAACGGTTACAAAATGAGATTAATTCAAATTTTATGAGTTCAAATATTTAATTGTAGGCTCCTGAATCGGATTATACAGCTTAATTTAAATTTTAGAGTATTTTACTCAGTTAAAATTTCAACTGTTTTTCTGTAAAGCTTAATCAGAAATGCACGCTTTAAACCCGACAAAACAGTTACAAAATGAAATTAATTCAAATTTTATGAGTTCAAATATTTAATTATAGGCTTCAGAAGCTGATTATATAGCTTAATTTCAATTTTAGAGTATTTTACTCAGTTAAAATTTCAACCGTTTTTTTGTAAAGCCCAATCAGAAATGCACGCTTTAAATCCGACAAAACGGTTACAAAATGAGATTAATTCAAATTTTATGAGTTCAAATATTTAATTGTAGGCTTCTGAATCTAATTATACAGCTTAATTTCAATTTTAGAGTATTTTACTCAGTTAAAATTTCAACTGTTTTTCTGTAAAGCCCAATCAGAAATGCACGCTTTAAACCCGACAAAACGGTTACAAAATGAGATTAATTCAAATTTTATGAGCTCAAATATTTAATTATTGGCTTCGGAAGCTGATTATATAGCTTAATTTCAATTTTAGAGTATTTTACTCTGTTAAAATTTCAACTGTTTTCTATAAAGCCCAATCAGAAATGCACGCTTTAAACCCGACAAAACGGTTATAAAATGAGATTAATTCAAATTTTATGAGCTCAAATATTTAATTATTGGCTTCGGAATCTAATTATACAGCTTAATTTCAATTTTAGAGTATTTTACTCAGCTAAAATTTCAAATGTTTTTTTGTAAAGCCTAATTAGAAATTCACGCTTCAAACCCGACAAAACGTTTACAAAATGAGATTAATTCAAATTTTATGAGTTCAAATATTTAATTATAGGCTTCTGAATCGAATTATACAGCTTAATTTAAATTCTAGAGTATTTTACTCAGTTAAAATTTCAACTATTTTTTTGTAAAGCCCAATCAGAAATGCATGCTTTAAACCCGACAAAAGGGTGAAAAAATGAGATTAATTCAAATTTTATGAGTTCAAATATTTAATTATAGGCTTCTGAATCGGATTATACAGCTTAATTTAAATTTTAGAGTATTTTACTCAGTTAAAATTTCAACTGTTTTTCTGTAAAACCTAATCAGAAATGCACGCTTTAAACCCGACAAAACAATGACAAAATGAAATTAATTCAAATTTTATGAGTTCAAATATTTAATTATAGGTTTCAGAAGCTGATTATATAGCTTAATTTCAATTTTAGAGTATTTTACTCAGTTAAAATTTCAACTGTTTTTCTGTAAAGCCCAATTAGAAATACACGCTTTAAACCCGACAAAACGGTTACAAAATGAGATTAATTCAAATTTTATGAGCTCAAATATTTAATTATTGGCTTCGGAAGCTGATTATATAGCTTAATTTCAATTTTAGAGTATTTTACACAGTTAAAATTTCAACTGTTTTTCTGTAAAGCCTAATCAGAAATGCACGCTTTAAACTGTAACACCCCAAGTTTTCCCCAAATTTGATTCCCAATCCCTAATTAAAAAACCCTAACATTTGGGGGTTTCTAGTGGCAATTTTCGTAATTTCTTAAAATTTAAGGGAGTTTTGAAATTATATCACTATTTTAGACCCTTCTTGTTCAATTTTACCATTCTTTTAATTCTGATATCAATTCCCTCCTATCCTTCACATTTCTGTTTCGATTTGAGAGTTAATTATCATTAATTCTTGATTCATTTTTCTTTTTTTTATTATTTCCTTTCTTCCGTTGAAACCATTTGTGAAGCAAAATTATTGTTTTATTCTTCATTGTTTCCCTGCTCGTTCAATCCAGTGTTTTCAGATTTCGGTTTGGTCGTTGGTAAGTGTTTGGGTAAGCCTTGGATCCACTTTCTTTTTTTTCTTATCATTCATGTCTCAGATTCGGTTCTTTAATGTTGTCTTGGTGTTTCTGTTTTGGTTCCGGTCGAGTGCTTTATGGATTCATTATAGGGTTCTTGAAGTTTTGTTTCGGTTTCTTTAAGTTGAGTTTCGTTTGGTTCGGATTTTTGATGTGGTTTGGTGAGTTTTGATTCGATTTTTTCTGTGGAAAGGTTTTAATTCATTTGTGGTTTAATATCAGATCAAAGGGAGTGTGTATCGAACCAAAAAAAAGGGTTTTGTTTGTAAAATTATGTGTTTGGCACCTGGGAAAATCTGGAAATTCCAAATTTTCCTGGAAAATCCAGACCCGGGTTGAACCGCCCGCCCGACTGACCGGTCCAGCCTGAACCACCCAAGACCGAACCGGCCTGGCCCATAACACCTGACCCGAACCTGACCCGACCCGAACCTGACCTGACCGACCCGACCCGTGACCCGCTGATGTCATGCTGTCGTCATCTGCTGATTTCACGCTGACGTCAGCGTTGACCATGCTGACGTCAGCAGTTGACTTTTTCCGACCCGGCCCACTTTATGTTTTTCGATGTCCTGAGTTCGATGGCGCTGTCCGTTTTTTGAAATTCGAATCCGAAGTGTCGTTTTTAAGGCTTTTATGTTCGAATGCCTTATCTAGAAGTTATCTGTTTTGGGTTCTGAATCAGTTTTTGTTTGGTTCAGATGACGTAGATTCCGACCCCGAGCATCTGCCTCCTCCTCCTGGACGACCACCCGTTCATCAGCATTCGGGACCTGCACGTGAGTATCGGTTTAATTCTGTTTAGTGTATTTTTCGGTTTAGTAGCATAGTAGGGTGTCTAATGTTAATTATTATTCGTAGGTTCTACACCTGCTCGTTCTAGTGGTAGAGCCGAGTCCAGTCGACGTCAGTATTGACGTTGAGTCTTCTGTTATAGGTGTGTTCTCTTCTGTTAATTTCGTTATTTCTGTTATTCCATGTGTGTAAATTTCTGATAAACTTCATATGATCATGCATCATCCTGACATCATATTTCTAATTCTGAAATTGTTATGTATGCCTCACGTTAGATTATTAGGCATGCATTCTGATTTTATATCTGCACTTAACATTGCATCTAGTTGAATATTTCTGTACAGAGGAAGTTAGTGATTAATTCACTTATGTTCAGTGGTTCTGTATTATACCACTTCTGTTCAGTGGCTCCACCTGCGGGTCGAGTTCCACTTCTATTGGTGTGATGGAGTTAGAGTGGTTCAGGGGGGGAACCTACTCTTCTGATGGTGTTCGATGATGGGTGCATATCATGCATACATGTCATCATCTATTATACTACTCCTGTATCTGTTTACCTTCTTATTAGAGACACACTAGGCTCCCTAGCTTACACCCTTTCAGTTTCTGTTTCAGATACCTGGTCATAGGTCTCGGTACTTGGAGGACTGTTGAAATTGAATTTCTGTAATACCGTATGTTTTATTATTTCAGACTTTTTAATTATTTCAGTTAATAATTATGTACCGGACATTGAATAATTATTTGGATTTGGATTGTTTATTGTTTATTGGTTGAACTTGGTATTTTAAATGATGAATATTATTTTCAGTATTTTAAATTAATATTTATTTTCATAATTTATCTGAATAATATTATTTTAATTTTATAGAAACCCTAACTTGCAAATCAAGTTTCAGTAACATAAACCCTAACTTTTAACCTAAATAATTAGGTAAATTTTAGGGGTTACATAAACCCGACAAAACAGTGACAAAATGAAATTAATTCAAATTTTATGAGTTCAAATATTTAATTATAGGCTTCTGAATCTGATTATACAACTTAATTTAAATTTTAGAGTATTGTATTCAGTTAAAATTTCAACTGTTTTTTTGTAAAGCCCAATCAGAAATGCACGCTTTAAACCCGACAAAACAGTGACAAAATGAGATTAATTCAAATTTTATGAGTTCAAATATTTAATTATAGGCTTCAGAAGCTGATTATATAGCTTAGTTTCAATTTTAGAGTATTTTACTCAACTACCTTTTACCCTAAAACATTATTGATGATATGACCACTTCGATACGCCGTTATTGGTGGTCTGGGAAAACTGACAAACGAGGTTGGCATATGCTCCCTTGGGACACCGTCTGTCTGCCAAAAGCAGCAGAAGGTTTAGGATTTCGTGATCTTCACCATTTCAATGTCGCTTTACTCGGCAAACAGATCTGGCGTCTGGTTTGTGAACCTGATAATCTCCTTAGTCAGGTCTACAAATGCAAATATTACCCATCAGGTTCTATCCTTGAATCTGATCATACTCGGAGATCTTCTTTCGCTTGGAAAGGCCTTAGTGTTGCCCTCTCTAAGCTTCGCGATGGTTTTTTCAAACGCCCAGGTATATCCAGCCAAATTAAAATCCACTTTGACAAATGGGGTGGCTCTCAGCCTGTCAACCTTTATGGAGTTTATGAGGTAAATGATGAAGTCCCTCTTCGAGCAGGTACCTTCATGTTGTCTAATTTACCCCGCTAGGACGAATTAAAAATCAGAGAATACTTCTCTCACGAAGACGCCAACACCATCCTTAACGTACCCATTATTAATGATTCCAAAGACACCATCCTTTGGTGTCACCATGACTCTAGCATGTACACGGTTCGTTCTGGTTACCAATTTTTGCAGTTACAGCTAGGGCCAGTTAATAGGCCCTCCAGGCTTTGGAAAATTATATCTAAACTGCCTACTCTACCTAAGGTTCGTACCTTTGGATGGCGATTATGTCATGATGCACTCCCATCTGGTCATAAAATTCTCCAGGCCAGTCTTGGTACGGGGGTATGCCCGATCTGTAACATGGCCATCGAAACCACCCTCCATGCTATGCGGGATTGTCCGAGCGCCAAGGAGGCACTCCAGTTAGCAGGGCTTCCTACACGAATGTTCTCTAATGCTGTGGTATCCCCCCACTAGTGGCTTTCTGAAGTAGCTGGTTTTCTCTCCCTACATCAATTCTCTCTTCTTATCACGATCCTTTGGAATTTATGGAATCGCCGAAATGACTTTGTCCATAATGGCCATCTCCAACCGGTTTGGTTAACTGTCTCCAATGCACAAATACTTTTTAATGACTACACATCAATTAATGATGCCTCCCATCTTCGTTCCCGGCTAGCTGAGCCCACCCTTGCTCAAGCTAGATGGACGAAACCGGACCCTGGTTTCGTTAAGATTTACATGGATGGCGCCTTCGACCCGGTGTTAAGAGGTGCTGCTATTGGCGTCATTGCACGGGATTCCTTAGGCGCTGTCCTTGGTGGTTGTTCTATGCCAATCATTTGCCCGAACCCTGCTTCTGCAGAGGCTATTGCCATTTTGGAAGGTCTAAAGTTTGCAGTTGCTAATGGTTGGACTCATGTGGTCTTTGAAACTGACTCAGCTTCCATTGCCAACAAGGTTAACAACATCACTCATCAGGATATTTCCACTGTGCAACATTTGGTGTCTCGTATCCGATCCACTCTTGGTACTTTGCCTAATTGTAAGATTTGTTATGTACCTAGAGGCGCAAACGTTGTATCCCATGTCTTACCTACTAGGGCTTTGCGTTCCTTTTCTTTTTGTTCATTTAATTGTAACTTTCCCGATTTTATTTGGGCTTCTGTAAACTTGGAGAGGTTCTCCTCTTCTTTTCAATAAAACCTTGGGAACTCTTTTTCCCATAGGGGCCTATGCACCTCCCGGGGTGTTTGGCTATAGGGTTTTTTTAATGAGGCCCTGTCTTTAAAAAAAAATTCATATGTTTTGCCGTAAAGCCCAATGAGAAATGCACGCTTCAAACCCAACAAAACGGTTACAAAATGAGATTAATTCAAATTTTATGGGTTCAAATATTTAATTATAGGCTTCTGAATTTGATTATACAGCTTAATTTCAATTTTAGAGTATTTTACTCAGTTAAAAATTCGACTGTTTTGCTGTAAAACCCATTCAGAAATGCACGCTTTAAACTCAACAAAACGGTTACAAAATGAGATTAATTCAAGTTTTATGAGTTTAAATATTTAATTATAGGCTTCTGAATCTTATATTACAACTTAATTTCAATTTTAGAGTATTTTACTCAGTTAAAATATCATCTGTTTTGCTTTAAAGCCCAATCAGAAATGCACGCTTTAAATCCAACAAAAGGGTTACAAAATGAGATTAATTCAAATTTTATGATTTCTAATATTTAATTATAGGCTTTTGAAACTGATTATACAACTGAATTTCATTTTTAGAGTATTTTACTCAGTTAAAATTTCATTTGTTTTGCTGTAAAGCCCAATCTGAAATGCACGCTTTAAACCCAACAAAACGGTTACAAAATGAGATTAATTCAAATTTTATAAGTTCAAATATTTAATAATAGGCTTTTGAATCTAATTATACAACTTAATTTCAATTTTAGAGTATTTTACTCAGTTAAAATTTCAACAGTTTTACTATAAACCCAAACAGAAATGGACGCTTTAAACACGACAAAACGATTTCAAAATGAGATTAATTCAAATTTTATGAGTTCGAATATTTAATTATAGGCTTCTGAATCTGACTACACAACTTAATTTCAATTTTATAGTACTTTACTCAGTTAAAATTTTATCAATTTTGCTGTAAAGCCCAATCTGAAATGCACGCTTTAAATCCAACAAAAGGGTTACAAAATGAGATTAATTCAAATTTTATGATTTCTAATATTTAATTATAGGCTTTTGAATCTGATTATACAACGGATAACGATTCTAGACAACGGATAACGATTCTTGATCGTAACTTTGTTGAGCTGACGATAGTCGATGCACATCCTCATCGATCCGTCCCTCTTCTTTACAAACAAAACCGGTGCTCCCCACGGTGACACACTTGGTCTGATAAAACCTCTTTCTAACAACGCTTGGATCTGCTGCTTCAACTCTCTCATCTCCGCCGGTGCCATACGATACGGCGCTATGGACACCGGTGCTGTCCCTGGTAACACCTCTATCCGGAACTCTAACTCACAATCGGGAGGTAAACCGGGTAATTCCTCCGGAAACACATCGGGATACTCACAAACTGTCCTCAAACTCCCTAACTCAGGGCTCTCTACCCTCACATCAACCACGTGAGCTAAGAAAGCCTCACAACCTTGCTGGATCAACCTCTGAGCAGACAAAGCTGATACAACATTCGGCAAACAGGGGTTTCTCTCGCCCCTCACAACAAGCTTAGACCCATCCGCAACACAAAGCTTTAAACTCTTTGACCTACACCCAAGACTCGCATCATGCTCAAACAACCAATCCATCCCTAGGATTGCGTCGAACTCTTGAAAAGGTAAAACCATAAGATCTGCAGGAAAGATCGAGCTTTGGACCTCTATCGGACACCTCCGATAAACCTTATCCACCAAAACATCCAAACCTAACGGACTTGTCACACGAACTCCATTTCTAGCCCTTCAGCTGGCAACCCCCAACACTAAGATATCCCACTACGGATATAGGAGTGGGTAGACCCCGAGTCCACAAGAGCAACTATGGGAACTGAAAATAAGGTAAACGTACCTGAGATAACAACGGTAGCCGCACAGTCCTCCTGTGCCCTCACAGCATACTGCCTAGCCGATGCTCTCGCCGTGGACTAAAAGGTACCACCCGAACCATGACTAGCCCTTCCACGGGTAAAACCTCTGCCTCTCTGACTGGGATAATCGGTCCTCTGAACCTGATCCGATGTCTCCCTGACCTTCTCCAGGCAGTCCTTCACTAGATGTCCTGATGACCCACAACGGTAACAAGCTCTGACTACGTTCCAACACTCTCCTCGGTGGCTCCGCCCACACTGCTGATAAGTCGGGACACCTGAGCTCCTCTGAGAACTCTCCGGGCTCATCATCGGAGATGACGTAGACTGCCTCCTCCTACCAGCAGAATCAGACCTACGGTCAGATCTTGCACCCTGACTAGAAGCTCTTATACTCTGATTCCAACGATTCCTGTTCCTTCCCGAAAAGGACTGAGAGTTGTTGGAGTAGCTCCGATTACCTCCACTAGCACCACCCTGACCGGAAGATGAATCATAGGTCAAACCTTATACCTGCTCTAAGGACTTTGCACTAGCAGTCAACTCTGAGAACACTCTGGGTGGAGTAGCGGTGAGATACTTCTGGATCTCTTTCCTTAGACCCTTCAGAAACCTCTTGCATCTCATTTTCTCCGTGGCCACTAACTCGGATGCATACCTACTCAGCTGTAGGAACTCCTGCTCATAAGCGAACACCGAACGGTTACCTTGCACAAGATGGGTAAATCGCTCCCTCGAGGTGTCGATGTGGGCTTCTCCCACATACTTCTTCTCAAACTCATCGAGAAAGTCATTCCAAGTTGGTCTCTCAGGATCCCAACCAAGCTCCACTATATCCCACCATTCACGTGCATTGCCTTTCAACAACGACAGAACACATGACAGCTTGTCCTCAGATCTCAACCTCATCTGTCTCATGATCCAACGAGTATCATGTAACCACTAGTCAGCTTGCACGGGATTATCTTGTCCTATCCCATGAAAGTCAACAGCTCCCTGCCTACGCACCCTCTCCACTGGTGCCTCTCGAGGCGTAGCAGACGGCCTCGGTATAGCTCTCACGATCCGGTCCAACGCCCGATTCAGCTGCAAGAAGTAGTTGGCCCCTTGACCAACTACATCATCAGACGATGCCTCCTAGGGTATCGATACCCCTACTTGGAGTATCGGAACACCAGTATCGATACCAGTACCGAACCCCTTTGACCATTCCAAAAGTCAATAGAGGAAGACCTCTTGTTCCGATACTGGCATCGATGTCATTATGCTACTGGACAGCTCGGTATCAAACCATGGTTCGATACCCTACTCTTGTAGCCTAAATTCTCTCAGGGGTATCGATACACGGGCCACCGGTATCGATACCCCCTGCACGATTAGTGCAGTTTTTGCAGTTTGAACACTTTGAAACCTATCCAAACTCGATCCATTTAATACCAAACTGATCCTAGACCTTAAGGGAGTGATCCTAATTAATT
Source organism: Abelmoschus esculentus (assembly GCA_035048815.1). Lineage (NCBI taxonomy): Eukaryota > Viridiplantae > Streptophyta > Magnoliopsida > Malvales > Malvaceae > Abelmoschus > Abelmoschus esculentus. The sequence goes on from JAUCBN010000002.1 coordinate 6,521,002, forward strand.
TTACATCATTTTCACGAAGGTTCATCAACATAACCATAATCCACCATTAAAGACCATCCTTAAGCTACCAACATCTCAAACCAATCAACAAACATGCATTTAAACTTAAAACATGATATGCATGTTGGAAGAGAATCAACCTTAAGCAAAAAACACAGCAAAACAGCAAACCCGAGCTCCACCTCCCGTCTTCAAGATTTCTCTTTTCCCAAGCTTCTAGAGGACTCTCCAACTTGTTTCTCTACAAGGGAGATTAAACAAAAGATTAGATACATTTGGGGATGATTCTCAGAATCTAAAAACATTAGAAAATTGAGGATTAAAGCTCCCAAACACTCTAATCCCAGATTGCACCTAAAACCCTTCCAAAAACCATCTTCCACTAAACTAAACGAAGAACACCTCGAAACATAGATCTCCTCATGCTCTACCTCTTTCACTTCAACACTAAAACGAGATTCTTGACTTACCACAACAAAGATTTGATCGTTTCCTTTCTTTCTCTCTTGCAAGGCTGGATGGGGAAAATGGAAGACAAGGTGATCTCACCTCTTCCACATTCTGCAGAGAAAACGACCCCCAACCCCCTCCTTGTACTCTAATTAGACATTTACCAAAATGTCCTCCTAAACCAAGCCCAACTTAAACCCAACTCAAAGCCCAACCACTCAAGGCCCAACAACCCAAAACCGGGGCCCAAAACCGAAGCTCAAGCCCCTCGGGTTAACCCGACACTCGGATCTGAATCCGGGTCGTGACATACAAAATGAGATTAATTCAAATTTTATAAGTTCAAATATTTAATTATATGCTTATGAATCAGATTATACAACTTAATTTCAATTTTAGAGTATTTTACTCAGTTAAAATTTCAATTGTTTTACTGTAAAGCCTAATTTGAAATGCAAGCTTTAAACCCGAAAAAACAGTTACAAAATGAGATTAATTCAAATTTTACGAGTTCAAATATTTAACTATAGGCTTTTGAATCTAATTATACTACTTAATTTCAATATTAGAGTATTTTACTAAGTTAAAATTTCCACTGTTTTGTTGTAAAGTCTAATAAAAAATGCATGCTTTAAACCCAACAAAATGGTTACAAAATGAGATTAATTCAAATTTTAAGAGTTCAAATATTTAATTATAGGCTGCAGAATCTGATTATACAGCTTAATTTCAATTTTAGAGTATTTTACTCAGTTAAAATTTCATATGTTTTGTGTTAAAGGCCAATCTAAAATGCACGCTTTAAACCAACAAAACGGTTACAAAATGAGATTAATTCAAATTTTATGAGTTCAAATATTTAATTATAGGCTGCAGAATCTGATTATACAGCTTAATTTCAATTTTAGAGTATTTTACTCAATTAAAATTTCAACTGTTTTACTGTAAAGCCCAATCAGAAATGCACGCTTTAAACCCAAGAAGACGGTTACAAAAAGAGATTAATTCAAATATTATGAGTTCAAATATTTAATTATAAGATTCTGAATCTAATTATACAGTTGAATTTCAATTTTAGAGTATTTTTTTCAGTTAAAATTTCAAGTGTTTTGCTATAAAGCCCAATCTAAAATGCACGCTTTAAACCCGATAAAACGGTTACAAAATGAGATTATTTCAAATTTTAAGAGTTCAAATATTTAATTATAGGCATCTGAATCTAATTATACAACTTAATTTCAATTTTAGAGTATTTTACTCATTTAAAATTTCAAATGTTTTGCTGTAAAACCCAATAAAAATGCACGTTTTAAACCCAACAAAACGATTACAGAATGAGATTAATTCAAATTTTATGAGTTCAAATATTTAATTATAGGCTTAATTTCAATTTTAGAGTATTTTACTCAGTTAAAATTTCAACTATTTTGCTATAAAGCCCAATCAGAAATACAAGCTTTAAACCCAACAAAACGGTTACAAAATGAGATTAATTCAAATTTTATAAGTTCAAATATTTAATTATATGCTTATGAATCTGATTATACAACTTAATTTCAATTTTAGAGAATTTTACTCAGTTAAAATTTCAATTGTTTTACTGTAAAGCCTAATTTGAAATGCAAGCTTTAAACCCGAAAAAACGGTTACAAAATGAGATTAATTCAAATTTTACGAGTTCAAATATTTAATTATAGGCTTATGAATCTAATTATACTACTTAATTTCAATATTAGAGTATTTTACTCAGTTAAAATTTCCACTGTTTTGTTGTAAAGTCTAATAAAAAATGCACGCTTTAAACCCAACAAAATGGTTACAATATGAGATTAATTCAAATTTTAAGAGTTCAAATATTTAATTATAGGTTGCAGAATCTGATTATACAGCTGAATTTCAATTTTAGAGTATTTTACTCAGTTAAAATTTCATATGTTTTGTGTTAAAGGCCAATCTAAAATGCACGCTTTAAACCAACAAAACGGTTACAAAATGAGATTAATTCAAATTTTATGAGTTCAAATATTTAATTATAGGCTGCAGAATCAGATTATACAGCTTAATTTCAATTTTAGAGTATTTTAATCAGTTAAAATTTCATCTATTTTGTTGTAAAGCCCAATCAGAAATGCACGCTTTAAACCCAATAAAACGGTTACAAATTTAGATTAATTCAAATTTTATGAGTTCAAATATTTAATTATAGGTTTCCGAATTTCATAATACAGCTTAATTTCAATTTTAGAGTATTTTACTCAGTTAAAATTTCAATTATTTTTTTGTAAAGCCCAATCAAAAATGCATGCTTTAAACCCAACAAAACGGTTACAAAATGAGATTAATTCAAATTTTACAAGTTCAAATATTTAATTATAGGCTTTTAAATCTGATTATACAACTTAATTTCAATTTTAGTGTAACACCCTAAAACCAGGTTAGAAAAAAAAATGATTCGAATGATTTGTAAATTAAATCGAACTACATGTTAATTGGATTAGAAGAAAGGGACTTAATTGAATTAAATAAGAAAGATGAAGGTTGCTTGATAAATAAAAGAATTCCCTAAACTACCCTTCGTAATAAACCAAGTCTATGCGTATCAATAAGGGCAAAATGGTTATTTTGCACCCCTTAATTTGGCAAACAAAATCAGCCAATTTTTCATTCCCTCTCCCTCATTTTTCACGATAGAAACAAAAAGAGAAGAGAGCTCTTGGGAGGAATTTGGGGGAAAATCCATTGGGAGGATTAAAAAGCTTTGCATGAAAGGGGATTTTGACTAGGAAGCCATATTCAACTAGGTTGGTAAGTTTTTCTCTCCATAGCCGAAAATTTTAAGGTTTTTGAAGTTTTGAGTTTTGATTATTCTAAAATGTTATCAAGTTAATTGGGTGGATAGAAACTCAATTTAACGATTACATTTGTTTGGGCTTAGCCTTTGAAGCATGAACAATAGATTAGGAAACTTGAAAATTGGATTTTTGTAAATATGATATTTGGATTGATAAGATAGTGAAATTGGGGAATTAGTTGATGTTAATTTTGTGTTAGAAGGTGCTGGAAATTGTAAGAACAAGACTGGATTAGAAATTCAAGAAATAGAATAAAGGTTAGCCGAAATTACCTAGAAAATGCCATTCCGGTTAGCACTTTTGAGAAAATTCTCTAGGTCACGTATGAAGGATTTAGAATCTGAAATTTTGCATTATAATACTCCCATATATCTAGTTTAAGGGAAAATTTACGGAACCTCAATCGGAGTTCGGTAGAAAAAGATATAAGCATTTCCGTAAGGGTTGTTCAAACAACCTCGAATCTGGACAGGTCCGATTCGAACGAAAACTGGTACTGATCGGGAAATAATTAAAATGTGAGGTTAATTTGTACTTGTATAGGGTCTTCCTAGATTTCTAACGATATAAAATAAGCTCGATTCGGGTACAGGAGCTAGGAGATATGATCAATTCTTTATAGGGTAGCAAAACTATCCCTAATGAACAAGTGCACATGTTTACAACTGTTAAGTCTAAGATCACTTGGATTAAATGATTGAATGTGTCCTAATGAATTATAATATGAATATGGCTTACTAGAGAATCCAAGAGAAGAGGACAACGAAAAAGAAAGACTCGAGCAAGCTAGAAAAGGGGCAAGGGGATCGCCATCTACAATCCTTGAAGTGCGTGGAACTAATTGTGAGTGTGACAAACCTTAGGGTTAGGACCTAGGGTCCTAACCACCTTTTTGTTTTTTTGATTTGATTTGTCATGTAAATGGACTAATCTATATTTGGTAACAAAAGGGAAGGAGGCTAATCTTAAATGACTTATTTGATGATATGAGTAGCATGCTAGATTGTTAGTACTAGCTTAGCATTTGCATAGCTTGGAAATGCCGAGGTAAGTAACGGCACGCGGCTGCGGATGTCAGGTATATAAACCATGCATGAAGTATGTATAGAAGGAAATGAGCATTGAATTGATAACATGATATGCATGTTTATATGTTTACATGATATGAATAATATGATAATAGCATGATGGATGCTCTTGTGATTAGCATGTTATAAATACTTGCTCTTGATGATATGAACTTGTTTAATATGAATTGAATGATCAATTGATTAAAGAAAATATTATTGAGCCTTGGTCGATAGTTGGTCATAAGTAGTACGGCATGCCTAGAGTCTGAGCTCATTGTTTAGTGCTATGTCACTCTTGTTTAGTACTTCGGTACTCTTGTTTGGTATTGTGGGTACCGTTTTGACACCCTCGCCCCGGGTTAGGAGACGGAGGCGTCGACCGGACATTCGACTCTCATTTAAACCGAACTTGTTTTTCAATTATAAAGTATTTTATACATTTGTATGTCTTATCGATTACTTGTAATACTTTACGAGCCAATCTCGTATAACACTTATCAAATTTGAGGCCGATTTAAAACTTTTTTTTCATACCTATACAATTAACCATTTCGATTCTCAAATTCCATTCATTTATCAATTTTAATTTCAATTGAGCTTGATCTAAACCTCTAACCAAATTTTATTCGTTTAATCATCATTAATATTATCTTATTGATCAAGCAAATTTTCATTTCCCAAGTTGAACCAAAATAGCTAGGGGTATCGATACCCCTCTTAGGGAGGTATCGGAACAGGGGTATCGAACCCTAGTTCGATACAGGTCAACTATGTTGACTCGTCGACCAAGGCTGATAAGCCTAGTTCGATACAGGTATCGATGCAATTTCGTTACTGGAAGCTCCAGTATTGAATCAGGTATCAATAGCAATATATATATATATACAAAACATTAACAAATCTTAGATGCATAAGTGAGTCTAATCATGCTTACTATGCCACCATAAGCTAGGAGTTTACAAAAGTTACGAAATACCATACTTTGCTTGCTTTGTGCCCTTGCTTGCTATCCGTCTCGATCTAACTCCTTGGCTCAATTACTTGTTGTTTTGGGAAGGAGGAAACAAATGAGTGGTAAGTACGTGCTAGGTACTTAGTGAGGCAGCCCTAGTCTAACCATATTAGACATAGTATCATAACAGATATAACATGCTTCAAGAAAGCAAACAAATCCAATTCATAGCAATGGTTCAATATGGCAATGGTTCAATCAATGTTCAAGTTCATCATTAGCCGAATATCATGGTTGACATGCTACTCATGTATATCCTATCTATCATACAATTTAATGTCATGATCTATATGCTCAAGCTAGCATAAAATTCATGCATATAACTTACTAGTCGTTTCCGTTTCTCAAGTTTCATAGAGCATTCATAACAAGGGCTACTTATAGCCATATAGTCAATTTCAATATCCATTAACCAATTTACAATTCAAGTGTTACACTTAGCAACAATTCCATTTCAATAATCAATAACAATTCATAAACAATTTCCAATGCTTCATAAGCCAATGTATATGAACACATATAATTTCACATTTAAATTTCATTCTTTTCATTTTATTTCGTGTGTTGCCTTGGTATATAGTTAGACAAGGTAAGCGAGTCAACAAGAGTGTCACGAAGACACTAACAAGAGTGACACAAAGGCACTAACAAGAGTACCACAAAGGTACTAACAATAGATACCCATGGTATCTAACAATTGGTGACTAACCACCAAATCACGGTACCCACAGTACCAAACAAGAGTACCGAAGTACTAAACAAGAGTGTCGTAGCACTAAACAATGAGCTCAGACTCTAGGCATGTCGTACTACCTATGACCAACTATCGACCAAGGCTCAATAACATTTCATTACCCGTTTGATCATTCAATTCATATTTACCAAGTTCATGTCATTAAGTGTAAGTATCCAAGGCATGTTTATCAAGCAATACATTTATAACATAACACAAGTAACATGCATATCATGTTATCAAACAATTAATCATATCACCAATAACATGCTCCATGCATGATTCGCGTACCTGGCATCCATAGCGGCGTGCCATACTTACCTCGGCATTTCCGAGCTATGCATATGTATTAATCTGGTGCTAACAATCAGCAAGCAAACATGTTATCACTCAAGTCCTTTAGCATTTAATCATCCTCCCCTTTTTACCAATATACAATTAGTCCATTTTCATGACATATCAAATTAAATAAACATAAGATGGTTAGGACCCTAGGTCCTAACCCTAAGGTTTTCCACACTCACAATTGGTTGCGAGCAATTTAGGGGTTGTAGATCGTGATCCCCTTGCCCTTTTTCTTCGCTAGTTCGAGCCCTTCTTGTTCCTCGATATTCTCTTCCCTTGTATTCTCTAGTAATTCACACACATATAACATTCATTAGGACACGTTCAATCATTTAATCCAAGTGATCTTAGGCTTAACAAAGGTAAACACGTGCATTTGTTCATTAGGGACAGTTTCGCTACCCTATAAAGAATCGCTCATATCTTCTAATTCCCATATCCGATTTTAGTACATTTTACCTCTTTGGAAAGCTAGAAGAATCCTATAAAAGGACCAATTAACCTTACATTTTAATTATTTGCCGATCAGTACCAGATTTCATTCAAATCGGACCTATCCAGATTCGGGACTGTTCGGACAGCCCTTACGGAAACGCTTATATCTTTTCCTACCGGACTCCGATTGAGGTTCCGTAAATTTTCCATTAAACTAGATATATAGGAGTATTTTACTGCAAAATTTCAGCTCATAAATCCTTCATACGTAACCTAGGGAATTTTCTCAAGGATGGCTACTCGGGATGGCATTTCTAGGCATTTTCGGCTAATTCTCATTTCATACATTCAATTCCTAATTTGATCTCATTCTTAAAATTTCCAGAAGCTTCCAACACAAAATCAACATCAATTAATCCCCAATTTCATCATCTTATCTAATCAATTCACTTACCTAAGGCATTTACAAGATCCCAATTCCAAGCTTCTTATCCTATCTCTTCATGCTCCAAAAACTAAACCCGTATGAATATAACCCATAAATTTAACATTAAAGTATCATGAAAGTTTCTAAAATTCAATAACTCAAGCTTTCAAATCTTAGGCCATGAAGAAAGAAGCTTACCTAGGCCCTTAAATTTGATTTTCTAGACCCGAAGTATAACCATTCAAAGCTTTTCAAGCTTATCTTCTCAAGCTCCCATGGAGTTTTCTCCTCCCTTCTATCTTTGGTGTTCATGTGAGAATGAGGGAGAAGAGAGCAGATTTTTGGCTATTTGTTTGGTCAATTAATGAGGTGTAAAAGACCATTTTGCCCTTAATGATTTATCTAGAGTTAGTTTATCACAAGGGGTAGTCTATGGAATTCCTTATTTTATCATGCAATGTTCAAATTTCTTATCTCATTTAATTTGGCCCTTTTTATCTAATACAATTAACATGTAATTCGATTTAATTTTTATAATTTATTCGATTCATTTTACTAACCCGATTTTAGGGTGTGATTTGATGGTTAACCACCAATTGTTAGATACCATGGGTATCTCTTGTTAGTACCTTTGTGGTACTCTTGTTAGTGCCTTTTTGGCATTCTTGTCAGTGTCTTCGTGACACTCTTGTTGACTCGCTTACCTTGTCTAACTATACCAAGGCATCACACGAAACTTAATTGAAAGACTAAAAGATTAATTGTAAACTAAATGTACATGTGTTGACTTATGAAGCATTGGTGCATGAACATGTATTGTTATAGATCCTTTGAAATGTATTTGTTGCTATGAGTAGCACTTGAATGTGAAATGACTATTGACATTGGGAATGAACATATGGCTATAAGTAGCCCTTGTTATGAAATGTTTAATGAAAGATTGAAAAATGAAAATTGATTATTGAGTAGCATGCATCGAATATATATATTCTATTTAATGTTTGAGCACATAGATTATGAAACTAAATAGCATGCTAGACTTATAATTGACTTGAGAAGCATGATAACCTTGTATATTGATTGGTCCTTTGCCATGAATTGGATCTATTTGCTTATTTGTAGCATGTCCTTTTGTTAATTGATTCATGTCTAATATGGTTAGACTAGGGCTGCCTCACTAAGTATCTAGCACGTACTTACCACACGTTTGTTTCCTCCTTCCCAAACAACAAGTATCCGAGCTAAGGAGCTAGATTGAAACCGATCGAGGGTAGGGACATCAAGCAAGCGAAGTATGGTATTTTATAATTTTGTTAACTCCTAGTGTTCGGTGGCATAGATATCATGCTTAGATTGGCTTATGCATTTTGGCTTTTAATTCATGGCTTGTATGTATGGTCATTTGATCATTTGATATGTATGCCTTAAGGCCAAGGGTGGGTGTGTGATTCTACTAGTTATTGCTTAGACTAGCTATTGCATTTGGCGTGTATTGATGAATGGTCCTCATCTAAAGTATTAGGCATATGAAAATATGAAGTTAAATGGGATGATAGAAAAGCCTTAGGTCTACGACATAATTATGATAGTTGTTATAGGTAATTGGATTGACATAATGTTAGCTTAGATGATGGATTGAATGGATGACATGAATGGTAGGCATAATGGCTTGAGTAATGAATTGGCTAAAATGAATAGGTTTAGTAAATTGTTACTTGTTACCTAAGCATGTCTAATGGCCCCTTAAGGTTTAGGGATGGGTTAAGATCATTTAGATGGCCTTTGGATAATGTCTAAGTGTTCTAGAAGCTAGAAACCTGCCAATTGGAGAAGGGGTATCGATACCAATTACATGGGTATCGATACCACCCTTGACAGTAACAAAATGGCATCGATGTTTGGTTCAATACCAAGCCTTCTTATGAGCTCCTTGGTTCGATACCAGTATCGAACCAGGCTACCTTAGGCTTAAGCCTTTGAGTCATCAAAGAAGACCAGTTTCGATACCTGGTTCGATACTGGGACCTCCAGTAACGAAATTGCATCGATACCAGTATCAAACCAGGCTACTCTAGCTTTTGGTCAATGATGAGTGCCCAAAAGTCCTCATTTTTATATCAATTCCCCACTCGATTATTGTTAATAAAGGACAGATTTAATAGCAATACTGGTTAATTCTGCTTATTTCCATATTTCAGTATCCCAATACACAATTCATGAATTTATCTATTATTTGGCATAAAACATATGCATTTGATGATTTTCTTTCTTAGACAGGAAATTGCATCTTAGGAATTGCCAAACAAGAAGATGGATGCTGAAGCTGGAATGCAGATTAGTACCCGCCTCGGCAGCACTTGAAGGCCGCGGCAGCACCTAAAGAGCAATTGTCGATATGATAGGCGATCTGAAGAGAAAAATAAGGTGGACGTTTTAAGACAAGCGGCATAGAAATCGGAGCTGGGAAACACACGAAAAGTCAAGGTCAAAGGCCACGTGGGAAAAGAATCCTTATAGGAATAAATTAGGAAATAAAATAAATATCTTTTATTTATGTACTTAACTTGTGTTTTACTTCAAGTTGTATTCCTACTTTAGAAAGGTTTGCCCTAGGTCAAGCCTATATAAACCATAGCCTATGAAGAGAGGAGATATCTCGAAATCAAGTGTTCATAGAAAAACCTAAACTTCTCCATCGTCCCCTTGGGGTTTAGGTTAGTTTGTGGAGTAGTTGTGGAAGAAAATTGTACTTTGATTTCTTGTTTCAATGCAATAAAATATCAAGGTTTGCTTATTCTTTGTCATTCCTTGTTCTTGCATCCAAGCTCGAGAGAGAAGTTTGTGAGTAATCCATTTATCTAATATCGAGAGAGTTAGATTCACGAAAGGAATAAGTACGGTGTTTCAATCGGGAAACACTAACTCGGCCTAGAGATAGGTTAAGAGTTTCAGCGGCTAAAAGAAGTGTGGGATTGGTTGGTGATTATAATTGATTCACGCCGAGAGGTATCATCAAGGATTGGTCATCAACAGTACTTCGACTTAGAGATAAGCGGAGTCATCAAAGTACACTTTGCCGAACTTTAATAAAGTCTACCCAAGAGCAAGAGATTGCCGCGGCGGACAAGCATCATCGCTGTCTAGGCAGTAATCTGCAGTACTATCGAGGCAGTGTTGTGCGATTGCATTGGACATAAACAAGTCAATTGAATCCACACTACAAAGCACTCTAACCTACCCCACTTTTCCATTCTTGATTTCTTGATCATTTATCTTTATTGCTTTAATTAGTTTCCTTAGTTATAATCCAACTCCATTATTTGTGTCTTTACTTTTTCATTGTGCAGGAAGAATAAATTGCGTAAGTAAAGTCAATCCATGTGGGTTCGATATCTTAAATACTATAATTTGACAAAAGGTGGAAGGACGAATGCTTCATCATAAAAGCAAAACTTTCTAGCCTCCATCAGTCAACGAGTCAATGTGTCAACATAGTTGACCAGTATCGAACGGTGGATCGATACCCCTGTTCCGATACCTCTCTATAAGGGGTATCGATACCTCCAAGCCATTCGGTTCAAGCTTGAGATTAAAATTAGTTGATTAATAAGAACATATTAATGATGGTTAAACAAATAAAATTTGATTAAAGTTTTAGATCAAACTCGATTGTGATTAGAATTGATAAATGAACTGAATTCAATTTGGAAATCGCTATATATATAAGATTAGAAAAATTTTAAATTGGCCTCTAAAATTGGTAAGTATCACATATAATTGTCTTGATTTAACTTACAAATAATCAAAATGTTCTAGAATGAAATACAATATTGGCCTAATTTACAAGTTTGATCGACACTCCCGACTCCTAACCCGGGGCGAGGGTGTCACATTTAGAGTATTTTACTCAAATAAAATTTCAATTGTTTTAATGTAAAGCCTAATCTGAAATGCACGCTTTAAACCCGAAAAAATAGTTAAAATTTCAACTGTTTTGCTGTAAAGCCCAATCAGAAATGCACGCTTTAAACCAAAAAAAACTGTTACAAAATGAGATTAATTCAAATTTTATGACTTCAAATATTTAATTATAGGCTTCTGAATCTAATTATACAGCTTAATTTTAATTTTAGATTATTTTACTCAGTTAAAATTTAAATTGTTTTACTGTAAAAGCCCAATCAGAAATGCACGCTTTAAACCTAACAAAACGGTTACAAAATTAGATTAATTCAAATTTTATGAGTTCAAATATTCAATTATATGCTTATGAATCTGATTATACAACTTAATTTCAATTTTAGAGTATTTTACCCAGTTAAAATTTCAATTGTTTTACTGTAAAGCCTAATCTGAAATGCACCCTTTAAACCCGACAAAACGGTTACAAAATGACATTAATTCAATTTTTATGAGTTCAAATATTTAATTATAAGCTTCTAAATCTTATTATACAGCTAAATTTAAATTTTAGAGTATTTTACTTAGTCAAAATTTCAATTGTTTTGCTATAAAGCCCAATCAGAAATGCACTCTTTAAACCTAACAAAACGGTTACAAAATTAGATTAATTCAAATTTCATGAGTTTAAATATTTAATTATAGCTTATGAATCTGACTATACAACTTAATTTCAATTTTAGAGTATTTTACCCAATTAAAATTACAATTGTTTTACTGTAAAGCCTAATCTGAAATGCACGCTTTAAAACCAACAAAACGGTTACAAAATGAGATTAATTCAAATTTTATGTGTTCAAATATTTAATTATATGTTACTGAATCTGATTATACAACTTAATTTCAATTTTAGAGTATTTCACTCAGTTAAAATTTTAATTATTTTACTTTAAAGCCCAATAAGAAATGCACGCTTTAAACTTAACAAAACGGTTACAAAATGAGATTAATTCAAATTTTATGAGTTCAAATATTTAATTATAGGCTTCTAAATCTGATTATACAGCTTAATTTCAATTTTACAGTATTTTACTTAGTTAAAATTTCAATTGTTTTGCTATAAAGCCCAATTCAGAAATGCACCCTTTAAACCCAACAAAACGGTTAAAAAATGAGATTAATTTAAATTTTATAAGTTCAAATATTTAATTATAGGCTTCTACATCTGATTATACAGCTTAATTTCAATTGTAGAGTATTTTACTCAATTAAAATTTCAATTGTTTTACTGTAAAACCCAATCAGAAATGCACGCTTTAAATCTAATAAAACCATCACAAAATGTGATTCATTCAAATTTTATGAGTTCAAATATTTAATTATAGTCTTCTGAACCAGATTATACAGCTTAATTTCAATTTTAGAGTATTTTACTCAGTTAAAATTTCAACTGTTTTGTTGTCAATCCCAATCAAAAATACATGCTTTAAACCCAACAAAACGGTTACAAAATGAGATTAATTCAAATTTTATGAGTTTAATTATTTAATTATAGGCGTCTAAATCTGATTATATAGCTTAATTTCAATTTTGGATTATTTTACTCAGTTAAAATTTCAATTGTTTTACTATAAAACCCAATCAGAAATGCACGCTTTAAACCCAACGAAACGGTCACAAAATGAGAATATTTCAAAGTTTATGAGTTCAAATATTTAGTTATAGGCTTTTGAATTTGATTATACACCTTAATTTCAATTTTAGATTATTTTACTTATTTCAAACTTCAACTGTTTTGCTGTAAAGCTCAATCAGAAATGCACGCTTTAAACCCAACAAAACGATTACAAATTGTGATTAATTCAAATTTTTTGAATTTAAATATTTAATTATAGGTTTCTGAATCTGATTATACAACTTAATTTCAATTTTAGAGTATTTTACTCAGTTAAAATTTCATCTGTTTAGGTGATTGCTTTCCTCTCCTCTCCCTTTTCTCTCCCACCCTTTTCCCCTCATGACCTCCACCGCTTCTGCCCTCCCTCTCTACCGATCCTCCCTCTTTTTGATCGGCCAACTCCCACCATTGGGAGAGGAAGAAACAATCACATCCGCTGCCAAATCTACAAGGTATTTTCAATATCACATCTTTTCTTTTGTCTACATATTTCTAGTTCGTTTCTTCTTCTATTTTAATTTTAATAATGCTTTTTGGTACACCATCTTCCTTTGTGTCCGCCATCAACAACTGGATTGGATTTGTGAGATGCTTGGAGCCTTGCTGAACCAACTCCATCAACACCACTCATTGCTTCCGTTCGACAGAATGTTTTCAACTTGGGTTGCCAAAATCTTGATTGTTTCATCTATGTTGGAAAGATTCATGTTTATATATCTGACCTCCTATGCCGTTTCACCAACCTTTAATGGGTATTCTATTCCATCTGACCCATTATTCCTCCGTTCTTGGAGGACAGTGGTTAGGAAATTTAACAAAGTTTTGTTACGATATCTTGAATTTCTTGTTGTGGCCAGAACACCTGCTGTTTTCTTGGCATCAATAGTGACTGGACTATCAGAGGTTTTGCAAAACTCAATCAACCTTCTAAAGGTTTTAGAACACTATATTTTTGTTTCATGCTATCATGGTTTGCATTGGATATTCGACACCATGTCAAACTCATCTTTTTCATCAACATGGCTTTCCATGACGATCTCTCGAACCTAGGGGGGACTTTTTACCACAGCGTGATATTGTTTCTCACGATTGTTTATCTTATTTCTTTCACTACCTTTGTAATTCCTTGTTACCTTACAGATCCCAGATTCCGTGATCCAGCTAACAAGGAACGTACCCGCCACTTCCACCGAAAGTCGATGTCGGCTTTTATTTTGCACGAAATTTCTTCGATGGATCTGGTTCCTGGAATAATGTATATTGCTTTGATTTTTGTTCTCTCCTGGAGAAGTCTTACTGTAACACCGTCTCCTAGTCAACTACTGGTGTGGCACTTACAGTCTGTTTCGCAACACATCCAAGATTTGGCAACAATTGGAGAAGTTTTTGGCTCCAGTAAATACTTGAAATCTGGTAGGAAGGACCTGTGGATCTGGTTGATCCATGATGACGTTATCATAACATTTGGCAACAGCTCTGGATCTGGCTTAATTGTTTCCCCTCTCTATGGCTACATTGGCAGCAGCACTGGTTATGGTTTGTTTGTTTTACCCCTCTATGGTCACATTCTCAACATGAAAGGTACGTATCAGACATGGGGTTTAATCTCTTTTATTTACTTCACCTTTAATCTTTTTCTTAGGTTCATACCTTTTTACAAACACAAGCATTTGTGTTATTTACCAACCGATAACTCGGGTATCTATTTTTTCTCTTTTCCTTAATGACGCGGTTATCCCCGTCGGTATATCAACCCTTGCGGGACCTTTACACTATGACAAATTACAGACTCTTTTATTTAAGAGATTCCAGCCTCATATGCTCGATGATTCTTGGACATCCGTGATCTTTATGAATCCCTACTGCTCCGTAAACAAAGTAACGAATATGGTTTTTTCTCTCACAAATACAAGAATCGTTGGAAAGAGGGTTCTGATGCGGCTAGAACTTCAGTCGCAAGAAAATATTTGGAGGATCTTTGATTCTATGTTAAACTCTACTTCTTTGGATGCGCTGCCCCCTTTTTTATTCCTTTTCTCCGTTAGAGTTCTCATGCTGTTTGGGTATACCAGTTACAATCCTATGGCAGATTGCCGAACAGTTGACCATGGAGTCTGCCGTTTTCCTGACTGTTCTTTAGGAAAACATGCGCTAACCTTGTTTAAGGGTCTATCATACATATTCAATTTAGTACAACAAAGATTTGGGTTCTTTTTACCGTCTTTGTTTTTCTGGGTTTACTCCTACATTGACACATATTGCATGTACTTACTTGTTGAAACAACGAAGATATGGTTGCATCATATTTCGACTACCCGACAAGAACTTGGTTATTTCCTTTACCTCTTCTTGTTAGTCTCTCATCTTTCCAGACTTATACGTTATTTTAATATTTATTATTACTGTGTTGGACGTGTTCTGCTACCTGTGTGTGCCTCTTCATACGCACCTCTAGCTAAACATATGGTCTCTTCAAGAAGACGGTTAGTTACCAATTTTACTAGCGGTATGTATCCCATAATCGAGATTTTATACAACTTATCAATATTTTTCATAGTTAACCTTATACTCTCACTACCCTTGCTAAGGGATTTATCCAACGCTGGCCATGGCGTATTTCTTTCAAACAAGTCTCCTTGTATCTTCATAATACCTAACTTTTTCTTTCCATATCTTTCTTATACCGTTAACAATCATCTTCTTTCCCGTCTAATTTTTTATCATGTAATGCAATTCTAATCACATAGCCACATCTTTGATTATACTAGTAGTAAGTCTTTTATACTGTTTATATTAAAGACTCCTACTAATATTCCTTTTTTTAGGATTACCATGCACTTCTATCTCTCTGACTCCGTTATTTTTGGATTTCTTATCCTCTTTTTCTTCCTTAGCAAGTTTTATATTTATTGTCAAATCCCTATAACATATTCTATAATTCTTTATCACTATAATCCTTATCTTCCTCCAAGTCTCCTGTATTTTTTAAATTTTAACTTTCTTTCTCTTTTTACTTGTATTCAATATAATACATCACTTAAAGTATATCTCTTAACGAATTCTAGTTATTCTCAAATACCTAAACTTTATCACCTCATATGCGATAAGTTCTTTATTCTTACTTCTTATCATATACAATTTCATAATTTAAATATTTCATATAATATTAATTCCCTTATCTATTATTTATCTTTTCGAAAATACTTCACATGTAATCCTTGTTTACTTCAATCTCTTTCTCTCTTATATATATTCACCCATCCCTCTCATATTTTTTTCACCTCCCATATTCTCCACACGTCTCTCTCTCTTTTTTTCTCTCAATTGTTCCTTTACTCTTACCAACCTCTTACCAATGGATTTCAAGGCTTTCCTCCAACAACTCAAAAATCTTCAATTTACTGCTGATGAGCAGGCAACTATCTTCCAGCCAAGTTTCTCTTGGGATTCATCTGCAGAGGAAGCACAATCCACCCTATTAGGGAATCTTATCTCCTCCAAAGAGATAGATGATCAGGTGATCGTCAAAGCGTTTACTGGAATCTGGACTATGGCCAAGCTAGTTTCTATGCGAATCTTGAAACCACATCTGTTTCTCATCCGCTTCAAAGATGAGAAGATCAAGGATGATATCCTGGCAGGGGACCTTGGACTTACAAGGATGAATGGCTTGCTCTCACTCAGTACAATCCTACTATCAATCTTGATGAACATGCCTTTACAAAGATGAATATTTGGGTACGCATATACAACATCCCACACATCTTCCTTGTTTCGGAGGAATCTGCTAATAATATTGGCGAATCACTAGGGTCCATAATTGGAACAGTAACAAAAATCGACACTAGGAAAATCGACTTCAACATGGTTGACTACTTGCGGGTCGGATTGACACTAGACGTTACACAACCTATTAAGCGTTGTGTTGCCATTGGCGGGGGAGCCTCTACTAGGTTCTGCCTGCTTCAATATGAACGTCTCCCTATAATTTGTCACTGTTGTGGCAGAATTGGTCACTCCCTGGATTTTTGTACTATTCTGGTCGATTCACGGCCTGAGCAACTCCTATATGGTGATTGGCTACGATATGTTCCTAAAAAGAGGGAAGTGCAACCTACACAAAGAGGTCGTATTCGTTATATTGCCAATGATACCATTGCTCACCCGACAACTACATCCTCCCAGACCTCCAACACAAATAACAAAGACAAAGCCTCAATGCCGTCGTCTCCACCCAATACCAATGGAAAAGGTAAAGCCCTTATGGCACCTCCTTCGGCTAATGATATTGAGGCTACTGTTCCAAGTAATGATCCCTCGCATATTATCCCACAAGGACCCAGGCTCCTTCCGACGATCGCCAGTAAACTATCTGCTCGTCGCTGTCCTCCACAACCATTGCAAATGGTCTCACCTGACTTAAGCACTCATATTACTACCCGGCAAACAGCCCATAACAACTCTGGGGAAGTGAGCCTTTTGGACCCTGAACTCCAAGATTTGGAGGATGATCTAGCCAATGACCAAGACTTCTAGGAGGTAGCTGATTGGCTTGATATTGCACCAACCCCCAAGCGAATTGTATGACCTACTTCTAGTAGAGGTACTAAGAGAACCCCACCTTCAGACGAGAATACCAGGCTTAAACGACCTCGTGCGACTGGCAAAGTGCCTATTGAGAAAGCTGGGATGAGCAGCGCAAAAAACTCTCCGGCGGAGGTTGACTCAGATCAACCCCGCCGAGCCAAATGATAATCTCCTGTTGGAACTGTCTGGGTAATGGCAACGCACAGACAGTTCATACGTTGCAATGTGTTATCCCTAAGCATGAAGCCGTTTTTTTGTTTTTTGTTTTTCTTTTTTCTAGGCTTTCCAGTTTTTTGATCCTCTTTAAGATCGAGTTAGGCATGTGTGGCTGCTTTAGCTTTGTTTTTAGGGTTTTTGATTCGAAGCTTTCTTTTATTTGGATTAATAATATCTTTTTTGCCTTGTGTTGTTATTCTCTCTATCTTTTTATTTTTTTCTTTTTTTTTTCCCTTATCTCTTTTTGTTGTGGTATCTTTCTTATTCCTTTTTTCTGCATTATCTTCCATTGATATACATCCTACCACGAATGATCCACAACAATTTATTTTTTAGACATCAAAGTCTTGTCTTTTTTTGTACCGCTTATATGTATATACCACCCTTTTTAAGGGCTTTTACTAACACCATTTTTGGTGTCTTTCTCTCAAACCAGCAAGGTATCCCTCTGGAATTTGGTCTAACTTTAATTAGTACTATTTTTTTACATCCCGCAAGACCGTTAACTCTTGGCTCTCAATCTGGATTTGGGCCTCCTACAGGCTACTTTTATACTTTTCAAGATGAATGGTTAGCTCCAATCGCATGCATACAGACAAGCACACTATCTATCTTTCCTGGTGTAATGTTTGTTTTGTTTCAAGGTTTTCGACCTACAGACATCAAAAATTGGCTATGTACTTTGACCAGTACCAGTCCTAAAATAGCTGGGATGAGTAGCGTTAAAAACTCTTCGGCGGTGGTTGACTTGGTTCAACCCCGCCGAGCAAAATGAAACTATTATGTTGGAACTGTCAGGGTCTTGGCAACACTCAGGCAGTTCTTGCTCTTCAACGTGCTTCCTCCAAGCATGATGTCGATTGCCTGTTCCTTTGTGAAACTAGATTAAACAAACATAATATGGACCGTATTAGAATTAAATTAGGAATGCAAGGTTGCATAACTATTGACTCTAGCCCTTCTTGTACAGGGCTAGCTCTTCTTTGGAACACTAAACCTACCATTAATTTGCTTTCTTACTCTGATCGACATATTGATGTTACTATATCCATTGGACAATCACACTTCCATTTTTCAGGCTTACATGGATTCGCTGAGACTGCGAACAAATATAAAACTTGGCAATTGATAGATTCCTTACAATCTGCCTCTTCGTCTTCCCATCGTCCAGATGGTTCACTTGGACCAGATCTGGGCGTCATGCAGAATTGATTATGGAACGAATTGATCGCTTCCTTGGCAATTCTGCCTGGTTCAACTCTTTTCCAAACTTCCAAGCTATTTCTTTCTTTTAGGCTCGCTCTGACCACTGTCTTATCCTATTGGATACTAATCCAGCTCGAATTATCCGACCCAACCACTTTAACAACCTTTTTCGTTTTGAAAATTGTTGGGTTGATAGTCCGGAAGTGTCCTCTCGAATTAATGACATTTGGTCTAACCATTCTCGATCACCTTTAGTTAAACTTGAGGATATTAGACGTTTTCTATCCTCTTGGCAAAGGAATAAACGTATCAAATCCAATGAACGGATTACGCAGCTTACTGACTTCATTAATATGTGTCTCAAACGACACCTCTCTAACGGGGACATCCAAAACTTTATTTCTGCTAAAAGTGAACTTGATAGTTTACTAAACGCAAAAGAATTATATTGGGCTCAACGAGCTCGTATACAATGGTTAGAACACGATGACAAAAATACTTCTTTCTTTCATGCCCGAGCAAATTGTCGCCGGCGGAAGAATAGTATTGCTGGACTTTTTAATAACCAGAATGTATGGCACACGCATACAAATGACATTATGAATATTGCTATTGACTATTTTCAAAACCTCTTCTCATCTTGTTCTCCCACCATTGCCTCTTCCATTTTGGACAACATTCCTACCATTG
This sequence comes from Abelmoschus esculentus, assembly GCA_035048815.1. Classification (NCBI taxonomy): domain Eukaryota; kingdom Viridiplantae; phylum Streptophyta; class Magnoliopsida; order Malvales; family Malvaceae; genus Abelmoschus; species Abelmoschus esculentus. The sequence goes on from JAUCBN010000002.1 coordinate 6,540,603, forward strand.
TTACTGAACCGATGAATAATGACCTTCTCAAGGACTTCACGGTAGATGAAGTTACCACTGCTTTTCGAGATATCAACCCACGGAAAGCTCCGGGAGTTGATGGATTCCCTAGTAGTTTCTTTAGAAAGCATTGGGACATCCTTGGCCCTGATTTTATAAACCTCTGCCTTGGACTCTTACGTGGGTCGATTATTATGGAAGAAGTCAATCGTACAATTATTGTTCTTATACCCAAGATCAGTGAACCCACAACAATGCGCCATCTCAGACCTATTAGTCTCTGCACAGTCTTATACAAGACTGTCGCGAAAGTTCTTGTTAATCGTCTAAAATCTATCATACCTCTATGCATAAGTGGTAATCAAGTTGCTTTTGTTCAAGGGCGGAATATTACCGACAATATTCTAATTGCTCATGAGCTTATTCATACTTTAAACACTGATGAGACCTCGTTAGCAAAAGGCGCTAGTTTAAAACTTGACATGGAAAAGGCATTCGACCGTGTTGAATGGCCTTTTCTTCAACAAATTATGCTTCGCCTAGGTTTTAACAACATTTGGGTTTCTCTCATTATGAGATGTATATCTTCAGTGACGTTCCAAGTACGTGTCAATGACTCTCTTTCACGGCCTTTCAAACCCCATAGAGGGTTACGACAAGGGGATCCGCTATCCCCCTTCCTTTTCCTCTTCTGTACCCAAGGACTTTCAGCTTTGCTTAATGCTGAGCAAGCTAATGGTAACCTACCAGGCCTTTGTGCTAGTAGGAATGGGCCACGCATAAACCATCTTCTTTTTGCTGATGACTGTGTTGTTTTCATTAAAAATACAACTACAGAAGCTCAACACCTTAAGAATACTCTGCATACTTATGCTACCTCCTCTAGTCAAGCAGTGAACTTTGAAAAGTCTACTATTTTCTTTTCTCGGAAAACTTCCATGTCACTTAGAACGGAAATTAATTTGTCTGCATATGCTCCCTTGGGACACTATCTGTCTGCCGAAAGCAGCAGGAGGTATAGGTTTTCGCGATCTACACCACTTCAATATTGCTTTACTGGGCAAACAAATCTGGCGTTTGATTTGTGAACCAAACAATCTCCTTAGCCAGGTCTATAAATGTAAGTATTACCCGTCGGGTTCTATCCTTGAATCTATACACACTCGGAGGTCTTCCTTTGCCTGGAAAGGTCTTAGTATAGCTATCTCTAAACTTCGCCATGGTTTCTTTAAACGGCCAGGCATATCTAGTCAAATTCAGATCCACTTTGAGAATTGGGGAGGCTCTCAGCCTATACACCTTTATGGTGATCATGAATTGAATGACGAAGTACCTCTTCGTGCAGGTACCTTCATGATTCCTAACACGACTTATTGGAATGAATTAAAGGTACGAGAATATTTCTCCTTTGAAGATGCTAACACCATTCTTAATGTACCCATTATTAATGACACTAAGGACACCACTCTTTGGGGTCACCATGACTCTGGCATATATTCGGTCTGGTCGGGGTACCAATTTTTGCAACTACAGCTAGGGCCGGTCAATAGACCCTCTAAGCTTTGGAAAATTCTATCTAAACTACCCTCATTTCCTTAGGTCCGTTCCTTTGGATGGCGGCTTTGTCATGATGCAATCCCAACTGGCCATAAACTCCTTCAGGCCAATCTTAGTACAGGAGTTTGTCCTCTTTGCAATTTGGCCATTGAAACCACCCTCCATGCGATGAGGGAATGTCCTAGTACCAAGGAGGCGCTCCTGTTAGCAGGGTTCCCTACTCGAATTTTCTCCTCCACGCATACTACATCCATTAACCAGTGGCTCTCTAAAGTTGCTAGTTTCCTTTCTTTACATCAATTTTCTCTCCTTATTACGATCCTTTGGAATTTATGAAACCGCCGAAATGACTTTGCCCATAACAATCATATCCAGCCAGCTTGGTTAGTTGTTTCCAATGCGGAAAAAATCTTTAATGACTATACAACAGTTAATGATGCCTCCAAACTAAGATCCCGGCTAGCTGAGCCCACCTTCGCTCAAGCTAGATGGACGAAACCAGAGTCTGGTTTCGTCAAAATTAACACAGACGGGGCCTTTGACCCAGTGTTAAAGGGCGCTGCTGCAGGCGTCATTGCTCGTGACTCTTTTGGTTCTGTTCTTGGAGGATGCTCTATGCCTCTTGTTTGTCCAGATCCAGCTTCTGCCGAGGCTCTTGCTATTTTGGAAGGCTTAAAACTTGCTGTTGCCAATGGCTGGACTAATGTAATTCTTGAAACAGATTCTGTTTCCATTGCCAATAAAGTTAACAACACTCAACGCCAAGATCTTTCAACAGTGCGACATTTGGTGTCTTGCATCCGTTCCACTCTTGGTAGTCTGCCTGATTGTAAAATCTGTTATGTACCTAGAGATGCAAACATTGTAGCCCATGTCTTAGCTACTAGGGCTTTGCGTTCTTTTGTTTCTTGCTCTTTTGATTGTAACTTTCCCGACTTTATTCGGGCTTCTGTAAACCTGGAGAGGTTCTCCTCTTCTTCTCAATAAAACAATGGGCACCTTTTTCCCCATAGGGGCCTACCCACTCTTCGGGGTGACTGGTCATAGGGTTTTTTTAATGAGGCCCTTTCCCTTCAAAAAAAATTCATTTGTTTTGTTGTAAAGCCCAATCAAAAATGCACGCTTTAAACCCAACAAAAGGGTTATAAAATTAGATTAATTTATATTTTATAAGTTCAAATATTTAATTATAGGCTTCTGAATCTGATTATACAGCTTAATTTCAATTTTAGAGTATTTTACTCAGTTAAAATTTCAACTATTTTTTTTGTCAATCCCAATAAAAAATACATGCTTTAAACCCAACAAAACGGTTACAAAATGAGATTAATTCAAATTTTATGAGTTTAATTATTTAATTATAGGCGTCTAAATCTGATTATATAGCTTAATTTCAATTTTGGATTATTTTACTCAGTTAAAATTTCAATTGTTTTACTATAAAACCCAATCAGAAATGCACGCTTTAAACCCAGCAAAACGGTCACAAAATGAGATTATTTCAAATTTTATGAGTTCAAATATTTAGTTATAGGATTTTGAATTTGATTATACACCTTAATTTCAATTTTAGATTATTTTACTTATTTCAAACTTCAACTGTTTTGCTGTAAAGCCCAATCAGAAATGCACGCTTTAAACCCAACAAAACGATTACAAATTGTGATTAATTCAAATTTTTTGAGTTTAAATATTTAATTATAGGTTTCTGAATCTGATTATACAACTTAATTTCAATTTAGAGTATTTTACTCAGTTAAAATTTCATTTGTTTTGTTGTAAACCAAATCACAAATGCACGCTTTAAACCAAACAAAATGGTTACAAAATTAGATTAATTTAAATTTTATTAGTTCAAATATTTAATTATAGGCTTCTGAATCTGATTATATATCTTAATTTCAATTTTAGAGTATTTTACACTGTTAAAATTTCAACTATTTTGTTATAAAGCCCAATCAGAAATGCACGCTTTAAACCCAATAAAAACGGTCACAAAATGAGATTAATTTAAATTTTATGAGTTCAAATATTTAAGTATAGGCTTCTGAATCTGATTATACAGCTTAATTTCAATTTTAGAGTATTTAACTCAGTTAAAATTTCAACTATTTTACTGGAAAACCCAATCAGAAATGCACTCTTTAAATTTGACAAAACGGTTACAAAATGAGATTAATTCAAATTTTATGGGTTCAAATATTTAATTATAGGCTTCTGAATGTAATTATACAACTTAATTTCGATTTTAGAGTATTTTACCCAGTAAAAATTTCAACTGTTTTGCTGTAAAGCTTAATCAGAAAAGGACGCTTTAAACCTAACAAAATGGTTTTAAAATGAGATTACTTCAAATTTTATGAGTTCAATTATTTAATTATAGGCTTCTGAATCTGGTTATACAGCATAATTTAAATTTAGAGTATTTTACTTAGCTAAAATTTCAATTGTTTTACTATAAAAGCCCAATCAAAAATGCAAGCTTTAAACCTAACAAAACGATTACAAAATGAGATTAATTCAAATTTTATGAGTAAAAATATTTAATTATATGCTTATCAATCTGATTATACAACTTAATTTCAATTTTAGAGTATTTTACCCAGTTAAAATTTCAATTGTTTATCCGTTCTACTCTTGGTACTTTGCCTAATTGTAAGATTTGTTATGTACCTAGAGACGCAAACGTTGTAGCCCATGTCTTAGCTACTAGGGCTTTGTGTTCTTTTACTTCATGTGCTTTTGATCATAACTTTCCCGATTTTATTCGGGCTTCTGTAAATTCGGAGAGGTTCTCCTCTTCTTCTCAATAAAACGTTGGATACTCTTTTCCTCATACGGGCCTTCTCACCTCTCGAGGTGGCTGGCTATAGGGGTTTTTAATGAGGCCCTTTCTTTAAGAAAAAATTCAGTTGTTTCACTGTAAAGCCTAATCTGAAATGCACGCTATAAACCCGACAAAATGGTTATAAAATGAGATTAATTCAAATTTTATGAGTTCAAATATTTAATTAAAGGCTTCTGAATCTAATTATACAGCTTAATTTCAATTTTAGAGTATTTTACTCAGTTAAAATTTCATCTATTTTGCTGTAAAGCCCAATCAGAAATGCACGCTTTAAACCCGACAAAACGGTTATAGAATGAGATTAATTCAAATTTTATGAGTTCAATCAAAAATGCACGCTTTAAACCCGACAAAACGGTTATAAAATGAGATTAATTCAAATTTTATGAGTTCAATTATTTAATTATTGGCTTCGGAATCTGATTATACAACATAATTTCAATTTTAGAGTATTTTACTTAGTTAAAATTTCAACTGTTTTTCTGTAAAGCCCAATTAGAAATGCACGCTTTAAACCCGACAAAACGGTTACAAAATGGGATTAAAATCAAATTTTATGAGTTCAATTATTTAATAGCCTTCTGAATCTGATTATACAGCTTAATTTAAATTTTAGAGTATTTTACTCTGTTAAAATTTCAACTGTTTTTCTGTAAAGCCCAATTAGAAATGCACGCTTTAAACCCGACAAAACGGTTACAAAATGAGATTAAATCAAATTTTATGTGTTCAAATATTTAATTATAGGCTTCTGAATCTGATTATACAGCTTAATTTAAATTTTAGAGTATTTTACTCTGTTAAAATTTCAACTATTTTACTATAAAGCCTAATCATAAATGCAAGCTTTAAACCCAACAAAACAGTGACAAAATAAGATTATTTCAATTTTTATGAGTTCAAATGTTTAATTATAGGATTCAGAAGCTGATTATATAGCTTAATTTCAATTTTAGAGTATTTTACTCAGTTAAAATTTCAATAGTTTTTTTGTAAAGTCCAATCAGAAAAGCACGATTTAAACCCGACAAAACGGTGATAAAATTAGATTAATTCAAATTTTATGAGTTCAAATATTTAATTATCGGATTTAGAAGCTGATTATAGAGCTTAATTCAATTTTAGAATATTTTACTTAGTTAAAATTTCAACTCTGTTTCTATAAAGCCCAATCAGAAATGCACGCTTTAAAACCGACAAAATGAGATTAATTCAAATTTTATGAGTTCAAATATTTAATTATAGGCTTCTGAAGCTGATTATTTAGCTTGATTTCAATTTTAGAGGATTTTACTCAGTTAAAATTTTAACTGTTTTTCTATAAAGCCCAATCAGAAATGCACGCTTTAAACCCGACAAAACGGTTACAAAATGAGATTAACTCAAATTTTATGAGTCCAATTATTTAATTATTGGCTTAGGAATCTGATTATACAGCTTAATTTCAATTTTAGAGTATTTTACTAAGTTAAAATTTCAACTGTTTTTCTGAAAAGCCCAATCAGAAATGCACGCTTTAAAACTGACAAAACAGTGATAAAATGATATTAATTCAAATTTTATGAGTTCAAATATTTAATTATAGGCTTCGGAATCTGATTATACAGCTTAATTTCAATTTTAGAGTATTTTACTCAGTTAAAATTTCAACTGTTTTACTGTAAAACCCAATCAGAAATGAACGTTTTAAACCCAAAAAGAACGGTGATAAAATGAGATTAATTAGAATCTAATGAGTCCAAATATTTAATTATAGGATTAAGAAGCTGATTATACAGCTTAATTTCAATTTTAGAGTATTTTACTCAATTAAAATTTCAATTGTTTTTCTGTAAAGCCCAATCAGAAATGCACGCTTTAGACCCGACAAAACAGTGATAAAATGATATTAATTCAAATTTTATGAGTTCAAATATTTAATTATAGGCTTCAGAAGCTGATTATATAGCTTAATTTAAATTTTAGAGTATTTTACTCGGTTAAAATTTCAATTGTTTTTCTATAAAGCCCAATCAAAAAAGCATGCTTTAAACCCAACAAAACGGTGACAAAATGAGACTAATTCAAATTTTATGAGTTCAAATATTTAATTATAGGCTTCTGAATCTGATTATATAGCTCAATTTAAATTTTGGAGTATTTTACTCAGTTAAAATTTGAACTATTTTACTATAAAGCCTATTCCGAAAAGAACGCTTTAAACCCGACAAAACGGTTACAAAGTAAGATTAATTCAAATTTTATGAGCTCAAAGATTTAATTATAGGTTTTTGAATCTGATTATACAGCTTAATTTCAATTTTAGAGTATTTTACTCAGTTAAAATTTCAACTGTTTTACTGTAAAACCCAATCAGAAATGAACGTTTTAAACCCAAAAAAACGGTGATAAATTGAGATTAATTAAAATTTTATGAGTCCAAATATTTAATTGTAGGATTTAGAAGCTGATTATACAGCTTAATTTAAATTTTAGAGTATTTTACTCAGTTAAAATTTCAATTGTTTTTCTGTAAAGCCCAATCAGAAAAGCACGCTTTAAACCCGACAAAACGGTGATAAAATTAGATTAATTAAAATTTTATGAGTTCAAATATTTAATTATAGGATTTAGAAGCTGATTATAGAGCTTAATTCAATTTTAGAATATTTTACTTAGTTAAAATTTCAACTATGTTTCTATAAAGCCCAATCAGAAATGCACGCTTTAAGACCGACAAAATGAGATTAATTAAAATTTTATGAGTTCAAATATTTAATTATAGGCTTCAGAAGCTGATTATATAGCTTAATTTCAATTTTAGAGTATTTTACTTGGTTAAAATTTCAATTGTTTTTCTATAAAGCCCAATCAGAAAAGCATGCTTTAAACCCAACAAAACGGTGACAAAATGAGATTAATTCTAATTTTATGATTTTAAATATTTAATTATAGGCTTCGGAATATGATTATACAACTTAATTTCAATTTTAGAGTATTTTACTCAGTTAAAATTTCAACTATTTCCAAGAACAATTATGACCTTTAACCTGACATCTTACACATCCTTTCAACAAAAATCACCTTTCGATCCTACAACCGTATGTGATAATATCATAGACGCTTAACTCGTTCCGCCGTCGCAGCAAATGATCAAAAGAAGGAACCGCGAACGGAATCAAATCCCTCACCATCGTTGAGAAGATAAATACCTGCAAAGAGACGCAAAGTGGCTACAGATCTTCCGGATCCTGCCGTCGAAGGCTAATTTAAACAACATCAGGGTACGATAATCCTCTCATCGAAGATCTGATATCAAATCGAAGATCGTGAATCTGAAGAAAAAAATCTTGAATTAAGAATCATGGATGATAGATCTGATATCTCGCACAAAGTAAACGGAAGGAAGAGCTAATAATAAAATAGGAGAATAGAAATTAAGAATGGTAACTCCGCTTGGTTTAATTCATTTCCTAATTGTCAAGCTATATCGTTCTTTCAGGCACGTTCTGATCATTGCCCTATCTTAATGGACACTAGCCCATCACGAGCTCTCAGATCAAATCACTCCAATAATCTTTTTCGTTATGAGAATTGTTGGGCTGATGACCCGGAAGTTTTGTCTCGAATTAGAGAGATTTGGTCTAACCAATCTCGCTCGACACTTCATAAACTTCAGGATATTGGACGATTTTTAGCTACTTGGAAAACTAACAAACGCATTAAATCCAATGAGCATATCATTCAACTGAACGATTTTATTAATATGTGTCTCGCACGCCATCTTTCTGATATGGAAATCCATAACTTTATTTTTGCTAAAGGTGAGCTTGATAGCTTGTTGAATGTGAAAGAAATACACTGGGCTCAACGAGCTCGGACACACTGGTTAGAACATGGTGATAAAAATACTTCTTTTTTTCATGCCAGAGCAAATAGCCGACGGCGGAAGAATCATATTGCTGGACTTCTAGACAACCAGAATATATGGCAAACACACACAGACGACATCATGTCTACTGCTATTACTTACTTTCAAAGCCTTTTCACGTCTTCCTCTCCTACTATTGCCTCTACCATCTTGGATAACATTCCCACTATTGTTACCGAAACAATGAACAATAACCTCAATAAGGATTTCACAACAGATGAAGTTACCATTGCTTTTCGTGATATTGACCCAAGGAAAGCCCCGGGTGTTGACGGATTCCCAAGCGGTATCTTCAGGAAGCACTAGGATATCCTTGGCCAAGACTTTACAAACCTCTGCCTCGGACTCTTAAGAGGGTCGGTTAATATGGAAGAGGTCAACCGTACTATCATAGTTCTTATTCCCAAAATCAACGACCCCACTACAATGCGCCATCTCAAACCTATTAGCCTTTGCACAGTCCTTTACAAAACTGTTTCGAAAGTACTTGTTAACCGTCTAAAATCTATCATAGCCTTGTGTATCAGTGGCAATCAAGCTGCTTTTGTTCAAGGAAGGAACATTACTGACAACATCCTTATTGCACATGAGCTCATCCATACTTTAAATACTGATGAAACATCTCTTGCAAAAGGTGCTAGCTTAAAACTCGACATGGAAAAGGCTTTCGACCGTGTTGAATGGCCTTTTCTTGAACAAATTATGATTCGCCTAGGTTTCAACTCTAGATGGGTTTCCCTTATTATGAGGTGTGTATCCTCAGTATCCTTTCAAGTACGTATCAGTGACTCCCTTTCACGACCTTTCAAACCCTATAGAGGGTTACGGCAAGGGGATCCTCTATCCCCTTTTTTGTTTATTTTCTGTACTCAAGGCCTTTCAGCCTTGCTCAATGCTGAGCAAACAAATGGTAACCTCCTTGGACTTTGTGCTAGTAGGAATGGGCCTCGCGTCAACCACCTCCTTTTTGCTGATGATTGTTTCGTATTCATTAAGAATACAACTATAGAAGCTCATCGCCTGAAGGATGTTCTACATACTTATGCTACTTAATCTAGGCAGGCGGTGAATTTTGAAAAGTCTACTATTTTCTTTTCTCGGAAAACTTCCACGTCGCTTCGGTCGGAAATCAATGATATACTACATGTAAGAGAAGTGGATGATCCAGGTATTTATCTGGGAGTCCCTCTCCTAATAGGAAAGAACAAGACAACAACCTTAGGGTTCACCAGGGAAAAAATGAATGCTCGCATGAGTAAATGGGATAAACATCTCCTCTCTTTTAGTGGTAGAGAAATTTTTATTAAATCTGTCATCCAGTCTATACCACAATATGTTATGTCTTGCTACCTTTTACCCCAAAACATTATTAATGATATGACCACTTCGATTCGCCGTTATTGGTGGTCTGGGAAAGCTGACAAACGAGGTTGGCATATGCTCCCCTGGGACACCGTCTGTCTGCCTAAATCGGCAGGAGGTGTAGGGTTTCGTGACCTTCACCATTTCAATGTTGCTTTACTAGGCAAACAGATCTGGCATTTGGTTTGTGAACCTGATAATCTTCTTAGTCAGGTCTACAAATGCAAGTATTACCCATCGGTTTCTGTCCTCGAATCTGATCATACTCGGAAATCTTCTTTCGCTTGGAAAGGCCTTAGCTTTGCTATCTCTAAGCTTCGCGATGGTTTTTTCAAATGCCCAGGTATATCCAGCCAAGTACAAATCCACTTTGATAAATGGGGTGGCTCCCAGCCTGTCAACCTTTATGGTGACTATGAGGTAAATGACGAAGTCCCTCTTCGTGCGGGTACTTTCATGTTGCCGAATTTACCCCGATGGGACGAATCAAAAGTCAGAGAATACTTCTCTCACGAAGACGCCAATACCATCCTTAATGTACCCATTATTAATGACACAAAAGACACCACCCTTTGGGGTCACCATGACTCTGGCATGTACTCGGTTCGGTCTAGTTACCAATTTTTTCAGTCACAGTTAGGGCCTGTTAATAGACCCTCCAAGCTTTGGAAAGTTATTTCTAAACTGCCTACTCTACCCAAGGTTCGTGCCTTTGGATGACGTTTATGTCATGATGCACTCCCATCTAGCCATAAAATCCTCCAGGCCAATCTTGGTACGGGGGTATGCCCGGTCTGTAATATGTCTATCGTAATCACACTCCATGCTATGCGGGACTGTCCTAGTGCCAAAGAGGCACTCCAGTTGACAGGGCTTCCTACACGAATCTTGTCCAACTCCTCTGTCTCCCCCCTCCAGTGTCTTTTTGAAGCTGCGGGTTTTCTCTCCTCACATCAATTTTCACTCCTTATCACGATCCTTTGGAATTTATGGAATCGCCGAAATGACTTTATCCATAATAGCCATCTCCAACCGGTTTGGTTAACTGTTTCCAATACACAAAAACTTTTTAATGACTACACTTCAATTAATGATGCCTCCCGTCTACGTTCCCGTCTGGTTGAGCCCACCTTTGCTTAAGCTAGATGGACGAAACCGGACCCTGGTTTCGTCAAGATTAACACGGATGGCGCCTTTGACCCCGTGTTAAGAGGTGCTGCTGCTGGCGTCATTGCCCGAGATTCCTCAGGCGTCGTCCTGGGTGGTTGTTCTATACCGCTCATTTGCCCGGACCCCGCTTCTGCTGAAGCTCTTGCCGTTTTGGAAGGTCTAAAGTTTGCAGTTGCCAATGGCTGGACTCATGTGGTCTTTGAAACTGATTATGCTTCCATTGCCAACAAGGTTAACAACATCAATCATCAGGATCTTTCTAGTGCAACATTTGGTGTCTCGCATCCGCTCCACTCTTGGTACTTTGCCTGATTGTAAGATTTGTTATGTGCCTAGAGACGCAAACGTTGTAGCCCATGTCTTAGCTACTAGGGCTTTGCGTTCTTTTACTTCCCTTTCTTTTGATTGTAACTTTCCCGATTTTTTTCGGGTTTCTGTAAACTCGGAGAGATTCTCCTCTTCTTCTCAATAATATCATGGGTACTCTTTTCCCCATAGGGGCCTACTCACCTCTTGAGGTGACTGGCTATAGGGTTTTTTTAATGAGGCCCTTTCTTTCAAAAAAAAAAATTCAACTATTTTACTATAAAGCCTATTCAGAAATGAACGCTTTAAACCCAACAAAATTGTTACAAAATGAGATTAATTCAAATTTTATGAGCTCAAATATTCAATTATAGACTTCTGAATTTGATTATACAGCTTAATTTCAATTTTAGAGTATTTTACTCAATTAAAATTTCAACTGTTTTTCTATAAAGCCCAATAAGAAATGCACGCTTTAAACCCAGCAAAACAATGACAAAATGAGATTATTTCAAATTTTATGAGTTCAAATATTTAATTATAGGCTTCAGAAGCTGATTATATAGCTTAATTTCAATTTTAGAGTACTTTACTCAGTTAAAATTTCAATTGTTTTTCTATAAAGCCAAATCAGAAATGCATGCTTTAAAGCCGACAAAACGGTGACAAAATGAGATTAATTCTAATTTTATGATTTCAAATATTTAATTATAGGCTTCGGAATATGATTATACAGCTTAATTTTAATTTTAGAGTATTTTACTCATTTAAAATTTCAACTATTTTACTATAAAGCCTATTTAGAAATGAACGCTTTAAACCCGACAAAACGGTTTCAAAATGAGATTATTTCAAATTTTATGAACTCAAATATTTAATTATAGGCTTTTGAATTTGATTATACAGCTTAATTTCAATTTTAGAGTATTTTACTCAATTAAAATTTCAACAGTTTTTCTGTAAAGCCCAATAAGAAATGCACGCTTTAAACCCGACAAAACGGTTACAAAATGAGATTAATTCAAATTTTATGAGTTCAAATATTTAATTATAGGCTTCTGAATCTGATTATACAGCTTAATTTAAATTTTAGAGTATTTACTCAGTTAAAATTTCAACTGTTTTTCTGTACAACCCAATCAGAAAAACACGCTTTAAACCCGACAAAACGGTGATAAAATAATTAATTAAAATTTTATGAGTTCAAATATTTAATTATAGGATTTAGAAGCTGATTATATAGCTTAATTTCAATTTTAGAGTATTTTACTCAGTTAAAACTTCAACTGTTTTTCTGTAAAGCCCAATCAGAAATGCACGTTTTAAACCCAATAAAACAGTTAGAAAATGAGATTAATTCAAATTTTATGAGTTCAAATATTTAATTATAGGCTTCAGTAGCTGATTATATAGCTTAATTTCAATTTTAGAGTATTTTACTCAGTTAATATTTCAACTATTTTTCTGTAAAGCCCAATCAGAAATGCAAGCTTTAAAACCGAGAAAACGACGATAAAATGAGATTAATTCAAATTTTATGAGTTCAAATATTTAATTATAGGATTTAGAAGCTGATTATATAGCTTAATTTCAATTTTAGAGTATTTTACTCAGTTAAAATTTCAATTGTTTTTCTATAAAGCCCAATGAGAAATGCACGCTTTAAACTCGACAAAACAGTGAGAAAATGAGATTAATTCAAATTTTATGAGTTCAAATATTTAATTATAGGATTCAGTAGCTGATTATATAGCTTAATTTCAATTTTAGAGTATTTTACTCGGTTAAAATTTCAACTGTTTTTCTGTAAAGCCCAATCAGAAATGCACGCTTTAAACCCGACAAAACGGTTACCAAATTAGATTAATTGAAGTTTTATGAGTTCAAATATTTAATTATTGGATTCGGAATCTGATTATACAACTTAATTTCAATTTTAGAGTATTTTACTTAGTTAAAATTTCAACAATTTTACTATAAAGCCTAAACAGAAATGAATGCTTTAAACCCAAAAAAACGGTTACAAAACGAGATTAATTCATATTTTATGAGTTCAAATATTTAATTATAGCTTTTTGAATTTGATTATAAAGCTTAATTTCAATTTTAGAGTATTTTACTCAGTTAAAATTTCAACTGTTTTTCTATAAAGCCTATAAGAAATGCACACTTTAAACCCAACAGAACAGTGACAAAATGAGATTAATTCATATTTTAAGAGTTCAAATATTTAATTATAGGCTTCAGAAGCTGATTATATAGCTTAATTTCAATTTTAGAGTATTTTACTCAAAATTTCAATTATTTTTCTATAAAGTCCAATCAGAAATACACATTTTAAACCCGACAAAACGGTCACAAAATGAGATTAATTCTAATTTTATGAGTTCAAATATTTAATTATAGGCTTCAGAATATGATTATATAGCTTAATTTCAATTTTAGAGTATTTTACTCAGTTAAAATTTCAACTATTTTACTATAAAGCCTAATCTTATACCACCCTCAAAGCATACTATTAGTTGGATTTATGCTTTCATAGAATAAGTTCTACTTTTGTTACCTTTGAATAGTATTTCTTTATCACCTTACATACATTCCATCCTATCCATTTCGTCCATCGCCATAGCCGACTTCCCCAGCCTTCACTGTCACCTTTTCCATTTATTTCCCTAACAAAAACATCACCCTACATTCTCTTACCAATTACACATATAACCTACACTTCTGCAACCCTCTTTTCACCACTTCACCATATTTTCTTCATCAAACGACAAGGAAAGCGTACAAGGATCAAGGCTTGCTTACAATCACGATCGGGACAATCAAAGCTTCTCTCTACAAGCATCTTTAGAGAGTTGGAGCATATCAGCCTTGCTTTTCATTGTCGTGTAGGATTTCATTAAAGTCTCCCCTAAGAGCCAGGGAAGGGAAGAAGCTGATTGTAATGTGTCCCGTAGTTGCCAAGTTTTATATTTGTTTTCCGTTTCAGTGAAACCATGTAAACCAAAAAATGGAATTGCAATTGGCCAAAATGTATAATAACATCAATATGATGATCCGTGTCAAAAAACAAATCAATAGAAGTCTTAGTATTACAAATAATAGCAATCCCCGTACAAGTGGGGTTGGATTCAATTGGTATACAACATTGCATTCCTAACTTAATCCTAATGCGATCAAGATTGTGTCTATTTAGCCTAGTTTCAAAAAGAGAAAAAAAAATCGGCATCATGCTTGTAAATAGCACGTTGTAATGCACGAACTACCTGGACATTGCCAAGATCTTGACAGTTCCAGCATAATATTTTCATTTTACTCGGCGGGGTTGATCACCGTTAATCACCACCGGAGAGTTTTTTTCGCTGCTCATCCCAGCTTTCTTAGATGAAGATTTCGATGGTGATCGGTGACGTTTTAGAACTTTTCCCATCATCAGGCGGTGGAGTCTTTGTATGAGATTGAGTCAAAGTAGGAAGATCATAAGCTTGCATACTTTATTCTGATGTATTAGGTTCAAAGAAGTAGCATAACGCCATATCATCTAGACTTCTCATGAAGAGTAATAGTTTAAAAGTACAAGTATATTTGTTTGATAAGAATACACTATAAAAGGTGTTGGAAAGATCTCTACCCAAGGGTTGGATATATATATATATATATGCCATACTTCGACTTGGTAGAGTTTAAGGGATTGAGAAGATACACAATGAGTTGTGTTTAATAGGATCCCTAGCACGTGTAGTATAATAAAAAAGAAAACAATATTGTTAAATAAACAGTAGATGAACAAGAAGGACGTAAGAAAACCTTCAATAGTAACAAGGACTCTTAGAAAGTTTAGTAGTAACATTGCTTACAATGGAGGCAAGAAGATTAAAGATGAATGATCCCTTCCAAGAATTAAGTATCAAGTCGGATGATCGTACCCAACAACTTCTATGCCAGGGGATTCTCTTTTGCATGGTTTCTAAGCAATTGTGGATCATTGATCGAGAGCTTTGAACTGGGTTGTAAACGCCAATAGCCAAGAAATAATAGAAGAATGCAACAAATAATAGACACAAAGGCAAGATGGCATCCAAATACAGTCGTACCGCTTAGTAGAACCAAAGAGTGGAACCTAGGAAATTCAATAACCCATGTCTCGTTCAATGTTTTTTTATTGATGGAACAAAAGTGCAAAGATTCAATTCGGTAGAGATTTAAAAATTGAGAAAATACACAATGATATGTGTAGGTTGTATAATGAGAAAGAAAACAATGTGGTGAAGTAGGTAAAGGGTGGATAACAAAAAACAAGGAAAGCCATCAATAATATTCGATTGATATCTAACCAATATAAGAGACCCAAGATGGATTATGGTTTCAATCCTAGAGAATCCTGAGTGCAATGCCAACGCCGGCCACCAAAAAGACGAGAAGGATGGTGACGGGTGGTGCAATTTTATGTTCTTGTTGTAATAATTTGATGTTTCTTGCATCACAAGATAAAGATATATTTTTGGAGGGAATCCATCTTTATGAGAAAAGAGGATGGAGTAAAACAAAGAAAGCAACAAAGGAGCTATTAAAGCTCTAGGGCTTAGTTGCATCCATTGTACCTCAAAAAAGAGGATGTTAGTAGTACAAGTTAACTTGTTCAATAATGGCACACCATGAAAGGTGTTAGAGGGATCCCTTAGCAAGGGTGGCATGTATATGGAAATAACAAAAAAGTTAAGACAAGCATGGTATAGAATACACGGTAGAATTATAAAGAAAGCAAAATTAAACCTAGCATCAATAGTCATAAATCAAGTACTTAGGAACCCAAGGAATTCAAAGCTCAGAGTAATAACGACAAGATTAACAATGGTAGTATTCTTTTGCAAAAGAAATAAAGAGATATAAAACAAGAAAATGCAAAGTTTTTGGATGTAAACAAGGAGAATTTGATAGGAAAGACTTACCAAGAGAATGGGAAGAACCAAGACTTTGCTTGTTTGTTCATGGAGGAAATGTGATATAGACAAAATGAACTATGGAACCAACAAGGTTCCTATTCTTAGTAGTACACCTAGCGAAGTGTTGATAGAATTCCATTGCAAGTGGAGCACGTACATTCGGTTAACAAACAAAATAAGAGGAACATGGTATAAGAGGACATTAGATGAAAGATGGAACTAAGTTGTGTTTCTTTTAGTGGTTAAGTCCTTATTGTGATGTATAGTCGTTCCATGCAACATAAGATAATAATAAGAGGTACAATGAGTGAAAAGGATAAAGTAAGACATGATTAGGAAGAGAGCCATCAAGGCTTCGATTCTTGGTTGAATTCATTGTAGTTCAAGAACGAGGATAATAATAAAGTAAGTATGCTCGTTTGAGAATAGTACACCATCAGAGGTATTGGTAAAATCCCTTTATAAGGGTGGTATATACATGAATTTAACAAAAAAAAACATGGTATAAAGAACTAGATAAAAGATGCTTAGTATTCATTGTAGTAATATTGTGATCAAAAAGGTTGTCAAATTTATAAAGAAAGAAGCTAATAACCCTGAAAACAACATCAAGAATCAAAAGTTCCTTCTCTATTCGGAGTGCATGCTTTGAGTCATGCTCAGAAAGGATCAAAACGTTAATAAAGAATAATAAGGAATTAATAAAGTCATATAGAAAGAAAATACATACCAAAGAAACAAAACTATCTGAGTCCAAACCCGAGGGAGCATATCGGTTGGGGCTTAGCGTCCTACTCCAAAGATCGTTAGTGAAGGCAATAAGAGTCCTTGCACAAAAACTTGGCTCCAATGGTAGCATGGCGTACACAGCCGTTGGTTGTCCGAAGAAAACATTGGACACCAACACAAAGATGGCATCTAATGTTTCGAATGCAAACCGAGAAACTTCTTTCGTTCACAAAGAAAGATTGGTGATCAAGATTACACAAAATTCTCCAAAGAGCTCAACGTGAGACGGCGACACACAAATGGTATACGACTTCGAGAAGAATCAAAAACCGAAAAAAGCACTTGATACAAAGAGCAGTATATATCTCATAATAATAAACGAAAAGAAGACAATAAAGATATATAGAAAGAAATGTAAAGATTGAAGAGATGGAAGAAAGAAAAAAACCAAACAGTTTGGGTGTTGTTGTGATAGCTACTTCCTCTTCCAATGGCGTCGGCATGGTAAATACGTTGAACAAAACGCTAAACTTACGAGAGCAACCGGGACAAGGTTCAACGATAAGGAAGACAACCATGAAACTTTGAAACAAAGAAAGCATGATCCTGACATCAAGAATGGCTTGAAAAAGTAGATCTACGATATGTGCACGCCCAACCTTAGTTTCTTCCCATACCTTAAGTCACACAATTCCAATCAGGGAGTTCTACTTAATACTCTTTATTTACTCAATTCATGTGTTACACTCACTTGCTATCTCATATTATATACCTATAATGTTTGTTTCCTTATATTACTATTGATAACTTAGTAATTAGTATTGAACCACAGCTTTATTTAGCTTATATTATGCATAATTAATATTCAACACATGTTTAGTAACATCATACTTATTAGTTTAAGTTGTTTCTTTGCAGGTTATGTTAAACACAACTTAAGGGACTATCGGCCAGCTCCGTTTTAGCTCAAATACAACATTTGAGCTCAAAACAAAGAATCATTGTTTAAGGCACTTACCAGCTTCCGATCAGCACCAAAATGTACCAAACACTCTTAGGCAGTGCAATGAAGTGGATGCTAGCTTCGTTCCAGCTCACGAATCCAAATTAAGCTCAAAACGACAAATGGTGAATTTCCATCCATATGAGATTCGGATCAGCTTCTACACACTCTTATGAATTAAGGAGAGTATTATGGCCCTAAGGATCAGTTCACTCAGCTAGGGGTTTAGCCGTTCAGCTCAAATCATCACTCAAAGATAGTGAACTTTCAGCTAGGTAGCTCAGCTCAACCAAGCTTAACCCTAGTTCATTCAGCTCATCTTAGCTCACCCTACAACTTTCAACTCAACCATGGAAGGAAATGTTCTCTCTCCAAGAGACACAACCGACCAACCATGGAGGGAAACATGTTTTGGGCGCCAAAACAAAGAGATAGCACTCTTCATTGGGCACATTCATGATGGTCCACTTGTGTGCCAATTTCGAGCAGGATACAAGTAGAATTAGGCTTCGTAGTCTTCATGAAAGTTGTTTCTCTATCTCTTATCTTTCCAACCCATGTTGAATCAAATCAATCCGATATCGGGAACTTGAGATATGTCCAATTTACTAAAGACTATGCAGGCTGGAATTTTAAACCAAAAAGTTACAACAATTATTGGAAGGAGACAACATTCAACCGAATGGTTAAAGAGGGAGACACCACCAATTGAACAGGCACCAAGGCCACTATTCAGACACCTTTTCAAAGGGAAATGTCCCTTGGCCACACCCTTTCATTTCCTATAAATATGTAGTCATTTTGGCATTTGATAGACAACTTTGAATCATATTATTTAGTTTGTGAGTTAATCTCTCATTCTTGTTCTTTTAAGAACTTTATCGACTTATCAAATCATCTCTTTGATTTGTGGCGTCACCCTACATCCTTTATACTTTAGGTTTCTGGAATTACATTTCCAAGAGGTCTAAGTGCATTTACCACCCTCAGAGTTGCAACTAGATTGGGTTTATGTTCCTATAACATAAGTTCAACCTTTGCCCCTTTGAAAACTATCATTCCAACATCATATAAACACCATCCATCTTCCATTTTCGTCCACCATTCTTCACCAGCCCTTAACTTATCCTTCCATATCATTTACTTCACTTAAACACCTCCATTTCCTTGCTTAATCAACCATCAATATCCCCCATGCATTCCCTTCATCAAAACATCTTCCTTTTCGTCTAAACAATACCCCACACCATAACCTCTTCTTAAATCATCATTAGCTTATTTCCATCATCTTTTTAACATTCTTTTGTTCAGGAAACAAGCGTGATACAAGGCTTGCTTGCATTCTATGGTCCGAGCAATCAAAGCTTCTCTCTACAAGCATCTTTGGAGAGTTGGAGCATATCAATCTAGTGCCAGATCCACAATGGCAAAGCCTTCCTTGAAACTTGTTGGAGCAAAACGAAAATAAAAAATATGTTGATGAATATATATGAATAGCTAATAAGAAAAAGGATCAAGAAAAGATTGAACAATAGAAATAATAATGAGAATATAAAAACAAGAAGCAAAATAAATCCAATTTATCGCAAACAAGAACCAAGATGTAGAAACATCTTCTCCCATGGCTGCCATGGTGATGAGGAAAACAATAATGGCCTCCATGTTGATAAAAGAAAAGAGTGCATGTTCCTTGTGAAGCAGAAGAGCATAACCGATTAGCATATTGGTGAAAAGAATATCGTTAAAGGTGTTGGATGGATCCCTTTGTAAGGGTGGTAATTGTACAACAATGGATTGGCTCCATAGACTTCGTGAGTGAACCTTCACAACGATTTTGATAATGGTGGCTGCCATAATAGCATCTTTAAATCGTTGAAGTTCTGGATCAACAAAGGCTCCATCATCCAAACATCTTCTTAATAAATAAAAAGAAAGAAAATAAAACAATGGCAAAAGGAGTGGAAATAGTCTAAACGATCAATGGGAGGAACGAAAAGAATAAAAAAAAAGGAAAACAAAAAGATTGACTTATCTCAAAGGATTAGAATGGATGTTGAATCTTCCTCTCCCGACGTTGCTAACTCCATGGAGGTGGTGTAGTAGACAAAGAAGATCTCCAAAATGTGGAGAAAGAAAAGAAAAAATTAAAAAGAAGGAGAAAGTATGGAGGGCAAGAGAAAGGGAGAGGGAGAGGAGAGAGTTCAACAACCCTTTAGAAATTTAACCAACCCGTTAGATTTTTTATGAAGGAAAGAGCCTCATTAAAAAAACCTATAGCCAGTCACTTCGAGAGGTGAGTAGACCCCTATAGGGAAACGAGTACCCATGGTTTTATTGAGAAGAAGAGGATAATCTCTCTGAGTTTACAGAGATCCAAATAAAATCGGGAAAGATACAATCAAAAGAACAAGACAAAAAAGAACGCAAAGCCCTAGTAGCTAAAACATGGGCTACAACGTTTGCGTCTCTAGGTACATAACAAATATTACAATCAGGCAAAGAACCAAGAGTGGAGTGGATGCGGGACAATAAATGTCGCACCGTGGAGATATCTTGGTGACGAGCATTATTAACCTTGTTGGCAATGGAAGCTGAATCAGTTTCAATTATCACTTTTGTCCAACCATTAACAGTTGTAAATTTTAATCCTTCCAAAATGGCAAGAGCCTTGGCAGAAGCTGGATCCGTGAAGAAAACGAGCGGCATAGAACAACCACCAAGGACAGAACCAGAAGAATCCCGAGCGATGACACCTGCAGTAGCTCCCTTTAACACAGGGTCAAAGGCGCTATCTGTGTTAATCTTGACAAAACTAGGGTTCAGTTTCGTCCATCTAGCTTGAGCAAAAGTGGGCTCGGCTAGCTGGGAGCGTTGATGGGAAGCATCATTGATTGATGTATAGTCATTAAAAAGAGTTTGGGCATTGGAAATAGTTAGCCAAACCGGTTGGAGATGGTTGTTATGGACAAAATTATTATGTCGGTTCCATAGATACAAAAGGAGTGTTATGAGGAAAGAGACTTGATGTAGGGAAAGAAACCAAGCAACTTCAGAAAGCCATTGATGGGGAGAAAAAAAGGAGGTGGAGAAAATTCGAGCGGGGAGTCCTGCCAATTGGAGTGCCTCTTTGGCACTGGGGTAGTCCCTCATAGCATGGAGGGTGATTTCAATGGTCATATTGCAAATCGGGAATACCCCCGTACCAAGATTTTCCTGAAGGAGTTTATGGTCAGAAATGCATCAGCCATCCAAAGGAACGAACCTTTGGTAGAGTAGGCAATTTAGATAGAATTTTCCAAAGTTTAGAGGGCCTGTTAACTGGCCCTGGCTACAACTACAAAAATTGGTAACCAGACCGTACCATATAGATGCCAGAGTCATGGTGACCCCAAAGGGTGGTGTCTTTTGTGTCATTGATTATGGGTACATTAAGGATGGTATTGGCATCTTCATGGTAGAAGTATTCTCTTACTTTTGATTTGTCCCACCGGGGTAGGTTAGGCACCATGAAGGCACCAGCTCGAAGAGGGACTTCGTCGTTCACCTCATAATCACCATAAAGGTTTACAGGCTGAGATTCACCCCAATTGTCAAAGCGGATCTGAACTTGACTGGATATTCCTGGTCGTTTGAAGAAACCATTGCGAAGCTTAGAGATGGCTATGTTAATTCCTTTATAGGAAAAAGAAGATCTTCGAGAGTGATCAAATTCAAGGATAGAACCCGTTGGATAGTACTTGCATTTGTAGACCTGACTAAGGAGGTTATCAGGTTCACAGACCAAACGCCAGATTTGTTTACCTAGTAAAGTGACATTAAAGTGGTGAAGATTATGAAAACCTATTCCTCCTGCTGCTTTCAACATACAGATTGTGTCCCAAGGGAGTATATGCCAACCCCGTTTGTCAACTTTTCCAGACCACCAATATCGGCGTATCGAAGTAGTCATGTCATCAATAATGTTTTGTGGTAAAAGATAGCAAGACATAACATACTGAGACATAGATTGGATGACTGATTTGATGAAAATTTCTCTACCACTAAAGGAATGAAGGTGTTTATCCCACTTACTCAGGCGGGCATTCATTTTATCCCTGGTAAAACCCAAGGTCGCAGTTTTGTTTTTCCCTTCGAAGATAGGAGCACCCAGATAAATACCTGGATCATCAACTTCTCTTACGTGAAGGATATCATTAATTTTTGCTCGAAGTGGTGTGGAGGTTTTCCGGGAAAAGAAAATAGAAGACTTTTCAAAGTTTACCGCCTTCCCAGATGAAGTAGCATATGTATGTAAAGTGTCTTTAAGGCGTTGAGCTTCTGTAGCTGTATTCTTAATGACTACAACGCAGTCATCCGCAGAAAAGGAGGTGGTTAATGCGAGGCCCATTCCTGCTAGCACAAAGTCCTGAAAGATTACCATTTTCTTGCTCTGATAGGCCTTGGGTACACAAAAGAAAAAGGAAAGGAGATAGAGGGTCCCCTTGCTGCAAACCTCTTTGGGGTTTAAAGGGCCGTGAAAGGGAGTTGTTGACACGTACTTGGAAGGAAACAAAGGATATACATCTCATAATTTGTTCAACACGGTCGAATGTCTTTTCCATGTCTAGTTTTAAGCTAGCACCTTTGGCAAGTGAGGTCTCATCGGTATTTAAGGTGAGAATAAAGCTCATGTTCAATGAGAATATTGTCAGTGATGTTCCGTCCTTGAACAAAAGCTGCTTGATTACCACTTATGCATAAAGGTATAATACATTTCAGACGATTAACAA
Source organism: Abelmoschus esculentus (assembly GCA_035048815.1). Classification (NCBI taxonomy): domain Eukaryota; kingdom Viridiplantae; phylum Streptophyta; class Magnoliopsida; order Malvales; family Malvaceae; genus Abelmoschus; species Abelmoschus esculentus. The sequence goes on from JAUCBN010000002.1 coordinate 6,563,203, forward strand.
GTACTTTCACAACTATCTTGTAAAGGACTGTGCAAAGGCTTATGGGTCTTAGATGACGCATTGTTGTGGGTTCACTGATCTTAGGTATAAGAACAATGATAGTACGATTAACCTCTTCCATATTAACCGACCCTCATAAGAGTCCAAGGCAAAGGCTTATAAAATCCTGGCTAAGGATCCCCAAATGCTTCTTAAAGAAACCACTTGGGAAACCATCGACTCCTGGAGCTTTTCGGGGGTCAATATCTCGGAAAGCAATGGTGATTTCGTCTGCTGTGAAGTCCTTAATAAGGTCATTATTCATTGTTTCAGTTACAATAGTGGGAATGCTATCCATAATGGAAGATGCAATAGTAGGGGAGGAGGACGAAAAGAGATTTTGAAAGTAGTCAATATCAGTAGACGTGATATTTGTTGTATGTGTTTGTCATATATTCTGGTTATTGAGAAGCCCAGCAATATGGTTCTTCCACCGTCGACTATTTGCTCTGGCATAAAAGAAAGAAGTATTTTTGTCACCGTGTTCTAGCCATTATGTTCGAGCTCGTTGGGCCTAGTATATTTCTTTTGCGTTTAGCAAGCTATCAAGCTCAGTTTTAGCAGAAGTAAAGTTTTGGATGTACACATTAGAGAGATTTTGATTGAGGCACATATTAATGAAATCATTAAGCTGAGTAATACGTTCATTGGATTTAATACTTTTGTCTGTTTTTTTCCAAGTTTTTTTCATTAACCCGAGAGAGAAAGAAAGCGACCTTCTTACAAAATCTCCTAGGCTCTGATACCAATTGATATGAACTCGGTAGTATGGTCCGAGTCATATATGATATTGCCCGATCGTGATTCTAGTAAGAACAGATTTCACAAGAATTGTTACGCTATAATTTCATAAACATAAAGCATAAGAATAAAATAAGAATGATAATAATAAGAAAATAATGGAATGAAAGATATGGTAAAGGTTTGAAGTGTGTGGAATTGTGATGGTTCTAGTGATTATATGAAATGAAAGAAAGTTAGGATGTGTAATGGTGGTGGCGTGGGGTATGTAACTTTAAGGGATAAATTGATTATGACCCACTAGCTATATGGAGCTAGGAACCAACAATATAATATGATGGATTCGATGTGGTTGTAGTGTAGCACGTGACACACTAGCTATAAGGAGCTAGGAACCAATGCGATAATAAGATGGAATGGATGAATACTATAAGCATAACTTAAAGCTGATAGAGTTCTCGCAAGAACAAAGCATAAAGCAACTTTTCAAAAGAGTTTTATTATATCAAATTGGTTTCTTACAAATGAAGAAAAGGTTCCTATTTATAGTGTTCATAGGAACCATATGAAGAGTCTTATAACAAGAGATGAATGCTTCATCTTTATGGTGATGAATGCTAATGAATGCTTTGTTTTCTTTTCTATCTTTAAGTGGATGAATGTTCAAGGTATTAATGATGAATTTGGACTTAATTTATGCTTAATATACACATAATTTCATCCAAATGGTGGAAGGACTCTTGGGCTGCCTTGTCTTGCTCTTTCATGGATAAAAAGGGGGTGAAAGTGAACACTTAATGTATGTAGACACTTTGGTAGCAAAAAAGGGGTGTCTCTTCCATTTCCATGCTGATCCTCAAGCTAATTAACCTTCTTGAATGTCATAATATTATGCATTAAGAAGGCCTTCATTGTTTGTCTTCATGTAGAATACAAACAGCCTCCAAAAGATGATGAAGAAGAGACTTAAATGCCTTATTATTTGCATTATGATGACCTTCATTTGTATGAATAAAAATCAGCTTTTAATTGACTTGAATATTTGTATAAAGATGATGAAGGGACTCTTCCTTGGCTCAAACTCATACAAATCATCCTTGCATAAAGTTCCCGTAATGATAGGATATGGCAGTGGAATAAAGATCGAATGCAATAACAAAAGAAAATATTAGAATAAATGGACAATGGTGTAAAGAATATGATAAAAAAAATAGTAGCAAGCTTATTTGAAAATGGATTGTGGACTTGTTGTCAATAGGATGGATTTTGGAATAGATTTATGTCTTAGGAACCCTCTTGATCGCAATTGATCAAGCAAACTCCATGATAGGCTCTAACCGACCCTCCAAGAATTGATTATCTTGGCAACCTGGAGTGTGAAGATGGCTTTTTCCACAAAAACTAGAAGGAAATCGTGTTGAAAACAAGCATCAAAGGCACAAGAAACAATACTTACAAAAATGTACTCAATAACATTTATTCTATAAAAGAAATATTCAAATTGTGTGTTTTACAAGAGAATAGGTTGCCTCCTTTTATAGCCTAAAAGAGACAGCAAAACACCCTAAGAAATAGCTATTTCATCCCTAAAAATCATCACATAGATAGCTAATTAGAAGGGATCAACAATTATCTAGGAAAATATGAATTAAAACATATGGAAAGTTAAATCAAAAGATATTCATAAAATCAGCACATGGAGCTGATCATTCCAGATGTTATTTATTTAATATATAATTTATTTGGGCCTAAAATATGTTTTAAGGCATTTGGACTTCTTGGACCATCAATGTAGCTTTTTGTCACCCATGTGTTCTTGAAAGCTTGAGGACATAAGATTTCTTCATTCAATGCTTGATTCGTCAAGAAGACTTGCAAACCCTTGTTTACAAAATCTTGGACCGCTAAATATATCTTGTCTTTGAGTTGCCTTGACTTTGTTCTTGTCATCGGGCCATGTGGTAATATAAGCCCATCAGATGTAAGGGCCTTAGTACATGCATCATTCCCCTCCTCCTCAGAAGGATTCGCCCTCGAATCTGAAACATCAAAGGGAGAAAGATCGGCAACATTAAAAGAGGAACTAACATTATATTCACCTGGAAGGTCAATGTGGTAAGCATTATCATTGATGCGCTCCAAAACTTGAAAGGGACCATCTCCACGTGGGTCCAACTTAGTCTTCCTTTTCGACGGAAAACGTTCCTTCCTTATATGAACCCAAACCCAATCTCCTGGTTCAAAAATAACTTGTTTGCGTCCTTTGTTGGCTATTTTGGCAATGTTATTGGCAATCTTCTCCATCCGTTGTTTAGCTTTGATGTGAATGGTCTTGACCAACTTAGCTTTTTGTTCCCCATCCAAGCTGCAAATACTATTAAGAGGTAAAGGAATAAGATCTAAAACAGTTAATGGGTTAATCCATAAACTACCTCAAATGGTGAAAAACCAGTAGAAGAATGAAAAGAACGATTGTAAGCAAATTCTACAAAAGGTAAACATTCTTCCCAATTCCGTATATTTTTACCAACAACTGTTCGAAGTAGGGCACCCAAGATTCGATTAACTAACTCAGTTTGTCCATCAGTTTGAGGATGGCAAGTAGTAGAGTATAAAAGTTTAGTGCCAATCTTACCCCATAACTCTTTCCAAAAGTGACTAATAAACTTGACATCGCGATCAGAAACAATGGTACGTGGGATGCCATGAAGCCTTACCACTTCTCGAAAGAATAAATCAACCACATGTGTTGCATCATCAGTTTTGTGGCAAGGGATGAAATGTGCCATCTTTGAAAACCTATCTACAACCACAAAAATACTATCTCGTCCCTTCTTAGTGCGTGGTAAACCAAGAATGAAATCCATGGATAAATCAACCCAAGGGGAAGAGGGGATGGGAAGGGGAGTATACAAACCATGAGGCATTACCTTAGATTTGGCTTGTTTGCAAGTAAGACAAGATGCACATATCTTTTCAACGGTTTTTCTCATGTGTGGCCAGAAAAAATGCTCCATGACAATGTCTAGGGTCTTGGTAACGCCAAAGTGCCCCATCAATCCTCCACAATGTGCTTCGTGTACCAAAAACTCTCGTAAAGAACCTTGCGGAATACACAACCTGTTTAAGCGGAATAAATATCCATCTACAAGATAAAACTTGTTAGAAGAACCTTTATTACACTGAGCATAAATTTCAGCAAAATCAGCATCTATCGAATACAAGTCCTTAATATGTTCAAATCCCAAAACCTTAGCATGCATAGTAGTAATTAGTGTATAACGACGAGATAAAGCGTCAGCTACTATGTTATCCTTACCTTGCTTGTATTTGATTATGTATGGAAACATCTCAATGAATTCTACCCATCGAGCATGGCGTTTGCTTAACTTACCTTGGCCGTCTAGCCACTTGAGTGATTCATGGTCTGTGTGAATGACAAACTCCTTGGGCAGCAAGTAGTGTTGCCAAACTTCAAGGGAGCGAACCAAAGTTAGGAGTTCCTTGTCATAGGTCGAATAATTTAATTGTGCACCTTTAAGTTTTTCACTAAAATAAGCAATGGGCCTTTTTTCTTGTAAAAGAACTGCCCCTATGCCTATTCCTGAAGCATCACATTCAAGTTCAAATGTATTAGTAAAATCTGGTAAGCGTAAAATTGGAGCTGAACATAACTTATCTTTCAAGGCTAAGAAAGCCTTATCTTGCTCCCTACCCCATGTGAAACCAACTGATTTTTTAATTATTTCAGTTAAAGGAGCTGCTATAGTGGAGAAGTCCTTGACAAACCAACGATAGAAGCTTGCAAGACCATGAAATGATCTTACTTCCGAAATAGAGGTGGGTGTAGGCCACTCACGAATAGCCTTAACCTTCTCATCATCAACGTGAATACCCTGAGCACTAATTACAAAACCTAGAAAGATGAGTTTATCACTACAAAAAATACACTTGTCAGCATTAGCATATAATCGTTCTCGTCGAAGAACATCAAAAACTGACTTAACATGTAAAATATGATGTTCAAGAGAAGTAGAATAAATCAGAATGTCATCAAAATAAACAACTACAAATTTACCTATAAACTCCTTTAAAACATGGTTCATCAAGCGCATAAAGGTGCTAGGTGCATTTTTCAAGCCAAAAGGCATGACTAACCACTCGTATAACCCAAACTTCGTTTTGAATGTTGTCTTCCATTCATCTCCTTCTTTCATACGAATTTGATGATATCCGTTCTTCAAATCAATCTTTGTAAAAGTACATGCTCCATAAAGTTCATCAAGCATATCATCTAGGCGTGGAATGAGATGTCTATACTTGATGGTAATGCAGTTAATGGGTCGACAATTAACGCACATACGATACGTACCATCTTTTTTTGGTACCAGGAGTACCGGAACAACACAAGGGCTTAAACTTTCTCTTATGTACCCTTTCTCCAGTAAAGCTTCCACTTGTCTTTCCAACTCCTTAGTCTCTTCGGAGTTGCAACGATATGCTGGTCGATTAGGAATGGATGAACTTGGAATTAGATCAATTTGATGTTCTATTCCTCTCAATGGCGGTAAACCTTTAGGTGGATCATCTAAAACATCGGAATATTCCTGTAATAATGAAACAAACATACTAGGCAAATTCTCATGAGTGTTAGATATAGATAATCCATATTGCCTAAAATGGATGAGGATGCAAGGTTGTTTTGTGAAAAGGGCTTGCCTTACTTCTTTTTCTGTCGCATATATATTTTGAACCACTCTTTTTTTCTCACAGTTAGGTTCACTCACCACCCTTGGGCCATCATGTCTTTGGCTTTTGTTACTAAGGGCCTCTTTCTCAGCCTTTTTTTCATCTTTTGGAGCTCCCACCCCCTCACAAAATTTTTGCATTTTAAGTTGATCCTTGTAGACATCTTTAGGATCCAATGGGGTTAAGGTATATTTCTTCCCATGGTACACTAGAGAATATCGATTCAACTTGCCATGGTGAGTAACATCTCGATCATACTGCCATGGTCGTCCGAGAAGTAAGTGGGCAGCTTGCATGGGAACTACATCACACCAAACGTCATCACAATAATTCCCCATATTAAAAGTGATCAAGGAACGTCTAGTTATCTTAACTTCAGAACCTTCATTAAGCCATTGAAGATGGTATGGCTTTGGGTGTCGTTGGCAAGATATATTTAGTGCATCAACAAGAAAACTACTTATGACGTTTGCACAACTTCCGCTATCAATGATGACGGAACAAAGTTTACCTTTTACCATACACCGAGAATGGAAGATATTGGTTCGTTGAACATCAGTTTCTTCTGTGGTTTGAATGCTAAGGGAATGACGAATTACCAAACAACGAGCATCAAGTTCATCACTCTCATAAGGAGCAATGATTTCTTCTTCAGAAACATCATCTTGTTCCTTCTCCGAATCGGATGAGAAATCACCATTATCTCTTATAAACATAATTCTCGAATTTGGACAATCACGAGCATAATGTCCACGTCCTCTACATTTGAAGCATTCAACATCTCTAGCCCGACTTGTTCTTTGATTACTTTCATCCACCATGTGTGTTCGGGTCGACTTTGGTCTCTGTTTGGTATTTGCTTCCAGCATTTTTAGCCCTTCTTCCTTTGGTTTCATTCTGGAAGACTCAAACGAAGGCTTGGAACTTTGAAATGGTAAAGGTTGAGATGTACCTTTATCGTGGTGAGAATATTCCCTTTGTCGAAACCTTGTTTTTCTTTGCAGCCGATTTTCAATAGCAATAGCGTTTTGGAGAGCTTCATCAAGATCTAAGTAAGTTTGAAGTTCAAGAACCTCTGAAATATTATCATTGAGACCAACAATAAATCTGGCTAAGGTATCTTCTTCGCCCTCTTGGATGTTTGCTCTTTGTAGTAGAGCCTCCATCTCTTGAAAGTACTCATCGACGGATCTATTTCCTTGTCTCAACCGTTGAAGCCTTTTTTTTCATTCCCTATAGTAGTATTGAGGAACAAACCGTTTTCTCATGATTTGTTTAAGCTCATACCATGTATGAATCTCGTGCTCTTCATTGTATAGTCGGGTTCGAACAAATTGAGTCCACCAATTCAAAGCATAATCAGAAAATTCCAATGTCACCAAAGGAACTTTCTCTTCTTCGGGACATTTGTAATAGGCAAACAATAGTTCAACCTTGCTCTCCCAATCGCAATATGCATTTGGGTCATGTTTACCTATGAATGGAGGAACGGAGAACTTTGGTTTGGCCAAAGAAGGTTGCTCACGAGCGGTTTCTCTAGGTGCATCAAAACGACGGTCGTGAACAGGTAGGCGTCGAGGAGTAAGGTTTTGTCGTAGTGCACGCCTAGTTTGATGTCCATCACTATCTGTTAAGGAGTTTCCGTCGGTTGGCGCCTCTCGATCAGTATTCATGCTTGCTATGGTTTGGGTGAGAGTTTGTAACACCATATCATTGTGTTCAAATCTCGTATTCATTGTTGCAATCAGTTTTGATAAACCATTTACAACGCTTTCAAGATTCGCTGATGTTTGTGGTATATCTTTATATGTGCTTTTTTTTTACATCCTGAAAACACAATACTCAAAGCAAATTTAAAGTGGACAAGAAAATAAAAGAAAAAAAAGAAACCTTACTTATCACTCCAAAAAAAGTAAATGTTAAAGAGGCAAGTGAATTGATCTTGTACGTCTTTAAAACTGTCCTGCCACGATTTCACAACCAATATTTAGTGGAATTTTAACCCTAACAAAGACTCCAAAAGCACTAGGAATCCAAGAAAAGAAAGACACCAAATGAATGTAGTTGCAAGAAGGAAGAAAATTATGCAACTTGATGTTCCTACTAACACAGGAGACAAGAAAGTGTTAGATGATGTATAAGAATCAATAAAAGGTAAAAAAAAAAAAGAACTAATAACTAAGAATAAAAGAAAATAGAAAGAAGAAAAAAACCCCGAAAAGGCCTGAAATTGAGTAGAAAAATGATCTACTTTGTTCAAAGGGTTCCCAATATCCAAAAATTATGAATTTTTGTGTGGTGACTCCTCAAATGTTGTAGATTTGATCTGGAAAGTTTGGTCTTCAAATTCCATCAATTGATTTTTGCGATTTTTTTGTATTTTCCTCTTTTTTTTTTCTTTTTTTATGGAAACACCAAGAATCGCCCCAAATCTGATACCAAATGATAGGATATGGAAGTGGAATAAAGATCGAATGCAATAACAAAAGAAAATATTAGAATAAATGGAAAATGGTGTAAAGAAGATGATAAAAAATAGTAGCAAGCTTATTTGAAAATGGATTGTGGACTTGCTGTCAATAGCATGGATTTTGGAATAGATTTATGTCCTAGGAACCCTCTTGATCGCAATTGATCAAGCAAACTCCATGATAGGCTCTAACCGACCCTCCAAGAATTGATTATCTTGGCAACCCGGAATGTGAAGATGGCTTTTTCCATGAAAACTAGAAGGAAATTGTGTTGAAGACAAGCTTCGAAGGCACAAGCAACAATACTTGCAAAAATGTACTCAATAACATTTATTCTATATAAGAAATATTCAAATTGTGTGTTTTACAAGAGAATAGGCTGCCTCCTTTTATAGCCTAAAAGAGACAACAAAACACCCTAAGAAATAGCTATTTCATCCCTAAAAATCATCACATAGATAGCTAATTAGAAGGGATCAATAATTATTTAGGAAAATATGAATTAAAACATATGGAAAATTAAATCAAAAGATATTCATAAAATCAGCACATGGAGCTGATCATTCCAGATTTTATTTATTTAATATATAATTTATTTGGGCCTCAAATATGTTTTAAGGCATTTGGGCTTCTTGGACCATCAATGTAGCTTTTTGTCACCCATGTGTTCTTGAAAGCTTGAGGACATAGGATTTCTTCATTCAATGCTTGATTCGTCAAGAAGACTTGCAAATCCTTGTTTATAAAATCTTGGACTGCTAAATATATCTTGTTTTTGAGTTGCCTTGACTTTGTTCTTGTCATCGGGCCATGTGGTAATATAAGCCCATCAGATGTAAGGGCCTTAGTGCATGCATCACGTAATGAAAATTCCAGTCTACACTGTCTTCAGTAAATCGATCATATCTCAAGCTTTCGATATCGGATTAAGGTGATTCAAAAGGCGTTGGAAAGCTAAGAGATAGAGGAATAATCTTGAAAAAGACTTCAAGACTCAAATCAACCCGGATATAATTCAAAAATGGAGATCAATCTGACTTATACTTTTGCATTTGATGTGACTGTTCATCTCCCTTCATTCACCTAACACAACGGTAAACATTATTTATATTTTAATTAAAAAAACATCCATAAAACAATTTAAGAGCTAGTTTGATTAATTAACTAATTCAATGAATGAAATAGCTTGATCAATGCACTAACTTTATTAATGAACTACATGCATTAATGAACTAATGCTTCAATTCAACGCATACTTAAATGAACCTAACTAACGTACATACTTGAATGAAGTAGCATGCTTATTTCTTCAATTTTATATCATGCAACTGATAAAATTCATATAGATTCATGCATAAGTATAAATCATGCAAATGAATGATAGGGTATAATGCATAAATGAGCAAGTATAGAACGAAATATGGTAGAACTCCCTCTGAATAATTCATGAAAAAAGTCTAAGGTATGACAAGTATATGCGAAATGATGAGTCTAGTTAGGATCACATCATTCCCTCCCTCTTTAATGCGATTTTTCCTCAAATCGAAGCAGCTTGTCATTGATTGCTCCACTGAAATAAGAAAGGATGTATGATACGAGGTAGCCTATCGAAGCAAACTTTCTTCGTAATATCTAGGAGTGTTTTAAGCACATTCCTGCAACAAGAATAATATAAAAACAAAAAGGAAAAAATGTTATATTCATGATGAAAATAGGAAATAAAACGGAAAAAGAAAATTAATAAAAAAAAGAAAGAAAAGGATGGCGTTTAGAAGAAAACTCGAAACAAGGATGATGAATGCTTCAAGAAACATCCATGGCAACAATTCGAGCGTTCAACAATGATAAAAAAACGAAAATTAAATGTGCTTGTAGTTAAATTCCAAAGCATTCTGCACATGCTTAATTGTGCGCCTGTTTTGAATTTCAAAACAAATGCTCTTACTTTGGTTGATACACACACATGTGAAAATAAGCACATGTTAAATGTGCTACTATTTGAATTTCAATTTGAAGCATAATCTGTTGGGAGTTGAGCAATCTGTTGGAATTGCTAATTTGCTGGAATTGCTAATTCCTTGACCGGATTAATTGGCACCTATTCTCCTATGTTGCTTCAACCGAATGGTGGAATCAATCGATCTATTATGTACCTATATATAACAAATAAGTTAGATATATACTTAAATATATATAATAAGTATTATAATCTAATATGTCACATATCAACATGCAACACATTATAAATCCTATGTTCTAAGGCATAAATATTATCGAATAAATTTGGAATTGAAGCACAAGTAAGGGAAAAAACTTCCTTGAATTTCTTTGCCTTAGAACGAGTAATAGGTCTTGCTGGCAAAACCTCCGGATCAGATTGTGCTTGTATAGATGATGTGCTCACATCATCCCCTTCTTGAAAAGGATTTTTCCTTAAATCTGCAGAATCATCATAAGGGGTTAAATTAGAAACATTAAATGTAGCACTCACATTGTATTCTCCTGGTAAGTCAATCTTGTAGGCGTTGTCATTCACTTTCTCCAACACCTGGAAAGGACCATCTCCTCTTGGTAAAAGCTTGGACCGTCGTTGGGCCGGAAAATGTTCCTTTTGGAAATGAACCCAAACCCAATCTCTCACATCGAAGGTGACTCGCTTCCTTTTGTTGTTTGCTTGCTTTCCATACTATTGAGTCCTTCGTTTTATATTCTCCTTTACCTATTGATGCAATTTCTTCACATATTCTGCTTTCGCTTGACTGTCCCTGTTTGTCACTTGTTCCTGGGGTAAAGGTAACAAATCTAGAGGCGTAATAGGGGTTAAAACCATAAACAATCTCAAATGGTGATATCTTAGTAGCAGAATGTACATGATTATAAGCAAATTCAACATGTGGAAAACAATCTTCCCAAGTCTTAATATTCTTTTTAATGATGGAACGAAGTAAAGTAGATAAAACTCTATTAACAACTTCAGTTTGTCCATCAGTCTGAGGATGGCAAGTAGTAGAAAACATGAGTTTCGTACCTATTTTGCTCCAAAGAGTCCTCCAGAAGTGACTCAAAAACTTCACATCTCTGTCAGAAACAATTGACCTAGGAATACCATGTAAACGTACAACATCTCTAAAGAACAAGTTAGCCACATTAACAGCATCATCAGTCTTATGGCATGCAATAAAATGTGCCATCTTAGAGAACCTATCAACAACAACAAAAAGACTATCTCTACCTGTCCTAGTTCTTGGAAATCACAAAACAAAATCCATAGAAATATCAATCCAAGGAGAATCAGGAATAGGTAAAGGTAAGTACATACCATGTGGTGAATTCTTCGATTTTGCTTTCTTACAAGTCACACAATGTTCATAGTACTTTTCAATATCCCTCCGCATCTTAGGCAAAAATAGATGCTCCTTCAATGTTTGTAACGTCTTGGTGACTCCAAAGTGACCCATCAATCCACTCTCATGTGCTTCACGGATTAGAATATCACATTAAACCCTGTGGAATGCATATCCTATTTTCTTTGAAAAGATAACCATCATGCCTGTAAAACTTTCCATCTGCACCTTTCTCACAAGCATTATACTTATCTCTAATATAAGAATCATCAACATACATGTCACGAATATATGCAAATCGAATCAAATGTGAATCAAGATAATTCAAAAGCACATATCTACGTGATAAAGCATCAATAACGACATTATCTTTACCCTTTTTGTAACGAATGACATAAGGAAAAGATTCTAAAAATTCAACCCATTTAGCATGTCGTTTATTCAATTTATGTTGACTTGTGATATATCGTAAAGCCTCATGATCAATGTGAATCACAAACTCCTTAGGCAACAAGTAATGCTGCCAAGTCTCCAATGCCCGAATCAGTGCATACATCTCCTTGTCGTAGACTGGATAATTCAATGTTGTTCCACTAAGCTTTTCACTGAAGTATGCAATGTGCCTCTTTTCCTGCATTAATACAACGCCTATACCAACTCTAGAAGCATCATTCAATTTCTAAAGTTTTATTAAAGTTAGGTAAGGCTAACATAGGTGACTTTGTCAAACAGTCCTTAATTTTAAAAAAGGCATCTTCTTGTTCTTTACCCCATAAGAAGCTAAAATTCTTCTTAATAATCCCGGTTAAGGGTGCGGTAATAGAACTGAAGTTAGGAACAAATCGACGATAAAAACTAGCTAAACCATGAAAAGATCTAACCTGAGTAATCGATGTTGGTCGTGGCCATTCCTGAATTGTTTTTATCTTTTCAGAATCGACTTCAACACCCTATGCATTAACAATGTGACTAAGAAATATAAGTTTGTCAGTACAAGACACACATTTCTCTATGTTACCAAAGAATATTTATTCTCGCAAAGTTTGCAAAACAGCTCTTGAATGTTCTACATGATCCTGCAAAGTCTTGCTATAAATCAAAATATCGTCAAAATATACAACACAAAACTTTCCAATAAAAGATCGCAGAACATGATTCATCAAACGCATAAAAGTACTAGGTGCATTAGTTAATCAAAAAGGCATTACTAAACATTCATACAAACCTAACTTTGTTTTGAAGGTTGTCTTCCATTCATCACCTTCTCACATACGAATATGATGACATCCACTTTTTAGGTCAATTTTGGAGAAGATGACGGCTCCATAAAGCTCGTCCAACATATCATCAACTCTAGGAATAAGATGACAATACTTAATTGTAATCTGATTCACAGCTCTACGATCTACGCACATCCTCCAAGACCTATCTTTCTTCGGCACTAACAGCACCGAAACAACACACGGACTCAGACTCTCTTGAATATAACCCTTGTCCATCAATTCTGTCACTTGTCTTTGAAGCTCTTTCTTCTCTTCAGGGTTAGTTCGATAAGCTGGTCGATTAGGAATAGTAGCACCTGGAATAAAGTCAATTTGGTGCTCAATGCCATGAAGAGGCGGCAATCCCTTCGGTGTTTCTTCTACAAACACATCCTTAAATTCTTGCAAAAGGGAAACAATCGATGCAGGCAAATCATAAGGAAACTCAGCCAATAAACAATAATCTTTAAACATTAAAATAAACAAAGATTGGTGAGAGGAAAGAAATTTCCTGATTTCTCGATTGCTTGCTGTTGCGTGTCAAAAGTGCGCAATTGGTGCAAGTGGACACATCGCAAGTAATAAAGTGATAAGTATTATCGTGTATCGTCTCCACAGGGATTGGTATACTTAATATGTATTCTTCGTCTTCTTGTTCTGTAAAAATAAAGACACAAGTAATTTTGGTTTTGATGAAACTAGATAAATTGAAATAATGGAAACTAAGAATAAGGATAAGATCTGATTAATAGAGAGAGAGGTCAGGATCCAGTTGCGTTGTATTGCGGAATTGATTGACTTGTCTCTGTCCAATGCAATTGTATATCACTGCCTCGGCAGTACTGCAGATTACTGCCTTGGCAGCGACAATACTGTCCGCCGCGGCCATCCCTTGCTCGTGGGTGGACTTTACCAAAGTTCAGCAAAGTGTTCTTGGGTGACTCCGCTTATTCCTAAGTCGAAGTACTGTTGATGACTAATCCTTGATGATACCTCCCGGCGTGAATCAATTATACCCACCAACTAAACTAACACTTCTTTTAGCCGCTGAAACTCTTAACCTATCCCTAGGCCGAGTTAGTATTTCGCGATTGAAACACCGTACTTATCCCTTTCGTGAATCTAACTCTCTCGAGTCTAGATAAATGGATTACTCACAAACTTCTCTCCCGAGCTTGGATGCAAGAACAAAGAATGGCAAAGGATAAGCAAACCTTGATAGTTTTATTGCATTGAAACAAAGAACAAAGTACAATCTCCTCTCACAAATACTTAACAACCTTCAACTAAACCCTAAGAAAGTTTAGAACATAATTTGAGAGAAAGAAAACATTGAGTCTTAGGGTAAACTCTCTAAGAATCGGCTCTCCCCATTACCTAAGACGGCTAGGTCTTATATAGGCTTGGCCTAGGGCAAACCTTTCCTAAGTAGAATATAACTTGGAGTAGGGAACAAGTCATGTACATAAATAAAATATTTCCGAGTTTATTTCAACTAAGAGGCTTTCCTGCGTGGCCTTGTCTTGGGCTTTTCCTCGTGCTAACCAGCTCCGATCCATGTGCTTCATGTCCAGAAACGTCCCTTGGATTTTTCTCTTCCGATCGCTTACAATATTGTTTCCTGTCTTTCTATTGCTGCCTCGGCATCAGGTCCTGCCTCGGCCACGTTGCTACCGCGGCACTTGTTTCTCCTGCACAGATATAAAAATGCAGTAAAACTTGCCTTTTCTGTAAATTTCATCTCTATAATCATAACTCCTAAATATATCACATTAAGTATATGCTTTGGTCTGAGTGGGTGTAAATTTAGTGATTAATGCCCATAAAAGGTGTAAAAGGTGATAGTGAGTTGAGCACTTATCACACCCCCAAACTCGAACTATTGCTTGTCCTCAAGCAATGCAAACCATCAATTTGCAAAACTTTACTCTCTCTTGGTATGTTTCCATCTATTCTCCCCACCATAACTATTCCTATCCTTTAGACTTAACCTTTCGGCTACCCAAGGGTTTACCTAGAAACAAACTATAAGATTTGGTGAGTGTGTGCGTTTTTGTGGACAAGTTTGATTAAAGGCTTTCTTAGATAAACTCTAAGTTCAAGACAAGTAGAATTGGGTTAAGTGTTCTCTTCTTTTCTAAACAACCAATTCTTGAGCCAATTTCGGGTACCTCAAGGATTGTGCTTTCCTCATCACTAATTCCTTATTTCTTTTGATATTCCTCATACTAGAGCTAATTTCGGGCACCTCTAGCATGAAGAAGAGTAATTCCTAGAGCCGGTGATAGGCACCTTTAGTCACTTTCCCAAAAATCTAAGTCTTTATCACCTAAGTTCATTAAAAGAATTCCTATAATCCAACAAGTCCCAAAAGTGTTTAAATTTTATCCTATAGTAGGCTTCTAAGTTTTCATCCTTGAGTATCCTAAGGCTAAACCTTCTTAATAGGACCTAATCATGGTAAGGAGAAAGATTTCTATAGCCTTAAAGAATAAACTAAGGAAATACTGATGATGGGCAGTGCAAAAGTATAGGCAATTTATTCAAGTAAGGCGGAGAGCGTAAAAAAATAAAATAAAAATTCACTTAAATACTCCCTTTTCTTGGCAAGGCCTCGGCAGTGTGGATCTACACCCCCAAACTCGAACCAAGCATTTTCCTCAATGCTTTATATTAGAAGAGAATAGTGGACAACAAAAATATGAAAGAAATAAGCAGCATATAAAGAAACAAGCAACAATTTATATTGAAGAAATTTAAAGGGACTCCGAAGAGCTGCTTGTAACAATCTTTCTTCGGGGTCGTGCTGCTGATTGCTTCGTTCTTGGTGAGGGCGATGGCTGAGCTTTTGCTTACCGGGGCAGTTGGACTCTTGTTGGTGGTGTCCGTTGCATTGGAGCATCCACTTCTTCTCCTTCTTCCTCGTCGGCAATCTCTTCAATGATCATGATGTCCGTTCCACCTTCATTTGCTATGGCTGCCCCGGTATGGTGTGTACTCGGTCCGGCAGCGATTGAGCTTTGATGTACATAGGCATCTATCTCTGCTGATAGACTGTCCGTGATGATGGGGGATCGTGGTGGAGTGCTGAAGACTACCCTCGTCTTTGATGGTCTTCTGCTGGCAGATGATGCTGCAGCAGAGTCTGCTGTCCTAGATGGGCCGGCAGCATGAAACTGTGGTTGAGGGCCCGCGTGGAAGAACGGTCTCAGTCCTCCTGGAGCTGGTGTAGTTTCGGTATAGGGTGCAGCTGTGACAAACATGTTGCTTGGAAATTCTAGAAACTGCGCCCCTTGGTCTGGAAAGGCATGGAGCATCATTTGGGCAAGGGTGCTGTTGAAGTCCCTCTGATACTCCATGTATCTTTGTTGACTAAGATCCATTGTTGCCATCCTCTAAAGTATCTCCTGGTACGGGTCTGCTGCGGCACTGGTGTGGGCAGTGTCTGGCATGTCTACCGTGTATTGGGCCCTGGCAACAGTATCAACAATGAACTGCTGGGGCGTTACCTAGACTGGTTCCGCTTGTGTGATCTGCATGATTTTGTGGCAAAAATCTCTAATTCATCCACGCCTTTGGGGTGTGTATTCATCTGTATCTTCGACTGTTACACCTACAGCAATACACAAACCAGTGATCAAACAAGGGAAATATAATGGTCCTCTATCCTTCTTACCGCATTCGTAAATTTTGCGTAAGATGATCTCTCCAACATTGATGCTCCTTTTGTTGATGATTGATTGGATGAGCACCAATCGCTTTCGGTCCACCGTGCTGTTGTGGGATGTGGGAATGAGGCGTCTCTTGACAAAGGTGTTCTAAAGCTTGGCCTCGGGCTTTAGGCTCTGCCTTGGTACAGATCCTCTATGGGCACCGGTTTCCCATGGAGTATTCGTGTAGCAAAGGTCATCTTTAATCAGCTCGTAATCTTCGACAGTGATATCCTCCATGAATTCAGCATGTACATCATGGTCAGGTGTGAGGTCATAAAATTGGTTGATGGTCTCGGCATCTAGTTGGACAGGCCTGCCTCGGCAGTGAACAAAGAGGGAGTCTTTGCTTGGCCCATGCGCATAAAATTCCCGCACAATGGTAGTGTTTGCCTGGGCAGGTTGTAGGCAAAAGATTTCCCATTCTTGATATTTGATCCTATCGAGCAGATAGTGCTCGATGCCATAATTTTCGTCATCCGAGTATTGGAACCCTTGTTCCTCCCACAACTGTCGGGCAATGAAAGACCTGTTGAAGCAGTCTTCAACATTGGCTGGGGCAAAGCGCTTGTAGGTGGCCATAAAGATTGTGAGAGATTAATTTCTTGGAGATTTTCTTGGAAGACTTCTGAGAATTTCAAGAAGGGTAGGCAGAGAGTATTGTGAGACCAAGATTATGAGGTATTCTATGGAAAACAAGAAAGCAAGAGTGAATAGTTCAAGAGGGAGGGTTGCTTATATAGGCTTCGGCCTTGTGACCGTTTGAAGCACTAGCCGTTTTGTAGCCGTTAGTCTTTACTGCCGTTTTCTTTTCTGCCGCGGCAGAAATCTCGGCAGACTAGCCGTTGCACTGTTTTGCCCGTTAAAACTACTACGGCTCTGACACTGTTTTCTGCCTCGGCAGAATTCCTGCTATGAACTACTTCTCCTTTATTCTTGCTTATTATCCTAAATAAAAATTAAACACAAACAAGAAAAATATTTAAAGCAAAAGCACAAATTATAGAAAAATAAATATAAACTAAACTAACCCTAATATAATAATATAACAAGAAAAGGAAAGAGATTAAGTCACTAGAGGAGTGCATGCAAATGCTTCTCCTAAGATTTTTATCTCTTGTCGGCCAGAATTATAATTCAGATGTTGGCCACTCCCTTTTGCTTTATGTCCATCCTTATGTGCTGCTTCCACTTTGAGCTTGATCTTTTTGCCAAATAGCCTGTCGAGCATGCTGCCAAGGCAGGATATTTTGGTGTCTGTTGTGTGGATGGCTTTGCACTCTTTTGGATCATCATATTTTTTGAAATTATGGAATGCATTGAGTTTGACTTGTTGGTCATTAACCCTCATTGTCAATTCTCCTTTTTCCACATCAATTAAGGTGCGTCCAGTTGCAAGGACAGGTCTCCCCAAGATGATCGGTGCATTATCATCTGCTTCACAATCAAGGACAAGAAAATCAGCGGGAATAATAAACTTATCAACTCTTACCAGTATGTCCTCGATTTTGCCTTCGGGTTGCACATATGATCGATCCGCAAGTTGGAGCATAACTGTTGTAGGTTTTGCCCTTCATATTCCAAGCTTTTGGAAGACAGATTTGGGCATTAGATTGATGCTTGCTCCAAGGTCACATAGGGCCTTACCTTCATAGTTGTTACCTATCGCACAAGGTATGATAAAGCATCCAGGATCCTTCAGTTTTGGTGGCATGCGATTGTGTAGCATTACGATGCATCCCTCGGTAGCAACCACTATTTCGAACTCACCTAGTCTTTTTCTCTTAGACACAATGTCTCTTAAGAACTTGGCATAATTAGGCATTTGTTCAATTGCCTCTACGAATGGTAAGTTGATGTGGACTTGCTTTAAAATATCAAGAAATTTCTTGAATTGATGGTCCTGTTTTTGCTTTTTCAACCTTTATGGGAATGGTGGTGGTGGTCTCATCTCATCCAGGGTTTCTTTAGTTTGGAATTTAATACCTGGTACCACTGGGGTTGTTGCTGTCACGGCAAACTGTTCAGGAGCTGTTGAGTTCTCTGCTGGGGCAGTGGTATCAGGATCAGTTTGTTCAGCCTCCTCTTTTGCTGGGTCTGATGATGGAACTTGGCCCGCTAGAGTGTCTGTCTTTTCCTTTAGCTGTAGACCACTCCTAGTAGTGATTGCTTTACACTGTTCATGGCCCATTACCTTAGCAATTTCAGTATTGCTAGGTAGTCCACTTTGTGGTCTAGTGTTTATATTTTAAGCAAATTGTCCAACCTGAGTTTCCAATGCCTTAATTGCTGCCTCTTGGTTCTACAACCTCATCTCAGTCCTATTTATGAACGTATTTGTTCTTTTGATGAAGTTGTTATTCTCTTCCATGTATGACTCAGTTTTCATCATGAATGCTATTAGAGAATTTTTCAAGGAACTTACAGAGTGCTGCTGCATCTACTGCTACGGCACCGGCTGTTGGACCTACGGCGGCGGTAGATGTTGCATTGGTTGTTGGAATCCTGAGGGTTGGGTGGTTGGGTTTAAGGCATTGTTAGGATTACTCCATGATAGATTCGGATGCCTCTTCTATGAGGGATTATATGTGTTGGACATCATATTGGTTCGGTTATAGTTTACAACATACATGCCGGTTTCTTGATTCATACAGTCAGAAGAATTGTGGTTACCTCCACATAAATCACAAAAAGAATCAATCACCTAAACCTCACGGGTATTTTGTTGTAGTTGCAAATTTTGCACCATCTTGGTAAGAGAGACCAATTGTGCTGCCACTGAATTTGATGTGTCTAGTTCATTCACCGTGGCTTGGCGTCTTACTCCTCCTCGCCTAGATGTAGGGAATTGAAAATCGTTCTTTGCGAGTTTGTTAGTATCTCAATAGCTTCCTCAGGTGCTTTGTCCAGGAGTGTTCCGTTCGCCGAGGCATCTAACATCATCCTTGTCGTGGCATTCGTGGCATTATAGAACATGGTGACTTGTGTCCATAGGGAAAATCCATGCAAAGGACACTTGTGCAGTAACTCTCTATAGTGCTTGTCGTGTGTCAAAAGTGCGCGTTTAGTGCAAGTGGACACATCGCAAGTAATAAGTGATAAGTATATTATCGAGTTATCGTCTCCTCAGGGACCGGTATACTTAATATGCTTTCTTCACCTCCTTGTTCTGTAGAAGGATAAAAACACAAATAAGTTGATTTCTAAACTAAAATAACTAAAATAAAAGTAAAGGATTGAAATAGTAGAGAGAGATGGGCTAGGATCCAGTTTTATCGTATTGTGGAATTGATTGACTTGTCTTTGTCCAATGCAATTTTATATCTCTGCCTCAAAAGCACTGCAGTTACTGCATGGGCAGCGATAACACTGTCTGCCGCGGCAATCCCTTGCTCGTGGCCAGACTCTACCAATGTTCGGCAAAGTGTCCTTGAATGACTCTGCTTATCCCTAAGTCAGAGTGTTGTTGATGACTAGTCCTTGATGATACCTCCCGGCGTGAACCAATTATACTCACCAACCAATCTCACACTTCTTTTAGCCGCTGAAACTCTTAACCTATCCCTAGGCCGAGTTAGTATTTCGCGATTGAAACACCGTACTTACCCCTTTCGTGAATCTAACTCTCCCGAGCTTAGATAAATGGATGATTCACAATATCCTCTCCCGAGCTCAATTGTGAAAACAAAGAATAACAAAGGATAAGCAAACCTTGATAACTTTATTGCATTGAATGAAAGACAAAGTACAATCTCCTCTCACAAATACTCTACAACCTTCACCTAATCCCTAAGAAGGTTTAGAACATGATGGAGAGGAAAGAAACAAGAGTAGGAGTCGGCTCTCTCCCTAGGTATTTTCGTGTGTTGTACATTAGGTGGCTAGGTCCTTATATAGGCTAAACCTAGGGCAAACCTTTCCTAAGTAGAATACAACTTGGAGTAGGGAACAAGTCAAGTACATAATAATAATATATTTCCAAGTTTATATTCGGCTAAGGGGCTTTCCCGCGTGGTCTTCCTTTGGGCTTTTCCTTGTGCTAGCCAGCTCCGATTCATGGGCTTCAAGTCCAGACACGTTCCTTGGATTTTTGTCTTTCCATCGCCTATAGTCTTGCTTCCTGTCTTTCTGTTGCTACCTCGGCTGCTACCTCGGCATCAGGTCCTGCCTCGGCCTTGTCTTTGCCGCGGCACTGGTTCTCCTGTACATATATGAAAATGCAGTAAAACATGCCTTTTTCTATATATATTATTTATATGAGTAAAACTTCTAAATATATCACATTAAGCACATGCATTGGTCCGAGTGGGTGTATATTTGGTGATTAATGCCCATAAAAGGAGTAAAAAGTGATAGCGTGTTGAGCACTTATCACACCCCCAAACTCGAACTATTGCTTGTCCTCAAGCAATGCAAACCATCAATTTGCCAAACTCTACTCTCTCTTGGTCTTACATGTCCATCTATTCTCCCCACCATAACTAGGCTTATTCTTAAGCCTTAACCATTCGGTTACCCAAGGGTTTACGTTTTTGTGGACAAGTTGATTAAAGGCTTTCTTAGATAAACTCTAAGTTCAAGACAAATAGACATTGGTTAAGTGTTCTCTTCTTTTTCAAACTCCAAATCTTGAGCCGGTTTCGGGCACCTCAAGGACTTGTGTTTTTCTTTTCACTAAATTCCTTCTTTCTTTTTAATATTCCTTAAAACATACTAGAGCCAATTTCGGGCACCTCTAGCATGAAGAAGAGACTTTCTAGAGCCGGTGGTAGGCACCTCTAGTTACTTTCCAAAAATCTAAGTCTTTATCACCTAAGTTCATTAAAAGAATTCCTATAATCCAACAAGTCACAAAAGTGTTTAAAGTTCTTCCTATAGTAAGCTTCTAAGTTTTCATCCTTAAACATCCTAAGGTTAAGCCCTCTTAACAGAACCTAAACATGGTAAGGAGAAAGATTTCTATAGCCTTAAAGAATAAACCAAGGCAATACTGATGATGAGCAGTGCAAAAGTGTAAGCAGATAATTCAAGTAAGGCGAGGAGCATAAAAATTGAAAAAAATATCACTAGAATACTCCCTTTTTGGCAAGGCCGCAGCAGTAGATTGCTTCCTTGGCAGTGTATCTGCACCCCCAAACTCAAACCAAGCATTGTCCTCAATGCCTTATATTTGAAGAAATAAACGGCAAAGCAGAATATGAATCATAAACAACAAGTAAAAACAGTAAAAGCAATTAATATTGAATTAATGGACAAAGAAATTTAAAGCGACTCCGAAGAGCTGCTTGTAACAGTTTTCCTCCGTGACCTTCATGCCAAATGCTTTGTCCTTGGTGAAGGCGATGGTTGTGTCTTTGCTTGCCGGGGCGGTTGGACTCGAGTAGGTGGTTTCCTTTGCATCGGGGCTTCTACCTCCTCTCCTTCTTCGACATCCGCCATCTCTTCGGTTATCATCACGTCCGTTCCTCCTCCCATCGCAGTTGCTCCTTCGGTGTGATGTGTGCTTGGGCCGGCGGCAGTGGAGCTTTGGTGCACATAGGCATCTATCTCGGCGGATAGACTGCCCATGATAATTGGCGATCGGGGTGGAGTGCTGAAAACGGCTCTTCGCTTGGATGGCCTTCTACTGGCAGAAGAGGCCGCGGCAGAATCTGCTGCCCTAGATGGGCCGACAGCCTGGTATTGGGGCTGAGGGTCCGCATGGAAGAACGGTCGTGGTCCTCCCGGGGCTAGTGCAGTCTCGGTGTAAGGTGCGGCGGTGATGAACATGTTGCTTGGGAACTCCGGGAATTGTACTCCTTGGTCCGGGAAGGCGTGCAACATAATCTAGGATAGAGTGCCATTGAAGTCCCGTTGGTACTCCATGTATCGTTGTTGCCGAAGATCCATTGCGGCCATTCGCTGCAAGATTTCTTGGTATGGATCTGCTGCGGCAGAGGTGTGGGCAGTACCAGGCATGTCTGCTGTGTACTGGGCCCCGGCAGCAGTATCGACAGTGAACTATTGCGGCGTTGCCTGGACAGGTTTTGCTTGTGTGATCTGCATGACTTTATGGCAGAAGTCCCTGGTCCATCCCCGTCGTGGGGGTGTGTATTCATCCGTTTCTTCAATGGGTACACCTACAGAAACACAAAAACCCGTAATCAAGCAAGGGAAATATAATGGTCCTCTATCTTTCTTACCGCACTCGTGAATTTCCCGAAGGATGATTTCTCCAACATTGATGGTCCTCTTGTTGATGATGGATTGGATAAGCACCAATCTCTTGCGATCCACCGTGCTATTGTGTGATGTTGGGATGAGGCGTCGTTTGACGAAGGTGTTCCACATCTTGGCCTCCGGCTTCAAGCTTTGTCTTGTTACGAATCCTCGATGGGTACCGGTTTCCCATGGAGTGTTCCCGTAACAAAGGTCGTCTTTGATGAGTTCATAGTCCTCGGCAGTGATATCTTCCAAGAATTCGGCATGGATATCACTGTCTGGGGGGAGGCCGTAGAAGTTGTTGATCATCTCGGCATCTAGCTGGACCGGCCTGCCGCGGCAGTGAACGAATAGGGAGTCTTTGCTGGGCCCATGAGCGTAGAACTCCCGCACAATTGTGGCGTTCGCCTGGGCGGGTTGCAAACAGAAAATTTCCCAATTCTGGTACTTAATTCTATCATAGAGGTAGTGTTTAATGCCGTAGTTTTCTTCATCCGCATGTTGGAAACCTTGCTCTTCCCAAAGTTGCCTAGCGATGAAAGATCGGTTGAATCGATCTTCAACGTTGGCTGGGGCGAATCTTTTGTATGTAGCCATCAAGATAGAGAGATATGCGTTCTTGGAGGTTTTTCTTGAAGAGAATCTGGAGATTGTAGAAGGCAGAGAGTAATTGAGAGAGAGATTGTTATGAGTACTAAAGAAAACAAGGAAGTAATAGTGAATAGTTCAAGAGGAAGGAGTTTCTTATATAGGCCTCGGCCTTGTGACCGTTGAGACCACTAGCCGTTGTAACCGTTTCCTTTGCTATCGTTTCCTTTTTCTGCCACGGTAGGAATCTCAGCAGACTAGCCGTTACACTGTTCTGCCCGTTGGGACTGCTACGGCCTTGATACTGTTTTATTGCCTCGGCAGATTTCCTGCTGTGAACTATTTTTCCTTATTCTTGCTTTTTATTCCTAAATAAAACACACAAAAGAAAAATACTGAAAGCGAAAATAATTAGAAAAATAAAAATAAACTACTGATCCTAATATAATATTTGAAGAAAAGGGGAGAGGATAGGTTACTGGTGGAGAGCATGCAAATGCATCTCCCAAAATTATTCTCTCTTAGGCCCAAATTATGTATCGGTTGTGGGCCACTCCTTTTTGCTGTCTGTCCATCCATCTTGGGCTTGATTTTCTTGCCGAATATTCTGCCGAGCAGACTGCCCAGGCAGGATATCTTATTGTCTACTGTGTGGATGGCCTTGCATTCCTCTGGATCATCATACTTCTTTAAGTTGTGGAATGCGTTGAGTTTGACTTGTTGGTCATTGACCCGCATAGTCAACTCTCCTTTTTCCACGTCAATTAATGTGCGTCCAGTTGCTAGAAAGGGTCTCCCAAGGATGATCGGTGCATTGTCATTTGCTTCACAATCAAGGACAAGGAAGTCGGCAGGAAAAATAAACTTGTCAACTCTTACCAGTATGTCCTCAATTTTGTCTTCAGGTTGCACATAGGATCGATCCGCGAGTTGGAGCATCACTATTGTAGGCTTCGGCCTTCCAATTCCAAGCTTTTGGAAGACTGACCTAGGCATGAGGTTTATGCTGGCTCCAAGGTCGCATAGGGCCTTTCCTTCATAACTCTTTCCCATCGCACAAGGTATAATGAAGCAACAAGGATCTTTTAACTTTGGTGGCATGCGGTTATGCAGCATTGCCATGCATCCCTCGGTAGCAGCCACTGTTTCAAACTCACCTATTCGTTTTCTCTTTGACACCATGTCCTTTAGGAACTTGGCATAGTTGGGCATTTGTTCAATAGCTTCAACGAACGGTATGTTGATGTGGACTTGCTTCAAGATATCGAGGAACTTCTTGAATTACTGATCCTGTTTTTGCTTTTTCAACCTTTGCGGGAAAGGTGGTGGTGGTCTCATTTCATCCATGGTTTCTTTAGTTTGAAGTCTTATACCTGGCACCATTGGAATTGTTACTGCCTCGGTAGGCTGCTCAGGCGCTACAGTGCTTGCTGCGGGGGCAGTGTTGTCAGCTTCAGTTTGCTCAGCCTCTTCTCTTGCTTGATCTGCTGATTGAGTTTGGCTCTCTAGGATCTTCTCCTTCAGCTGTAGACCACTCCTAGTAGTGATTGCCTTACACTGTTCATGGCTTATTACCTTAGCAACTTCAGTATTGCTAGGTAGGCTTCCTTGTGGTCTAGTGTTTATGCATTGAGCAAACTGCCCAACTTGAGTTTCCAACGTTTTTATGGCCGCTTCTTGATTTTGCAGCCTCATCTCAGTCCTATTCATGAAGGCATCTGTCCTCTTGATGAAATTACTATTTTCCGCCATGTATGACTCAGTTTTCATCATAAAGGCCTTTAGCGTGTTTTCCAATGAACTTACCAGTTGCTACTGCATCTGCTGCGACGGCATCGACTGTTGGACTTGCTGCTGCGACATCGGCTGCTGAAATCCCGATGGTTGGGTGATTGGGTTTAAGGCATTGTTTGGGTTACTCCACGATAGGTTTGGATGCTTTTTCCATGAGGGGTTGTATGTGTTGGACATCACATTGTTGCAGTTGTAGTTCCCAACATACATACTAGTTTCTTGATTCATGCAGTCAGAGGAACTGTGGTTACCTCCACATAAGTCACAGTATGAATCAATTACCTTGACCTCACGGGTATTGTGTTGTAACTGTAGGTTTTGCACCATCTTGGTAAGAAAGGCCAATTGTGCTGCCACTGAACTTGATGAATCTAATTCATGTCCGTGGCTTGGCGTCTTACTCCTCCTCGCCTAGATGTAGGGAACTGAAAGTCATTCTTTGCGAGTTTGTTTAATATTTCAATAGCTTCCTCAGGTGCTTTATCCAGGAGTGTTCCGTTTGCCGAGGCATCTAACATCATCCTTGTCGGGGCACTCGTGGCATTGTAAAACATTGTCACTTGTGTCCATAAGGGAAATCCATGCAGTGGACACTTGTGCAATAGCTCTCTGTAGCGTTCCCATGCCTCGTACATTGGTTCGTCTTCAGCCTGTCGAAAAGAAGTAATTTCATTACGGATTCTATCATATAGATTAGTAGGATTAAAGTGAGTAATGAAATCAAGGCAAAGTTCACTCCAGGATCTAATAGATCCTGCTGGAATGCTATTTAACCAAGCTTTCGCCCTATCCCTCAGTGAATAGGGGAATAGCTTTAATCGCAAGACATCTTCATGGACTCCTTGGATTTTAAAAGAGTTGCAGATTTCCATGAAGGATTTGAGGTGTTGCCTTGCGTCTTCAGTTGCAGACCCACCAAATTGTCCAATTGTATTTAACATATTGAACATAACGGGTTTGAGTTCAAAATGGGCTGCTTCAATCTTTGGTGTAACGACTCCTGGGTTTAATCCGTTTAAGTCCTCTTCCAGGAAGTCCCTGACAGTGAGGTGCCGCGGCCCAGGTGGCGGCGGAAGTCTTGCATTGCCGGCAGGTAAGTTTTGTCCTGCCGGGTGTTCTGCCATGGCTCCTTGGATCTGTCTCCTCAACCTTTGCCTTGTTCTTTCGATCTCTGGATCTAATTCGTACAAGGGGTTGGTTAGATTAGCTCTGGTCATACACCAAGAAAAACAAAAGTAAAATAAAAAATAAAAATAAACAAGAAAATAAAGAAAACAAAATTTAGTTGCCAGTCCCCGGCAACGGCGCCAAAAACTTGTCGCATGTCAAAAGTGCGCGTTTAGTGCAAGTGGACACATCGCAAGTAATAAGTGATAAGTATATTATCGAGTTATCGTCTCCTCAGGGACCGGTATACTTAATATGCTTTCTTCACCTCCTTGTTCTGTAGAAGGATAAAAACACAAATAAGTTGATTTGATTTATCTAAACTAAAATAACTAAAATAAAAGTAAAGGATTGAAATAGCAGAGAGAGATGGGCTACGATCCAGTTGTATCGTATTGTGGAATTGATTGACTTGTCTCTGTCCAATGCAATTGTATATCTCTGCCTCAAAAGCACTGCAGTTACTGCATAGGCAGCGATAACACTGTCTGCCGCAGCAATCCCTTGCTCGTGGGCAGACTCTACCAATGTTCGGCAAAGTGTCCTTGAATGACTTCGCTTATCCCTAAGTCAGAGTGCAGTTGATGACTAGTCCTTGATGATACCTCCCGGCGTGAACCAATTATACTCACCAACCAATATCACACTTCTTTTAGCCGCTGAAACTCTTAACCTATCCCTAGGCCGAGTTAGTATTTCGCGATTGAAACACCGTACTTACCCCTTTCGTGAATCTAACTCTCCCGAGCTTAGATAAATGGATGATTCACAATATCCTCTCCCGAGCTCAATTGTGAAAACAAAGAATAACAAAGGATAAGCAAACCTTGATAACTTTATTGCATTGAATGAAAGACAAAGTACAATCTCCTCTCACAAATACTCTACAACCTTCACCTAAT
This sequence comes from Abelmoschus esculentus, assembly GCA_035048815.1. Taxonomy (NCBI): domain Eukaryota; kingdom Viridiplantae; phylum Streptophyta; class Magnoliopsida; order Malvales; family Malvaceae; genus Abelmoschus; species Abelmoschus esculentus. The sequence continues at coordinate 6,590,171 of JAUCBN010000002.1, forward strand.
CCCTAAGAAGGTTTAGAACATGATGGAAAGGAAAGAAACAAGAGTAGGAGTCGGCTCTCTCCCTAGGTATTTTCGTGTGTTGTACATTGGGTGGCTAGGTCCTTATATAGGCTACACCTAGGGCAAACCTTTCCTAAGTAGAATACAACTTGGAGTAGGGAACAAGTCAAGTACATAATAATAATATATTTCCAAGTTTATATTCGGCTAAGGGGCTTTCCCGCGTGGTCCTTCTTTGGGCTTTTCCTTGTGCTAGCCAGCTCCGATTCATGGGCTTCAAGTCCAGACACGTTCCTTGGATTTTTGTCTTTCCATCGCCTATAGTCTTGCTTCCTGTCTTTCTGTTGCTGCCTCGGCATCAGGTCCTGCCTTGGCCTTGTCTCTGCCGCGGCGCTGATTCTCCTGCACAAATATGAAAATGCAGTAAAACGTGCCTTTTTCAATATATATTATCTATATGAGTAAAACTTCTAAATATATCACATTAAGCACATGCATTAGTCCGAGTGGGTGTATATTTGGTGATTAATGCCCATAAAAGGAGTAAAAAGTAATAGTGTGTTGAGCACTTATCAGCGCTCCCATGCCTCGTACATAGGTTCATCATCTGCCTGTCGAAAAGAAGTGATTTCATTACGAATTCGATCATATAAATTTGTAGGATTAAAACGTGTAATAAAATCACGACAGAGTTCACTCCAAGATCCAATAGATCCTGCTGGAATGCTATTTAACCAGGCTTTTGTCCTATCCCTCAGTGAATAGGGGAATAATTTCAATCTCAAGACATCTTCATGGACTCCTTGGATTTTGAAGGAATTGCATATCTCCATGAAGGACTTAAGATGTTGCCTTGCATCTTCAGTCACAGACCCACCAAACTGTCCAATAGTGTTGAGCATATTGAACATGACGGGTTTCAGTTCAAAGTGGGTTGCTTCTATTTCCGGTGTAATAACTCCTGGGTTTAACCCATTTAAATCCTCTTCCAGGAAGTCTCTGACAGTAAGCTGCCACGGCCCTGGTGGCGGCGGAAGACCTCCATTGCCGGCAGGTAAGTTTTGTCCTGCCGGGTGATCTGCCATAGCTTCTTGGATTTGTCTCCTCAACCTTTGCCGTGTACGTTCGATCTCTGGGTCTAACTCGTATAAAGGGTTGGTTGGGTTGGCCCTGGTCATACACTAAAAAAAACCAAAGTAAAATGAAAATAAAAAAAGAAACAAGAAAATAAAGAAAACAAAATTTAGTTGCCAATCCCCGGCAACGGTGCCAAAAACTTGTTGCGTGTCAAAAGTGCGCAATTGGTGCAAGTGGACACATCGCAAGTAATAAAGTGATAAGTATTATCGTGTATCGTCTCCACAGGGATTGGTATACTTAATATGTCTTCTTCGTCTTCTTGTTTTGTAAAAATAAAGACACAAGTAATTTTGGTTTTGATGAAACTAGATAAATTGAAATAAAGGAAACTAAGAATAAGGATGAGATCTGATTAATAGAGAGAGGTTAGGATCCAGTTGCGTTGTATTGCGGAATCGATTGACATGTCTCTGTCCAATGCAATTGTATATCACTACCTCAGCAGTACTGCAGATTACTGCCTTGGCAACGACGATACTATCCGCCGCGGCCATCCCTTGCTCGTGGGTGGACTTTACCAAAGTTCGGCAAAGTGTCCTTGGGTGACTCCGCTTATCCCTAGTCGAAGTACTGTTGATGACTAATCCTTGATGATACCTCCCGGCGTGAATCAATTATACCCACCAACTAATCTCACACTTCTTTTAGCCGCTGAAACTCTTAACCTATCCCTAGGCCGAGTTAGTATTTCGCGATTGAAACACCGTACTTATCCCTTTCGTGAATCTAACTCTCCCGAGTCTAGATAAATGGATTACTCACAAACTTCTCTCCCGAGCTTGGATGCAAGAACAAAGAATGGCAAAGGATAAGCAAACCTTGATAGTTTTATTGCATTGAAACAAAGAACAAAGTACAATCTCCTCTCACAAATACTTAACAACCTTCACCTAAACCCTAAGAAAGTTTAGAACATAATTTGAGAGAAAGAAAACATTGAGTCTTAGGGTAAACTCTCTAAGAATCGGCTCTCCCCATTACCTAAGACGGCTAGGTCTTATATAGGCTTGGCCTAGGGCAAACCTTTCCTAAGTAGAATATAACTTGGAGTAGGGAACAAGTCATGTAAATAAATAAAATATTTCCAAGTTTATTGAAACTAAGAGGCTTTCCCGCGTGGGCTTGTCTTGGGCTTTTCCTCGTGCTAACGAGCTCCGATCCATGTGCTTCATTTCCAGAAACATCCCTTGGATTTTTCTCTTCCTATCGCCTACAGTATTGCTTCACGTCTTTCTGTTACTGCCTCGGCATCAGGTCCTGCCTCGACCACGTTGCTATCGCGGCACTTGTTTCTCCTGCACAGATATAAAAATGCAGTAAAACTTGCCTTTTCTATAAATTTCATCTCTATAATCATAACTCCTAAATATATCACATTAAGTATATGCTTTGGTCCGAGTGGGTGTAAATTTAGTGATTAATGCCCATAAAAGGTGTAAAAAGTGATAGTGAGTTGAGCACTTATCACTTGCATAAACATTCATCTTTTTCTTCTCCTTTGCAGCTTCCTTACTCTTTTTCAAGCTTGCTTGATCTTCCATCACTTGTCTTGGTGTCAAAGGAGCCAAGTAATCTTCTTACATGCATGCATAAAAGAGTATCGATTCATAAAACCATCATGCATTACCTTCTTTTCATATTGCCAAGGTCGTCCGAAAAGAAGGTGAGTAACATCCATTGACACAACATCACAAAGGACCTCGTCCATGTAACTTCCGATCGAAAACGGTATAATAACTTGTTTTGTTAATTTACGTTCTCCACCGTCATTCAACCATTGCAATTTGTACAGATTCAGATGTTTTGTCATCTTGAGACCTAACCTGTCAACCATCATTGAACTAGCAACATTAGTACAACTACCGCTATCAATAATCACAACACATACCTTATCTTGAATTTTGCATCGTGTGTGAAAAATATTCTCGCGTTGTTGTTCATCCTGAACTTGTTGCACACTCAGACTACGTTTAACAACCATAATTTCCATTACCTTACCAGTCTCAGCAACTTCTAGGACATCCTCTTTATCATCTTCATCAGGGATCTCATGTATTTTTTTTTTCAGAATTTGACTCGATCTCTCCATCATCTCGCATCAACTTAACCCTACGATCAGGGAACTAGCTAGCAACATGTCCTCAACCAATGCACTTAAAACATTGAATATGTCTTGATCATTCTTGTACCACCACTTTTTGTTTACCACGCCCATTATCAGCAACAGGAGGCTTTGGCTTGCTGGACTCGCCTTATTCTTGAATCTGAAGTGGCGCTTGTGGTGCTTGTTTGCTAGCATGGTTAGGGGTATACAATGGATTCGTAAAACATCTAAATGGAGTAGTATTACCTCGAGTAGAGAACCTTTTCTTTGTTGTTGTCGCTCAATTTTCATCGCCATATGCATCATGTCATCCAATTCGACATAATGCTGCAATTCAATAATGTTAGCAATTTAAGAATTCAAACCTGCCATAAACTGAGTCATAGTCGCCTCACGATCCTCAATTATGTTCGCACGCATCATGGACATCGCCATTTCCTTGAAATAGTCCCCGACGCTCCTATTACCCTGTTTCAAAGTTTGTAATTTCTGAAATAAATCACGATGATAATGAGAAGGAACAAACCGTTTCCGCATGATACGCTTCATTTTGTCTCATGTTCTCACTGGTCCTTCACCCGTATGTCGTCGACTAACCAGTAATTGATCCCACCACAATAGTGCATAGTCAACAAACTCCAAAGTTTCTAGTCATACTTTCTTTTTTCCGAGTAATTGTAACACTCGAAAACATGTTCAAGCTTACTTTTCCATGTCAGATAAGCATCTGGATTTGAACGTCCCTGAAAAGAAGGTATAACAACTTTTATGTTAGGTCCTAGTCGTTGCTTCATCCGTGGTGATTGTTCGACGTCGTTTTCATCATATTATGGACAGATTGGGAACCACCCCCATCTATCTTGTCCAAACGAGATTGCAGAGTCTCTAATGTATTCTCTAATAGACGTTGCATAGTACGTGTAAAAGCCTGCATTTGCAAATCTGGTGGCGAGTCTCCACCATGACTAAGATCATCTGATCCTGTCATATTAAAACAAAAGAAAACACAAAAAAAAACACAAATAACGGGTTAAGTAAAAAACGAAAAAAAGTCCTCACTGCACACTCACAAAACCTCTCGATTTTCACTCCAAAGAAATTTGCACTCAAAATGTAACACTCAGTGCTCGTGTTTCACTCGGGAGAATGCTTGAATGGCTCTTTTTGTCTTCCCTTCTGTTCTCACAATACTCATTGCCTTTTTCCCTCACAATTTCTCTAATTTCAGTTCCTTAAAGGGCTAATCTAACGTTTCCAAACCTGTTACAAATGTGTTACTAACAAGAAACACAATTAAGGAAAAATAAAGATTTAAACGAAGAAAACGAAAACAAAAGAAGAAAAGGCTGGAAATTGAATAAAATGACAATGAAAAGACAAAAATGTAATTCTTACTGCAAAGAAGTGCTTCACAACGCTCCTATCACCGAACAAAGAAGAATAATTCGTTTCGGTTGATTTCCAAGCACTTCGAATCACATAGTATAAGAACTTTTACATTTATCATGATTTCACAATAGGAATACACACTTTTTTTTTCAATTTCTTTGCAATCGAATCTGATCTTTTTTTTAATTTTTTTGACTTTGACTTTTGACTTTTTGATTTTTTTTGAATTACTATATTGCAAAAAAATTACAACAAATCCGAACCAAAGCTCTGATTACCATATGATACGAGGTAGCTTGTCGAAACGGACTTTCTTCGTATGTTACGAATCTAGGAGTGTTGTAAGCATGTTCTTGCAACAAGAATAACATAAAAACAACAAGGAAACAATGTTATATTCATGATGAAATTAAGAAATAAAACGGAAAACGAAAATTAATTATAAAAAAGAAAAGGATGGCGTTTAGAAGAAAACTCGAAACAAGGATGCTGAATGCTTCAAGAAACATCCATTGCAGCAATTTGAGAGTTCAACAATGGTGAATATGATGCTGGAATCAATTGAAAAGGCTAAACTCGAAAGAACCTACACAATATACTAAGCAAACCCGAATTGAATATGTTTAACGTCAAACAACTTGGACCCTCTAGATAGAGATCTAGGAACCCGAAGTATCAAAAATTTGACAATCAAAAACAAGTTTAAATGTTAGTAAAGTTCTAAAAAGAACCAAATAAGAGAAAACTCTCAAATATAATTTTTATTCAAAGTGTAACCCTCTCTTTACAAAATTAAGGAAATATATAGAAATAATGGGAGGGGATGCCGTTTGAAACATATGGCTCAAAATTAAGGAAAATAATTTGAAACTTATTGCTTTAACTTTTCTTAAATGACAGCCACAAAATTTGAATGATGTGCACCCATTTGAAAACAACACATGTTAAATGTGCTTGCGGTTGAATTCCAAAGCATTCTGCACATGCTTAATTGTGCGCATGTTTTGAATTTCAAAATAAATGCGCTTACTTTGGTTGATACACGCACATGTGAAAATAAGCACATGTTAAATGTGCTACTATTTGAATTTCAATTTGAAGCATAATCTGCTGGGCGTTGAAGAGCAATTTGTTGGAATTGCTAATTTGCTGGAATTGCTAATTCTTTGACCAGATTAATTGGCACCTGTTCTCCTATGTTGCTTCAACCGAATGGTGGAATTAACCGATCTATTATGTACCTATATATAACAAATAAGATATATACTTAAATATATATAATAAGTATTATAGTCTAATATGTCACATATCAGCATGCAACACCTTATAAATCCTATTTTATAAGGCATAAACATTATCGAATAAATTTGGAATTGAAGCACAAGTAAAGAAAAAAACTTCCCTGAATTTCTTTGCCTTAGAACGAGTAATAGGTCTTACTGGCAAAACCTCCGGATCAGATTATGCTAGTATAGATGATGTGCTCACATCAATGTATGTTGTTCATTCAACCCTCTTTGATCAACTTCTCTCTTCAAGTAGGCACAACTCCATTGAGTTTCTTCAAGGTATACTCGCTAAAGTAGGTAAGTCATGTTGTCTTCAATCACTTTGAATCTATCATCATAAATATGAACAACTACTTGAAGAGTATTCAATATGATATAAAATGAACCTACATTAGAAAATGAATCATCATTAATAGAATGAAGGAACATTGAAGATTCATGAAAGTTATTGAATGGAATTTGTCCCTTGATATTCTCAAGAATTAAATTTGTTGAAACTTCCCTTTCATGACGTCCATCAAATGGATTGAGTGTACTTGGAATGAACATGTCCCTTAGAATTTTAAGTGACACATCTTTTGGGATTTCAAAATAGATGTTTCTTGTATCATCTTGTAAAAGTGTCTCTTGGAATAACCTGTAAGTAAAAAAAAAGGTAGGAAGAAAAGATTGGTTGGTAGGAAACAAAATTTCCAACTCTTCACATTCTTTCTTCTCACTTTCATGCTTCTTTTGAACTCTCTCTTCAATCTCACACTCTTGTTTTTCAATATACACATTTTTACTCTCCTCTTCCATTTGAATTTCTTTTTCTCTCGCAAAGATGTTTTTCTTTCCCTCTTTTTGTTCCCTCTTTTTTGCTTTTACCTCAATTTTTCTCGTTCTCTTTGGCTTTATTGTAACTCTCTCTTATTTGTTTTCGATCTTTGTGGTCTTGCTGGGGTGAAAGTGGTGCTAAAGTGAGCTTCTTTAACTCTTTGTGTTCAGAAACATTTTTGGATGTGATTTTCTCCCTTGATGGACTCTTTGACTTTGGATCCTTCCTCATATATAATCTCATTTCCGCCTTTGCTTGCACTAAAAATAATTTCAACATCATTGGTGCAAAGTAAAGGAAGATCAGACTTACATGTCTCCAAAGATATATCATCTCTCGATTCTACACCGGTTGCAGCGTTGCTATCATCTTGTCTTGGGTTAATTTGTTAAATAGACTCTACTTTGACTTCTTCCCTTGGTTTAGAGTTGACGACATCTTTAGAAATGCCTTTAGGCTTTGTAGCACTCCAATTAGGACATTGACTAGATGTGTGTCCTTTTCCCAAGCAATGATAGCATCTAAAATCGGGATGTAAGTTACTTTTATTTGGAGTAGTCTTCTCTTTCGGCATATACTCCCTCGATTGAGAAACTACATCATCTCTTCGTGGTCTTTGACTAGAGTTAGAGATTGATCCTGAATAGTGCTTCACAATAGAAGGTAAAAAGAAAAGAAAACAAATGATGAAAAATGTAAAAGAACGATATTAGAAACTTCAACTATTTTTTAAAGATGAAAGAAGTTTACTAAAAGTATGCTTCCTCCCTCTTTGAATTTTTTATTTCTTTTTTGTTTCAAGTTTTTTTTTCATTAACCCGAGAGAGAAAGAAAGCAACCTTCTTACAAAATCTCCTAGGCTCTGATACCAATTGATATGAACTCGGTAGTATGGTCCGAGTCATATATGATATTGCCCGGTCGTGATTCTAGTAAGAACAGATTTCACAAGAATTGTTACGCTATAATTTCATAAACATAAAGCATAAGAATGAAATAAGAATAATAATAAGAAGAAAATAATGTAATGAAAGATATGGTAAAGGTTTGAAGTGTGTGGAATTGTGATGGTTCTAGTGGTTATATGAAATGAAGGAAAGTTAGGATATGTAATGGTGGTGGCATGGGTATGTAACTTTAAGGGATAAATGGATTATGACCCACTAGCTATATGGAGCTAGGAACCAACAATATAATATGATGGATTCGATGTGGTTGGAGTATAGCACGTGACACACTAGCTATAAGGAGCTAGGAACCAACGTGATAATAAGATGGAATGGATGAATACTATAAGCATAACTTGAAGCTGATAGAGTTCTCGCAAGAACAAAGCAGAAAACAACCTTTCAAAAGAGTTTTATTATATCAAATTGGTTTCTTACAAATGAAGAAAAGGTTCCTATTTATAGTGTTCATAGGAAACATATGAAGAGTCTTATAACAAGAGATGAATGCTTCATCTTTATGGTGATAAATGTTAATGAATGCCTTGTTTTCTTTTCTATCTTTAAGTGGATGAATGTTCAAGGTATTAGTGATGAATTTGGACTTAATTTAGGCTGAATATACACACAATTTCATCCAAATGGTGGAAGGACTCTTGGGCTACCTTGTCTTGCTCTTTCATTGATAAAAAGGGGGTGAAAGTGAACACCTAATGTATGTAGACATTTTGTAACCGTTTTGTTAGGTTTAAAGCGTGTATTTCTGATTGGGCTTTACAGTAAAACAATTGAAATTTTAACTGAGAAAAATACTCTAAAATTGAAATTAATCTGTATAATCAGACTCAGAAGCCTATAATTTAATATTTGAACTCATAAAATTTGAATTAATCTCATTTTGTAACAGTTTTGTCGGGTTTAAAGCGTGTATTTCTGATTAGGCTTTATAGTAAAACAATTGAAATTTTAAATTAGTAAAATACTCTAAAATTAAAATTAAGCTTTATAATCAGATTAAGAAGCCTATAATTAAATATTTGAACTCATAAAATTTGAATTAATCTCATCTTGTAACGGTTTTGTTGGGTTTAAAGCGTGCATTTCTGATTGGGCTTTATAGCAAAACATTTGAAATTTTAAATAGGAAAAACTGTATAAATTTGAAATTAAGCTGTATAATCAGATTCAAAAGCCTATAATTAAATATTTGAACTCATAAAATTTGAATTAATATCATTTTGTAACCATTTTGTCGGGTCTAAAGCGTACATTTCTGATTGGGCTTTATAGCAAAACGATTGAAATTTTAATAAGTAAAATACTCTAAAATTGAAATTAAGGTGTATAATTAGATTCAGAAACCTATAATTAAATATTTGAACTCATAAAATTTGAATTAATCTAATTTTGTAACCGTTTTGTGGGTTTAAAGTGTGCACTTCTGATTGGGCTTTACAAAGAAACAGTTGAAATTTTAATTGAGTAAAATACTCTAAAATTGAAATTAAGTTGTATAATCAGATTCAGAAGCCAATAATTAAATATTTGAACTCATAAAATTTGAATTAATCTCATTTTGTAACCGTTTTGTCTGGTTTAAAGCGTGCATTTCTGATTGGGCTTTACAGAAAAACAGTTGAAATTTTAACTAAGTAAAATACTCTAAAATTGAAATTAAGCTGTATAATCAGATTTAGAAGTCAATAATTAAATATTTTAACTCATAAAATTTGAATTAATCTAATTTTGTAACCGTTTTGTCGGGTTTAAAGCGTGCACTTCTGATTAGGTTTTACAAAGAAACAGTTGAAACTTTAACTTAGAAAAATACTCTAAAATTGAAATTAAGCTGTATAATCAGATTCAGAAGCCAATAATTAAATATTTGAACTCATAAAATTTTAATTAATCTAATTTTGTAACCGTTTTGTCGGGTTTAAAGCGTGCATTTCTGATTGGCCTTACAGAAAAACAGTTGAAATTTTAACTGAGTAAAATACTCTAAAATTGAAATTAAGCTGTATAATCAGATTTAGAAGTCAATAATTAAATATTTTAACTCATAAAATTTGAATTAATCTAATTTTGTAACCGTTTTGTCGGGTTTAAAGCGTGCACTTCTGATTAGGCTTTACAAAGAAACAGATGAAATTTTAACCGAGTAAAATACTCTAAAATTGAAATTAAGCTGTATAATCAGATTCAGAATCCAATAATTAAATAATTGAACTCCTAAAATTTGAATTAATCGCATTTTGTAACCGTTTTGTCGGGTTTAAAGCGTGTATTTTTTATTGGGCTTTACAGAAAAACAGTTGAAATTTTAAATGAGTAAAATACTCTAAAATTGAAATTAAGCTATATAATCTGCTACTGAAGCCTAAAATTAAATATTTGAGCTCATAAAATTTGAATTAATCTCATTTTGTAACCGTTTTTTCGGGTTTAAAACGTACATTTCTGATTAGGCTTTATAGTAAAATAGTTGAAATTTTAACTGAGTAAAATACTCTAAAATTGAAATTAAGTTGTACAATCAGATTCAGAAACCTATAATTAAAAATTTGAACTCATAAAATTTGAATTAATCTCGTTTTCTAACCGTTTTGTCTGGTTTAAAGTGTGCATTTCTGATTGGGCGTTATAGAAAAACAATTGAAATTTTAACTGAGTAAAATACTCTAAAATTGAAATTAAGCTATATAATTAGATTCAGAAGCCTATAATTAAATATTTGAGCTCATAAAATTTGAATTAATCTCATTTTGTAACCGTTTTGTCTGGTTTAAAGCGTGCATTTCTGATTAGGCTTTATAGTAAAATTGTTGAAATTTTAATAGAGTAAAATACTCTAAAATTGAAATTAAGTTGTATAATCAGATTCAGAAACCTATAATTAAGAATTTGAACTCATCAAATTTGAATTAATCTCGTTTTGTAACTGTTTTTTGGGGTTTAATGTGTTCATTTCGCTTTACACAAAAACAGTTGAAATTTTAACTGAGTAAAATACTCTAAAATTTAAATTTAGTTGTATAATCAGATTCAGAAAGCTATAATTAAATATTTTAGCTCATAAAATTTGAATTAATCTCATTTTGTAGCCGTTTTGTCGGGTTTAAAGCGTATATTTCTGATTAGGCTTTATAGTAAAATAGTTGAAATTTTAATTGAGTAAAATACTCTAAAATTGAAATTAAGTTGTATAATCAGATTCAGAAACCTATAACTAAAAATTTGAATTAATCTCGTTTTGTAACCGGTTTTTTGGGTTTATAGCGTTCTTTTCTGATCGGGTTTTACTATAAAACAGTTGAAATTTTAATTGAGTAAAATACTCTAAAATTGAAATTAAGCTGTATAATCAGATTTCGAAGCCAATAATTAAATAATTGAACTCATAAAATTTGAATTAATCGCATTTTGTAACCGTTTTGTCGGGTTTAAAGCGTGCATTTTTTATTGGGCTTTACAGAAAAACAGTTGAAATTTTAAATGAGTAAAATACTCTAAAATTGAAATTAAGCTATAAAATCTGCTACTGAAGCCTAAAATTAAATATTTGAGCTCATAAAATTTGAATTAATCTCATTTTGTAACCGTTTTTTCTGGTTTAAAACGTACATTTCTGATTAGGCTTTATAGTAAAATAGTTGAAATTTTAACAAAGTAAAATACTCTAAAATTGAAATTAAGTTGTACAATCAGATTCAGAAACCTATAATTAAAAATTTGAACTCATAAAATTTGAATTAATCTCGTTTTGTAACCGTTTTGTCGGGTTTAAAGTGTGCATTTCTGATTGGGCTTTATAGAAAAACAGTTGAAACTTTAACTGAGTAAAATACTCTAAAATTGAAATTAAGCTATATAATCAGATTCAGAAGCCAATAATTAAATATTTGAACTCATAAAATTTTAATTAATCTAATTTTGTAACCGTTTTGTCGGGTTTAAAGCGTGCATTTCTGATTAGGCTTTATAGTAAAATAGTTGAAATTTTAACTGAGTAAAATACTCTAAAATTGAAATTAAGTTGTATAATCAGATTCAGAAACCTATAATTAAAATTTTGAATTAATCTCGTTTTGTAACCGGTTTTTTAGGTTTATAGCGTTCTTTTCTGATTGGGTTTTACTGTAAAACAGTTGAAATTTTAATTGAGTAAAATACTCTAAAATTGAAATTAAGCTGTATAACCAGATTTCGAAGCCAATAATTAAATATTTGAACTCATAAAATTTGAATTAATCTAATTTTGTAACCGTTTTGTCAGGTTTAAAGCGTGCATTTCTGATTGGGCTTTACAAAGAAACAGTTGAAACTTTAACTGAGTAAAATACTCTAAAATTGAAATTAAGCTATATAATCAGATTCAGAAGCCAATAATTAAATATTTGAACTCATAAAATTTTAATTAATCTAATTTTGTAACCGTTTTGTCGGGTTTAAAGCGTGCATTTCTGATTAGGCTTTATAGTAAAATAGTTGAAATTTTAACTGAGTAAAATACTCTAAAATTGAAATTAAGTTGTATAATCAGATTCAGAAACCTATAATTAAAATTTTGAATTAATCTCGTTTTGTAACCGGTTTTTTGGGTTTATAGCGTTCTTTTCTGATTGGGTTTTACTGTAAAACAGTTGAAATTTTAATTGAGTAAAATACTCTAAAATTGAAATTAAGCTGTATAATCAGATTTAGAAGTCAATAATTAAATATTTTAACTCATAAAATTTGAATTAATCTAATTTTGTAACCGTTTTGTCGGGTTTAAAGCGTGCACTTCTGATTAGGCTTTACAAAGAAACAGATGAAATTTTAACCGAGTAAAATACTCTAAAATTGAAATTAAGCTGTATAATCAGATTCAGAAGCCAATAATTAAAAAATTGAACTCCTAAAATTTGAATTAATCGCATTTTGTAACCGTTTTGTCGGGTTTAAAGCGTGTATTTTTTATTGGGCTTTACAGAAAAACAGTTGAAATTTTAAATGAGTAAAATACTCTAAAATTGAAATTAAGCTATATAATCTGCTACTGAAGCCTAAAATTAAATATTTGAGCTCATAAAATTTGAATTAATCTCATTTTGTAACCGTTTTTTCGGGTTTAAAACGTACATTTCTGATTAGGCTTTATAGTAAAATAGTTGAAATTTTAACTGAGTAAAATACTCTAAAATTGAAATTAAGTTGTACAATCAGATTCAGAAACCTATAATTAAAAATTTGAACTCATAAAATTTGAATTAATCTCGTTTTCTAACCGTTTTGTCTGGTTTAAAGTGTGCATTTCTGATTGGGCGTTATAGAAAAACAATTGAAATTTTAACTGAGTAAAATACTCTAAAATTGAAATTAAGCTATATAATTAGATTCAGAAGCCTATAATTAAATATTTGAGCTCATAAAATTTGAATTAATCTCATTTTGTAACCGTTTTGTCTGGTTTAAAGCGTGCATTTCTGATTAGGCTTTATAGTAAAATTGTTGAAATTTTAATAGAGTAAAATACTCTAAAATTGAAATTAAGTTGTATAATCAGATTCAGAAACCTATAATTAAGAATTTGAACTCATCAAATTTGAATTAATCTCGTTTTGTAACTGTTTTTTGGGGTTTAATGTGTTCATTTCGCTTTACACAAAAACAGTTGAAATTTTAACTGAGTAAAATACTCTAAAATTTAAATTTAGTTGTATAATCAGATTCAGAAAGCTATAATTAAATATTTTAGCTCATAAAATTTGAATTAATCTCATTTTGTAGCCGTTTTGTCGGGTTTAAAGCGTATATTTCTGATTAGGCTTTATAGTAAAATAGTTGAAATTTTAATTGAGTAAAATACTCTAAAATTGAAATTAAGTTGTATAATCAGATTCAGAAACCTATAACTAAAAATTTGAATTAATCTCGTTTTGTAACCGGTTTTTTGGGTTTATAGCGTTCTTTTCTGATCGGGTTTTACTATAAAACAGTTGAAATTTTAATTGAGTAAAATACTCTAAAATTGAAATTAAGCTGTATAATCAGATTTCGAAGCCAATAATTAAATAATTGAACTCATAAAATTTGAATTAATCGCATTTTGTAACCGTTTTGTCGGGTTTAAAGCGTGCATTTTTTATTGGGCTTTACAGAAAAACAGTTGAAATTTTAAATGAGTAAAATACTCTAAAATTGAAATTAAGCTATAAAATCTGCTACTGAAGCCTAAAATTAAATATTTGAGCTCATAAAATTTGAATTAATCTCATTTTGTAACCGTTTTTTCTGGTTTAAAACGTACATTTCTGATTAGGCTTTATAGTAAAATAGTTGAAATTTTAACAAAGTAAAATACTCTAAAATTGAAATTAAGTTGTACAATCAGATTCAGAAACCTATAATTAAAAATTTGAACTCACAAAATTTGAATTAATCTCGTTTTGTAACCGTTTTGTCGGGTTTAAAGTGTGCATTTCTGATTGGGCTTTATAGAAAAACAGTTGAAACTTTAACTGAGTAAAATACTCTAAAATTGAAATTAAGCTATATAATCAGATTCAGAAGCCAATAATTAAATATTTGAACTCATAAAATTTTAATTAATCTAATTTTGTAACCGTTTTGTCGGGTTTAAAGCGTGCATTTCTGATTAGGCTTTATAGTAAAATAGTTGAAATTTTAACTGAGTAAAATACTCTAAAATTGAAATTAAGTTGTATAATCAGATTCAGAAACCTATAATTAAAATTTTGAATTAATCTCGTTTTGTAACCGGTTTTTTAGGTTTATAGCGTTCTTTTCTGATTGGGTTTTACTGTAAAACAGTTGAAATTTTAATTGAGTAAAATACTCTAAAATTGAAATTAAGCTGTATAACCAGATTTCGAAGCCAATAATTAAATATTTGAACTCATAAAATTTGAATTAATCTCATTTTGTAACCGTTTTGTCTGGTTTAAAGCGTGCATTTCTGATTGGGCTTTACAGAAAAAAAGTTGAAATTTTAACTGAGCAAAATACTCTAAATTTGAAATTAAGTTGTTAATCACCTTCTAAATCCTATAATTAAATATTTGAACTCATAAAATTTTAATTAGTATCATTTTATCACCGTTTTGTCAAGTTTAAAGCATGCATTTCTGATTGGCCTTACAGAAAAACAGTTGAAATTTTAACTGAGTAAAATACTCTAAAATTGAAATTAAGTTGTATAATAAGATTCAGAAACATATAATTAAATATTTTAGATCATAAAATTTGAATTAATCTCATTTTGTAGCCGATTTATCGGGTTTAAAACGTGCATTTCTGATTAGGCTTTATAGTAAAATAGTTAAAATTTTAACTGAGTAAAATACTCTAAAATTGAAATTAAGTTGTATAATCAGATTCAGAAACCTATAATTAAAAATTTGAATTAATCTCGTTTTGTAACCTTTTTTTTTTGTTTAAAGCGTTCATTTCTGATTGGGTTTTACTGTAAAACAGTTGAAATTTTAATTGAGTAAAATACTCTAAAATTTAATTGAGTAAAATACTCTAAAATTGAAATTAAGCTGTATAATCAGATTCCGAAGCCAATAATTAAATATTTGAACTCATAAAATTTGAATTAAACTCATTTTGTAACCGTTTTGTCTGGTTTAAAGCGTGCATTTTTTATTGGACTTTAAAGAAAAACAATTGAAATTTTAACTGAGTAAAATACTCTAAAATTGAAACTAAGCTATATAATCAGATTCCGAAGCCAATAATTAAATAATTGAACTCATAAAATTTGAATTAATCTCATTTTGTAACCGTTTTGTCGGGTTTAACGCGTGCATTTTTTATTGGGCTTTACAGAAAAACAGTTGAAATTTTAATTGAGTAAAATACTCTAAAATTGAAATTAAGTTGTATAATCAAATTCAGAAAACTATAATTAAATATTTTAGATCATAAAATTTGAATTAATCTCATTTTGTAGCCGATTTGTCGGGCTTAAAGCGTATATTTCTGATTGGCCTTACAGAAAAACAGTTGAAATTTTAACTGAGTAAAATACTCTAAAATTGAAATTAAGCTTTATAATCAGATTCAGAAGCCAATAATTAAATAATTGAACTCATAACATTTGAATTAATCTAATTTTGTAACCGTTTTTTCGGGTTTAAAGCTTGCATTTCTGATTGGGCTTTACAAAGAAACAGTTGAAACTTTAACTGAGTAAAATATTCTAAAATTGAAATTAAGCTATATAATCAGATTCAGAAGCCAATAATTAAATATTTGAACTCATAAAATTTGAATTAATCTAATTTTGTAACCGTTTTGTCGGGTTTAAAGCGTGCACTTCTGATTGGGCTTTACAAAGAAACAGTTGAAACTTTAACTGAGTAAAATACTCTAAAATTGAAATTAAGCTATATAATCAGATTCAGAAGCCAATAATTAAATATTTGAACTCATAAAATTTTAATTAATCTAATTTTGTAACCGTTTTGTCGGGTTTAAAGCGTGCATTTCTGATTAGGCTTTATAGTAAAATAGTTGAAATTTTAACTGAGTAAAATACTCTAAAATTGAAATTAAGTTGTATAATCAGATTCAGAAACCTATAATTAAAATTTTGAATTAATCTCGTTTTGTAACCGGTTTTTTGGGTTTATAGCGTTCTTTTCTGATTGGGTTTTACTGTAAAACAGTTGAAATTTTAATTGAGTAAAATACTCTAAAATTGAAATTAAGCTGTATAATCAGATTTCGAAGCCAATAATTAAATATTTGAACTCATAAAATTTGAATTAATCTAATTTTGTAACCGTTTTGTCGGGTTTAAAGCGTGCATTTCTGATTGGCCTTACAGAAAAACAGTTGAAATTTTAACTGAGTAAAATACTCTAAAATTGAAATTAAGCTGTATAATCAGATTTAGAAGCCAATAATTAAATATTTGAACTCATAAAATTTGAATTAATCTCATTTTGTAACCGTTTTGTCTGGTTTAAAGCGTGCATTTCTGATTGGGCTTTACAGAAAAAAAGTTGAAATTTTAACTGAGCAAAATACTCTAAATTTGAAATTAAGTTGTTAATCACCTTCTAAATCCTATAATTAAATATTTGAACTCATAAAATTTTAATTAGTATCATTTTATCACCGTTTTGTCAGGTTTAAAGCATGCATTTCTGATTGGCCTTACAGAAAAACAGTTGAAATTTTAACTGAGTAAAATACTCTAAAATTGAAATTAAGTTGTATAATAAGATTCAGAAACATATAATTAAATATTTTAGATCATAAAATTTGAATTAATCTCATTTTGTAGCCGATTTATCGGGTTTAAAACGTGCATTTCTGATTAGGCTTTATAGTAAAATAGTTAAAATTTTAACTGAGTAAAATACTCTAAAATTGAAATTAAGTTGTATAATCAGATTCAGAAACCTATAATTAAAAATTTGAATTAATCTCGTTTTGTAACCTTTTTTTTTTGTTTAAAGCGTTCATTTCTGATTGGGTTTTACTGTAAAACAGTTGAAATTTTAATTGAGTAAAATACTCTAAAATTTAATTGAGTAAAATACTCTAAAATTGAAATTAAGCTGTATAATCAGATTCCGAAGCCAATAATTAAATATTTGAACTCATAAAATTTGAATTAAACTCATTTTGTAACCGTTTTGTCTGGTTTAAAGCGTGCATTTTTTATTGGACTTTAAAGAAAAACAATTGAAATTTTAACTGAGTAAAATACTCTAAAATTGAAACTAAGCTATATAATCAGATTCCGAAGCCAATAATTAAATAATTGAACTCATAAAATTTGAATTAATCTCATTTTGTAACCGTTTTGTCGGGTTTAACGCGTGCATTTTTTATTGGGCTTTACAGAAAAACAGTTGAAATTTTAATTGAGTAAAATACTCTAAAATTGAAATTAAGTTGTATAATCAAATTCAGAAAACTATAATTAAATATTTTAGATCATAAAATTTGAATTAATCTCATTTTGTAGCCGATTTGTCGGGCTTAAAGCGTATATTTCTGATTGGCCTTACAGAAAAACAGTTGAAATTTTAACTGAGTAAAATACTCTAAAATTGAAATTAAGCTTTATAATCAGATTCAGAAGCCAATAATTAAATAATTGAACTCATAACATTTGAATTAATCTAATTTTGTAACCGTTTTTTCGGGTTTAAAGCTTGCATTTCTGATTGGGCTTTACAAAGAAACAGTTGAAACTTTAACTGAGTAAAATATTCTAAAATTGAAATTAAGCTATATAATCAGATTCAGAAGCCAATAATTAAATATTTGAACTCATAAAATTTGAATTAATCTAATTTTGTAACCGTTTTGTCGGGTTTAAAGCGTGCACTTCTGATTGGGCTTTACAAAGAAACAGTTGAAATTTTAATTGAGTAAAATACTCTAAAATTGAAATTAAGCTGTATAATCAGATTTCGAAGCCAATAATTAAATATTTGAACTCATAAAATTTTAATTAATCTAATTTTGTAACCGTTTTGTCGGGTTTAAAGCGTGCATTTCTGATTAGGCTTTATAGTAAAATAGTTGAAATTTTAACTGAGTAAAATACTCTAAAATTGAAATTAAGTTGTATAATCAGATTCAGAAACCTATAATTAAAATTTTGAATTAATCTCGTTTTGTAACCGGTTTTTTGGGTTTATAGCGTTCTTTTCTGATTGGGTTTTACTGTAAAACAGTTGAAATTTTAATTGAGTAAAATACTCTAAAATTGAAATTAAGCTATATAATCAGATTCAGAAGCCAATAATTAAATATTTGAACTCATAAAATTTGAATTAATCTAATTTTGTAACCGTTTTGTCGGGTTTAAAGCGTGCACTTCTGATTGGGCTTTACAAAGAAACAGTTGAAACTTTAACTGAGTAAAATACTCTAAAATTGAAATTAAGCTATATAATCAGATTCAGAAGCCAATAATTAAATATTTGAACTCATAAAATTTTAATTAATCTAATTTTGTAACCGTTTTGTCGGGTTTAAAGCGTGCATTTCTGATTAGGCTTTATAGTAAAATAGTTGAAATTTTAACTGAGTAAAATACTCTAAAATTGAAATTAAGTTGTATAATCAGATTCAGAAACCTATAATTAAAATTTTGAATTAATCTCGTTTTGTAACCGGTTTTTTGGGTTTATAGCGTTCTTTTCTGATTGGGTTTTACTGTAAAACAGTTGAAATTTTAATTGAGTAAAATACTCTAAAATTGAAATTAAGCTGTATAATCAGATTTCGAAGCCAATAATTAAATATTTGAACTCATAAAATTTGAATTAATCTAATTTTGTAACCGTTTTGTCGGGTTTAAAGCGTGCATTTCTGATTGGCCTTACAGAAAAACAGTTGAAATTTTAACTGAGTAAAATACTCTAAAATTGAAATTAAGCTGTATAATCAGATTTAGAAGCCAATAATTAAATATTTGAACTCATAAAATTTGAATTAATCTCATTTTGTAACCGTTTTGTCTGGTTTAAAGCGTGCATTTCTGATTGGGCTTTACAGAAAAAAAGTTGAAATTTTAACTGAGCAAAATACTCTAAATTTGAAATTAAGTTGTTAATCACCTTCTAAATCCTATAATTAAATATTTGAACTCATAAAATTTTAATTAGTATCATTTTATCACCGTTTTGTCAGGTTTAAAGCATGCATTTCTGATTGGCCTTACAGAAAAACAGTTGAAATTTTAACTGAGTAAAATACTCTAAAATTGAAATTAAGTTGTATAATCAAATTCAGAAAACTATAATTAAATATTTTAGATCATAAAATTTGAATTAATCTCATTTTGTAGCCGATTTGTCGGGCTTAAAGCGTATATTTCTGATTGGCCTTACAGAAAAACAGTTGAAATTTTAACTGAGTAAAATACTCTAAAATTGAAATTAAGCTTTATAATCAGATTCAGAAGCCAATAATTAAATAATTGAACTCATAACATTTGAATTAATCTAATTTTGTAACCGTTTTTTCGGGTTTAAAGCTTGCATTTCTGATTGGGCTTTACAAAGAAACAGTTGAAACTTTAACTGAGTAAAATATTCTAAAATTGAAATTAAGCTATATAATCAGATTCAGAAGCCAATAATTAAATATTTGAACTCATAAAATTTGAATTAATCTAATTTTGTAACCGTTTTGTCGGGTTTAAAGCGTGCACTTCTGATTGGGCTTTACAAAGAAACAGTTGAAACTTTAACTGAGTAAAATACTCTAAAATTGAAATTAAGCTATATAATCAGATTCAGAAGCCAATAATTAAATATTTGAACTCATAAAATTTTAATTAATCTAATTTTGTAACCGTTTTGTCGGGTTTAAAGCGTGCATTTCTGATTAGGCTTTATAGTAAAATAGTTGAAATTTTAACTGAGTAAAATACTCTAAAATTGAAATTAAGTTGTATAATCAGATTCAGAAACCTATAATTAAAATTTTGAATTAATCTCGTTTTGTAACCGGTTTTTTGGGTTTATAGCGTTCTTTTCTGATTGGGTTTTACTGTAAAACAGTTGAAATTTTAATTGAGTAAAATACTCTAAAATTGAAATTAAGCTGTATAATCAGATTTCGAAGCCAATAATTAAATATTTGAACTCATAAAATTTTAATTAATCTAATTTTGTAACCGTTTTGTCGGGTTTAAAGCGTGCATTTCTGATTAGGCTTTATAGTAAAATAGTTGAAATTTTAACTGAGTAAAATACTCTAAAATTGAAATTAAGTTGTATAATCAGATTCAGAAACCTATAATTAAAATTTTGAATTAATCTCGTTTTGTAACCGGTTTTTTGGGTTTATAGCGTTCTTTTCTGATTGGGTTTTACTGTAAAACAGTTGAAATTTTAATTGAGTAAAATACTCTAAAATTGAAATTAAGCTGTATAATCAGATTTCGAAGCCAATAATTAAATATTTGAACTCATAAAATTTTAATTAATCTAATTTTGTAACCGTTTTGTCGGGTTTAAAGCGTGCATTTCTGATTGGCCTTACAGAAAAACAGTTGAAATTTTAACTGAGTAAAATACTCTAAAATTGAAATTAAGTTGTATAATAAGATTCAGAAACATATAATTAAATATTTTAGATCATAAAATTTGAATTAATCTCATTTTGTAGCCGATTTATCGGGTTTAAAGCGTGCATTTCTGATTAGGCTTTATAGTAAAATAGTTAAAATTTTAACTGAGTAAAATACTCTAAAATTGAAATTAAGTTGTATAATCAGATTCAGAAACCTATAATTAAAAATTTGAATTAATCTCGTTTTGTAACCTTTTTTTTTGTTTAAAGCGTTCATTTCTGATTGGGTTTTACTGTAAAACAGTTGAAATTTTAATTGAGTAAAATACTCTAAAATTTAATTGAGTAAAATACTCTAAAATTGAAATTAAGCTGTATAATCAGATTCCGAAGCCAATAATTAAATATTTGAACTCATAAAATTTGAATTAAACTCATTTTGTAACCGTTTTGTCTGGTTTAAAGCGTGCATTTTTTATTGGACTTTAAAGAAAAACAATTGAAATTTTAACTGAGTAAAATACTCTAAAATTGAAACTAAGCTATATAATCAGATTCCGAAGCCAATAATTAAATAATTGAACTCATAAAATTTGAATTAATCTCATTTTGTAACCGTTTTGTCGGGTTTAACGCGTGCATTTTTTATTGGGCTTTACAGAAAAACAGTTGAAATTTTAATTGAGTAAAATACTCTAAAATTGAAATTAAGTTGTATAATCAAATTCAGAAAACTATAATTAAATATTTTAGATCATAAAATTTGAATTAATCTCATTTTGTAGCCGATTTGTCGGGCTTAAAGCGTATATTTCTGATTGGCCTTACAGAAAAACAGTTGAAATTTTAACTGAGTAAAATACTCTAAAATTGAAATTAAGCTTTATAATCAGATTCAGAAGCCAATAATTAAATAATTGAACTCATAACATTTGAATTAATCTAATTTTGTAACCGTTTTTTCGGGTTTAAAGCTTGCATTTCTGATTGGGCTTTACAAAGAAACAGTTGAAACTTTAACTGAGTAAAATATTCTAAAATTGAAATTAAGCTATATAATCAGATTCAGAAGCCAATAATTAAATATTTGAACTCATAAAATTTGAATTAATCTAATTTTGTAACCGTTTTGTCGGGTTTAAAGCGTGCACTTCTGATTGGGCTTTACAAAGAAACAGTTGAAACTTTAACTGAGTAAAATACTCTAAAATTGAAATTAAGCTATATAATCAGATTCAGAAGCCAATAATTAAATATTTGAACTCATAAAATTTTAATTAATCTAATTTTGTAACCGTTTTGTCGGGTTTAAAGCGTGCATTTCTGATTAGGCTTTATAGTAAAATAGTTGAAATTTTAACTGAGTAAAATACTCTAAAATTGAAATTAAGTTGTATAATCAGATTCAGAAACCTATAATTAAAATTTTGAATTAATCTCGTTTTGTAACCGGTTTTTTGGGTTTATAGCGTTCTTTTCTGATTGGGTTTTACTGTAAAACAGTTGAAATTTTAATTGAGTAAAATACTCTAAAATTGAAATTAAGCTGTATAATCAGATTTCGAAGCCAATAATTAAATATTTGAACTCATAAAATTTTAATTAATCTAATTTTGTAACCGTTTTGTCGGGTTTAAAGCGTGCATTTCTGATTAGGCTTTATAGTAAAATAGTTGAAATTTTAACTGAGTAAAATACTCTAAAATTGAAATTAAGTTGTATAATCAGATTCAGAAACCTATAATTAAAATTTTGAATTAATCTCGTTTTGTAACCGGTTTTTTGGGTTTATAGCGTTCTTTTCTGATTGGGTTTTACTGTAAAACAGTTGAAATTTTAATTGAGTAAAATACTCTAAAATTGAAATTAAGCTATATAATCAGATTCAGAAGCCAATAATTAAATATTTGAACTCATAAAATTTGAATTAATCTAATTTTGTAACCGTTTTGTCGGGTTTAAAGCGTGCACTTCTGATTGGGCTTTACAAAGAAACAGTTGAAACTTTAACTGAGTAAAATACTCTAAAATTGAAATTAAGCTATATAATCAGATTCAGAAGCCAATAATTAAATATTTGAACTCATAAAATTTTAATTAATCTAATTTTGTAACCGTTTTGTCGGGTTTAAAGCGTGCATTTCTGATTAGGCTTTATAGTAAAATAGTTGAAATTTTAACTGAGTAAAATACTCTAAAATTGAAATTAAGTTGTATAATCAGATTCAGAAACCTATAATTAAAATTTTGAATTAATCTCGTTTTGTAACCGGTTTTTTGGGTTTATAGCGTTCTTTTCTGATTGGGTTTTACTGTAAAACAGTTGAAATTTTAATTGAGTAAAATACTCTAAAATTGAAATTAAGCTGTATAATCAGATTTCGAAGCCAATAATTAAATATTTGAACTCATAAAATTTTAATTAATCTAATTTTGTAACCGTTTTGTCGGGTTTAAAGCGTGCATTTCTGATTAGGCTTTATAGTAAAATAGTTGAAATTTTAACTGAGTAAAATACTCTAAAATTGAAATTAAGTTGTATAATCAGATTCAGAAACCTATAATTAAAATTTTGAATTAATCTCGTTTTGTAACCGGTTTTTTGGGTTTATAGCGTTCTTTTCTGATTGGGTTTTACTGTAAAACAGTTGAAATTTTAATTGAGTAAAATACTCTAAAATTGAAATTAAGCTATATAATCAGATTCAGAAGCCAATAATTAAATATTTGAACTCATAAAATTTGAATTAATCTAATTTTGTAACCGTTTTGTCGGGTTTAAAGCGTGCACTTCTGATTGGGCTTTACAAAGAAACAGTTGAAACTTTAACTGAGTAAAATACTCTAAAATTGAAATTAAGCTATATAATCAGATTCAGAAGCCAATAATTAAATATTTGAACTCATAAAATTTTAATTAATCTAATTTTGTAACCGTTTTGTCGGGTTTAAAGCGTGCATTTCTGATTAGGCTTTATAGTAAAATAGTTGAAATTTTAACTGAGTAAAATACTCTAAAATTGAAATTAAGTTGTATAATCAGATTCAGAAACCTATAATTAAAATTTTGAATTAATCTCGTTTTGTAACCGGTTTTTTGGGTTTATAGCGTTCTTTTCTGATTGGGTTTTACTGTAAAACAGTTGAAATTTTAATTGAGTAAAATACTCTAAAATTGAAATTAAGCTGTATAATCAGATTTCGAAGCCAATAATTAAATATTTGAACTCATAAAATTTGAATTAATCTAATTTTGTAACCGTTTTGTCGGGTTTAAAGCGTGCATTTCTGATTGGCCTTACAGAAAAACAGTTGAAATTTTAACTGAGTAAAATACTCTAAAATTGAAAGTAAGCTGTATAATCAGATTTAGAAGCCAATAATTAAATATTTGAACTCATAAAATTTGAATTAATCTCATTTTGTAACCGTTTTGTCTGGTTTAAAGCGTGCATTTCTGATTGGGCTTTACAGAAAAAAAGTTGAAATTTTAACTGAGCAAAATACTCTAAATTTGAAATTAAGTTGTTAATCACCTTCTAAATCCTATAATTAAATATTTGAACTCATAAAATTTTAATTAGTATCATTTTATCACCGTTTTGTCAGGTTTAAAGCATGCATTTCTGATTGGCCTTACAGAAAAACAGTTGAAATTTTAACTGAGTAAAATACTCTAAAATTGAAATTAAGTTGTATAATAAGATTCAGAAACATATAATTAAATATTTTAGATCATAAAATTTGAATTAATCTCATTTTGTAGCCGATTTATCGGGTTTAAAACGTGCATTTCTGATTAGGCTTTATAGTAAAATAGTTAAAATTTTAACTGAGTAAAATACTCTAAAATTGAAATTAAGTTGTATAATCAGATTCAGAAACCTATAATTAAAAATTTGAATTAATCTCGTTTTGTAACCTTTTTTTTTGTTTAAAGCGTTCATTTCTGATTGGGTTTTACTGTAAAACAGTTGAAATTTTAATTGAGTAAAATACTCTAAAATTTAATTGAGTAAAATACTCTAAAATTGAAATTAAGTTGTATAATCAAATTCAGAAAACTATAATTAAATATTTTAGATCATAAAATTTGAATTAATCTCATTTTGTAGCCGATTTGTCGGGCTTAAAGCGTATATTTCTGATTGGCCTTACAGAAAAACAGTTGAAATTTTAACTGAGTAAAATACTCTAAAATTGAAATTAAGCTTTATAATCAGATTCAGAAGCCAATAATTAAATAATTGAACTCATAACATTTGAATTAATCTAATTTTGTAACCGTTTTTTCGGGTTTAAAGCTTGCATTTCTGATTGGGCTTTACAAAGAAACAGTTGAAACTTTAACTGAGTAAAATATTCTAAAATTGAAATTAAGCTATATAATCAGATTCAGAAGCCAATAATTAAATATTTGAACTCATAAAATTTGAATTAATCTAATTTTGTAACCGTTTTGTCGGGTTTAAAGCGTGCACTTCTGATTGGGCTTTACAAAGAAACAGTTGAAACTTTAACTGAGTAAAATACTCTAAAATTGAAATTAAGCTATATAATCAGATTCAGAAGCCAATAATTAAATATTTGAACTCATAAAATTTTAATTAATCTAATTTTGTAACCGTTTTGTCGGGTTTAAAGCGTGCATTTCTGATTAGGCTTTATAGTAAAATAGTTGAAATTTTAACTGAGTAAAATACTCTAAAATTGAAATTAAGTTGTATAATCAGATTCAGAAACCTATAATTAAAATTTTGAATTAATCTCGTTTTGTAACCGGTTTTTTGGGTTTATAGCGTTCTTTTCTGATTGGGTTTTACTGTAAAACAGTTGAAATTTTAATTGAGTAAAATACTCTAAAATTGAAATTAAGCTGTATAATCAGATTTCGAAGCCAATAATTAAATATTTGAACTCATAAAATTTTAATTAATCTAATTTTGTAACCGTTTTGTCGGGTTTAAAGCGTGCATTTCTGATTAGGCTTTATAGTAAAATAGTTGAAATTTTAACTGAGTAAAATACTCTAAAATTGAAATTAAGTTGTATAATCAGATTCAGAAACCTATAATTAAAATTTTGAATTAATCTCGTTTTGTAACCGGTTTTTTGGGTTTATAGCGTTCTTTTCTGATTGGGTTTTACTGTAAAACAGTTGAAATTTTAATTGAGTAAAATACTCTAAAATTGAAATTAAGCTATATAATCAGATTCAGAAGCCAATAATTAAATATTTGAACTCATAAAATTTGAATTAATCTAATTTTGTAACCGTTTTGTCGGGTTTAAAGCGTGCACTTCTGATTGGGCTTTACAAAGAAACAGTTGAAACTTTAACTGAGTAAAATACTCTAAAATTGAAATTAAGCTATATAATCAGATTCAGAAGCCAATAATTAAATATTTGAACTCATAAAATTTTAATTAATCTAATTTTGTAACCGTTTTGTCGGGTTTAAAGCGTGCATTTCTGATTAGGCTTTATAGTAAAATAGTTGAAATTTTAACTGAGTAAAATACTCTAAAATTGAAATTAAGTTGTATAATCAGATTCAGAAACCTATAATTAAAATTTTGAATTAATCTCGTTTTGTAACCGGTTTTTTGGGTTTATAGCGTTCTTTTCTGATTGGGTTTTACTGTAAAACAGTTGAAATTTTAATTGAGTAAAATACTCTAAAATTGAAATTAAGCTGTATAATCAGATTTCGAAGCCAATAATTAAATATTTGAACTCATAAAATTTTAATTAATCTAATTTTGTAACCGTTTTGTCGGGTTTAAAGCGTGCATTTCTGATTAGGCTTTATAGTAAAATAGTTGAAATTTTAACTGAGTAAAATACTCTAAAATTGAAATTAAGTTGTATAATCAGATTCAGAAACCTATAATTAAAATTTTGAATTAATCTCGTTTTGTAACCGGTTTTTTGGGTTTATAGCGTTCTTTTCTGATTGGGTTTTACTGTAAAACAGTTGAAATTTTAATTGAGTAAAATACTCTAAAATTGAAATTAAGCTATATAATCAGATTCAGAAGCCAATAATTAAATATTTGAACTCATAAAATTTGAATTAATCTAATTTTGTAACCGTTTTGTCGGGTTTAAAGCGTGCACTTCTGATTGGGCTTTACAAAGAAACAGTTGAAACTTTAACTGAGTAAAATACTCTAAAATTGAAATTAAGCTATATAATCAGATTCAGAAGCCAATAATTAAATATTTGAACTCATAAAATTTTAATTAATCTAATTTTGTAACCGTTTTGTCGGGTTTAAAGCGTGCATTTCTGATTAGGCTTTATAGTAAAATAGTTGAAATTTTAACTGAGTAAAATACTCTAAAATTGAAATTAAGTTGTATAATCAGATTCAGAAACCTATAATTAAAATTTTGAATTAATCTCGTTTTGTAACCGGTTTTTTGGGTTTATAGCGTTCTTTTCTGATTGGGTTTTACTGTAAAACAGTTGAAATTTTAATTGAGTAAAATACTCTAAAATTGAAATTAAGCTGTATAATCAGATTTCGAAGCCAATAATTAAATATTTGAACTCATAAAATTTGAATTAATCTAATTTTGTAACCGTTTTGTCGGGTTTAAAGCGTGCATTTCTGATTGGCCTTACAGAAAAACAGTTGAAATTTTAACTGAGTAAAATACTCTAAAATTGAAATTAAGCTGTATAATCAGATTTAGAAGCCAATAATTAAATATTTGAACTCATAAAATTTGAATTAATCTCATTTTGTAACCGTTTTGTCTGGTTTAAAGCGTGCATTTCTGATTGGGCTTTACAGAAAAAAAGTTGAAATTTTAACTGAGCAAAATACTCTAAATTTGAAATTAAGTTGTTAATCACCTTCTAAATCCTATAATTAAATATTTGAACTCATAAAATTTTAATTAGTATCATTTTATCACCGTTTTGTCAGGTTTAAAGCATGCATTTCTGATTGGCCTTACAGAAAAACAGTTGAAATTTTAACTGAGTAAAATACTCTAAAATTGAAATTAAGTTGTATAATAAGATTCAGAAACATATAATTAAATATTTTAGATCATAAAATTTGAATTAATCTCATTTTGTAGCCGATTTATCGGGTTTAAAACGTGCATTTCTGATTAGGCTTTATAGTAAAATAGTTAAAATTTTAACTGAGTAAAATACTCTAAAATTGAAATTAAGTTGTATAATCAGATTCAGAAACCTATAATTAAAAATTTGAATTAATCTCGTTTTGTAACCTTTTTTTTTGTTTAAAGCGTTCATTTCTGATTGGGTTTTACTGTAAAACAGTTGAAATTTTAATTGAGTAAAATACTCTAAAATTTAATTGAGTAAAATACTCTAAAATTGAAATTAAGTTGTATAATCAAATTCAGAAAACTATAATTAAATATTTTAGATCATAAAATTTGAATTAATCTCATTTTGTAGCCGATTTGTCGGGCTTAAAGCGTATATTTCTGATTGGCCTTACAGAAAAACAGTTGAAATTTTAACTGAGTAAAATACTCTAAAATTGAAATTAAGCTTTATAATCAGATTCAGAAGCCAATAATTAAATAATTGAACTCATAACATTTGAATTAATCTAATTTTGTAACCGTTTTTTCGGGTTTAAAGCTTGCATTTCTGATTGGGCTTTACAAAGAAACAGTTGAAACTTTAACTGAGTAAAATATTCTAAAATTGAAATTAAGCTATATAATCAGATTCAGAAGCCAATAATTAAATATTTGAACTCATAAAATTTGAATTAATCTAATTTTGTAACCGTTTTGTCGGGTTTAAAGCGTGCACTTCTGATTGGGCTTTACAAAGAAACAGTTGAAACTTTAACTGAGTAAAATACTCTAAAATTGAAATTAAGCTATATAATCAGATTCAGAAGCCAATAATTAAATATTTGAACTCATAAAATTTTAATTAATCTAATTTTGTAACCGTTTTGTCGGGTTTAAAGCGTGCATTTCTGATTAGGCTTTATAGTAAAATAGTTGAAATTTTAACTGAGTAAAATACTCTAAAATTGAAATTAAGTTGTATAATCAGATTCAGAAACCTATAATTAAAATTTTGAATTAATCTCGTTTTGTAACCGGTTTTTTGGGTTTATAGCGTTCTTTTCTGATTGGGTTTTACTGTAAAACAGTTGAAATTTTAATTGAGTAAAATACTCTAAAATTGAAATTAAGCTGTATAATCAGATTTCGAAGCCAATAATTAAATATTTGAACTCATAAAATTTTAATTAATCTAATTTTGTAACCGTTTTGTCGGGTTTAAAGCGTGCATTTCTGATTAGGCTTTATAGTAAAATAGTTGAAATTTTAACTGAGTAAAATACTCTAAAATTGAAATTAAGTTGTATAATCAGATTCAGAAACCTATAATTAAAATTTTGAATTAATCTCGTTTTGTAACCGGTTTTTTGGGTTTATAGCGTTCTTTTCTGATTGGGTTTTACTGTAAAACAGTTGAAATTTTAATTGAGTAAAATACTCTAAAATTGAAATTAAGCTATATAATCAGATTCAGAAGCCAATAATTAAATATTTGAACTCATAAAATTTGAATTAATCTAATTTTGTAACCGTTTTGTCGGGTTTAAAGCGTGCACTTCTGATTGGGCTTTACAAAGAAACAGTTGAAACTTTAACTGAGTAAAATACTCTAAAATTGAAATTAAGCTATATAATCAGATTCAGAAGCCAATAATTAAATATTTGAACTCATAAAATTTTAATTAATCTAATTTTGTAACCGTTTTGTCGGGTTTAAAGCGTGCATTTCTGATTAGGCTTTATAGTAAAATAGTTGAAATTTTAACTGAGTAAAATACTCTAAAATTGAAATTAAGTTGTATAATCAGATTCAGAAACCTATAATTAAAATTTTGAATTAATCTCGTTTTGTAACCGGTTTTTTGGGTTTATAGCGTTCTTTTCTGATTGGGTTTTACTGTAAAACAGTTGAAATTTTAATTGAGTAAAATACTCTAAAATTGAAATTAAGCTGTATAATCAGATTTCGAAGCCAATAATTAAATATTTGAACTCATAAAATTTTAATTAATCTAATTTTGTAACCGTTTTGTCGGGTTTAAAGCGTGCATTTCTGATTAGGCTTTATAGTAAAATAGTTGAAATTTTAACTGAGTAAAATACTCTAAAATTGAAATTAAGTTGTATAATCAGATTCAGAAACCTATAATTAAAATTTTGAATTAATCTCGTTTTGTAACCGGTTTTTTGGGTTTATAGCGTTCTTTTCTGATTGGGTTTTACTGTAAAACAGTTGAAATTTTAATTGAGTAAAATACTCTAAAATTGAAATTAAGCTATATAATCAGATTCAGAAGCCAATAATTAAATATTTGAACTCATAAAATTTGAATTAATCTAATTTTGTAACCGTTTTGTCGGGTTTAAAGCGTGCACTTCTGATTGGGCTTTACAAAGAAACAGTTGAAACTTTAACTGAGTAAAATACTCTAAAATTGAAATTAAGCTATATAATCAGATTCAGAAGCCAATAATTAAATATTTGAACTCATAAAATTTTAATTAATCTAATTTTGTAACCGTTTTGTCGGGTTTAAAGCGTGCATTTCTGATTAGGCTTTATAGTAAAATAGTTGAAATTTTAACTGAGTAAAATACTCTAAAATTGAAATTAAGTTGTATAATCAGATTCAGAAACCTATAATTAAAATTTTGAATTAATCTCGTTTTGTAACCGGTTTTTTGGGTTTATAGCGTTCTTTTCTGATTGGGTTTTACTGTAAAACAGTTGAAATTTTAATTGAGTAAAATACTCTAAAATTGAAATTAAGCTGTATAATCAGATTTCGAAGCCAATAATTAAATATTTGAACTCATAAAATTTGAATTAATCTAATTTTGTAACCGTTTTGTCGGGTTTAAAGCGTGCATTTCTGATTGGCCTTACAGAAAAACAGTTGAAATTTTAACTGAGTAAAATACTCTAAAATTGAAATTAAGCTGTATAATCAGATTTAGAAGCCAATAATTAAATATTTGAACTCATAAAATTTGAATTAATCTCATTTTGTAACCGTTTTGTCTGGTTTAAAGCGTGCATTTCTGATTGGGCTTTACAGAAAAAAAGTTGAAATTTTAACTGAGCAAAATACTCTAAATTTGAAATTAAGTTGTTAATCACCTTCTAAATCCTATAATTAAATATTTGAACTCATAAAATTTTAATTAGTATCATTTTATCACCGTTTTGTCAGGTTTAAAGCATGCATTTCTGATTGGCCTTACAGAAAAACAGTTGAAATTTTAACTGAGTAAAATACTCTAAAATTGAAATTAAGTTGTATAATAAGATTCAGAAACATATAATTAAATATTTTAGATCATAAAATTTGAATTAATCTTATTTTGTAGCCGATTTATCGGGTTTAAAACGTGCATTTCTGATTAGGCTTTATAGTAAAATAGTTAAAATTTTAACTGAGTAAAATACTCTAAAATTGAAATTAAGTTGTATAATCAGATTCAGAAACCTATAATTAAAAATTTGAATTAATCTCGTTTTGTAACCTTTTTTTTTGTTTAAAGCGTTCATTTCTGATTGGGTTTTACTGTAAAACAGTTGAAATTTTAATTGAGTAAAATACTCTAAAATTTAATTGAGTAAAATACTCTAAAATTGAAATTAAGCTGTATAATCAGATTCCGAAGCCAATAATTAAATATTTGAACTCATAAAATTTGAATTAAACTCATTTTGTAACCGTTTTGTCTGGTTTAAAGCGTGCATTTTTTATTGGACTTTAAAGAAAAACAATTGAAATTTTAACTGAGTAAAATACTCTAAAATTGAAACTAAGCTATATAATCAGATTCCGAAGCCAATAATTAAATAATTGAACTCATAAAATTTGAATTAATCTCATTTTGTAACCGTTTTGTCGGGTTTAACGCGTGCATTTTTTATTGGGCTTTACAGAAAAACAGTTGAAATTTTAATTGAGTAAAATACTCTAAAATTGAAATTAAGTTGTATAATCAAATTCAGAAAACTATAATTAAATATTTTAGATCATAAAATTTGAATTAATCTCATTTTGTAGCCGATTTGTCGGGCTTAAAGCGTATATTTCTGATTGGCCTTACAGAAAAACAGTTGAAATTTTAACTGAGTAAAATACTCTAAAATTGAAATTAAGCTTTATAATCAGATTCAGAAGCCAATAATTAAATAATTGAACTCATAACATTTGAATTAATCTAATTTTGTAACCGTTTTTTCGGGTTTAAAGCTTGCATTTCTGATTGGGCTTTACAAAGAAACAGTTGAAACTTTAACTGAGTAAAATATTCTAAAATTGAAATTAAGCTATATAATCAGATTCAGAAGCCAATAATTAAATATTTGAACTCATAAAATTTGAATTAATCTAATTTTGTAACCGTTTTGTCGGGTTTAAAGCGTGCACTTCTGATTGGGCTTTACAAAGAAACAGTTGAAACTTTAACTGAGTAAAATACTCTAAAATTGAAATTAAGCTATATAATCAGATTCAGAAGCCAATAATTAAATATTTGAACTCATAAAATTTTAATTAATCTAATTTTGTAACCGTTTTGTCGGGTTTAAAGCGTGCATTTCTGATTAGGCTTTATAGTAAAATAGTTGAAATTTTAACTGAGTAAAATACTCTAAAATTGAAATTAAGTTGTATAATCAGATTCAGAAACCTATAATTAAAATTTTGAATTAATCTCGTTTTGTAACCGGTTTTTTGGGTTTATAGCGTTCTTTTCTGATTGGGTTTTACTGTAAAACAGTTGAAATTTTAATTGAGTAAAATACTCTAAAATTGAAATTAAGCTGTATAATCAGATTTCGAAGCCAATAATTAAATATTTGAACTCATAAAATTTGAATTAATCTAATTTTGTAACCGTTTTGTCGGGTTTAAAGCGTGCATTTCTGATTGGCCTTACAGAAAAACAGTTGAAATTTTAACTGAGTAAAATACTCTAAAATTGAAATTAAGCTGTATAATCAGATTTAGAAGCCAATAATTAAATATTTAAACTCATAAAATTTGAATTAATCTCATTTAGTAACCGTTTTGTCTGGTTTAAAGCGTGCATTTCTGATTGGGCTTTACAGAAAAAAAGTTGAAATTTTAACTGAGCAAAATACTCTAAATTTGAAATTAAGTTGTTAATCACCTTCTAAATCCTATAATTAAATATTTGAACTCATAAAATTTTAATTAGTATCATTTTATCACCGTTTTGTCAGGTTTAAAGCATGCATTTCTGATTGGCCTTACAGAAAAACAGTTGAAATTTTAACTGAGTAAAATACTCTAAAATTGAAATTAAGCTGTATAATCAGATTCAGAAACATATAATTAAATATTTTAGATCATAAAATTTGAATTAATCTCATTTTGCAGCCGATTTATCGGGTTTAAAACGTGCATTTCTGATTAGGCTTTATAGTAAAATAGTTAAAATTTTAACTGAGTAAAATACTCTAAAATTGAAATTAAGTTGTATAATCAGATTCAGAAACCTATAATTAAAAATTTGAATTAATCTCGTTTTGTAACCGTTTTTTTTTTGTTTAAAGCGTTCATTTCTGATTGGGTTTTACTGTAAAACAGTTGAAATTTTAATTGAGTAAAATACTCTAAAATTTAATTGAGTAAAATACTCTAAAATTGAAATTAAGCTGTATAATCAGATTCCGAAGCCAATAATTAAATATTTGAACTCATAAAATTTGAATTAAACTCATTTTGTAACCGTTTTGTCTGGTTTAAAGCGTGCATTTTTTATTGGACTTTAAAGAAAAACAATTGAAATTTTAACTGAGTAAAATACTCTAAAATTGAAACTAAGCTATATAATCAGATTCCGAAGCCAATAATTAAATAATTGAACTCATAAAATTTGAATTAATCTCATTTTGTAACCGTTTTGTCGGGTTTAACGCGTGCATATTTTATTGGGCTTTACAGAAAAACAGTTGAAATTTTAATTGAGTAAAATACTCTAAAATTGAAATTAAGTTGTATAATCAAATTCAGAAAACTATAATTAAATATTTTAGATCATAAAATTTGAATTAATCTCATTTTGTAGCCGATTTGTCGGGCTTAAAGCGTATATTTCTGATTGGCCTTACAGAAAAACAGTTGAAATTTTAACTGAGTAAAATACTCTAAAATTGAAATTAAGCTTTATAATCAGATTCAGAAGCCAATAATTAAATAATTGAACTCATAACATTTGAAATAATCTAATTTTGTAACCGTTTTTTCGGGTTTAAAGCTTGCATTTCTGATTGGGCTTTACAAAGAAACAGTTGAAACTTTAACTGAGTAAAATATTCTAAAATTGAAATTAAGCTATATAATCAGATTCAGAAGCCAATAATTAAATATTTTAACTCATAAAATTTGAATTAATCTAATTTTGTAACCGTTTTGTCGGGTTTAAAGCGTGCACTTCTGATTGGGCTTTACAAAGAAACAGTTGAAACTTTAACTGAGTAAAATACTCTAAAATTGAAATTAAGCTATATAATCAGATTCAGAAGCCAATAATTAAATATTTGAACTCATAAAATTTTAATTAATCTAATTTTGTAACCGTTTTGTCGGGTTTAAAGCGTGCATTTCTGATTAGGCTTTATAGTAAAATAGTTGAAATTTTAACTGAGTAAAATACTCTAAAATTGAAATTAAGTTGTATAATCAGATTCAGAAACCTATAATTAAAATTTTGAATTAATCTCGTTTTGTAACCGGTTTTTTGGGTTTATAGCGTTCTTTTCTGATTGGGTTTTACTGTAAAACAGTTGAAATTTTAATTGAGTAAAATACTCTAAAATTGAAATTAAGCTGTATAATCAGATTTCGAAGCCAATAATTAAATATTTGAACTCATAAAATTTGAATTAATCTAATTTTGTAACCGTTTTGTCGGGTTTAAAGCGTGCATTTCTGATTGGCCTTACAGAAAAACAGTTGAAATTTTAACTGAGTAAAATACTCTAAAATTGAAATTAAGCTGTATAATCAGATTTAGAAGCCAATAATTAAATATTTGAACTCATAAAATTTGAATTAATCTCATTTTGTAACCGTTTTGTCTGGTTTAAAGCGTGCATTTCTGATTGGGCTTTACAGAAAAAAAGTTGAAATTTTAACTGAGCAAAATACTCTAAATTTGAAATTAAGTTGTTAATCACCTTCTAAATCCTATAATTAAATATTTGAACTCATAAAATTTTAATTAGTATCATTTTATCACCGTTTTGTCAGGTTTAAAGCATGCATTTCTGATTGGCCTTACAGAAAAACAGTTGAAATTTTAACTGAGTAAAATACTCTAAAATTGAAATTAAGCTGTATAATCAGATTCAGAAACATATAATTAAATATTTTAGATCATAAAATTTGAATTAATCTCATTTTGCAGCCGATTTATCGGGTTTAAAACGTGCATTTCTGATTAGGCTTTATAGTAAAATAGTTAAAATTTTAACTGAGTAAAATACTCTAAAATTGAAATTAAGTTGTATAATCAGATTCAGAAACCTATAATTAAAAATTTGAATTAATCTCGTTTTGTAACCGTTTTTTTTTTGTTTAAAGCGTTCATTTCTGATTGGGTTTTACTGTAAAACAGTTGAAATTTTAATTGAGTAAAATACTCTAAAATTTAATTGAGTAAAATACTCTAAAATTGAAATTAAGCTGTATAATCAGATTCCGAAGCCAATAATTAAATATTTGAACTCATAAAATTTGAATTAAACTCATTTTGTAACCGTTTTGTCTGGTTTAAAGCGTGCATTTTTTATTGGACTTTAAAGAAAAACAATTGAAATTTTAACTGAGTAAAATACTCTAAAATTGAAACTAAGCTATATAATCAGATTCCGAAGCCAATAATTAAATAATTGAACTCATAAAATTTGAATTAATCTCATTTTGTAACCGTTTTGTCGGGTTTAACGCGTGCATTTTTTATTGGGCTTTACAGAAAAACAGTTGAAATTTTAATTGAGTAAAATACTCTAAAATTGAAATTAAGTTGTATAATCAAATTCAGAAAACTATAATTAAATATTTTAGATCATAAAATTTGAATTAATCTCATTTTGTAGCCGATTTGTCGGGCTTAAAGCGTATATTTCTGATTGGCCTTACAGAAAAACAGTTGAAATTTTAACTGAGTAAAATACTCTAAAATTGAAATTAAGCTATATAATCAGATTCAGAAGCCAATAATTAAATATTTGAACTCATAAAATTTGAATTAATCTAATTTTGTAACCGTTTTGTCGGGTTTAAAGCGTGCACTTCTGATTGGGCTTTACAAAGAAACAGTTGAAACTTTAACTGAGTAAAATACTCTAAAATTGAAATTAAGCTATATAATCAGATTCAGAAGCCAATAATTAAATATTTGAACTCATAAAATTTTAATTAATCTAATTTTGTAACCGTTTTGTCGGGTTTAAAGCGTGCATTTCTGATTAGGCTTTATAGTAAAATAGTTGAAATTTTAACTGAGTAAAATACTCTAAAATTGAAATTAAGTTGTATAATCAGATTCAGAAACCTATAATTAAAATTTTGAATTAATCTCGTTTTGTAACCGGTTTTTTGGGTTTATAGCGTTCTTTTCTGATTGGGTTTTACTGTAAAACAGTTGAAATTTTAATTGAGTAAAATACTCTAAAATTGAAATTAAGCTGTATAATCAGATTTCGAAGCCAATAATTAAATATTTGAACTCATAAAATTTGAATTAATCTAATTTTGTAACCGTTTTGTCGGGTTTAAAGCGTGCATTTCTGATTGGCCTTACAGAAAAACAGTTGAAATTTTAACTGAGTAAAATACTCTAAAATTGAAATTAAGCTGTATAATCAGATTTAGAAGCCAATAATTAAATATTTGAACTCATAAAATTTGAATTAATCTCATTTTGTAACCGTTTTGTCTGGTTTAAAGCGTGCATTTCTGATTGGGCTTTACAGAAAAAAAGTTGAAATTTTAACTGAGCAAAATACTCTAAATTTGAAATTAAGTTGTTAATCACCTTCTAAATCCTATAATTAAATATTTGAACTCATAAAATTTTAATTAGTATCATTTTATCACCGTTTTGTCAGGTTTAAAGCATGCATTTCTGATTGGCCTTACAGAAAAACAGTTGAAATTTTAACTGAGTAAAATACTCTAAAATTGAAATTAAGCTGTATAATCAGATTCAGAAACATATAATTAAATATTTTAGATCATAAAATTTGAATTAATCTCATTTTGCAGCCGATTTATCGGGTTTAAAACGTGCATTTCTGATTAGGCTTTATAGTAAAATAGTTAAAATTTTAACTGAGTAAAATACTCTAAAATTGAAATTAAGTTGTATAATCAGATTCAGAAACCTATAATTAAAAATTTGAATTAATCTCGTTTTGTAACCGTTTTTTTTTTGTTTAAAGCGTTCATTTCTGATTGGGTTTTACTGTAAAACAGTTGAAATTTTAATTGAGTAAAATACTCTAAAATTTAATTGAGTAAAATACTCTAAAATTGAAATTAAGCTGTATAATCAGATTCCGAAGCCAATAATTAAATATTTGAACTCATAAAATTTGAATTAAACTCATTTTGTAACCGTTTTGTCTGGTTTAAAGCGTGCATTTTTTATTGGACTTTAAAGAAAAACAATTGAAATTTTAACTGAGTAAAATACTCTAAAATTGAAACTAAGCTATATAATCAGATTCCGAAGCCAATAATTAAATAATTGAACTCATAAAATTTGAATTAATCTCATTTTGTAACCGTTTTGTCGGGTTTAACGCGTGCATTTTTTATTGGGCTTTACAGAAAAACAGTTGAAATTTTAATTGAGTAAAATACTCTAAAATTGAAATTAAGTTGTATAATCAAATTCAGAAAACTATAATTAAATATTTTAGATCATAAAATTTGAATTAATCTCATTTTGTAGCCGATTTGTCGGGCTTAAAGCGTATATTTCTGATTGGCCTTACAGAAAAACAGTTGAAATTTTAACTGAGTAAAATACTCTAAAATTGAAATTAAGCTTTATAATCAGATTCAGAAGCCAATAATTAAATAATTGAACTCATAACATTTGAAATAATCTAATTTTGTAACCGTTTTTTCGGGTTTAAAGCTTGCATTTCTGATTGGGCTTTACAAAGAAACAGTTGAAACTTTAACTGAGTAAAATATTCTAAAATTGAAATTAAGCTATATAATCAGATTCAGAAGCCAATAATTAAATATTTGAACTCATAAAATTTGAATTAATCTAATTTTGTAACCGTTTTGTCGGGTTTAAAGCGTGCACTTCTGATTGGGCTTTACAAAGAAACAGTTGAAACTTTAACTGAGTAAAATACTCTAAAATTGAAATTAAGCTATATAATCAGATTCAGAAGCCAATAATTAAATATTTGAACTCATAAAATTTTAATTAATCTAATTTTGTAACCGTTTTGTCGGGTTTAAAGCGTGCATTTCTGATTAGGCTTTATAGTAAAATAGTTGAAATTTTAACTGAGTAAAATACTCTAAAATTGAAATTAAGTTGTATAATCAGATTCAGAAACCTATAATTAAAATTTTGAATTAATCTCGTTTTGTAACCGGTTTTTTGGGTTTATAGCGTTCTTTTCTGATTGGGTTTTACTGTAAAACAGTTGAAATTTTAATTGAGTAAAATACTCTAAAATTGAAATTAAGCTGTATAATCAGATTTCGAAGCCAATAATTAAATATTTGAACTCATAAAATTTGAATTAATCTAATTTTGTAACCGTTTTGTCGGGTTTAAAGCGTGCATTTCTGATTGGCCTTACAGAAAAACAGTTGAAATTTTAACTGAGTAAAATACTCTAAAATTGAAATTAAGCTGTATAATCAGATTTAGAAGCCAATAATTAAATATTTGAACTCATAAAATTTGAATTAATCTCATTTTGTAACCGTTTTGTCTGGTTTAAAGCGTGCATTTCTGATTGGGCTTTACAGAAAAAAAGTTGAAATTTTAACTGAGCAAAATACTCTAAATTTGAAATTAAGTTGTTAATCACCTTCTAAATCCTATAATTAAATATTTGAACTCATAAAATTTTAATTAGTATCATTTTATCACCGTTTTGTCAGGTTTAAAGCATGCATTTCTGATTGGCCTTACAGAAAAACAGTTGAAATTTTAACTGAGTAAAATACTCTAAAATTGAAATTAAGCTGTATAATCAGATTCAGAAACATATAATTAAATATTTTAGATCATAAAATTTGAATTAATCTCATTTTGCAGCCGATTTATCGGGTTTAAAACGTGCATTTCTGATTAGGCTTTATAGTAAAATAGTTAAAATTTTAACTGAGTAAAATACTCTAAAATTGAAATTAAGTTGTATAATCAGATTCAGAAACCTATAATTAAAAATTTGAATTAATCTCGTTTTGTAACCGTTTTTTTTTTGTTTAAAGCGTTCATTTCTGATTGGGTTTTACTGTAAAACAGTTGAAATTTTAATTGAGTAAAATACTCTAAAATTTAATTGAGTAAAATACTCTAAAATTGAAATTAAGCTGTATAATCAGATTCCGAAGCCAATAATTAAATATTTGAACTCATAAAATTTGAATTAAACTCATTTTGTAACCGTTTTGTCTGGTTTAAAGCGTGCATTTTTTATTGGACTTTAAAGAAAAACAATTGAAATTTTAACTGAGTAAAATACTCTAAAATTGAAACTAAGCTATATAATCAGATTCCGAAGCCAATAATTAAATAATTGAACTCATAAAATTTGAATTAATCTCATTTTGTAACCGTTTTGTCGGGTTTAACGCGTGCATTTTTTATTGGGCTTTACAGAAAAACAGTTGAAATTTTAATTGAGTAAAATACTCTAAAATTGAAATTAAGTTGTATAATCAAATTCAGAAAACTATAATTAAATATTTTAGATCATAAAATTTGAATTAATCTCATTTTGTAGCCGATTTGTCGGGCTTAAAGCGTATATTTCTGATTGGCCTTACAAAAAAACAGTTGAAATTTTAACTGAGTAAAATACTCTAAAATTGAAATTAAGCTTTATAATCAGATTCAGAAGCCAATAATTAAATAATTGAACTCATAACATTTGAAATAATCTAATTTTGTAACCGTTTTTTCGGGTTTAAAGCTTGCATTTCTGATTGGGCTTTACAAAGAAACAGTTGAAACTTTAACTGAGTAAAATATTCTAAAATTGAAATTAAGCTATATAATCAGATTCAGAAGCCAATAATTAAATATTTGAACTCATAAAATTTGAATTAATCTAATTTTGTAACCGTTTTGTCGGGTTTAAAGCGTGCACTTCTGATTGGGCTTTACAAAGAAACAGTTGAAACTTTAACTGAGTAAAATACTCTAAAATTGAAATTAAGCTATATAATCAGATTCAGAAGCCAATAATTAAATATTTGAACTCATAAAATTTTAATTAATCTAATTTTGTAACCGTTTTGTCGGGTTTAAAGCGTGCATTTCTGATTAGGCTTTATAGTAAAATAGTTGAAATTTTAACTGAGTAAAATACTCTAAAATTGAAATTAAGTTGTATAATCAGATTCAGAAACCTATAATTAAAATTTTGAATTAATCTCGTTTTGTAACCGATTTTTTGGGTTTATAGCGTTCTTTTCTGATTGGGTTTTACTGTAAAACAGTTGAAATTTTAATTGAGTAAAATACTCTAAAATTGAAATTAAGCTGTATAATCAGATTTCGAAGCCAATAATTAAATATTTGAACTCATAAAATTTGAATTAATCTAATTTTGTAACCGTTTTGTCGGGTTTAAAGCGTGCATTTCTGATTGGCCTTACAGAAAAACAGTTGAAATTTTAACTGAGTAAAATACTCTAAAATTGAAATTAAGCTGTATAATCAGATTTAGAAGCCAATAATTAAATATTTGAACTCATAAAATTTGAATTAATCTCATTTTGTAACCGTTTTGTCTGGTTTAAAGCGTGCATTTCTGATTGGGCTTTACAGAAAAAAAGTTGAAATTTTAACTGAGCAAAATACTCTAAATTTGAAATTAAGTTGTTAATCACCTTCTAAATCCTATAATTAAATATTTGAACTCATAAAATTTTAATTAGTATCATTTTATCACCGTTTTGTCAGGTTTAAAGCATGCATTTCTGATTGGCCTTACAGAAAAACAGTTGAAATTTTAACTGAGTAAAATACTCTAAAATTGAAATTAAGCTGTATAATCAGATTCAGAAACATATAATTAAATATTTTAGATCATAAAATTTGAATTAATCTCATTTTGCAGCCGATTTATCGGGTTTAAAACGTGCATTTCTGATTAGGCTTTATAGTAAAATAGTTAAAATTTTAACTGAGTAAAATACTCTAAAATTGAAATTAAGTTGTATAATCAGATTCAGAAACCTATAATTAAAAATTTGAATTAATCTCGTTTTGTAACCGTTTTTTTTTTGTTTAAAGCGTTCATTTCTGATTGGGTTTTACTGTAAAACAGTTGAAATTTTAATTGAGTAAAATACTCTAAAATTGAAATTAAGCTGTATAATCAGATTCCGAAGCCAATAATTAAATATTTGAACTCATAAAATTTGAATTAAACTCATTTTGTAACCGTTTTGTCTGGTTTAAAGCGTGCATTTTTTATTGGACTTTAAAGAAAAACAATTGAAATTTTAACTGAGTAAAATACTCTAAAATTGAAACTAAGCTATATAATCAGATTCCGAAGCCAATAATTAAATAATTGAACTCATAAAATTTGAATTAATCTCATTTTGTAACCGTTTTGTCGGGTTTAACGCGTGCATTTTTTATTGGGCTTTACAGAAAAACAGTTGAAATTTTAATTGAGTAAAATACTCTAAAATTGAAATTAAGTTGTATAATCAAATTCAGAAAACTATAATTAAATATTTTAGATCATAAAATTTGAATTAATCTCATTTTGTAGCCGATTTGTCGGGCTTAAAGCGTATATTTCTGATTGGCCTTACAGAAAAACAGTTGAAATTTTAACTGAGTAAAATACTCTAAAATTGAAATTAAGCTTTATAATCAGATTCAGAAGCCAATAATTAAATAATTGAACTCATAACATTTGAATTAATCTAATTTTGTAACCGTTTTTTCGGGTTTAAAGCTTGCATTTCTGATTGGGCTTTACAAAGAAACAGTTGAAACTTTAACTGAGTAAAATATTCTAAAATTGAAATTAAGCTATATAATCAGATTCAGAAGCCAATAATTAAATATTTGAACTCATAAAATTTGAATTAATCTAATTTTGTAACCGTTTTGTCGGGTTTAAAGCGTGCACTTCTGATTGGGCTTTACAAAGAAACAGTTGAAACTTTAACTGAGTAAAATACTCTAAAATTGAAATTAAGCTATATAATCAGATTCAGAAGCCAATAATTAAATATTTGAACTCATAAAATTTTAATTAATCTAATTTTGTAACCGTTTTGTCGGGTTTAAAGCGTGCATTTCTGATTAGGCTTTATAGTAAAATAGTTGAAATTTTAACTGAGTAAAATACTCTAAAATTGAAATTAAGTTGTATAATCAGATTCAGAAACCTATAATTAAAATTTTGAATTAATCTCGTTTTGTAACCGGTTTTTTGGGTTTATAGCGTTCTTTTCTGATTGGGTTTTACTGTAAAACAGTTGAAATTTTAATTGAGTAAAATACTCTAAAATTGAAATTAAGCTGTATAATCAGATTTCGAAGCCAATAATTAAATATTTGAACTCATAAAATTTGAATTAATCTAATTTTGTAACCGTTTTGTCGGGTTTAAAGCGTGCATTTCTGATTGGCCTTACAGAAAAACAGTTGAAATTTTAACTGAGTAAAATACTCTAAAATTGAAATTAAGCTATATAATCAGATTCAGAAGCCAATAATTAAATATTTGAACTCATAAAATTTTAATTAATCTAATTTTGTAACCGTTTTGTCGGGTTTAAAGCGTGCATTTCTGATTAGGCTTTATAGTAAAATAGTTGAAATTTTAACTGAGTAAAATACTCTAAAATTGAAATTAAGTTGTATAATCAGATTCAGAAACCTATAATTAAAATTTTGAATTAATCTCGTTTTGTAACCGGTTTTTTGGGTTTATAGCGTTCTTTTCTGATTGGGTTTTACTGTAAAACAGTTGAAATTTTAATTGAGTAAAATACTCTAAAATTGAAATTAAGCTGTATAATCAGATTTCGAAGCCAATAATTAAATATTTGAACTCATAAAATTTGAATTAATCTAATTTTGTAACCGTTTTGTCGGGTTTAAAGCGTGCATTTCTGATTGGCCTTACAGAAAAACAGTTGAAATTTTAACTGAGTAAAATACTCTAAAATTGAAATTAAGCTGTATAATCAGATTTAGAAGCCAATAATTAAATATTTGAACTCATAAAATTTGAATTAATCTCATTTTGTAACCGTTTTGTCTGGTTTAAAGCGTGCATTTCTGATTGGGCTTTACAGAAAAAAAGTTGAAATTTTAACTGAGCAAAATACTCTAAATTTGAAATTAAGTTGTTAATCACCTTCTAAATCCTATAATTAAATATTTGAACTCATAAAATTTTAATTAGTATCATTTTATCACCGTTTTGTCAGGTTTAAAGCATGCATTTCTGATTGGCCTTACAGAAAAACAGTTGAAATTTTAACTGAGTAAAATACTCTAAAATTGAAATTAAGTTGTATAATAAGATTCAGAAACATATAATTAAATATTTTAGATCATAAAATTTGAATTAATCTCATTTTGTAGCCGATTTATCGGGTTTAAAACGTGCATTTCTGATTAGGCTTTATAGTAAAATAGTTAAAATTTTAACTGAGTAAAATACTCTAAAATTGAAATTAAGTTGTATAATCAGATTCAGAAACCTATAATTAAAAATTTGAATTAATCTCGTTTTGTAACCGTTTTTTTTTTGTTTAAAGCGTTCATTTCTGATTGGGTTTTACTGTAAAACAGTTGAAATTTTAATTGAGTAAAATACTCTAAAATTTAATTGAGTAAAATACTCTAAAATTAAAATTAAGCTATATAATCAGATTCCGAAGCCAATAATTAAATATTTGAACTCATAAAATTTGAATTAAACTCATTTTGTAACCGTTTTGTCTGGTTTAAAGCGTGCATTTTTTATTGGACTTTAAAGAAAAACAATTGAAATTTTAACTGAGTAAAATACTCTAAAATTGAAACTAAGCTATATAATCAGATTCCGAAGCCAATAATTAAATAATTGAACTCATAAAATTTGAATTAATCTCATTTTGTAACCGTTTTGTCGGGTTTAACGCGTGCATTTTTTATTGGGCTTTACAGAAAAACAATTGAAATTTTAATTGAGTAAAATACTCTAAAATTGAAATTAAGTTGTATAATCAAATTCAGAAAACTATAATTAAATATTTTAGATCATAAAATTTGAATTAATCTCATTTTGTAGCCGATTTGTCGGGCTTAAAGCGTATATTTCTGATTGGCCTTACAGAAAAACAGTTGAAATTTTAACTGAGTAAAATACTCTAAAATTGAAATTAAGCTTTATAATCAGATTCAGAAGCCAATAATTAAATAATTGAACTCATAACATTTGAATTAATCTAATTTTGTAACCGTTTTTTCGGGTTTAAAGCTTGCATTTCTGATTGGGCTTTACAAAGAAACAGTTGAAACTTTAACTGAGTAAAATATTCTAAAATTGAAATTAAGCTATATAATCAGATTCAGAAG
Organism: Abelmoschus esculentus; assembly: GCA_035048815.1. Taxonomy (NCBI): domain Eukaryota; kingdom Viridiplantae; phylum Streptophyta; class Magnoliopsida; order Malvales; family Malvaceae; genus Abelmoschus; species Abelmoschus esculentus. The sequence goes on from JAUCBN010000002.1 coordinate 6,634,809, forward strand.
CCAATAATTAAATATTTGAACTCATAAAATTTGAATTAATCTAATTTTGTAACCGTTTTGTCGGGTTTAAAGCGTGCACTTCTGATTGGGCTTTACAAAGAAACAGTTGAAACTTTAACTGAGTAAAATACTCTAAAATTGAAATTAAGCTATATAATCAGATTCAGAAGCCAATAATTAAATATTTGAACTCATAAAATTTTAATTAATCTAATTTTGTAACCGTTTTGTCGGGTTTAAAGCGTGCATTTCTGATTAGGCTTTATAGTAAAATAGTTGAAATTTTAACTGAGTAAAATACTCTAAAATTGAAATTAAGTTGTATAATCAGATTCAGAAACCTATAATTAAAATTTTGAATTAATCTCGTTTTGTAACCGGTTTTTTGGGTTTATAGCGTTCTTTTCTGATTGGGTTTTACTGTAAAACAGTTGAAATTTTAATTGAGTAAAATACTCTAAAATTGAAATTAAGCTGTATAATCAGATTTCGAAGCCAATAATTAAATATTTGAACTCATAAAATTTGAATTAATCTAATTTTGTAACCGTTTTGTCGGGTTTAAAGCGTGCATTTCTGATTGGCCTTACAGAAAAACAGTTGAAATTTTAACTGAGTAAAATACTCTAAAATTGAAATTAAGCTGTATAATCAGATTTAGAAGCCAATAATTAAATATTTGAACTCATAAAATTTGAATTAATCTCATTTTGTAACCGTTTTGTCTGGTTTAAAGCGTGCATTTCTGATTGGGCTTTACAGAAAAAAAGTTGAAATTTTAACTGAGCAAAATACTCTAAATTTGAAATTAAGTTGTTAATCACCTTCTAAATCCTATAATTAAATATTTGAACTCATAAAATTTTAATTAGTATCATTTTATCACCGTTTTGTCAGGTTTAAAGCATGCATTTCTGATTGGCCTTACAGAAAAACAGTTGAAATTTTAACTGAGTAAAATACTCTAAAATTGAAATTAAGCTGTATAATCAGATTTAGAAGCCAATAATTAAATATTTGAACTCATAAAATTTGAATTAATCTCATTTTGTAACCGTTTTGTCTGGTTTAAAGCGTGCATTTCTGATTGGGCTTTACAGAAAAAAAGTTGAAATTTTAACTGAGCAAAATACTCTAAATTTGAAATTAAGTTGTTAATCACCTTCTAAATCCTATAATTAAATATTTGAACTCATAAAATTTTAATTAGTATCATTTTATCACCGTTTTGTCAGGTTTAAAGCATGCATTTCTGATTGGCCTTACAGAAAAACAGTTGAAATTTTAACTGAGTAAAATACTCTAAAATTGAAATTAAGCTGTATAATCAGATTCAGAAACATATAATTAAATATTTTAGATCATAAAATTTGAATTAATCTCATTTTGTAGCCGATTTATCGGGTTTAAAACGTGCATTTCTGATTGGGCTTTACAGAAAAAAAGTTGAAATTTTAACTGAGCAAAATACTCTAAATTTGAAATTAAGTTGTTAATCACCTTCTAAATCCTATAATTAAATATTTGAACTCATAAAATTTTAATTAGTATCATTTTATCACCGTTTTGTCAGGTTTAAAGCATGCATTTCTGATTGGCCTTACAGAAAAACAGTTGAAATTTTAACTGAGTAAAATACTCTAAAATTGAAATTAAGCTATATAATCAGATTTAGAAGCCAATAATTAAATATTTGAACTCATAAAATTTTAATTAATCTAATTTTGTAACCGTTTTGTCGGGTTTAAAGCGTGCATTTCTGATTAGGCTTTATAGTAAAATAGTTGAAATTTTAACTGAGTAAAATACTCTAAAATTGAAATTAAGTTGTATAATCAGATTCAGAAACCTATAATTAAAATTTTGAATTAATCTCGTTTTGTAACCGGTTTTTTGGGTTTATAGCGTTCTTTTCTGATTGGGTTTTACTGTAAAACAGTTGAAATTTTAATTGAGTAAAATACTCTAAAATTGAAATTAAGCTGTATAATTAGATTTCGAAGCCAATAATTAAATATTTGAACTCATAAAATTTGAATTAATCTAATTTTGTAACCGTTTTGTCGGGTTTAAAGCGTGCATTTCTGATTGGCCTTACAGAAAAACAGTTGAAATTTTAACTGAGTAAAATACACTAAAATTGAAATTAAGCTGTATAATCAGATTTAGAAGCCAATAATTAAATATTTGAACTCATAAAATTTGAATTAATCTCATTTTGTAACCGTTTTGTCTGGTTTAAAGCGTGCATTTCTGATTGGGCTTTACAGAAAAAAAGTTGAAATTTTAACTGAGCAAAATACTCTAAATTTGAAATTAAGTTGTTAATCACCTTCTAAATCCTATAATTAAATATTTGAACTCATAAAATTTTAATTAGTATCATTTTATCACCGTTTTGTCAGGTTTAAAGCATGCATTTCTGATTGGCCTTACAGAAAAACAGTTGAAATTTTAACTGAGTAAAATACTCTAAAATTGAAATTAAGCTGTATAATCAGATTCAGAAGCCAATAATTAAATTTTTGAACTCATAAAATTTGAATTAATCTCATTTTGTAACCGTTTTGTCTGGTTTAAAGCGTGCATTTCTGATTGGGCTTTACAGAAAAAAAAGTTGAAATTTTAACTGAGTAAAATACTCTAAATTTGAAATTAAGTTGTTAATCACCTTCTAAATCCTATAATTAAATATTTGAACTCATAAAATTTTAATTAATATCATTTTATCACCGTTTTGTCAGGTTTAAAGCATGCATTTCTGATTGGGCTTTACAGAGAAACAATTGAAATTTTAACTGAGTAAAATACTCTAAAATTGAAATTAAGCTGTATAATCAGATTCAGAAGCCAATAATTAAATATTTGAACTCATAAAATTTGAATTAATCTAATTTTGTAACCGTTTTGTTGGGTTTAAAGCGTGCACTTCTGATTGGGCTTTACAAAGAAACAGTTGAAACTTTAACTGAGTAAAATACTCTAAAATTGAAATTAAGCTATATAATCAGATTCAGAAGCCAATAATTAAATATTTGAACTCATAAAATTTGAATTAATCTCATTTTGTAGCCGTTTTGTCGGGTTTAAAGCGTGCATTTCTGATTAGGCTTTATAGTAAAATAGTTGAATTTTAACTGAGTAAAATACTCTAAAATTGAAATTAAGTTGTATAATCAGATTCAGAAACCTATAATTAAAAATTTGAATTAATCTCGTTTTGTAACCAATTTTTTGGGTTTATAGCGTTCTTTTCTGATTGGGCTTTACTGTAAAACAGTTGAAATTTTAATTGAGTAAAATACTCTAAAATTGAAATTAAGCTGTATAATCAGATTTCGAAGCCAATAATTAAATATTTGAACTCATAAAATTTGAATTAATCTCATTTTGTAACCGTTTTGTCTGGTTTAAAGCGTGCATTTCTGATTGGGCTTTACAGAAAAAAAAGTTGAAATTTTAACTGAGTAAAAGACTCTAAATTTAAAATTAAGTTTTTAATCACCTTCTAAATGCTATAATTAAATATTTGAACTCATAAAATTTTAATTAATATCATTTTATCACCGTTTTGTCAGGTTTAAAGCATGCATTTCTGATTGGGCTTTACAGAGAAACAATTGAAATTTTAACTGAGTAAAATACTCTAAAATTGAAATTAAGCTGTATTATCAGATTTAGAAGCCAATAATTAAATATTTGAACTCATAAAATTTGAATTAATCTAATTTTGTAACCGTTTTGTTGGGTTTAAAGCGTGCACTTCTGATTGGGCTTTACAAAGAAACAGTTGAAACTTTAACTGAGTAAAATACTCTTAAATTGAAATTAAGCTATATAATCAGATTCAGAAGCCAATAATTAAATATTTTAACTCATAAAATTTGAATTAATCTCATTTTGTAGCCGTTTTGTTGGGTTTAAAGCGTGCATTTCTGATTAGGCTTTATAGTAAAATAGTTGAATTTTAACTGAGTAAAATACTCTAAAATTGAAATTAAGTTGTATAATCAGATTCAGAAACCTATAATTAAAAATTTGAATTAATCTCGTTTTGTAACCAGTTTTTTGGGTTTATAGCGTTCTTTTCTGATTGGGTTTTACTGTAAAACATTTGAAATTTTAATTGAGTAAAATACTCTAAAATTGAAATTAAGCTGTATAATCAGATTTCGAAGCCAATAATTAAATATTTGAACTCATAAAATTTGAATTAATCTAATTTTGTAACCGTTTTGTCTGGTTTAAAGCGTGCATTTCTGATTGGGCTTTACGGAAAAAAAAGTTGAAATTTTAACTGAGTAAAATACTCTAAATTTAAAATTATGTTGTTAATCACCTTCTAAATCCTATAATTAAATATTTAAACTCATAAAATTTTAATTAATATCATTTTATCACCGTTTTGTCAGGTTTAAAGCATGCATTTCTGATTGGGCTTTACAGAGAAACAATTGAAATTTTAACTGAGTAAAATACTCTAAAATTGAAATTAAGCTGTATTATCAGATTCAGAAGCCAATAATTAAATATTTGAACTCATAAAATTTGAATTAATCTAATTTTGTAACCGTTTTGTTGGGTTTAAAGCGTGCACTTCTGATTGGGCTTTACAAAGAAACAGTTGAAACTTTAACTGAGTAAAATACTCTTAAATTGAAATTAAGCTACATAATCAGATTCAGAAGCCCATAATTAAATATTTTAACTCATAAAATTTGAATTAATCTCATTTTGTAGCCGTTTTGTCGGGTTTAAAGCGTGCATTTCTGATTAGGCTTTATAGTAAAATAGTTGAAATTTTAACTGAGTAAAATACTCTAAAATTGAAATTAAGTTGTATAATCAGATTCAGAAACCTATAATTAAAATTTTGAATTAATCTCGTTTTGTATCCGGTTTTTTGGGTTTATAGCGTTCTTTTCTGATTGGGTTTTACTGTAAAATAGTTGAAATTTTAATTGAGTAAAATACTCAAATATTGAAATTAAGCTGTATAATCAGATTTCGAAGCCAATAATTAAATATTTGAACTCATAAAATTTGAATTAATCTAATTTTGTAACCGTTTTGTCAGGTTTAAAGCGTGCATTTCTGATTGGCCTTACAGAAAAACAGTTGAAATTTTAACTGGGTAAAATACTCTAAAATTGAAATTAAGCTGTATAATCAGATTTAGAAGCCAATAATTAAATAATTGAACTCATAAAATTTCAATTAATCTAATTTTGTAACCGTTTTTTCGGGTTTAAAGCTTGCATTTCTGATTGGGCTTTTACAGAAAAACAGTTGAAAATTTAACTCAGTAAAATACTCTAAAATTGAAATTAAGCTATATAATTAGCTTCTGAAGCCTATAATTAAATATTTGAACTTATAAAATTTGAATTAATCTCATTTTGTCACTGTTTTGTCGGGTTTAAAGCGTGCATTTCTGATTGGGTTTTACCGTAAAACAGTTGAAATTTCAACTGAGTAAAATACTCTAAAATTGAAATTAAGCTATATAATCAGCTTTTGAAGCCTATAATTAAATATTTGAACTCATAAAATTTGAATTAATCTCATTTTGTAACCGTTTTGTCGGGTTTAAAGCGTGCATTTCTAATTGGTCTTTATAGAGAAACAGTTGAAATTTTAACTGAGTAAAATACTCTAAAATTGAAATTAAGCAGTATTATCAGATTCCGAAGCCAATATTAAATAATTGAACTCATAAAATTTGAATTAATCTCATTTTATAACCGTTTTGTCGGGTTTAAAGCGTGCATTTTTTATTGGGCTTTACAGAAAAACAATTGAAGTTTTAAATTAGTAAAATACTCTAAAATTGAAATTAAGCTATATAATCCGCTACTGAAGCCTAAAATTAAATATTTGAGCTCATAAAATTTGAATTAATCTCCTTTTGTAACTGTTTTGTCTGGTTTAAAGTGTGCACTTCTGATTGGGCTTTATAGAAAAATAGTTGAAATTTTAACTGAGTAAAATACTCTAAAATTGAAATTAAGCTATATAATCAGCTTTTGAAGCCTATAATTAAATATTTGAACTCATAAAATTTGAATTAATCTCATTTTGTAACCGTTTTGTCGGGTTTAAAGTGTGCATTTCTGATTGGGCTTTAGAGAGAAACAGTTGAAACTTTAACTGAGTAAAATACTCTAAAATTGAAATGAAACTATATAATCAGATTCCGAAGCCAATAATTAAATAATTGAACTCCTAAAATTTGAATTAATCGCATTTTGTAACCGTTTTGTCGGGTTTAAAGCGTGCATTTTTTATTGGGCTTTACAGAAAAACAGTTGAAATTTTAAATGAGTAAAATACTCTAAAATTGAAATTAAGCTATATAATCTGCTACTGAAGCCTAAAATTAAATATTTGAGCTCATAAAATTTGAATTAATCTCATTTTGTAACCGTTTTTTCGGGTTTAAAACGTACATTTCTGATTAGGCTTTATAGTAAAATAGTTGAAATTTTAACTGAGTAAAATACTCTAAAATTGAAATTAAGTTGTACAATCAGATTCAGAAACCTATAATTAAAAATTTGAACTCATAAAATTTGAATTAATCTCGTTTTCTAACCGTTTTGTCTGGTTTAAAGTGTGCATTTCTGATTGGGCTTTATAGAAAAACAATTGAAATTTTAACTAAGTAAAATACTCTAAAATTGAAATTAAGCTATATAATCAGATTCAGAAGCCTATAATTAAATATTTGAGCTCATAAAATTTGAATTAATCTCATTTTGTAACCGTTTTGGTTGGTTTAAAACGTGCATTTCTGATTAGGCTTTATAGTAAAATTGTTGAAATTTTAATAGAGTAAAATACTCTAAAATTGAAATTAAGTTGTATAATCAGATTCAGAAACCTATAATTAATAATTTGAACTCATCAAATTTGAATTAATCTCGTTTTGTAACTGTTTTTTGGGGTTTCATGTGTTCATTTCGCTTTACACAAAAACAGTTGAAATTTTAACTGAGTAAAATACTCCAAAATTTAAATTTAGTTGTATAATCAGATTCAGAAAGCTATAATTAAATATTTTAGCTCATAAAATTTGAATTAATCTCATTTTGTAGCCGTTTTGTCGGGTTTAAAGCGTATATTTCTGATTAGGCTTTATAGTAAAATAGTTGAAATTTTAATTGAGTAAAATACTCTAAAATTGAAATTAAGTTGTATAATCAGATTCAGAAACCTATAACTAAAAATTTGAATTAATCTCGTTTTGTAACCGGTTTTTTGGGTTTATAGCGTTCTTTTCTGATCGGGTTTTACTATAAAACAGTTGAAATTTTAATTGAGTAAAATACTCTAAAATTGAAATTAAGCTGTATAATCAGATTTCGAAGCCAATAATTAAATAATTGAACTTATAAAATTTGAATTAATCGCATTTTGTAACCGTTTTGTCGGGTTTAAAGCGTGCATTTTTTATTGGGCTTTACAGAAAAACAGTTGAAATTTTAAATGAGTAAAATACTCTAAAATTGAAATTAAGCTATAAAATCTGCTACTGAAGCCTAAAATTAAATATTTGAGCTCATAAAATTTGAATTAATCTCATTTTGCAACCGTTTTTTCGGGTTTAAAACGTACATTTCTGATTAGGCTTTATAGTAAAATAGTTGAAATTTTAACAAAGTAAAATACTCTAAAATTGAAATTAAGTTGTATAATCAGATTCAGAAACCTATAATTAAAAATTTGAATTAATCTCGTTTTGTAACCGTTTTTTTGGGTTTAATGCCTTCATTTCTGATTGGGTTTTACTGTAAAACAGTTGAAATTTTAATTGAGTAAAATACTCTAAAATTGAAATTAAGTTGTACAATCAGATTCAGAAGCCTATAATTAAAAATTTGAACTCATAAAATTTGAATTAATCTCGTTTTGTAACCGTTTTGTCGGGTTTAAAGTGTGCATTTCTGATTGGGCTTTATAGAAAAACAATTGAAATTTTAACTGTGTAAAATACTCTAAAATTGAAATTAAGCTATATAATCAGATTCAGAAGCCTATAATTAAATATTTGAGCTCATAAAATTTGAATTAATCACATTTTATAACCAATTTGTCGGGTTTAAAACGTGCATTTCTGATTAGGCTTTATAGTAAAATAGTTGAAATTTTAATTGAGTAAAATACTCTAAAATTGAAATTAAGTTGTATAATCAGATTCAGAAACCTATAATTAAGAATTTGAACTCATCAAATTTAAATTAATCTCGTTTTGTTACTGTTTTGGGGGGTTTAAAGTGTTCATTTCGCTTTACACAAAAACAGTTGAAATTTTAACTGAGTAAAATACTCTAAAATTGAAATTAAGTTGTATAATAAGATTCAGAAACATATAATTAAATATTTTAGATCATAAAATTTGAATTAATCTCATTTTGTAGCCGATTTGTCGGGTTTAAAACGTGCATTTCTGATTAGGCTTTATAGTAAAATAGTTGAAATTTTAACTGAGTAAAATACTCTAAAATTGAAATTAAGTTGTATAATCAGATTCAGAAACCTATAATTAAAATTTTGAATTAATCTCGTTTTGTAACCGGTTTTTTGGGTTTATAGCGTTCTTTTCTGATTGGGCTTTACAAAGAAACAGTTGAAACTTTAACTGAGTAAAATATTCTAAAATTGAAATTAAGCTATATAATCAGATTCAGAAGCCAATAATTAAATATTTGAACTCATAAAATTTGAATTAATCTAATTTTGTAACCGTTTTGTCGGGTTTAAAGCGTGCACTTCTGATTGGGCTTTACAAAGAAACAGTTGAAACTTTAACGGAGTAAAATACTCTAAAATTGAAATTAAGCTATATAATCAGATTCAGAAGCCAATAATTAAATATTTGAACTCATAAAATTTGAATTAATCTCATTTTGTAACCGTTTTGTCGGGTTTAAAGCGTGCATTTCTGATTGGGCTTTACAGAAAAAAAGTTGAAATTTTAACTGAGCAAAATACTCTAAATTTGAAATTAAGTTGTTAATCACCTTCTAAATCCTATAATTAAATATTTGAACTCATAAAATTTTAATTAGTATCATTTTATCACCGTTTTGTCAGGTTTAAAGCATGCATTTCTGATTGGCCTTACAGAAAAACAGTTGAAATTTTAACTGAGTAAAATACTCTAAAATTGAAATTAAGCTGTATAATCAGATTCAGAAGCCAATAATTAAATTTTTGAACTCATAAAATTTGAATTAATCTCATTTTGTAACCGTTTTGTCCGGTTTAAAGCGTGCATTTCTGATTGGGCTTTACAGAAAAAAAAAAGTTGAAATTTTAACTGAGTAAAATACTCTAAATTTGAAATTAAGTTGTTAATCACCTTCTAAATCCTATAATTAAATATTTGAACTCATAAAATTTTAATTAATATCATTTTATCACCGTTTTGTCAGGTTTAAAGCATGCATTTCTGATTGGGCTTTACAGAGAAACAATTGAAATTTTAACTGAGTAAAATACTCTAAAATTGAAATTAAGCTGTATAATCAGATTCAGAAGCCAATAATTAAATATTTGAACTCATAAAATTTGAATTAATCTAATTTTGTAACCGTTTTGTTGGGTTTAAAGCGTGCACTTCTGATTGGGCTTTACAAAGAAACAGTTGAAACTTTAACTGAGTAAAATACTCTAAAATTGAAAATTAAGCTATATAATCAGATTCAGAAGCCAATAATTAAATATTTGAACTCATAAAAATTGAATTAATCTCATTTTGTAGTCGTTTTGTCGGGTTTAAAGCGTGCATTTCTGATTAGGCTTTATAGTAAAATAGTTGAATTTTAACTGAGTAAAATACTCTAAAATTGAAATTAAGTTGTATAATCAGATTCAGAAACCTATAATTAAAAATTTGAATTAATCTCGTTTTGTAACCAGTTTTTTGGGTTTATAGCGTTCTTTTCTGATTGGGTTTTACTGTAAAACAGTTGAAATTTTAATTGAGTAAAATACTCTAAAATTGAAATTAAGCTGTATAATCAGATTTAGAAGCCAATAATTAAATATTTGAACTCATAAAATTTGAATTAATCTAATTTTGTAACCGTTTTGTCGGGTTTAAAGCGTGCATTTCTGATTGGGCTTTACAGAAAAAAAAAGTTGAAATTTTAACTGAGTAAAATACTCTAAATTTAAAATTAAGTTTTTAATCACCTTCTAAATCCTATAATTAAATATTTGAACTCATAAAATTTTAATTAATATCATTTTATCACCGTTTTGTCAGGTTTAAAGCATGCATTTCTGATTGGGCTTTACAGAGAAACAATTGAAATTTTAACTGAGTAAAATACTCTAAAATTGAAATTAAGCTGTATTATCAGATTCAGAAGCCAATAATTAAATATTTGAACTCATAAAATTTGAATTAATCTAATTTTGTAACCGTTTTGTTGGGTTTAAAGCGTGCACTTCTGATTGGGCTTTACAAAGAAACAGTTGAAACTTTAACTGAGTAAAGTACTCTTAAATTGAAATTAAGCTATATAATCAGATTCAGAAGCCAATAATTAAATATTTTAACTCATAAAATTTGAATTAATCTCATTTTGTAGCCGTTTTGTCGGGTTTAAAGCGTGCATTTCTGATTAGGCTTTATAGTAAAATAGTTGAATTTTAACTGAGTAAAATACTCTAAAATTGAAATTAAGTTGTATAATCAGATTCAGAAACCTATAATTAAAATTTTGAATTAATCTCGTTTTGTAACCGGTTTTTTGGGTTTATAGCGTTCTTTTCTGATTGGGTTTTACTGTAAAACAGTTGAAATTTTAATTGAGTAAAATACTCTAAAATTGAAATTAAGTTGTATAATAAGATTTCGAAGCCAATAATTAAATATTTGAACTCATAAAATTTGAATTAATCTAATTTTGTAACCGTTTTGTCGGGTTTAAAGCGTGCATTTCTGATTGGCCTTACAGAAAAATAGTTGAAATTTTAACTGAGTAAAATACTCTAAAATTGAAATTAAGCTGTATAATCAGATTTAGAAGCCAATAATTAAATATTTGAACTCATAAAATTTGAATTAATCTCATTTTGTAACCGTTTTGTCGGGTTTAAAGCGTGCATTTCTGATTGGGCTTTACAGAAAAAAAGTTGAAATTTTAACTGAGCAAAATACTCTAAATTTGAAATTAAGTTGTTAATCACCTTCTAAATCCTATAATTAAATATTTGAACTCATAAAATTTTAATTAGTATCATTTTATCACCGTTTTGTCAGGTTTAAAGCATGCATTTCTGATTGGCCTTACAGAAAAACAGTTGAAATTTTAACTGAGTAAAATACTCTAAAATTGAAATTAAGCTGTATAATCAGATTCAGAAGCCAATAATTAAATTTTTGAACTCATAAAATTTGAATTAATCTCATTTTGTAACCGTTTTGTCTGGTTTAAAGCGTGCATTTCTGATTGGGCTTTACAGAAAAAAAGTTGAAATTTTAACTGAGCAAAATACTCTAAATTTGAAATTAAGTTGTTAATCACCTTCTAAATCCTATAATTAAATATTTGAACTCATAAAATTTTAATTAGTATCATTTTATCACCGTTTTGTCAGGTTTAAAGCATGCATTTCTGATTGGCCTTACAGAAAAACAGTTGAAATTTTAACGGAGTAAAATACTCTAAAATTGAAATTAAGCTGTATAATCAGATTCAGAAGCCAATAATTAAATTTTTGAACTCATAAAATTTGAATTAATCTCATTTTGTAACCGTTTTGTCTGGTTTAAAGCGTGCATTTCTGATTGGGCTTTACAGAAAAAAAAAGTTGAAATTTTAACTGAGTAAAATACTCTAAATTTGAAATTAAGTTGTTAATCACCTTCTAAATCCTATAATTAAATATTTGAACTCATAAAATTTTAATTAATATCATTTTATCACCGTTTTGTCAGGTTTAAAGCATGCATTTCTGATTGGGCTTTACAGAGAAACAATTGAAATTTTAACTGAGTAAAATACTCTAAAATTGAAATTAAGCTGTATAATCAGATTCAGAAGCCAATAATTAAATATTTGAACTCATAAAATTTGAATTAATCTAATTTTGTAACCGTTTTGTTGGGTTTAAAGCGTGCACTTCTGATTGGGCTTTACAAAGAAACAGTTGAAACTTTAACTGAGTAAAATACTCTAAAATTGAAAATTAAGCTATATAATCAGATTCAGAAGCCAATAATTAAATATTTTAACTCATAAAATTTGAATTAATCTCATTTTGTAGCCGTTTTGTCGGGTTTAAAGCGTGCATTTCTGATTAGGCTTTATAGTAAAATAGTTGAATTTTAACTGAGTAAAATACTCTAAAATTGAAATTAAGTTGTATAATCAGATTCAGAAACCTATAATTAAAATTTTGAATTAATCTCGTTTTGTAACCGGTTTTTTGGGTTTATAGCGTTCTTTTCTGATTGGGTTTTACTGTAAAACAGTTGAAATTTTAATTGAGTAAAATACTCTAAAATTGAAATTAAGTTGTATAATAAGATTTCGAAGCCAATAATTAAATATTTGAACTCATAAAATTTGAATTAATCTAATTTTGTAACCGTTTTGTCGGGTTTAAAGCGTGCATTTCTGATTGGCCTTACAGAAAAATAGTTGAAATTTTAACTGAGTAAAATACTCTAAAATTGAAATTAAGCTGTATAATCAGATTTAGAAGCCAATAATTAAATATTTGAACTCATAAAATTTGAATTAATCTCATTTTGTAACCGTTTTGTCGGGTTTAAAGCGTGCATTTCTGATTGGGCTTTACAGAAAAAAAGTTGAAATTTTAACTGAGCAAAATACTCTAAATTTGAAATTAAGTTGTTAATCACCTTCTAAATCCTATAATTAAATATTTGAACTCATAAAATTTTAATTAGTATCATTTTATCACCGTTTTGTCAGGTTTAAAGCATGCATTTCTGATTGGCCTTACAGAAAAACAGTTGAAATTTTAACTGAGTAAAATACTCTAAAATTGAAATTAAGCTGTATAATCAGATTCAGAAGCCAATAATTAAATTTTTGAACTCATAAAATTTGAATTAATCTCATTTTGTAACCGTTTTGTCTGGTTTAAAGCGTGCATTTCTGATTGGGCTTTACAGAAAAAAAGTTGAAATTTTAACTGAGCAAAATACTCTAAATTTGAAATTAAGTTGTTAATCACCTTCTAAATCCTATAATTAAATATTTGAACTCATAAAATTTTAATTAGTATCATTTTATCACCGTTTTGTCAGGTTTAAAGCATGCATTTCTGATTGGCCTTACAGAAAAACAGTTGAAATTTTAACTGAGTAAAATACTCTAAAATTGAAATTAAGCTGTATAATCAGATTCAGAAGCCAATAATTAAATTTTTGAACTCATAAAATTTGAATTAATCTCATTTTGTAACCGTTTTGTCTGGTTTAAAGCGTGCATTTCTGATTGGGCTTTACAGAAAAAAAAGTTGAAATTTTAACTGAGTAAAATACTCTAAATTTGAAATTAAGTTGTTAATCACCTTCTAAATCCTATAATTAAATATTTGAACTCATAAAATTTTAATTAATATCATTTTATCACCGTTTTGTCAGGTTTAAAGCATGCATTTCTGATTGGGCTTTACAGAGAAACAATTGAAATTTTAACTGAGTAAAATACTCTAAAATTGAAATTAAGCTGTATAATCAGATTCAGAAGCCAATAATTAAATATTTGAACTCATAAAATTTGAATTAATCTAATTTTGTAACCGTTTTGTTGGGTTTAAAGCGTGCACTTCTGATTGGGCTTTACAAAGAAACAGTTGAAACTTTAACTGAGTAAAATACTCTAAAATTGAAAATTAAGCTATATAATCAGATTCAGAAGCCAATAATTAAATATTTTAACTCATAAAATTTGAATTAATCTCATTTTCTAGTCGTTTTGTCGTGTTTAAAGCGTGCATTTCTGATTAGGCTTTATAGTAAAATAGTTGAATTTTAACTGAGTAAAATACTCTAAAATTGAAATTAAGTTGTATAATCAGATTCAGAAACCTATAATTAAAAATTTGAATTAATCTCGTTTTGTAACCAGTTTTTTGGGTTTATAGCGTTCTTTTCTGATTGGGTTTTACTGTAAAACAGTTGAAATTTTAATTGAGTAAAATACTCTAAAATTGAAATTAAGCTGTATAATCAGATTTCGAAGCCAATAATTAAATATTTGAACTCATAAAATTTGAATTAATCTAATTTTGTAACCGTTTTGTCTGGTTTAAAGCGTGCATTTCTGATTGGGCTTTACAGAAAAAAAAAGTTGAAATTTTAACTGAGTAAAATACTCTAAATTTAAAATTAAGTTTTTAATCACCTTCTAAATCCTATAATTAAATATTTGAACTCATAAAATTTTAATTAATATCATTTTATCACCGTTTTGTCAGGTTTAAAGCATGCATTTCTGATTGGGCTTTACAGAGAAACAATTGAAATTTTAACTGAGTAAAATACTCTAAAATTGAAATTAAGCTGTATTATCAGATTCAGAAGCCAATAATTAAATATTTGAACTCATAAAATTTGAATTAATCTAATTTTGTAACCGTTTTGTTGGTTTTAAAGCGTGCACTTCTGATTGGGCTTTACAAAGAAACAGTTGAAACTTTAACTGAGTAAAATACTCTTAAATTGAAATTAAGCTATATAATCAGATTCAGAAGCCAATAATTAAATATTTTAACTCATAAAATTTGAATTAATCTCATTTTGTAGCCGTTTTGTCGGGTTTAAAGCGTGCATTTCTGATTAGGCTTTATAGTAAAATAGTTGAAATTTTAACTGAGTAAAATACTCTAAAATTGAAATTAAGTTGTATAATCAGATTCAGAAACCTATAATTAAAATTTTGAATTAATCTCGTTTTGTAACCGGTTTTTTGGGTTTATAGCGTTCTTTTCTGATTGGGTTTTACTGTAAAATAGTTGAAATTTTAATTGAGTAAAATACTGTAAAATTGAAATTAAGCTGTATAGTCAGATTTCGAAGCCAATAATTAAATATTTGAACTCATAAAAATTGAATTAATCTAATTTTGTAACCGTTTTGTCGGGTTTAAAGCGTGCATTTCTGATTGGCCTTACAGAAAAACAGTTGAAATTTTAACTGAGTAAAATACTCTAAAATTGAAATTAAGCTGTATAATCAGATTCAGAAGCCAATAATTAAATTTTTGAACTCATAAAATTTGAATTAATCTCATTTTGTAACCGTTTTGTCTGGTTTAAAGCGTGCATTTTTTATTGGGCTTTACAGAAAAACAGTTGAAATTTTAATTGAGTAAAATACTCTAAAATTGAAATGAAACTATATAATCAGATTCCGAAGCCAATAATTAAATAATTGAACTCCTAAAATTTGAATTAATCGCATTTTGTAACCGTTTTGTCGGGTTTAAAGCGTGCATTTCTGATTTGCCTTACAGAAAAACAGTTGAAATTTTAACTGAGTAAAATACACTAAAATTGAAATTAATCTTTATAATCAGATTCAGAAGCCAATAATTAAATAATTGAACTCATAACATTTAAATTAATCTAATTTTGTAACCGTTTTGTCGGGTTTAAAGCGTGCACTTCTGATTGGGCTTTACAAAGAAACAGTTGAAACTTTAACTGGGTAAAATACTCTAAAATTGAAATTAAATTGTATAATCAGATTCAGAAACCTATAATTGAAAATTTGAATTAATCTCGTTTTGTAACCGGTTTTTTGGGTTTATAGCGTTCTTTTCTGATTGGGTTTTACTGTAAAACAGTTGAAATTTTAATTGAGTAAAATACTCTAAAATTGAAATTAAGCTGTATAATCAGATTTCGAAGCCAATAATTAAATATTTGAACTCATAAAATTTGAATTAATCTAATTTTGTAACCGTTTTGTCGGGTTTAAAGCGTGCATTTCTGATTGGCCTTACAGAAAAACAGTTGAAATTTTAACTAAGTAAAATACTCTAAAATTGAAATTAAGCTGTATAATCAGATTTAGAAGCCAATAATTAAATATTTGAACTCATAAAATTTGAATTAATCTCATTTTGTAACCGTTTTGTCTGGTTTAAAGCGTGCATTTCTGATTGGGCTTTACAGAAAAAAAGTTGAAATTTTAACTGAGTAAAATACTCTAAATTTGAAATTAAGTTGTTAATCACCTTCTAAATCCTATAATTAAATATTTGAACTCATAAAATTTTAATTAATATCATTTTATCACCGTTTTGTCAGGTTTAAAGCATGCATTTCTTATTGGGCTTTATAGAGAAACAGTTGAAATTTTAACTGTGTAAAATACTCTAAAATTTAAATTAAGTTGTATAATCAGATTCAGAAACCAATAATTAAATATTTGAACTCATAAAATTTGAATTAATCTAATTTTATAACCGTTTTGTCGGGTTTAAAGCGTTCTTTTCTGATCGGGTTTTACTGTAAAACTGTTGAAATTTTAATTGAGTAAAATACTCTAAAATTGAAATTAAGCTTTATAATCAGATTCAGAAGCCAATAATTAAATAATTGAACTCATAACATTTGAATTAATCTAATTTTGTAACCTTTTTTTCGGGCTTAAAGCTTGCATTTCTGATTGGGCTTTTACAGAAAAACAGTTGAAACTTTAACTGAATAAAATACTCTAAAATTGAAATTAAGCTGTATAATCAGATTCAGAAGCCAATAATTAAATATTTGAACTCATAAAATTTAAATTAATCTAATTTTGTAACCGTTTTGTCGGGTTTAAAGCGTGCATTTTGATTTGGCTTTACAGAGAATCAGTTGAAATTTTAACTGAGTAAAATACTTTAAAATTGAAATTAAGCTATATAATCAGATTCAGAAGCCAATAATTAAATATTTAAACTCATAAAATTTGAATTAATCTAATTTTATAACCGTTTTGTCGGGTTTAAAGCGTTCTTTTCTGATCGAGTTTTACTTTAAAACAGTTGAAATTTTAATTGAGTAAAATACTCTAAAATTGAAATTAAGCATTATAATAAGATTCAGAAGCATATAATTAAATATTTGAACTCATAAAATTTGAATTAGTCTAATTTTGTAACAGTTTTGTCGGGTTTAAAGCATGCATTTATGATTGGGCTTTACAGAGAAACAATTGAAATTTTAACTGAGTAAAATACTCTAAAATTGAAATTAAGCTGTATAATCAGATTCAGAAGCCAATAATTAAATATTTGAACTCATAAAATTTGAATTAATCTAATTTTATAACCGTTTTGTCGGGTTTAAAGCGTTCTCTTCTGATCGAGTTTTACTGTAAAACAGTTGAAATTTTAATTGAGTAAAATACTCTAAAATTGAAATTAAGCATTATAATAAGATTCAGAAGCATATAATTAAATATTTGAACTCATAAAATTTGAATTAGTCTAATTTTGTAACTGTTTTGTCGGGTTTAAAGCATGCATTTATGATTGGGCTTTACAGAGAAACAGTTGAAATTTTAACTGAGTAAAATACTCTAAAATTTAAATTAAGCATTATAATCAGATTCAGAAGCCAATAATTAAATATTTGAACTCATAAAATTTGAATTAATCTCATTTTATAACCGTTTTGTCGGGTTTAAAGCGTGCATTTCTGATTGGCCTTACAGAAAAACAGTTGAAACTTTAACTGAATAAAATACTCTAAAATTGAAATTAAGCTATATAATCAGATTCAGAAGCCAATAATTAAATATTTAAACTCATAAAATTTGAATTAATCTAATTTTGTAACCGTTTTGTCTGGTTTAAAGCATGCATTTTTTATTGGGCTTTACAGAAAAACAATTGAAATTTTAACTGAGTAAAATACTCTAAAATTGAAATTAAGCATTATAATCAGATTCAGAAGCCAATAATTAAATAATTGAACTCATAAAATTTGAATTAATCTCATTTTGTAACCGTTTTGTCGGGTTTAAAGCGTGCATTTTTTATTGGGCTTTACAGAAAAACAGTTGAAATTTTAAATGAGTAAAATACTCTAAAATTGAAATTAAACTATATAATCTGCTACTGAAGCCTAAAATTAAATATTTGAGCTCATAAAATTTGAATTAATCTCATTTTGTAACCGTTTTTTCGGGTTTAAAACGTGCATTTCCGATTAGGCTTTATAGTAAAATAGTTGAAATTTTAATTGAGTAAAATACTCTAAAATTGAAATTAAGTTGTATAATCAGATTCAGAAACCTATAATTAAAAATTTGAATTAATCTCGTTTTATAACCGTTTTTTTGGGTTTAAAGCGTTCTTTTCTGATTGGGTTTTACTGTAAAACAATTGAAATTTTAATTCAGTAAAATACTCTAAAATTGAAATTAAGCTGTATAATCCGATTCCGAAGTCAATAATTAAATAATTGAACTCATAAAATTTTAATTAATCTCATTTTGTAACCATTTTGTCGGGTTTAAAGCGTGCATTTTTTATTGGGCTTTACAGAAAAACAGTTGAAATTTTAACTAAGTAAAATACTCTAAAATTGAAATTAAGTTGTTAATCACCTTCTAAATCCTATAATTAAATATTTGAACTCATAAAATTTTAATTAATATCATTTTATCACCGTTTTGTCGATTTTAAAGCATGCATTTCTGATTGGGCTTTACAGAGAAACAGTGGAAATTTTAACTGTGTAAAATACTCTAAAATTTAAATTAAGCTATATAATAAGATTCAGAAGCATATAATTAAATATTTGAACTCATAAAATTTGAATTAATCTGATTTTGTAACCGTTTTGTCGGGTTTAAAGCGTGCCGTTCTGATTGGGCTTTAAAGAAAAATAGGTGAAACTTTAACTGAGTAAAATACTCTAAAATTCAAATTAAGCTATATAATCAGATTCAGAAGCCTATAATTAAATATTCGAGCTCATAAAATTTGAATTAATCTGATTTTGTAACCGTTTTGTCTGGTTTAAAGCGTGCCTTTCTGATTGGGCTTTACAGAAAAACAGGTGAAATTGTAGCTGAGTAAAATACTCTAATGTTCAAATTAAGCTGTATAATCAGATTCAGAAGCCTATAATTAAATCTTCGAGCTCATAAAATTTGAATTAATCTCATTTTGTCACTGTTTTGTCTGGTTTAAAGCGTGCATTTCTGATTGGGTTTTACCATAAAACAGTTGAAATTTTAACTGAGTAAAATACTCTAAAATTGAAATTAAGCTATATAATCAACTTCTGAAGCCTATAATTAAATATTTGAACTCATAAAATTTGAATTAATCTAATTTTGTCACTGTTTTGTAGGGTATAAAGCGTGCATTTCTGATTGGGTTTTACACTAAAACAGTCAAATTTTAACTGAGTAAAATACTCTAAAATTGAAATTAAGCTGTATAATCAGATTCCAAAGCCAATAATTAAATATTTGAACTCATGATATTTGAATTAATCTCATTTTGTCACAGTTTTGTCTAGTTTAAAGCATGCATTTCGGATTGGCCTTACAGAAAAACAGTTGAAATTTTAACTGAGTAAAATACTCTAAAATTGAAATTAAGCTGTATAATCAAATTCAGAAGCCTATAATTAAATATTTGAACTCATAAAATTTGAATTAATCCCATTTTATCACCGTTTTGTCGGGTTTAAAGCATGCATTTCTAATTGGGCTTTACAGAGAAACAGTGGAAATTTTAACTGTGTAAAATACTCTAAAATTTAAATTAAGCTATATAATAAGATTCAGAAGCATATAATTAAATATTTGGACTCATAAAATTTGAATTAATTTGATTTTGTAACCGTTTTGTCGGGTTTAAAGCGTGCCTTTCTGATTGGGCTTTACAGAAAAACAGATGAAATTTTATCTGAGTAAAATACTCTAAAATTCAAATTAAGCTGCATAATCAGATTCAGAAGCCTATAATTAAATATTCGAGCTCATAAAATTTGAATTAATCTGATTTTGTAACCGTTTTGTCGGGTTTAAAGCGTGCCTTTCTGATTGGGCATTACAGAAAAAACAGGTGAAATTTTAGCTGAGTAAAATACTCTAAAATTCGAATTAAGCTGTATAATCAGATTCATAAGCCTATAATTAAATATTCGAACTCACAAAATTTGAATTAATCTCATTGTGTCACTGTTTTGTCGGTTTTAAAGCGTGCATTTCTGATTGGGTTTTACCATAAAACAGTTAAAATTTTAACTGAGTAAAATACTCTAAAATTGAAATTAAGCTATATAATCAGCTTCTGAAGCATATAATTAAATATTTGAACTCATAAAATTTGAATTAATCTCATTTTGTCACTGTTTTGTCGGGTATAAAGCGTGCATTTCTGATTGGGTTTTACAGTAAAACAGTTGAAATTTTAATTGAGTAAAATACTCTAAAATTGAAATTAAGCTGTATAATCAGATTCCAAAGCCAATAATTAAATATTTGAACTCATAAAATTTGAATTAATCTCATTTTGTCACAGTTTTGTCTGGTTTAAAGCGTGCATTTCTGATTGGCCTTACAGAAAAACAGTTGAAATTTTAACGGAGTAAAATACTCTAAAATTGAAATTAAGTTGTATAATCAGATTCAGAAGCCTATAATTAAATATTTGAACTCATAAAATTTTAATTAATCTCATTTTATCACCGTTTTGTTGGGTTTAAAGCATGCATTTCTGATTGGGCTTTACAGAGAAACAATTGAAATTTTAACTGTGTAAAATACTCTAAAATTTAAATTAAGCTGTATAATAAGATTTCGAAGCATATAATTAAATATTTGAGCTCATAAAATTTGAATTAATCTCATTTTGTAGCCGTTTTGTCGGGTTTAAAGCGTGCCGTTCTGATTGGGCTTTACAGAAAAATAGGTGAAAGTTTAACTGAGTAAAATACTCTAAAATTGAAATTAACCTGTATAATCAGATTCCGAAGCCAATAATTAAATAATTGAACTCCTAAAATTTAATTAATCTCATTTTGTAATCGTTTTGTCGGGTTTAAAGCGTGCATTTTTTATTGGGCTTTACAGAAAAACGGTTGAAATTTTAACTGAGTAAAATGCTCTATAATTGAAATTAAGCTGTATAATCAGCTTGTAAATCCTATAATTAAATATTTGATCTCATAAAATTTGAATTAATCTCATTTTGTAACCGTTTTGTCGGGTTTAAAACGTGTATTTCTGATTAGGCTTTATAGTAAAATAGTTAAAATTTTAACTGAGTAAAATACTCTAAAATTTAAATTAAGTTGTATAATCAGATTTAGAAACCTATAATTAAATATTTTAGCTCCTAAAATTTGAATTAATCTCATTTTGTAGCCGTTTTGTCGGGTTTAAAGCGTGCATTTCTGATTAGGCTTTATAGTAAAACAGTTGAAATTTTAACTGAGTAAAATACTCTAAAATTGAAATTAAGTTGTATAATCAGATTAAGAAACCTATAATTAAAAATTTGAATTAATATCGTTTTGTAACCGTTTTTGGGGTTTAAAGCGTTCATTTCTGATTGGATTTTACAGTGAAACAGTTGAAATTTTAATTTAGTAAAATACTCTAAAATTAAAATTCAGCTGCATAATTAGATTCCAAAGCCAATAATTAAATATTTGAACTCATAAAATTTGAATTAATCTCATTTTGTAACCGTTTTGTCTAGTTTAAAGCGTGCATTTTTGATTGGGCTTTACAGAAAAACAGTTAAAATTTTAACTGAGTAAAATACTCTAAAATTGAAATTAAGCTATATAATCTGCTACTGAAGCCTATAATTAAATATTTTAACTCATAAAATTTGAATTAATCTCATTTTGTAACCGTTTTATTGGGTTTAAAGCGTGCATTTTTAATTGGTCTTTATAGAGAAACAGTTGAAAATTTTTTTGAAGGGAAAGGGCCTCATTAAAAAAACCCTATGGCCAGTCACCCCGAAGAGTGGGTAGGCTCCTATGGGGAAAAGAGTGCCCATTGTTTTATTGAGAAGAAGAGGAGAACCTCTCCAGGTTTACAGAAGCCCGAATAAAGTCGGGAAAGTTACAATCAAAAGAGCAAGAAACAAAAGAACGCAAAGCCCTAGTAGCTAAGACATGGGCTACAATGTTTGCATCTCTAGGTACATAACAGATTTTACAATCAGGCAGAGTACCAAGAGTGGAACGGATGCAAGACACCAAATGTCGCACTGTTGAAAGATCTTGGCGTTGAGTGTTGTTAACTTTGTTGGCAATGGAAACAGAATCTGTTTCAAGAATTACATTAGTCCAGCCATTGGCAACAGCAAGTTTTAAGCCTTCCAGAATAGCAAGAGCCTCGGCAGAAGCTGGATCTGGACAAACACGAGGCATAGAGCATCCTCCAAGAACAGAACCAGAAGAGTCACGAGCAATGACGCCTGCAGCAGCGCCCTTTAACACTGGGTCAAAGGCCCCGTCTGTGTTAATTTTGACGAAACCAGACTCTGGTTTCGTCCATCTAGCTTGAGCGAAGGTGGGCTCAGCTAGCCGGGATCTTAGTTTGGAGGCATCATTAACTGTTGTATAGTCCTTAAAGATTTTTTCCGCATTAGAAACAACTAACCAAGCTGGCTGGATATGATTGTTATGGACAAAGTCATTTCGGCGGTTCCATAAATTCCAAAGGATCGTAATAAGGAGAGAAAATTGATGTAAAGAAAGGAAACTAGCAACTTCAGAGAGCCACTGGTTAATGGATGTAGTATGCGTGGAGGAGAAAATTCGAGTAGGGAACCCTGCTAACAGGAGCGCCTCCTTGGTACTAGGACATTCCCTGATCGCATGGAGGGTGGTTTCAATGGCCAAATTGTAAAGAGGACAAACTCTTGTACTAAGATTGGCATGAAGGAGTTTATGGCCAGTTGGGATTGCATCATGACAAAGCCGCCATCCAAAGGAATGGACCTTAGGCAATGAGGGTAGTTTAGATAGAATTTTCCAAAGCTTAGAGGGTCTATTGACCGGCCCTAGCTGTAGTTGCAAAAATTGGTACCCCGACCGGACCGAATATATGCCAGAGTCATGGTGACCCCAAAGAGTGGTGTCCTTAGTGTCATTAATAATGGGTACATTAAGAATGGTGTTAGCATCTTCAAAGGAGAAATATTCTCGTACCTTTAATTCATTCCACTGAGTCGTGTTAGGAATCATGAAGGTACCTGCACGAAGAGGTACTTCGTCATTCAATTCATAATCACCATAAAGGTGTATAGGCTGAGAGCCTCCCCAATTCTCAAAGTGGATCTGAATTTGACTAGATATGCCTGGCCGTTTAAAGAAACCATCGCGAAGTTTAGAGATAGCTATACTAAGACCTTTCCAGGCAAAGGAAGACCTCCGAGTGTGTACAGATTCAAGGATGGAACCCGACGGGTAATACTTACATTTATAGACCTGGCTAAGGAGATTGTTTGGTTCACAAATCAAACGCCAGATTTGTTTGCCCAGTAAAGCAATATTGAAGTGGTGTAGATCGCGAAAACCTATACCTCCTGCTGCTTTCGGCAGACAGATAGTGTCCCAAGGGAGCATATGCCAACCTCGTTTGTCAGCTTTTCCCGACCACCAATATCGACGTATCGAGGCAATCATGTCATCAATGATATTTTGTGGTAGGAGGTAACACGACATAACATATTGAGGTATTGATTGTATGACTGATTTAATAAAAATTTCTCTACCACTAAAGGATAAGAAGTGTTTATCCCATTTACTCAAGCGAGCATTCATTTTTTCCCTGGTAAAACCCAAGGTTGTTGTCCTGTTTTTCCCTATTAGGAGGGGGACTCCAAGATAAACACCTAGATCGTCAACTTCTCGTACGTGGAGGATATCATTAATTTCCGTTCTAAGTGACATGGAAGTTTTCCAAGAAAAGAAAATAGTAGACTTTTCAAAGTTCACTGCTTGACCAGAGGAGGTAGCATAAGTATGCAGAGTATTCTTAAGGTGTTGAGCTTCTGTAGTTTTATTTTTAATGAAAACAACACAGTCATCAGCAAAAAGAAGATGGTTTATGCGTGGCCCATTCCTACTAGCACAAAGGCCGGGTAGGTTACCATTAGCTTGCTCGGCATTAAGCAAAGCTGAAAGTCCTTGGGTACAGAAGAGGAAAACGAAGGGGGATAGCGGATCCCCTTGTCGTAACCCTCTATGGGGTTTGAAAGGCCGTGAAAGAGAGTCATTGACACGTACTTGGAACGTCACTGAAGATATACATCTCATAATGAGAGAAATCCAAATGTTGTTAAAACCTAGGCGAAGCATAATTTGTTGAAGAAAAGGCCATTCAACACGGTCGAATGCCTTTTCCATGTCAAGTTGAAATTTTAACTAAGTAAAATACTCTAAAATTGAAATTAAGTTGTATAATTAGATTCAGAAGCCTATAATTAAATATTTGAACTCATAAAATTTAAATTAATCTCATTTTGTATCCGTTTTGTTGGGTTTAAAGCTTGCAAGTCTGATTGGGCTTTACAGCAAAACATATGAAATTTTAACTGAGAAAAATACTCTAAAATTGAAATTAAGCTGTATAATCAGATTAACAAGCCTATAATTAAATATTTGAACTCATAAAATTTATATTAATCTCATTTTGTAACCGTTTTATTGGGTTTAAAGCGTGCATTTCTGATTGAGCTTTATAACAAAACAGTTAAAATTTTAACAAAGTAAAATACACTAAAATTGAAATTTAGTTGTATAATAAGATTTATAATTTTATAATTAAATATTTGAACTCATAAAATTTAAATTAATCTCATTTTGGAACCGTTTTGTTAGGTTTAAAGCGTGCATATCTGATTGAGCTTTACAGCAAATCAGATGAAACTTTAACTGAGTAAAATACTCTAAAAGTAAAATTAAGCTGTATAATTAGATTCAGAAGCAAATATTTAAATATTTGGACTCATAAAATTTAAATTAATCTCATTTTGTATTGATTTTGTTAGGTTTAAAGCGTGCATTTCTGATTGGACTTTATAGCAAAATATTTGAAATTTTAACTAAATAAAATAGTCTAAAATTGAAATTATGTTGTATAATCAGATTCCGAAGCCCATAATTAAATATTTGAACTCATAAAATTTGAATTAATATCATTTTGTAACCGTTTTGTCACGATTAAATCGTGCATTTCTGATTGGGCTTCACAGCAAAACAGATAAGATTTTAGCTGAATAAAATACTCTAAAATTGAGATTAAGCTGTATAATCTGATTCAGAAGCCTATAATTAAATGTTTGAACTCATAAAATTTGAATTAATCTCATTTTGTAACCGTTTTGTTGGGTTTAAAGCGTGCATTTTTTATTGAGCTTTACAGCAAAACAATTGAAATTTTTTTTGAAAGAAAGTGCCTCATTAAAAAAACCCTATAGCCAATCACCTCAAGAGGTGAGCATGCCCCTATGGGGAAAAGAATACCCATGATTTTATTGAGAAAAGAGGAGAATCTCTCCGAGTTTACAGAAGCCCCAATAAAATCGGGAAAGTTACAATCAAAAGAAAGGGAAGTAAAAGAACGCAAAGCCCTAGTAGCTAAGACATGGGCTACAACGTTTGCGTCTCTAGGCACATAACAAATCTTACAATCAGGCAAAGTACCAAGAGTGGAGCGGATGCGAGACACCAAATGTTGCACTAGAAAGATCCTGATGATTGATGTTGTTAACCTTGTTGGCAATGGAAGCAGAATCAGTTTCAAAGACCACATGAGTCCAGCCATTGGCAACTGCAAACTTTAGACCTTCCAAAACGGCAAGAGCTTCAGCAGAAGCGGGGTTCGGCAAATGAGCGGTATAGAACAACCACCCAGGACGACACCGGAGGAATCCCGGGCAATGACGCCAGCAGCAACACCTCTTAACACGGGGTCAAAGGCTCCATCCGTGTTAATCTTGACGAAACCAAGGTCCGGTTTCGTCCATCTAGCTTGAGCAAAGGTGGGCTCAACCAGCCGGGAACGTAGACGGGAGGCATCATTAATTGAAGTGTAGTCATTAAAAAGTTTTTGTGCATTGGAAACAGTTAACCAAACCGGTTGGAGATGGTTATTATGGATAAAGTCATTTCGGCGATTCCATAAAGGATCGTGATAAGGAGTGAAAATTGATGTAAGGAGAGAAAACCCGCAGCTTCAGAAAGCCACTAGAGGGGGGAGACAGAGGAGCTGGACAAAATTCGTGTAGGAAGCCCTGTCAACTAGAGTGCCTCTTTGGCACTAGGACAGTCCCGCATAGCATGGAGGGTGGTTTCGATAGACATATTACATAACGGGTATACCCCCGTACCAAGATTGGCCTGGAGGATTTTATGGCCAGATGGGAGTGCATCATGACATAAACGCCATCCAAAGGAACGAACCTTGGGTAGAGTAGGCAGTTTAGAAATAACTTTCCAAAGCTTGGAGGGTCTATTAACAGGCCCTAACTATGACTGCAAAAATTGGTAACCAGACCGAACCGAGTACATGCTAGAGTCATGGTGACCCCAAAGGGTGGTGTCTTTTGTGTCATTAATAATGGGTACATTAAGGATGGTATTGGCGTCTTCGTGAGAGAAGTATTCTCTGACTTTTTATTTGTTCCATTGGGGTAAATTTGGCAACATGAAAGTACCCGCACGAAGAGGGACTTCGTCATTTACCTCATAGTCACCATAAAGGTTGACAGGCTGGGAGCCACCCCATTTATCAAAGTGGATTTGAACTTGGCTGGATATACCTGGGTGTTTGAAAAAACCATCGCGAAGCTTAGAGATAGCAATGCTAAGGCCTTTCCAAGCGAAAGAAGAATTCCGAGTGTGATCAGATTCGAGGACAGAAGCCGATGGGTAATATTTGCATTTGTAGACCTGACTAAGGAGATTATCAAGTTCACAAACCAGACGCTAGATCTGTTTGCCTAGTAAAGCAACATTGAAGTGGTGAAGGTCACGAAACCCTATACCTCCTGCCGCTTTAGGCAGACAGACGGTGTCCCAGGGGAGCATATGCCAACCTCGTTTGTCAGCTTTCCCAAACCACCAATAACGGCGTATCGAAGTGGTCATATCATTAACAATGTTTTGGGGTAAAAGGTAGCAAGACATAACATATTGTGGTATAGACTGGATGACAGATTTAATAAAAATTTCTCTACCACTAAAAGAGAGGAGATGTTTATCCCATTTACTCATGCGAGCATTCATTTTTTCCCTGGTGAACCCCAAGGTTGTTGTCTTGTTCTTTCCTATTAGGAGAGGGACTCCTAGATAGATACCTGGATCATCCACTTCTTGTACATGTAGTATATCATTGATGTCCGACCGAAGCGACGTGGAAGTTTTCCGAGAAAAGAAAATAGTAGACTTTTCAAAATTCACCGCCTGCCCAGACGAAGTAGCATAAGTATGTAGAACATCCTTAAGGCGTTGAGCTTCTATAGTTGTATTCTTAATTAATACGACACAATCATCAGCAAAAAGAAGGTGGTTGACGCGAGGCCCATTCCTACTAGCACAAAGTCCAGGGAGATTACCATTTGTTTGCTCAGCATTGAGCAAGGCTGAAAGGTCTTGAGTACAGAAAAGAAACAAAAAAGGGGATAGAGGATCCCCTTGCCGTAACCCTCTATAGGGTTTGAAAGGTCGTGAAAGGGAGTCACTGATACGTACTTGAAAGGATACTGAGGATACACACATCATAATAAGGGAAACCCATCTAGAGTTGAAACCTAGGCGAATCATAATTTGTTCAAGAAAAGGCCATTCAACACGGTCAAAAGCCTTTTCCATGTCGAGTTTTAAGCTAGCACCTTTTGCAAGAGATGTTTCATCAGTATTTAAAGTATGGATGAGCTCATGTGCAATAAGGATGTTGTCAGTAATGTTCCTTCCTTGAACAAAAGCAGCTTGATTGCCACTGATACACAAGGGTATGATAGATTTTAGACGGTTAACAAGTACTTTCGAAACAGTTTTGTAAAGGACTGTGCAAAGGCTAATAGGTCTGAGATGGCGCATTGTAGTGGGGTCGTTGATTTTGGGAATAAGAACTATGATAGTACGGTTGACCTCTTCCATATTAACCGACCCTCTTAAGAGTCCGAGGCAGAGGTTTGTAAAGTCTTGGCCAAGGATATCCCAGTGCTTCCTGAAGAAACCGCTTGGGAATCCGTCAACACCCGGGGCTTTCCTTGGGTCAATATCACGAAAAGCAATGGTAACTTCATCTGTTGTGAAATCCTTATTGAGGTTATTGTTCATTGTTTCGGTAACAATAGTGGGAATGTTATCCAAGATGGTAGAGGCAATAGTAGGAGAGGAAGACGTAAAAAGGCTTTGAAAGTAAGTAATAGCAGTAGACATGATGTCGTCTGTGTGTGTTTGCCATATATTCTGATTGTCTAGAAGTCCAGCAATATGATTCTTCCGCCGTCGGCTATTTGCTCTGGCATGAAAAAAAGAAGTATTTTTATCACCGTGTTCTAATCAGTGTGTCCGAGCTCGTTGAGCCCAGTATATTTCTTTCACATTCAACAAGCTATCAAGCTCACCTTTAGCAGAAATAAAGGTATAGATTTCCGTATCAGAAAGATGGCGTGTGAGACACATATTAATAAAATCGTTCAGTTGAGTGATACGCTCATTGGATTTAATGTGTTTGTTAGTTTGCCAAGTAGCTAAGAATCGTCCAATATCCTGAAGTTTATGAAGTGTCGAGAGAGATTGGTTAGACCAAATCTCTCTAATTCGCGACAAAACTTCCGGGTCATCAGCCCAACAATTCTCATAACGAAAAAGATTATTGGAGTGATTTGATCTGAGAGCTCGTGATGGGCTAGTGTCCATTAAGATAGGACAATGATCAGAACATGCCTGAAAGAACGTTATAGCTTGGCAATTAGGGAATGAGTTAAACCAAGAGGAGTTAAACAATTGAAATTTTAAATAAGTAAAATACTCTAAAATTGAAATTAAGGTGTATAATCAGATTCAGAAACCTATAATTAAATATTTGAACTCATAAAATTTGAATTAATCTCATTTTGTAATCGTTTTGTTGGGTTTAAAACGTTCATTTCTGATAGGGCTTTATAGCTAAATAGTTAAAATTTTAACTGAGTAAAATACTCTAAAATTGAAATTAAGCTTTATAATCAAATTTAGAAGCCTATAATTAAATATTTGAACTCATAAAATTTGAATTAAACTCATTTTGTAATCGTTTTATCGGGTTTAAAGCGTGCATTTTTATTAGGCTTTATAGTAAAATAAATGAAATTTTAACTGAGTAAAATACTCTAAAATTAAAATTAAGCTTTATAATCAGATTCAGAAGCCTATAATAAATAATTTAGCTGATAAAATTTGAATTAATCTCATTTTCTAACCGTTTTGTTGGGTTTAAATCGTTCATTTCTGATTGGGCATTACAGCAAAACAGATGAAATTTTAACTTTGTAAAACACTCTAAAATTGAAATTAAGCTCTATATTCAGATTCAGAAGCCCAAAATTAAATATTTGGACTCATAAAATTTAAATTAATCTCGTTTTCTAACCGTTTTGTTGGGTTTAAAGCGTGCATTTCTGATTGTGCTTTATAACAAACCAATTAAAATTTTAACTGAGTAAAATATACTATAATTGAAATTCAGCTATATAATTAGATTCAGAAACTTATAATTAAATATTTGAACTCATAAAATTTAAATTAATCTCATTTAGTGATGGTTTTGTTAGGTTTAAAGCGTGCATTTCTGATTGGGTTTTACAGTAAAACAATTGAAATTTTAACGGAGTAAAATACTCTAAAATTGAAATTAATCTATATAATCAGATTTCGAAGCCTATAATTAAATATTTAAACTCATAAAATTTGAATTAAACACATTTTGTAACCGTTTTGTTGGGTTTAAAGCGTGCTTTTCTGATTAGCCTTTATAGCAAAACAATTGAAATTTTAATTAAGTAAAATACTCTAAAATTGAAATTAAGTTGTATAATCAGATTCAGAAGCCTATAATTAAATATTTGAAATCATAAAATTTGAATTAATCTCATTTTGTAACCGTTTTGTCGGGTTTAAAGAGTGCATTTCTGATTAGGCTTTACAGTAAAACAATTGAAATTTTAACTGAGTAAAATACTCTAAAACTGATATTAAGGTGTATAATCAGATTCCGAAGTCTATAATAAATATTTGAACTCATAAACTTTTAATTAATCTCATTTTGTAACCGTTTTGTCGGGTTTAAAGCGTGCATTTCTGATTGGCTTTATAGGAAAACGGTTGATATTTTAACTAAGTAAAATACTTTAAAATTGAAATTAAGGTGTATATTCAGATTCAAAAGCCTATAATTAAATATTTGAACTCATAAAATTTAAATTAATCTCATTTTGTAACCGTTTTGTCGGGTTTAAAGCTTGCATTTCTGATTAGGCTTTATAGTAAAACAATTGAAATTTTAACTGATTAAAATACTCTAAAACTGAAATTAAGGTGTATAATCAGATTTCGGAGCCTATAATTAAATATTTGAACTCATAAAATTTGACTTAATATCATTTTGTAACCGTTTTGTCGGGTTTAAAGCGTGCATTTCTGATTGGGCTTTATAGCAAGACGGTTGAAATTTTAAATAAGTAAAATACTCTAAAATTGAGATTAAGCTGTATAATCTGATCCAGAAGCCTATAATTAAATTTTTTAACTCATAAAATTTGAATTAATCTCATTTTATAACCGTTTTGTTTGGTTTAAATCGTGCATTTTTTATTGGGCTTTACAGCAAAATAGTTGAAATTTTAAATAAGTAAAATACTCTAAAATTAAAATTAAGGTGTATAATAGGATTCAGAAACCTATAATTAAATATTTGAACTCATAAAATTTGAATTATTCTCATTTTATAACCGTTTTGTTGGGTTTAAATCGTGCAGTTTTTATTGGGCTTTACAGCAAAACAGTTGAAATTTTAAATAAGTAAAATGCTTTAAAATTGAAATTAAGATGTATAATAGGATTCAGAAACCTATAATTAAATATTTGAACTCATAAAATTTAAATTAATCTCATTTTGTGATGGTTTTTTTAGGTTTAAAGCGTGCATTTCTGATTGGGTTTTACATTAAAATAGTTAAAATTTTAATTGAGTAAAATACTCTAAAATTTAAATTAAGTTGTATAATTATATTTAAAAGCCTATAATTAAATATTTGAATTCATAAAATTTGAATTAATCTCATTTTGTAACCGTTTTGTCGGGTTTAAAGAGTGCATTTCTGATTAGGCTTTAAAGTAAAACAATTGAAATTTTAATTGAGTAAAATACTCTAAAACTGAAATTAAGGTGTATAATCAGATTCCGAAGCCTGTAATTAAATATTTGAACTCATAAAATTTGAATTAATCTCATTTTGTAACCGTTTTCTCGGGTTTAAAGAGTGCATTTTTAATTGGGTTTTATAGTAAAACAATTGAAATTTTAACTGTGTAAAATACTCTAAAATTAAAATTAAGCTGTATAATCAGATTCAGAAGCCTATAATTAAATATTTGAACTCATAAAATTTGAATTAATCTCATTTTGTAACCGTTTTGTTGGGTTTAAAGCGTGCATTTCTGATTGGGCTTTATAGCAAAACAAATGAAATTTTAACTGAGTAAAATACTCTAAAATTGAAATTAAGTTTTATAATCAGATTCAGAAACCTATAATTAAATATTTAGACACGTAAAATTTAAATAAATCTCATTTTGTAACCGTTTTATATGTTTTAAAGCGTGCATTTCTGATTAGGCTTTACAACAAAACAAATGAAATTTTAAATAAGTAAAATACTCTAAAATTGAAATTAAGGTGTATAATTAGACTCAGAAACCTATAATTAAATATTTGAACTCATAAAATCTAAATTAATCTCATTTCGTAATCGTTTTGTTGGGTTTAAAACCTTCATTTCTGATTGGGCTTTACAGCAAAACAATTAAAATTTTAAATGAGTAAAATACTCTAAAATTAAGATTCAGCTGTATAATCAGATTTAGAATTTTATAATTAAATATTTGAACTCATAAAATTTAAATTAATCTTATTTTGCGATGGTTTTGTTAGGTTTAAAGCGTGTATTTCTGATTGTGTTTTACAATAAAACAGTTGAAATTTTAACTGAGTAAAATACTCTAAAATTTATATTAAGTTGTATTAACAGATTCAGAAGCCTACAATTAAATATTTGAACTCATAAAATTTGAATCAATCTCATTTTGTAACCGTTTTGTTGGGTTTAAAGCGTGTATTTCTTATTGGGCTTTACAGCAAAACAGAAGAAATTTTAACTGAGTAAAATACTCTAAAATTGAAATTAAGTTGTATATTAAGATTCAAAAGCCTAAAATTAAATATTTAAACTTATAAAATTTGAATTAATCTCATTTTGTAACCGTTTTATTGGGTCTAAAGTGTGCTTTTCTGATTGGGTTTTACAGCAAAGCAAATGATATTTTAACTGAGTAAAATACTCTAAAATTGAAATTAAGCTGTATAATAAGATTCAGAAGACTATAATTAAATATTTGAACTCATAAAAGTTGAATTAATCTCATTTTCTAACAGTCTTGTTGGGTTTAAAGCGTGCATTTCTGAATGGGCTTTACAGTAAAACAGATGAAATTTTAACCGAATAAAATACTCCAAAATTAAAATTAAGCTGTATAATCAGATTCAGAAGCCTATAATTAAATTTTTGAACTTATAAAATTTGAATTAATCTCATTTTGTAACCGTTTTATTGGGTTTAAAGTGTGTGTTAACGCTCTAAAAATCGTATATTTTATACCCTTTTACTTAAGGTTTTGTTTGATTTTAAGTCCATTTGCATTGCATTTAGTTGTATTTCATGTGCATTTGCATTTAGATTAGGTTTTTATTTTATTTTCTTTTTTATTTTAAAGATGCTGATTTGAAGGGTATTTTGTTAGTGGTGATGTGCAGTTTGTTGGGGCAAAGTTGAAAGAATGGAGGAGATGTTGTAGCATATTTTATGGTGTTGGATCGGACTTCAAGTTGCTATAGCATTGTGGGCGGACAAAACAGTACGGAAGAATGGACACACCTGCAGCCCACTATCCTTACGCGTTATTTCCAGGCCAACTGCACCTCCCCTGCAATCCTTGCATTTTGCTGCAATTCTCTGCAGAAAATGTCAGGGAATATTCCTTTCACCATTAGGGCACAAAACCCTAGAAGCCTCCTATAAATACAACCTCAAGCCTCCTTCTACAAGTGTTGTGAAATGAAGCTGAAAAAGTAGCAAGAGAGCCAAAAAGAAAAGGAGCGAACTTTAAGAGAGCACGAGGAAGAAGAAAGAAGAAAGACGTCCACTTTCCTTCGTCTTCAACCTCTAGATGAGCCCCCATTGTTGGAGAGCTTCAAGCAAGGGATTTGCACGACTTCGGGAGGAGCAGCAAGCTAGGAAAGCTTCACGGCACATGCGTTTGGGACTTCCTTCCTCTTCACTTTGCTTTACATCTTTTCTAAAGTAGTTGAAAATGTATTTCAAAGGACGAAATTTGAATAGTTTGCCTTACCTAGCCATGAACTAAACTAGTATGGCTTAGGCTTGTTATGGATGATCTTTATTTTATTCGAAGGAATGTTTACTGTTTTAAGTGTTTATATAAGTGTTTTGTTCAAGAAAGCTAACATCTTTTCTTCTTAAACCTTAGTTTGTAAGAGTATCGGAAGATAGCCATAGCTAAGGGGTTCGGGAAGCTTAGATCTAGGGATAGACAAAGCTAGACCAACTTGAACAATGGGGTTACTGTGGGAGCAGAATCCTAACTCACCTTAGGGATAAGGAAGAGTTTCAACGACTAAAAGGGGTGGAACTTCATCAACATTATAAGTGTTAGGGTTGAGACCGAGAGGTAATGCCTTAGCATTTTCGAGTGTTAGGCCTTCTGAATAGGGATAGTGGAGGCATTTTTAGTAAACTCTGCTGAACACTTGTTAAACCAGTAGAACAGTGAGCTTCAGGAGAAAAAGTAAGATCTTTGCCGTAGCAAGCCTAGCCTGTCTTAAGCTTGAAAATCTTCTCTGTGTTGTATTTGTGCAGCTTTATTTATTCTTTCCATTATCTGTTTTATTTTGCTACCGCTTTTCTGTGACAAGCTTTATTTTGCTACCACATTCATAGTGACACTTTTATTTTGCTAGAGCATTTTAGTGACATTTATAAAATTGCTTTAGCATATGTTCATACAAAGGATTATCTTATCTTTTGTGTATGTTAACTATTTTTGAAATAACCTACCCAATCCTCGGGGGAACGATCTCACACACACACTTTATTACTTGTTCGATGTGTATACTTGCACGAGAATTATCCAGCTTTTGACCAACCAACAACGTGCATTTCTTATTGGGCTTTACAACAAAACAAATGAAATTTTAAATAAGTAAAATACTCTAAAATTTAAATTAAGGTGTATAATTAGATTAAGAAGCCTATAATTAAAAATTTGGACTCATAAAATTTAAATTAATCACATTTTGTAACCATTTTGTTGGGTTTAAAGCGTGCATTTTAGATTGAGCTTTATAGCAAAACAATTGAAATTTTAATAGAGTAAAATACACTAAAATTGAAATTCAGATGTATAATCAGATTCAGAAGCTTATAATTAAATATTTGAACGCATAAAATTTAAATTAATCTCATTCTGTAACCGTTTTGATGGGTTTAAAGCATACATTTCTGATTGGGCTTTACAACAAAAGAGTTGAAATTTAAATAAGTGAAATACTCTAAAATTGAAATTAAGTTGAATAATAATATTCAGAAGCCTATAATTAAATATTTGAACTCATAAAATTTGAATTAATCTCATTTTGAAAACGCTTTCTTGGGTTTAAAGCGAGCATTTCTAATTGGGTTTTATAGCAAAACAATTTAAATTTTAACTGAGTAAAATATATTAAAATTGAAATTCAGCGGTATAATCAAATTCAAAAGCTTATAATTAAATATTTAAACTCATAAAATTTAAATTAATCTAATTTTGGGATGGTTTTGTTAGGTTTAAAGTGTGCATTTCTGATTGGGTTTTACAGTAAGACAGTTGAAATTTTAACTGAGTAAAATACTCTAAAATTGACATTAAGGTGTATAATCAGATTCAGAAGCCTATAATTAAATATTTGAACTCACAAAATTTGAATTAATCTTATTTTATAACCTTTTTGTTGAGTTTAAAGAGTGCATTTTTATGAGGCTTTATAGCAAAACAGTTGAAATTTTAAATAAGTAAAATACTTTAAAATTGAAATTAAGGTGTATAATCAGATTCAAAAACCTATAATTAATTATTTGAACTAAAAAAATTTGAATTAATCTCGTTTTGTCACCGTTTTGTTGGGTTTAAAGCATGCATTTCTGATGGGCTTTACAGAAAAACAGTTGAAACTTTAACTAAGTAAAATACTCTAAAATTGAAATTAAGCAGTATTATCAGATTCAGAAGCTTATAATTAAATATTTGAACTCATAAAATTTGAATTAATCTCATTTTGAAACCAATTTGTTGGGTTTAAAGCATGCATTTCTGATTGGCTTTACAGAAAAACAGTTGAAATTTTAACTGAGTAAAATACTCTAAAATTGAAATTAAGCTATATAATCAGATTCAGGAGCCTATAATTAAAAATTTAAGCTCATAAAATTTGAATTAATCTCATTTTGTAACCGTTTTGTCGGGTTTAAAGCGTGCATTTCTGATTAGGCTTTATAATAAAATAATTGAAATTTTAACAGAGTAAAATACTCTAAAATTGAAATTAAGTTGTATAATCAGATTCAAAAACCTATAATTAATTATTTAAACTCATAAAATTTGAATTAATCTCATTAAGTAACCGTTTTGCTGGGTTTAAAGCGTGCATTTCTGATTGGGCTTTACTGCACAATAGTTAAAATTTTAAATAAGCAGAATTCTATGAAATTGAAATTAAGGTTTATAATGAGATTCAGAAACCTATAATTAAATATTTGAACTCATAAAATTTAAATTAATCTCGTTTTTTAACCGTTTTTTTGGGTTTAAAGCGTTCATTTCTAATTGGGTTTTACAATAAAATAGTTGAAATTTTAACTGAGTAAAATACTCTAAAATTGAAATTAAGTTGTATAACCAGATTCCGAAGCCAATAATTAAACATTTGAACTTATAAAATTTGAATTAATCTTATTTTGTCACTGTTCTGTCAGGTTTAAAGCGTGCATTTCTAATGGGCTTTACAGAAAAACAGTTGAAATTTTAACTGAGTAAAATACTCTAAAATTGAAATTAAGCTATATAATCAGCTTCTAAAGATTATAATTAAATATTTGAACTCATAAAATTTGAATTAATCTCATTTTGTCACTGTCTTGTCGGGTTTAAAGCGTGCATTTCTGATAGGCTTTACAAAAAAACAGTTGAAATTTTAACAGAGTAAAATACTCTAAAATTGAAATTAAGTTGTATGATCAGATTCAAAACCCTATAATTAAATATTTAAACTCATAAAATTTGAATTAATCTCATTAAGTAACCGTTTTGCTGGGTTTAAAGCGTGCATTTCTATTTAGGCTTTATAGTAAAATAGCTGAAATTTTAATTGAGTAAAATACTCTAAAATTGAAATTAAGCTGTATAATCAGATTCAGAAGCGTATAATTAAATATTTGAACTCATAAAATTTGAATTATTCTCATTTTGTCACTGTTTTGTCAGTTTTAAAGCGTGCATTTCTGATAGGCTTTACAAAAAAACAGTTGAAATTTTAACAGAGTAAAATAGTCTAAAATTGAAATTAAGTTGTATGATCAGATTCAAAACCCTATAATTAAATATTTAAACTCATAAAATTTGAATTAATCTCATTAAGTAACCGTTTTGCTGGGTTTAAAGCGTGCATTTCTGATTGGGCTTTATAGCAAAATAGTTGAAACTTTAACTGAGTAAAATACTCTAAAATTGAAATTAAGCTGTATTATCAGATTCAGAAGCTTATAATTAAATATTTGAACTCATAAAATTTGAATTAATCTCATTTTGAAACCAATTTGTTGGGTTTAAAGCATGCATTTCTGATTGGCTTTACAGAAAAACAGTTGAAATTTTAACTGAGTAAAATACTCTAAAATTGAAATTAAGCTATATAATCAGATTCAGGAGCCTATAATTAAATATTTAAGCTCATAAAATTTCAATTAATCTCATTTTGTAACCGTTTTGTCGGGTTTAAAGCGTGCATTTCTGATTAGGCTTTATAATAAAATAATTGAAATTTTAACAGAGTAAAATACTCTAAAATTGAAATTAAGTTGTATAATCAGATTCAAAAACCTATAATTAATTATTTAAACTCATAAAATTTGAATTAATCTCATTAAGTAACCGTTTTGCTGGGTTTAAAGCGTGCATTTCTGATTGGGCTTTACTGCACAATAGTTAAAATTTTAAATAAGCAGAATTCTATGAAATTGAAATTAAGGTTTATAATGAGATTCAGAAACCTATAATTAAATATTTGAACTC
This sequence comes from Abelmoschus esculentus, assembly GCA_035048815.1. NCBI lineage: Eukaryota > Viridiplantae > Streptophyta > Magnoliopsida > Malvales > Malvaceae > Abelmoschus > Abelmoschus esculentus. The sequence continues at coordinate 6,672,450 of JAUCBN010000002.1, forward strand.
ATAAAATTTGAATTAATCTCGTTTTTTAACCGTTTTTTTGGGTTTAAAGCGTTCATTTCTAATTGGGTTTTGCAATAAAATAGTTGAAATTTTAACTGAGTAAAATACTCTAAAATTGAAATTAAGTTGTATAACCAGATTCCGAAGCCAATAATTAAATATTTGAACTTATAAAATTTGAATTAATCTTATTTTGTCACTGTTCTGTCAGGTTTAAAGCGTGCATTTCTAATGGGCTTTACAGAAAAACAGTTGAAATTTTAACTGAGTAAAATACTCTAAAATTGAAATTAAGCTATATAATCAGCTTCTAAAGATTATAATTAAATATTTGAACTCATAAAATTTGAATTAATCTCATTTTGTCACTGTCTTGTCGGGTTTAAAGCGTGCATTTCTGATTGGGCTTTATAGAAAAATTGTTGAAATTTTAACTGAGTAAAATACTCTAAAATTGAAACTAAATTGTATAATCAACTTCTAAATCCTATAATTAAATATTTGAACTCATAAAGTTTTAATTAATCTCATTTTATCACTGTTTTGTCGGGTTTAAAGCATGCATTTCTGATTGGGCTTTATAGGGAAACAGTTGAAATTTTAACTCAGTAAAATACTCAAAAATTTAAATTAAGCTATATAATCAGATTCAGAAGTCTATTATTAAATATTTGAACTCATAAAATTTTAATTAATCTGATTTTGTAACCGTTTTGTCGGGTTTAAAGCGTGCATTTCTGATTGGGCTTTACAGAAAAACAGGTGAAATTTTAGCTGAGTAAAATACTCTAAAATTCAAATTAAGCTGTATAATAAAATTCAGAATCCTATAATTAAGTACTCGAGCTCATAAAATTAGAATTAATCTCATTTTGTAACCGTTTTGTCGGGTTTAAAACGTGCGTTTCTGTTTAGGCTTTATAGTAAAATAGTTGAAATTTTAACCGAGTAAAATACTCTAAAATTGAAATTAAGTTGTATAATCAGATTCAGAAGCCTATAATTAAATATTTGAACTCATAAAATTTGAATTATTCTCATTTTGTCACTGTTTTGTCAGGTTTAAAGCGTGCATTTCTGATAGGCTTTACAAAAAAACAGTTGAAATTTTAACAGAGTAAAATACTCTAAAATTGAAATTAAGTTGTATGATCAGATTCAAAACCCTATAATTAAATATTTAAACTCATAAAATTTGAATTAATCTCATTAAGTAACCGTTTTGCTGGGTTTAAAGCGTGCATTTCTGATTGGGCTTTATAGCAAAATAGTTGAAATTTTAAATAAGCAAAATTCACAAAAACTGAAATTAAGGTTTATAATCAGATACAAAAACCTATAGTAAAATATTTGAACTCATAAAATTCTAATTAATCCCATTTTGTCACAGTTTTGTCAGGTTTAAAGCGTGCATTTCTGATGGGCTTTATAGAAAAATAGTTGAAATTTTAACTGATTAAAATACTCTAAAATTGAAATTAAGCTATATAATCAGCTTTTGAAGACTATAATTAAATATTTGAACTCATAAAATTTGAATTAATCTCATTTTTTCACTGTTTTGTCGGGTTTATAGCGTGCATTTCTAATTGAGCTTTATAGAAAAACAGTTGAAATTTTAACTGAGTAAAATACTCTAAAATTGAAATTAAGCTGTATAATCAGCTTGTAAATCCTATTATTAAATATTTGAACTCATAAAATTTGAATTAATCTCATTTTGAAACCAATTTGTTGGGTTTAAAGCATGCATTTCTGATTGGCTTTACAGAAAAACAGTTGAAATTTTAACTGAGTAAAATACTCTAAAATTGAAATTAAGCTATATAATCAGATTCAGGAGCCTATAATTAAATATTTAAGCTCATAAAATTTCAATTAATCTCATTTTGTAACCGTTTTGTCGGGTTTAAAGCGTGCATTTCTGATTAGGCTTTATAATAAAATAATTGAAATTTTAACAGAGTAAAATACTCTAAAATTGAAATTAAGTTGTATAATCAGATTCAAAAACCTATAATTAATTATTTAAACTCATAAAATTTGAATTAATCTCATCAAGTAACCGTTTTGCTGGGTTTAAAGCGTGCATTTCTGATTGGGCTTTACTGCACAATAGTTAAAATTTTAAATAAGCAGAATTCTATGAAATTGAAATTAAGGTTTATAATGAGATTCAGAAACCTATAATTAAATATTTGAACTCATAAAATTTGAATTAATCTCGTTTTTTAACCGTTTTTTTGGGTTTAAAGCGTTCATTTCTAATTGGGTTTTGCAATAAAATAGTTGAAATTTTAACTGAGTAAAATACTCTAAAATTGAAATTAAGTTGTATAACCAGATTCCGAAGCCAATAATTAAACATTTGAACTTATAAAATTTGAATTAATCTTATTTTGTCACTGTTCTGTCAGGTTTAAAGCGTGCATTTCTAATGGGCTTTACAGAAAAACAGTTGAAATTTTAACTGAGTAAAATACTCTAAAATTGAAATTAAGCTATATAATCAGCTTCTAAAGATTATAATTAAATATTTGAACTCATAAAATTTGAATTAATCTCATTTTGTCACTGTCTTGTCGGGTTTAAAGCGTGCATTTCTGATAGGCTTTACAAAAAAACAGTTGAAATTTTAACAGAGTAAAATACTCTAAAATTGAAATTAAGTTGTATGATCAGATTCAAAACCCTATAATTAAATATTTAAACTCATAAAATTTGAATTAATCTCATTAAGTAACCGTTTTGCTGGGTTTAAAGCGTGCATTTCTATTTAGGCTTTATAGTAAAATAGCTGAAATTTTAATTGAGTAAAATACTCTAAAATTGAAATTAAGCTGTATAATCAGATTCAGAAGCGTATAATTAAATATTTGAACTCATAAAATTTGAATTATTCTCATTTTGTCACTGTTTTGTCAGGTTTAAAGCGTGCATTTCTGATAGGCTTTACAAAAAAACAGTTGAAATTTTAACAGAGTAAAATAGTCTAAAATTGAAATTAAGTTGTATGATCAGATTCAAAACCCTATAATTAAATATTTAAACTCATAAAATTTGAATTAATCTCATTAAGTAACCGTTTTGCTGGGTTTAAAGCGTGCATTTCTGATTGGGCTTTATAGCAAAATAGTTGAAACTTTAACTGAGTAAAATACTCTAAAATTGAAATTAAGCTGTATTATCAGATTCAGAAGCTTATAATTAAATATTTGAACTCATAAAATTTGAATTAATCTCATTTTGAAACCAATTTGTTGGGTTTAAAGCATGCATTTCTGATTGGCTTTACAGAAAAACAGTTGAAATTTTAACTGAGTAAAATACTCTAAAATTGAAATTAAGCTATATAATCAGATTTAGGAGCCTATAATTAAATATTTAAGCTCATAAAATTTCAATTAATCTCATTTTGTAACCGTTTTGTCGGGTTTAAAGCGTGCATTTCTGATTAGGCTTTATAATAAAATAATTGAAATTTTAACAGAGTAAAATACTCTAAAATTGAAATTAAGTTGTATAATCAGATTCAAAAACCTATAATTAATTATTTAAACTCATAAAATTTGAATTAATCTCATTAAGTAACCGTTTTGCTGGGTTTAAAGCGTGCATTTCTGATTGGGCTTTACTGCACAATAGTTAAAATTTTAAATAAGCAGAATTCTATGAAATTGAAATTAAGGTTTATAATGAGATTCAGAAACCTATAATTAAATATTTGAACTCATAAAATTTGAATTAATCTCGTTTTTTAACCGTTTTTTTGGGTTTAAAGCGTTCATTTCTAATTGGGTTTTGCAATAAAATAGTTGAAATTTTAACTGAGTAAAATACTCTAAAATTGAAATTAAGTTGTATAACCAGATTCCGAAGCCAATAATTAAATATTTGAACTTATAAAATTTGAATTAATCTTATTTTGTCACTGTTCTGTCAGGTTTAAAGCGTGCATTTCTAATGGGCTTTACAGAAAAACAGTTGAAATTTTAACTGAGTAAAATACTCTAAAATTGAAATTAAGCTATATAATCAGCTTCTAAAGATTATAATTAAATATTTGAACTCATAAAATTTGAATTAATCTCATTTTGTCACTGTCTTGTCGGGTTTAAAGCGTGCATTTCTGATTGGGCTTTATAGAAAAATTGTTGAAATTTTAACTGAGTAAAATACTCTAAAATTGAAACTAAATTGTATAATCAACTTCTAAATCCTATAATTAAATATTTGAACTCATAAAGTTTTAATTAATCTCATTTTATCACTGTTTTGTCGGGTTTAAAGCATGCATTTCTGATTGGGCTTTATAGGGAAACAGTTGAAATTTTAACTCAGTAAAATACTCAAAAATTTAAATTAAGCTATATAATCAGATTCAGAAGTCTATTATTAAATATTTGAACTCATAAAATTTTAATTAATCTGATTTTGTAACCGTTTTGTCGGGTTTAAAGCGTGCATTTCTGATTGGGCTTTACAGAAAAACAGGTGAAATTTTAGCTGAGTAAAATACTCTAAAATTCAAATTAAGCTGTATAATAAAATTCAGAATCCTATAATTAAGTACTCGAGCTCATAAAATTAGAATTAATCTCATTTTGTAACCGTTTTGTCGGGTTTAAAACGTGCGTTTCTGTTTAGGCTTTATAGTAAAATAGTTGAAATTTTAACCGAGTAAAATACTCTAAAATTGAAATTAAGTTGTATAATCAGATTCAGAAGCCTATAATTAAATATTTGAACTCATAAAATTTGAATTATTCTCATTTTGTCACTGTTTTGTCAGGTTTAAAGCGTGCATTTCTGATAGGCTTTACAAAAAAACAGTTGAAATTTTAACAGAGTAAAATACTCTAAAATTGAAATTAAGTTGTATGATCAGATTCAAAACCCTATAATTAAATATTTAAACTCATAAAATTTGAATTAATCTCATTAAGTAACCGTTTTGCTGGGTTTAAAGCGTGCATTTCTGATTGGGCTTTATAGCAAAATAGTTGAAATTTTAAATAAGCAAAATTCACAAAAACTGAAATTAAGGTTTATAATCAGATACAAAAACCTATAGTAAAATATTTGAACTCATAAAATTCTAATTAATCCCATTTTGTCACAGTTTTGTCAGGTTTAAAGCGTGCATTTCTGATGGGCTTTATAGAAAAATAGTTGAAATTTTAACTGATTAAAATACTCTAAAATTGAAATTAAGCTATATAATCAGCTTTTGAAGACTATAATTAAATATTTGAACTCATAAAATTTGAATTAATCTCATTTTTTCACTGTTTTGTCGGGTTTATAGCGTGCATTTCTAATTGAGCTTTATAGAAAAACAGTTGAAATTTTAACTGAGTAAAATACTCTAAAATTGAAATTAAGCTGTATAATCAGCTTGTAAATCCTATTATTAAATATTTGAACTCATAAAATTTTAATTAATCTCATTTTATCACCGTTTTGTCAGGTTTACAGTGTGCATTTCTGATGGGCTTTATAGAAAAATAGTTAAAATTTTAACTGAGTAAAATACTCTAAAATTGAAATTAAGTTGTATAATCAGATTCAAAAACCTATAATTAAATATTTAAACTCATAAAATTTGAATTCATCTCATTAAGTAACCGTTTTGCTGGGTTTAAAGCCTGCATTTCTGATTGGGCTTCACAGCAAAATAGTTGAAATTTTAAATAACCAAAATTCTCTAAAATTGAAATTAAGGTTTATAATTAGATTCAAAAACCTATAATTAAATATTTGAACTCATAAAATTTGAATTAATCTCGTTTTGTCGGGTATAAAGCTTGCATTTCTGATTGGGTTTTACAGTAAAATAGTTGAAATTTTAACTGAGTGAAATACTCTAAAATTAAAATTAAGCTGTATAATCAGATTCAGAAGACTATAATTAAATATTTGAACTCATAAAATTTGAATTAATCTCATTTTGTCACCGTTTTGTCGGGTTTAAAGCGTGCATTTCAGATTGGCTTTATAGAAAAACAGTTGAAATTTTAGCTGAGTAAAATAATCTAAAATTCCAATTAAGCTGTATAATCAGATTGAGAAGCCTATAATTAAATATTCGAGCTCATAAAATTTGAATTAATCTCATTTTGTAACCGTTTTGTCGGATTTAAAGCGTGCATTTCTGTTTAGGTTTTATTGTAAAATAGTTGAAATTTTAACTGAGTAAAATACTCTAAAATAGAACTTAAGCTATATAATCAGCTTCTGAACTCATAAAATTTGAATGAATCTCATTTTGTCACCGTTTTGTCGGGTTTAAAGCATGCATTTCTGATTGGGCTTTACGGAGAAACAGTTGAAATTTTAGCTGAGTAAAATACTCTAAAATTGAAATTAAGCTATATAATCAGCTTTTGAAGCCTATAATTAAATATTTGAACTCATAAAATTTGAATTAATCTCACTTTGCTACTGTTTTGTCGGGCATAAAGCGTGCATTTCTGATTGGGCTTTATAGAAAAACAATTGAAATTTTAACTGAGTAAAATACTCTAAAATTGAAATTAAGCTATGTAATCAGCTTCTGAAGACTATAATTAAATATTTGAACTCATAAAATTTGAATTAATCTCATTTTTTCACTGTTTTGTCGGGTTTAAAGCGTGCATTTCTAATTGAGCTTTATAGAAAAACAGTTGAAATTTTAACTGAGTAAAATAGTCTAAAATTGAAATTGAGCTGTATAATCAGCTTCTAAATCCTATTATTAAATATTTGAACTCATAAAATTTTAATTAATCTCATTTTATCACCGTTTTGTCAGGTTTACAGTGTGCATTTCTGATGGGCTTTATAGAAAAACAGTTAAAATTTTAACTGAGTAAAATACTTTAAAATTGAAATTAAGTTGTATAATCAGATTCAAAAACCTATAATTAAATATTTAAACTCATAAAATTTGAATTCATCTCATTAAGTAACCGTTTTGCTGGGTTGAAAGCCTGCATTTCTGATTGGGCTTTACAGCAAAATAGTTGAAATTTTAAATAACCAAAATTCTCTAAAATTGAAATTAAGGTTTATAATTAGATTCAAAAACCTATAATTAAATATTTGAACTCATAAAATTTGAATTAATCTCGTTTTGTCGGGTATAAAGCTTGCATTTCTGATTGGGTTTTACAGTAAAATAGTTGAAATTTTAACTGAGTGAAATACTCTAAAATTGAAATTAAGCTGTATAATCAGATTCAGAAGCCAACAATTAAATATTTCAACTCATAAAATTTGAATTAATATCATTTTGTGACCGTTTTGTCGGGTTTAAAGCGTGCATTTCTGATTGGCTTTATAGAAAAACAGTTGAAATTTTAGCTGAGTAAAATACTCTAAAATTTAAATTAAGCTATATAATCAGATTCAAAAGCATATAATTAAATATTTGAACTCATAAAATTTGAATTAATCTGATTTTGTAACCGTTTAGTCCGGTTTAAAGCTTGCATTTCTGATTGGGCTTTACAGTAAAATAGTTGAAATTTTAACTGAGTAAAATGCTCTAAAATTGAACTTAAGCTGTATAATCAGATTCAGAAGCCTATAATTAAATATTTGAACTCATAAAATTTGAATAAATCTCGTTTTATCACCGTTTTGTCAGGTTTACAGCGTGTATTTCTGATGGGCTTTATAGAAAAACAGTTGAAATTTTAAATGAGTAAAATACTCTAAAATTGAAATTAAGTTATATAATCAGCTTTTGAAGCCTATAATTAAATATTTGAACGCATAAAATTTGAATTAATCTCACTTTGCTACTGTTTTGTCGGGCATAAAGCGTGCATTTCTGATTGGGCTTTATAGAAAAACAGTTGAAATTTTAACTGAGTAAAATACTCTAAAATTGAAAGTAAGCTATATAATCAGCTTCTGAAGACTATAATTAAATATTTGAACTCATAAAATTTGAATTAATCTCATTTTGTCACTGTTTTGTCGGGTTTAAAGCGTGCATTTCTAATTGAGCTTTATAGATAAACAATTGAAATTTTCACTGAGTAAAATACTCTAAAATTGAAATTAAGCAGTATAATCAACTTCTAAATCCTATAATTAATTATTTGAACTCATAAAATTTTAATTAATCTCATTTTATCACCGTTTTGTCGTGTTTAAAGCATGCATTTCTGATTGGACTTTACAGAGAAACAATTGAAATTTTAATAGAGTAAAATACTCTAAAATTGAAATTAAGCTATATAATCAGATTCAGAAGCCTATAATTAAATATTTGAACTCATAAAATTTGAATTAATCTCATTTTGTCATTGTTTTGTCAGGTTTAAAGCGAGCAATTCTGATGGGCTTTACAGAAAAACAGTTAAAATTTTAACTGGGTAAAATACTCTAAAATTGAAATTAAGCTGTATAATCAGATTCAAAAGCCTATAATTAAATATTTGAAGTCATAAAATTTTAATTAATCTGATTTTGTAACCATTTTGTCGGGTTTAAAGCTTGCATTTCTGTTTAGGCTTTATAGTAAAATAGTTGAAATTTAAACTGAGTAAAATGCTCTAAAATTGAAATTAAGATGTATATTCAGATTTCAAAGCCAATAATTAAATATTTGAACTCATAAAATTCGAATTAATCCCATTTTGTCACAGTTTTGTCAGGTTTAAAGCGTGCATCTCTGATGGGCTTTATAGAAAAACAGTTGAAATTTTAACTGAGTAAAGTACTCTAAAATTGAAATTAAGCTGTATAATCAGCTTCTAAATCCTATAATTAAATATTTGAACTCATAAAATTTTAATTAATCTCATTTTATCACCGTTTTGTCGGGTTTAAAGCATGCATTTCTGATTGGGCTTTACAGAGAAACAGTTGAAATTTTAACTGAGTAAAATACTCTAAAATTGAAATTAAACTATATAATAAGATTTAGAAGCCTTTAATTAAATATTCGAGCTCATAAAATTTGAAGTAATGTCATTTTGTAATCGTTTTGTCGGGTTTAAAGCGTGCATTTCTAATTAGGCTTTATAGTAAAATAGTTAAGATTTTAACAAAGTAAAATACTCTAAAATTGAAATTAAGCTGTATAATCAGATTTAGAAGCCTATAGTTAAATATTTGAACTCATAAAATATGAATTAATCTCATTTTGTCACCGTTTTGTCGGGATTAAAGCGTGCATTTCTGATTGGCTTTACAGAAAAACAGTTGAAATTTTAGCTGAGTAAAATACTCTAAAATTCAAATTAAGCAGTATAATCAGATTCAGAAGCCTATAATTAAATATTCGAGCTCATAAAATTTGAATTAATCTCATTTTGTAACCGTTTTGTCGGATTTAAAGCGTGCATTTCTGTTTAGGTTTTATAGTAAAATAGTTGAAATTTTAACTGAGTAAAATACTCTAAAATAGAAATTAAGCTATATAATAAGCTTATGAACTCATAAAATTTGAATAAATCTCATTTTGTCACCGTTTTGTTAGGTTTAGAGCATGTATTTCTGATTGGGCTTTACGGAGAAACAGTTGAAATATTAACTGAGTAAAATACTCTAAAATTTAAATAAAGCTGTATAATCAAATTCAGAATCCTATAATTAAATATTTGAACTCATAAAATTTGAGTTAATCTCGTTTTGTAACCGTTTTGTCGGGTTTAAAGCGTGCATTTCTGATTGGGCTTTATAGAAAAACAGTTGAAATTTTAACTGAGTAAAATACTCTAAAATTTAAATTAAGCTATATAATCAGCTTCTGAAGACTATAATTAAATATTTGAACTCATAAAATTTGAATTAATCTCATTTTGTCACTGTTTTTTCAGGTTTAAAGCGTGCATTTCTGATGGGCTTTACAAAAAAATAGTTAAAAATTTAGCTGAGTAAAATACTCTAAAATTCAAATTAAGCTGTATAATCAGATTCAGAAGCCTATAATTAAATATTCGAGCTCATAAAATTTGAATTAATCTCATTTTGTAACCGTTTTGTCGGGTTTAAAGCTTGCATTTCTGTTTAGGCTTTATAGTAAAATAGTTGAAATTTTAACTGAGTAAAATGCTCTAAAATTGTAATTAAGGTTTATAATTAGATTCAAAAACCTATAATTAAATATTTGAACTCATAAAATTTGAATTAATCTCATTTTGTCTCTGTTTTGTAAGGTTTAAAGCGTGCATTTCTGATTAGGCTTTACCGAAAAACAGTTGAAATTTTAACTTAGTAAAATACTCTAAAATTCAAATTAAGCTGTATAATCAGATTCAGAAGCCTATAATTAAATATTTGAGCTCATAAAATTTGAATTAATCTCATTTTGTAACCGTTTTGTCGGATTTAAAGCGTGCATTTCTGATTGGCTTTACCGAGAAACAGTTGAAATTTTAACTGAGTAAAATACTCTAAAATTGAAATTAAGCTGTATAATCAGCTTCTAAATACAATAATTAAATATTTGAACTCATAAAATTTTAATTAATCTCATTTTATCACCGTTTTGCCGAGTTTAAAGCATGCATTTATTATTGGGCTTTACAGAGAAACAGTTGAAATTTTAACTGAGTAAAATACTCTAAAATTGAAATTAAGTTGTATAATCAGATTCAGAAGCCTATAATTAAATATTTGAACTCATAAAATTTGAATTCATCTCTTTTTGTCATTGTTTTTTCAGGTTTAAAGCATGCATTTCTGATGGGCTTTACAAAAAAATAGTTAAAAATTTAGCTGAGTAAAATACTCTAAAATTCAAATTAAGCTGTATAATCAGATTCGGAAGCCTATAATTAAATATTCGAGCTCATAAAATTTGAATTAATCTCATTTTTTAACCGTTTTGTCGGGTTTAAAGCTTGCATTTCTGTTTAGGCTTTATAGTAAAATAGTTGAAATTTTAACTGAGTAAAATGCTCTAAAATTGTAATTAAGTTGTATAATTAGATTTAGAAGCCTAGAATTAAATATTGAAATTAACCGTTTTGTCGGGTTTAAAGCATGCATTTTTGATTGGCTTTACAGAAAAACAGTTGAAATTTTAACTGAGTAAAATACTCTAAAATTGAAATTAAGCTGTATAATCAGATTTAGAAGCCTATAATTAAATATTTGAAATCATAAAATTTGAATTAATCTCATTTTGTCACCGTTTTGTCGGGTTTAAAGCGTGCATTTCTGATTGGCTTTACCGAAAAACAGTTGAAATTTTAACTGAGTAAAATACTCTAAAATTGAAATTAAGCTGTATAATCAGATTCAGAAGCCTATAATTAAATATTTGAGCTCATAAAATTTGAATTAATCATATTTTGTAACCGTTTTGTCGGGTTTAAAGCGTGAATTTCTGATTGGCTTTACCGAAAAATAGTTGAAATTTTAACTGAGTAAAATACTCTAAAATTCAAATTAAGCTGTATAATCAGATTCGGAAGCCTATAATTAAATATTCGAGCTCATAAAATTTGAATTAATCTCATTTTTTAACCGTTTTGTCGGGTTTAAAGCTTGCATTTCTGTTTAGGCTTTATAGTAAAATAGTTGAAATTTTAACTGAGTAAAATGCTCTAAAATTGTAATTAAGTTGTATAATTAGATTTAGAAGCCTAGAATTAAATATTGAAATTAACCGTTTTGTCGGGTTTAAAGCATGCATTTTTTATTGGCTTTACAGAAAAACAGTTGAAATTTTAACTGAGTAAAATACTCTAAAATTGAAATTAAGCTGTATAATCAGATTTAGAAGCCTATAATTAAATATTTGAAATCATAAAATTTGAATTAATCTCATTTTATCACTGTTTTGTCGGGTTTAAAGCATGCATTTCTGATTGGGCTTTATAGAGAAACAGTTGAAATTTTAACTCAGTAAAATACTCAAAAATTTAAATTAAGCTATATAATCAGATTCAGAAGTCTATAATTAAATATTTGAACTCATAAAATTTTAATTAATCTGATTTTGTAACCGTTTTGTCGGGTTTAAAGCGTGCATTTCTGATTGGGCTTTACAGAAATACAGGTGAAATTTTAGCTGAGTAAAATACTCTAAAATTCAAATTAAGCTGTATAATCAAATTCAGAATCCTATAATTAAATACTCGAGCTCATAAAATTAGAATTAATCTCATTTTGTAACTGTTTTGTCGGGTTTAAAACGTGCGTTTCTGTTTAGGCTTTATAGTAAAATAGTTGAAATTTTAACCGAGTAAAATACTCTAAAATTGAAATTAAGCTGTATAATCAGATTCAGAAGCCTATAATTAAATATTTGAACTCATAAAATTTGAATTATTCTCATTTTGTCACTGTTTTGTCAGGTTTAAAGCGTGCATTTCTGATGGGCTTTACAAAAAAATAGTTAAAAATTTAGCTGAGTAAAATACTCTAAAATTCAAATTATGCTGTATAATCAGATTCAGAAGCCTATAATTAAATATTCGAGCTCATAAAATTTGAATTAATCTCATTTTGTAACCGTTTTGTCGGGTTTAAAGCTTGCATTTCTGTTTAGGCTTTATAGTAAAATAGTTGAAATTTTAACTGAGTAAAATGCTCTAAAATTGTAATTAAGTTGTATAATTAGATTTAGAAGCCTAGAATTAAATATTTGAACTCATAAAATTTGAATTAATATCATTTTTTCACCGTTTTGTCGGGTTTAAATCGTGCATTTCTGGTTGGATTTTTCGAAAAATAGTTGAAATTTTAACTGCGTAAAATACTCTAAAATTGAAATTAAGTTGTATAATCAGATTCATAAGCCTATAATTAAATATTTGAGCTCTTAAAATTTGAATTAATCTCATTTTGTAACCGTTTTGTCGGGTTTAAAGCGTGCATTTCTGATTGCCTTTACCAAAAAAAAAGTTGAAATTTTAACTGAGTAAAATACTCTAAAATTGAAACTAAGCTGTATAATCAGCTTCTAATTCCTATAATTAAATATTTGAACTCATAAAATTTTAATTGATCTCATTTTATCACCGTTTTGTCAAGTTTACAGTGTGCATTTCTGATGGGCTTTACAAAAAAACAGTTGAAATTTTAACTGAGTAAAATACTCTATAATTGATATTAAGCTATATAATCAGCTTCTGAAGACTATAATTAAATATTTGAACTCATAAAATTTTAATTAATCCTATTTTATCACCATTTTGTCAGGTTTACAGTGTGCATTCTTTATGGGCTTTATAGAAAAACAGTTGAAATTTTAACTGAGTAAAATACTCTAAAATTGATATTAAGCTATATAATCAGCTTCTAAAGACTATAATTAAATATTTGAACTCATAACATTTGAATTAATCTCATTTTGTAATCGTTTTGTCGGGTATAAAGCGTGCATTTCTTATTGGGCTTTAAAGAAAAACAGGTGAAATTTTAGCTGAGTAAAAGACTCTAAAATTGAAATTAAGCTGTATAATCAACTTCTAAATCCTATAATTAAATATTTGAACTCATAAAATTTTAATTAATCTCATTTTATCACAGTTTTGTCGGGTTTAAAGCATGCATTTCTGATTGGACTTTACAGAGAAACAATTGAAATTTTAACTGAGTAAAATACTCTAAAATTTAAATTAAGCTATATAATAAGATTCATAAGCATATAATTAAATATTTGAACTCATAAAATTTGAATTATTCTCATTTTGTCACTGTTTTGTCAGGTTTATAGCGTGCATTTCTAATGGGCTTTACAAAAAAACAGTTGAAATTTTAACAGAGTAAAATACTCTAAAATTTAAATTAGGTTGTATAATCAGATTCAAAAACCTATAATTAAATATTTAAACTCATAAAATTTTAATTAATCGCATTAAGTAACCGTTTTGTTGGGTTTAAAGCGTGCATTTCTGATTGGGCTTTATGACAAAATAGTTAAAATTTTAAATAAGCAAAATTCTCTAAAATTGAAATTAAGGTTTGTAATCAGATTCAAAATCCTATAATTAAATATTTAAACTCGTAAAATTTGAATTAAACTCGTTTTGTAACCGTTTTTTTTGGGTTTAAAGCTTTCATTTCTAATTGGGTTTTACAGTAAAATAGTTAAAATTTTAACTGAGTAAAATACACTAAAATTGAAATTAAGCAGTATAATCAGATTCCGAAGCCTATAATTAAATATTTGAACTCATAAAAATTGAATTAATCTCATTTTGTAACCGTTTTGTTAGGTTTAAAGCGTGCATTTCGGATTGGGATTTACAGCAAAAAAGTTGAAATTTTAGCTTAGTAAAATACTCTAAAATTTGAATTAATATGATTTTGTAACCGTTTAGTCGGGTTTAAAGCTTGCATTTCTTATTGGGCTTTACAGAAAAACTGTTTAAATTTTAACTGAATAAAATACTCTAAAATTGAAATTAAGTTTTATAATCAGCTTCTAAATCCGATAATTAAATATTTGAACTCATAAAAATTGAATTAATCTCATTTTGTAACCGTTTTGTTAGGTTTAAAGCGTGCATTTCGGATTGAGATTTACAGCAAAACAGTTGAAATTTTAACTGAGTAAAATACTCTAAAATTTAAATTAAGCTATATAATAATGTTCAGAAGCCTATAATTAAATATTCGAGCACATAAAATTTGAATTAATCTCATTTTGTAACCGTTTTGTCGAGTTTAAAGCGTGCATTTCTATTTAGGCTTTATAGTAAAATAGTTAAAATTTTAACTAAGTAAAATACTCTAAAATTGAAATTAAGCTGTATAATCAGATTCAGAAGCCAACAATTAAATATTTCAACTCATAAAATTTGAATTAATATCATTTTGTGACCGTTTTGTCGGGTTTAAAGCGTGCATTTCTGATTGGCTTTATAGAAAAACAGTTGAAATTTTAGCTGAGTAAAATACTCTAAAATTTAAATTAAGCTATATAATCAGATTCAAAAGCATATAATTAAATATTTGAACTCATAAAATTTGAATTAATCTGATTTTGTAACCGTTTAGTCCGGTTTAAAGCTTGCATTTCTGATTGGGCTTTACAGTAAAATAGTTGAAATTTTAACTGAGTAAAATGCTCTAAAATTGAACTTAAGCTGTATAATCAGATTCAGAAGCCTATAATTAAATATTTGAACTCATAAAATTTGAATAAATCTCGTTTTATCACCGTTTTGTCAGGTTTACAGCGTGTATTTCTGATGGGCTTTATAGAAAAACAGTTGAAATTTTAAATGAGTAAAATACTCTAAAATTGAAATTAAGCTATATAATCAGCTTCTGAAGACTATAATTAAATATTTGATCTCATAAAATTTTAATTAATCTCATTTTGTTACTGTTTTGTCGGGTTTAAAGCGTGCATTTCTGATTGAGCTTTATAGAAAAACAATTAAAATTTTAACTGATTAAAATTCTCTAAAATTGATATTAAACTGTATAATCAGCTTCTAAATCCTATAATTAAATATTTGAACTCATAAAATTTTAATTAATCTCATTTTACCACCGTTTTATCGGTTTTAAAGCATGCATTTCTGATTGGGCTTTATAGAGAAACAATTGAAATTTTAACTAAGTAAAATACTCAAAAATTTAAATTAAGCTATATAATAAGATTCAGAAGCATATAATTAAATATTTGAACTCATAAAATTTGAATTAATCTCATTTTGTGACCGTTTTGTCGGGTTTAAAGCGTGCATTTCTGATTGGCTTTACAGAAAAACAGTTGAAATTTTAGATGAGTAAAATACTCTAAAATTTAAATTAAGCTATATAATTAGATTCAAAAGCCTATAATTAAATATTTGAACTCATAAAATTTGAATTAAATTGATTTTGTAACCGTTTAGTCATGTTTAAAGCTTTCATTTCTGATTGGGCTTTACAGTAAAATAGTTGAAATTTTAACTGAGTAAAATGCTCTAAAATTGAACTTAAGCTGTATAATCAGATTCAGAAGCCTATAATTAAATATTTGAACTCATAAAATTTGAATAAATCTAATTTTGTCACCGTTTTTTCGGGTTTAAAGTGTGCATTTCTGATTTGGCTTTACAGAAAAACAGTTGAAATTTTAACTAAGTAAAATACTCTAAAATTGAAATTAAGCTGTAGAATCAGATTCCGAAGCCAATAATTAAATATTTGAACTCATAAAATTTGAATTAATCTCATTTTGTCTCTGTTTTGTCAGGTTTAAAGCGTGCATTTCTGATTGGACTTTATAGAAAAACAGTTGAAATTTTAACTGA
Source organism: Abelmoschus esculentus (assembly GCA_035048815.1). Taxonomy (NCBI): domain Eukaryota; kingdom Viridiplantae; phylum Streptophyta; class Magnoliopsida; order Malvales; family Malvaceae; genus Abelmoschus; species Abelmoschus esculentus. The sequence continues at coordinate 6,688,655 of JAUCBN010000002.1, forward strand.
GTAAAATACTCTAAAATTGAAATTAAGTTGTATAATCACCTTCTAAATCCTATAATTAAGTATTTGAACTCATAAAATTTTAATTAATATCATTTTATCACCGTTTTGTCGGGTTTAAAGTGTGCATTTCTGATTAGGCTTTACAGAGAAACAGTTGAAATTTTAACTAAGTAAAATACTCTAAAATTGAAATTAAGTTGTATAATTAGATTCAGAAGCCTATAATTAAATTTTTGAACTCATAAAATTTGAATTAATCTCATTTTGTCACCGTTTTGTCGGGTTTAAATCGTGCATTTTTTATTGTCTTTTCCGAAAAACAGGTTAAATTTTAACTGCGTAAAATACTCTAAAATTGAAATTAAGCTGTATAATCAGATTCAGAAGCCTACAATTAAATATTTGAACTCATAAAATTTGAATTAATCTCATTTTGTGACCGTTTTGTCGGGTTTAAAGCGTGCATTTTTTATTAGACTTTAAAGAGAAACAATTGAAATTTTAACTCAGTAAAATACTCTAAAATTGAAATTAAGCTATATAATCAGATTCCGAAGCCAATAATTAAATAATTGAACTCCTAAAATTTGAATTAATCGCATTTTGTAACCGTTTTGTCGGGTTTAAAGCGTGCATTTTTTATTGGGCTTTACAGAAAAACAGTTGAAATTTTATTTGAGTAAAATACATTAAAATTGAAATGAAACTATATAATCAGATTTCGAAGCCAATAATTAAATAATTGAACTCCTAAAATTTGAATTAATCTCGTTTTGTAACCGTTTTGTCGGGTTTAAAGCGTGCATTTTTGATTGGGCTTTATAGAAAAACAGTTGAAATATTAACTGAGTAAAATACTCTAAAATTGAAATTAAGATATATAATCAGAGTCAGAAGCCTATAATTAAATATTTGAGCTCATAAAATTTGAATTAATCTCATTTTGTAACCGTTTTGTCGGGTTTAAAACGTGCATTTCTGATTAGGCTTTATAGTAAAATAGTTGAAATTTTAACTCAGTAAAATACTCTAAAATTGAAATTAAGTTGTATAATCAGATTCAGAAAACTATAATTAAAAATTTGAATTAATCTCGTTTTGTAACCGGTTTTTGGGTTTATAACTTTCTTTTCTGATTGGGTTTTACTGTAAAACAGTTGAAATTTTAATTGAGTAAAATATACTAAAATTGAAATTAAGCTGTATAATCAGATTCCGAAGCCAATAATTAAATATTTGAACTCATAAAATTTGAATTAATCTCATTTTGTAACCGTTTTGTCTGGTTTAAAGCGTGTATTTCTGATTGGGCTTCACAGAAAAAAAATTGAAATTTTAACTGAGTAAAATACTCTAAAATTGAAATTAAGTTGTATAATCAGACTCAGATGCCAATAATTAAATAATTGAACTCATAAAATTTGAATTAATCTCGTTTTGTAACTGTTTTTTGGGGTTTAATGTGTGCATTTTTTATTGGGCTTTACAGAAAAACAGTTGAAATTTTAACTGAGTAAAATACTCTAAAATTGAAGTTAAGCTATATAATCTGCTACTGAAGCCTAAAATTAAATATTTGAGCTCATAAAATTTGAATTAATCTCATTTTGTAACTGTTTTTTCGGGATTAAAACGTGCATTTCTGATTAGGCTTTTTAGTAAAATAGTTGAAATTTTAACTGAGTAAAATACTCTAAAATTGAAATTAAGTTGTACAATCAGATTCAGAAACCTATAATTAAAAATTTGAATTAATCTCGTTTTGTAACCGTTTTTTTTGGGTTTAAAGCATTCATTTCTGATTGGGTTTTACTGTAAAACAGTTGAAATTTTAATTGAGTAAAATACTCTAAAATTAAGAATTTGAACTCATCAAATTTGAATTAATCTCGTTTTGTAATTGTTTTTTGGGGTTTAAAGTGTTCATTTCGCTTTACACAAAAACAGTTGAAATTTTAACTGAGTAAAATACTCTAAAATTGAAATTAAGTTGTATAATAAGATTCAGAAACCTATAATTAAATATTTTAGCTCATAAAATTTGAATTAATCTCATTTTGTAGCCGTTTTGTCGGGTTTAAAGCGTGCATTTCTGATTAGGCTTTATAGTAAAATAGTTGAAATTTTAACTCAGTAAAATACTCTAAAATTGAAATTAAGTTGTATAATCAGATTCAGAAACCTATAATTAAAAATTTGAATTAAACTCGTTTTGTAACCGTTTTTTTTTTGTTTAAAGCGTTCATTTCTGATTGGGTTTTACTGTAAAACAGTTGAAATTTTAATTGAGTAAAATACTCTAAAATTGAAATTAAGTTGTATAATCAGATTCCGAAGCCAATAATTAAATATTTGTACTCATAAAATTTGAATTAATCTCATTTTGTAACCGTTTTGTCTGGTTTAAAGCGTGCATTTTTTATTAGACTTTAAAGAGAAACAATTGAAATTTTAACTCAGTAAAATACTCTAAAATTGAAATTAAGCTATATAATCAGATTCCGAAGCCAATAATTAAATAATTGAACTCCTAAAATTTGAATTAATCGCATTTTGTAACCGTTTTGTCGGGTTTAAAGCGTGCATTTTTTATTGGGCTTTACAGAAAAACAGTTGAAATTTTAATTGAGTAAAATACATTAAAATTGAAATGAAACTATATAATCAGATTTCGAAGCCAATAATTAAATAATTGAACTCCTAAAATTTGAATTAATCTCGTTTTGTAACCGTTTTGTCGGGTTTAAAGCGTGCATTTTTGATTGGGCTTTATAGAAAAACAGTTGAAATATTAACTGAGTAAAATACTCTAAAATTGAAATTAAGATATATAATCAGAGTCAGAAGCCTATAATTAAATATTTGAGCTCATAAAATTTGAATTAATCTCATTTTGTAACCGTTTTGTCGGGTTTAAAACGTGCATTTCTGATTAGGCTTTATAGTAAAATAGTTGAAATTTTAACTCAGTAAAATACTCTAAAATTGAAATTAAGTTGTATAATCAGATTCAGAAAACTATAATTAAAAATTTGAATTAATCTCGTTTTGTAACCGGTTTTTTGGGTTTATAACTTTCTTTTCTGATTGGGTTTTACTGTAAAATAGTTGAAATTTTAATTGAGTAAAATATACTAAAATTGAAATTAAGCTGTATAATCAGATTCCGAAGCCAATAATTAAATATTTGAACTCATAAAATTTGAATCAATCTCATTTTGTAACCGTTTTGTCTGGTTTAAAGCGTGTATTTCTGATTGGGCTTCACAGAAAAAAAATTGAAATTTTAACTGAGTAAAATACTCTAAAATTGAAATTAAGTTGTATAATCAGACTCAGATGCCAATAATTAAATAATTGAACTCATAAAATTTGAATTAATCTCGTTTTGTAACTGTTTTTTGGGGTTTAATGTGTGCATTTTTTATTGGGCTTTACAGAAAAACAGTTGAAATTTTAACTGAGTAAAATACTCTAAAATTGAAGTTAAGCTATATAATCTGCTACTGAAGCCTAAAATTAAATATTTGAGCTCATAAAATTTGAATTAATCTCATTTTGTAACCGTTTTTTCGGGATTAAAACGTGCATTTCTGATTAGGCTTTTTAGTAAAATAGTTGAAATTTTAACTGAGTAAAATACTCTAAAATTGAAATTAAGTTGTACAATCAGATTCAGAAACCTATAATTAAAAATTTGAATTAATCTCGTTTTGTAACCGTTTTTTTTGGGTTTAAAGCATTCATTTCTGATTAGGTTTTACTGTAAAACAGTTGAAATTTTAATTGAGTAAAATACTCTAAAATTAAGAAAGTGAACTCATCAAATTTGAATTAATCTCGTTTTGTAATTGTTTTTTGGGGTTTAAAGTGTTCATTTCGCTTTACACAAAAACAGTTGAAATTTTAACTGAGTAAAATACTCTAAAATTGAAATTAAGTTGTATAATAAGATTCAGAAACCTATAATTAAATATTTTAGCTCATAAAATTTGAATTAATCTCATTTTGTAGCCGTTTTGTCGGGTTTAAAGCGTGCATTTCTGATTAGGCTTTATAGTAAAATAGTTGAAATTTTAACTCAGTAAAATACTCTAAAATTGAAATTAAGTTGTATAATCAGATTCAGAAACCTATAATTAAAAATTTGAATTAAACTCGTTTTGTAACCGTTTTTTTTTGTTTAAAGCGTTCATTTCTGATTGGGTTTTACTGTAAAACAGTTCAAATTTTAATTGAGTAAAATACTCTAAAATTGAAATTAAGTTGTATAATCAGATTCCGAAGCCAATAATTAAATATTTGAACTCATAAAATTTGAATTAATCTCATTTTGTAACCGTTTTGTCTGGTTTAAAGCGTGCATTTTTTATTAGACTTTAAAGAGAAACAATTGAAATTTTAACTCAGTAAAATACTCTAAAATTGAAATTAAGCTATATAATCAGATTCCGAAGCCAATAATTAAATAATTGAACTACTAAAATTTGAATTAATCGCATTTTGTAACCGTTTTGTCGGGTTTAAAGCGTGCATTTTTTATTGGGCTTTACAGAAAAACAGTTGAAATTTTAATTGAGTAAAATACATTAAAATTGAAATGAAACTATATAATCAGATTTCGAAGCCAATAATTAAATAATTGAACTCCTAAAATTTGAATTAATCTCGTTTTGTAACCGTTTTGTCGGGTTTAAAGCGTGCATTTTTGATTGGGCTTTATAGAAAAACAGTTGAAATATTAACTGAGTAAAATACTCTAAAATTAAAATTAAGATATATAATCAGAGTCAGAAGCCTATAATTAAATATTTGAGCTCATAAAATTTGAATTAATCTCATTTTGTAACCGTTTTGTCGGGTTTAAAACGTGCATTTCTGATTAGGCTTTATAGTAAAATAGTTGAAATTTTAACTGAGTAAAATACTCTAAAATTGAAATTAAGTTGTATAATCAGATTCAGAAACCTATAATTAAGAATTTGAACTCATCAAATTTGAATTAATCTCGTTTTGTAACTGTTTTTTGGGGTTTAAAGTGTTCATTTCGCTTTACACAAAAACAGTTGAAATTTTAACTGAGTAAAATACTCTAAAATTGAAATTAAGTTGTATAATAAGATTCAGAAACCTATAATTAAATATTTTAGCTCATAAAATTTGAATTAATCTCATTTTGTAGCCGTTTTGTCGGGTTTAAAGCGTGCATTTCTGATTAGGCTTTATAATAAAATAGTTGAAATTTTAATTGAGTAAAATACTCTAAAATTGAAATTAAGTTGTATAATCAGATTCAGAAACGTATAATTAAAAATTTGAATTAATCTCGTTTTGTAACAGTTTTTTTTTGTTTAAAGCGTTCATTTCTGATTGGGTTTTACTGTAAAACAGTTGAAATTTTAATTGAGTAAAATACTCTAAAATTGAAATTAAGTTGTATAATCAGATTCCGAAGCCAATAATTAAATATTTGAACTCATAAAATTTGAATTAATCTCATTTTCTAACCGTTTTGTCTGGTTTAAAGCGTGCATTTTTTATTGGACTTTAAAGAAAAATAATTGAAATTTTAACTGAGTAAAATACTCTAAAATTGAAATTAAGCTATATAATCAGATTCCGAAGCCAATAATTAAATAATTGAACTCATAAAATTTGAATTAATCTCATTTTGTAACCGTTTTGTCGGGTTTAAAGCGTGCATTTTTTATTGGGCTTTACAGAAAAACAGTTGAAATTTTAACTGAGTAAATTACTCTAAAATTGAAATTAAGTTGTATAATCAGATTCAGAAAACTATAATTAAATATTTTAGATCATAAAATTTGAATTAATCTCATTTTGTAACCGTTTTGTCGGGTTTAAAGCGTGCATTTTTGATTAGGCTTTATAGTAAAATAGTTTAAATTTTAACTGAGTAAAATACTCTAAAATTGAAATTAAGTTGTATAATCAGATTCAGAAACCTATAATTAAAAATTTGAATTAATCTCGTTTTGTAACCGTTTTTTTGGGTCTAAAGCGTTTATTTCTTATTGGGTTTTACTATAAAACAGTTGAAATTTTAATTGAGTAAAATACTCTTAAATTGAAATTAAGTTGTATAATCAGATTCCGAAGCCAATAATTAAATATTTGAACTCATAAAATTTGAATTAATCTCATTTTGTAACCGTTTTGTCCGGTTTAAAGCGTGCATTTTTTATTGGGCTTTACAGAAAAACAGTTGAAATTTTAATTGAGTAAAATACTCTAAAATTGAAATGAAACTATATAATCAGATTCCAAAGCCAATAATTATATAATTGAACTCCTAAAATTTGAATTAATCGCATTTTGTAACCGTTTTGTCGGGTCTAAAACGTGCATTTTTTATTGGGCTTTACAGAAAAACAGTTGAAATTTTAATTGAGTAAAATACTCTAAAATTGAAATGAAACTATATAATCAGATTCCGAAGCCAATAATTAAATAATTGAACTCCTAAAATTTGAATTAATCGCATTTTGTAACCGTTTTGTCGGGTTTAAAGCGTGCATTTTTTATTGGGCTTTACAGAAAAACAGTTGAAATTTTAAATGAGTAAAATACTCTAAAATTGAAATTAAGCTGTATAATCAGATTCAAAAGCCTACAATTAAATATTTGAACTCATAAAATTTGAATTAATCTCATTTTGTCACCGTTTTGTCGGGTTTAAAGTGTGCATTTCTGATTGGGCTTTATAGAAAAACAATTGAAATTTTAAATGAGTAAAATACTCTAAAATTGAAATTAAGGTATATAATCAGATTCAGAAGCCTATAATTAAATATTTGAGCTCATAAAATTTGAATTAATCTCATTTTGTAACCGTTTTGTCTGTTTTAAAGCGTGCATTTCTGATTAGGCTTTATAGTAAAATAGTTGAAATTTTAATTGAGTAAAATACTCTAAAATTGAAATTAAGTTGTATAATCAGATTCAGAAACCTATAATTAAAAATTTGAATTAATCTCGTTTTGTAACCGGTTTTTTGGGTTTATAGCGTTTTTTCTGATCGGGTTTTACTGTAAAACAGTTGAAATTTTAATTGAGTAAAATACTCTAAAATTGAAATTAAGCTGTATAATCAGATTTCGAAGCCAATAATTAAATATTTGAACTCATAAAATTTGAATTAATCTCATTTTGTAATCGTTTTGTCTGGTTTAAAGCGTGCATTTCTGATTGGGCTTTACAGAAAAAAAAAGTTGAAATTTTAACTGAGTAAAATACTCTAAATTTGAAATTAAGTTGTTAATCAGCTTCTAAATCCTATAATAAAATATTTGAACTCATAAAATTTTAATTAATATCATTTTATCACCGTTTTGTCAGGTTTAAAGCATGCATTTCTGATTGGGCTTTACAGAGAAACAGTTGAAATTTTAATTGAGTAAAATACTCTAAAATTGAAATTAAGCTGTATAATCAGATTTAGAAGCCAATAATTAAATATTTTAACTCATAAAATTTGAATTAATCTAATTTTGTAACCGTTTTGTCGGGTTTAAAGCGTGCACTTCTGATTGGGCTTTACAAAGAAACAGTTGAAACTTTAACTGAGTAAAATACTCTAAAATTGAAATTAAGCTATATAATCAGATTCAGAAGCCAATAATTAAATATTTTAACTCATAAAATTTGAATTAATCTCATTTTGTAGCCGTTTTGTCGGGTTTAAAGCGTGCATTTCTGATTAGGCTTTATAGTAAAATAGTTGAAATTTTAACTGAGTAAAATACTCTAAAATTGAAATTAAGTTGTATAATCAGATTCAGAAACCTATAATTAAAAATTTGAATTAATCTCGTTTTGTAACCGGTTTTTTGGGTTTATAGCGTTCTTTTCTGATTGGGTTTTACTGTAAAACAGTTGAAATTTTAATTGAGTAAAATACTCTAAAATTGAAATTAAGCTGTATAATCAGATTTCGAAGCCAATAATTAAATATTTGAACTCATTAAATTTGAATTAATCTAATTTTGTAACCGTTTTGTCGGGTTTAAAGCGTGCATTTCTGATTGGGCTTTACAGAAAAAAAAAGTTGAAATTTTAACTGAGTAAAATACTTTAAATTAGAAATTAAGTTGTTAATCACCTTCTAAATCCTATAATTAAATATTTGAACTCATAAAATTTTAATTAATCTAATTTTGTAACTGTTTTGTCAGGTTTAAAGCATGCATTTCTGATTGGGCTTTACAGAGAAACAGTTGAAATTTTAATTGAGTAAAATACTCTAAAATTGAAATTAAGCTGTATAATCAGATTCAGAAGCCAATAATTAAATATTTGAACTCATAAAATTTGAATTAATCTAATTTTGTAACCATTTTGTCGGGTTTAAAGCGTGCACTTCTGATTGGGCTTTACAAAGAAACCATTGAAATTTTAACTGAGTAAAATACTCTAAAATTGAAATTAAGCTATATAATTAGCTTCTGAAGCCTATAATTAAATATTTGAACTTATAAAATTTGAATTAATCTCTTTTTGTCACTGTTTTGTCGGGTTTAAAGAGTGCATATCTGATTGGGTTTTACCGTAAAACAGTTGAAATTTTAATTGAGTAAAATACTCTAAAATTGAAATTAAGCTATATAATCAGCTTCTGAAGCCTATAATTAAATATTTGAACTCATAAAATTTGAAATAATCTCATTTTGTAGCCGTTTTGTCGGGTTTAAAGCGTGCATTTCTGATTAGGCTTTATAGTAAAATAGTTGAAATTTTAATTGAGTAAAATACTCTAAAATTGAAATTAAGCTGTATAATCAGATTCAGAAGCCAATAATTAAATATTTGAACTCATAAAATTTGAATTAATCTAATTTTGTAACCGTTTTGTCGGGTTTAAAGCGTGCACTTCTGATTGGGCTTTACAAAGAAACCGTTGAAATTTTAACTGAGTAAAATACTCTAAAATTGAAATTAAGCTATATAATTAGCTTCTGAAGCCTATAATTAAATATTTGAACTCATAAAATTTAAATTAATCTCATTTTGTAACCGTTTTGTCTGGTTTAAAGCGTGCACTTCTGATTGGGCTTTACAAAGAAATAGTTGAAACTTTAACTGAGTAAAATACTCTAAAATTTAAATTAAGTTGTATAATCAGATTTAGAAACCTATAATTAAATATTTTAGCTCATAAAATTTGAATTAATCTCATTTTGTAGCCGTTTTGTCGGGTTTAAAGCGTGCATTTCTAATTGATCTTTATAGAGAAACAGTTGAAATTTTAACTGAGTAAAATACTCTAAAATTGAAATTAAGCAGTATAATCAGATTCAGAAACCTATAATTAAAAATTTGAATTAATCTCGTTTTGTAACCGGTTTTTTGGGTTTATAGCGTTCTTTTCTGATTGGGTTTTACTGTAAAACAGTTGAAATTTTAATTGAGTAAAATACTCTAAAATTGAAATTAAGCTGTATAATCAGATTTCAAAGCCAATAATTAAATATTTGAACTCATAAAATTTGAATTAATCTCATTTTGTAACCATTTTGTCTCGTTTAAAGCGTGCATTTCTGATTGGGCTTTACAGAAAAAAGAAAGTTGAAATTTTAACTTAGTAAAATACTCTAAATTTGAAATTAAGTTGTTAATCACCTTCTAAATCTTATGATTAAATATTTGAACTCATAAAATTTTAATTAATCTAATTTTGTAACTGTTTTGTCAGGTTTAAAGCATAAATTTCTGATTGGGCTTTACAGAGAAACAGTTGAAATTTTAATTGAGTAAAATACTCTAAAATTGAAATTAAGCTGTATAATCAGATTCAGAAGCCAATAATTAAATATTTGAACTCATAAAATTTGAATTAATCTAATTTTGTAACCATTTTGTCGGGTTTAAAGCGTGCACTTCTGATTGGGCTTTACAAAGAAACCGTTGAAATTTTAACTGAGTAAAATACTCTAAAATTGAAATTAAGCTATATAATTAGCTTTTGAAGCCTATAATTAAATATTTGAACTTATAAAATTTGAATTAATCTCTTTTTGTCACTGTTTTGTCGGGTTTAAAGAGTGCATATCTGATTGGGTTTTACCGTAAAACAGTTGAAATTTTAATTGAGTAAAATACTCTAAAATTGAAATTAAGCTATATAATCAGCTTCTGAAGCCTATAATTAAATATTTGAACTCATAAAATTTGAAATAATCTCATTTTGTAGCCGTTTTGTCGGGTTTAAAGCGTGCATTTCTGATTAGGCTTTATAGTAAAATAGTTGAAATTTTAATTGAGTAAAATACTCTAAAATTGAAATTACGCTGTATAATCAGATTCAGAAGCCAATAATTAAATATTTGAACTCATAAAATTTGAATTAATCTAATTTTGTAACCGTTTTGTCGGGTTTAAAGCGTGCACTTCTGATTGGCCTTACAGAAAAACAGTTGAAATTTTAACTAAGTAAAATACTCTAAAATTGAAATTAAGCTGTATAATGAGATTGAGAAGCCAATAATTAAATATTTTAACTCCTAAAATTTGAATTACTCTCATTTTGTAACTGTTTTGTCTGGTTTAAAGCGTGCACTTCTGATTGGGCTTTACAAAGAAACAGTTGAAACTTTAACTGAGTAAAATACTCTAAAATTGAAATTAAGTTGTATAATCAGATTCAGAAACCTATAATTAAAAATTTGAATTAATCTCGTTTTGTAACCGGTTTTTTCGGTTTATAGCATTTTTTCTGATCGGGTTTTACTGTAAAACAGTTGAAATTTTAATTGAGTAAAATACTCTAAAATTGAAATTAAGCTGTATAATCAGATTTCGAAGCCAATAATTAAATATTTGAACTCATAAAATTTAAATTAATCTCATTTTGTTACCGTTTTGTCTGGTTTAAAGCGTGCATTTCTGATTGGGCTTTACAGAAAAAAAAAGTTGAAATTTTAACTGAGTAAAATACTCTAAATTTGAAATTAAGTTGTTAATCACCTTCTAAATCCTATAATTAAATATTTGAACTCATAAAATTTTAATTAATATCATTTTATCACCGTTTTGTCAAGTTTAAAGCATGCATTTCTGATTGGGCTTTATAGAGAAACAGTTGAAATTTTAACTTAGTAAAATACTCTAAATTTGAAATTAAGTTGTATAATCAGATTCAGAAGCCAATAATTAAATATTTGAACTCATAAAATTTGAATTAATCTAATTTTGTAACCGTTTTGTCGGGTTTAATCGTGCATTTCTGATTGGCCTTACAGAAAAACAGTTGAAATTTTAACTGAGTAAAATACTCTAAAATTGAAATTAAGCTTTATAATCAGATTCAGAAGCCAATAATTAAATAATTGAACTCATAACATTTGAATTAATCTAATTTTGTAACCGTTTTTTCGGGTTTAAAGCTTGTATTTCATATTGGGCTTTACAATGAAACAGTTGAAACTTTAACTGAGTAAAATACTCTAAAATTGAAATTAAGCTATATAATCAGATTCAGAAGCCAATAATTAAATATTTGAACTCATAAAATTTGAATTAATCTCATTTTGTAACCGTTTTGTCTGGTTTAAAGCGTGCATTTCTGATTGGGCTTTACAGAAAAAAAGTTGAAATTTTAACTGAGTAAAATACTCTAAATTTGAAATTAAGTTGTTAATCACCTTCTAGATCCTATAATTAAATATTTGAACTCATAAAATTTTAATTAATATCATTTTATCACCGTTTTGTCAGGTTTAAAGCTTGCATTTCTGATTGGGCTTTACAGAGAAACAGTTGAAATTTTAATTGAGTAAAATACTCTAAAATTGAAATTAAGCTGTATAATCAGATTCAGAAGCCAATAATTAAATATTTGAACTCATAAAATTTGAATTAATCTAATTTTGTAACCATTTTGTCGGGTTTAAAGCGTGCACTTCTGATTGGGCTTTACAAAGAAACCGTTGAAATTTTAACTGAGTAAAATACTCTAAAATTGAAATTAAGCTATATAATTAGCTTTTGAAGCCTATAATTAAATATTTGAACTTATAAAATTTGAATTAATCTCTTTTTGTCACTGTTTTGTCGGGTTTAAAGAGTGCATATCTGATTGGGTTTTACCGTAAAACAGTTGAAATTTTAATTGAGTAAAATACTCTAAAATTGAAATTAAGCTATATAATCAGCTTCTGAAGCCTATAATTAAATATTTGAACTCATAAAATTTGAAATAATCTCATTTTGTAGCCGTTTTGTCGGGTTTAAAGCGTGCATTTCTGATTAGGCTTTATAGTAAAATAGTTGAAATTTTAATTGAGTAAAATACTCTAAAATTGAAATTACGCTGTATAATCAGATTCAGAAGCCAATAATTAAATATTTGAACTCATAAAATTTGAATTAATCTAATTTTGTAACCGTTTTGTCGGGTTTAAAGCGTGCACTTCTGATTGGCCTTACAGAAAAACAGTTGAAATTTTAACTAAGTAAAATACTCTAAAATTGAAATTAAGCTGTATAATGAGATTGAGAAGCCAATAATTAAATATTTTAACTCCTAAAATTTGAATTACTCTCATTTTGTAACTGTTTTGTCTGGTTTAAAGCGTGCACTTCTGATTGGGCTTTACAAAGAAACAGTTGAAACTTTAACTGAGTAAAATACTCTAAAATTGAAATTAAGTTGTATAATCAGATTCAGAAACCTATAATTAAAAATTTGAATTAATCTCGTTTTGTAACCGGTTTTTTCGGTTTATAGCATTTTTTCTGATCGGGTTTTACTGTAAAACAGTTGAAATTTTAATTGAGTAAAATACTCTAAAATTGAAATTAAGCTGTATAATCAGATTTCGAAGCCAATAATTAAATATTTGAACTCATAAAATTTAAATTAATCTCATTTTGTTACCGTTTTGTCTGGTTTAAAGCGTGCATTTCTGATTGGGCTTTACAGAAAAAAAAAGTTGAAATTTTAACTGAGTAAAATACTCTAAATTTGAAATTAAGTTGTTAATCACCTTCTAAATCCTATAATTAAATATTTGAACTCATAAAATTTTAATTAATATCATTTTATCACCGTTTTGTCAAGTTTAAAGCATGCATTTCTGATTGGGCTTTATAGAGAAACAGTTGAAATTTTAACTTAGTAAAATACTCTAAATTTGAAATTAAGTTGTATAATCAGATTCAGAAGCCAATAATTAAATATTTGAACTCATAAAATTTGAATTAATCTAATTTTGTAACCGTTTTGTCGGGTTTAATCGTGCATTTCTGATTGGCCTTACAGAAAAACAGTTGAAATTTTAACTGAGTAAAATACTCTAAAATTGAAATTAAGCTTTATAATCAGATTCAGAAGCCAATAATTAAATAATTGAACTCATAACATTTGAATTAATCTAATTTTGTAACCGTTTTTTCGGGTTTAAAGCTTGTATTTCATATTGGGCTTTACAATGAAACAGTTGAAACTTTAACTGAGTAAAATACTCTAAAATTGAAATTAAGCTATATAATCAGATTCAGAAGCCAATAATTAAATATTTGAACTCATAAAATTTGAATTAATCTCATTTTGTAACCGTTTTGTCTGGTTTAAAGCGTGCATTTCTGATTGGGCTTTACAGGAAAAAAGTTGAAATTTTAACTGAGTAAAATACTCTAAATTTGAAATTAAGTTGTTAATCACCTTCTAGATCCTATAATTAAATATTTGAACTCATAAAATTTTAATTAATATCATTTTATCACCGTTTTGTCAGGTTTAAAGCTTGCATTTCTGATTGGGCTTTACAGAGAAACAGTTGAAATTTTAACTGAGTAAAATACTCTAAAATTGAAATTAAGCTGTATAATCAGATTCAGAAGCCAATAATTAAATATTTGAACTCATAAAATTTGAATTAATCTAATTTTGTAACCGTTTTGTTGGGTTTAAAGCGTGCACTTCTGATTGGGCTTTACAAAGAAACAGTTGAAACTTTAACTGAGTAAAATACTCTAAAATTGAAATTAAGCTATATAATCAGATTCAGAAGCCAATAATTAAATATTTTAACTCATAAAATTTGAATTAATCTCATTTTGTAACCCTTTTGTCTGGTTTAAAGCGTGCATTTCTGATTAGGCTTTATAGTAAAATAGTTGAAATTTTAATAGAGTAAAATACTCTAAAATTGAAATTAAGTTGTATAATCAGATTCAGAAACCTATAATTAATAATTTGAACTCATCAAATTTGAATTAATCTCGTTTTGTAACTGTTTTTTGGGGTTTAATGTGTTCATTTCACTTTACACAAAAATAGTTGAAATTTTAACTGAGTAAAATACTCTAAAATTGAAATTTAGTTGTATAATCAGATTCAGAAACCTATAATTAAATATTTTAGCTCATAAAATTTGAATTAATCTCATTTTGTAGCCGTTTTGTCGGGTTTAAAGCGTATATTTCTGATTAGGCTTTATAGTAAAATAGTTGAAATTTTAATTGAGTAAAATACTCTAAAATTGAAATTAAGTTGTATAATCAGATTCAGAAACCTATAATTAAAAATTTGAATTAATCTCGTTTTGTAACCGTTTTTTTGGGTTTATAGCATTCTTTTCTGACCGGGTTTTACTGTAAAACAGTTGAAATTTTAATTGAGTAAAATACTCTAAAATTGAAATTAAGCTGTATAATCAGATTTCGAAGCCAATAATTAAATATTTGAACTCATAAAATTTGAATTAATCTCATTTTTTAACCGTTTTGTCTGGTTTAAAGCGTGCATTTTTTATTGGGCTTTACAGAAAAAAAGTTGAAATTTTAACTGAGTAAAATACTCTAAATTTGAAATTAAGTTGTTAATCACCTTCTAAATCCTATAATTAAATATTTGAACTCATAAAATTTTAATTAATATCATTTTATCACCGTTTTGTCAGGTTTAAAGCATGCATTTCTGATTGGGCTTTGCAGAGAAACAGTTGAAATTTTAACTGAGTAAAATACTCTAAAATTGAAATTAAGCTGTATAATCAGATTCAGAAGCCAATAATTAAATATTTGAACTCATAAAATTTGAATTAATCTAATTTTGTAACCGTTTTGTCGGGTTTAATCGTGCATTTCTGATTGGCCTTACAGAAAAACAGTTGAAATTTTAACTGAGTAAAATACTCTAAAATTGAAATTAAGCTTTATAATCAGATTCAGAAGCCAATAATTAAATAATTGAACTCATAACATTTGAATTAATCTAATTTTGTAACCGTTTTTTCGGGTTTAAAGCTTGCATTTCATATTGGGCTTTACAATGAAACAGTTGAAACTTTAACTGAGTAAAATACTCTAAAATTGAAATTAAGCTATATAATCAGATTCAGAAGCCAATAATTAAATATTTTAACTCATAAAATTTGAATTAATCTCATTTTGTAACCGTTTTGTCTGGTTTAAAGCGTGCATTTCTGATTAGGCTTTATAGTAAAATAGTTGAAATTTTAATAGAGTAAAATACTCTAAAATTGAAATTAAGTTGTATAATCAGATTCAGAAACCTATAATTAATAATTTGAACTCATCAAATTTGAATTAATCTCGTTTTGTAACTGTTTTTTGGGGTTTAATGTGTTCATTTCGCTTTACACAAAAATAGTTCAAATTTTAACTGAGTAAAATACTCTAAAATTGAAATTTAGTTGTATAATCAGATTCAGAAACCTATAATTAAATATTTTAGCTCATAAAATTTGAATTAATCTCATTTTGTAGCCGTTTTGTCGGGTTTAAAGCGTATATTTCTGATTAGGCTTTATAGTAAAATAGTTGAAATTTTAATTGAGTAGAATACTCTAAAATTGAAATTAAGTTGTATAATCAGATTCAGAAACCTATAATTAAAAATTTGAATTAATCTCGTTTTGTAACCGTTTTTTTGGGTTTATAGCATTCTTTTCTGACCGGGTTTTACTGTAAAACAGTTGAAATTTTAATTGAGTAAAATACTCTAAAATTGAAATTAAGCTGTATAATCAGATTTAGAAGCCAATAATTAAATATTTGAACTCATAATATTTGAATTAATCTCATTTTGTAACCGTTTTGTCTGGTTTAAAGCGTGCATTTTTTATTGGGCTTTACAGAAAAAAAGTTGAAATTTTAACTGAGTAAAATACTCTAAATTTGAAATTAAGTTGTTAATCACCTTCTAAATCCTATAATTAAATATTTGAACTCATAAAATTTTAATTAATATCATTTTATCACCGTTTTGTCATGTTTAAAGCATGCATTTCTGATTGGGCTTTGCAGAGAAACAGTTGAAATTTTAACTGAGTAAAATACTCTAAAATTGAAATTAAGTTGTATAATCAGATTCAGAAGCCAATAATTAAATATTTGAACTCATAAAATTTGAATTAATCTAATTTTGTAACCGTTTTGTCGGGTTTAATCGTGCATTTCTGATTGGCCTTACAGAAAAACAGTTGAAATTTTAACTGAGTAAAATACTCTAAAATTGAAATTAAGCTTTATAATCAGATTCAGAAGCCAATAATTAAATAATTGAACTCATAACATTTGAATTAATCTAATTTTGTAACCGTTTTTTCGGGTTTAAAGCTTGCATTTCATATTGGGCTTTACAATGAAACAGTTGAAACTTTAACTGAGTAAAATACTCTAAAATTGAAATTAAGCTATATAATCAGATTCAGAAGCCAATAATTAAATATTTGAACTCATAAAATTTGAATTAATCTCATTTTGTAACCGTTTTGTCTGGTTTAAAGCGTGCATTTCTGATTGGGCTTTACAGAAAAAAAGTTGAAATTTTAACTGAGTAAAATACTCTAAATTTGAAATTAAGTTGTTAATCACCTTCTAGATCCTATAATTAAATATTTGAACTCATAAAATTTTAATTAATATCATTTTATCACCGTTTTGTCAGGTTTAAAGCATGCATTTCTGATTGGCCTTACAGAAAAACAGTTGAAATTTTAACTGAGTAAAATACTCTAAAATTGAAATTAAGCTGTATAATCAGATTTAGAAGCCAATAATTAAATATTTGAACTCATAAAATTTGAATTAATCTCATTTTGTAACCGTTTTGTCTGGTTTAAAGCGTGCATTTCTGATTGGGCTTTACAGAAAAAAAAGTTGAAATTTTAACTGAGTAAAATACTCTAAATTTGAAATTAAGTTGTTAATCACCTTCTAAATCCTATAATTAAATATTTGAACTCATAAAATATTAATTAATATCATTTTATCACCGTTTTGTCATGTTTAAAGCATGCATTTCTGATTGGGCTTTGCAGAGAAACAGTTGAAATTTTAACTGAGTAAAATACTCTAAAATTGAAATTAAGCTGTATAATCAGATTCAAAAGCCAATAATTAAATATTTGAACTCATAAAATTTGAATTAATCTCATTTTGTAACCGTTTTGTCTGGTTTAAAGCGTGCATTTCTGATTGGGCTTTACAGAAAAAAAGTTGAAATTTTAACTGAGTAAAATACTCTAAATTTGAAATTAAGTTGTTAATCACCTTCTAAATCCTATAATTAAATATTTGAACTCATAAAATATTAATTAATATCATTTTATCACCGTTTTGTCATGTTTAAAGCATGCATTTCTGATTGGGCTTTGCAGAGAAACAGTTGAAATTTTAACTGAGTAAAATACTCTAAAATTGAAATTAAGCTGTATAATCAGATTTAGAAGCCAATAATTAAATATTTGAACTCATAAAATTTGAATTAATCTCATTTTGTAACCGTTTTGTCTGGTTTAAAGCGTGCATTTCTGATTGGGCTTTACAGAAAAAAAGTTGAAATTTTAACTGAGTAAAATACTCTAAATTTGAAATTAAGTTGTTAATCACCTTCTAAATCCTATAATTAAATATTTGAACTCATAAAATTTTAATTAATATCATTTTATCACCGTTTTGTCAGGTTTTAAAGCATGCATTTCTGATTGGGCTTTATAGAGAAACAATTGAAATTTTAACTGAGTAAAATACTCTAAAATTGAAATTAAGCTGTATAATCAGATTCAAAAGCCAATAATTAAATATTTGAACTCATAAAATTTGAATTAATCTAATTTTGTAAGCGTTTTGTTGGGTTTAAAGCGTGCACCTCTGATTGGGCTTTACAAAGAAACAGTTGAAACTTTAACTGAGTAAAATACTCTAAAATTGAAATTAAGCTATATAATCAGATTCAGAAGCCAATAATTAAATATTTGAACTCATAAAATTTGAATTAATCTCATTTTGTAACCGTTTTGTCAGGTTTAAAGCGTGCATTTCTGATTAGGCTTTACAGGAAAAAACAGTTGAAATTTTAACTTAGTAAAATACTCTAAAATTGAAATAAAGCTATATAATCAGCTTCTGAAACCTATAATTAAATAATTGAATTAATCTCGTTTTGTAACCGGTTTTTTGGGTTTATAGCGTTCTTTTCTGATTAGGTTTTACTGTAAAATAGTTGAAATTTTAATTGAGTAAAATACTCTAAAATTGAAATTAAGCTGTATAATCAGATTTCGAAGCCAATAATTAAATATTTGAACTCATAAAATTTGAATTAATCTAATTTTGTAACCGTTTTGTCGGGTTTAAAGCGTGCATTTCTGATTGGCCTTACAGAAAAACAGTTGAAATTTTAACTGAGTAAAATACTCTAAAATTGAAATTAAGCTGTATAATCAGATTTAGAAGCCAATAATTAAATATTTGAACTCATAAAATTTGAATTAATCTCATTTTGTAACCGTTTTGTCTGGTTTAAAGCGTGCATTTCTGATTGGGCTTTACAGAAAAAAAAAAGTTGAAATTTTAACTGAGCAAAATACTCTAAATTTGAAATTAAGTTGTTAATCACCTTCTAAATCCTATAATTAAATATTTGAACTCATAAAATTTTAATTAGTATCATTTTATCACCGTTTTGTCAGGTTTAAAACATGCATTTCTGATTGGCTTTATAGTAAAATAGTTGAAATTTTAATTGAGTAAAATACTCTAAAATTGAAATTAAGTTGTATAATCAGATTCAGAAGCCAATAATTAAATTTTTGAACTCATAAAATTTGAATTAATCTCATTTTGTAACCGTTTTGTCTGGTTTAAAGCGTGCATTTCTGATTGGGCTTTACAGAAAAAAAAGTTGAAATTTTAACTGAGTAAAATACTCTAAATTTGAAATTAAGTTGTTAATCACCTTCTAAATCCTATAATTAAATATTTGAACTCATAAAATTTTAATTAATATCATTTTATCACCGTTTTGTCAGGTTTAAAGCATGCATTTCTGATTGGGCTTTACAGAGAAACAATTGAAATTTTAACTGAGTAAAATACTCTAAAATTGAAATTAAGCTGTATAATCAGATTCAGAAGCCAATAATTAAATATTTGAACTCATAAAATTTGAATTAATCTAATTTTGTAACCGTTTTGTCGGGTTTAAAGCGTGCATTTCTGATTGGCCTTACAGAAAAACAGTTAAAATTTTAACTGAGTAAAATACTCTAAAATTGAAATTAAGCTGTATAATCAGATTTAGAAGCCAATAATTAAATATTTTAACTCATAAAATTTGAATTAATCTAATTTTGTAACCGTTTTGTCGGGTTTAAAGCGTGCATTTCTGATTGGGCTTTACAAAGAAACAGTTGAAACTTTAACTGGGTAAAATACTCTAAAATTGAAATTAAGTTGTATAATCAGATTCAGAAACCTATAGTTAAAAATTTGAACTCATAAAATTTGAATTAATCTCGTTTTGTAACTGTTTTTTGGGGTTTAAAGCGTTCATTTCTAATTGGGCTTTACAGAAAAATAGTTGAAATTTTAACTGAGTAAAATACTCTAAAATTGAAATTAAGTTGTATAATCAGATTTAGAAACCTATAATTAAATATTTTAGCTCATAAAATTTGAATTAATCTCATTTTGTAGCCGTTTTGTCGGGTTTAAAGCGTGCATTTCTGATTAGGCTTTATAGTAAAATAGTTGAAATTTTAACTGAGTAAAATACTCTAAAATTGAAATTAAGTTGTATAATCAGATTGAGAAACCTATAATTAAAAATTTGAATTAATCTCGTTCTGTAACCATTTTTTTGGGTTTATAGCGTTCTTTTCTGATTGGGTTTTACTGTAAAACAGTTGAAATTTTAATTGTGTAAAATACTCTAAAATTGAAATTAAGCTATATAATTAGCTTCTGAAGCCTATAATTAAATATTTGAACTCATAAAATTTAAATTAATCTCATTTTGTAACCGTTTTGTCTGGTTTAAAGCGTGCACTTCTGATTGTGCTTTACAAAGAAATAGTTGAAACTTTAACTGAGTAAAATACTCTAAAATTGAAATTAAGTTGTATAATCAGATTCAGAAACCTATAATTAAAAATTTGAATTAATCTCGTTTTGTAACCGTTTTCTTGGGTTTAATGTGTTCATTTCAGATTGGGTTTTACTGTAAAACAGTTGAAATTTTAATTGAGTAAAATACTCTAAAATTGAAATTAAGCTGTATAATCAGATTCCGAAGCCAATAATTAAATATTTGAACTCATAAAATTTGAATTAATCTCATTTTGTCACAGTTTTGTCTGGTTTAAAGCGTGCATTTCTGATTGGCCTTACAGAAAAACAGTTGAAATTTTAACGGAGTAAAATACTCTAAAATTGAAATTAAGTTGTATAATCAGATTCAGAAGCCTATAATTAAATATTTGAACTCATAAAATTTGAATTAATCTCATTTTATCACCGTTTTGTTGGGTTTAAAGCATGCATTTCTGATTGGGCTTTACAGAGAAACAATTGAAATTTTAACTGTGTAAAATACTCTAAAATTTAAATTAAGCTGTATAATAAGATTTCGAAGCATATAATTAAATATTTGAGCTCATAAAATTTGAATTAATCTCATTTTGTAGCCGTTTTGTCGGGTTTAAAGCGTGCCATTCTGATTGGGCTTTACAGAAAAATAGGTGAAAGTTTAACTGAGTAAAATACTCTAAAATTGAAATTAACCTGTATAATCAGATTCCGAAGCCAATAATTAAATAATTGAACTCCTAAAATTTAATTAATCTCATTTTGTAATCGTTTTGTCGGGTTTAAAGCGTGCATTTTTTATTGGGCTTTACAGAAAAACGGTTGAAATTTTAACTGAGTAAAATGCTCTATAATTGAAATTAAGCTGTATAATCAGCTTCTAAATCCTATAATTAAATATTTGAGCTCATAAAATTTGAATTAATCTCATTTTGTAACCGTTTTGTGGGGTTTAAAACGTGCATTTCTGATTAGGCTTTATAGTAAAATAGTTAAAATTTTAACTGAGTAAAATACTCTAAAATTTAAATTAAGTTGTATAATCAGATTTAGAAACCTATAATTAAATATTTTAGCTCCTAAAATTTGAATTAATCTCATTTTGTAGCCGTTTTGTCGGGTTTAAAGCGTGCATTTCTGATTAGGCTTTATAGTAAAATAGTTGAAATTTTAACTGAGTAAAATACTCTAAAATTGAAATTAAGTTGTATAATCAGATTAAGAAACCTATAATTAAAAATTTGAATTAATATCGTTTTGTAACCGTTTTGGGGGTTTAAAGCGTTCATTTCTGATTGGATTTTACAGTAAAACAGTTGAAATTTTAATTTAGTAAAATACTCTAAAATTAAAATTCAGCTGCATAATTAGATTCCGAAGCCAATAATTAAATATTTGAACTCATAAAATTTGAATTAATCTCATTTTGTAACCGTTTTGTCTAGTTTAAAGCGTGCATTTTTGATTGGGCTTTACAGAAAAACAATTGAAATTTTAACTGAGTAAAATACTCTAAAATTGAAATTAAGCTATATAATCTGCTACTGAAGCCTATAATTAAATATTTTAACTCATAAAATTTGAATTAATCTCATTTTGTAACCGTTTTATTGGGTTTAAAGCGTGCATTTCTAATTGGTCTTTATAGAGAAACAGTTGAAATTTTTTTTGAAGGGAAAGGGCCTCATTAAAAAAACCCTATGGCCAGTCACCCCGAAGAGTGGGTAGGCTCCTATGGGGAAAAGAGTGCCCATTGTTTTATTGAGAAGAAGAGGAGAACCTCTCCAGGTTTACAGAAGCCCGAATAAAGTCGGGAAAGTCGGGAAAGTTACAATCAAAAGAACGCAAAGCCCTAGTAGCTAAGACATGGGCTACAATGTTTGCATCTCTAGGTACATAACAGATTTTACAATCAGGCAGAGTACCAAGAGTGGAACGGATGCAAGACACCAAATGTCGCACTGTTGAAAGATCTTGGCGTTGAGTGTTGTTAACTTTGTTGGCAATGGAAACAGAATCTGTTTCAAGAATTACATTAGTCCAGCCATTGGCAACAACAAGTTTTAAGCCTTCTAGAATAGCAAGAGCCTCGGCAGAAGCTGGATCTGGACAAACACGAGGCATAGAGCATCCTCCAAGAACAGAACCAGAAGAGTCACAAGCAATGACGCCTGCAGCAGCGCCCTTTAACACTGGGTCAAAGGCCCCGTCTGTGTTAATTTTGACGAAACCAGACTCTGGTTTCGTCCATCTAGCTTGAGCGAAGGTGGGCTCAGCTAGCCGGGATCTTAGTTTGGAGGCATCATTAACTGTTGTATAGTCCTTAAAGATTTTTTCCGCATTAGAAACAACTAACCAAGCTGGCTGGATATGATTGTTATGGACAAAGTCATTTCGGCGGTTCCATAAATTCCAAAGGATCGTAATAAGGAGAGAAAATTGATGTAAAGAAAGGAAACTAGCAACTTCAGAGAGCCACTGGTTAATGGATGTAGTATGCGTGGAGGAGAAAATTCGAGTAGGGAACCCTGCTAACAGGAGCGCCTCCTTGGTACTAGGACATTCCCTCATCGCATGGAGGGTGGTTTCAATGGCCAAATTGTAAAGAGGACAAACTCCTGTACTAAGATTGGCATGAAGGAGTTTATGGCCAGTTGGGATTGCATCATGACAAAGCCGCCATCCAAAGGAATGGACCTTAGGCAATGAGGGTAGTTTAGATAGAATTTTCCAAAGCTTAGAGGGTCTATTGACCGGCCCTAGCTGTAGTTGCAAAAATTGGTACCCCGACCGGACCGAATATATGCCAGAGTCATGGTGACCCCAAAGAGTGGTGTCCTTAGTGTCATTAATAATGGGTACATTAAGAATGGTGTTAGCATCTTCAAAGGAGAAATATTCTCGTACCTTTAATTCATTCCACTGAGTCGTGTTAGGAATCATGAAGGTACCTGCACGAAGAGGTACTTCGTCATTCAATTCATAATCACCATAAAGGTGTATAGGCTGAGAGCCTCCCCAATTCTCAAAGTGGATCTGAATTTGACTAGATATGCCTGGCCGTTTAAAGAAACCATCGCGAAGTTTAGAGATAGCTATACTAAGACCTTTCCAGGCAAAGGAAGACCTCCGAGTGTGTACAGATTCAAGGATAGAACCCGACGGGTAATACTTACATTTATAGACCTGGCTAAGGAGATTGTTTGGTTCACAAATCAAACGCCAGATTTGTTTGCCCAGTAAAGCAATATTGAAGTGGTGTAGATCGCGAAAACCTATACCTCCTGCTGCTTTCGGCAGACAGATAGTGTCCCAAGGGAGCATATGCCAACCTCGTTTGTCAGCTTTTCCCGACCACCAATATCGACGTATCGAGGCAATCATGTCATCAATGATATTTTGTGGTAGGAGGTAACACGACATAACATATTGAGGTATTGATTGTATGACTGATTTAATAAAAATTTCTCTACCACTAAAGGATAAGAAGTGTTTATCCCATTTACTCAAGCGAGCATTCATTTTTTCCCTGGTAAAACCCAAGGTTGTTGTCCTGTTTTTCCCTATTAGGAGGGGGACTCCAAGATAAACACCTAGATCGTCAACTTCTCGTACGTGGAGGATATCATTAATTTCCGTTCTAAGTGACATGGAAGTTTTCCAAGAAAAGAAAATAGTAGACTTTTCAAAGTTCACTGCTTGACCAGAGGAGGTAGCATAAGTATGCAGAGTATTCTTAAGGTGTTGAGCTTCTGTAGTTGTATTTTTAATGAAAACAACACAGTCATCAGCAAAAAGAAGATGGTTTATGCGTGGCCCATTCCTACTAGCACAAAGGCTGGGTAGGTTACCATTAGCTTGCTCGGCATTAAGCAAAGCTGAAAGTCCTTGGGTACAGAAGAGGAAAACGAAGGGGGATAGCGGATCCCCTTGTCGTAACCCTCTATGGGGTTTGAAAGGCCGTGAAAGAGAGTCATTGACACGTACTTGGAACGTCACTGAAGATATACATCTCATAATGAGAGAAATCCAAATGTTGTTAAAACCTAGGCGAAGCATAATTTGTTGAAGAAAAGGCCATTCAACACGGTCGAATGCCTTTTCCATGTCAAGTTGAAATTTTAACTAAGTAAAATACTCTAAAATTGAAATTAAGTTGTATAATTAGATTCAGAAGCCTATAATTAAATATTTGAACTCATAAAATTTAAATTAATCTCATTTTGTATCCGTTTTGTTGGGTTTAAAGCTTGCAAGTCTGATTGGGCTTTACAGCAAAACATATGAAATTTTAACTGAGAAAAATACTCTAAAATTGAAATTAAGCTGTATAATGAGATTAACAAGCCTATAATTAAATATTTGAACTCATAAAATTTATATTAATCTCATTTTGTAACCGTTTTATTGGGTTTAAAGCGTGCATTTCTGATTGAGCTTTATAACAAAACAGTTAAAATTTTAACAAAGTAAAATACACTAAAATTGAAATTTAGTTGTATAATAAGATTTATAATTTTATAATTAAATATTTGAACTCATAAAATTTAAATTAATCTCATTTTGGAACCGTTTTGTTAGGTTTAAAGCGTGCATATCTGATTGAGCTTTACAGCAAATCAGATGAAACTTTAACTGAGTAAAATACTCTAAAAGTAAAATTAAGCTGTATAATCAGATTCAGAAGCAAATATTTAAATATTTGGACTCATAAAATTTAAATTAATCTCATTTTGTATTGATTTTGTTAGGTTTAAAGCGTGCATTTCTGATTGGACTTTATAGCAAAATATTTGAAATTTTAACTAAATAAAATAGTCTAAAATTGAAATTATGTTGTATAATCAGATTCCGAAGCCCATAATTAAATATTTGAACTCATAAAATTTGAATTAATATCATTTTGTAACCGTTTTGTCACGATTAAATCGTGCATTTCTGATTGGGCTTCACAGCAAAACAGATAAGATTTTAGCTGAATAAAATACTCTAAAATTGAGATTAAGCTGTATAATCTGATTCAGAAGCCTATAATTAAATGTTTGAACTCATAAAATTTGAATTAATCTCATTCTGTAACCGTTTTGTTGGGTTTAAAGCATGCATTTTTTATTGAGCTTTACAGCAAAACAATTGAAATTTTTTTTGAAAGAAAGTGCCTCATTAAAAAAACCCTATAGCCAATCACCTCAAGAGGTGAGCATGCCCCTATGGGGAAAAGAGTACCCATGATTTTATTGAGAAAAGAGGAGAATCTCTCTGAGTTTACAGAAGCCCGAATAAAATCGGGAAAGTTACAATCAAAAGAAAAGGAAGTAAAAGAACGCAAAGCCCTAGTAGCTAAGACATGGGCTACAACGTTTGCGTCTCTAGGCACATAACAAATCTTACAATCAGGCAAAGTACCAAGAGTGGAGCGGATGCGAGACACCAAATGTTGCACTAGAAAGATCCTGATGATTGATGTTGTTAACCTTGTTGGCAATGAAAGCAGAATCAGTTTCAAAGACCACATGAGTCCAGCCATTGGCAACTGCAAACTTTAGACCTTCCAAAACGGCAAGAGCTTCAGCAGAAGCGGGGTTCGGCAAATGAGCGGTATAGAACAACCACCCAGGACGACACCGGAGGAATCCCGGGCAATGACGCCAGCAGCAGCACCTCTTAACACGGGGTCAAAGGCTCCATCCGTGTTAATCTTGACGAAACCAAGGTCCGGTTTCGTCCATCTAGCTTGAGCAAAGGTGGGCTCAACCAGCCGGGAACGTAGACGGGAGGCATCATTAATTGAAGTGTAGTCATTAAAAAGTTTTTGTGCATTGGAAACAGTTAACCAAACCGGTTGGAGATGGTTATTATGGATAAAGTCATTTCGGCGATTCCATAAAGGATCGTGATAAGGAGTGAAAATTGATGTAAGGAGAGAAAACCCGCAGCTTCAGAAAACCACTAGAGGGGGGAGACAGAGGAGCTGGACAAAATTCGTGTAGGAAGCCTTGTCAACTAGAGTGCCTCTTTGGCACTAGGACAGTCCCGCATAGCATGGAGGGTGGTTTCGATAGACATATTACATAACGGGTATACCCCCGTACCAAGATTGGCCTAGAGGATTTTATGGCCAGATGGGAGTGCATCATGACATAAACGCCATCCAAAGGAACGAACCTTGGGTAGAGTAGGCAGTTTAGAAATAACTTTCCAAAGCTTGGAGGGTCTATTAACAGGCCCTAACTATGACTGCAAAAATTGGTAACCAGACCGAACCGAGTACATGCTAGAGTCATGGTGACCCCAAAGGGTGGTTGTCTTTTGTGTCATTAATAATGGGTACATTAAGGATGGTATTGGCGTCTTCGTGAGAGAAGTATTCTCTGACTTTTTATTTGTTCCATTGGGGTAAATTTGGCAACATGAAAGTACCCGCACGAAGAGGGACTTCGTCATTTACCTCATAGTCACCATAAAGGTTGACAGGCTGGGAGCCACCCCATTTATCAAAGTGGATTTGAACTTGGCTGGATATACCTGGGTGTTTGAAAAAACCATCGCGAAGCTTAGAGATAGCAATGCTAAGGCCTTTCCAAGCGAAAGAAGAATTCCGAGTGTGATCAGATTCGAGGACAGAAGCCGATGGGTAATATTTGCATTTGTAGACCTAACTAAGGAGATTATCAAGTTCACAAACCAGACGCTAGATCTGTTTGCCTAGTAAAGCAACATTGAAGTGGTGAAGGTCACGAAACCCTATACCTCCTGCCGCTTTAGGCAGACAGACGGTGTCCCAGGGGAGCATATGCCAACCTCGTTTGTCAGCTTTCCCAAACCACCAATAACGGCGTATCGAAGTGGTCATATCATTAACAATGTTTTGGGGTAAAAGGTAGCAAGACATAACATATTGTGGTATAGACTGGATGACAGATTTAATAAAAATTTCTCTACCACTAAAAGAGAGGAGATGTTTATCCCATTTACTCATGCGAGCATTCATTTTTTCCCTGGTGAACCCCAAGGTTGTTTTCTTGTTCTTTCCTATTAGGAGAGGGACTCCTAGATAGATACCTGGATCATCCACTTCTCGTACATGTAGTATATCATTGATGTCCGACCGAAGCGACGTGGAAGTTTTCCGAGAAAAGAAAATAGTAGACTTTTCAAAATTCACCGCCTGCCCAGACGAAGTAGCATAAGTATGTAGAACATCCTTAAGGCGTTGAGCTTCTATAGTTGTATTCTTAATTAATACGACACAATCATCAGCAAAAAGAAGGTGGTTGACGCGAGGCCCATTCCTACTAGCACAAAGTCCAGGGAGATTACCATTTGTTTGCTCAGCATTGAGCAAGGCTGAAAGGTCTTGAGTACAGAAAAGAAACAAAAAAGGGGATAGAGGATCCCCTTGCCGTAACCCTCTATAGGGTTTGAAAGGTCGTGAAAGGGAGTCACTGATACGTACTTGAAAGGATACTGAGGATACACACCTCATAATAAGGGAAACCCATCTAGAGTTGAAACCTAGGCGAATCATAATTTGTTCAAGAAAAGGCCATTCAACACGGTCAAAAGCCTTTTCCATGTTGAGTTTTAAGCTAGCACCTTTTGCAAGAGATGTTTCATCAGTATTTAAAGTATGGATGAGCTCATGTGCAATAAGGATGTTGTCAGTAATGTTCCTTCCTTGAACAAAAGCAGCTTGATTGCCACTGATACACAAGGGTATGATAGATTTTAGACGGTTAACAAGTACTTTCGAAACAGTTTTGTAAAGGACTGTGCAAAGGCTAATAGGTCTGAGATGGCGCATTGTAGTGGGGTCGTTGATTTTGGGAATAAGAACTATGATAGTACGGTTGACCTCTTCCATATTAACCGACCCTCTTAAGAGTCCGAGGCAGAGGTTTGTAAAGTCTTGGCCAAGGATATCCCAGTGCTTCCTGAAGAAACCGCTTGGGAATCCGTCAACACCCGGGGCTTTCCTTGGGTCAATATCACGAAAAGCAATGGTAACTTCATCTGTTGTGAAATCCTTATTGAGGTTATTGTTCATTGTTTCGGTAACAATAGTGGGAATGTTATCCAAGATGGTAGAGGCAATAGTAGGAGAGGAAGACGTAAAAAGGCTTTGAAAGTAAGTAATAGCAGTAGGCATGATGTCGTCTGTGTGTGTTTGCCATATATTCTGATTGTCTAGAAGTCCAGCAATATGATTCTTCCACCGTCGGCTATTTGCTCTGGCATGAAAAAAAGAAGTATTTTTATCACCGTGTTCTAATCAGTGTGTCCGAGCTCGTTGAGCCCAGTATATTTCTTTCACATTCAACAAGCTATCAAGCTCACCTTTAGCAGAAATAAAGGTATAGATTTCCGTATCAGAAAGATGGCGTGTGAGACACATATTAATAAAATCGTTCAGTTGAGTGATACGCTCATTGGATTTAATGTGTTTGTTAGTTTGCCAAGTAGCTAAGAATCGTCCAATATCCTGAAGTTTATGAAGTGTCGAGAGAGATTGGTTAGACCAAATCTCTCTAATTCGCGACAAAACTTCCGGGTCATCAGCCCAACAATTCTCATAACGAAAAAGATTATTGGAGTGATTTGATCTGAGAGCTCGTGATGGGCTAGTGTCCATTAAGATAGGACAATGATCAGAACATGCCTGAAAGAACGTTATAGCTTGGCAATTAGGGAATGAGTTAAACCAAGAGGAGTTAAACAATTGAAATTTTAAATAAGTAAAATACTCTAAAATTGAAATTAAGGTGTATAATCAGATTCAGAAACCTATAATTAAATATTTGAACTCATAAAATTTGAATTAATCTCATTTTGTAATCGTTTTGTTGGGTTTAAAACGTTCATTTCTGATAGGGCTTTATAGCTAAATAGTTGAAATTTTAACTGAGTAAAATACTCTAAAATTGAAATTAAGCTTTATAATCAAATTTAGAAGCCTATAATTAAATATTTGAACTCATAAAATTTGAATTAAACTCATTTTGTAATCGTTTTATCGGGTTTAAAGCGTGCATTTTTATTAGGCTTTATAGTAAAATAAATGAAATTTTAATTGAGTAAAATACTCTAAAATTAAAATTAAGCTTTATAATCAGATTCAGAAGCCTATAATAAATAATTTAGCTGATAAAATTTGAATTAATCTCATTTTCTAACCGTTTTGTTGGGTTTAAATCGTTCATTTCTGATTGGGCATTACAGCAAAACAGATGAAATTTTAACTTTGTAAAACACTCTAAAATTGAAATTAAGCTCTATATTCAGAATCAGAAGCCCAGAATTAAATATTTGGACTCATAAAATTTAAATTAATCTCGTTTTCTAACCGTTTTGTTGGGTTTAAAGCGTGCATTTCTGATTGTGCTTTATAACAAACCAATTAAAATTTTAACTGAGTAAAATATACTATAATTGAAATTCAGCTATATAATTAGATTCAGAAACTTATAATTAAATATTTGAACTCATAAAATTTAAATTAATCTCATTTAGTGATGGTTTTGTTAGGTTTAAAGCGTGCATTTCTGATTGGGTTTTACAGTAAAACAATTGAAATTTTAACGGAGTAAAATACTCTAAAATTGAAATTAATCTATATAATCAGATTTCGAAGCCTATAATTAAATATTTAAACTCATAAAATTTGAATTAAACACATTTTGTAACCGTTTTGTTGGGTTTAAAGCGTGCTTTTCTGATTAGCCTTTATAGCAAAACAATTGAAATTTTAATTAAGTAAAATACTCTAAAATTGAAATTAAGTTGTATAATCAGATTCAGAAGCCTATAATTAAATATTTGAAATCATAATATTTGAATTAATCTCATTTTGTAACCGTTTTGTCGGGTTTAAAGAGTGCATTTCTGATTAGGCTTTACAGTAAAACAATTGAAATTTTAACTGAGTAAAATACTCTAAAACTGATATTAAGGTGTATAATCAGATTCCGAAGTCTATAATAAATATTTGAACTCATAAACTTTTAATTAATCTCATTTTGTAACCGTTTTGTCGGGTTTAAAGCGTGCATTTCTGATTGGCTTTATAGGAAAACGATTGATATTTTAACTAAGTAAAATACTTTAAAATTGAAATTAAGGTGTATATTCAGATTCAAAAGCCTATAATTAAATATTTGAACTCATAAAATTTAAATTAATCTCATTTTGTAACCGTTTTGTCGGGTTTAAAGCTTGCATTTCTGATTAGGCTTTATAGTAAAACAATTGAAATTTTAACTGATTAAAATACTCTAAAACTGAAATTAAGGTGTATAATCAGATTTCGGAGCCTATAATTAAATATTTGAACTCATAAAATTTGACTTAATATCATTTTGTAACCGTTTTTTCGGGTTTAAAGCGTGCATTTCTGATTGGGCTTTATAGCAAGACGGTTGAAATTTTAAATAAGTAAAATACTCTAAAATTGAGATTAAGCTGTATAATCTGATCCAGAAGCCTATAATTAAATTTTTTAACTCATAAAATTTGAATTAATCTCATTTTATAACCGTTTTGTTTGGTTTAAATCGTGCATTTTTTATTGGGCTTTACAGCAAAATAGTTGAAATTTTAAATAAGTAAAATACTCTAAAATTAAAATTAAGGTGTATAATAGGATTCAGAAACCTATAATTAAATATTTGAACTCATAAAATTTGAATTATTCTCATTTTATAACCGTTTTGTTGGGTTTAAATCGTGCAGTTTTTATTGGGCTTTACAGCAAAACAGTTGAAATTTTAAATAAGTAAAATGCTTTAAAATTGAAATTAAGATGTATAATAGGATTCAGATTCAGAAACCTATAATTAAATATTTAGACACGTAAAATTTAAATAAATCTCATTTTGTAACCGTTTTATATGTTTTAAAGCGTGCATTTCTGATTAGGCTTTACAACAAAACAAATGAAATTTTAAATAAGTAAAATACTCTAAAATTGAAATTAAGGTGTATAATTAGACTCAGAAACCTATGATTAAATATTTGAACTCATAAAATCTAAATTAATCTCATTTCGTAATCGTTTTGTTGGGTTTAAAACCTTCATTTCTGATTGGGCTTTACAGCAAAACAATTAAAATTTTAAATGAGTAAAATACTCTAAAATTGAGATTCAGCTGTATAATCAGATTTAGAATTTTATAATTAAATATTTGAACTCATAAAATTTAAATTAATCTTATTTTGCGATGGTTTTGTTAGGTTTAAAGCGTGTATTTCTGATTGTGTTTTACAATAAAACAGTTGAAATTTTAACTGAGTAAAATACTCTAAAATTTATATTAAGTTGTATTAACAGATTCAGAAGCCTACAATTAAATATTTGAACTCATAAAATTTGAATCAATCTCATTTTGTAACCGTTTTGTTGGGTTTAAAGCGTGTATTTCTTATTGGGCTTTACAGCAAAACAGAAGAAATTTTAACTGAGTAAAATACTCTAAAATTGAAATTAAGTTGTATATTAAGATTCAAAAGCCTAAAATTAAATATTTAAACTTATAAAATTTGAATTAATCTCATTTTGTAACCGTTTTATTGGGTCTAAAGTGTGCTTTTCTGATTGGGTTTTACAGCAAAGCAAATGATATTTTAACTGAGTAAAATACTCTAAAATTGAAATTAAGCTGTATAATAAGATTCAGAAGACTATAATTAAATATTTGAACTCATAAAAGTTGAATTAATCTCATTTTCTAACAGTCTTGTTGGGTTTAAAGCGTGCATTTCTGAATGGGCTTTACAGTAAAACAGATGAAATTTTAACCGAATAAAATACTCCAAAATTAAAATTAAGCTGTATAATCAGATTCAGAAGCCTATAATTAAATTTTTGAACTTATAAAATTTGAATTAATCTCATTTTGTAACCGTTTTTTTGGGTTTAAAGTGTGTGTTAACGCTCTAAAAATCGTATATTTTATACCCTTTTACTTAAGGTTTTGTTTGATTTTAAGTCCATTTGCATTGCATTTAGTTGTATTTCATGTGCATTTGCATTTAGATTAGGTTTTTATTTTATTTTCTTTTTTATTTTAAAGATGCTGATTTGAAGGGTATTTTGTTAGTGGTGATGTGCAGTTTGTTGGGGCAAAGTTGAAAGAATGGAGGAGATGTTGTAGCATATTTTATGGTGTTGGATCGGACTTCAAGTTGCTATAGCATTGTGGGCGGACAAAACAGTACGGAAGAATGGACACACCTGCAGCCCACTATCCTTACGCGTTATTTCCAGGCCAACTGCACCTCCCCTGCAATCCTTGCATTTTGCTGCAATTCTCTGCAGAAAATGTCAGGGAATATTCCTTTCACCATTAGGGCACAAAACCCTAGAAGCCTCCTATAAATACAACCTCAAGCCTCCTTCTACAAGTGTTGTGAAATGAAGCTGAAAAAGTAGCAAGAGAGCCAAAAAGAAAAGGAGCGAACTTTAAGAGAGCACGAGGAAGAAGAAAGAAGAAAGACGTCCACTTTCCTTCGTCTTCAACCTCTAGATGAGCCCCCATTGTTGGAGAGCTTCAAGCAAGGGATTTGCACGACTTCGGGAGGAGCAGCAAGCTAGGAAAGCTTCACGGCACATGCGTTTGGGACTTCCTTCCTCTTCACTTTGCTTTACATCTTTTCTAAAGTAGTTGAAAATGTATTTCAAAGGACGAAATTTGAATAGTTTGCCTTACCTAGCCATGAACTAAACTAGTATGGCTTAGGCTTGTTATGGATGATCTTTATTTTATTCGAAGGAATGTTTACTGTTTTAAGTGTTTATATAAGTGTTTTGTTCAAGAAAGCTAACATCTTTTCTTCTTAAACCTTAGTTTGTAAGAGTATCGGAAGATAGCCATAGCTAAGGGGTTCGGGAAGCTTAGATCTAGGGATAGACAAAGCTAGACCAACTTGAACAATGGGGTTACTGCGGGAGCAGAATCCTAACTCACCTTAGGGATAAGGAAGAGTTTCAACGACTAAAAGGGGTGGAACTTCATCAACATTATAAGCGTTAGGGTTGAGACCGAGAGGTAATGCCTTAGCATTTTCGAGTGTTAGGCCTTCTGAATAGGGATAGTGGAGGCATTTTTAGTAAACTCTGCTGAACACTTGTTAAACCAGTAGAACAGTGAGCTTCAGGAGAAAAAGTAAGATCTTTGCCGTAGCAAGCCTAGCCTGTCTTAAGCTTGAAAATCTTCTCTGTGTTGTATTTGTGCAGCTTTATTTATTCTTTCCATTATCTGTTTTATTTTGCTACCGCTTTTCTGTGACAAGCTTTATTTTGCTACCACATTCATAGTGACACTTTTATTTTGCTAGAGCATTTTAGTGACATTTATAAAATTGCTTTAGCATATGTTCATACAAAGGATTATCTTATCTTTTGTGTATGTTAACTATTTTTGAAATAACCTACCCAATCCTCGGGGGAACGATCTCACACACACACTTTATTACTTGTTCGATGTGTATACTTGCACGAGAATTATCCAGCTTCTGACCAACCAACAACGTGCATTTCTTATTGGGCTTTACAACAAAACAAATGAAATTTTAAATAAGTAAAATACTCTAAAATTTAAATTAAGGTGTATAATTAGATTAAGAAGCCTATAATTAAAAATTTGGACTCATAAAATTTAAATTAATCACATTTTGTAACCATTTTGTTGGGTTTAAAGCGTGCATTTTAGATTGAGCTTTATAGCAAAACAATTGAAATTTTAATAGAGTAAAATACACTAAAATTGAAATTCAGATGTATAATCAGATTCAGAAGCTTATAATTAAATATTTGAACGCATAAAATTTAAATTAATCTCATTCTGTAACCGTTTTGATGGGTTTAAAGCATACATTTCTGATTGGGCTTTACAACAAAAGAGTTGAAATTTAAATAAGTGAAATACTCTAAAATTGAAATTAAGTTGAATAATAATATTCAGAAGCCTATAATTAAATATTTGAACTCATAAAATTTGAATTAATCTCATTTTGAAAACGGTTTCTTGGGTTTAAAGCGAGCATTTCTGATTGGGTTTTATAGCAAAACAATTTAAATTTTAACTGAGTAAAATATATTAAAATTGAAATTCAGCGGTATAATCAAATTCAAAAGCTTATAATTAAATATTTAAACTCATAAAATTTAAATTAATCTAATTTTGGGATGGTTTTGTTAGGTTTAAAGTGTGCATTTCTGATTGGGTTTTACAGTAAGACAGTTGAAATTTTAACTGAGTAAAATACTCTAAAATTGACATTAAGGTGTATAATCAGATTCAGAAGCCTATAATTAAATATTTGAACTCACAAAATTTGAATTAATCTTATTTTATAACCTTTTTGTTGAGTTTAAAGCGTGCATTTTTTATGAGGCTTTATAGCAAAACAGTTGAAATTTTAAATAAGTAAAATACTTTAAAATTGAAATTAAGGTGTATAATCAGATTCAAAAACCTATAATTAATTATTTGAACTAAAAAAATTTGAATTAATCTCGTTTTGTCACCGTTTTGTTGGGTTTAAAGCGTGCATTTCTGATGGGCTTTACAGAAAAACAGTTGAAACTTTAACTGAGTAAAATACTCTAAAATTGAAATTAAGCTGTATTATCAGATTCAGAAGCTTATAATTAAATATTTGAACTCATAAAATTTGAATTAATCTCATTTTGAAACCAATTTGTTGGGTTTAAAGCATGCATTTCTGATTGGCTTTACAGAAAAACAGTTGAAATTTTAACTGAGTAAAATACTCTAAAATTGAAATTAAGCTATATAATCAGATTCAGGAGCCTATAATTAAATATTTAAGCTCATAAAATTTGAATTAATCTCATTTTGTAACCGCTTTGTCGGGTTTAAAGCGTGCATTTCTGATTAGGCTTTATAATAAAATAATTGAAATTTTAACAGAGTAAAATACTCTAAAATTGAAATTAAGTTGTATAATCAGATTCAAAAACCTATAATTAATTATTTAAACTCATAAAATTTGAATTAATCTCATTAAGTAACCGTTTTGCTGGGTTTAAAGCGTGCATTTCTGATTGGGCTTTACTGCACAATAGTTAAAATTTTAAATAAGCAGAATTCTATGAAATTGAAATTAAGGTTTATAATGAGATTCAGAAACCTATAATTAAATATTTGAACTCATAAAATTTGAATTAATCTCGTTTTTTAACCGTTTTTTTGGGTTTAAAGCGTTCATTTCTAATTGGGTTTTACAATAAAATAGTTGAAATTTTAACTGAGTAAAATACTCTAAAATTGAAATTAAGCTGTATAACCAGATTCCGAAGCCAATAATTAAATATTTGAACTTATAAAATTTGAATTAATCTTATTTTGTCACTGTTCTGTCAGGTTTAAAGCGTGCATTTCTAATGGGCTTTACAGAAAAACAGTTGAAATTTTAACTGAGTAAAATACTCTAAAATTGAAATTAAGCTATATAATCAGCTTCTAAAGATTATAATTAAATATTTGAACTCATAAAATTTGAATTAATCTCATTTTGTCACTGTCTTGTCGGGTTTAAAGCGTGCATTTCTGATTGGGCTTTATAGAAAAATTGTTGAAATTTTAACTGAGTAAAATACTCTAAAATTGAAACTAAATTGTATAATCAACTTCTAAATCCTATAATTAAATATTTGAACTCATAAAGTTTTAATTAATCTCATTTTATCACTGTTTTGTCGGGTTTAAAGCATGCATTTCTGATTGGGCTTTATAGAGAAACAGTTGAAATTTTAACTCAGTAAAATACTCAAAAATTTAAATTAAGCTATATAATCAGATTCAGAAGTCTATAATTAAATATTTGAACTCATAAAATTTTAATTAATCTGATTTTGTAACCGTTTTGTCGGGTTTAAAGCGTGCATTTCTGATTGGGCTTTACAGAAAAACAGGTGAAATTTTAGCTGAGTAAAATACTCTAAAATTCAAATTAAGCTGTATAATCAAATTCAGAATCCTATAATTAAATACTCGAGCTCATAAAATTAGAATTAATCTCATTTTGTAACCGTTTTGTCGGGTTTAAAACGTGCGTTTCTGTTTAGGCTTTATAGTAAAATAGTTGAAATTTTAACCGAGTAAAATACTCTAAAATTGAAATTAAGCTGTATAATCAGATTCAGAAGCCTATAATTAAATATTTGAACTCATAAAATTCTAATTAATCCCATTTTGTCACAGTTTTGTCAGGTTTAAAGCGTGCATTTCTGATGGGCTTTATAGAAAAATAGTTGAAATTTTAACTGATTAAAATACTCTAAAATTGAAATTAAGCTATATAATAAGCTTCTGAAGACTATAATTAAATATTTGAACTCATAAAATTTGAATTAATCTCATTTTTTCACTGTTTTGTCGGGTTTATAGCGTGCATTTCTAATTGAGCTTTATAAAAAAACAGTTGAAATTTTAACTGAGTAAAATACTCTAAAATTGAAATTAAGCTGTATAATCAGCTTGTAAATCCTATTATTAAATATTTGAACTCATAAAATTTTAATTAATCTCATTTTATCACCGTTTTGTCAGGTTTACAGTGTGCATTTCTGATGGGCTTTATAGAAAAACAATTGAAATATTAACTGAGTAAAATACTCTAAAATTGAAATTAAGTTGTATAATCAGATTCAAAAACCTATAATTAAATATTCAAACTCATAAAATTTGAATTCATCTCATTAAGTAACCGTTTTGCTGGGTTTAAAGCGTGCATTTATGATTGGGCTTTACAGCAAAATAGTTGAAATTTTAAATAAGCAAAATTCTCTAAAATTGAAATTAA
This sequence comes from Abelmoschus esculentus, assembly GCA_035048815.1. Lineage (NCBI taxonomy): Eukaryota > Viridiplantae > Streptophyta > Magnoliopsida > Malvales > Malvaceae > Abelmoschus > Abelmoschus esculentus. The sequence continues at coordinate 6,725,834 of JAUCBN010000002.1, forward strand.
GGTTTATAATCAGATTCAAAAACCTATAATTAAATATTTGAACTCATAAAATTTGAATTAATCTCGTTTTGTCGGGTATAAAGCTTGCATTTCTGATTCGGTTTTACAGTAAAATAGTTGAAATTTTAACTGAGTAAAATACTCTAAAATTGAAATTAAGCTGTATATTCAGATTTCAAAGCCAATAATTAAATATTTGAACTCATAAAATTCTAATTAATCCCATTTTGTCACAGTTTTGTCAGGATTAAAGCGTGCATTTCTGATGGGCATTATAGAAAAACAATTGAAATTTTAACTGAGTAAAGTACTCTAAAATTGAAATTAAGCTATATAATCAGCTTTTGAAGACTATAATTAAAAATTTGAACTTATAAAATTTGAATTAATCTCGTTTTGTAACCGTTTTGTCGGGGTTAAAGCGTGCATTTCTGATTGGGCTTTACAGAAAAACAGTTGAAATTTTAACTGAGTAAAATACTCTAAAATTGAAATTAAGCTATATAATCAGCTTCTAAAGATTATAATTAAATATTTGAACTCATAAAATTTGAATTAATCTCATTTTGTCACTGTCTTGTCGGGTTTAAAGCGTGCATTTCTGATTGGGCTTTATAGAAAAATTGTTGAAATTTTAACTGAGTAAAATACTCTAAAATTGAAACTAAATTGTATAATCAACTTCTAAATCCTATAATTAAATATTTGAACTCATAAAGTTTTAATTAATCTCATTTTATCACTGTTTTGTCGGGTTTAAAGCATGCATTTCTGATTGGGCTTTATAGAGAAACAGTTGAAATTTTAACTCAGTAAAATACTCAAAAATTTAAATTAAGCTATATAATCAGATTCAGAAGTCTATAATTAAATATTTGAACTCATAAAATTTTAATTAATCTGATTTTGTAACCGTTTTGTCGGGTTTAAAGCGTGCATTTCTGATTGGGCTTTACAGAAAAACAGGTGAAATTTTAGCTGAGTAAAATACTCTAAAATTCAAATTAAGCTGTATAATCAAATTCAGAATCCTATAATTAAATACTCGAGCTCATAAAATTAGAATTAATCTCATTTTGTAACCGTTTTGTCGGGTTTAAAACGTGCGTTTCTGTTTAGGCTTTATAGTAAAATAGTTGAAATTTTAACCGAGTAAAATACTCTAAAATTGAAATTAAGCTGTATAATCAGATTCAGAAGCCTATAATTAAATATTTGAACTCATAAAATTCTAATTAATCCCATTTTGTCACAGTTTTGTCAGGTTTAAAGCGTGCATTTCTGATGGGCTTTATAGAAAAATAGTTGAAATTTTAACTGATTAAAATACTCTAAAATTGAAATTAAGCTATATAATAAGCTTCTGAAGACTATAATTAAATATTTGAACTCATAAAATTTGAATTAATCTCATTTTTTCACTGTTTTGTCGGGTTTATAGCGTGCATTTCTAATTGAGCTTTATAGAAAAACAGTTGAAATTTTAACTGAGTAAAATACTCTAAAATTGAAATTAAGCTGTATAATCAGCTTGTAAATCCTATTATTAAATATTTGAACTCATAAAATTTTAATTAATCTCATTTTATCACCGTTTTGTCAGGTTTACAGTGTGCATTTCTGATGGGCTTTATAGAAAAACAATTGAAATTTTAACTGAGTAAAATACTCTAAAATTGAAATTAAGTTGTATAATCAGATTCAAAAACCTATAATTAAATATTCAAACTCATAAAATTTGAATTCATCTCATTAAGTAACCGTTTTGCTGGGTTTAAAGCGTGCATTTATGATTGGGCTTTACAGCAAAATAGTTGAAATTTTAAATAAGCAAAATTCTCTAAAATTGAAATTAAGGTTTATAATCAGATTCAAAAACCTATAATTAAATATTTGAACTCATAAAATTTGAATTAATCTCGTTTTGTCGGGTATAAAGCTTGCATTTCTGATTCGGTTTTACAGTAAAATAGTTGAAATTTTAACTGAGTAAAATACTCTAAAATTGAAATTAAGCTGTATATTCAGATTTCAAAGCCAATAACTAAATATTTGAACTCATAAAATTCTAATTAATCCCATTTTGTCACAGTTTTGTCAGGATTAAAGCGTGCATTTCTGATGGGCATTATAGAAAAACAATTGAAATTTTAACTGAGTAAAGTACTCTAAAATTGAAATTAAGCTATATAATCAGCTTTTGAAGACTATAATTAAAAATTTGAACTTATAAAATTTGAATTAATCTCGTTTTGTAACCGTTTTGTCGGGTTTAAAGCGTGCATTTCTGATTGGGCTTTATAGAAAAACAGTTGAAATATTAACTGAGTAAAATACTCTAAAATTGAAATTAAGCTGTATAATTAGCTTCTAAATCCTATAATTAAATATTTGAACTCATAAAATTTGAATTAATCTCATTTTGTCACTGTTTTGTCAGGTTTAAAGCGTGCATTTCTGATGGGCTTTACAGAAAAACAGTTAAAATTTTAAGTGGGTAAAATACTCTAAAATTGAAATTAAGCTGTATAATCAGATTCAGAAGCCTATAATTAAATATTTGAAGTCATAAAATTTTAATTAATCTGATTTTGAACCGTTTTGTCGGGTTTAAAGCGTGCATTTCTGATTGTGCTTTACAGATGAACCGGTGAAATTTTAGCTGAGTAAAATACTCTAGAATTCAAATTAAGCTGTATAACAGATTCAGAACCCTATAATTAAATATTTGAGCTCATAAAATTTGAATTAATCTCATTTTGTAACCGTTTTGTCGGGTTTAAAGCGTGCATTTCTGATTAGGCTTTATAATAAAATAGTTGAAATTTTAAGAGAGTAAAATACTGTAAAATTGAAATTAAGTTGTATAATCAGATTCAAAAACCTATAATTAAATATTTAAACTCATAAAATTTGAATTAATCGCATTAAGTAACCGTTTTGCTAGGTTTATAGCGTGCATTTTTGATTGGGCTTTACAACAAAATAGTTGAAATTTTAAATAAGCAAAATTCTCTAAAATTGAAATTAAGGTTTATAATCAGATTCAAAAACCTATAATTAAATATTAGAACTCATAAAATTTGAATTAATCTCATTTTATAACCGTTTTTTTTTGTTTAAACCATGCATTTATGATTGGGCTTTACAGAGAAACAGTTGAAATATTAACTGAGTAAAATACTCTAAAATTGAAATTAAGCTGTATAATCAGCTTCTAAATCCTATAATTAAATATTTGAACTCATAAAATTTTAATTAATCTCATTTTATAACCATTTTGTCGGGTTTAAAGCATGCATTTATGATTGGGCTTTACAGAGAAACAATTGAAATTTTAACTAAGTAAAATACTCTGAAATTTAAATTAAGCTAAATAATAAGATTCAGATTCATATAATTAAATATTTGAACTCATAAAATTTGAATTAATTTAATTTCGTAACCGTTTTGTCGAGTTTAAAGCGTGCATTTCTGATTGGGCTTTACAGAAAAACAGGTGAAATTTTAGCTGAGTAAAATACTCTTAAATTCAAATAAAGCTGTATAATCAGATTCAGAAGCTTATAATTAAATATTTGAACTCATAAAATTTGAATTAATTCGTTTTATAACCGTTTTTTTGGTTTAAAGCTTTCATTTCTAATTGGGTTTTACAGTAAAATAGTTGATATTTTAACTGAGTAAAATCCTCTAAAATTGAAATTAAGCATTATAATCAGATTCCGAAGCCAATAATTAAATATTTGAACTCATAAAATTTGAATTAATCTCATTTTGTCACTGCTTTGTCAGGTTTAAAGCGTGCATTTCTGATGGGCTTTATAGAAAAACATTTGAAATTTTAACTCAGTAAAATACTCTAAAATTGAAATTAAGCTATATAAGCAGCTTCTGAACACTATAATTAAAAATTTGAACTCATAAAATTTGAATTAATCTCGTTTTGTAACCGTTTTGCCAGGTTTAAAGCGTGCATTTCTGATTGTGCTTTATAGAAAAACAGTTGAAATATTAACTAAGTAAAATACTCTAAAATTGAAATTAAGCTGTATAATCAGCTTCTAAATCCTATAGTTAAATATTTGAACTCATAAAATTTTAATTAATCTCATTTTATCACCGTTTTGTCGGGTTTAAAGCATGCATTTATGATTGGGCTTTACAGAGAAACAGTTGAAATTTTAACTGAGTAAAATACTCTAAAATTTAAATTAAGTTATATAATAAGATTCAGATGCATATAATTAAATATTTGAACTCATAAATTTTGAATTAATCTGATTTCGTAACCGTTTTGTCGGGTTTAAAGCGTGCATTTCTAATTGGGCTTTATAGAAAAAACAGGTGAAATTTTAGCTGAGTAAAATACTCTTAAATTCAAATTAAGCTGTATAATCAGATTCAGAAGCCTATAATTAAATATTTGAACTCATAAAATTTGAATTAATCTTGTTTTATAACCGTTTCTTTGGTTTAAAGCTTTCATTTCTAATTGGGTTTTACAGTAAAATAGTTGATATTTTAACTGAGTAAAATCCTCTAAAATTGAAATTAAGCATTATAATCAGATTCCGAAGCCAATAATTAAATATTTGAACTCATAAAATTTGAATTAATCTCATTTTGTCACTGCTTTGTCAGGTTTAAAGCGTGCATTTCTGATGGGCTTTATAGAAAAACATTTGAAATTTTAACTGAGTAAAATACTCTAAAATTGAAATTAAGTTATATAATCAGCTTCTGAACACTATAATTAAAAATTTGAACTCATAAAATTTGAATTAATCTCATTTTGTAACCGTTTTGTCGGGTTTAAAGCGTGCATTTCTGATTGGGCTTTATAGAAAAACAGTTGAAATATTAACTGAGTAAAATACTCTAAAATTGAAATTAAGCCGTATAATCAGCTTCTAAATCCTATAATTAAATATTTGAACTCATAAAATTTTAATTAATCTCACTTTATCACCGTTTTGTCGAGTTTAAAGCATGCATTTCTGATTGGACTTTATAGAGAAAGAATTGAAATTTTAACTGAGTAAAATACTCTGAAATTTAAATTAAGCTATATAATAAGATTCAGATGCATATAATTAAATATTTGAACTTATAAAATTTGAATTAATCTCATTTTGTAACCGTTTTCTCGGGTTTAAAGCGTGCATTTCTGATTGGGCTTTACAGAAAAACAGGTAAAATTTTAGCTGAGTAAAATACTCTAAAATTCAAATTAAGCTGTATAATCAGATTCAGAAGCCTATAATTAAATATTTGAGCTCATAAAATTTGAATTAATCTCATTTTGTAACCGTTTCGTCGGGTTTAAAGCGTGCATTTCTGATTAGGCTTTATAATAAAATAGTTGAAATTTTAAAAGAGTAAAATACTATAAATTGAAATTAAGTTGTATAATCAGATTCAAAAACCTATAATTAAATATTTCAACTCATAAAATTTGAATTAATCGCATTAAGTAACCGTTTTGCTAGGTTTATAGCGTGCATTTCTAATTGGGCTTTACAACAAAATAGTTGAAATTTTAAATAAACAAAATTCTCTAAAATTGAAATTAAGGTTTATAATGAGATTCAAAAACCAATAATTAAATATTTGAACTCATAAAATTTGAATTAATCTCGTTTTATAACCGTTTGTTTGGTTTAAAGCTTTCATTTCTAATTCGGTTTTACAGTAAAATAGTTGAAATTTTAACTGAGTAAAATACTCTAAAATTGAAATTATGCAGTATAATCAAATTCCGAAGCCAATAATTAAATATTTGAACTCATAAAATTTGAATTAATCTCATTTTGTCACTGCTTTGGCAGGTTTAAAGCGTGCATTTCTGATGGGCATTATAGAAAAACAGTTGAAATTTTAACTGAGTAAAATACTCTAAAATTGAAATTAAGCTATATAATCAGCTTCTGAAGACTATAATTAAAAATTTGAACTCATAAAATTTGAATTAATCTCGTTTTGTAACCGTTTTGTCGGGTTTAAAGCGTGCATTTCTGATTGTGCTTTATAGAAAAACAGCTGAAATATTAACTGAGTAAAATACTCTTAAATTGAAATTAAGCCGTATAATCAGCTTCTAAATCCTATAATTAAATATTTGGACTCATAAAATTTTAATTAATCTCATTTTATCACTGTTTTGTCGGGTTTAAAGCATGCATTTCTGATTGGCTTTATAGAAAAACAGGTGAAATTTTAGCTGAGTAAAATACTCTAAAATTCAAATTAAGTTGTATAATCAGATTCAGAAGCCTATAATTAAATATTCGAGCCCATAAAATTTGATTTAATCTAATTTTGTAACCATTTTGTCGGATTTAAAGCGTGCATTTCTGTTTAGGTTTTATAGTAAAATAGATGAAATTTTAATTGAGTAAAATACTCTAAAATTAAAATTAAGCTATATAATCAGCTTCTGAAGCCTATAATTAAATATTTGAACTCATAAAATTTGAATTAATCTCATTTTATCACCGTTTTGTCGGGTTTAAAGCATTCATTTCTGATTGGGCTTTATAGAGAAACAATTGAAATTTTAACTGAGTAAAATACTCTAAAATTGAAATTAAGCTATATAATCAGCTTCTGAAGCCTATAATTAAATATTTGAACTCATAAACTTTGAATTAATCTCACTTTGCTACTGTTTTGTCGGGCTTAAAGCGTGCATTTCTGATTGGGCTTTATAGAAAAATAGTTGAAATTTTAACTGAGTAAAATACTCAAAAATTGAAATTAAGATATATAATCATCAGCTTCTGAAGACAATAATTAAATATTTAAACTTATAAAATTTGAATTAATCTCATTTTGTCACTGTTTTGTCGGGTTTAAAGCGTGCATTTCTAATTGAGCTTTATAGAAAAACAGTTGGAATTTTAACTGAGTAAAATACTCAAAAATTATAATTAAGCTCTATAATCAGCTTCTAAATCCTATAATTATATATTTGAACTCATAAAATTTTAATAATCTCATTTTATCACCGTTTTGTCGGGTTTAAAGCATGCATTTCTGATTGGACTTTACAGAGAAAAAGTTGAAATTTTAATTGAGTAAAATACTCTAAAATTGAAATTAAGTTGTATAATCACCTTCTAAATCCTATAATTAAATATTTAAACTCATAAAATTTTAATTAATATTATTTTACCACCGTTTTGTCGGGTTTAAAGTGTGCATTTCTGATTGGGCTTTACAGCAAAACAGTTGAAATTTTAACTGGGTAAAATACTCTAAAATTGAAATTAAGCTATATAATCAGATTCAGAAGCCTATAATTAAATATTTGAACTCATGAAATTTGAATTTATATCATTTTGTCACTGTTTTGTCAGGTTTAAAGCGTGCATTTCTGATGGGCTTTACAGAAAAACAGTTAAAATTTTAACTGAGTAAAATACTCTAAAATTGAAATTAAGCTGTATAATCAGCTTCTAAATCTTATTATTAAATATTTGAACTCATAAAATTTTAATTAATCTCATTTTATCCCAGTTTTGTCAGGTTTACAGTGTGCATTTCTGATGGGCTTTATAGAGAAACGGCTGAAATTTTAACTGAGTGAAATACTCTAAAATTGAAATTAAGTTGTATAATCAGAATCAAAAACCTATAATTAAATATTTAAACTCATAAAATTTGAATTAATCTAATTAAGTAACCGTTTTGCTGGGTTTAAAGCGTGCATTTCTGATTGGGCTTTACAGCAAAATAGTTGAAATTTTAAATAAGCAAAATTCTCTAAAATTGAAATTAAGGTTTATAATCAGATTCAAAAACCTATAATTAAATATTTGAACTCATAAAATTTGAATTAATCTCGTTTTGTCGGGTATAAAGCTTGCATTTCTGATTGGGTTTTATAGTAAAATAGTTGAAATTTTAACTAAGTAAAATACTGTAAAATTGAAATTAAGTTGTATAATCAGATTCCAAAGCCAATAATTAAATATTTGAACTCATAAAATTTGAATTAATCCCATTTTGTCACAGTTTTGTCAGGTTTAAAGCGTGCATTTCTGATTGGGCTTTACAGAAAAATAGTTGAAATTTTGACTGATTAAAATACTCTAAAATTGAAATTAAGTTGTATAATCATCTTCTAAATCCTATAATTATATATTTGAACTCATAAAATTTTAATTAATATTATTTTATCACCGTTTTGTCGAGTTTAAAGTGTGTATTTCTGATTGGGCTTTACAGAAAAATAATTGAAATTTTAACTGGGTAAAATACTCTAAAATTGAAATTAAGCTGTATAATCAGATTCCGAAGCCTATAATTAAATATTTGAACTCATAAAATTTGAATTAATCTCATTTTGTCACTTTTTTGTCAGGTTTAAAGCATGCATTTCTGATAGGCTTTATAGAAAAACAGGTGAAATTTTAGCAGAGTAAAATACTCTAAAATTGAAATTAAGCTATATAATCAGCTTCTGAAGCCTATAATTAAATATTTGAACTCATAAAATTTGAATTAATCTCACTTTGCTACTGTTTTGTCGGGCATAAAGCGTGCATTTCTGATTGGGCTTTATAGAAAAACAGTTGAAATTTTAACTGAGTAAAATACTCTAAAATAGAACTTAAGCTATATAATCAGCTTCTGAACTCATAAAATTTGAATGAATCTCATTTTGTCACCGTTTTGTCGGGTTTAAAGCATGCATTTCTGATTGGGCTTTACGGAGAAACAATTGAAATTTTAGCTGAGTAAAATACTCTAAAATTGAAATTAAGCTATATAATCAGATTTTGAAGCCTATAATTAAATATTTGAACTCATAAAATTTGAATTAATCTCACTTTGCTACTGTTTTGTCGGGCATAAAGCGTGCATTTCTGATTAGGCTTTATAGAAAAACAGTTGAAATTTTAACTGAGTAAAATACTCTAAAATTGAAATTAAGCTATATAATCAACTTCTGAAGACTATAATTAAATATTTGAACTCATAAAATTTGAATTAATCTCATTTTTTCACTGTTTTGTCGGGTTTAAAGCGTGCATTTCTAATTGAGCTTTATAGAAAAACAGTTGAAATTTTAACTGAGTAAAATAGTCTAAAATTGAAATTGAGCTGTATAATCAGCTTCTAAATCCTATTATTAAATATTTGAACTCATAAAATTTTAATTAATCTCATTTTATCACCGTTTTGTCAGGTTTACAGTGTGCATTTCTGATGGGCTTTATAGAAAAACAGTTAAAATTTTAACTGAGTAAAATACTCTAAAATTGAAATTAAGTTGTATAATCAGATTCAAAAACCTATAATTAAATATTTAAACTCATAAAATTTGAATTCATCTCATTAAGTAACCGTTTTGCTGGGTTGAAAGCCTGCATTTCTGATTGGGCTTTACAGCAAAATAGTTGAAATTTTAAATAACCAAAATTCTCTAAAATTGAAATTAAGGTTTATAATTAGATTCAAAAACCTATAATTAAATATTTGAACTCATAAAATTTGAATTAATCTCGTTTTGTCGGGTATAAAGCTTGCATTTCTGATTGGGTTTTACAGTAAAATAGTTGAAATTTTAACTGAGTGAAATACTCTAAAATTGAAATTAAGCTGTATAATCAGATTCAGAAGACTATAATTAAATATTTGAACTCATAAAATTTGAATTAATCTCATTTTGTCACCGTTTTGTCGGGTTTAAAGCGTGCATTTCTGATTGGCTTTATAGAAAAACAGTTGAAATTTTAGTTGAGTAAAATACTCTAAAATTCAAATTAAGCTGTATAATCAGATTCAGAAGCCTATAATTAAATATTCGAGCTCATAAAATTTGAATTAATCTCATTTTGTAACCGTTTTGTCGGATTTAAAGCGTGCATTTCTGTTTAGGTTTTATAGTAAAATAGTTGAAATTTTAACTGAGTAAAATACTCTAAAATAGAACTTAAGCTATATAATCAGCTTCTGAACTCATAAAATTTGAATGAATCTCATTTTGTCACCGCTTTGTCGGGTTTAAAGCATGCATTTCTGATTGGGCTTTACGGAGAAACAGTTGAAATTTTAATTGAGTAAAATACTCTAAAATTGAAATTAAGCTATATAATCAGCTTCTGAAGCCTATAATTAAATATTTGAACTCATAAAATTTGAATTAATCTCACTTTGCTACTGTTTTGTCGGGCATAAAGCGTGCATTTCTGATTGGGCTTTATAGAAAAACAGTTGAAATTTTAACTGAGTAAAATACTCTAAAATTTAAATTATGCTATATAATCAGCTTCTGAAGACTATAATTAAATATTTGAACTCATAAAATTTGAATTAATCTCATTTTGTCATTGTTTTGTCGAGTTTAAAGCGTGCATTTCTAATTGAGCTTTATAGATAAACAGTTGAAATTTTCACTGAGTAAAATACTCTAAAATTGAAATTAAGCTGTATAATCAACTTCTAAATCCTATAATTAAATATTTGAACTCATAAAATTTTAATTAATCTCATTTTACCACCGTTTTGTCGTGTTTAAAGCATGCATTTCTGATTGGACTTTACAGAGAAACAATTGAAATTTTAATAGAGTAAAATACTCTAAAATTGAAATTAAGCTATATAATCAGATTCAGAAGCCTATAATTAAATATTTGAACTCATAAAATTTGAATTAATCTCATTTTGTCATTGTTTTGTCAGGTTTAAAGCGAGCAATTCTGATGGGCTTTACAGAAAAACAGTTAAAATTTTAACTGGGTAAAATACTCTAAAATTGAAATTAAGCTGTATAATCAGATTCAAAAGCCTATAATTAAATATTTGAAGTCATAAAATTTTAATTAATCTGATTTTGTAACCATTTTGTCGGGTTTAAAGCTTGCATTTCTGTTTAGGCTTTATAGTAAAATAGTTGAAATTTAAACTGAGTAAAATGCTCTAAAATTGAAATTAAGATGTATATTCCGATTTCAAAGCCAATAATTAAATATTTCAACTCATAAAATTCGAATTAATCCCATTTTGTCACAGTTTTGTCAGGTTTAAAGCGTGCATTTCTGATGGGCTTTATAGAAAAACAGTTGAAATTTTAACTGAGTAAAGTACTCTAAAATTGAAATTAAGCTGTATAATCAGCTTCTAAATCCTATAATTAAATATTTGAACTCATAAAATTTTAATTAATCTCATTTTATCACCGTTTTGTCGGGTTTAAAGCATGCATTTCTGATTGGGCTTTACAGAGAAACAATTGAAATTTTAACTGAGTAAAATACTCTAAAATTGAAATTAAACTATATAATAAGATTTAGAAGCCTTTAATTAAATATTCGAGCTCATAAAATTTGAAGTAATGTCATTTTGTAATCGTTTTGTCGGGTTTAAAGCGAGCATTTCTATTTAGGCTTTATAGTAAAATAGTTAAGATTTTAACAAAGTAAAGTACTCTAAAATTGAAATTAAGCTGTATAATCAGATTCAGAAGCCTATAATTAAATATTTGAACTCATAAAATATGAATTAATCTCATTTTGTCACCGTTTTGTCGGGATTAAAGCGTGCATTTCTGATTGGCTTTACAGAAAAATAGTTGAAATTTTAGCAGAGTAAAATACTCTAAAATTCAAATTAAGCAGTATAATCAGATTCAAAAGCCTATAATTATATATTCGAGCTCATAAAATTTGAATTAATCTCATTTTGTAACCGTTTTGTCGGATTTAAAGCGTGCATTTCTGTTTAGGTTTTATAGTAAAATAGTTGAAATTTTAACTGAGTAAAATACTCTAAAATAGAAATTAAGCTATATAATAAGCTTATGAACTCATAAAATTTGAATGAATCTCATTTTGTCACCGTTTTGTCGGGTTTAAAGCATGCATTTCTGATTGGGCTTTACGGAGAAACAGTTGAAATATTAACTGAGTAAAATACTCTAAAATTTAAATTAAGCTGTATAATCAACTTCTAAATCCTATAATTAAATATTTGAACTCATAAAATTTGAATTAATCTAGTTTTGTAACCATTTTGCCGGGTTTAAATCGTGCATTTCTGATTGGGCTTTATAGAAAAACAGTTTAAATTTTAACTGTGTAAAATACTCTAAAATTTAAATTAAGCTATATAATCAGCTTCTGAAGACTATAATTAAATATTTGAACTCATAAAATTTGAATTAATCTCATTTTGTCACTGTTTTGTCGGGTTTAAAGCGTGCATTTCTAATTGAGCTTTATAGAAAAACAGTTGAAATTTTAACTGAGTAAAATACTCTAAAATTGAAATTAAACTGTATAATCAGCTTCTAAATCCTATAATTAAATATTTGAACTCAGAAAATTTTAATTAATCTCATTTTATCACCGTTTTCTCGGGTTTAAAGCATGCATTTCTGATTGGACATTACATAGAAATAATTAAAATTTTAACTGAGTAAAATACTCTAAAATTTAAATTAAACTATATAATAAGATTCAGAAGCATATAATTAAATATTTGAACTCATAAAATTTGAATTAATCTGATTTTGTAACCGTTTTGTCGGATTTAAAGAGTGCATTTCTGATTGGGCTTTAAAGAAAAGCAGGTGAAATTTTAGCATAGTAAAATACTCTAAAATTAAAATTAAGCTGTATAATCATATTCAGAAGACTATAATTAAATATTTGAACTCATAAAATTTGAATTAATCTCATTTTGTAACCGTTTTGTCGGGTTTAAAGCGTGCATTTTTATTTAGGCTTTATAGTAAAATAGTTAAGATTTTAACTAAGTAAAATACTCTAAAATTGAAATTAAGCTGTATAATCAGATTCAGAAGCCTATAATTAAATATTTGAACTCATAAAATTTGAATTAATCTCATTTTGTCACCGTTTTGTCGTGTTTAAAGCGTGCATTTCTGATTGGCTTTATAGAAAAACAGTTGAAATTTTAGCTGAGTAAAATACTCTAAAATTCAAATTAAGTTGTATAATCAGATTCAGAAGCCTATAATTAAATATTCGAGCTCATAAAATTTGAATTAATCTCATTTTGTAACCGTTTTGTCGGATTTAAAGCGTGCATTTCTGTTTAGGTTTTATAGTAAAATAGTTGAAATTTTAACTAAGTAAAATACTCTAAAATAGAAATTAAGCTATATAATAAGCTTATGAACTCATAAAATTTGAATAAATCTCATTTTGTCACCGTTTTGTTGGGTTTAGAGCATGTATTTCTGATTGGGCTTTACGGAGAAACAGTTGAAATATTAACTGAGTAAAATACTCTAAAATTTAAATAAAGCTGTATAATCAGCTTCTAAATCCTATAATTAAATATTTGAACTCATAAAATTTGAGTTAATCTCGTTTTGTAACCGTTTTGCCGGGTTTAAAGCGTGCATTTCTGATTGGGCTTTATAGAAAAACAGTTGAAATTTTAACTGAGTAAAATACTCTAAAATTTAAATTAAGCTATATAATCAGCTTCTGAAGACTATAATTAAATATTTGAACTCATAAAATTTGAATTAATCTCATTTTGTCACTGTTTTGTCGGGTTTAAAGCGTGCATTCCTAATTGAGCTTTATAGAAAAACAGTTGAAATTTTAACTGAGTAAAATACTCTAAAATTGAAATTAAGCTGTATAATCAGCTTCTAAATCCTATAATTAAATATTTGAACTCATAAAATTTTAACTAATCTCATTTTATCACCGTTTTGTCGGGTTTAAAGCATGCATTTCTGATTGGACTTTACAGAGAAACAATTAAAATTTTAACTGAGTAAAATACTCTAAAATTTAAATTAAGCTATATAATAAGATTCAGAAGCATATAATTAAATATTTGAACTCATAAAATTTGAATTAATCTGATTTTGTAACCGTTTGTTGGGTTTAAAGAGTGCATTTCTGATTGGGCTTTAAAGAAAAATAGGTGAAATTTTAGCTAAGTAAAATACTCTAAAATTCAAATTAAGCTGTATAATCAGATTCAGAAGCCTATAATTAAATATTTCAACTCATAAAATTTGAATTAATCTCATTTTGTAACCGTTTTGTCGGGTTTAAAGCTTGCATTTCTGTTTAGGCTTTATAGTAAAATAGTTGAAATTTTAACTGAGTAAAATGCTCTAAAATTGAACTTAAGCTATATAATCAGATTCAGAAGCCTATAATTAAATATTTGAACTCATAAAATTTGAATAAATCCAATTTTGTCACCGTTTTGTCGGCTTTAAAGCTTGCATTTCTCTTTAGGCTTTATAGTAAAATAGTTGAAATTTCAACTGAGTAAAATACTCGAAAATAATTAAATATTTGAACTCATAAAATTTGAATTAATCTCATTTTGTCTCTGTTTTGTAAGGTTTAAAGCGTGCATTTCTGATTAGGCTTTACCGAAAAACAGTTGAAATTTTAACTTAGTAAAATACTCTAAAATTCAAATTAAGCTGTATAATCAGATTCAGAAGCCTATAATTAAATATTTGAGCTCATAAAATTTGAATTAATCTCATTTTGTAACCGTTTTGTCGGATTTAAAGCGTGCATTTCTGATTGGCTTTACCGAGAAACAGTTGAAATTTTAACTGAGTAAAATACTCTAAAATTGAAATTAAGCTGTATAATCAGCTTCTAAATACAATAATTAAATATTTGAACTCATAAAATTTTAATTAATCTCATTTTATCACCGTTTTGCCGAGTTTAAAGCATGCATTTATGATTGGGCTTTACAGAGAAATAGTTGAAATTTTAACTGAGTAAAATACTCTAAAATTGAAATTAAGTTGTATAATCAGATTCAGAAGCCTATAATTAAATATTTGAACTCATAAAATTTGAATTCATCTCTTTTTGTCACTGTTTTGTCAGGTTTAAAGCGTGCATTTCTGATGGGCTTTACAAAAAAATAGTTAAAAATTTAGCTGAGTAAAATACTCTAAAATTCAAATTAAGCTGTATAATCAGATTCAGAAGCCTATAATTAAATATTCGAGCTCATAAAATTTGAATTAATCTTATTTTGTAACCGTTTTGTCGGGTTTAAAGCTTGCATTTCTGTTTAGGCTTTATAGTAAAATAGTTGAAATTTTAACTGAGTAAAATGCTCTAAAATTGTAATTAAGTTGTATAATTAGATTTAGAAGCCTAGAATTAAAAATTGAAATTAACCGTTTTGTCGGGTTTAAAGCATGCATTTTTGATTGGCTTTACAAAAAAACAGTTGAAATTTTAACTGAGTAAAATACTCTAAAATTGAAATTAAGCTGTATAATCAGATTTAGAAGCCTATAATTAAATATTTGAAATCATAAAATTTGAATTAATCTCATTTTGTCACCGTTTTGTCGGGTTTAAAGCGTGCATTTCTGATTGGCTTTACCGAAAAATAGTTGAAATTTTAACTGAGTAAAATACTCTAAAATTGAAATTAAGCTGTATAATCAGATTCAGAAGCCTATAATTAAATATTTGAGCTCATAAAATTTGAATTAATCATATTTTGTAACCGTTTTGTCGGGTTTAAAGCGTGAATTTCTGATTGGCTTTACCGAAAAATAGTTGAAATTTTAACTGAGTAAAATACTCTTAAATTGAAATTAAGCTGTATAATCAGATTCAGAAGCCTATAATTAAATATTTGAGCTCATAAAATTTGAATTAATCTCATTTTGTAACCGTTTTGTCGGATTTACAGTGTGCATTTTTTATTGGACTTTATAGAAAAACAGTTGAAATTTTAACTGAGTAAAATACTCTAAAATTGAAATTAAGTTGTATAATCACCTTCTAAATACAATAATTAAATATTTGAACACATAAAATTTTAATTAATCTCACTTTATCACCGTTTTGCCGAGTTTAAAGCATGCATTTATGATTGGGCTTTACAGAGAAACAGTTGAAATTTTAACTGAGTAAAATACTCTAAAATTGAAATTAAGTTGTATAATCAGATTTAGAAGCCTATAATTAAATATTTGAACTCATAAAATTTGAATTAATCTCTTTTTGTCACTGTTTTTTCAGGTTTAAAGCGTGCCTTTCTGATGGGCTTTACAAAAAAATAGTTAAAAATTTAGCTGAGTAAAATACTCTAAAATTCAAATTAAGCTGTATAATCAGATTCAGAAGCCTATAATTAAATATTCGAGCTCATAAAATTTGAATTAATCTCATTTTGTAACCGTTTTGTCGGGTTTAAAGCTTGCATTTCTGTTTAGGCTTTATAGTAAAATAGTTGAAATTTTAACTGAGTAAAATGCTCTAAAATTGTAATTAAGTTGTATAATTAGATTTAGAAGCCTAGAATTAAATATTTGAACTCATAAAATTTGAATTAATATCATTTTGTCACCGTTTTGTCGGGTTTAAATTGTGCATTTCTGGTTGGATTTTCCGAAAAATAGTTGAAATTTTAACTGCGTAAAATACTCTAAAATTGAAATTAAGTTGTATAATCAGATTCAGAAGCCTATAATTAAATATTGGAGCTCTTAAAATTTGAATTAATCTCATTTTGTAACCGTTTTGTCGGGTTTAAAGCGTGCATTTCTGATTGCCTTTACCAAAAAAAAAGTTGAAATTTTAACTGAGTAAAATACTCTAGAATTGAAACTAAGCTGTATAATCAGCTTCTAATTCCTATAATTAAATATTTGAACTCATAAAATTTTAATTGATCTCATTTTATCACCGTTTTGTCAAGTTTACAGTGTGCATTTCTGATGGGCTTTACAAAAAAACAATTGAAATTTTAACTGAGTAAAATACTCTAAAATTGATATTAAGCTATATAATCAGCTTCTGAAGACTATAATTAAATATTTGAACTCATAAAATTTTAATTAATCCTATTTTATCACCATTTTGTCAGGTTTACAGTGTGCATTTTTTATGGGCTTTATAGAAAAACAGTTGAAATTTTAAGTGAGTAAAATACTCTAAAATTGATATTAAGCTATATAATCAGCTTCTAAAGACTATAATTAAATATTTGAACTCATAAAATTTGAATTAATCTCATTTTGTAACCGTTTTGTCGGTTTTAAAGCATGCATTTCTAATTGGGCTTTAAAGAAAAACAGGTGAAATTTTAGCTGAGTAAAATACTCTAAAATTGAAATTAAGCTGTATAATCAACTTCTAAATCCTATAATTAAATATTTGAACTCATAAAATTTTAATTAATCTCATTTTATCACGGTTTTGTCGGGTTTAAAGCATGCATTTTTGATTGGACTTTACAGAGAAACAATTGAAATTTTAACTGAGTAAAATACTCTAAAATTTAAATTAAGCTATATAATAAGATTCATAAGCATATAATTAAATATTTGAACTCATAAAATTTGAATTAATCTGATTTTGTAAACGTTTTGTCGGGTTTAAAGAGTGCATTTCTGATTGGGCTTTAAAGAAAAACAGGTGAAATTTTAGCTGAGTAAAATACTCTAAAATTCAAATTAAGCTGTATAATCAGATTCAGAAGCCTATAATTAAATATTCGAGCTCATAAAATTTGAACTAATCTCATTTTGTAACCGTTTTGTCGGCTTTAAAGCTTGCATTTCTGTTTAGGCTTTATAGTAAAATAGTTGAAATTTTAACTGAGTAAAATACTCTAAAATTGAAACTAAGCTGTATAATCAGCTTCTAATTCCTATAATTAAATATTTGAACTTATAAAATTTTAATTGATCTCATTTTATCACCGTTTTGTCACGTTTACAGTGTGCATTTCTGATGGGCTTTACAAGAAAACAGTTGAAATTTTAACTGAGTAAAATACTCTAAAATTGAAATTAAGTTGTATAATCATATTCAGAAACCTATAATTAAATATTAGAGCTCATAAAATTTTAATTAATCTCATTTTGTAACCGTTTTGTCGGGTTTGAAGTGTGCATTTCTGATTGGCTTTACAGAAAAACAATTGAAATTTTAACTGAGTAAAATACTCTAAAATTGAAATTAAGCTCTATAATCTGATTCCGAATCCAATAATTAAATATTTGAACTCATAAAATTTGAATTAAACTCATTTTCTAACCGTTTTGTTAGGTTTAAGGCGTGCATTTCTAATTGGGCTTTAAAGAAAAACAGGTGAAATTTTAGCTGGGTAAAATACTCTAAAATTCAAATTAAGCTGTATAATCAGATTCAAAAGCCTATAATTAAATATTTGAGCTCATAAAATTTGAATTAATCTCATTTTGTAACCGTTTTGTCGGCTTTAAAGCTTGCATTTCTGTTTAGGCTTTATAGTAAAATAGTTGAAATTTTAACTGAGTAAAATGCTCTAAAATTGAACTTAAGTTGTATAATTAGATTCAGAAGCCTATAATTAAATATTTGAACTCATAAAATTTGAATAAATCTAATTTTGTCACCGTTTTGTCGGCTTTAAAGCTTGAATTTCTCTTTAGGCTTTATAGTAAAATAGTTGAAATTTCAACTGAGTAAAATACTCTAAAATTGAAATTAAGATGTATAATCAGATTCCGAAGCCAATAATTAAATATTTGAACTCATAAAATTTGAATTAATCTCATTTTGTCACAGTTTTGTCAGGTTTAAAGCGTACATTTCTGATTGGGCTTTACAGAAAAACAGTTGAAATTTTAATAGAGTAAAATAGTCTAAAATTGAAAATAAGCTATATAATCAGCTTCTAAATCCTATAATTAAATATTTGAACTCCTAAATTTTGAATTTATCTCATTTTATCATGGTTTTGTCGAGTTTAAAGCGTGTATTTCTGATTGGGCTTTACAGAAAAACAGTTGAAATTTTAATTGAGTAAAATAGTCTAAAATTGAAATTAAGTTATATAATCACCTTCTAAAGACTATAATTAAATATTTGAACTCATAAAATTTGAATTAATCTCATTTTGTCACTGTTTTGTCTGGTTTAAACCCTGCATTTCTAGTTGAGCTTTATAGATAAACAGTTGAAATTTTCACTGAGTAAAATACTCTAAAATTGAAATTAAGCTGTATAATCAACTTCTAAATCCTATAATTAAATATTTGAACTCATAAAAATTGAATTAATCTCATTTTCTAACCGTTTTGTTAGGTTTAAAGCGTGCATTTCGGATTGGGATTTACCGAGAAACAGTTGAAATTTTATTTAAGTAAAATACTCTAAAATTGAAATTAAGCTGTATAATAAGATTCAGAAGCCTATAATTAAATATTTGAACTCATAAAATTTTAATTAATCTCAGTTTTTCACCGTTTTGTCGTGTTTAAAGTGTGCATTTCTGATTGGCTTCGCTGAGATATAGTTGAAATTTTAACTGAGTAAAATACTCTAAAATTGAAATTAAGCTGTATAATCAGATTCAAAAACCTATAATTAAATATTTGAACTCATAAAATTTGAATTAAACTCGTTTTGTAACCGTTTTTTTGGGTTTAAAGCTTTCATTTCTAATTGGGTTTTACAGTAAAATAGTTGAAATTTTAACTGAGTAAAATACACTAAAATTGAAATTAAGCAGTATAATCAGATTTCGAAGCCTATAATTAAATATTTGAACTCATAAAAATTGAATTAATCTCATTTTCTAACCGTTTTGTTAGGTTTAAAGCGTGCATTTCGTATTGGGATTTACCGAGAAACAGTTGAAATTTTATTTAAGTAAAATACTCTAAAATTGAAATTAAGCTGTATAATAAGATTCATAAGCATATAATTAAATATTTGGACTCATAAAATTTGAATTAATCTCATTTTGTAACCGTTTTTTCGGGTTTAAAGCGTTCATTTCTGATTGGGCTTTAAAGAAAAACAGGTGAAATTTTAGCTGAGTAAAATACTCTAAAATTGAAATTAAGCTGTATAATCAGCTTCTAAATCCTATAATTAAATATTTGAACTTATAAAATTTTAATTAATATCATTTTATCACCGTTTTGTCGGGTTTAAAGTATGCATTTTTGATTGGCTTTACCGAGAAACGGTTGAAATTTTAACTGAGTAAAATACTCTAAAATTGAAATTAAGCTGTATAATCAGATTCAGAAGCCTATAATTAAATATTTGAACTCATAAAATTTGAATTATTCTCATTTTGTCACTGTTTTGTCAGGTTTATAGCGTGCATTTCTGATGGGCTTTACAAAAAAATAGTTGAAATTTTAACAGAGTAAAATACTCTAAAATTTAAATTAGGTTGTATAATCAGATTCAAAAACCTATAATTAAATATTTAAACTCATAAAATTTTAATTAATCGCATTAAGTAACCGTTTTGTTGGGTTTAAAGCGTGCATTTCTAATTGGGCTTTATGACAAAATAGTTAAAATTTTAAATAAGCAAAATTCTCTAAAATTGAAATTAAGGTTTGTAATCAGATTCAAAATCCTATAATTAAATATTTAAACTCGTAAAATTTGAATTAAACTCGTTTTGTAACCGTTTTTTTTGGGTTTAAAGCGTTCATTTCTAATTGGGCTTTACTGAAAAACAGTTGAAATTTTAACTGAGTAAAATACACTAAAATTGAAATTAAGCAGTATAATCAGATTCCGGAGCCTATAATTAAATATTTGAACTCATAAAAATTGAATTAATCTCATTTTGTAACCGTTTTGTTAGGTTTAAAGCGTGCATTTCGGATTGGGATTTACAGCAAAACAGTTGAAATTTTAGCTTAGTAAAATACTCTAAAATTTGAATTAATATGATTTTGTAACCGTTTAGTCGGGTTTAAAGCTTGCATTTCTTATTGGGCTTTACAGAAAAACTGTTTAAATTTTAACTGAATAAAATACTCTAAAATTGAAATTAAGTTTTATAATCAGCTTCTAAATCCTATAATTAAATATTTGAACTCATAAAAATTGAATTAATCTCATTTAGTAACCGTTTTGTTAGGTTTAAAGCGTGCATTTCGGATTGAGATTTACAGCAAAACAGTTGAAATTTTAACTGAGTAAAATACTCTAAAATTTAAATTAAGCTATATAATAATGTTCAGAAGCCTATAATTAAATATTCGAGCACATAAAATTTGAATTAATCTCATTTTGTAACCGTTTTGTCGAGTTTAAAGCGTGCATTTCTATTTAGGCTTTATAGTAAAATAGTTAAAATTTTAACTAAGTAAAATACTCTAAAATTGAAATTAAGCTGTATAATCAGATTCAGAAGCCTACAATTAAATATTTCAACTCATAAAATTTGAATTAATCTCATTTTGTGACCGTTTTGTCGGGTTTAAAGCGTGCATTTCTGATTGGCTTTACAGAAAAACAGTTGAAATTTTAGCTGAGTAAAATACTCTAAAATTTAAATTAAGCTATATAATCAGATTCAAAAGCATATAATTAAATATTTGAACTCATAAAATTTGAATTAATATGATTTTGTAACCGTTTAGTCCGGTTTAAAGCTTGCATTTCTGATTGGGCTTTACAGTAAAATAGTTGAAATTTTAACTGAGTAAAATGCTCTAAAATTGAACTTAAGCTGTATAATCAGATTCAGAAGCCTATAATTAAATATTTGAACTCATAAAATTTGAATAAATCTCGTTTTATCACCGTTTTGTCACGTTTACAGCGTGTATTTCTGATGGGCTTTATAGAAAAACAGTTGAAATTTTAAATGAGTAAAATACTCTAAAATTGAAATTAAGCTATATAATCAGCTTCTGAAGACTATAATTAAATATTTGATCTCATAAAATTTTAATTAATCTCATTTTGTTACTGTTTTGTCGGGTTTAAAGCGTGCATTTCTGATTGAGCTTTATAGAAAAACAATTAAAATTTTAACTGATTAAAATTCTCTAAAATTGATATTAAACTGTATAATTAGCTTCTAAATCCTATAATTAAATATTTGAACTCATAAAAATTTAATTAATCTCATTTTACCACCGTTTTATCGGTTTTAAAGCATGCATTTCTGATTGGGCTTTATAGAGAAACAATTGAAATTTTAACTGAGTAAAATACTCAAAAATTTAAATTAAGCTATATAATAAGATTCAGAAGCATATAATTAAATATTTGAACTCATAAAATTCGAATTAAATTGATTTTGTGACCGTTTTGTCGGGTTTAAAGCTTGCATTTCTGATTGGGCTTTACAGTAAAATAGTTGAAATTTTAGCTGAGTAAAATGCTCTAAAATTGAACTTAAGTTGTATAATCAGATTCAGAAGCCTATAATTAAATATTTGAACTCATAAAATTTGAATAAATCTAATTTTGTCACCGTTTTTTCGGGTTTAAAGTGTGCATTTCTGATTTGGCTTTACAGAAAAACAGTTGAAATTTTAACTAAGTAAAATACTCTAAAATTGAAATTAAGCTGTATAATCAGATTCCGAAGCCAATAATTAAATATTTGAACTCATAAAATTTGAATTAATCTCATTTTGTCTCTGTTTTGTCAGGTTTAAAGCGTGCATTTCTGATTGGACTTTATAGAAAAACAGTTGAAATTTTAACTGAGTAAAATACTCTAAAATTGAAATTAAGCTGTATAATCAGCTTCTAATCCCTATAATTAAATATTTGAACTCATAAAATTTTAATTGATCTCATTTTGCCATCGTTTTGTCGGGTTTAAAGAATGCATTTCTGATTGGGCTTTACAGGGAAACAGTTGAAATTTTAACTGAGTAAAATACTCTAAAATTGAAATTAAGCTATATAATCAGCTTCTAAAGCTTATAATTAAATATTTGAACTCATAAAATTTGAATTAACCTCACTTTGTTACTGTTTTGTCGGGCTTAAAGCGTGCATTTCTGAAGGGGCTTTATAGAAAAACAGTTGAAATTTTAAGTGAGTAAAATACTCTAAAATTGATGTTAAGCTATATAATCAGCTTCTAAAGCCTATAATTAAATATTTGAACTCATAAAATTTGAATTAATCTCATTTTGTCACCGTTTTATAGGGTTTAAAGTGTGCATTTCTGATTGGCTTTACCGAGAAACAGTTGAAATTTTAACTGAGTAAAATACTTTAAAATTAAAATTAAGCTGTATAATCAGATTCAGAAGCCTATAATTAAATATTTGAGCTCATAAAATATGAATTAATCTCATTTTGTAACCGTTTTGTCGGGTTTAAAGCGTGCATTTCTGATTAGCCTTCATAATAAAATAGTTGAAATTTATCAGAGTAAAATACTCTAAAATTGAAATTAAGTTGTATAATCAGATTCAAAAACCTATAAATAAATATTTAAACTCATAAAATTTGAATTAATCGCATTAAGTAACCGTTTTGTTGGGTTTAAAGCGTGCATTTCTCATTGGGCTTTACAACAAAATAGTTAAAATTTTAACTAAGCAAAATTCTCTAAAATTGAAATTAAGGTTTATAATCAGATTCAAAAACCTATAATTAAATATTTGAACTCATAAAATTTGAATTAAACTCGTTTTGTAACCGTTTTTTTTGGGTTTAAAGCTTTCATTTCTAATTGGGTTTTACAGTAAAATAGTTGAAATTTTAACTGAGTAAAATACTCTAAGTTGAAATTAAGCAGTATAATCAGATTCCGAAGCCAATAATTAAATATTTGAACTCATAAAATTTGAATTAATCTCATTTTGTCACTCTGTTGTCAGGTTTTAAGCGTGCATTTTTTATGGGCTTTATAGAAAAACAGTTGAAATTTTAACTGAGTAAAATACTCTAAAATTGAAATTAAGCTATATAATCAGCTTCTGAAG
Organism: Abelmoschus esculentus; assembly: GCA_035048815.1. Classification (NCBI taxonomy): domain Eukaryota; kingdom Viridiplantae; phylum Streptophyta; class Magnoliopsida; order Malvales; family Malvaceae; genus Abelmoschus; species Abelmoschus esculentus. The sequence continues at coordinate 6,749,532 of JAUCBN010000002.1, forward strand.
ACTATAATTAAAAATTCGAACTCGTAAAATTTGAATTAATCTCGTTTTGTAATCGTTTTGTCGGGTTTAAAGCGTGCATTTCTAATTGGGTTTATAGAAAAATAGTTGAAATTTTAACTAAGTAAAATACTCTAAAATTGAAATTAAGTTGTATAATCAGCTTCTAAATCCTATAATTAAATATTTGAACTCATAAAATTTGAATTAATCTTATTTTGTAATCGTTTTGTCTAGTTTAAAGCGTGCATTTTTTATTGGGCTTTACAGAAAAACAGTTGAAATTTTAATTGAGTAAAATACTCTAAAATTGAAATTAAGCTATATAATCTGCTACTGAAGCCTAAAATTAAATATTTTAGCTCATAAAATTTGAATTAATCTCATTTTGTAACCGTTTTTTCGGGTTTAAAACGTGCATTTCTGATTAGGCTTTATAGTAAAATCGTTGAAATTTTAACTGAGTAAAATACTCTAAAATTGAAATTAAGTTGTACAATCAGATTCAGAAACCTATAATTAAAAATTTGAACTCATAAAATTTGAATTAATCTCGTTTTGTAACCGTTTTGTCGGGTTTAAAGTGTGCATTTCTGATTGGGCTTTATAGAAAAACAATTGAAATTTTAACTGAGTAAAATACTCTAAAATTGAAATTAAGCTATATAATCAGATTCAGAAGCCTATAATTAAATATTTGAGCTCATAAAATTCGAATTAATCTCATTTTGTAACCGATTTGTCTGGTTTAAAGCGTGCATTTCTGATTAGGCTTTATTGTAAAATAGTTGAAATTTTAACTGAGTAAAATACTCTAAAATTGAAATTAAGTTGTATAATCAGATTCAGAAACCTATAATTAAGAATTTGAACTCATCAAATTTGAATTAATCTCGTTTTGTAATTGTTTTTTGGGGTTTAAGGTGTTCATTTCGCTTTACACAAAAACAGTTGAAATTTTAACTGAGTAAAATACTCTAAAATTGAAATTAAGTTGTATAATAAGATTCAGAAACCTATAATTAAATATTTTAGCTCATAAAATTTGAATTAATCTCATTTTGTAGCCGTTTTGTCGGGTTTAAAGCGTGCATTTTTGATTAGGCTTTATAGTAAAATAGTTGAAATTTTAACTCAGTAAAATACTCTAAAATTGAAATTAAGTTGTATAATCAGATTCAGAAAACTATAATTAAAAGTTTGAATTAATCTCGTTTTGTAACCGGTTTTTTGGGTTTATAGTTTTCTTTTCTGATTGGGTTTTACTGTAAAACAGTTGAAATTTTAATTGAGTAAAATATACTAAAATTGAAATTAAGCTGTATAATCAGATTCCGAAGCCAATAATTAAATATTTGAACTCATAAAATTTGAATTAATCTCATTTTGTAACCGTTTTGTCCGGTTTAAAGCGTGTATTTCTGATTGGGCTTCACAGAAAAAAATTGAAATTTTAATTGAGTAAAATACTCTAAAATTGAAATTAAGTTTTATAATCAGATTCAAAAACCTATAATTAAATATTCAAACTCATAAAATTTGAATTCATCTCATTAAGTAACCGTTTTGATGGGTTTAAAGCGTGCATTTATGATTGGGCTTTACAGCAAAATAGTTGAAATTTTAAATAAGCAAAATTCTCTAAAATTGAAATTAAGGTTTATAATCAGATTCAAAAGCCTAAAATTAAATATTTGAACTCATAAAATTTGAATTAATCTCGTTTTGTTGGGTATAAAGCTTGCATTTCTGATTGGGTTTTACAGTAAAATAGTTGAAATTTTAACTGAGTAAAATACTCTAAAATTGAAATTAAGCTGTATATTCAGATTTCAAAGCCAATAATTAAATATTTGAACTCATAAAATTCGAATTAATCCCATTTTGTCACAGTTTTGTCAGGTTTAAAGCGTGCATTTCTGATGGGCTTTATAGAAAAACAGTTGAAATTTTAACTGAGTAAAGTACTCTAAAATTGAAATTAAGCTATATAATCAGCTTTTGAAAACTATAATTAAAAATTTGAACTCATAAAATTTGAATTAATCTCGTTTTGTAACCGTTTTGTCGGGTTTAAAGCGTGCATTTCTGATTGGGCTTTATAGAAAAACAGTTGAAATATTAACTGAGTAAAATACTCTAAAATTGAAATTAAGCTGTATAATTAGCTTCTAAATCCTATAATTAAATATTTGAACTCATAAAATTTGAATTAATCTCATTTTGTAATCGTTTTGTCTAGTTTAAAGCGTGCATTTTTTATTGGGCTTTACAGAAAAACAGTTGAATTTTTAATTGAGTAAAATACTCTAAAATTGAAATTAAGCTATATAATCTGCTACTGAAGCCTAAAATTAAATATTTTAGCACATAAAATTTGAATTATTCTCATTTTGTAACCCTTTTTTCGAGTTTAAAACGTGCATTTCTGATTAGGCTTTATAGTAAAATAGTTGAAATTTTAACTGAGTAAAATACTCTAAAATTGAAATTAAGTTGTACAATCAGATTCAGAAACCTATAATTAAAAATTTGAACTCATAAAATTTGAATTAATCTCGTTTTGAAACCGTTTTGTCGGATTTAAAGCGTGCATTTTTGTTTAAGCTTTATAGTAAAACAATTGAAATTTTAACTGAGTAAAATACTCTTTAATTGAAATTAAGCTATATAATCAGATTCAGAAGCCTATAATTAAATATTTGAGCTCATAAAATTTGAATTAATCTCATTTTGTAACCGTTTTTTCGGGTTTAAAACGTGCATTTCTGATTAGGCTTTATGGTAAAATAGTTGAAATTTTAACTGAGTAAAATACTCTAAAATTGAAATTAAGTTGTACAATCAGATTCAGAAACCTATAATTAAAAATTTGAACTCATCAAATTTGAATTAATCTCGTTTTGTAACCGTTTTGTCGGATTTAAAGCGTGCATTTTTGTTTAAGCTTTATAGTAAAACAATTGAAATTTTAACTGAGTAAAATACTCTAAAATTGAAATTAAGCTATATAATCAGATTCAGAAGCCTATAATTAAATATTTGAGCTCATAAAATTTGAATTAATCTCATTTTGTAACCGTTTTGTCTGGTTTAAAGCGTGCATTTCTGATTAGGCTTTATAGTAAAATAGTTGAAATTTTAATTGAGTAAAATACTCTAAAATTGAAATTAAGTTGTATAATCAGATTCAGGAACCTATAATTAAGAATTTGAACTCATAAAATTTGAATTAATCTCGTTTTGTAACTGTTTTTTGGGGTTTAAAGTGTTCATTTCGCTTTACACAAAAACAGTTGAAATTTTAACTGAGTAAAATACTCTAAAATTGAAATTAAGTTGTATAATAAGATTCAGAAACCTATAATTAAATATTTTAGCTCATAAAATTTGAATTAATCTCATTTAGTAGCCGTTTTGTCGGGTTTAAAGCGTGCATTTCTGATTAGGCTTTATAGTAAAATAGTTGAAATTTTAACTGAGTAAAATACTCTAAAATTGAAATTAAGTTGTATAATCAGATTCCGAAGCCAATAATTTAATATTTGAACTCATAAAATTTGAATTAATCTCATTTTGTAACCGTTTTGTCTGGTTTAAAGCGTGCATTTTTTATTGGGTTTTACAGAAAAACAATTGAAATTTTAATTGAGTAAAATACACTAAAATTGAAATGAAACTATCTAATCAGATTCAGAAGCCTAAAATTAAATATTTGAGCTCATAAAATTTGAATTAATCTCATTTTGTAACCGTTTTTTCGGGTTTAAAACGTGCATTTCTGATTAGGCTTTATAGTAAAATCGTTGAAATTTTAACTGAGTAAAATACTCTAAAATTGAAATTAAGTTGTACAATCAGATTCAGAAACCTATAATTAAAAATTTGAACTCATAAAATTTGAATTAATCTCGTTTTGTAACCGTTTTGTCGGGTTTAAAGTGTGCATTTCTGATTGGGCTTTATAGAAAAACAATTGAAATTTTAACTGAGTAAAATACTCTAAAATTGAAATTAAGCTATATAATCAGATTCAGAAGCCTATAATTAAATATTTGAGCTCATAAAATTTGAATTAATCTCATTTTGTAACCGATTTGTCGGGTTTAAAACGTGCATTTTTGATTAGGCTTTATAGTAAAATAATTGAAATTTTAACTCAGTAAAATACTCTAAAATTAAAATTAAGTTGTATAATCAGATTCAGAAACCTATAATTAAGAATTTGAACTCATCAAATTTGAATTAATCTCGTTTTGTATCTGTTTTTTGGGGTTTAAAGTGTTCATTTCGCTTTACACAAAAACAGTTGAAATTTTAACTGAGTAAAATACTCTAAAATTGAAATTAAGTTGTAAATAAAATTCAGAAACCTATAATTAAATATTTTAGCTCATAAAATTTGAATTAATCTCATTTTGTAGCCGTTTTGTCGGGTTTAAAGCGTGCATTTCTGTTTAGGCTTTATAGTAAAATAGTTGAAATTTTAACTGAGTAAAATACTCGAAAATTGAAATTAAGTTGTATAATCAGATTCAGAAACCTATAATTAAAAATTTGAATTAATCTCGTTTTGTAACCGTTTTTTTTTGTTTAAAGCGTTCATTTCTAATTGGGTTTTACTGTAAAACAGTTGAAATTTTAACTCAGTAAAATACTCTAAAATTGAAATTAAGTTGTATAATCAGATTCCGAAGCCAATAATTAAATATTTGAACTCATAAAATTTGAATTAATCTCATTTTGTAACCGTTTTGTCTGGTTTAAAGCGTGCATTTTTTATTAGACTTTAAAGAGAAACAATTGAAATTTTAACTCAATAAAATACTCTAAAATTGAAATTAAGCTATATAATCAGATTCCGAAGCCAATAATTAAATAATTGAACTCCTAAAATTTGAATTAATCGCATTTTGTAACCGTTTTGTCGGGTTTAAAGCGTGCATTTTTTATTAGGCTTTACAGAAAAACAGTTGAAATTTTAATTGAGTAAAATACACTAAAATTGAAATTAAGCTATATAATCTGCTACTGAAGCCTAAAATTAAATATTTGAGCTCATAAAATTTGAATTAATCTCATTTTGTAACCGTTTTTTCGGGTTTAAAACGTGCATTTCTTATTAGGCTTTATAGTAAAATAGTTGAAATTTTAACTGAGTAAAATACTCTAAAATTGAAATTAAGTTGTATAATCAGATTCAGAAACCTATAATTAAAAATTTGAATTAATCTCGTTTTGTAACCGTTTTTTTTGGTTTAAAGCATTCATTTCTGATTGGGTTTTACTGTAAAATAGTTGAAATTTTAATTGAGTAAAATATTCTAAAATTGAAATTAAGTTGTATAATCAGATTCCGAAGCCAATAATTAAATATTTGAACTCATAAAATTTGAATTAATCTCATTTTGTAGTCGTTTTGTCGGGTATAAAGCGTGCATTTCTGATTAGGCTTTATAGTAAAATAGTTGAAATTTTAATTGAGTAAAATACTCTAAAATTGAAATTAAGCTGTATAATCAGATTCAGAAGCCAATAATTAAATATTTGAACTCATAAAATTTGAATTAATCTAATTTTGTAACCATTTTGTCGGGTTTAAAGCGTGCACTTCTGATTGGGCTTTACAAAGAAACCGTTGAAATTTTAACTGAGTAAAATACTCTAAAATTGAAATTAAGCTATATAATTAGCTTCTGAAGCCTATAATTAAATATTTGAACTTATAAAATTTGAATTAATCTCTTTTTGTCACTGTTTTGTCGGGTTTAAAGAGTGCATATCTGATTGGGTTTTACCGTAAAACAGTTGAAATTTTAATTGAGTAAAATACTCTAAAATTGAAATTAAGCTATATAATCAGCTTCTGAAGCCTATAATTAAATATTTGAACTCATAAAATTTGAATTAATCTCATTTTGTAGCCGTTTTGTCAGGTTTAAAGCATGCATTTCTGATTGGGCTTTACAGAGAAACAGTTGAAATTTTAATTGAGTAAAATACTCTAAAATTGAAATTAAGCTGTATAATCAGATTCAGAAGCCAGTAATTAAATATTTGAACTCATAAAATTTGAATTAATCTAATTTTGTAACCGTTTTGTCGGGTTTAAAGCGTGCACTTCTGATTGGCCTTACAGAAAAACAGTTGAAATTTTAACTAAGTAAAATACTCTAAAATTGAAATTAAGCTGTATAATGAGATTGAGAAGCCAATAATTAAATATTTTAACTCCTAAAATTTGAATTACTCTCATTTTGTAACTGTTTTGTCTGGTTTAAAGCGTGCACTTCTGATTGGGCTTTACAAAGAAACAGTTGAAACTTTAACTGAGTAAAATACTCTAAAATTGAAATTAAGTTGTATAATTAGATTCGGAAACCTATAATTAAAAATTTAACTCATAAAATTTGAATTAATCTCGTTTTGTAACCGTTTTTTGGGGTTTAAAGCGTTCATTTCCAATTGGGCTTTACTGAAAAACAGTTGAAATTTTAACTGAGTAAAATACTCTAAAATTTAAATTAAGTTGTATAATCAGATTTAGGAAACCTATAATTAAATATTTTAGCTCATAAAATTTGAATTAATCTCATTTTGTAGTCGTTTTGTCGGGTATAAAGCGTGCATTTCTGATTAGGCTTTATAGTAAAATAGTTGAAATTTTAATTGAGTAAAATACTCTAAAATTGAAATTAAGTTGTATAATCAGATTCAGAAACCTATAATTAAAAATTTGAATTAATCTCGTTTTGTAACCGGTTTTTTGGGTTTATAGCGTTTTTTCTGATCGGGTTTTACTATAAAACAGTTGAAATTTTAATTGAGTAAAATACTCTATAATTGAAATTAAGCTGTATAATCAGATTTCGAAGCCAATAATTAAATATTTGAACTCATAAAATTTAAATTAATCTCATTTTGTAACCGTTTTGTCTGGTTTAAAGCGTGCATTTCTGATTGGGCTTTACAGAAAAAAAAATTGAAATTTTAACTGAGTAAAATACTCTAAATTTGAAATTAAGTTGTTAATCACCTTCTAAATCCTATAATTAAATATTTGAACTCATAAAATTTTAATTAATATCATTTTATCACCGTTTTGTCAAGTTTAAAGCATGCATTTCTGATTGGGCTTTATAGAGAAACAGTTGAAATTTTAACTTAGTAAAATACTCTAAAATTGAAATTAAGCTGTATAATCAGATTCAGAAGCCAATAATTAAATATTTGAACTCATAAAATTTGAATTAATCTAATTTTATAACCGTTTTGTCGGGTTTAAAGCGTGCATATCTTATTGGCCTTATAGAAAAACAGTTAAAATTTTAACTGAGTAAAATACTCTAAAATTGAAATTAAGCTATATAATCAGCTTCTGAAGCCTATAATTAAATATTTGAACTCATAAAATTTGAATTAATCTCATTTTGTAGCCGTTTTGTCGGGTTTAAAGCGTGTATTTCTGATTAGGCTTTATAGTAAAATAGTTGAAATTTTAATTGTGTAAAATACTCTAAAATTGAAATTAAGTTGTATAATCAGATTCAGAAGCCAATAATTAAATATTTGAACTCATAAAATTTGAATTAATCTAATTTTGTAACCGTTTTGTCGGGTTTAAAGCGTGCACTTCTGATTGGCCTTACAGAAAAACAGTTGAAATTTTAACTAAGTAAAATACTCTAAAATTGAAATTAAGCTGTATAATGAGATTGAGAAGCCAATAATTAAATATTTTAACTCCTAAAATTTGAATTACTCTCATTTTGTAACTGTTTTGTCTGGTTTAAAGCGTGCACTTCTGATTGGGCTTTACAAAGAAACAGTTGAAACTTTAACTGAGTAAAATACTCTAAAATTGAAATTAAGTTGTATAATTAGATTCGGAAACCTATAATTAAAAATTTAACTCATAAAATTTGAATTAATCTCGTTTTGTAACCGTTTTTTGGGGTTTAAAGCGTTCATTTCTAATTGGGCTTTACTGAAAAACAGTTGAAATTTTAACTGAGTAAAATACTCTAAAATTTAAATTAAGTTGTATAATCAGATTTAGGAAACCTATAATTAAATATTTTAGCTCATAAAATTTGAATTAATCTCATTTTGTAGTCGTTTTGTCGGGTATAAAGCGTGCATTTCTGATTAGGCTTTATAGTAAAATAGTTGAAATTTTAATTGAGTAAAATACTCTAAAATTGAAATTAAGTTGTATAATCAGATTCAGAAACCTATAATTAAAAATTTGAATTAATCTCGTTTTGTAACCGGTTTTTTGGGTTTATAGCGTTTTTTCTGATCGGGTTTTACTATAAAACAGTTGAAATTTTAATTGAGTAAAATACTCTATAATTGAAATTAAGCTGTATAATCAGATTTCGAAGCCAATAATTAAATATTTGAACTCATAAAATTTAAATTAATCTCATTTTGTAACCGTTTTGTCTGGTTTAAAGCGTGCATTTCTGATTGGGCTTTACAGAAAAAAAAAAGTTGAAATTTTAACTGAGTAAAATACTCTAAATTTGAAATTAAGTTGTTAATCACCTTCTAAGTCCTATGATTAAATATTTGAACTCATAAAATTTTAATTAATCTAATTTTGTAACTGTTTTGTCAGGTTTAAAGCATGCATTTCTGATTGGGCTTTACAGAGAAACAGTTGAAATTTTAATTGAGTAAAATACTCTAAAATTGAAATTAAGCTGTATAATCAGATTCAGAAGCCAATAATTAAATATTTGAACTCATAAAATTTGAATTAATCTAATTTTGTAACCATTTTGTCGGGTTTAAAGCGTGCACTTCTGATTGGGCTTTACAAAGAAACCGTTGAAATTTTAACTGAGTAAAATACTCTAAAATTGAAATTAAGCTATATAATTAGCTTCTGAAGCCTATAATTAAATATTTGAACTTATAAAATTTGAATTAATCTCTTTTTGTCATTGTTTTGTCGGGTTTAAAGAGTGCATATCTGATTGGGTTTTACCGTAAAATAGTTGAAATTTTAATTGAGTAAAATACTCTAAAATTGAAATTAAGCTATATAATCAGCTTCTGAAGCCTATAATTAAATATTTGAACTCATAAAATTTGAATTAATCTCATTTTGTAGCCGTTTTGTCGGGTTTAAAGCGTGTATTTCTGATTAGGCTTTATAGTAAAATAGTTGAAATTTTAATTGTGTAAAATACTCTAAAATTGAAATTAAGCTGTATAATCAGATTCAGAAGCCAATAATTAAATATTTGAACTCATAAAATTTGAATTAATCTAATTTTGTAACCGTTTTGTCGGGTTTAAAGCGTGCACTTCTGATTGGCCTTACAGAAAAACAGTTGAAATTTTAACTAAGTAAAATACTCTAAAATTGAAATTAAGCTGTATAATGAGATTGAGAAGCCAATAATTAAATATTTTAACTCCTAAAATTTGAATTACTCTCATTTTGTAACTGTTTTGTCTGGTTTAAAGCGTGCACTTCTGATTGGGCTTTACAAAGAAACAGTTGAAACTTTAACTGAGTAAAATACTCTAAAATTGAAATTAAGTTGTATAATTAGATTCGGAAACCTATAATTAAAAATTTAACTCATAAAATTTGAATTAATCTCGTTTTGTAACCGTTTTTTGGGGTTTAAAGCGTTCATTTCTAATTGGGCTTTACTGAAAAACAGTTGAAATTTTAACTGAGTAAAATACTCTAAAATTTAAATTAAGTTGTATAATCAGATTTAGGAAACCTATAATTAAATATTTTAGCTCATAAAATTTGAATTAATCTCATTTTGTAGTCGTTTTGTCGGGTATAAAGCGTGCATTTCTGATTAGGCTTTATAGTAAAATAGTTGAAATTTTAATTGAGTAAAATACTCTAAAATTGAAATTAAGTTGTATAATCAGATTCAGAAACCTATAATTAAAAATTTGAATTAATCTCGTTTTGTAACCGGTTTTTTGGGTTTATAGCGTTTTTTCTGATCGGGTTTTACTATAAAACAGTTGAAATTTTAATTGAGTAAAATACTCTAAAATTGAAATTAAGCTGTATAATCAGATTTCGAAGCCAATAATTAAATATTTGAACTCATAAAATTTAAATTAATCTCATTTTATAACCGTTTTGTCTGGTTTAAAGCGTGCATTTCTGATTGGGCTTTACAGAAAAAAAAAGTTGAAATTTTAACTAAGTAAAATGCTCTAAATTTGAAATTAAGTTGTTAATCACCTTCTAAATCCTATAATTAAATATTTGAACTCATAAAATTTTAATTAATATCATTTTATCACCGTTTTGTCAAGTTTAAAGCATGCATTTCTGATTGAGCTTTATAGAGAAACAGTTGAAATTTTAACTTAGTAAAATACTCTAAAATTGAAATTAAGCTGTATAATCAGATTCAGAAGCCAATAATTAAATATTTGAACTCATAAAATTTGAATTAATCTAATTTTATAACCGTTTTGTCGGGTTTAAAGCGTGCATATCTGATTGGCCTTATAGAAAAACAGTTAAAATTTTAACTGAGTAAAATACTCTAAAATTGAAATTAAGCTTTATAATCAGATTCAGAAGCCAATATTTAAATAATTGAACTCATAACATTAGAATTAATCTAATTTTGTAACCGTTTTTTCGGGTTTAAAGCTTGCATTTCTGATTGGGCTTTTACAGAAAAACAGTTGAAATTTAAACTGAGTAAAATACTCTAAAACTGAAATTAAGCTATATAATAAGATTCATAAGCATATAATTATATATTTGAACTCATAAAATTTGAATTAATATGATTTTGTAACCGTTTTGTCGGGTTTAAAGCGTTCTTTTCTGAACGGGTTTTACTGTAAAACAGTTGAAATTTTAATTGAGTAAAATACTCTAAAATTGAAATTAAGTTTTATAATCAAATTTAGAAGCCAATAATTAAATAATTGAACTCATAACATTTGAATTAATCTAATTTTGTAACCTTTTTTTCGGGTTTAAAGCTTGCATTTCTGATTGGGCTTTTACAGAAAAACAATTGAAATTTTAACTGAGTAAAATACTCTAAAATTGAAATTAAGCTATATAATAAGATTCAGAAGCATATAATTAAATATTTGAACTCATAAAATTTTAATTAATATCATTTTATCACCGTTTTGTCAAGTTTAAAGCATGCATTTCTGATTGGGCTTTATAGAGAAACAATTGAAATTTTAACTTAGTAAAATACTCTAAAATTGAAATTAAGCTGTATAATCAGATTCAGAAGCCAATAATTAAATATTTGAACTCATAAAATTTGAATTAATCTAATTTTATAACCGTTTTGTCGGGTTTAAAGCGTGCATTTCTGATTGGCCTTACAGAAAAACAGTTGAAACTTTAACTGAATAAAATACTCTAAAATTGAAATTAAGCTATATAATCAGATTCAGAAGCCAGTAATTAAATATTTAAACTCATAAAATTTGAATTAATCTCATTTTGTAACCGTTTTGTCTGGTTTAAAGCATGCATTTTTTATTGGGCTTTACAGAAAAACAATTGAAATTTTAACTGAGTAAAATACTCTAAAATTGAAATTAAGTTGTATAATCAGATTCCGAAGCCAATAATTAAATAATTGAACTCATAAAATTTGAATTAATCTCATTTTTTAACCGTTTTGTCGGGTTTAAATCGTGCATTTTTTATTGGGCTTTATTGAAAAACAGTTGAAACTTTAACTGAGTAAAATACTCTAAAATTGAAATTAAGCTATATAATCTGCTACTGTAGCCTAAAATTAAATATTTGAGCTCCTAAAATTTGAATTAATCTCATTTTGTAACCGTTTTGTCGGGTTTAAAGCGTGCATTTCTGATTAGGCTTTATAGAAAAACAATTGAAATTTTAACTGAGTAAAATACTCTAAAATTGAAATTAAGCTATATAATCAGATTCAGAAGCCTATAATTAAATATTTGAGCTCATAAAATTTGAATTAATCTCATTTTGTTGCCGATTTGTCGGGTTTAAAGCGTGCATTTCTGATTAGGCTTTATAGTAAAATAGTTGAAATTTTAACTGAGTAAAATAATCTAAAATTGAAATTAAGTTCTATAATCAGATTCAGAAACCTATAATTAAAAATTTGAATTAATCTCGTTTTGTAACCGTTTTTTGGGTTTAAAGCGTTCATTTCTGATTGGGTTTTATTGTAAAACAGTTGAAATTTTAATTGAGTAAAATACTCTAAAATTGAAATTAAGCTATATAATCTGCTACTGAAGCCTAAAATTAAATATTTGAGCTCCTAAAATTTGAATTAATCTCATTTTGTAACCGTTTTGTCGGGTTTAAAGCGTGCATTTCTGATTAGGCTTTATAGAAAAACAATTGAAATTTTAACTGAGTAAAATACTCTAAAATTGAAATTAAGCTATATAATCAGATTCAGAAGCCTATAATTAAATATTTGAGCTCATAAAATTTGAATTAATCTCATTTTGTTGCCGATTTGTCGGGTTTAAAGCGTGCATTTCTGATTAGGCTTTATAGTAAAATAGTTGAAATTTTAACTGAGTAAAATAATCTAAAATTGAAATTAAGTTGTATAATCAGATTCAGAAACCTATAATTAAAAATTTGAATTAATCTCGTTTTGTAACCGTTTTTTGGGTTTAAAGCGTTCATTTCTGATTGGGTTTTATTGTAAAACAGTTGAAATTTTAATTGAGTAAAATACTCTAAAATTGAAATTAAGCTATATAATCAGATTCCGAAGCCAATAATTAAATATTTAAACTCATAAAATTTGAATTAATCTCATTTTGTAACCGTTTTGTCTGGTTTAAAGCGTGATTTTTTATGTGGTGGTTCTTGGGTTGAAAGAATGAACATTCAACGTGTTCATCCTTTCCAGATGAACCAAACAGAGAAATGGGGGTGGGTAATTTGTTTTGGATGGAAAATGAGAAAAGGTTTTGTTTTAGCCGGATTAAATGAGTTATATACTCGTTAGAATTTTAGGAAATAGTTTTATTACATCATAAACCACCCCGCTTCCCTTTAATTCGCCCTGCAGCCCTTGCATGTTTTCAAACCATTTCAATTTGGTCCCATTTTTGGTCTTAATCGATTTTTCGGAATGGTTTTATTAGTATAAGGTCCCTCCGTGTGTTGTAATGATTTATTTGGCCCTTCCTTCTCTTGAAATCCTTTCCGCAGTACTCTTTATTTTGTTCCAGATTTCAATTTAGTCACGGTTTTTTAATGGTTTCCTTTAGCCTTAAAATCAAGACCTTCGATTTTCTTTTTCTCGCAGAGTGGTCCTAATTCCAGTAACCAAGTCTCCTTATTTTTGAAACACCAAGTTTTGTTTTCATTTATTCCTTTAATTTCCGAAAGCATTGTAGTTAAATTTTATTTCACATTTATTTTGGTCCATATTTTTATTTATTTATTTATTTGTTCATTTGTCTAGTTAGTTATTTTCATATTATGCCATCATTTATTTATCATTTGAATGAATTTCGATTCATCTATGCTTTTGCTTTTCTTGCTTACCGTATATTCTTGCTTGCCCCATGAGTATTTTGTTATTTTTGTTAATTTGTATGTTTGACTCTTTAATTGAGGGATATGATTTGTTTTGTTGCATCAATTATGTTGTAAATAGATGATATATATGATAACTTGTTTTAGGTATAAAATTGTCATCTTTATTGCTTATTTTTAGTTGTCTCATTTTTGCCTTTTAATTAGTTTATTGTTTTCCTTAAATTTATTACATGTTTTTCTTATTTTGTCATGTTGCCATGAATACATTTTCATTTGCCTCATGAGATTTTTGGTATGCATTTTCACCATGTAAATTATTCCATGTTTTGTTCATATTATATTTCATTTATAGTTATAATTGTGGCATGCATTTTATGATTATATTTATCTTTGTCAATTGATATCATTACCCGTCATGTATGCTAAATATATGTAATATTTATTTGTCATGATTTGTAACCATTATTATGCATATTAAAAGAAAGTGTCATATTTTCCATGGTTTAGTACACAGGTCGTGTTTTTTTTATTTATTTATTTATTTATTGTGTGTTTCCTTTTTTATGTATATTAAATTCCATAATTGCTATTCTTTATGTCAATTACTCATGTTTTGTTGCACCTTCCACTTATATTTGTTTTGGTATAGCTAGCTTCACGCATGCATGTTGGTTATTTATTTATTTTAATGATATTACCTTGTTTATCATGTGAATATGAGACTTTGTTTCTACCTTTATACATGTATTGATATGGTAGCATGTTCTTTTTTGTATATATTTTATGCCTTACTTTAGTTCATATTGGTTATAAATATTAATTTGTGACATAGTTAGTTTCCTTTTTATCTTGTATCTCATGTGTTTATGTTTTTATTACATGTTTTCATGCTTCGTACATTAATGTTAAAATGGCATGTATTTGTAACATACTTTGCACTCATTTACATTTTTTAGTCGTATTTAATTTTCATAGATTGTTTAATTTCATTATGTTTGCATGTCATTTTGTTTATTTAATCATCTTTGTCATTTTTATTTTGTTTTGCTCGTTTATTTGTCTACTTATTCACGTGTTTGTTTATTTTTCATGTATCATGTATATATTTATTTCATTGTATACTTTATTAGTCTTTAGTTTGAATTCACAATCAATCTCTTAATTAATGAATAAATACTTCTTTATTCGGTCGTAACGGGCCCGACACCAGACGTAGTGGTAGCGGTGTATGCGTTTACCTTCGGATAAAGATACGGTAAAATAAATCTGAATTTATAATTAAATACTAACTTAATCGCCACTTTAATTTAGAAATTTTAATATTAAATAAGCGGTAAATATTTTTAAGGTACCAATTTTGGGCGGTTTGAAAATGCTAACCCCGTTTTTTAACCGTAACCGACTCCCGAACCCTTTTAATTTCGAATCTCTGATTTTACGGTGTCCGATCTACCAAAGTGACCGGTGGCGACTCCTTTTGTTTTTAAATATTTTTTCAATTAATTTTCAATTTGACATTCTTAATTTTTTTTACCATGTTAAATTCATTTTTAAATCTTTTCAATTATTTTCATAAAATCCTTAATTTCAAAATCCTTTTTTCCCTAAAACCCTAATTTTAACCTAATTTTCAAATTTCCCCTTTTCAAATCAAAATTTTCCTTTTCAATCAATATTTTAGTTTAATCCCTAATTTTCTAATTCTAACATAGTTTTTCCACTAGCGACCTTTTATTTCCAAACTCCGATTTTAAAAAGGGTCGCTACAAAACCTGTTTAGCATTTTTTCTATGTATGTTGATTGATGCGCAAGGATTCCATCCTTTAAGTACTCAATATGTAATCCAAGATAAAATATTGTTTTTTCGAGATCTTTCATTTTAAATTCTTTCTTTAAATATTCTATTGTCAATGAGATCTCTTCAGGAGTTCCAATGATACTCAAATCCGGAGCTGAATCTCTTAATAAAAATGCACGAGAAAATTGGATCATTCTTATAGCCTTCCGCTAATAAGTATACACTAAGGCGATTATATCACATGTGCCCAGATTGTTTTAATCCATAAAGGGATTTGTTCAATTTAATTGAATAGTATTCTTGAGAACTTGAATTAATTGATTTAGGCAGTTTAAATCCTTCCAGAAGTTTTATATAAATAGTATTATCAAGAGGCTCATATAGATAGGTTGTAACAACATCCATTAAGCGGAAATTATGTAACACCCCAAATTATTCCCAATTTAAAAATACCTAATTAGTGAAATCCCTAAATTTAAAACCCTATAAATTTAAGAATTTCTATATCATAAACCCTAATTGAGTTCAAGGTTAAATTGAGACTATTCAAAACTATAAGATTTGATTTATGAATTCATGGGTCAACTTATAAATAAAGAAAAATTTATGTGCTCTTTTACAAACCCTATTTAACTCAGTGGTTAACCGTGGGATTTAACCGTTAAGTTTGGTATACGATACCAATTTCTTAGAATGGTAAACCATTCTTTTGGCCGCCGTTTATATTTTCATTTGATTACTCTTTAAAAATTTAGTATTTTCTCTTGAATCAAACCAAGCATATCTTCCCTTGTTTCTATTAAGTTTCAATTAAAGGTTTCATCTTAGTCATTAAGATCTCTATTACCATCGTTCGACTCCCAATCGTGTTCATTTAAAGCCATCTACCAATATTTATCATTTTTCCAGTTATCATCATGAGTATATCTTTGGAAAACCATTTGATTTTTACCCATTTTTCTTTTTTGTTTCCGTGATTAGTGAAGCGTGAAGGGAATTTATTTATTTGATTGAAACAATCGTAGACGTCCAGTGAGTCATATGTGAGAAATCATGGAGAAACTAGAAATTGATTTTGGTGGCAGAAGAAAACCCACGTGGGTTTTAGGGAAATTGATTTCCCAGAAATCAATTCTAGTTTAGACGTTGGGTGGGGGATTGCTTGGTACTTTCTCTTAGTTCTTTAATTAAGAGTGTTACGTGGGACTCGTGATATCTTATATTGAATTGAATTTTATGATCTTATTCGAATCTATCCTTGTAGGAAGTGTTTTTAATTATCATTATTTATTTTTATAATCTTAGGATTGTTCAAACAAAAATATTGATTCAAATATTTATTTTATTCTTCTAGACGACGTTGTTTCTGAAGACGAGATCGTACCACCCCCAATTCAAAATGCTCCAGAAAATCCTCCTCGAGATATACTTGAGTTTATTTAGATTTATTTTTCGTTATGGTTAAGTTTTAGAGTTAGTGATTTTAATTTTATAAATATTCGTAGGATCCAATCCCATTAAAGCTAGAGATAAATCGGATCAAGGAGAACATCGTCAACGTTAGAACTTTTTTTTAAAGGAGTGTTATCTTATTTGGTGCTATAGTGTTTCTTTTGAAATTATATATATTTATATGACGTATTGGAAATTGTATTTTAAGAAATATTTGTGGTTTGATAGCATGTCTAAGTACTATATTGTGACTCGGATTGTGTACTTATTTTACCATGCATACATGTCATTGTGATATGAGAAAAACATACAAATTTTCAAATTTTGCCCTTTTATGAGTATTGTGATTTCAGTATCTTGTGAAAAAAGATTACAGATAAATTATAAATTTCGGATAAATTATTATATCAAATTGTGTCGGAATTATTTTCGTATTTTCAAATTATGATGTATTATCATGTGTGCATAGGGTGGGGTTTGTGTACGGAGGAAGTTGTGGTAGCCTTTCGGTTAGGAAGCACTAAGACCACTCATAAATTTTGGTGACGATGTAGGTGAGGGTTCTATTAAACTCCTCCATTCAGACTGGTGACGATGTAGTTGGGATTTGTGAACTGCGCATGACATCATTACATGCATCATGAGTCATATTTATTTGATATTTGAGAAACTATTTACAAGAAGAATATTTATTTCTTTATTCTAATATGATGCACCTTAGAGACACGCTGAGTTTTATGACTCACTCCCCTTTAGTTCTTGTAACACCCCGACCCGGGTGCCACATTGGGCCTCCGACCTAAAGCCTGTATTTCAAAATTTTGGCTCCAAGCCCAAGTAAAAACAGTTCAAATCCAAATAAAAGCTTAACATACCAAGAGTTTCAAATCCAAAAGTGACATGACCCAATATTTAAAATATTACGGAGACCCAAAATATTACAAATCCATTTAAAACATTCGAACCAATTAATTAAACAAAGTTACAAAATATATAGGGTTCGACAAAGTACTATCCCACTACATCTAATCATTGTACTCTGACACAAGTCGATGTTGAAATCCAAACCTCGATGGTGCTTCATAGAAACTGGCTTCACCTAACCTACGCACGAAAACACATTTCGGACGCTGAGCTACAAAAGCTTAGTGGGTACGCCGAACTTGGCCCCCAATCATGCATATCATAAGCAGTAAAGCAAAGCATATAAATATCGTGCATGATATGATGGTCTAGCATGCTTGCCTATCACATGGCATACATATAATGTATACTACCGTACACAGCATATACATGTCACATCAAAATAAACAAAGTGAGGCCCGCGTCCACACACCATCGGATCCTACACTCAGGATTGAGGTCGCCCTCAAATCCTATTCCCGGAATGTTACATCGGACATCTTCGAACGAGGTCGCCCAACGTTCAGAATAAAACGGGATGGAGGCCACCCAACTAATCCCATGTTCGGAATGTTACATTGAACATCTTCGAGTGAGGCCACCCAACAGTCAGAATAAAGGTCTTCAATACATCACCCGGAATGTCACATCAGATGGCCTTTTACGTATTGCAACATTTTGGATATTCGGATTTCCATCAAAAAAGGACTCAACACACACAAATGATCCACCTAGTATCCTCACATCAAAATGTATTAAGACTTAACATAACTTAGTCTTTCGGGGTTAATATCATCAATCTTGGTTTAACAATTCATTTCATTATTTTTAAGATTCATAAGGACCCTTAATTACGATTATCGAACCTCATTCTCTACGTCCTCTATGCAAGATTTCATAGGGGTTTTGATACTCCCTATGTTGGTTATCGGAACACCCCGTATCGATACCCATACCAAAAGGGTATCGAAAAACTAGGTATCGATACTGGTACCGATACACTTTGACCAACTTTAAGGTCAACGAATGAGGACTTTTCTTCTTCGATACTGGTATCGAATCGGAGAGTCCACTATAAGTTCCCGTATCGAAACACAGGCAAGGCATTTCGAAACGCCTACTCAAATAGCCTATTTCCTGCACGAACCTACAGTTTTGCACTAAAATTTTCTAGATATCATTCACAAACTTAATCTAATCGATCCTAAAGTGTTCCTACAATATCATAAGGATGTTTAGAGTATTTTAACATCATCTTCCAGTCATTAAACACATTAATACGAAATTCACCATTAACGGTTCCAAAGCTTAAAAACCAAACATCCATGCACAAATTCTACATGTATGCAAACTACAATGACATGAATGATGAAGAGAAGATTTGGGAGTACCAACCTTAGCAAACAACAACAAAAACATCCCTTCTTCCTTCCTAAGCCTTCTCCTTCACTAAGCTTTAAGACAAAAGGGAAGGTAAGAGATGAATTAGACACCAGGGTGATGATTCTTAGAGTTTAAAGCACTAGAAAAACTAAGATTTACACCCTCTAAACCCTATTCCCGTACTCAACTTAAACCTCTTCCTTCACCAAACTTGGCAAACAAAACCTTATTTTGTAGATCCACTTCAGCTCTACAACTTCCCCTCTATCATAAAAACGGGATTCTAACCCAAACTCAGCAAGATCTTACCTTTACTCCTCCTTAGGCTTGGATGAAGAAGATGATAGGAAAAAGACCCCCCCTCTGCTCCTATGACCTCACTCTCTGCAGAAACAACCCTCTCAAACCCTTCTCTATTCAACTTATTTTGGTATTTACCAAAATGCCCCCTACAAAAACCCTTAAGGCTCTAAACCACTCAAGCCCAACAAGCCTAAGCCCCAAACCACTCAACTCGGGGCCCAAAACCGAAGCCCAAACTCTCAGGTTAACCCAACACTCGGATACGAATCTGGGTCGTTACAGTTCTTCTTACAGATATTTCTGATCCTTAGACACCTCGTTACCAGGAGAACATCTCAGATTTTCAAACTTTTATTAGATTTTAGTATGGTTTATTATTATCAGATTTAGTCATCATATTTATTTTATAATGTTTTATTCGGGATATGATATAATTGGAGTTGTAATATTTTGGGACTTATTTTTAAAATTTCAGTGCATGCTTGATATTAATTATGTTACTTATTCGGATTTTTATTTAATATTTGATCCTAAATCATTTATTTGGATTTTTGGAGAATATTTATTTTTTAAACAGATAATATTTTAGTCATTTTTAGAAATTTACAGATATTAAATGAGTTAACCCTTGAATTTACAGATATTTTAGTCATTTTTTTTATTCGGATATTAACGTAGATATTAACCCCTAAAAATGAAATTTACAGAAATTTACAGATATTTTAGTCATTTTTTTAAACAGATATTAAACAGATATTAACCCTTGAATTTCGGTCAAACCCTATAAACCGTTATTAGGGGTAAAATTTATTGGTATCAGAGCCTAGTCCAATAGTCGAACTATGAGCCTTATTATGATATTTTCTATTTTTTTCTATTTTCGAGCATGCATTAAATATTTTTGGGTAACATTAGGAATTTCTATGTTATTTTTATATGTTAATGATTTTTTAAATTGAGTTTTAAATATGAGACTTCGGTACCAAAACTTACCTTAGATTTATTTTTTTTAGATTCTTGATAATGCCACCTCATAAAAGTGTCAGACTTGCTTTGGATAGGGGTCAACGTCGAGGACGAGGCCATATTTCTGCCACGGTTAGTGAAACATCTGTTGTTAATCACATGGAAAATACTGAGAGTTACCTGCTATTGAGGAAGAAGAACATCATTTTTAGGGGCAAAAAACCACTGGTGGGGTTCCTAAGGATCACTAGACTTTTGGAGAGGATATGCTTGATACAGATGATAGTCTGACGGTGGATATGGATAACACCATTTTGAATCAAGATCTCTTAAACTATCTACGTAGAAAATCAAAGAGTGTCAAAGAGCCTATTTCTATTATATTCTTGTGTGGCAGTATGAAGGTCTTCGAGGAGGTGTCCAATGCGCACTCATCTATGGCTGAGTTATGGTTGGAGGATCTAGAGAGTCTGTTTGAGGAGATGGACTATCCTACGGAAAATAAGATGAGAGCTGCAGTTTTTCTATTACACAGTGAGACACAACTTTGGTGGAATGTTGAGCGTAGGTTGATTTCATCTAACCAGTTAATTTGGAAAACATTTCGCCAGGCATTTCAGAGTCGTTATGTGAGTGAACAGTATCTTGCAAACTGTTTTCAAGATTTTTTAGATCTCAAGCAACATAATATGTCAGTGATTGAATATGAGATACGATTTCTGGAGTTGGCTCAGTATGCACAATGGGTTATTGACTTAGAGAAAGAAAAGTGTTGTTTCTTCTTGAGGAGTCTTTGTATTCTGATGCAGGTCAAGTTGTTCCACCTGTTCAGAGTGGTGGTGAAGTTGGATCTGGAGTTAGACATCGAGCTTAGTTTATGCTAACAGTGCTCATACATATCGTGATCAACATGATGTTATAGAGGGTACTTTCTCTTTACATTCTATTATGTACTTTGCTTTACTTGATGTTGGTTCATGCATTCGTATGTTGTGAATGCGGTGTCTGGTGGAATAAAGGTTCCAGTTGAGGAAACTGATTATGTTGTAACTGTTCAGAGTCCATTGGGAGAACCGTTTGAGGTTGGTAGAATTTATAGAAATTGTCCCCTTAAAGTTCAAGGGGAAATATTTTCGGCTAATCTGATGAAACTTTCATTCAAGGAGTTTGACCTTATTCTTGGTCAAATCCCTAATATTTCTGGCTAATCTGATGGAACTTTCATTCAAGGGATGGGAAATTATAACACTCCAAATTATTCCTAATTTAAAATCCCTAATTAGTGAAATCCCTAAATTTAAAACCCTAGAAATTTGAGAATTTTTATATCATAAACCTTAATTGAGTTGAAGGTTAAACGAAGACTATTCAAAACTATAAGGTTTGATTTATGAATTCATAGGTCAATTTATAAATAAGGAAAAAATTATGTACTTCTTTACAAACCCTATTTAACTCAGTGGCTAACCGTGGGATTTAAACGTTAAGTTTGGTATATGATACCAATTTCTAGGAATGGTAAACCATTCTTTAGGTCGCCATTTATATTTTCATTTGTTTACTCTCTAAAGATTTAGTATTTTCTCTTGAATCAAACCAAGCACATCTTCCCTTGTTTTTGTTCATGTTTCAATTAAGGGTTTTATCTCAGTCATTAAGATCTCTATTACCATCGTTTGACTTTCAATCTTGTTCGTTTAAAGCCATCCACCAATATTTATAAACATCTTCAGTTATCATCGTGAGTATATCTTTGGAAAACCAGTTGGTTTTTACACATTTTTCTTTTGTGTTGTCGTGATCAGAGAAGCATGAAGGAAATTTTATATATTCGATTGAAACAGTCGTAGGCGTCCAGTGAGTCGTATGTGAGAAATTATGGAGAAATTAGAAAATGATTTTAGTGGCAGAAGAAAGTCCACGTGGGTTTTAAGGAAATTGAATTCCCAGAAATCAATTCTGGTTTAGACGTTGGGTGGTTGGACTGCTTGATACTTTCTCTTAGTTCTTTAATTAAGAGTGTTACGTGGGAGTCCTGATATCTTATATTGAATTGAATTTTATGATCTTATTCGAATCTATCCTTGTAGAAAGTGTTTTTAATTATCGTTATTTATTTTTATAATCTTAGGAATGTTCAAACTAAAAATATTGATTCGAATATTTATTTTATTCTTCTAGACGACGTTTTTTCTGAAGACGAGATCATATCACCCCTAACTCAGAATGCTCCAGAAAATCCTCCATGAGATATACTTGAGTTTATTAGATTTATGTTTCCTTATGGTTAAGTTTTAGAGTTAGTGGAATTAATTTTGTAAATATTCATAGGATCCAATACCATTAGAGATAGAGATAACTCGGATCGAGGAGAACGTCATCGTCAACGTTAGAGCTGTGTTTTTTAGAGTTATGTTCTCTTATTTGGTGCTATAGTGTTTCTTTTGAAATTATCTATATTTCTTTGACGTGCTGGAAATTGTATTTTAAGAAATATTTGTGGTTTGATAGCATGTCTAAGTACTATATTGTGACTCGGATTGTACACTTATGTTACCATGCATACATGTCATTGTGTTTTGAGAAAAACATAGAAAATTTCGGATTTTCAAATTTTGCCCTTTTATGAGTAATGTGATTTTAGTATCTTGTGAAAATAAGATTACAGATAAATTATAAATTTCGGATAAATTATAATATCAGATTGTGTCGAAATTATTTTCGGATTTTTCAAATTATTATGCATTATCATGTGTGCATGGGGTGGAGTTTGTGTATGGAGGAAGTCGTGGTAGCCTTTCGGTTCGGAAGTCCTAAGACCACTCTCAGATTTTGGTGACGATGTAGGTGAGGATTCTGTGGAACTCCTCTATTCGGATTGGTGAAGATATAGTTAGGATTTGTGCATTGCGCATGACATCATTACACGCAGCATGACTCGCATTTATTTGATATTTGAGAAACTATTTGAAAGTAGAATATTTATTTATTTATTCTGATATGTTGCACCTTAGAGATACACTGAGTTTTATGAATCACTCCCTTTAGTTCTCCTATAGATTTTTTTTATCCTTAGACGCCTTGGTACCAGTAGAATGTCTCAAAGTTTCAGACTTTTATTTTATTTCAGTATGGTTTATTATTATCAGATTTAGCCGTCATATTTATTTTATAATATTTTTTCAGGATATGATATAATTAGACTTGGAATGTTTTGGGACTTATTTTTAGAATTTTAGTACATGCTTGATATTAACTATGTTATTTATTCGGATATTTATTTTTATTTTATTTTTTATCTTAAATTATTTATTTGGATTTTTGGAGGATGTTTATTTTTAAACAGATAATATTTTAATCATTTTGGGAAATGAATTTTCTACATTGACCCTTGATTTCGGTCAAACCTTATAACCCGTTATTAGGGGTTACAAATTATATTTTTCTTTTACTGCCAGACTAATCAAAAATCAAAAAGTGGTTGCACCCACCATTAAGGAATATGTTTCTTCATAATTAATTTCAAGTCTTTGAGAATATCCTTGTGCAACCAAACGATCTTTATATCTCACAATTTTCTTATTTTCATTTCTCTTTCTCACAAAAACCAATTTATACCCCACTGGTTTTACACCTTTTGGTGTACAGACTATAGGACTAAAGACTTCTCTTTTGGAAAGGGATTTTAGTTCTGCTTTAATTGCCTCTTTCCATTTTGGTCAATCATCTCTTTTCTTACATTGTCTAATTGAAAATGGTTAATGATCCACATTATCATCCAAAATCTCTAGTGCTATATTGCATGCAAAAGTATTATCAATGTCGGTTTTATTTCGGTTCCATTTGTTACTAAAAATAACATAATTTATAGAGATCTCATCATTATCAAGTACCTGAGTCATGTCTAATGTCTCTTCTAGAGACCTTTTAATCTCTTCTCGAGATATTTCTTGATTCGTTGACTCCAAAATCAGACCATCACAAGATATAGCTTTTTTTTCTTTTTCGAGGAATCTTATCTTTGGAACCTATTGCTTTACCACGCTTCAAGCGTGTGTTTGACTCATTAGCAACTAAAGTTTGTCCTTATAGGAAATCAATTTTAATCGGAGCATTCACAGCTAGAATATGCGATTTGGCCACTCTTCTAGGGTAAAAAAGTATATGGCAATTGATTTGCTAAGTTTTGCAAATGAATTATCTTTTGAACTTCTATATCACATTGTTGAGTACGTGGATAAAAGTGAGATAACGATAATTCATTCCAAGTTATTTCTTTTCCCAACTGTTTATTTTCTCCTCTTAATATTGGGAAAACCGATTCATTAAAATGACAGTCGGCAAATCGAGCTGTAAATAAATTCCCCATCAAAGGCTCAAGATATTTAATTATCTAGGAGGATTCAAATACGACATATATTCCCAACCTCCTTTGAGGACCCATCTTTGTGCGTTGTGGTGGAGCAATCGAAACATAAACTGCACATTCAAAAATTTTAAGATGGGAAATATTTAGTTCCTGACAAAAACTTTTTGTAATGGGGAGAAATTATGATAACTTATTGACCAAAAACCATTTGTAATGGGGAGAAATTGGTAGTTTGGACTTCATCAATAATGGTCTTGCAATTAATTGAAGTCATTGATAAATGATTCTTCAAGCCCATTTTATGTATGAACATGAGTTACAGGATGTTCAATACTAATTCTAATCGACATGTAAAAATCATCAAAGGCTTGAGAAGAAAATTCACCAGCGTTATTAAGATGAATTGTCTATATGGGAGAATATGGAAAATATGCTCGTAATTTTATTAATTAAGCAAGTAACTTTACAAATGTCAAGTTGCGGGTTGATAACAAGGATACATGTGACCATCTAGTTGATGCATCAATTAAAACCATAAATTATCTAAATGGTATACAAGAAGTGTAACACCTCAAAAATCGGTATAGTCGAAATTTTGTTCCGGTGATCGTAATTTATTACCGGAAAAAATCGAAAATATTGTATCGAACCCTTTTTGAATTCAATAATTTTATAATGTAATCTTAGTTAAGTTTAATTTTGGCATAAGGATTTGATTGGAAAGAATAAAATATATTTAGTAACTATTGATGGATAATTAGTATAGTTAAATAGTTACATAAACAGGTTACCTATATAGGTAATTAGGATGTTGAGCTAGTTACCTATATAGGTAATTAAGATATTGAGTTTGTTCATTAATAAGTTGTTAATCCTTTCATCACTTGTCTAAATGTAGTTATGCCCTCTTTGTAATTTATGCAAGTCAATAATATGCAGTTTCAATAAAGATGAGTTTCTTGATAGTGACTAAATTGTAAAGAATTGAAAGCTAGGAAGCAAAAGTGTGAACTTCAGAAATTGAGGGACCAACATCGTAATTTTACTATTTCAAGGAGTGATTCACCTCCTTGCTTTCTTGACTTCACATGAAAGTCATGCTTTGTGTCATAAAATATGACATATTGTTGATATAAAGTAAAAAGGATATAAGGTTGGAATTTTAAATTAAGAAAATTAACTTTCCTTCATATGAAGGAAAACTTTTCATTGGATGGTATGAGGGCAAAAAATCATGAACTTTCACACAGAAATTAAAGGTTGGAAAGACTTATTCTTGAGGAGAGAATGTGTAACACCCCGATCCGGATGTCACATTGGGCCTCCGGCCCAAAACCTGTATTTCAAAATTCTTTCAAAAGCTCAACAATTAAAATCCAATTCAAGTCCAAAATACGATTCATAAAATCCATTTAAGTTAAAATGTAAGACCAAAATAACATAAAGTAATTGGAGCTCAAAATATTACAAATCATTTAAAACATTCGACCCAAATAATAAACAGAGTTACAAAATACATATAGGGTTCGACTAAGCACTAGCCCACTACATCTAATACATGTACTCTGACAACAAAGTCGATGCTGAAATCCAAACCTCGATGGTGCTCCACAAGAACCGGCTTCACCTAACCTACGTACAAAAACACATTTCGAAACGCTAAGCTACAAAAGCTCAGTGGGTACACCGAACTCGGCCCAAAATCATGCATATCATAAGCAGTAAAGCATAGCATATAAATATCGTGCATGATATGATGGTCTAGCATGCTTGCCTAATACATGGCATAAACAATATATAATATCGCACACAACATATACATGTCATATCACAAAATAACACACAAGAGTGAGGCCCGCATTCACACAGCATCGGGATCCTACACTCAGGATTGAGGCCACCCTCAAATCCTATGCCCAGAATGTTACATCGGACATCTTCGAATGAGGCCGCCCAATGTTCGGAAAAGGATGGAGGCCGCCCAACCAATCCCATGCAAGGAATGTTACATCGAATATCTTTGAGTGAGGTCGCCCAACACTCGGAATAAAAGTCTTCAATACATCACCCGAAATGTTACATCGGATGGCCTTCGACGTGTTGTAACACTTTTGGATATCCAGATTTCCATCAAACAAAGACTCGATACACACAAATGATCCACCTAGGATCCTCACATCAAAACACATCAAGACTTAACATAACTTAGTCGTTCGGGGTTTAATATCATCAACTCGTGTTAACAATTCATTTCATCAATTATAGGATTCATTAGGACTCTTAATTCTCTTATCAAACCTCAAACAATACCAAACTTGTCGAGTTCTCAAAGGGGTATCGATACTGGTATCGATACCCTTTGACCACTTTTAAAGTCAACGAAAGAGGACCCTCCAGATTCGATACTGGTATTGATGCTATTATACCACTGGAGGACCCGATATCGAACCATGGTTCGATACCCCTGCCCACATAGCCTAATCTCACTCATGGGTATCGATATCGGTAGCCCGAGTATCGATACCCCTGCATGAAATGTAGGTCTGCCCTTAGAAATTTCAAGGATTCATTCCCAAACTTAATCAAATCAATCCTAAAGTGTTCCTACACATTATTAAGAGTGTTTAGGATAGTTTAACATCATTTTCAAGTCATTTAACACATAAATCTGAATTTCACCATTAAAGCATATCAAGCCAAACCAATCACACATACACTAAATCTATATGAATGCTTTCTACCATGAAATGCATAATGATTAGAAGAGTTGAGAGTACTAACCTCAAGCAAACACAACAAAAACAACCTCCCCTCTTCCTCCTCAAGCTTTCTCTTTGCCTTGCCTTTGAGATGATGCCCCAACTTCTTCCTCTACAAAAGAAAGATGTAGAACGGATTAGAATCACCTCAGGAAGATTTTAGGAGCTTAAAACACTAAGAGAACAGATATTTAAGCTTTCAAACTCTACTCCCAAACTCCAACTAAAACCCCACTAAAACCTCCATCTTCCACCAAACCCTCACATAAATACCTCATTTTATAGATCAAATACACCTCTATAACTTACCTTTCACCTCCAGAACGTGATTCTTACTTTAAACTCTAAAGATGGCACCTTTTCCTTAGGGATTTGGGTGGAGAAGAAGATGAAGATGAAAAGGAAAAACAAGAGTGACCTCACTCTCTGCAGAAAACACTCCAAACCCCCTTCCTTTCATCCATTTAGGCATTTACAAGAATGCCCTAGCCTACCACTCAAAAGACAAACACTACAAGACCCAACAAGGCCCAACACAAACTCGAGGCCCAAAACCACTAAACTCGGGGCCCAAAACCGAAGCCCAACACCACGGGTTAACCCAACACTCGGATACGAGAATTCGGGTCGTTACAGAATGAACAGAGAATTACACAAGAAAAGGCTAAACCTTTTCTAGCAAACTTTCTTTAAGCTTTGGAAGCAAGCACCTCCATTTTTTGTCTTCAAGCTCGAGCAAGCAAGCACCTTAATCTCATCCTTGCTATTTGATTTATTTCGATACACCAAACCAAAGCTAGGATATGGGTGAGTAAAACCCCTCATTCAATTGTTGAATTCCAAGGATAGTTTGTGATTAATTTCAAGAAGAATTCTTGAAAATTTAAATTTAGGACTCACGTATTCTAAGCTTAATCCATGGAATTTGTATTGCTTGAAGGCTTATTTAAGCTCAAAAATCGAACTTATGTTGTTAAATATGTTAGTGACAACTTCCATGGATTTTTGTCTAGTTAAAGTCCTAAAGGATTGTTATGTGTAGTTACCTATATAAGTAAACAATTCAAGTATTTAGTTATCTGTATAGGTAAACAAGAATCAAGATTCAAGATTTTTTTAAACTATTTGAAGTTGTACAACTTAGGTTATATAAAGCTTATATATACATAAGTTTATCATATTGTAAATGACTACTTTTTATATACTATATGAATAAGAAACTCGTCTTCTTTTAGTTTACAATAAGGATTCATCATCAAATCCTATTCAAGCTAAGTGAACAACTTCCATATGTTTCGATAAACTCCTGTTGGTCAAACCTGATTGACCAAGAATTGATTGTTGTCTCAAAATAGTTTTTTTAATAACACTAATTATCTTCATAGGTAATTACCTTTCCCTTAATAACTCAGGATACCTCCACAGGTAATTATGTTTATCTTATCATGGGTATCGGAATGGTTTTTAAACATTTCGATACGTTTAAGCTGGTCAATTTGGTTGACTTGTTTTGGTTAAGGCGTTCCGATACAAATTTATCTCGTATCGAAACAAATCCTTAAAATAACTAATTTACCGACCTTGAAAGTACTGTATCGATACGGAAAATAGGTGTTTCGATACAGGTAGTTGTATTTTGAAAATATAGTCTATGATTATCGATATTTATTCTTAAAACACTTAAAGATTAAAAGTTTCAAATTGAACCATAAATGAATACGACCCCTCCAACCTTATATCGGACTAAGGTTATAGAATATGGAATGAAAATAGCCTAAGTTGATTCGAAGCACTGGAAAACATCACCGAGTCACTGAAACTCACGACCGTAGCATCTTCCGACCTAGTTTCCTACATGGTCGGGAAGGGGGTATTACATTTACAATATCAGAGCTAGAGTTTAGTCGATTCTAAGACTAAACTACTGGAAAATAAGATCATTATTATTGGTCTTATTGTTATTGTATTGCATATCTCTACATTGTTTACATTTTGCACCTAGGAGTATCTATTGTGTATTGTGACTTGCTATTAATCCAATCTCTTCCTTTATAGATTTCTGGTTCTATAGAGGGTCATATAGGTGAGCAAGAGGTGGAATCCTCGACTAATGGCGAAGAAATAAGGGGGAAGACCCCCAGTGTTTACAGTAATGAATCGCATCTCGGGTTAGGATGCGTTCTGATTCAAGAAGGCAAGGTAATTGCCTATGTTCCATGATAACCTAATCCAAAGGAGTTGAATTATCATATAAATGACTTGGAAATAGTTGTAATTGTTTTTGCTTTAAAAATCTAGAAGTATTATCTCTACGAAGAAAGATGTTATCTCTTTATCGATCACAAAAGTCTAAAGTATCTCTTAGCTTAGAAAGAGTTGAATCTCCGACAATGGAAACAAGTGAAATTACTTAAGAATTATGATCTAGTCATTGATTACCATCCTGGCAAGGCCAACATTGTAGTTGATGCATTCAACCATAAAACTCAATCTGCCCCTTGTGCTATTAATGCATATTTTCTTCTTCGAAAACATCATTGTCTAGTTGTTGAACTTCAAGTTCAGTCTACCATCGTATCGAGAATTAAAGCTCTACAAGATCAAGACCCTCAGTTACAATCTATTACTTCCAAATTACAAAAAAAGTGAAGAGTTTGATTTCATAATCAAGAGGGACTTTTATGTTATCGAGATCGGGTTTGTGCACTTGATAGCGAGACTCTCCGCACCGACATCCTCAAGGAAGCTCATTCCAATTCTTTTTTTCTACACCCAGTTAGGTAAAGAAGTATCGAGATCTCAAGAAATTTTATTGGTGGTCAGGCATGAAGCAAGCTATAGTTGACTTCATGCTTAGATGTCCCACGTGTCAGCAAGTCAAAACTAAGTATTGTGTTCCCCCTAGCTTGTTTCAGCCTTGACATACTTTATTAGAAGTGAGAGAATATTATCATAGACTTTTTCTGTGGCATACCTTTGACTCCTGCTAAACATGATGTCATTGGGTCATTATAGATCATTTTACAAAGTCAACATTTTTTTTATCGGTGAGAATAGATTTCAGGTTACCAAAACTGGTTAACTTATACATTAAGGAAGTGGTGAGACTTCATGGTGTTCCACGATCTATCATTTCAGATCGTGATCCACGATTCACATCTCAATTCTGGAAATCTTTATAGAGTGCTTTAGGCACTAAAGTCAAACTCAATACAGCTTTTCACTCACAGTCTGACGGTGAGTCAGAAAGAATAATTCAGATTCAAGAAGACATACTGCGAGCATGCATCATGGATTTTGTTAAAATATTGGGAGAAATCCCTACCTCTAATTGAGTTTATCTTCAACAATAGTTATCAGACCTTTGTGCAAATGGCAACGTATCAGGTGTTGTATGGTAAATATTGTAGAACCCTATTATATTAGACTGAGTTCGGAGAAGGTAAGATACTAGGTCTTGACTTACTTCGGGAAACTGAAGAATGAGTAACTATCATCCATAATCGTTTGAAAGTTGCCTTTGACCGACAAAAGGCTATGTTGATCTCAAAAGGAGAGACATCACATACGAGGTTGGTGACAAAGCCTTCCTCAAAGTATCTTTGTGGGAAAAGATCCTAAGGTTTGGCTTAGAGGGGAAATTGAGTCTTTAGTTCATTGAACCTCTCGAGGTAATAGAGGAAGTTGGCTCTATAGTTGATGGAGGCTAGAAAGTCCTGCTTTTATGATGAAGCATTCGTCCTTCCACCTTTGTTAGATTATAGTATTTAAGATGTCGAAACCACGAGGATTGACTTTACTTACGCAATTTATTCTTCCTGCACAATGAAAAAGTAAAGACACAGATAATTGAGTTGGATTATAACTAAGGAAACTAATTAAAGTAATAAAGATAAATGATCAAGAAATCAAGGATGGAAAAGTGGGGCAGGTTAGAGTGCTTCGTAGTGTGAGTTCAATTGACTTGTTTATGTCTCATGCAATTATACAATACTGCCTCGGCAGCACTGTAGTTTTACTGCCTCGGCAATGAAGGATTACGTCCGCCGCGGCAATCTCTTGCTCTTGGGTAGACTTTACCGAAGTTCGGCAAAGTTTCCTTTGATGACTCCGCTTATCTCTAAGTCGAAGTAATGTTGATGACCAATCCTTGATGATACCTCTCGGCGTGAATCAATTATAATCACCAACCAATCCCACACTTCTTTTAGCCGTTGAAACTCTTAACCTATCTCTAGGCCGAGTTATTGTTTCCCGATTGAAATACCGTACTTATTCCTTTCGTGAATCTAACTCTCTCGATATTAGATAAATGGATTAATCACAAACTTCTCTCTCGAGCTTGGATGCAAGAACAAGGAATGACAAAGAATAAGCAAACCTCGATATTTTATTGCATGAAACAAGAAAGTAAAGTACAATTTTCTTCCACAACTACTCCACAAACTAACCTAAACCCCAAGGGGACGATGGAGGAGTTTAGGGTTTTCTTTGAACACTTGATTTCGAGATGTCTTCCTCTCTACATAGGCTATGGTTTATATAGGCTTGGCCTAGGGCAAACCTTTCCAAAGTAGGAATACAACTTGGAGTAAAACACAAGTTAATTATATAAATAAAAGATATTTATTTTATTTCGTAGTTTATTCCTATAAGGATTCTTTTCCCACGTGGCCTTTGACATTGACTTTTCGTGTGTTTCCCAGCTCCGATTTCTATGTCGCTTGTCTTAAAACGTTCACCTTATTTTTCTCTTCAGATCGCCTATCATATCAACATTTGCTCTTTAGGTGCTGCCGTGGCCTTCAAGTGCTATCGAGGCCTTCAAGTGCTGCCGAGGCGGGTACTTATTTGCATTCCAACTTTGGTTTCTAGCATCCATCATGCTATCTGGCATTACCTGTGTGGTAGTTTCCTGTCTAAGAGAAAAAACCATTAACCGCACCTGTTTTATGCCAAATACTAGATAAATTCATGAATTGAGTATTGGGATGCTGAAATATAGAAATAAGCAGAATTATCCAATATTGCTATTAAATCTGTCCTTTATTAACAATAATCGAGTGAGAAATTGATATAAAAATGAGGACTTTTGGGCACTCATCAATAGCCTATCGGCTAGCCTTAACCTCATGATTGAGTAAGATTCGTGACGTGTTTCACATCTCTAAGATTTAAAAGTATTGATATGATTCATCACACATGACTGAACTAAAGTCTGGGCAATTCAGACAGATCTGACATATAAGTAATAATTGGTGTAGATTTGTGTGAGAGAAGTTAAGAAACTTCTCAACAAATCTATACCCTTGGATAAAGTTCAAGTTAAAATTCGAGGACGAATTTTCCTAAAAGGGGGGAGAGATGTAACACCTTGAAAATTGATATATTCGAAATTGTGTTTCGGTGATCATAATTTAGTAACGGAAAAAAATCAAAAATATTGTATCGAACCCTTTTTTAATTCAATAATTTTGTAATGGAATCTTAATTAAGTCTAATTTTGGCATAAGATCTAATTGGAAAGAATAAAAGATATTTAGTGACTATTTTTGGATAATTAGTAGTTAAATATTTACATAGGCTCGTTACCTATATAGGTAATTAGGTTGTTGAGCTGGTTACTTATATAGGTAATTAGGATATTGATTTTGTTTATTAATAGGTTTTTAATCCTTTCAGCACTTGTCTAAATGTA
Organism: Abelmoschus esculentus; assembly: GCA_035048815.1. Taxonomy (NCBI): domain Eukaryota; kingdom Viridiplantae; phylum Streptophyta; class Magnoliopsida; order Malvales; family Malvaceae; genus Abelmoschus; species Abelmoschus esculentus. Next base: position 6,782,698 of record JAUCBN010000002.1, read on the forward strand.
GCTATTCTCTCTTTGTAATGTATGCAACTCAATAATATGCAGTTTCAATAAAGATAAGCTTCTTGATAGTGACTAAATTGTACAGAATTGAAAGTTAGGAAGCAAAAGTGTAAACTTCAGAAATTGTGAGGCCAACCTCGTAATTTTACCATTTCAAGGAGTGAGTCACCTCCTTGCTTTCTTGACTTCACTTGAAATCCATACTTTGTGTCATAAAATATGACATATTATTGATATAAAGTAAAAAAAGAGATAAGGTTGGAATTTTAAATTAAGGAAATTAACTTTCCTTCATTTGAAGGAAAGCTTTTCATTGGATGGTATGGAGGCAAATCATCATGAACTTTCACAAAGAAATTAAAGGTTGGAAAGACTTATACTTGAGGAGAAAATGAACCGAGAATCACACAAGAAAAGGCTAAACCTTTCTAGTAAATTTCTTTTAAGCTTTGGAAGCAAGCACCTCCATTTTTGTCTTCAAGCTCGTGCAAGCAAGCACCTCAATCTCATCCTTGCAATTTGATTTATTTCGATACACCAAACCAAAGCTAGGATATGGGTGAGTAAAACCCCTCATTCTATTGTTGAATTCCAAGGATTGTTTGTGATTAATTTCTAGGAGAATTCTTGAAAAGTTAAATTTAGGACTCATGTATTTTAAGCTTAGTCCATGGATTTTGTATTGCTTGAAGGCTTATTTAAGCTCAAAAATTGAACTTATGTTGTTAAATATGTTAGTGACAACTTCCATGAATTTTTGTCTAGTTAAAATCCTAGAGGATTGTTACTTGTATTTACCTGTATATGTAAACAGCTCAAGTATTCAGTTATTTGTACAGGTAAACAAGAATCAAGATTCAAGATTCTGTTAAACTGGTTGAAGTTGTACAATTTAGGTTATATAAGCTTATACATAAGCTTATCTGATTGTAAATGACTACTTTTGATATACAATATGAATAAGAAACTCGTCTTCTTTCAGTTTACAATAAGGATTCATCATCAATTCCTATTCAAGCTAAGGGTAAAGAAGTTGTCATTCAAGAATCGTGAAAGCTCTTTGTTTCGAGGTGAGTGTAGTAGAGTCATGGGACAAATCTAGGTGTTTTTCCCATCTCATTTAATTAATTATTGTTAACATGTAGCATATTATTGGCAAAGAAAGGATATGAGACCCATATAGGGTTATGGTAAGTTTTTATAAGCTTTCTTTGTTGCATTAATCATGTCTAAATTACTGAACCATTAAAATATTGATTATTGAACTCATTGAAATGGACCTAAGGGTCAAAATCATTGTTATTGAATCATTGAACCTATTGATATCATAATTTAGACTGTTATGAATCTAAATTTGTATTGGACCTTGGATTCAATGAAAATTAGATACAATTGACATGTCATAGAATTAATGAGCTCATTGGTACGGGTGGACTATGGTCCTTGGGCTACGGCCTATATTTGGCGAGGCGGAGGGATTATACCATTTATTGACTTGGCGAGGCGTAGGAGTTCGCGTATCAACTATCTCGATCGATCAAAAGGTTTATAATGACTTATTGACTTCATTGTTATGGTATATGAATCATTAACGCTGAATATCAAACTATTAAGAATTATTGAATATTTCCCTAAATTGAAGTTATAGCATAAGAGCATGTTAATTGAATACATTCTATACATTGATATTGATATTGATTACCTCACTAGGCAATGTATGTCTAACGCATTCATTTTCATGCACTTTCAGGTCAGAGTCATAGGAGAAGAGATGGATCATTTCTTCAAGGCCTTGGCAAGTCACATATAGTGGTAAAGTAAGCTATGTCTGAATATACTCCTAGAATGGTGAAAAAGTGTCTTGTTGAGTCCTATTTATGTATTTTGATATGTTGATAATGTGTCTGTTATGCCTAGACTCTAAATAGGCAAAATGGCCCCTAAGGTAATTGACATAAGTGGCTAAATGTGCATACTTGAGACTGAAAGGGTAAAAACCTAGTAAATGAACTCGGAATAACCTAAATATTGGGTTGTTATTAGAATATGATAATTAAAGCTTGCTGGTAAATTTCTATAAGATTTGGAATTCGTTTGTTAGGAAAAATGATATTAAAAACCAGATGGAATATAACAGTACAGGCCAAACGTATCGAAATGGGTCCTTGGTGTTTTGATAGGGCATGCTTAACATCTGGGAAAATCTGGAAATTTGTCTGGTATTGAAACAATTTTGATAGCGTTTTGATACATTTCGAGTCTATGAATCTCTGTTTCGATACGGCTCGAGAGGCGTATCAATACGTATAAGCATGATCAAACCTTAGGACCTTTGGTCGGTCTTCGTGTATCAAAACCATTAAACAGTGTACCGAAACAGTATCAATAATTTATCTATCATGAACCTCGGTATCGAAACAGCTTCCATATGTTTGATACACTCTTGTTGATCAAACCTGATTGACCAAGAATTTAGTGTTGTCTCAAAATAGTTCTGTTGAATAAAACTAATTACCTCCATAGGTAATTACCTTTCCTTTAGTAACTCAGGATACCTCCACAGGTAATTATGTTTCTCTTATCTTGGGTATTGTGACGGTTTTTGAACGTTTCGATACGTTTAAGCTGGTCAATTTGGTTGACTTGTTTTGGTTAAGGCGTTTCGATACAACTCTATCTCGTATCGAAATGAATCCTTAGAATAATTAATTTACCGACCTTGAAAGTACTGTATCGATACGAAAAATAGGCGTTTCGATACAGGTAGTTGTATTTTAAAAAATATAGTCTATGATTATTGAAAGTTATTCTTAAAACACTTAAAGATTAAAAGTTTCAAATTGACCATAAATGATTACGAACCCTCCTACCTTATATCGGACTAAGGTTATAGAATACGGAATGAAAATAGCCTAAGTTGATTCAAAGCACTGGAAAACATCACCGAGCCACCGAAACTCACAACTGTAGCATCTTCCGACCCGGTTTCCTACCAAGACGAGAAAGGGGTGGTACAAGAATGGTGTATGGGCCCACATATATCACCTTATATTTCTTATAGAAAGTTAATAGATTCATAATCTATTTTAGCTGGTGATGGTCGAATAATTAATTTCCCTTAAGAGCAAGCGTCACATAAAAAGTCATTACTTTGAAGAATCTCTTGGTTATTCAATGAGTGATCACATGAATTCTCAATAATTTTTCGCATCATAATCGAACCGGGATAGACTAACCGGTCGTGCCAAATAATAAAGTTATCAGTAAATTTATAGCTTATAATAGTCTCCAATAATAAAGCACATTAAAATATTATTTAATATATGGATATCCACCGTAAATAATGATATTCATAACACTAATTATTTTATTCATTTTGTGGAAAAAAATTTTAATCTCCTTAGAATATGAAAAATTGAAGATCGGCTATCACAATAACTTTTTAAATATAAAATATTTTACCTGAAACACAAATAAAAATGTTTAAACAATTAAACAAAATTTTATAATTAATCAAAATTCATAAAAAATCAAAATATTTTTGATTTAACAAACAATTTCCTTAGTAATTTCTCTCATTCCTCATCAATTAAACTTAAAACTAGGTAAAAGATAGAAACTAACAATTTTTATTTTTATTTTTCATTGTTGAAATACAGTCTCGATAATGATTTGTCCCTTTAACATCATTACTTTTTTATTGAGATTTAAAAGATTGATTGCATATAAAAAATAATAACCGATTCTAATTTATAATATTGAACTAATAAAGAACTTAATGTTTTAGTGGAAAGGTGTCGACTTTGCCCTGTTTGTCTTTACATCTTTCATATCGCCGATAATGTTTCAAAATGACCTTTCAAATAATTAAATAAAATTAAAAACTTGTTTTAATTTGAAATATTTAACTAATAAAGAACTGGTTTTTTAATTAAGATGCCTCTGTTCTGGCTTAATTTTTTTGGCGTTGTTATGTATCGTCGACAATCATGTCAGATTATCATGATAAACAAGGTTGATAATTAAAAAGAAAAGGAGATTTAAAAAAAACTTAAAAGATAGTACAACGAAGAGAAAGGAGAGTTTAGAGAACTCTAAAAATATTTTGTTATTTACTGCTTTTAATTTTAACAAAGAAAATATGATTTAGAGAATTCTAGAAATATCTCGTTATTTCTTTTTTTAATTTTAATTAATATTATTTGGAAAATAAAATACAAATATGCAAATTATGTGTTAAAAAATAATGTCGTGATTTTTTTTAAGTAAAAAATTATAGATGATATAGTGGAAATAGTCCATAAAATAATTTCTCATGATGAAGAATATTTTTAATTTACCCTTTAAAATAGAAATTGAAGTCTTGGGCTCCATTATTATTATTATTATTATTATTATTATTATTATTATTATTATTATTATTATTATATACACTATTTATTTATTGTTTGAGGTTTTAAAATTGGGCTCTATATCTTATAAAGGGCTTTTATTTAATATTTACGATTTTTTATATTTTTTAATTTTTGGTTTTAATTAAAAGATAATAAGATAATAATAAATATATGATTGGAAAAAATTAGAGTAGGTTATAGGAAAAATTATATCATGAACTCTTTTCATCACGTCATTTGTGGTCAACCAATTAAATTCATTCATTTCATATTTTTTAAGGTGAATCATCACCTCTTTCTTACTCGTAATAGGTGAGTGTTACTTATCAGACGATTATTTAAAGATGAACGAACCTGATTCATGTACCACGGATGACGTGGAGGAAAAAGGTCCATGATATAATCTCTCATATTATAGGGTTTTGGGTATTAAAAGGAGATGTAAATTGATCTTGTTTATCATATAAAATTGGGGTACGACAATTAGTGACACATTTGTAAAAAAATAGCTTAACGATTTAAATAAAAAAATAGATTAATTTGTGACTAATGGTGTTGTTTACCTTATTTTTAGTAGGTCTAAAGTGATGATTTGTTGTTATTATTCAAGGGGTTTATATTTTAAATCACCAAATTTATAATCAAATTTTATATATATCATAAATCTTTAGTTTATAGTGAAATTATACCACTCAACTTTACTAATAATAAATTAAGTTATATACATATTAATAACTAAAACTTAACTTCAACTTTCATTTAAATAATAAACTTTTAATTTAATTAAATTACATCATTCAAATTTTGTTTTTAATAAATTAAATCACTTATATGAACACCATTAAATAATTCTAATGTAAAAAAAAAATGAAATTTTACTAACATATTTTGACATTACCAAATAATGATTAATTAAGAATTTAAATATTTTTATTAAAATTTATAAAAAATGGTTATTTTTTGTGAGAAAAATTATTTAAAGTATCAGTTAAACATTATTTTCTGATATATGAAAGTTATACTTAAGTGAAAATCTCAATTCCAATACTTTTGTTTTACTATAATTCATGATTTGATATTATTTAGTATAATTTTAAATTTGATATATTTTTTTAATCACTAGTTTCTGATCCACTGACGAACTAATCCAAATTGAATTTTTCAAAGATTTATTATGGAAACGATTATCCTAACTTAATTTTGCCTCGTTCTATTCTTTAATATAAATTCTATAATATAAATTCTATAGTTCTATATAAAATATCACTTACGTGAACAATTAATTGGTCTAGTGGAGCAAGATATTACATTAGATTCTTTAAGCAAAGTCTGAAATTTGAATTGCAACGTTATAAATAAAACAAATTGAGTTAAAATTATCATCCTCGTAAATTTAATTTGTTAAATTAAATTTTTAGATCCTAAATTAATCCTAACGGCTTCAACTAATCTAAATATAAATCTAATTTAATTAATTTAAAGTTACATCCCAATAAGTTAAGGGCATAATTCAAATTAATTAAATTTAAATTTAATTCTAAGTGAGGCTTCAACGAACTTAAAACCTAAACTAAATTCATTTTAATTAATTTAAACATATACCCTATTAAGTCAAGGGTATGTTTTAAACTAAGTGAAACAAATTCTAAAAAATAAACTATCCTTAAAAACATACAAGCAAATAAAATAAAGAATATATCATAAACAAATAAGTCAAATAAAAAATATATAATAAAGAAATTTAAATGAATAACAGAAGGATCAGCAACAAATCTCTTATTTAACGAACTAAATTGGGTTTAGATTAAAGAAGAAATTGAATGATATTCGAAAATTTCAGGGGGTGGGGAAATAATTTAGAAATACAAAAGGATATCGGGTGTAAATAATTTAGGAAGGAGGTCCTTAAGAGGTAATTTATAATCCTCTAAACCCGATTCAAAAGAAATAGACCGAATCTAAAAAGTTGTTATTAATTTTTTTATATCAACTAACATATTTTAAGTTTAGTTGTATATAAAGCAAATTTATTATTGAAAAATAATGATTATTGCAAAATAAATCAATTAAAAATAGATTTACTATAAAAATAATTGATTAAAAATTATTTTGTCAATTTGATAAAATATCTAAAAATAACCTTATAAAATGTATGCATCTAAGTTCGAAATATTAAAAATTCCAAATGTATAAGTTATCTAACAAGTTTGAGAATTTGTAAAAGAAACCGTAAAGGTATAAGTTAAAAGGCATATTATATTTCTAAAGTGCAAATAAACATAAAATAAAATATATTTTATTTTTCGATAAAATATTTTTTGAAAATACAATAAATTCAAATCATTATGATATTGACGTTCGATATATGATTTAGTATCCGACTATCCAATATCATATTGAGTGGAGGATTATCCCTGTCAAAATGAAGATTTCTCTTATTTTTTTTAAATTATAATTCTGATCCCACAACTCATTATATGATTTAAAAATCATAAATATAAAAGTAATTACGAGTGACTCATTTCCGAATATCTTATACTTGATTTAAAAACATAATTTAATATTTGATGCATGATATCTCAAGGAATTCTTAAAACATAATTTAAGATTTTTTATTAAGCTTTAGTTTATGTATTTTTTATGTACTTGAATTAGTTATTATATGATCGGTTATATCATTTAATTATTATAAGATTGATATTATTGCTTGAATAATATATGGTTAGTTTTATCGTATAAATAATATAGGGTTATACTATTGCTTAAGTTATTATGATTAAAAAATAAAAAAAAATAAAAAAAAAACTAAGATAATACACATACATATATACATTAATGTATTTATACACATAATATACATACATATTTAATCGAAAAACATGCAATAAGCATATAAATAAATATACATAAACATTATACAATATTAACATTTAACGATAATAATATCACTAAAAAACATGTATTATGCGTTCATACATATAATAATCATACACATATAAATATTGAAAATAATAATAATGCAATGACAATATAAATAAAATAACATAAACACATATTAAATATTTATATTAATAATATAATATACAATATTATAAAATGAGTGATTATAGATATAACGTTAAATTAATTTTATCGATTTGAAAGAGAATAGTGACATAAAACAAAAAAGTAATACAAACATTTTAAATTAAAAATATTAAAAAATAAAAAGATTATTCAATCCAAATTTTAACTTTATTTTAAAAATTAATTAATTCTATGTTAAATTATTGAGAATTTTAAATTTTATTTAAATGATATTAAAAATTAATGATATATTATGCCACGTAACGATTCATAATTTTTAATAGTGTTTACATAAAAATATTTTTCATTTTTAATATCTATATTTTTTAAAGCGTGTGCCTCTTTCGATGACGTTTGACTTGGTAAAAATACACCTAAATCAATATAAAATCTAAAGTTATAATAGTTTATCTATTTTATTAATAAAAAAAGATAATAAGATACTTAAATTTGAAAAATTAAATTAACCATTTTATATTACAATTATTTTAATAAATATAATTATTTTTTAAAGTAAAAGTTTAAAGGGTAAACTATTGCGTTAGTCACTTTCGTTTACCCACAGTATATTTTTAGTCATTGATTTTGAAAAACGTCCAGTAAGGTCATTATCGTTTTCGGGATGTAAAGTTTTGGTCACTCCAACATTAATTGTCGTTAAATATTAACGAAAATATGATCTGACACAATAAAAAAAAGGATAAATTACTTAAATAGTTCTTAAATTATTATTATAGTTTTGTTTCACCTTCAATTTGACTATCAAAATTTAAAACCTAATGCTAACTCTTATCATAAACCCCAAAATTCTCACTCAAATAACATTGAAACAAATCATTTTGTAACCCCCTCGACCCAGTCTAGACAAAACCTGACTCGAACGAGCTACACGGGGAATACCGAAGCTAATCCGAACACTCGCCCCGATAAACAACCCTAAAAGTTGTTCTTTTACCTTCTCTAAATGCATTAATTAGATCCTACATGTTCATGCTAGGAATGAGTTCATTTGCAACGGAAACTAAAGAGAAACTAGTCCTAATTTAATCGAACAAGGTTTGGGGACATAATTATAATTTTCCAGAAAACCATCGTATTTTTGCCTAGGTATCGATACCCTATGAACTGGTATTGAAACCTCTGCCCAGATAAGTGCAGAATATATATGTTACATGTCATACCCGAAAAAACTAAGATTCTCTAGATGCATATAAAACCCTAATAGCATAAATCACACTTCAAACATCAATTCTAGATGCAAAGTCTCCTAATTACAAAGGCAATGCACATGTATCATAAGCATACTTCAACAATAACAACCATGGTATATCATACTTAAAAATTAATCAATAATGGATCTCAAAATACCTCATTAACATAAAAGTATATCAATTATAGTATTCAAGACAAAATAACCCAAAACACATAGGTTCACTAAGCCATATCTTAAGCAATAACAATGTTGGTAAACGTCAAATTTGCATAAGCTTACGATTACAACAAGTCTTATCATCATATCAATAATCTTAACATGGTAACTCATCCCCATTGCTCTCTCACTACTACTAATATTACAAAAAGACGTACTTGAGCTCATACTTGACGATTACACGAAATACTTACTTGCCTTTGTTGCCTCAACATCTATATCCTGCATTACAAGGTAAAAGAGAGGGTTAAACATAAGGCTTAGTGAGGGAATAAAACACATTTAAAACTCATTTGAAAACACCTTGCAATGCAGCCCCATAATAAACTTGTTTCATCAATTCAAAACACATGTCATGCTCTTTATAAAAGAAAACGTTCATGGTTAACAAAGTCACTTTTAAAACTCATTAAGTGTCATCAAATCATGGCTTACAATGCCATCATTAAAATCTAGTAAATGTACCTCTGTGAAATAACTTGCTTTGTAAATAAAAACACAAGTCTTACATGCTACTCACATAGCAATGCTTACTCATGCATCTCAATGCACAAATCTCAAGTCTTACATGCTAACAACGTAGCAATGCTTAAATCACATGCATACCAATGCACAAAACCGTATTAAAACACATGCATAATCCTATATGCAAACATGTAATTACCATGACACTTACCTGTGAAAAATAAAAACTTATATTGGTGCTAGTGATCCGATTTGTACCACTCCAAATCGTTAGGATAAACGGGTAACCGCATGTTAGTACCACTCCCAGAGCATGCGCATGTTGATATCACTCTCAACATGAATTATCTCACCTTGGTGTCCGGTGACAGTACCACTCCTATCAGCCCAGATGTGACAGTACCACTCCCATCACATAGCATTAGACTAAAAGTCTAAATGCAACACACAAGGAATTTACACACGTACGACTTTTGAATATTTATAGTGCACTCTAGACCCTATTGATCGATCAACTTATCCCATAAGGTTCATCACTTAATTAGCAAATATATTCTCAAAAATCAATGCTCAAAACATAATTCAAAACAGAATTCAAATAACATGTATCCCATTTTTCACGCATCACTTGTAAAAACCGATAAAACCATTTTTATCTTATTTTTTCAAAACAAAACCGTGGGAACATTGAATGCTTATAAAATCTTTTTAAAAAAAAGTTTCATGAGCATTTATATACATGCATAATCACATATGCACAACACAATAAGAGCATGACAAATAACATAATAAAAACACAGCGTAATATGGGAACCTTTAAGAAAGCGATACATAAAACTTACTTCGGAGTGTAGGGAGGTTTCTCACACCTTCCCCACACCCCCAAACCTTTGAAAACTCAATGAAAACACTGTCGAAGCAGCCCACTCTCATAATCCACTCATCGGTAACTGAAACTTACTCGACAAGTCACCGATTCGATCCAAAACTTCTTCAAATGTAATCACCAACTTCTTATACTATTTCAACCATCAAAAACTAAGGATTTAGTGCTCTTAATCTCACACAACAAACCTCAAGTTGGACCCCCATACAATAACCCTTAAAACCTATCAAAACCTTAACTGAAAAATTTTCGAAAACCACCAAACTTCTCCTAAACCTATAGTCCGGGATTATGGACTTTATAAACACATTATAAACATCCTAACATGATTAAAATCAACAATTTAAGACCCCAAAACAGCGAGTAAAACCCTTGAACGAAAATTATAGGTTTTGATAAAAAACCCATTTTTCTTAAACCAAAAGAGTAAAAACGTTTTTACCAAGCGAATAACTTGGGAATTTCAATAAAGAACCTTTTAAAATTACAGGATTGAATGTTTCTCACCTCCAATTCTGACCCAATTAACTTTCATGGTTTTTGAGAAGGAAAACGAGTGAAAAATAATGTTTTTGAAGAAGGAAAAATTATAAATAACTATTTGGACGAAAATTAATGAAAAGAAATCGAGTTTACCTTGAAAAGACGGCTGTTCTCAGCCTTGGGAAGAGGGAAAACGAAAATAATAAAATAAGGGTTTAGGTTTTGATATAAAATAGGTTTTTAGGAATTAAATAAAGTAATTTGGTTATTAATTAAAATTTTGGGTTAAGTGTTAATTAAATAAGCCCATGGAAGTTTAATTCAATTAGAATTAGGATTGGATCAAAGCCCCTTAGAGATTTAAACTTTTGACTTAGTTTATAAAATTGTCCTTAAGTTTTCAATTTTTACAAAATAGTCACTAGTTTCAAAATTCTAGGGATTCAAGGGTCAATTTTCGAAATTGAGTTTACCAAAGTTAATTTTATATTAAATAGGGATTTTAGAATATTTTTCCGTAATTTATTTCGTTTAAAATTTAAATTTTTAAGTACTTAATCCCGAACTAGACTAAACCGACCCACTAACTTTTAAGCCCAATTTGACTATCAAAAATATAAAACCTAACGCTACCTCTTATCATAAACCCAAAATCCTCACCCAAATAACATTGAAGCAAATCATTTGAACCACCCAAATAACATTGAAGCAAATCATTTGAACCACCCAAATAACATTTAAAAACTTTATATTATTTTACAATTCTCCTTCCCAGACCAACCAGTTCTCTCATAATTGATAATTTTCTTTGCCCTTTACCTTGAAAGCTGCACAAGAACTTCTAGAGAAAACTGAGACTATAACAAACTTCTGGAAGAACCACATTAAGACCCATTGCTATGTTACAGTAAGATTTATTTCTTTGTTTCCATGTGCTCTTCCCTTGAGACTTTTATAGTGTATGATTAATAATTATTTTGGCATTTTATATGTGGATGCAGTATTCTCTCTAGAGGAAGCAATATACTCAAGCTCAACCCGCTTTTCTGCCCCAGCCTCTACCTCGTCAACTGGTTTCTAGACAGCAGCTTTCACCCTTTTTCGCCCTAGAACGAATGACTCTCTCGTTCACCGTCACCTTCAGAGAAACTCGATCTTCCTATTATCACTCTGGATGATTTATTTTGAAAACCAAAGAAACTCCTCGGATCTATTATTTACCTTTATCGGATGAACTAGTTGTAGCAAAACAAGCAGGAACAGCACAGGATCAGAACATCAACCAGTAGAAATCAAGCTATATTTTTGACCTGACTGTTATTATCGGTTGGTTTTGTAATGTTAGATAATGTTAAGTATAGCATTAGAATCCTTCAAACATAGAGCTCTCTTATGGATTGAATCTTCGATTTGATTTTCCAACCAATTATGGCATATTTATCGTTTATCATTGTTTAATATGGTTGAACCAGATTACTGAAAATTATATATCAGGTAAGGATTGGGGATTGTTATTTGGGTGAGGATTTGGGTTGGGATAAGGGTTAGGGTTAGGGTTTATTTGAAAAGATGGTGAAAAGATAAAATTTTAAATTTTTTAGAGTTAAATTAAAGATGAAATAAAAGTATAATAATAGTTTAAAAACTATTTAAGTAATTTATCATTTTTTATTGTGTCAGATCATCTTTTCGTCAATATTTAACGGTACATAATATTGAAGTGATTAAAACTTTACATCCCGAAAATGATAATGACCTTACTGATCGTTTTTTTAAAATCGGTGACTAAAAGTGTACTAGTGATAAACGATAGTGACTAGCACAATAGTTTATCTAATTTTAAAATATATTTTTGTAACATAACTATTTTTATAATTAAAAGTTTATTCTAAAATTATTTCATTAATAAAAGATAAAATATGTTAAAAATTCATATTTTTATTCTAAAATTTTATTTTGTAATTGCATATACGCATGTTTCAAATACTAATATACAAATGAAAATAAAGGTCAGAGATTCTTTTTTTTAAAAAAGAGACAATTATCATGTTTTCATGGATGAAATAGTAACTACAGTTTTAGACTACTATAACGGAGAAATTTGAGTCCAATGGAAAATATTGGTCCAAATTATAGATTAAATTAAAATTTTATTTAAAATTTAAATGAATATTAATTTGTCTAAACTTCAAATTCCATCGTGACAAAAATATTATAAAGGATAATGTAATCAATTGAAATGTTAGTATAAGTAATAAAAATCTTATTTTTTTTTAAGTAAAATGATGTTAACAAATTTTAGACTAGATTGTCGGTTCAAAATCCGGTAAAAGCAAAAAAATTCTTTTTCTTTTTAAATTATGACTTTAAAATTCAATAGGAAAAAAAATTATTCCTTTCTTTTTAGATAAAAATTATTGAAATATTAAAATAATTATTCAAAGTTAAAATATACTTTTCAATATTTAATTTAATAATATTTTGATCTTTATTTTTAAAATAATTTAATCCTCAATATTTTATTTTAAATTAAATTAATACTTTTAAAAATAAAAAATATCGATAAATAATTTCTAATATCCTGACAACCCTATATAATTATACACGCTAACACAACAATATTATATTAGCATTAAAAATATTACATCAATCAAAAATAATTATATAAAACTACATGAAATAAAAAAAATTGTTAATTTATTTTTTATTAAATCTTTTACTTTCGATTTTTAATAATTTCATCCACATGAAATATTTTGACCTAAAATAAAATATTAATAATTAAATTATTAAAAACAAAAACACAGAATGTCCATTCATTCATTTTTTTTAGTTTATGCCTTCTTCCTATGGTGCTTTCCCTTCACCTGTATCATCAAATAGGTGCAGTGATTCTTGATGATATACTACCTTTTTCCCTAGGGCTAGTTCGATTTCCATTTACACTTGACATACCTGCCAAATTATTACATATAAAAACAAAACCATATGATATCTATAACTATCATGTTGGGGGCAACCGAATCAGATCTTTACAAACCGAACATCGTTCTGACCAAAAGCAGTTCCACAGCCAGGGCACTTGCGATGACGGATCTCTAAATTTCTCTGGATACAAGGATTGCAAAACAGGTGATAGCATTTCACAATCACAACCTGAAAAATAACAACAAAAAAACAAACACATCAGACAATATGCAGGAGGAGAAGGGGATGTCAAGGAAACAACAACCATACGCACCTCCTTCGGACGATCAAAACATACACCACATTTAAGAATGTTTTTGCAATTTTTAAGCTCGTCCTGAAGTTTCTGGATGGTGGTCTCTCCAGTTTCAGAACTCAACTCAGAAACCTTGAGATTCACTTCAGTCAGATCGTCCTCAAGATTCTTCCTATGGAGTCTGGACACATTTCAACAGAGAAGAGAGGTAATTTGAAGAGGTGAGATAAATAAATAATTGAATTAAAACATATGAAGTCAAGAGGGACAAAGATTACAATCTTGGGTTAGAATAAAAATGCAGGCAGAGATTACTGTAGCAATTGTTGAACATTATGACAGACAGTTCCCATCCTTCTTTGAAGCTAATTCCGATTCAAATTATACTGTGAAAGAGGTTGCTCAAACTCAACTTTTTTCTAGTTAACTGTGTCCAATACTTGTGTCGGATACAAGGAAAAAGTTACCCATGACAGGAGAGATTATTAGGTGAACCTTGTTCATCACGTCATCCATGGTCCAAGTAATCAGGACCGTTGATCTAACCATCTCATAACTATCCACCCACTAAGTACATGTAGGAAAGAGATGATGATTCACTTGGAAAAAATTTGAGATCAACGGTCCTGATTAATTGAGACCATAGATGACATGGTGAACAGGGTTCACCTAATAATTTTTCCCATGGCAGACACTTGTATCAATCACAACCGAGTCCGAAGTAAATAGGAACAAAGCAAATACATTTTGTAGTCAGAATTCAGATAACATACATATGATTTTTATCTCCTAATTCCACCAAAATAATACAATTGGGTAAGAAAAATATATAAGCCTTGGAAGTTGGAAATCAAGGGAAAATATTGGAAAGATAACTCACTGTTCCTTATCCAACTTCATTTGGAACTCTTCCACCTTTCGCTGGAGCTGCTCGTAGTCCTTCTCAGAAGATGCTGCGGCAGATTTAAGCCACTTGAACTCCTTGTCGGCATCTGCCAACTCCCACTTTGCAGTTTCAAGGCTAATCATAATATGTCTATCCTCTTGTGTGAGTTTAACAGCATCTGTCAGACAAACTTTCATCTGCAAAGTTTAAATTATAGTTTGGCCATAAAAAGCTGTAGGTTGATAATAAGTAAATGAATGAATGAATGAATGAAAGAATATAAACGTAAATACACTTCGAATGTAAATTCTGCGAACATGTTTTAGTGACACAGTTCTGATGACTTTTACCTGCTCCTCACTCTGTGCAATCCTCATTTTCACAGATTCAATTGATGTATTGACTTGCTTAAGTTGTCTTGTTAATGTCTGCTTTTCAGAGAGCAAGGAACTATGTGCCTGCTTTATCTTTACACTCTCGGAGACAAGCTGCAGTTAAGCCCATCACAATTACAAAGTCGCCCAAGCGTCAAGACCAGATAACAGAACTTAATTAACAATATACAGTACAGAAGAATACAGTTGAAATACAACACATATAACATGAAAGGGACCTTAATATTGTAGTCGTCTCTCTCAGTCATCTGCTGCAAGAGGTGCTGGTTCTGTGCCTGCATATCTTCATATGCCTGGCCAATGGTCTACCAAAAGAAAAGAGAACTCTCAACAAGCAGACAAAGAAAAGGCAGTAAATGGCATAAGGAGTACCCGAGGAAAGGCAGCTCTAGCAATTCAGCAAATGTGAGAAAAGGGGGAATGGAACAAAAAATGAATAAATACTTATTATTCTCCTAAGAAAAAAGAATCTCAGAGAAACCTCAATTTCAGAAATATATGTGTCTGACTCTCCATCTTTACTTTTAATAGCCTCCGTGAGCTCCAAAACATCCCTGTGATTTATTGTAGGATGAAGTAGTCAGACAATAGTACGCGATTGAAATTTAGGGAAACGAAAAGAAACAAATCATAAAAATAGAAACCATAAACTTAAAACTCCAACACTTCTTATGCAAGCATACAAATTTTACATCAAGAATCTTTAATCGAATTTGGATCATACCACATTCCACATTCGGAGTGTGGTAATTCATAATAAGCATTTGACGTATAAAAAGTATCAGCAGGTTTACTGCTTAATTTTATTAATACATGCATCTACTACAATTAGGAGGATAAGATGAGTAATAAATTAATTAAACAGTTTTAGCAATCCTTAAGACACTATTGTACAGTATAATGTATTGCAGAAGAGGTAACCACAACATTCTCCTTTCGTAATGAACTAAATAATTGTTCATTACGATGGGTTATCCCAAGAATCTAGACAAAGGAAGACAATTGACTTCAACCTACCTGTCGATCATGTTTGCGCATTCTGAACATAAGAAGATATTTCGTCGAACCATTTAAAGATTCATACAACAATTGTTATTGCTTTTGTCTTGGTTATCGTTGATCTTACAACTATCTTCTTTACTCTTTGAGGACAAGGATTAATTCGAGCGGAAAGAATTGTTATGAACCGTTTTAAGGCCTAGTAAAAAACGGTGTAGTTTTAATTTTTTTTTATCTTTTTATCAATACGGTGCGTTTTGTGTAAGGGGTTAAAACCCCAATTATGTTAGGTTTGTGGATATCCAATATTTCTTCCTTTTCTCAATTTCTCTTCTGTTCTCCTACAATCTATCATTTTTTGTTCTTAAATCTTCTTATTTCAAATCCTAACCATGACAAAAACTAATAAAACAAGAAATACCAAATATAATTCTCGAACCCTAATACTTAGAAAAGACATAAAAATTAATTGATTTAAAATAACCTAAAAAATCTAAAATACCCTAAAGATCCTTTTAAGTTGCAATAATACCCCTAAAATTTTAAAATAAAATTCCTATATAATTTAATTCTCAACCAGTATATTTGCATCCTCCATCAACATTCACTCAAGTCACAATCATTGCAAACCAAGTAACATCAATGAAACAATATTCAAAACCAAACCAAAAACTACAAAAGTACAAACCTCTCAGAAGCATCCAGTTTAGCTCTTAAGTCGGCTATTTCAGCTTCAGCAACAGAAAGCCTTTCTTGGCATGCAGCCTCAGCCTCATTAGCAGCTTTCACTCTTAGTTCTAGACTATGTTCATCCAAAGCATTTTGCAAGATTTCAGCTTGTGAATAAGCTTTATTTCTTGATTCTCTTATTTCCGACACATCTCTGAAATTTAAATCAAGAACCCAAATTATTAATTAACAGAAGTGAAAAGTACTAAGAAACCAAAGAAACTAGAAAATACTTATGTGGATGGAATGGTAGAGAAGAAAGCATAATCATTGTTAATGCATAAAATTGAGCTCAAACTATATCACATTTCCCAGCTCAACTCAATCTAAGAGAACAGAACTTCAAACTCAGAATCGCTTACAGCTCTTTGTTTCACGTGCATAGAAGCAAGGATTTGCAAGTTTTAATGCACCATCAAGAAAAACAAATATGAAAACATGTAACTTAAAATATTGTACTATTTCAGCATCAACTTCTATAAAAAAATAAAATTCTAGGTTTGTTTAATAGCACTTTAGCACAAGTCATTCGCTTCTGAATTTCGGGAGAACCAATTATAGATTTGTTTCACTTCAAGCATGATGTACATACAATGCACAACCTAAGAAAGGACTTACACAGATAGTCGGACAAAGAATTAACAGAAGGATCCACAGCTTGCATATAGAACTAAGGCAGTTTTTTCTTATTTCCTTCATTGCGTTTTCACTTTCTTACTCTGTCTCAATAAATTCTCAAATTAGCATACCTATTATCGTAGCCTTCTTGACCATACATATCCAAGAAGATTTGCAATTCCAATTTTTCCTTATGCAATTTCTCAATCTGCATAAGTGAATACTATTCAATAATGAATATCTTATTTTCAGAGTCATCATAGGGGGGAAAACTTACACATGACAAGCAAATGTAGCAGGAATTTCTAGGGCAACAGGGATTCCAGCCCTATCTCCAGCATTTCCCCCTTCCCCAGTATTGTAATGAACAAAGTGGAGGGAAAAGAACAGGAATTATCGAAAGAATAGACATACCAAATCATTGAGAGATTTGATTTCCACAATCTGTTCGGCACACTCTTCTTCCAAGCACTTTTGTAAGTTTGTCTATCGGAAATTTTCAGATAAAAGCACATGATTAGAGATTGAACAGATCTGATCTAACAATATGCTTAAATTTTGACAATTAGCAACTAAAAAGCTCCAAAACATTCAAAATTCATATCATAAAGATTTTCCTTTATAATACATTAAATTAACTAAATATAGAACCATTTTATGAAAGACCACAATCATTTTCGAATTACATGCTTGATAATATAATGAAGCACTAATAAAATAGGAACATGATTTTTTTTTATTTTTTTTTTGATAAGTGGCACATAACATTAAAATAATAAAAGCAACAACTACATGGTGGTGCACAAACACACAATTCTGAACTTCCAAAATGATATTCAATCCAACAATCAAGTTCCACCACTTGTTGGTACAAAAGTAACTCATTGTGTTTATCTCAAGTTATTCAACCATTTAAGGACTCCTCATCCATATTGAAAACCTACGAATTTTTATTTTTCCAAAAAGAACTGATAAGGATTAAGGATAAGAAAAAAACCTTATCACTTAACAAAGCTTTTAGTGTTTGGGCTTCTTCATGCAGAGAAATAGCTTCATGTGCCGTCTCCTTCCAGCGGTTCAACTGAGCTTCCATCATTCCCATTTCCTTGGACAGAGCTGATGCCATCACACGAATTTCTGCTTTAATGTCATTTCTTCCTGAAAAAAGTAGCATTTAAACAAACTAAAAGATCCAAAATTTCCACCTTAAATTTAAAATTTGAAAATGTACAATCCTGATTTACTATTTTACCTGCATCTTGGATAGCTTCTTCCATTTTAATCTCGAGATCATTTCTTTCTATGATACATTTCTGGAGCTGCAAATTTAGCTCTTCGATTCTAGAACCAGAATTGTCAATTGTATTCCTAACAGAATCGGCTGACTCAGCTTTCATATTTAGTTCCTTCTCCCTCCTCATCACAAGTAACCTGTCAGTCTGAAATTATACTTTCAAGACGGACCAAAAAGTAATCAAACAACCAAAGTAATTGAAAAAGTAGATCAAGCAGCTTAACCTGCAGAGTATCTGACAATGCTTTGTATTGTTCCATTTCAGCATTCCAATGCTGAAGCTGATCATTTAACAAAGTGTAGAGCCGAGAGGATTGTATGAATTTGTCATCCTTCAGTTCATTCTAAAAGAATAAAATTGCAAGTTCAATCAGTTGAACATGTACTGTTATTCGAAAAGGTACTTTAACTAAAAAGAAAAACAACTTTCAGGGGTGAAAATCCAAGCAAACCTGTAGATCCTTAAGTTGCTTTGAATATATTAGGTTCTGTTCCTGTGCATCTTGAAGTTCAGAAAGTCGATCTGCTGCTACTATCTGCAACACTTGTTTAGTAACAATAGCGTACATGATTAGTCACACAAAGATAGAGAAGTCAAGAAAAAGCTACGTAAACCAATACCTTTGTCTCCTCAATCAAATCCTTTATCTCTCGCAAGCCCATTGATTTATCCGCAGGCTTTTCGGGTGACAAGCTGCCATTTGCTACAACCGGAGTTGGTGCATGCATCCCAGATGCTATATTCTTCTGCATTTTCAGATCAACTAGTTTTCTTCTGCTTTCTTCAAGTTCGGCCATGATTTCTTCCAGCTCACCTTTCAGTATCAATAAATTACAGCTTTAACATACAATCATGAGAAGACCTAAAACGAAACATATTGAAAATCGAGGCAGTGGCTGGCAACTAGCCAGGTTGCCAGCATACAGTCATTCTGTCTGTACCAAAGTTTCTGTTGAGTATTCCATTTATGTATGTTAGGTAGTTATTTCAGGAATATATATCTAATTAATAATGTATAAAATACAACTATCTTCCAAGATTTGAACTAGCAAAAGACCTTGAAGACGTTTAATTTCAGATTGGTCAGTTGAATGGTTGCTTATGTATGTTTGAATCTCCTCCGCATATTCTTTATGCTTCAAATGTAGAGTGCTGATCATCTCATGCAAACTTTTAGCCTCTTCTTTCATCATATCATCAATCTTAGAAAGCTGCATTATAGTGTCTGAGAGAAATATGTAATAATAATCAAAATGTAACACTCTGGATAGAAGTACTAAATAATGAGAGAAAAATAAAAACAGAAATTCAGGAAAAACATATGGAATGAGAAATTCTAATCACCAAGCAACTGAAATACCTAACCTTCATCAGATAATTCTCCATGCAAAGAAGAAGACATGTTCTCAGTTTTCATTCTCTCAACAGAGATGGTATCCTCCAGAGATTTTATCAAGTCCTTAGTGGATGAGTGGCGAGCAGATAACACTCGTTCAACGTGATTAGCAATCCCATCATTGTCACCACTATCAATAAAATCTGTTTCTAGAAGCCTAGAAAGAAACATCTCCTCCACAGGGCATGATGGTATAGAACCTAAAGAGAGAACTCAAGTTAATTTATTATTGAGAGAACTTACACTTGACATGTTTTAGTTATTTAAAAAACAAGACTACATCTCCTAACTCCCGAAAACACAAACAAAAGAACATGTTAAACCAACAATTTAAGTTATGATCCGAACCTCGAAACTTGTCAGCATGGTCCAAGACTTGTAAAACATTACGGCCTCCTCCAGCTCGTATTCCAAGCAGGACCATATCATCAACCAACTATACAGCAGAGTAACAAAAAACATAAAAGAAAAGATCATGATAATCGCAAAAGATACAGCAGTAAAAAGTGTCATAAAATAACACCTGATTCCAAAGTTGATTCACAGTTATCAGCATATCATCATAAGAGGTTTGCTTGTCTTTTAGTTCTTTAATTTTAGTTTCAAGATCATGCAACTCATGTTTCTGAATATCTAACTGCTGGACAAGTTTTTGATTCTGGTACTGGAGAACTGCAGCGTCAACCTGGATAAAATAAAATCCCTCTATATCAAGTCAAATGTGTAAGAGAATTAAAAAAACAAATCCATACGCATACAATAAAAAGCAAAATCAAAATGGATGTTAACTTTTGAATTTACTCATACATGTTCACCAGCCTTAAAAATTGAGTTGTATGTAGAAAAAACCTGATAATAGCAAGATGAAGGTCTGAAAAACCGAAGCAGGGATAAAAGGTGAAAGGCAAATTCAAATCAGTTGGGAGGAGACAGTATATCTCCACTCACTGACGGGTATGCCTTATATTGAATTAGGTTATGCAAAGGGCTTAGCTACGATTAATGGTTTCCAACCATATAATTAGATGCCTAATGAACTGATTCATGACAAGTCTACGAATGGTTTGAATCAGAGATGAGGCCACCATATAACTAAAAAGTAGAGGAAAATTTTTAAAAAATCTAAGATGATGCAAATAGGCAATTCTGATAAATAAAATCATGAATATGACATCACATTTCTCTTCCGTTCACATATAGAGCACTGATGTTGTGAATCCACTGTTAGTACAAACTAAATAACATATCCACATTTCAGCTCAATTTCATCACAATGGAGTTGCATAACCCTAAATCAGCCAATATGGACAAACAAAAGCATATCAATGCTATAGTGATTACAGGTAAGTCACTAAGAGAGAGAATCTTGTTTTTCTTTCTTCTTCCTCTAGTAAAACACCCATAGGGGAAGGAGAACCGGGTTTCACAACAAACTATTTCTATCAACCATTATCAATTCAATTAAATCACAAATTCACAATTGGTCCAAATCAACTCAAATCCCCCTTCTATTCCAATACTGTCTCGATGGTAGAGAGAAAGCATTTGAAATCAAAAGTTTCAAAGAGTATCTAAGCAATAATAATAATAGCAGGCAATGATTTCAGTTTTCTTATTTGATACAGGACAAAAACAAAATTTATTCCAGAGCCAATTGTGGTTAGATAATAAATACAGATGAAAAATAAGAAAAGAGCGAACAAAATCATGGACGTCCATCAATTTGAGAAATAAATCATATTTTTAAAAAACAAGTTTGAGGAAGAGATATTACAGATTTGACGTGGTTTGGCGAAGTGGAGGAATTACGGGCCATGGCGGGAGAATCCAAGTGAGGTCTCTTCTTCTCCGGTTCTTCAGATTCAAAGCTTTCCATTTACTGACGTTAGGGTTGCGATTTACACCCCTCCTCCCCCTCTCTTTCACCGGTGATTACTATTTAGCCACACCATCAAATTCCGATCATCATGCGTTCCCAAAACCCTAACAAAGCTTTCTCGGAGCGAAGAGATTCCAGCGATTTGCTTTGTACAGAGTGATATATCGAGAAGAGAAGTAGAAGAAAGAAGCAGCACCAGCTAATACGACAGCGTTTATCGTTTGGTTTTGTTGCTCTCCGATCTAAGGGTAAGTATTGGGTAGTTGTAAGGAACAGCAGGCTTATAAAACAACTAAGCCTTTTGTTCGCGGAATGTAAAATTATATTGAGAATAAGATCACCGGAATGTTATATTACTTACCCTATTATTGGAAATGTTGTATTATTTTGTTCGGTTTGTTTGACATGGATGTAAGATTACAATGTTTGGTTGAAGGAATATAAGATAATAAAAATATATGTTTTATCAAGTTATCTTTGAGATATATTTTTTATTTTAACAAATTAAATTTTTAATATTAAAGTTAAAATATTTACATAATAATTCATAAAATATATTATCTTTTTTAAAGAAGATTATTTTTTTTATTATTTATTATTTAAAGTTTATATTTGGATTATTTCTAAAATTAAACTTGTTATTTATTTACCGTTGATAAATTATTTTCATTTTTTTTTAATTTTTTAACTCATCTTTGATTTATTTGTGTAATAAGAAAATTTTTATTATTTAATTAAGAAAACTCATAAGTAGAATGTATAAATTTATCTAGACGAAGCTTTAATAAATTAGAAGGAACGTTATTAAATAATTCTAATGGGTCAAGCAAATTTATTAAACTTCATAAATTTGAAAAAATATCGTTAAATTATATATTTTATATTGTATTTGTTCAGAATATATAATTTATTTTATAAAAAATCTCTAGATTTATATTTTTTTCAAAAATATCTATATATTTATTTATTATTCTATGTTTTAACTTCATATCTAATTCAATATGTATTTATTTATTTATAATTATACCTTATTTAATAATTCAAAATAGTAAATTAACCTAAAAAAAGACATGATTGAAATGTTTCTATTTTGTCAAGGACATTTTTATCCTAAATGCCTAGAATCCTCAAATACCTAAAAAAAGTAAGGGAATAGGATTCCGGGAATAAACACAAAAACACGCTACTGTTGGTAATCATCTATTCTGGGTTGGTGGGAATGAGAACAAACCAAACATGGGAATAAGATTCCGGAATGTTGCATTACCCCTGGAAATGTTACATTCCGCGATCCAAATGCACCCTAAATGGTTATATCAAACTTTTTATAAAATTTATAAGAATTTTGATATTGATTTTTTCAGTATATCAAATAGTTTATTAAAAATGTAAAGATTTTGGTATATATCGATTTTTTTATAAAAAGTTTAAGCATTTTGGTATATACCGAATTTCTTATAAAAAGTATAAGAATTTCAGTATATATCGAAAAATTGATACCGAACTTCTTATAACTTTTATAAAAATTTAATATAGTCGTTTTTTAGTATTTTTAATTTATCGCTTTTAAAAAAACGATATGTATTCTCTAAATTCTAGTAAAATAAATCGTAAATTTTAAGTTAGAATTCGTTTGCGAGTGCTTTTGAAAAGTGTTTTGAGGTCGAGAGTGATTTTGGGATTAAAAGTATACAAAAAATTAACTTTTCGGAACAAAATTTTTTTCCAGTTTAGTTTAGAAAGTACTTCTGAAAAGCTAAAACTTCTAGTTTTTAATTTAAAAAAATATATATTCTTGAATAAAATTATTCATTTATCCTCCTTTGTATCATTAATTATTTTATATTTTTTAAAAATATATTTAAAATAGATATTTTATCTACTTAAAAACATTTTTTACAATAATATTGTTCCATATATGGTGTTCATTATTGACTTTTTAAAAGTCAAAATTTTAAAACTTTGACCATAGTTATTTTAATATTTTAATTTATTAAATTTTATAAAATATATATTTTTAAACTACTTGATTAAAAAAATTTAAAACATATTTTTTATATTTTTATTAATAATAGATTTAAAGTTATAATGTCAAAGTTAAAAAAGTTTGACTAAAAAAGTCAATAGTAAAAAAAAAGTGAGACGGATGAATAACAACGATAATAGTAGATTCCCCCGCCATGTTTTTTATATTTCATCATTCAACTTTTATTTATAAAATTTCAAAATCAGTCGAATCGAATGTTTTATCATTCAAATGGTACTATTTTACCCAAATTGAATATAATTCATAGAAATGACAATCGATAAATAGGGTTTTTTTAGATAATAGTGATTGAATTAAAGAATAACATCGATAATATCTTAAATTAAAATTAATGGATAAAAATTATAATTTGACTTGTAAATTATAATATCTCTAACTTCATTTGAGTAATCTTTTAGAAGTTTTGTTAGTTGTTTTAGTTTTATCCAAGGAAAAAAAGGAGTTTAGAAATGATCGTACGATCTTTTCATTGAATGATATACTAAATTGATAAAAAATAATTTATAAAGAGTTGTACTTATATGACTGAATTGATAGAATGAAAAATTAAAGGATTAAATTGATAAAATAAAAATAAAAGGATTAAATTAAAAAATGTAAAAAATAACTAAAGTTTCATAAATATTTTAATACGAGAAAAAAATATGTGGTTCCAATTTAATCAAATTTGAACTTAAAAAATCATACAAAATTAAGACAATAAATTACAAAAAGAGAAAAATTATTATAAAAAGATAACTTAAAATTCATAGGTATCTACAATGTTTTGATGAGAACGTGATTTTAATTTTGTCAAAAACAAGCTCAAAAAATTAAAAGAAAAAAATCAAGGATCGAATTGTAAACAAGAAATTTTGATTTTTCAGTTTTTAAAATCGATAAAATTTAAATTTGACTCAAATTTAAAAATTGAGTCGCTAATTGAATTGACTCAATAACTCAAATTGAGTCACTTCAAATCAATCACAATAATTATAAATAACTATAAACTTATTTATGATTATAAAACGCTTTCAAACACCTAAAGAAGCTGATGATAATTAAAGCTAGCATTCAATGATTATAAAAAAATTTAATACTTAATTTTATCAATTTTTGACGCTTATGAGTTTCGCTTGTTATTTTTACTCAAGTATTTTATTATTGGGTGGTGAGTGCTTCATTTGCAAACACATTACCAAGTGAAAATTTTTATAGTTTATTTTTTATATAAAAAATAATTTTATTAAATTTTGTGTACAAGTCTAGTGTTATAAGAGTTACCTCTTGAGCTCAATAAAAAGGAAAAAAAAATAAAGAGTGAATTTAAAAAATTCTTAGTGAAAAAACTAAGACAGTAGATATAGCACTCAGTTAAAAATTAAAATTACTCTAAATTATCAAGTGTTTTTAGTTTTCATTGTTTTCTATCAACACCCAAAATTCAATTTCATTTTTTACTCATGATTGATTAATTAATTCGAGACTAATATATATATGTTGGTAATGATTAAGGGAATAAGAGCGTGTAATTCCATATTCCTTTTAATATGTGTATTTAACACGTACTACACGTGTATTATCTCTTTATGAAAAATACAGAAGAATTTTTCTTTTGTATATTTTTAATATTGAAAAATATTTTCTATTATAGTATATCTTTAAACGATTTTATGTTGGATTAAAATTAGAATGATTTTTAATTAATTGATAATTGCTTTATAATTGACAATCTCAATTGCCTTAATTTGCGTGAGAATTGAAGCAAATTGTGGCAATTTTATATTGCCTTAATTTCACATGTTGATATCACATATTTTATGTGAATGAATTTAGACTTGTTTCCAAAAGCTTTATTCATCCATAACAATTATAAATTAAAGATTAAATTTGAGCAGATTGTAAGAACGATTTTTTAATTGTTTTTATTAATATCCATTGCATTTATTAATAATTTATTTTGGATGTAATTACCCTTTGATTTTCACTATAAAAGGACATTGATTAACTCATTTTATATATTCTCAACATATTAAAAAAAACTAATTTGTGTTTCTATATAATCCATTTTTCTATTGCTTTCGAAAACAAAATCGTTCTTGACTTTTCTTTTAATTGAGAAGAGCAATACCATCAAGTCCGATCCACGTTTCAGGTGTACGAATTACACTCATTGAGGCAAATATGTTTCTAAGGCAGTGGTGTTAACCACGACACGGTTCAATATTTGTTTTGCTTATTTTTTTTTATATCTAGTCAGTGCTAACGTCTTGGTTTTGCAGTCTATATTTTCTACAATCTAGAAACAGATTTTTACTGCAAAATGTCGATCCAATCGAGCAAGCTTGTTCCAGACCTTTCAAAGCTCTATGCACTTGAGGAGTTTAACTATCGAAGATAGTCCCAAAGAATTATGATATTCTTTGAGCAACTGGACCTGGACTACGTGTTGATTAATCTAGAGCCAACACAACCAATTGTTGATATGGTTGATGCCCTTATCACCAATGAGGATCTTGCATCTATTCAAGTGTCCAACCAAAAATTTCAAAAGGACAACAAAATGGTTCTAAGTCATCTACTCACTCATATGTCAAATAAATTATTTGATATTTTTCATAAAGAAAATAGTGCCAAACTGATTTGGGACACTCTCGAGAAAAAATACGGAGCCGATGACACAAGGATCCACAAGTAAATGTTTGGCAAGTGGCTAAACTTCCAGATGACAGAAGTGTAACCCCCTAGACATGACCCAAAAGAAATAGATCGAATCTAGGAAGTCAGATTTGAAAACTTTACCTTCAAGAAAACTAATTTTAAAAAAATATATACCTTAATTTAAAATAAAATCATAATGATAACATAAATATCTCAAATATCTCAAAAATTTAAAAATAATAAATAATAACCTGAATATATAAAAATATTTCGTTTTGATAATGAAATAATTGAATAAAATCTGAGATCATCCAAGTACCACATCACCTAAAGTTCAAAGATCTGTAAAAGAAAAACTAAGAGGGGGTAAGCTAAATAGCTTAGTGCGTCTCTAAGGTGCAGATAAAAACAAAAAAAATACGATTTATAAAATTATTTTTCAAAAGTAATATTTCAAAAAAATAAAATACGGTTCACATAAATAATTTTGTTAAGAGTAAAGTTTTTGAAAAATGCGTTCACATAAATAATTTTGTTAAGAGTAAAGTTTTTGAAAAATGCAAATCATGATATATGAATGATATCATACGTACAGCACAAATCTCAACTACAGTGTCACTAGTCTGAATGGAGGAGTTCCCCAGAACCCTCACCTACAACGTCACCAAATTCCGAGAGTGGTCTTAGGCTTCCGGAAAGCTGTCACGACTTCCTCTGTACACAATCCCATCTCATGCACACAATATGATGTAACATGATTTGAAAATCCGAAAACAATCACAATTCAATCCGAAATCATAATTTATCCGAAATCTCAATTTGTCCGAAAACACAAATTCATAGGATATAAAAATCATATTTACTCTTAAAGGTTTGAAATCTCAAATCTAAAATTTTTCATATATTTCTTAAATCACAATGACATGTATGCATGATAGCACAAGTGCACAATCAAAGTCACAATACAAAAATTAGACATACTAGCAAAACACGAGTATTTTTCAAAACACAAAATATTAAGCATATCACAAAAAATATATTTTTCGAAAAAAAAACACATATAGCTCCAGTAAGAGAACACACCTTAGCCAAAGCGACGGAATTTACTAATAACGTGATTTTGAACTTGAACAAAAATAAACAAGGAATACATAGGCTTTGGAGAATCTTGCTGGAAGAAAATAATGTAGGGTTTTCTCTTAGACCATAATATGTATTTATAGAGAAAAATAACTAATTCCAATTAGAATTAGAATTCTATTAGATCACATTATAAATATAATAAATAATAATAAAAAGATTAAAGAATTTTAAAGAGATTTTATTTCCTTACATGAAACTTTATATAATATATAAATAATATATTATAATAAATAAAGAGTTCTGATAAAATAATAATTAAAATAAAGTAATATTTTTAATAAAAAATAACTAATTTTAGTAAAATCAAAATTTAATTTAAAAACAAATAGGATATTCAAGAGTTCTAAAAATTGAAAACATCACTTTAACTTTAAAATTTTAAATTCACATTTAAAACTTTCAAAACTTTACAATCTTATCCCAAAGATTTTCCCTTGAATTTAAAAAATCAATTTAAAAACCTCAAAAAAAATTATTGTTTCAAAAATTGGGAATCTGAAAACTAGGATTTTTAATTAGGGATTTTAAAATTAGGTTTTAAATTTAAGAATAATTTTTAAGATGTTACAAGAAGAAAAGACAATAATGGAACAAGTTCATGACTACAAGAAGCTTGTGTCTGACATCATTTCTGAAGGGATGAAGATGTGTGAGGTGCTACAAGCCAATGTCTTGATTGAGAAGTTGCCTAAGTCCTGGTCTGACTATCGCAATTCTCTCAAACAAAATAGAGATATGACAATCGTGGAATTGGTGGTCCATAAGAAGATTGAGGAGGCAAACCAGTTAAAAGATAAGGTTTCCAACTCTAGCCAATATTCTTTGAAAGCTAATATGGTAGAATCTGGTAGTGCCTCAGGTTTTAAATTTAAACCAAAGAATAAGATAAACCAGAAAAAGAATATCAAACCCCATAAGGCTACTAACTTGAAGAAGCCAGGAAAAGAGAAAACCTAAGACAAAGTGGTCAATTGTTATGTATGTGGACAACTTGGACATAAAGCCTATCAGTGCCAACAGAGATCAGATCGTCAGAAACAACCACAACTCAACGTTGTCGAGAATACCAGTGACATCATTTTAGTTATGGTTTCAGAAGTGAATCTAGTGGAAAACAACACAGAGTGGGTTATGGACACTGGTGCTTCAATACATTTCTGTGCCAAAAAGGAGTTGTTTACTAAGTTTGAATCTGTAGACAAAGGAGATCAAGTTTACATGGGGAGCTCCAGCAACTCAGATGTGCTAGGCAAAGGGAAAGTTTTGCTCAAATTAACATCGGGTAAAACTAGCTTTAAGTAACGTCTTGTATGTACCTGACTTACGTAGAAATTTAATTAGTGGCGGATTATTGAATAAGGTGGGCGTTAAACTAGTTTTCGAAGAAGATAAACTGATACTTTCCCGAAACGAAGATTATGTAGGGAAAGGATTTTTACAAAATGGTGTATTTGTAATTGAAAGTTAGTTTAATGAAAATAATGAAGTCACTACTTCTGCTTATATTGTTGAGACCTTTGATATGTGGCATGCTAGATTAGGACATGTGAACCTACAGTCACTTAAAAAACTCATGAAAATGAAATTAATTCCTAATCTAGAAGATAATAACTTTAACAAATGTGAAATTTGTGTAGAAGCTAAGCATACTAAACTAACCTTTAAGATAATTTCTAAACGTAGATTTAAACTTTTAGAGCTTATACATACTGATCTAGTAGACTTTAGAAACTTTGATAGTAAAGGAAGAAAACAATACTATATAACCTTTGTAGACGGTTACTTTAGATACACAAAGGTTTATCTCCTAAGAACTAAAGACGAAATTGAAAATTTCTTCCTTATTTATAAGGCAGAAATTGAAAATCAATTTGATAGGAGAATAAAATATGTTAGATCCGATAGAGGTAAAGAATGTAGGTCTAATTTTCTTAAAGAGGCGTGTGAGAAGAATGGCATAATACATGAGACCTCTACTCTATATTTTCCTCAACAAAATGGCATTGCCGAGAGGAAAAACAAAACTTTAAAAAAGATGATGAACTCATTGTTGATAAGTTCTGGATTATCTGACAACATGTGAGGGAAAACCATTCTCTCGGTTAATTATATATTAAATCGAGTACCTCATAAAAAAAATTAGATTATACCTCATATGAATTATGGAAAGGACATACACCAAATCTGCACTACTTGAAAGTGTGGGGGTGTTTGGCAAAAGTAGGTTTGCTTAACTTCAAGAACACCACTATCGATCTTAAAACCTTTGATGCAGTGTTTATAGGGTATGCTACAAATAGTGTCTCATACATGTTTATGACTTTAAATAATTTCTCAATTTGTGAATCTAGGGATGCAAATTTTTTAAGGATTCATTTCCTCTTAAAAAACCTAGACTAAACATTGAGATACAACGAGAAATTCATACTATTGCTTCTAATATTCCTAAAAAAAAGAGACTTTAGAATTTGAAATAGAACCTAGAAGAAGTAAGAGACAAAAGGTAGCCACTACTTTTGGATCGAATTTTATAACTTCCTTTATTACAGAAATTAGTAATTTGGACATTATATCTGAACCTATAACTTAATCTTTTCTTTTAGATGAAGATCCAAAGAGATATAATGAAGCTATAAGTTCAATTGATGCTAGTTTTTGGAGAAGTGCTATTAATGATGAACTAGAATCAATTAAGTCTAATCACACTTGGGAGTTGGTTGATATGCCTAGAGGGTTTAAACCTATCAGTAACAAATGAGTCTTTAGAAAGAAATTAAGACCAGATAGGTCAATCCAAAAGTATAAGGCAAGACTAATAGTTAAATGATTCACTCTGAAGTTTGGTGTTGACTTTTTTGATACGTACTCTCATGTGACAAAAATCTCAACGATCCGTGCCTTGTTTGCGATTGCTTCTATTTATAAATTGCATGTACATCAAATGAATGTAAAGACTGCATTTTTGAATGGAGATCTAGACGATGAGATCTATATGGAGCAACCACCAGGTTTTGAGACACCTGGTATGAAAGGCAAAGTGTGTAGACTTAAAAAGTCACTTTATGGCCTTAAATAAGCTTCAAAATAGTGGGATGAGAAATTTTATAAAACCATTTTGAGTTTTAGTTTTTATTGTTAATGGAGCAGATGCATGCGTGTATTCAAAGATGTTTGGAACTGATTGTGTCATCATAAGTTTATATGTAGATGACATGTTAATTTTCAGTACTAACATTGAATCCATAAACAAAATGAAAATTTTCTTATCCACTAAATTTGAGATGACTGATTTGGGAGAGGTCGATGTGATCTTAGGAGTAGGAGTTACAAAAAATGAAAAGGGGTTTTCTTTAAGCCAAACACATTATATTGAGAAAGTGTTAAAGAAATTTGATTGTTTTGATGTCAATCTTGTACGAACTCCTTATGAATATTGTGTACATCTCTTTAAGAATAAAGGAATTAGTGTTTCCCAAGAAGAGTATGCTAAAATTATTGGAAGCCTAATGTTTTTAATGAACTATACTCGGCCTGATATTGCCTATGCAGTGAGAAGATTAGGTAGATATACTTATAATCCTAGTAGTGAACACTTGATTGCACTCAAACGCTTACTAAAGTATCTTAAAGGTACTAAAGATTGGAAACTTGAGTTTGTTGGATTTCCTTCAGTTTTAGAATGATATTGTGACGCCAATTGGGTTATGGACAATGATGAAGTAAGCTTAACGAGTAGGTATATCTTTACCTTAGGTGGTGTAGTGATTTCTTGGAAGTCTTCTAAGCAAACTTGTATCGCTCGTTCTACTATGGAATCAAAGTTTATTGCTCTGGATCTGGCTGGACAAGAAGCTGAATGGCTTAGAAATCTCTTAACAGAAATTCCTTTATGGGGGAAAACCGACTCCTCCGATGTCCTTATTATGTGATTCAAAAGTTGCGATATGTGTGACAAAAAGCCAAGCTTACAATGGTAAGAAAAGACACATTCTCATAAGACATGAATATGTGAGACATTTAATAAGGAACGAAGTACTTTCTTTAGAGTATGTGAAGTCGAAAAGGCCTGTGGAAT
This sequence comes from Abelmoschus esculentus, assembly GCA_035048815.1. NCBI lineage: Eukaryota > Viridiplantae > Streptophyta > Magnoliopsida > Malvales > Malvaceae > Abelmoschus > Abelmoschus esculentus. Next base: position 6,814,746 of record JAUCBN010000002.1, read on the forward strand.
GGGTAGTTCTATCGCGAAGGACTGAATGAACTTGCCACTAGAGATGATGAGTTGTGTTAAACTCTTAATGAATTCAATCCCAAAGTGTTTGGGTTGTTCTTTTGAGAAAAACTTGTTGAATTCACCTATTAAAGAGGTTGGGTATTTATTCTTAATGAATTCTTATTCTAGAGTTTGGATGGTTCATTTTATAAATGAACTTGAAGAATTCACCTATTTTTGAGAGGTTGAGCTTATGAAAAAAGCTCTTAATTATTTCATAGCTCTTATTTGAGTGGTTTATGTTGAGATAAACCTGATGAAATAACCTATGTAAGTGAGAAGGATTAGCCATCTTTTATGAAAAATATTGAGCTATTTTTTCTAATACACTTACTAGAATCCTAAGGTCAGATGACTATACTTCTTTACATATGTATTTTATACATCTATATATTTTGTTTTTGACACATAGAGGATTTTGGTGGATGAAGAGATTAGTTGTGTTATGAGTTTACCCCTATCTTAGAAAGTTCTAGATTCATTCACTTATCTAAGAGAAGAATCGCTCATATCACTATGTACTAGTTCTAGATATGTTCACTAGTGCTTAAGCAACTAATCTCGCTATTGCTCTTCTCAAATTTGAACTTCAAATTTTTCAATGTTTTTACAAAAGAATTCTTTCGCATCAGTGGGAGAATGTTGGTAATGCTTCAAGGGAATAAGAGCATGTAATCCTATATTCTTTTTAATACGTGTATTTAACACGTACCACACGTGTATTATCTTTTATGAAAAATATAGAAGAATTTTTTTTTATAGTTTTAATATTAAAAATTATTTTTTGCTCTAGTATATCTTTAAATGGTTTTATGTTAGATTGAAATTAGAATGATTCTTAATTAATTGATAATTGCTTTATAATTGGAAATCTCAATTACCTTAATTTGCGTGAGAATTGAATGGTAATTTTATATTGCCTTAATTTCACATGTTGATATCACATATTTTATGTGAATGAACTTGGACTTATTTCTAAGTTTTTTCATCCATAACAGCTGTAAATTAAAGATTGAATATGAGCATATTTTAGGAACGGTTTCTTTAATTGTTTTTATTAATATTCATTTCCTTTATTAATAATTTATTTTGGACGTAATTACCCTTTGATTTTCACTATAAAAGGGCATTGGTTAACTTATTTTATATATTCTCAACATAATACAAAAAACAAATTGTGTTTCTACATAGTCCATTTTTCTATTGCTTTCAAAAACAAAATTGTTCTTGAGTTTTCTTCTAGTTGAGAAGAGCAATACCATCAAGTCCGCTCCTTGTTTCGGGTGTACGAATTAAAGGAGAGACCTTGCTAACCTCGGGGAAGATCCGCTTGTAGCAGCAATTACACTCATTAGAGTGAATCTGTTTCTAAGGCAGTGGTATTAATCACGACACGATTCAATACTTGTTTTGCCTTTTTTTTATATCCAATCAGTGCTAACGCCCTGATTTTGCAGTCTATATTTCCTACAATATCCTCGTTAATACTAGTTATTATTACTACATAATTTTTTAATTATTCCTATCACATAAGTTACTAAATTTTTATATTAAACAGATTTCTTAAATTCTCTATAAATATGTTTTATGATAAAAAATTATTGCTACAACAATGATTGAAAAACTATACTTTAATTAAAAACTCATAGACTTGTAGAAAATTTAAGGAATACTTTTCATAAGGAAAATTTTGTGAAATATTGATGTTGAGAAAAATAATTCCCCAAATATTGATGTTGGGAAAATATTTCTCGAAATATTTATGTTTCAACAATGAAATTGAAGACGGAGTCAAGAGATACCATCTTTGAACAATGTTTAGAAAATTAAAGGATGAAGATGAGCCAAAAGGCTCCGACTTTGACTTTTCTCAGGCTTTTCTGACGCGCACAATGGCACAGTGATGAGCAGGCACTGCACAGTACAGGCGCAGAGCAGCAGTGCAGGGTAGGGCAGAGCAGCAACGAGTATGAAATGGAAAATATTAATGGTGAAAAAATATTTGGCTCCAAAATTCACCCACAATTTATTTTTCTTGTTTAAAGTCGGTGCCTAAAGCATACGACTTTGGATGTAATGTTGAAACAACAATATTTTAGGAAATATTTTCCCACCATTAATATTTGAAGAATTATTTTACTCAAGTGCAATATTCCTCATAATTTCCCCCTTTTATAATGAAAATAATTAAATTGACATATTTTTTAAATACAAAAGATAAAAATATTTTAAATTTGGATTAAATCAATAGTATACAAAAGTTTTAAAGATAAAAACTATCATCATATCCAGTTAAACGATAACATTTAACGGGTGAATAATTTAAATATAGGATGAGTCTACAACGGACGTCGAACACCACTGAACATCGTTAACGTTGAACACCGCTGAACATTATTAAATTAATTTATAAAGAATAAAAATCTAAAGGACTAATAATACAATTATTAATTATATGTTAAGTTTATCACACTTTTATTAATTACATACTGAGTCCTTAAGATTTTAAATTTTTATTAATTGATTTAATGGTGTTCAACAATGTTTAACATTAGTGGTGTTCAACGGTGTTCGACGTCCTTTGTAGAATTTTCCTTAATTATAACTATAATATTAATTGAATGACTCAAATATAATTATAATAATAATTAAATGAGTCAAATATAATTTTTAACAATTAAATGACTCAATTATAATTTTACTTATAATTCAACGACGTTCGTTATAGTTTATTTAAAATCATTTAGGAGCAGACCCTACAAATCAATTTCTACTAATTGCAACAACTCAATATACAATGGTTGTATAAAAAAGGTGAGATTGATTGTTTAATAATATTTATATCGTTATATTTTATATAAATTCGATTTTTAATATTTGTATTAAAGTAAAATTATATCTCTACTTAAGGAAAAATAATTTAGGACTCTTTACAAGTCGACAAATAGTAAAAAAAAAATACACAATCCACATAGTTGTAATATTTAATACTTGATAAAATTAGGTCAAAATTTAAAATTTCTAAGGGTGAATAAAAGTGAAGATCAATACCATCAATATAATTACAATTAGAGATGAATTTAATGGTTACACTCTTGAAATTTTTAATTTTTTTATATAGTTTGTGTTTTTTGTATTTTTTAGTGATATTTAAGTTTATACTTTTAAAAATTAGTATTTCACACTTAAATTTTTAATATAATTTTTTAATAACCCATAAGAAAATTATGTATTCGTCTTGATTATAACTTCAGCCGCTTAGTATAATTATTCCTTGTGACGAGAAGTATGATCTTTACGGTGTCCATTAAGAATATATAAAATATAGCACCTCTTTTTCGACCTGATAAAAATTCAAGTTAGAATGTATTATCGGACGACTATGCAATTATGAGTATAATATTTTTATTTAGTATTTGATAAAATTGATAATGATTCGATATTCAATACAATATTATAGGAGTTCAATGATATTGGAATTATCTTGTTAGATCAAAAAGAGAGTGTTACAAGAAATTCGTAGACATCTATCGAATGTCTGATTAAAAGTAATATTATAATTAAATTTATGTATCGGTATCAAATACATATTTTTATATGTTATATATAGATATATCTACGGATTAGATGGTGATGTTAAATTTTTTAAACAAATTTATAGAATGTTTACTCTACCAAACATATAATTCAAATATATATTAAAAGTAAATTTGTGAAATTTTTATTTTCTTTTTTGAATTATTTCTTTATTCCTTTTTCTTAATGACCCAAATGGTTTTTACTCTATCCTTTCTAATCACAACCAGATAAATACAAAATTAAAAAAAATAAATAAAAGGCTAGATACCAGTTTAAGCTTAATATTATGGATCAAACTCGACTCGTAAAATTATGATATTTAACGAATTAAATACACGATTCAAAACATTTATTTTTTTTAAAATATGTTGATATTTTTTATCGGGTCGACGGGTTGAAGCTGAATTTTCCCTTGAAAGAACCATTTCAGAAAGAAAGAATTTTAAGCAAAATGTCTTAAGCTACAATTTTATATCTGCAAATCACCTTACACCTTAAAACCCTTCCCTGCACATAGAATCCAGGCATTACCATGACCTTAACCCGACTCAGTTCATGTGACTTTTGCCTCTCCATGAACATATCTTCCATGTAATGTGGATCAAAGCTTCTATTTTCTTCAACCCTTAAGATTCCCAACGCCGGATTGAATGAGAAAGCAAGCAAATGCAGCAACCATATGCATTTTGCAGCAACAAAGAAGGCCTGCAGAAGCTGTTCGGGCCACGGTCTCGTACAGTTCAACGTCGAAATGATTAAACTCATCTTCTGATCACAAAACTTACTGAATTCTTCACTGTAGTATTTAGTTCCTTTCCTCAGCACTTCATTCCAACTCAGGTTTCTTAGTGCAACAAACGATGAAAACTGAGCTTGGCGATCTTGTTGAGGGTCCAAGAGCTTCGGGGATCCGTTCTTCTGGAACACCGAATTCTCGAAATCTTGGTAGAGGGATTGGTTTATGATTGCTTCCAAATGGTATTGTACCGCCTTCGAGTACTTCGAATTCAAGGAAAGTTTATATGGTTGAAGAAGCAAATTCAAGTTGTACATTAAAGTATTGTCACTCTCTTCAATTTGAGCAACAAGTGTCTTGCAGAACTGTTTCACTGATAATCGTGCTTCGGATACTATCTGCAAGAAACCCTCTACCATTACCTCCTCGTCAACCGGCATCGAGTTTTCTCCGTTGCCTCCGATGGATTTTCCTTTCCCAAGCTTTTCATTGATTTGGGAATCCTTTGTTTGTGTTGCTTGCCTTAAGGCTTTCTTCAGCTCTTCACAATAGGTTTCTAGATACTCAAGCTTCTGCTTGAGGTCACCTAATGAAGATCTCATCTCAGCAACTTCCATCAATGCGGCATCCCTATTCTCATTTGCTTCCATCAGCTCTTTCTTCAATTTTTCGATCGATAACATGCCGAACTCCTTGAATATTTGCGAAACATCCTCTGATTCTGTTCGAGTAGGCGAATTCCCATTCTTATGTTTTTTCTTCAACTTAGGGAATAACCATGAAATCACCCCTCGACTCTTCGGTTGCGGTTGAACAGACGAGTGAGAGTCAGTTAGCGGCACCACCGTATTCGAATTCTTGATGTTCCTACCTACATGTTCGGAGTCAGTCATTATAACCGCGGGCTTGCATCGATTGCAAGATGACAGTGACTTGAAATCCCCTAAACTGTTCCTCCTACTCCTACTGGGCTTGTAAAATTCACTTCCTGGAGATGTCTGTAGGACAGTGATGTGGTTTGCACAAGAACCTGTAACGGACTTTTGATCATCCGCCGGACAAACATGCGATTCAAAGGCAGCCATTGCCGGAGAGAATACTTTCCTCGCTTCCAAGCCATAGTCATCCCAACTTTCAGATAAAACTTGGTTATTTGTATGGTATCCTGATAATGCTTCATCTTCATAACTCTGTCAAAAAAATGCTTCCTCAAAGTTAGTGACCATAACCATTGCCATTTCACACAGAACTTGAACTCTAACAAATCATTGTGAAAAATGCTAAAGATTGGTCCCTGGAGCTATTCGGGGACTTAAATAGCAGTCCACAACCGCAATAGCAACCATTATATAATGTTTTCGGCATCGTCTAAAACTGATACTCGCAACTGCTACGCTCACAATAACATTTGTTATTAACAAAGTTCAAGACCCAATAAACCAGTAACAACAATGGGACCGAAAGCATGGCTGCAACCGCGATTTAAATCCTTGTATTTGTTACTCAAGATAGGCATCTAACAGGGAAGAAAACACTTTTATGCCAACCCCATAATATAAAAGAACACATACATAATTCAAACAGGTCATTTAGAGATGGGAGATGGACTTACAGGAGTGAAAACAGGATAATCTTGAGCCGAGAACTGAGAAGCAGGGAGTGAAACCGGAGAAGAAAAAGAAGTGTGCTTTTGATTTGCAGGGCTGTTGCCTAGCATCAAAGCAGCATGTAAATCTCTAAGCTCCACGGCCTTGGCAATGGCGGCCTGAATTTCTTGCCTGCTGACTTCATTGTTACAGTTACTGTTACTGTTACCATCAGTTTCTTTGTTCTGAAAGATTTGGGAGGCAGCAGCCATGAACAGAGCAGTGCATAACACCAGAAAGGAACAGTGATGGAATTTTCTTTACCCTTTTCCTTTTCTTTTACAACGAAAAAAAAAAAGACAAGAAAGATGATTAGAATCTTGTAGAACCAGAAACTTGAAAGACAGAGAGATGAAGGTGTCGGGTATGTATCTGAAATCCAATGCATGTTTTGTCTTTGCTCTCAATGAATAAATAGAATGACAGCAGGTGAAGCAAGCAAGCAGTAGTTTTTACCCAAGGGCCAAAGCTGCAACAGTGGATGTGATTTTCAGTTTACAAAAATACCCATAATCATAAATAAGTTTAATTATATATTTTTATTATTAATTTATTTTAAAAATAATTTTTTCGAGCGAAGATTTATTTGAAAAAAAATATGACATGAAAAAAATGAGACGAGTGAATTTTAGTAGTTGATCTCATGGACACGTGACGAGACTTACCCACGATATAATTTCTTGTGTAGTTACATAAACCCTCATCAATAAGATTATTAGGTGAATCTTTTTCACCACGTTATCTATGATCCAAGTAATCAGAATCGTTCATCTTTAAATAATTACCTAATAACTACCCACCCATTAATTACATGTAAGAAAGATGTGATAATTCACCTTTTAAAAAAATTGAGATTAACGATTCTGATTGCTTAAAGAAATTATATTATGGGTAAGTCTCACCACGTGTTTATAGGACCAACCACTAAATTCACTCATCTCATCAATTTTTTCATGTCATATTTTTTTCCTAAGTGAACACTTGAAAAAATTATTTTTAAAATGAATTAACACTAAATATGAGTGAAGATTTCCTTAAAAAATATGACATAAAAAAAATGATAAGATAAATAATTTTTAATGGTTGATCTCATAAATGATGACAACTAATAATTTTTCCTCTTCAATTACTACTTCGAAAAGTTAAAATTAGTTGTCGCATTAGAGATATCACTTGCTATTTAATATCTTTCCCTTTTTTCCAACTTTTCATTTTTAATATAATATTTAGATTATCTTTTGATTCTTTAAAATTTTATTCTAGTTAATTTAAATCGACTTATATTTTATATTAGTTTTTTATATATGAGTCAGTTAACAAATTTTTTTACATATATACAATTTTAAACTCGATATATGTTTAAACGATATCAAATTATTTACTACTTGAACCAACTTTAAATTATTAATTATTCTTTTCACTTATAAATTAAACTATTATATTTTCAAATACATTTGAATTTATATTATTCTATGTATTATAATAATAACTATGAAAAAAATATACTCCTATGTTTTAGTGTATATAAATTTTTGTTGTGTATACAAAAGTGAAAAAGAGAGGGCAAGTTGGTCTCAAAAAGTTGTCCCAAAGCAAAATTTGCCAATGGGTGTAGGTGGGGATAGTTCTGGCATAAGGAAGCCTAAAAAAAGTAAAACGATGTGGTAATATAATTTATTACGATAAAATAATAATTATACAAATATTTATTACCTGATATCTCATAATTTAAAATCAAACAAACTTATGGTAGAAAATTATATTACTGCACAATCTTAAAAAATAACTCTATACGTTACAAAAGTTACAACAAACAGAATATCTACAGAATTTTTTTTAACTAGCTAATAACGATTACAGTAATATCTGTTTTAGAATATAATCTCAACCAATACCTAAAAAATATTTAACCAAACCTACGTAAAAACATGTATGAAATTTATAGTAGAACAGGTAGTTAGACATATTATTATTTCGTATATCTTAATCTATAATCAACTAATCTTATGGTAAAAAATTATGTTACTATACAAAGTCTTAAAGATTTAACTATATATGTTACGAAAGTCATAACAAATACGATACCTATACAGGGGTGGTTCAAAGATTTTTGAGGTCTTATGCAATATATTAAAATGAGACCCTTATTTATAATCAATAACAGATATGAGTTTTTTTAAAAGAATACTGTATTACAAAATATATTATTAGATTATCGTCTTGAGCAAAAAAATATCTAGAAATAAAATATTTTCACTTAAAAATGTCATTTTTGTATTTTTTTTTAAATAAAATCATCTACAACATTTTTAATAATAATTCCTTTTAAAAGATCATTTTCGATTACCATCAAAGCTAGTCTATTTAGTCTTTTTTACGATATAATTGTTCGTAAATATGACTTCAACAACTTTGATTTTGAAAGGTTCCATCCTATGAAAACCATAATGTCACGGAAGTGAGTAAAGAAAGGATTAATGAAACAGATAGAAAGGGTATAAGAAGCAGAAGAGAAGATTGAAGAGAAAAGATTCTTATAATTTTATTGATAATTCAAAGAGGTTTACATTTGTGTTTTTGTAATACCCTAGCAGCCTCCAGCTGGCTTAACTGATTTGTAACAGAAATAAAATAAAACAACAAAATAGCAGTTGTTCTTTTGTCTGGCTTCTTTTATTTTTGTCCACGTGTAATTCTTCCTTCTTCTCCAGAATGGTGTTGTTTGCCTTACTTCAATACGACGTCGTTTCCATTGTCTCTTTTTTCCCAATTCGAGCAGCAATTAGATCATTTCCCTTTTTACTTCCAATTTCAATTTCCTTTTTGTTCCTTAATCCTCCTTTGCTTCCATCCACAGTCATGATATTACCCTCACCTTCAGTGGATCCTTGTCCCCAAGGATCGAAATCTGGGAACTGGGATTTGAGGGTCGAGTAATCTTCCCAAGTGGCACTCTCCGACCCCAAATTGGACCACTGGATGAGCACTTATGTAACAGCTTGGTTGTTTCTTTTAATCATCCTCTTATCAAGCACGATCGCTGGATACACCTTCAGAAGTCCTTCATCATCCACCTCTGGAGGATTCAACGAGGTAATTACGCCCTGTGTTTTTTGACTCTATAGGGACCATAAAATCGGGTTGTCAGCTTAACATTGCCTCGAATGGCCAGAGAGGATTGCTTGTACGGTTGTAACTTCAGGTAAACTTTATCCCCTTCCCGAAACTCCCTCTCACTTCTATTTTTATCAGCATTCTGTTTCATACGATTTTGTGCCTTGAGTAGTTGCTCTTTTAGAAGCTTATGCAACTGTTGTCTAGCTATGGACATTTCTTGCACACTGTTGACAGTAGTAGAATGCTCCCAATTCCACATTGGGGGTTTATACCCATAAAGGGCCTTAAAGGGTGTAATTTCAAGGGCTGTGTGGTGGTTAGTGTTATACCACCATTCGACCTGAGGTAGCCACTTTGCCTAACTACTAGGTTTTAGAAAACACATGTTGCGTAGGTACTGTTCTAGGCACTGATTTAGCCTTTCTGTCTGTCCATCCGTTTCTAGATGATAGGCAGTGCTGTAAAGGGTGGTAGTCCCTAGCTGCTTCATCATTTCCTTCCAAAAAAGACTTGTAAAAGTCTTATCTCTGTCGAAGATGGCCACTTTAGGCTGGCCATGGAGCTTGTATACTTGGTCCAAGTGTACCTTAGAGACTTCCAGGGCAGTATATGGGTGGGAGAGAGTTAGAAAGTGCCCATATTTTATGTACTTGTCAATTACTGCAACTATGCAATTGAATTTCATAGAAGGGGGCAATCCCTCTAGAAAATCCATGGTTATGGTCTCCCAGGCTTGTGAAGGAATTGGGATGGGCTACAATAGCCCAGGCTTTGCCACATGTTTAACCTTTGTTCTTTGACAAACTTCACGAGCAGAAACATACTGCTTAATCATTGATCTCATACCTGTCCAGTAAAAATAGGGCTTCAATCTTTGGTAAGTAGCTATAATTCCTGAGTGACCTCCCTGTGGGGAGTCATGCATAGCTTTGAGAAGTTGTTGCCTAAGTGATCCAGTGCTTCCCACATATACCCTATCTTTGTACCTCAAAATTCCCTTACCCCATGTCCATTCTTCCTTCTCTTTTGGATCCACCATCAGAATAACTATTAATTCTTGAGCAATACTGTACCCTTCATAACTTTTTTCAATCTCTTGCACCCATTTAGAAATTAATATGGCAGTGTCGTTTGCAAATTTTCAGCTTCCTCCTCATATTTTCTAGATAGGGCATCAGTAACAATATTGCTCATTCCTTTTCTATATTGTATCACATAGTCCAGCCCTAGCAACTTAGAAAGTCCTTTCTTTTAAATAGTTATAGTCAACTTCTGCTCCAAGAGGTGTTTTAGTGGCTCATGATCTGTTTTGATCACAAAATGAGTCACTCTCAAAGTAATGCCTCCACTTTGAAATAGCTAGTAAAATAGTTAAGTATTCATTCTCATATATGGGTAAGTCAGCATGCCTTAGGCCTAAAAACTTGCTGAAGTAGGCTAGGGGTCTTCCATCCTGGGATAATACTGCCCTCACCCCTCTCGAGATAGCATTAGTTTCTAAACAAAAGGCCTTCTTGAAGTCTGGTATGGCCAAAATAGGGGCAACACACATGGTCATTTTCAGTCTTTCAAAAGCTATTCTAGACTCCTCTGTCCAAGCAAAATTTCTATTTTTTAACAAATCAGTCAAGGGTTTACTAATTTCTCCAAACCCTCTAATAAACTTTCTGTAGTAGCCAGTTAAGCCCAGAAACCCTTTGAGAAACTTAAGGTTTTTTGTCAAGGGGCAGTTTTTCGTGGCTTCCACCTTAACTGGATCTATAGAGACTCCCTTATTGGATATCAAATAGCCCAGATATTTTACTTGTTGTTGCCCAAAGAAACATTTGCTCCTCTTTGTATATAACTGATTCTTCTCTAAAATTTTAAGGACCTTCTCAAGATGTTTCTTATGTTCCTCTAAATTAGGACTATACACCAATATATCATCAAAAAACACTAGTACAAAGTGTCTATGATAAGGCTGAAACAGTTCATTCATCAAAGATTGGAAGGTAACAGGGGTATTAGTAAGGCCAAAGGGCATTACCTTGAATTCATAGTGTCCTTGGTGCGTCCTAAAGGCTGTCTTCTGCACATCTTCTTGCTTGATCCTTATTTGTCAATATCCTGACCTTAGGTCAATTTTGAGAAATACGCTGCTCCTGCCAATTCATCTAAGAGGTCCTCCACCACTAGAATGGGGAATTTGTTTTTCACGGTCACTGAATTGAGTTGCCTATAATCCACATAAACTCTTCATCTTTCATCTTTCTTTTTGACCAATAGGCAAGGGGAAGAGAAGGGGTTGGTGCTGGTCTGAGGCTAGCATCTCCTTGATTTGCCTCTCCACCTCTGTCTTCTAATAACATGGAAACCTATAAGGTCTTAGGTTAACTGGTTGGGCTTCATTCTTTAATATGATTGCATGATCAAAGGCTCTAAAAGGTGACATTCCTTTTGGCTCTTCAAACACCTTGGTATATTTCTTCAAAACAGGTTGAAGTGCTTCTAGAGTAACAGTCTTTGGTGCTTCTACAGTAATTAAATTTCTCCACTTAGCTCAGGATCCTTGATTGCCATCTTTTGTAATTTCTCCTCTGTAATTATTTTCAGTTTTGGGCCAAGTTGTCCTCTTTTCAGACTAATTTCCTCCTCTTTTTTTTTGAATTTAATTATCATCTCATTAAAATACAGAGTGATAGGACTATATCTTTTCATCCAATCTACTCCTAACACCATGTATGTTCCACCCATTTTTAAAACCCTGAAATCATGTTCAAAGCTGTGACCTTGCATATTCCGTTCTAAGGCCTTGGCTTTTGTAGTGCTAAGTAGTTTCTCTCCATTGGCTACTGTTATGGCTAATGGATGAGTCTGCTCAAGCTCTATTCCTTCCTTAGCCCATTTGGGAGTCACAAAGCTGTGGGTACTTCCATTGTCAACCAGTATGTTCAATATCTTCCCTTTTGTCACCCCTTACAGCCTAAGGGTGTTATACCCAACTTGACCTGTGAGGGCATTCATGGAGATCTCCAAGTTGTCTTCTTCTACCTCCTCCTCCACTATTTCATTTTTCATTCCTTTTTCCTCTTCTTCCATAAGATTTATCTGTTTAACCTTACAATGATGGCCTGGTGCATATTTCTCCCCACACTTGAAGCATAAATTATGTGCCCTCCTATACTCTACCAGTCTTTTTCTGTTGTTTTGAGGTACAATGATGGTCTTTTCTAGGTGTTGCTAGTTTGTTTTTTGTGTCCCCCTTGCTGTAGGTTCCCTGTAGGTTTAGCTGCATATCTCTGCTTCCTTTGATCAAATTCAATGGACAACTCATATAGTTTTGCTTGTCTGCATGCCTCATGAACTGAAACAGGTTGGTGTACCTTCACTTTGTGCCTTAATTCCTCCTTTAGTCTACTCACAAAGCTGGAAGCAAAGTATTCCTCTCCCAGGGTAGCATTGTGTAATAACATATAGGGCTTAAGCTCTTCGAACCTCTCCTGGTATTCCTCTACAGACCTTTTTTGCACAATTTTATTGAACTCTTCAAGAATATCATTACAATTTTTATCTGAAAACCTATGGCATAAGTTAGATATAAACTCCTGCCATGTTGCTTTACTTTTCTGCATGATGTAGCCGTCAAACTAAGTCTCTACCTTTTCATCTAGATACATTGTTGCTATCTCTAATTTTTGTTCCTCTGGAATGAAGAAGATAACAAAGTATTTCTCACATTTCCTTATCCAACTCCTTGGGTTTTCTCCCTCAAACATGTGAAGCTCCACCTTGGGATTAAGATTAAACTGACTCCAATTGACAACATAGCTCACCTTCTCAACTCTACAAGGTTCTTGCAACATCGAGGTATCCCCTTTCTCTGACCACTATGTTCCTGCTCTTGCTTTTTCAGGAAACATGCTGGCATGGTTTGGCCTTGGTGCTAATAGGCCTGGTTCATTCATTTTCACTGCATACCTCTCCTTATCATCTATCACTATGACCTGTACAACCCTTTTACCTTCATTTTTTGTTTGATTCTCTGTTGATGGTTGGTTCTGTTTTTCAGGTAGTTCCTGCTCCAATCTTTCAGCCTCTCTAGTCAACAGACCAATGATTTTCTGTAAGTCCGCTTGCGTATCATCCATCCTTGATTCTATCTTCCCCAAACGAGTTTCTATACTGTCTTTATCAACCTTCATCTCATTTAGTTGCTTTTGGATCCCAGATAAATCCACACTGTCCCCCATTGTTTGAGCTTTCTTAGCCTTTCCCAGTGTAAATAGTGGATCTTACAACCAGCTCTGATGCCAATGTCGGAAGTGAGTAAAGAAAGGATTAAAGAAATAGATGAAACGGGTATAAGAAGTAGAAGAGAAGATTGAAGAGAAAAGATTCTTGTAATTTCATTGATAATTCAAAGAGGTTTACATTTGTGTTTTTGTAATACCCTAGCAGTCTCCAGCTGGCTTAACTGATTTGTAACAGAAATAAAATAAAACAACAAAATAGCAGTTGTTCTTTTGTCTGGCTTCTTTTATTTTTGTCCACGTGTAATTCTTCCTTCTTCTCCAGAATGGTGTTGTTTGCCTTACTTCAATACGACGTCGTTTCCATTGTCTCTTTTTTCCCAATTCGAGCAGCAATTAGATCATTTCCCTTTTTACTTCCAATTTCAATTTCCTTTTTGTTCCTTAATCCTCCTTTGCTTCCATCCACAGTCATGATATTACCCTCACCTTCAGTGGATCCTTGTCCCCAAGGATCGAAATCTGGGAACTGGGATTTAAGGGTCGAGTAATCTTCCCAAGTGGCACTCTCCGACCCCAAATTGGACCACTGGATGAGCACTTATGTAACAGCTTGGTTGTTTCTTTTAATCATCCTCTTATCAAGCACGATCGCTGGATACACCTTCAGAAGTCCTTCATCATCCACCTCTGGAGGATTCAACGAGGTAATTACGCCCTGTGTTTTTTGACTCTATAGGGACCATAAAATCGGGTTGTCAGCTTAACATTGCCTCGAATGGCCAGAGAGGATTGCTTGTACGGTTGTAACTTCAGGTAAACTTTATCCCCTTCCCGAAACTCCCTCTCACTTCTATTTTTATCAGCATTCTGTTTCATACGATTTTGTGCCTTGAGTAGTTGCTCTTTTAGAAGCTTATGCAACTGTTGTCTAGCTATGGACATTTCTTGCACACTGTTGACAGTAGTAGAATGCTCCCAATTCCACATTGGGGGTTTATACCCAATTCCACAGCTGGCTTAACTGATTTGTAACAGAAATAAAATAAAAAAACAAAATAACAGTTGTCCTTCTGTCTGACTTCTTTTATTTTTGTTCACGTGTCCATTGTCTTTTTTTTTTCACTGATAATTCAACACGGCGTCGTTTCCATTGTCTCTTTTTTCCCAATTCGAGCAGCAATCAGATCATTTCCCTTTTCACTTCCAATTTCAATTTCCTTTTTGTGCCCTAATCCCCCTTTGCTTCCATCCACAGTCATGACACATAATAATAGAAATAGTCAATAAAATTTTATAAGTAATTATCACATTTGAAAAATAATTATAACGTTTTAACAATCATAACTCATTTTTTAAGAGTATTTTTAAAATTTTTATAATGATTTTCAAGATTAACATCTGATGTATGTAGTTTATCAAAATTTTAAGTTCCTCTTTTTTTAAAGGACTCTGTGCGATCGTTCCTGTTGAGTCTATCTAGAAACCTAACTATACCTACAAAATGTTTAAATTATTAAATTAAAATTATACAACTTTAAAACAAAAAATGTAGATAAATGGGTAAATATTTTGATAGTTAATATTTATGGTCGATCGTTCCTGTTATACTATATATAGTTATCAAAATTATACAACTTCATAACTATGATTTGTACAATCAAATATAAAACAAGAAATTCAGATATAATTACGTTGTGTTTGGTTTAGATTTTCTCTTATCTATATGGGTAGGTGTAGTTTTTATATATTAAATTGAAAATGGAATTCCACGTAAGATTAAGGGAAATAATTAATGTGAGAGTTCGTTGTTTTCCATAACTACTTTTGTCGGGAAAAGTATTAAATAAATGAAATAAGAGGTTTTAAGCCGACTGCTCAATAAATTATTAGATCCAAGCTCACTATATAATTGATAAAAATCATTTATTTTAATGTAATTTTTAAATAATTATCATTCTTTAATAATATATAAAAAATTAAAATAAAAAATATTATTAAATAAAATTACAGATAACATAATGAAACAAACGGGTTTAATAGTTTTTTTTTAACTACCCCTCCCCTAAAGTAAGCCAACCTCCACATGCACAAACATTTGTTTAATCAACACCACTTCAACTAATCATATCTCAATTCAAACTTAAAGAGTCAAACTTCCTTTTGTTATCGGTAAAAAGGAAATTAATACAAATTACAATGACATCAAAGCTTAGTGAATCCTATGTTGCTCAAGAGCAACTATGGCTGCAACATAATATTAAATTATAACCATAAATTTTAAATTTAGGCACATAAATTTTAAATTATAAATTTTAACTTCTAAGCCTAAAATTTAAATATCAAACATCTTCAATTTTTCACTTAAAAAATATATTATTTTTCATGTTTTAAATTTTAGATAATCGTTATATATATACACATAATTATATATTTATATTTTTTATAAATATTTAGTTTAATTTAATTTTTATTTTATTTTTGAGGTCTCTCTTTCAAAGTCCTGTAAGATTATTTTTATTATATATGTCTAGAACCCGTCAATTATCGCTGCACCAAAACTTTGTTGACCTAAATGGATGTATCTGAGTCCTACTAAAACACCACATGGTTCGAGTTCTCGTGACACCTTTTTGCTTCCTAGACAAATCAATTACTTTATTTGAACCACCCCTATAACCTTTACCTAAAAAAATAAGGAGGAGAAGAAAAAGTAAAGCTTCCATAGTTGTCTATTACATTTACATCACCTTTTTCAAAACAAAACACATTAAATTACATGATTGTTGGCTGACGTTGGGGAAGATGTAGCCAAACCAGAAACATTTCCTTGTCATGTCCAGCTTGTGGATCAGAAAAAAGAAGAAAAAGGGTGGCCTTGTGCGGTTGGGAGTCTCTTTCTTTGTACTCAAACGAAATAGACAACACTTGAACAATGTCCCAACAGGCCAGCACCATACACTCTCATCAAATGCTTACCCGAGACCTACCTCGAATCTATATAAATTTCGATACGATAATAATTCGTATCGCATAAAGTTTTCCATGCCCACAATTTTAGATCCTCCATGCCATGCCATGTTAACCATTGTTTCAGATGTAAAAAGTAACAGAGAATCAACTAATGTTGCAGGGTTGTGGTTGAAACACTTTGTGACTTTTGTCTTGTTTTGTTTGTTTTGTTTTTGGTAAAAAGTGGATTCCAATGGTTTTGTAGTATTTAATAGCTGAGTCGTTGAATTTATCAGGTTAGGTTAAACCTAAAGAACAGATATTGTTTATATTATAGTATTCGTAGCTTTGTATTAGTTTGGTTGGACCTGTTCTGGGGAAATAGTATGGAATTAGTACTTCACAGATTCCATCCCATGTTCTGTTGAAATGCTGTACAACACTTGTATCATTTTATATGTGATGGTTTAGGGTTAAAATTTTTTGAGTTATTTGAGTTGACGCGTCAGATTTTATAACTCAAACATTATTTGATTTTTTTTATTCGAATCGAGTTTTTAAATTCTTATAAAATTTTAATTGTAATTATTTGTCATGTTATAATATTATTAGATTGCAATTTAAACAACTTTCTATACTGATATAAGATATGCACACACATATATATTCGTACGTGGCAATATTTCTTTATATTTTTATATATCGAGATATATATCATAAAAATTTGAGGGACTCATCTCAAACTTGAAATTTAATCCTCTATATGCTAAAACTTTCGAGTTATTTGAGTTATTCGAATTTCAATTTTACAACTCAAACTTCATTTAAATTTTTTCAAATTGAGTCAAAACGAGTCAAGTATTTTTGTCTCGAATCTAATTATTCGATTTTTACGAGTTGAGTTTTGCTCACCTTAGATTTAAGTAATTTTGTCTGCAAGGTATGTATCTTATTAAAGAGTTAAAATAAAGTACGAACATATATTACATAGATAATGATGGAATCATGACATTCACATTAGGAATGTAATAACTATCTGTTTAATTATATTATATAATCTAAGTTAATTGTACCACACGTCCCCAAATTATGACCCTTATTTTAAATTGTCTTCAAATTTTTGAATGATCCAATTTTATCTTAAAACATAACCCTCATTTTATATTAGTTTCCAAATTTTTGAATACATTAGTTTCATACCAAATTACGATTCTTATTTTATATCAGTCTTCAAACTTTAAAACATTATAATTTTACCATCAAACTATCAACAAATACTAATCATATCACATGTTAATAAAATCATTAAAAAATCATTAATTATCGTATAAACAGTAATAAATATTATGTAATCTTATGATGTGTCATAAACAATAATTTAAAAATAAAATTAAAACGTTTAAGGATAAGCTTCAAGGAAATGTAAAAATATTATTTCTTTTAGCTTGGGGTAAACTTTTGGGATAAGAAAATGAAGTAAAAAAGAATGAGTTTTAAAGTAAAAAGTAATTAATTTGAGAGAAAGTACCAAATACATGGGCCAAATTAATAATTAAGAGTAAAATATTATACACAACAATAAGATTAAACTTTAGAAAATCAAACTTAGTTTGCAACGGGCTATAAACCAATCAAAATCAAAGGATTGATTAATTTTAGTGAAATGGGCTTAATTGAAAATTAAAATGGAGGGCCGAAATGCTTTAGACCGATAGAACGGGTCTAACAAGTAACACAATAATTCCACGATTAAATTTATTAAGGGAGATTTAATTAAGTCGAGTTATATAATTTTTTAATTATTCGAGTTTAAGAGTTATATTTTATAATTTAAAATTTATTGAATAAAAATTTAATAGAGATGAGAAAAATTGAATTAAATTATTCGAGTTTTTATTCAAATATAATTATAGATGTAAAGAAAATAATAAATTCAATTATAAACAACCTCATTATTCAAACCCACTATTGGGTACTCGCTATGATCCAACCACTTAACGGTATCCTATACAATTTCAACTTCTTCATTCCATTTCCATCCACTAAAGCCATATGTAATGAAAGAAATAATGCTAGGAAACAAGGCAAAACAAAGCTTTTCACCAATTCTATAAAAGACCACTAATCATATATAAAATTTTTACTTCATAAATTTTAATATCTAAAATCGATGTAACCCAACCAACAGTAAACTACAATCTTTTTACGTATCAAAATTTAAAATTTTCCACAAATCAAAATATAAAATTTTCATATTCTTTAAAAATTTCAATAAATCATATTTACCTTTTTACAAAAATCTTGAATTAAAAAAAAAAGTAGATTCTCAAATCTTCAAAACTCTTACAAATATAACTAAAAAAATATTATCTAACAAAATTTTTTCATACATTTCCAAACATATTTTATCGATTCTCTTCTCCTCTTACCATAATTAAAAATCATATCTTTTCTTACTATATACCTTTAGTTTTTATGCTATTTAATTTCCACACACATTTCCCATATTCTATTTTTTATTCTCTTTCTTCTACTTACCTTAATTATATTTTATCTTTTTTACATATCTATTACTAAGATTTTTGCCTCTCTTATACCAACCCTTTTATGGGTATTTACCATGTTCCCACCATTTTATGGTATATTAACCAATTACATTATTTATACACCAACCCAATCAAGGGTACTTAAAACAAATCCATCATCTCATGGACTTATAGTACAACCCACACTAATTTTTTATTTCCCAAAAAAAGCTACAACACCAATTAACAAAATTCATTGCCACATATTTTCTACGTACACAATTCAAAATATTATACTAAACAACATTATAATCAATTTATACAAAAAATCTCAAAAAATATCTTCTCAACCAACACCAAACAACAACTTCTTTAACAATATAAATTTACATATAATATTATCAATTTCTCTCTAAATATCAATATCTCATATAATATTATTAAATTATACAAAATTAGATTCTTCAACTTTCAAAATACTCCCAAATATTTTTATAATATTTTACATACAAAAATTCTTTAATTTCTCTATCTACTTTTTTTTATCATTCACCTCTTCCTTATTTCTTAATTAAAAATCGTATCTTTTCTTATCATATACCTTTCTTATTTACTCTAATTAATTTTCACATTCCTTTCCAATATTCTCTTTTTCAATCTTTTTCCTCAACTTACCTTAATTACAATTTATCTTTTTACAAAACTTTTACCAAGATTATTACTTATTTTTACCATTATACTCCATTATCTCTTAGCATATCTAATTTTATTCTCTTCAACCTTTATAATTTTTCTTCCTATAATTCTTTTACTTTACTACTTAAAATATCTAAAAGTGTTCATATCTTTTCTTTCCTTTTTCACAAACACCTTTTTTTTCTTACCTTTGTTTCAAACCCATAAGCCTGTCGCCCATCTCTCATACCGCAACAACCATTCACAAAACTCTTTCAATCTCTCTAGCTTTCTACATCATATTTTTCACAATGGAATCCTTCCTCAACCAAATAAGGAACCTATCCTTTACCGAAGAAGAACAATCTTTGGTCTTCACCCCATCCATACAATGGGATTCTTCCCTCGAAGATGCAAAATTCATCCTTTTAGGTCAATTGATCTCTTCTAAACAAATCGAAAACCAAGCTATCATCAAAGATTTCATTAGCATCTGGACCAAAGCCAAAGTTGACTCTATATCAATCCTCAAACACAACGTCTTCCAAATTAAGTTTAAAGAGGAGACGATCAAAGACGAAATCCTATCTTATGATCCTTGAACCTTCAAAAACAAATGGCTTGCCCTAACCCAATATGATCCATCTTTGAGCATTCTTTTTCAACCATGAACATATGGGTTCGAGTTTACAATATACCATCCATTCTTATGGAAAACGATGACATAGCACATAACACCGAAAATTCATTAGGCGCCATGATCGGTAAAGTTTTCAAAACCGACACACGAAAAATCGATCTCAACATGGTCGATTATCTCCGTGTTGGTATTCTTATGGATATCACCAAGCCAATCTGGCGTTGTGTCACAATTAGAGGTGGTGCAAAACCTCGTTTCTACCCATTACAATTTGAATGTTTGCCCAAGATTTGTTATGTTTGCGGAATGGTGGGCCATGAATTTGACACATGTTCACTTCCTAAACCGGTACAATTTCCTTACGGTGATTGAATCCGTTTTGTGCCTCAAAAGCCAAAAGACAATGGTCCTAAAACAAAAGGATAAATCTATTATGTTGATGAGGCAAAAAGAACAACTCCAACCAATTCTGGTAATATATCAAACTCTATACGCTACTTTTACCATAAAATTTTAGATTATCTAATTACATATTATGCAACAGATCCCAAACCCTCCAACAATGACACAAATAGTACTGATATCATTCAAGTTGAAATTCCTCCGCAAGAGATACCAGTACCTCCAACGGCAGCTCAACCAATCGGATCTCCAATTGTGACGACACAACCTTCTGAATCACGCACATCAACTCCGCAGCTCAAACACAAAGAACTCTTAAAAGAATAAGTTGGAAAAGAAATCACTCGAAAATTCAACGTTGCCATATGTGTTAAGATTGTTCCACTTCCTGATATGTCAAATCCATCTCTACCTGACATTGAAGATCCGTCCCTCAGCCCAAATGCTAGAAGCATTGTTGCACTAGACAAAGAACTTAACACTGTTGCACTTGACAATTTTAAAGATTGGCTCAAAGCGAATCCACAAGGTAATCGTGCTGAAAAGAAACGTTCCTCTCCAAAGCATGATAGTCAACACCAAAAGAAACCAAAAAACACTCCAATGAAAAAAAATTGGGATGAGTAGCAGAAAAAACTCTACGACGGAGGTTGAAACGGCTCAACCCCACCGATCCAAATAAAAATCATGTGTTGGAGCTGCCAAGGCATTGGTAAAGTCCAGGCAGTTCTAAATCTAAAAAAAACAAATATGAACCTGATATTTTATTTTTATACGAAACTAGGCTTAATAAAACTCGATTTAGTTCTCTTAGTGCATCACTTGATATGCAAGGATGCTTATCATTAGGAAATAGTTCAACTTTTACTAGTCTTGCCTTACTTTAGAATAATAAAATTCAAACTGATTTACTTTCTTACTCTGATCGCCATATCGATTGTATTATTAATCACGACGACTCCAAATTTCACTTTATCGATTTACATGGTTATGCTAATACAAACCATAGATTCAAAACATAGCAATTAATAGATTCTTTAAAACCATCCTCCAACCTCCCTTGGGTTTTAGGTGGAGACTTTAATGAAATACTACATGAAAATGAAAAACATGGAGCATTTCAATGTGCACGATCCCAAATCTTTAATTTTCAAGAATGCTTATCTAGAAATGACTCTTCGATTGTAAACCTAACTTAGGATGGTTCACTTGGTTTAAACATGGACCTAACTCACAACCTATTTTCTAACGCTTGGATCGTTTCATTGGATCAACCAACTGGCTAAATATGTATCCTAATTTTTCTATAACTTCGTATTTCCAATCCAAATCTGATCATTGTTCCATTATGCTCGACACCTCTCTCACTACATTTACTAGAAAATGAAATTTTAAGAAAACCTTCCGCTTTAAGGAATTTTGGGCCAATAATGATGAAAGCAAAAACCTAATCAAGTATATTTGGACCAATACGAATAGAAACACCTTATACAAAATACAAAAGATTGACAACCGTCTAAATTCATGGCAGAATTCTCAAAGGAAAAAAAAGAAATGAACGTCTTCAATATCTAACCACACACATTAATAATAGTCTACAACATCCAATACCACCTTCAGAGGAACACCGCCTCATTGAAGCAAAGAAAGAACTACAAGCACTTCAACATAACAATGAAATCTACTGGGCAACACTCCAAAACTAACTAACTATAACATGGAGACAAAAACACTTCTTTCTTCCATGCACGAGCCAATGGGAGTCGTAAGAAAAACACTATTCAAGGTCTCTTTCATAACTTTAACACCTGGCACACGAAAGAATCAATTATTCTAGCAATTGCTACAGACTATTTCCAAAACCTTTTCTCTACATCAAATCCAACTCTTTCGACATATATTCTTGATAACATTCCAACTATAACTACACCTCAAATTAATAAAAATTTAAATCGAACTTACATATAAGAAGAAGTTATTAATGCTTTTCAGGATATTGATCATAGGAAAGTTTCAGGGATCGATGGTTTCCCAAGTGGTTTTTATCGACAACACTGGGATACACTTGATTAGGATATAATACGACTATTCCTTGATCTTCTCTCGGGTACAACCAGCATGGTTGAGATCAACCGAACTATTCTTGTCTTAATTCCAAAAAAACAAAACCCAACAACTATGAGGCAACTTCATCCAATAAGCCTTTGCACTGTTATATACAAAATTGTATCTAAGGTCTTAGTCAACCGCCTCAAAACATACATACCATTATGTATTAGTAACAACCAAACGACTTTTATTCAAGGTAGAAACATCACGGACAATATCCTAATTACACATGAACTATTTCATACTCTCAATACGGGAGACTCCCATCTATCTAAAGGTGCAAGTTTGAAGCTGGACATGGAAAAAGCCTCTAACCGTGTTGAATGGCCTTTCTTACAACAAATTATGCAACATATGTGTTTCAACGACACATGAATTTCTACTATAATGAAATTTGTAACTATTGTACCTTACCAAATCCATGTAAACAAATCTTTATCTCAATCTTTTATATCAAAAAGAGTTTTCCGACAAGGAGACTCACCTTCCCCATTCCTCTTTATCTTCTACACCCACGGTTTAACAACTATACTAAATGTAGAACATGCTAACGGCAACCTCCATGGACTTAGTGCTAGTCGGCACGACCTAAAAATAAACCATCTCCAAGTCTAAGAGGTTAGTGACCCCGATATTTACCTCGGTGTCCCACTCTTGATTGGCAAAAACAAAACAACTTCATTAGGTTTTACCAGAGATAAAGTTGTCGCGTGTCAAAAGTACGCGTTTAGTGCAAGTGGACACATCGCAAGTAATAAGTGATAAGTATTTTATCGAGTTATCGTCTCCTCAGGGACCGATATACTTAATATGCTTCCTTCACCTTCTTGTTCTGTAGAAAGATAAAAACACAAGTGAGTTGATTTGATTTATTTAAACTAAAATAACTAAATAAAAATAAAGGATTGAAATAGTAGAGAGAGATGGGCTAGGATCCAGTTGCGTCGTATTGTGGATTTGATTGACCTGTCTCTGTCCAATGTAATCGTATATCACTGCCTCGGCAGCACTGCAGTTTACTGCCTCGACAGCGACAATACTATCTGTCGCGACAATCCCTTGCTCGTGGGCAGACTTTACCAAAGTTCGGCAAAGTGTCCTTGGATGACTCCGCTTATCCCTAAGTTAGAGTGCTGTTGATGACTAGTCCTTGATGATACCTCCCGGCGTGAACCAATTATACTCACCAACCAATCTCACACTTCTTTTAGCCGCTGAAACTCTTAACCTATCCCTAGGCCGAGTTAGTATTTTGCGATTGAAACACCGTACTTACCCCTTTCGTGAATCTAACTCTCCCGAGCTTAGAT
Source organism: Abelmoschus esculentus (assembly GCA_035048815.1). NCBI lineage: Eukaryota > Viridiplantae > Streptophyta > Magnoliopsida > Malvales > Malvaceae > Abelmoschus > Abelmoschus esculentus. Next base: position 6,838,711 of record JAUCBN010000002.1, read on the forward strand.
AAATGGATGATTCACAATATCCTCTTCCGAGATCAATTGTGAAAACAAGGAATAACAAAGGATAAGCAAACCTTGATAACTTTATTGCATTGAATCAAAGACAAAGTACAATCTCCTCTCACAAATACTCGACAACCTTCACCTAATCCCTAAGAAGGTTTAGAACATAATGGAGAGGAAAGAAATAAGAGCAGAAGTCGGCTCTCTCCCTAGGTATTTCGTTTATTGTACATTGGGTGGCTAGGTCCTTATATAGGCTAGACCTAGGGCAAACCTTTCCTAAGTAGAATACAACTTGGAGTAGGGAACAAGTCAAGTACATAATTAAATATATTTCCAAGTTTATATTCGGCTAAGGGGCTTTCCCGCGTGGTCTTCCTTTGGGCTTTTCCTTGTGCTAGCCAGCTCCGATCCATGGGCTTCAAGTCTAGACGCGTTCCTTGGATTTTTGTCTTTCCATCGCCTATAATCATGCTTCCTGTCTGTCTGCTACAGCCTCGGCATCAGGTCCTGCCTCGGCCTTGTCCCTACCGCGGCACTGGTTCTCCTGCATAGATATTAAAACGCAGTAAAACGTGCCTTTTTCTGTATATATTTTCTATATGAGTTTAACTTCTAAATATATCACATTAAGACATGCATTAGTCCGAGTGGGTGTATATTTGGTGATTAATGCCCATAAAAGGAGTAAAAAGTGATAGTGTGTTGAACACTTATCACACCCCCAAACTCGAACTATTGCTTGTCCTCAAGCAATGCAAACCATCAATTTACCGAACTAAACTCTCTCTTGGTCTTACATGTCCATCCATTCTCCCCACCATAACTAGGCCTATTCTTAAGCCTTAACCATTTGGTTACTCAAGGGTTTACCTAGAAACAAACTATAGGAATTGTGAGTGTGTACGTTTTTGTGGACAATTTGATTAAAGGCTTTCTTAAATAAACTCTAAGTTCAAGACAAATAGACATTGGTTAAGTGTTCTCTTCTTTTTCAAACCCCAAATCTTGAGCTAGTTTCGGGTACCTCAAAGACTTGTGTTTTTCTTTTCACTAAATTCCTTCTTTCTTTTTAATATTCCTTAACACATACTAGAGCCAATTTCGGGCACCTCTAGCATGAAGAAGAGACTTTCTAGAGCCGGTGATAGGCACCTCTACTTACTTTCCAAAAATCTAAGTCTTTATCACCCAAGTTCATTAAAAGAATTCCTATAATCCAACAAGTCCCAAAAGTGTTTAAAGTTCTTCCTATAGTAAGCTTCTAAATTTTCATCCTTAAGCATCCTAAGGTTAAGTCCTCTTAACAGAACCTAAACATGGTAAGGAGAAAGATTTCTATAGCCTTAAAGAGTAAACTAAGGCAATACTGATGATGAGCAGTGCAAGAGTGTAGGCAGCGAATTCAAGTAAGGCGGGGAGCATAAAAATTAAAAAAATCACTGGAATACTCCCTTTTTGGCAAGGCCGCGACAGTAGATTGCTGCCTTGGCAGTGAATCTGCACCCTCAAACTCAAACCAAGCATTGTCCTCAATGCTTTATATTTGAAGAAGTAAACGGCAAAACAGAATATGAATTATAAGCAGCAAGTAAAAACAGTAAAAGCAATTAATATTGAATTAAGGACAAAGAAATTTAAAGCGACTCCGAAGAGCTGCTTGTAGCAATTTTCCTCCGTGGCCTTGATGCCAAATGCTTTGTCCGTGGTGAAGGCGATGATTGTGTCTTTGCTTGCTGGGGCGGTTGGACTCGAGTAGGTGGTGTCCTTTGCATCGGGGCTTCTACCTCCTCTCCTTCTTCGACATCCGCCATCTCTTCGGTTATCATCACGTCCGTTCCTCCTCCCATCGCAGTTTCTCCTCCGGTGTGGTGTGTGCTGGGGTCGGCGACAGTGGAGCTTTGGTGCACATAGGCATCTATCTGGGCGGATAGACTGCCCATGATAATTGGCGATCGGGGTGGAGTGCTGAAAACGGCCCTTCGCTTGGATGGCCTTCTGCTGGCAGAAGAGGCCGCGGCAGAATCTATCGCCCTAGATGGGCCGACAACCTATATTGGGGCTGAGGGTCCGCATGAAAGAACGACCTTGGTCCTCCAGGGGCTGGTGTAGTCTCGGTGTAAGGTGCGACGGTGACGAACATGTTGCTTGGGAACTCCGGGAATTGTACTCTTTGGTCCGGGAAGGCGTGCAACATCATTTGGGCTAGAGTGCCATTGAAGTCCCTTTGGTACTCCATGTACCGTTGTTGCCGAAGATCCATTGCTGCCATGCGTTGCAAGATTTCTTGGTACGGGTCTGCTGCGGCAGAGGTGTGGGCAGTACCAGGCATGTCTGTCGTGTACTGGGCCCCGGTAGCAGTGTCGGCATTGAACTGCTGCGGCGTTGCCTGGACAGGCTCTGCTTGCGTGATTTGCATGACCTTGTGGCAGAAGTCCCTGGTCCATCCTCGTCGTGGGGGCGTGTATTCGTCTGTTTCTTCAATGGGTACACCTGCAGAAACACATAAACCCGTAATCAAGCAAGGGAAATACAATGGTCCTTTATCTTTCTTACCGCACTCGTGAATTTCCCGTAGGATGATTTCTCCAACGTTGATGGTCCTCTTATTGATGATGGATTGGATAAGCACCAATCTCTTGCGATCCACCGTGCTATTGTGTGATGTTGGGATGAGACGTCGTTTGACGAAGGTATTCCACATCTTGGCCTCCGGCTTTAGGCTTTGTCTTGTTACGGATCCTCGAAGGGTACCGGTTTTCCATGGGGTATTCCCATAACAAAGATCGTCTTTGATGAGTTCATAGTCTTCGGCAGTGATATCTTCCAAGAATTCGGCGTGGATATCACTGTCAGGGGTGAGGCCGTATAAATTATTGATCGTCTCGGCATCGAGCTAAACTGGCCTGCCACGACAGTGAACAAATAGGGAGTCTTTGCTGGGCCCATGAGCGTAGAACTCCCGCACGATCGTGGCGTTCGCCTGGGCAGGTTGCAGACAGAAAACTTCCCAATTCTGGTACTTAATTCTATCATAGAGGTAGTGTTCAATGCCGTAGTTCTCTTCGTCCGCATGTTGGAACCCTTGCTCTTCCCAAAGTTGCCTAGCGATGAAAGATCGGTTAAATCGATCTTCAACGTTGGTTGGGGCGAATCTTTTGTATGTTGCCATCAAGATAGAGAGATGTGAGTTCTTGGAGGTTTTTCTTGAAGAGAATTTGGAGATTTTACAAGAATTAGAAGGCAGAGAGTAATTGAGAGAGAGATTGTTATGAATACTAAAGAAAACAAGAAAGTAAGTGTGAATAGTTCAAGAGGAAGGATTTTTTTATATAGGCCTCGGCTTTGTGACCGTTGAGACCACTAGTCGTTTGTAACCGTTTCCTTTTTCTGCCGCGGCAGGAATCTCGGCAGACTAGCCGTTACACTATTCTGCCCGTTAGGACTGCTACGGCCCTGACACTATTTTATTGTCTCGGCAGAGTTCCTGCTGTGAACTATTTTTCCCTTATTTATTCTTAAATAAAACACACAAAAGAAAAATACTTAAAGCAAAAATAATTAGAGAAAATAAAAATAAAAATAAACTAACTAATCCTACTATATTAATAAAGAAAAGGGAGGAGATCATGTTACTGGTGGAGAGCTTGTAAATGCATCTCCCAAAATTATTCTCTCCCTTAGGCCCAAATTGTGAATCGGTTGTGGACCACTCCTTTTTGTTGTCTGTCCATCCACCTTGGGCTTAATCTTCTTACCGAATATTCTGCCGAGCAGACTGCCCAGGCAGGATATCTTATTATCTACGGTGTGGATGGCCTTGCATTCCTCTGGATCATCATACTTCTTTAAGTTGTGGAATGCGTTGAGTTTGACTTGTTGGTCATTGACCCGCATAGTCAACTCTCCTTTTTCCACATCAATTAATGTGCGTCCAGTTGCTAGAAAGGGTCTCCCAAGGATGATCGGTGCATTGTCATCTGCTTCACAATCAAGGACAAGGAAGTCGGCAGAAAAAATAAACTTGTCAAATCTTACTAGTATGTCCTCAATTTTGCCTTCAGGTTGCACATAGGATCTATCCGCTAGTTGGAGCATCACTGTTGTAAGTTTCGGCCTTCCAATTCCAAGCTTTTGGAAGACTGATTTAGGCATGAGGTTTATGCTTGCTCCAAGGTCGCACAAGGCCTTACCTTCATAGCTCTTTCCTATCGCACAAGGTATAGTAAAACAACCAGGATCTTTTAATTTTGCTGGCATGCGGTTATGCAGCATTGCCATGCATCCCTCGGTAGCAGCCACTGTCTCAAACTCACCTATTCGTTTTCTCTTTGATACCATGTCCTTTAGGAACTTGGCATAGTTAGACATTTGTTCAATAGCTTCAACAAACGGTATGTTGATGTGGACTTGCTTCAAGATGTCGAGGAATTTCTTGAATTGTTGGTCCTGTTTTTGCTTTTTCAACCTTTGCGGGAAAGGTGGTGGTGGTCTCATATCCTCCAGGGTTTCTTGAGTTTGAAATTTTATACCTGGCACCACTAGAGTTGTTGCTGCCTCGGCAGGCTGCTCAGGAGCTGTAGCGCTTTCTGCCGGGGCAGTGTTGTCAGCTTCAGTTTGCTCGGCCTCTTCTTTTGCTTGATCCGCTGATTGAATTTGGCTCTCTGGGATCTTCTCCTTCAGTTGTAGACCACTCCTAGTAGTGATTGCCTTACACTGTTCATGGCTCATTACCTTAGCAACTTCAGTATTGCTAGGTAGGCTTCCTTGTGGTCTAGTGTTTATGCATTGAGCAAATTGCCCAACCTGAGTTTCCAGCGTTTTTATGGCCGCTTCTTGATTTTGCAACCTCATCTCAGTTCTATTCATGAAGGCATCTATCCTCTTGATGAAATTACTATTTTCTGCCATGTATGACTCAGTTTTCATCATGAAGGCCTTTAGCGTGTTTTCCAATGAACTTACCGGTTGCTGCTGCATCTGCTGCTGCGGTATCGATTGCTGGACTTGCTGCTGCGGCATCGGTTGCTGAAATCCCGAAGGTTGGGTGATTGGGTTTAAGGCATTGTTTGGGTTACTCCATGACATGTTTGGATGCCTCTTCCATGAGGGGTTGTGTGTGTTGGACATCACATTGTTACGGTTGTAGTTCCCAACATACATACCAGTTTCTTGATTCATGCAGTCAGAGGAACTGTGGTTACCTCCACATAAGTCACAGTATGAATCAATTACCTTGACCTCACGGGTATTTTGTTGTAACTGTAGGTTTTGCACCATCTTGGGAAGAGAGGCCAATTGTGCTACCACTAAACTTGATGAGTCTAATTCATTTACCGTGGCTTAGCGTCTTACTCCTCCTCGCCTAGATGTAGGAAACTGGAAGTCATTCTTTGCGAGTTTATTCAGTATTTCAATAGCTTCCTTAGGTGCTTTATCCAGGAGTGTTCCGTTTGCCGAGGCATCTAACATCATCCTTGTCGGGGCATTCGTGGCATTGTAAAACATTGTCACTTGTGTCCATAGGGGAAATCCATGCAAAGGACACTTGTGCAATAGCTCTCTATAGCGTTCCCATGCCTCGTACATTGGTTCGTCTTCTGCCTGTCGAAAAGAAGTAATTTCATTACGGATTCTATCATATAAATTAGTAGGATTAAAACGAGTAATGAAATCACGGCAAAGTTCACTCCAGGAACCAATAGATCCTGCTGGAATGCTATTTAACAAAGCTTTCGCCCTATCCCTCAGTGAATAGGGGAATAGCTTTAATCGCAAGACATCTTCATGGACTCCTTGGATTTTGAAAGAGTTGCAGATTTCCATGAAGGACTTGAGGTGCTGCCTTGCGTCTTCAGTTGCAGACCCACCAAATTGTCCAATTGTATTTAACATATTGAACATAACGAGTTTGAGTTCAAAATGGGCTACTTCAATCTCTGGTGTAATGACTTCTGGGTTTAATTCGTTTAGGTCCTCTTCCAGGAAGTCCCTGACAGTGAGCTGCCGCGGCCCAAGTGGCGGCGGAAGTACTCCATTACCGGCAGGTAAGTTTTGTCCTACCGGATGTTCTGCCATGACTCCTTGGATCTGTCTCCTCAACCTTTGCCTTGTTCTTTCGATCTCTGGATCTAACTCGTACAAGGGGTTAGTTGGATTGGCCCTGGTCATACACCACGAGAAACAAAAGTAAAATAAAAATAAAAATAAACAAGAAAATAAAGAAAACAAAATTTAGTTGTCAGTTCCCGGCAACGGTGCCAAAAACTTGTCGCGTGTCAAAAGTGCGCGTTTAGTGCAAGTGGACACATCGCAAGTAATAAGTGATAATTATTTTATCGAGTTATCGTCTCCTCAAGGACCGGTATACTTAATATGCTTCCTTCACCTTCTTGTTCTGTAGAAAGATAAAACACAAGTGAGTTGATTTGATTTATTTAAACTAAAATAACTAAATAAAAATAAAGGATTGAAATAGTAGAGAGAGATGGGCTAGGATCCAGTTGCGTCGTATTGTGGATTTGATTGACTTGTCTCTATCCAATGCAATCGTATATCACTGCCTCGGCAGCACTGCAGTTTACTGCCTCGACAGCGACAATACTGTCTGCCGCGGCAATCCCTTGCTCGTGGGCAGACTTTACCAAAGTTCGGCAAAGTGTCCTTGGATGACTCCGCTTATCCCTAAGTTAGAGTACTGTTGATGACTAGTCCTTGATGATACCTCCCGGCGTGAACCAATTATACTCACCAACCAATCTCACACTTCTTTTAGCCGCTGAAACTCTTAACCTATCCCTAGGCCGAGTTAGTATTTTGCGATTGAAACACCGTACTTACCCCTTTCGTGAATCTAACTCTCCCGAGCTTAGATAAATGGATGATTCATAATATCCTCTCCCGAGATCAATTGTGAAAACAAGGAATAACAAAGGATAAGCAAACCTTGATAACTTTATTGCATTGAATCAAAGACAAAGTACAATCTCCTCTCACAAATACTCGACAACCTTCACCTAATCCCTAAGAAGGTTTAGAACATAATGGAGAGGAAAGAAATAAGAGCAGAAGTCGGCTCTCTCCCTAGGTATTTCGTTTATTGTACATTGGGTGGCTAGGTCCTTATATAGGCTAGACCTAGGGCAAACCTTTCCTAAGTAGAATACAACTTGGAGTAGGGAACAAGTCAAGTACATAATTAAATATATTTCCAAGTTTATATTCGGCTAAGGGGCTTTCCCGCGTGGTCTTCCTTTGGGCTTTTCCTTGTGCTAGCCAGCTCCGATCCATGGGCTTCAAGTCTAGACGCGTTCCTTGGATTTTTGTCTTTCCATCGCCTATAGTCTTGCTTCCTGTCTGCTGCTGCCTCGGCATCAGGTCCTGCCTCGGCCTTGTCCCTGCCGCGGCACTGGTTCTCCTGCACAGATATGAAAACACAGTAAAACGTGCTTTTTTTCTGTATATATTATCTATATGAGTTTAACTTGTAAATATATCATGTTAAGCACATGCATTGGTCCGAGTGGGTGTATATTTGGTGATTAACGCCCATAAAAGGAGTAAAAGGTGATAGTGTGTTGAACACTTATCAAAAGTTAACTCGAATCTCTCAAAATGTGATAAACATCTTTTCTCTTTTAGTGGTCGAGAAGTTTTCATAAAATTCGTCATACAATCTCTTCCACAATATGTCATGTCATGCTACCTTCTTCCAAATAACATTATAGATGATATGACCATTTCTATTCGACGATACTAGTGGTCAGGGAAAGGTAACAAAAACGACTGGCACATGCTTCCTTAGGAGGTTGTATTCCAACCAAAATCAGTAAGAGGCATGGGCTTTCGAGATCTCCACAACTTTAATGTTGCTCTTTTAAGAAAACTAATTTAGAGACTACTCTGTGAGCCATCTAACCTACTTGGTTAGGTATATCAAGCTAAATACTACCCATCTGGAAACATCCTTGACGCAACTTCCACAAAACAATCTTCTTTTGCTTGGAAGGACATCTATACAGCTCTAAAAAAGCTCATTCCTAGGTTTATCACAAGGCCAAGAATTAATAGCAAGATTAACATATTTCATGATCTCTGGGGCGGCTCCTCTCCTATTCAACTTTTTGGCGAATATGAAATTTCCAGTGAACTTCCAAAGCGAGCTCGGGACTTTATAATTCCTGAGTGACCACAATGGGATGAGGCTAAAATACGTTCCTTTTTTGATAGAGAGGATACCAATGCTATTTTAAATATCGCTATAATAAATGACCATAGAGATACAACCATATGGATTAATAATGATTGCGGACTTTATTCGGTCAGATCGAGTTATTTATTACTACAAAAAGCACATGGACCCCTAAATAGACCGACACGTATTTGAAAATCCATCTATAAGCTATCAGCCTTATCAAAGGTTAGAGCTTTTGGATGGCGACTAGGTCACGATGCTCTTTCTACGAGATCCAAATTATTGAATGCTAATCTAAGAAATGGCATCTGCCTAATTTGTGCCACTATAATTGAAACCCCGATGCACTTTTTGTGCGAATGTCCTTGTGCCCATGAAATTATTCGTTTAGCAGGTTTTCCTGCTTTACTCCAATCAGGTACTTTTACATCAACTCTCCATTGGATGGAGATTGCAGCTGCTAAACTTAACAAACAGGATTTTGCTCTTTTTTTAACGATCCTTTGGAATATTTGGAACAAAAGGAATGATTGGATTCAAAATAACCATTTTTCAACCACCCTAGTTAACCTTTGCAAACGCGAAATCTTTATTGCATGATTATCAAAATGCAAACATTACCACCTCCACTAGCAATCCAATTAGACCCCTTTTTCATAATCAAACTTGGCAAAAATCATGTCATGGATCAATTAAAATTAATTCGGATGGAGCTTTTGACCCTATTTCCGAAAGTGTTGTGATTGGTGATGTAGCACGTAACTCGAATGGTGTGGTTCTGGGAGGACTTTCTCTTCCTCTTATTGGATGTCCTGACACTGCTTTGGCTGAAGCACAAACAATCTTGGCTGGACTTCGACTTGCATCTCAAAAAGGCTGGACAAACGTTACCTTTGAGAAAGATTCAACTTCCATTGCAAATAAAGTCAATCAAGGTGGACCAGATCTCTTAACTTTACAACCTTTGGTGTCCACGATCCGTTCCATTCTTGGAAGTCTAATAAATTGTCGGATCTCTTATGTTCCTAGAGGGGCCAATAATGTTGTCCATACTCTTGCATCTAAGGTATTGCGTACTTTTTGTAATCTCCATTTGACTCTGACATGCTCGACTTTATAAGAGATTTTGTACACACCGAGAGATTTAACTCTCCTATTCAATAAAATTCTTAGGGTTAGAAGTGTTAGTTTTTTTAATGAGGCCCTTTTCCGTCAAAAAAATTTATAGATATGATATCCATATATATTTTTTCATATTTTTTCTATATATAATTTAAGTATATCGATCAAAATTGTAAGACCCGACTAAAACTTAAAAATTAATTCACTAATTATTAAAAATTAAGTTACTATAGTTATTTAAATTCTTATTTTATAATTTAAATTTTAATTAATTTTTTATTTATTTCAAATCAAATTTAAAAATTATAATTTACATTAAATCAAGTCAAGTTTTTCTTATTTTAAATTTAACACAGTTAGCAAAAAAAATATTAATGGGTTTCCAAGCCTACCAAAATCAAGTCAACTATGTTATTTTGATGATTAAAATTGAATTAATTATTAAAAAATTATAATTAAGTCGATTTTAATCATCAAAGTAACATATTTAACTTGGTCGATTTTAAACCCAATTCCATTAAACATATTTGACTTATATTTGTACAAAATTTGGTGTCTACAGTTGTTCATCCGTATGCATTATAGAAAAACAATAATTATTTATTGAATAATTATATTTTTTATTTTTCTATAATTACTTATTTTTATCCAGTTATATATACACAGATATTTAATATTATTAAATATATATGTTATTGTATTTATATTATTATTGAATTATTATTAATTTTAATTTATTCAATGTTTTTATGTATGTGAATATATTATATATATAATATATGCATATACATCTGTTGTTGTATTATTAATATTAATTTTATTATTATTAATTGATTGCATTTTTTTTAAAAAAAAAGACAGATCTGAAATTAAAACCCATTTATTATTAATAGCCCAAATTTATTACATGTTATAACACAAAAGTATAATTACAAGGTCCAAGTCACTCAGACCCATATATATATAACTTAAGATAACATAAAGCCAATTTTAATGAATAATGGATTTGGGGGGAAATTGGGAAATAAGTGTTATTAGAAAAATATTTGCAAGAATAGGTCAATTTGGACCTCGTCACCTACGGATGGTGAGGTTTAAGTCCAAAAAAACATTGTTTATTTTGATTTATTTTCCCAAAAATACCCAGATTCTCTTATTTCTCTAATTATGATCCTAAACATCATTATCCTCCTAAATTTTCTATATCAAAAACCCTAATATTTAACGACTCAAATCAATCAAGATCAACTCTTCAGTTGTTGCACATGAAGCATACTCGACTGGAAAAAAAATATTTCTTTAATTTTAAATTATTCGATTAATTTGAAAAATTTTTATTTCGAGTCAAATTCAAATTTTCAAATTTCAAGTTATTCGATTTTTTGAATAACTCAAAAATTTCTAAGATTTAATTGCATATTCAGTCCTATAATTTTATTTTTAATTTTATTTCAATCATATTTTTTTTCTTTTTAATTTTCTTTTCTTTACAATATGATCATGTTTCATATTCATTTTTTAATTTATTTAATATAATTTTTATTTATATCTTTTATATTATTTATTTTATTTTATTTTTTATTTTTTTTATTTCTTTTATCTCGCCTTAACCTTATCTAGATTAGAAAGGGTTTTTTAACGAGACCATTAATTTAATGAAATGACATATTCATACCTAAGGTTTTTTATAATAATAATAATAATAATAATTCAAAATCTTATTTACACATATAAAATATAATATGAAGAAATATGTACGTAGATATAAAGAGAAAGTTGGTTAAATTAGGATCAAAATCTACTATAGTATTATAAATAGTGCAATCAAAATTTATAAATAAACTCAAAAAATCGAATCGATTCGAACTCGTTAAAACTGACTTGAATTGAAAATTTTCAAAAAAATAAATAAATCATAAAATATGATAACTCAATTCAAATAATTCAAAACTTCTTAACTCGATTCAACTCGCTCAAACGCTCATCCCTAAACATACACCAAGGCTCTTTAGTTTTCATGCACCACGTGATACAGTCTGAGAGCGTCATGTCATTGCCAGGAATGCATCTGAACCATTGATCTTCGAGTGATCTCAGTCGTTTGATCAGATGAAAAAAAAATAAGCTACAGTAATAATATTTATGTTGTTAATTCTTGTAAGTAAAAAAATATATGAGATTAAAAAAAATCAATATATATATATATATATATGATATTAGGGATGACAATATAATCCGAATCCGATTTGATCCGAAGAAAAAATTCGATCCAAATCCGATTAAAAAAAAGTCCGAATCTGAATCCAAAAATAATGTCCGAGTCCTAATAGGAGGTGGATCGGATATGGATATTGTCATGATCCGATCCGAATTCAATCCGAATCCATATCCGATATGATTTCGATCCATATATAAACCCGAATAAAAATATTTAAACTTTTTATATTTAAAAAGTTTGAGTTGTTACTTTAATTTGTTTTATATTGGATTATAATATTTGTTGAGATTTGTTTGTGCTATAAATTTAAAAATATTTGTTTGATAAAAAAATATTTTTTTTATTTAAAGATATTTATTTGAGTTGTTATTTTAAAAAATAATTGGATTTGGACTTTTGGATTTGGATTTGGATTTTAGATATTTTATTGGATTGAATTTGGATTTATGTAAATAGACTTGGATTTTTTGAAAGTCCAATTATTAATTGGATTGGACTTAAACTTTATAAAGTCCGATCCATTGTCATCCCTATATGATATATACATTAGTTTTTTTCTTTATATTGCATATGATATGTATATATGTATTTTATTATAAGCTTTTTTATATACATTATTTTGTTTCTTATATAAATGTTATACTATGTATTACATACATATTATCTCTTACAAATGTTAGATCTCTTTAATATTATTTTAAAAAAAATTCTTCTAAAATTTGATATTCAAGAAATTATTTTTTTAAATATTGTTATTATTACAATGATTAAAAGATGATGATAGCAACTTTCGTCTTCAATGTTTTTTATTGTTCAAAGTCGGAATTTCCTGCTTTGATTTTAATTTTTTTTATTTGAAAAATGAATCACCGTTTAAAATTGGATTCAACCTGTGATACGATGTAGCCTGTTGAAACAAACTTTCTTTATATGTTACGGATCTAGGAATGTTGTAAGCACATTCTTGCAATAAGAACAACATACAAACAATAAGGAATCAAAGTCATATTGTTAGGAAAGTAAAGAATAAAAAGAAAAACGAAAATAAAAGAGAAGAAAGAAGTTTGGGCGTTTTAAGAAGAAAATTCAAACGGAGAGGATGAATGCTTCAAGAAACATCTATGGCAGCAACTTAAACATTCAACAATGGAGAAGAATGTTGTTGGAATCAAATGATAATGCTAAACGCGAAGGAACCTGCATAATCTACTTAGCAAACCCGAATCGAATCTATTTAACGTCAAAAGGATTTGGACCCTCCAAATAGCAATCTAGGAACCCGAAGTATCAAGTTTGATAATTAAAACAAATTTGAAAGTCAGAAAAGTTCTAAAAAGAACCAAAGAAGAGAAAACTCACTAAGTAATTTTTTTTTCTCAAATGTCTAACATTTTTATATTGTTTGAAGTACATATATAGGATAAAGAAGGTGTGGTCGAATTACATTGTGTGGCTATTATTAAAGGAGTTTAAAAATTAAATTTTGGTGAAAAATAACTTCTTTTGGCAGCCATGCTTTCTTAGCCACAAGTTTGAACGAAAATAACACATTAAACATGTGTTTATTTGTTTGAAAATCAAACAAATAACTTCTCCAAGCCTTATCTCTTCAAAAACAAGGGTCTTGTTTGGCTTGAAGTCCTTTGAACGCCCACACATGTGCACAAGGCTTCCATGTGTGTCTCACATGCATGGCACACGCCTAGGACATTTTCCCTTCTTGTAGGATAGGTTTCATCTGCCATAGGTCATTTCAGCTTGAGTTGAGCTAGTAGGAAATTGAGTAGAGTTGAAACGAGCTAGTTGAGAGTGTTAGGAGATGAATTGAGCTAGGAGCTAAGCCTCTGAGCTACCTCGAGATAAGGTGAGTTGCTTACACTCCTTTGAGCTTCTTCCGAGCTAAAAATAGCTCTCATGAACTACTATTCTCTCTTGTACATGTGACAAAACAAAACAAAGGAAACATATTTAGAGCATTGTAAACTTATTGAAAATATTCAAGTAAGCTATAAAACAATACAACCTCATTGTTTAGACACACAATGAGCTGACATAAGAATGCAAACACACTTATGAGCTAAAATACTTACTTAATATATACAATGCACACACTTATATACTTAATAATAATAATGCAAATGTTACATTTCAGCATGTAACATGTTGTAAACTCAATTTTCTAAGGCATAAGCATATTAAGAGAATAAAAAAAATGTGTAAACACTTCAGAGAAAGAACTTTCCTGAATTGTTTTGCCTTATAACGCATGATCATGGTTGGTGGTATAGGTATACTCACATCAACCTCTGATTTCAGTGGTATTGTTCAAATTATAATATCTATGAAATTAAAATGAAACGTGTCATATTTGAGGAAAAAAAAAAGTTAAATGTTATATCTATAGATTTTCTCCTATATTTCTTGTTTCACCATTTTAATTTGATTTTTTTTTAATTTCAATATCCTGCTAGAATGTTTCGTCTCAATCTTCGGACATTATTGTTTTTTGATACTACAATGTATGGAATATTTTCAATTATTCAAACCGTGCGATCGATCGTGCATTTTAAGAATTAATTATTAAATTGAACCGGATTTTTATTTTATTTAATAATTATGGAACAAGTCTTAAATACAAATATTGGACATAGCAGGGTACTAATCGTCCCTTGTGCATAACTAATTTCCGAATTTAATTTTAAATCTCTACTTGTTTTCAATGTATGATCTACCAAATGACCAATGTCAACTCTATTTTCCTTCAATCTTACTTTTGTAATTTTTCTGTATTTTATAAGAAGTTTCATCCCGATCTCCGAGTATCATCTTTTTTATGCTATTTTTATACTTTCATATAAACAATTTTTTTATTAAAAAAACTTATTACACCTTCGGATATTGACGACCGAGACTTAGATAATGGCCGGAGTACAAGCATCTCCTGTCCCGAACCTGAGTACTTCATGGTTGAATGTTGAAGTAAATGGTGTAAGATTCATCTCTGAAGCTCTGCAATGGTACCATGAGGAAATTCCTCCTCTCCCCTTTCGCAACAAAGCTGATTGGATGGTATTCGCTTAATCCATTGTTCATTGCAAAGCTGACAGCTTGATTGAATCCAGCCTCGGATGATGATGATGAAATGCAGCTGAGCTTCACGCTAACACTAGAACTGTAGTTTACACCACTGTATACATAGCATCCCTTTTGGCTTATCCACTCCAAGGACACACTGTTATCCTTTCCGTCCAATCCAGGAACTAAACGGAAACTAGATGTCGTGTTATCCTCCTGAGGATCAGTTACTGCAAGGTTATTTTCTGGTCCTTGATGCACTACAACCATTCCTGGAAAGTCGAATGGCTCAAACATGACAGTTTTACCAATGGCCTCTTCTATGGTTGAAATATTTTCTGAACTGTCATCGATGAGGACCCTGAACGTGGCATGAACAGCGGCATCGGTACCAGCTTTAGGGAGCCTCTCCATTTGGACTGATTGATTCAAGTTTGTTAAGATAAAAATTGAATCACCAGACTCTTGGGAAAAAGAAACAAGATGATTGTTGTAAGCAGCAGGAACAGGAGATATCCAGTCTGCTACTGAACCTGTTGAACCAGTTTTGATGTCCCAGTCACCGCTGCTATAACTGCTGAGCAGGTACGGACCATAAAGTATTGCCTGAACGGATGCATACTCAGGTCGGTCGTCTGAAATTTCATTTAAAGAGAGAAGTTCAACAGTTACATCACCAATGAATATATTGCTTATCATAGTAAATATGCAAGACATCATTTTGCATATTTGGGGAGCTAGGAATTCATCATCTATTGAACATACCTTTAATAGGTTCGGTTCTTATACTTAGTGGAAACTGAAGGGTTAGTTTATCCCCATCGCTCCATTTCACCTGTAAGAAGCTACCTGAATCGGGAATGCAATCACAGTCACAACCCGGTTTTAGCCCCAAATTAAAAACACTAACTTTAAATTCTAAAATTTTGAAACCCTAACTTTTTGATATTTTGAAAATGATTTGTCAAGATTTGCAATTAAGGATATGAGACCAATTTGAAAAAAAAAACTTTTAGGGATTAAACTGTAATTTCTGAAAGCATCTGCATTTTTTTTAATTTCTAAACTCATGACTAAATTTTGAGAAATGTGAATTTTAGGGTCAAAATCATAATTTTTGGAAGTTCATAGACTATTTTATAATCTGTTGAAAACTTAAAAGTCATTTATGTAATATTTTATTTCGTTTAGGATTTATTTGCAGTTTTAAAAAATGTTCAAGATTTATTTTATAATCTTCTTAAAAAACCAAAACCGAAAATCCAAAAAACCGAAAATCTTCTTATATAAAGCAGCAGGAAACTATAATTGTATTCGCACCAGGAACCGGTAGGTCGAGATTCTGAGCATTTAGTGTTGCCTTGGCACCTTTTGTCAAGGTCCAGCTTGGTACCCTCAAGTTCAAGGTAGATGATTGTCCCGGTCCCTACAAAACCAGACTCCGAATGATATTTCCATGTTGCGGTTTGACATAAATAATTAAGCATGAAAACATACATGGAAAGCGAAATAAATGAGTTGTTTCGAGTACCTCTTTCGAAGAGGAAGTCAACGTCACACGAAGGTATGGATCCCAAGAAACAACAGGATCAACTTTCTGGTTGATCACAATTTTTCCGGATTTCCAATCAAAAGTACTAGATATGTATTGAATGATGTAAAGACTAGGAATGCTCCTGTCCTCTTCGAAATATATAGAATCTCCTAACTTGGAAAACGATTCAATTCCTGCATATAGGCAAGAAGGAAAACGATTATGTGATTGGAAGAACTGCAGAGTATGATCTACGGCCATGCTGGTCGGAGAAAAGTTTATTGCAGTTCATTCATCATGAAAGGGATAGTTAAATACAGGCAATGATCCCTAACCTGTACCATAGCAGCACCAAAACGAATCGAATGGTGTTCCCCACTTGTGGTAGCTTACAGCCTTAGAGACTCCACGGCCTTGTGGCAGCATGTAGATCATCACTCCAGGCTCCGTACCCCTCTGGATGCCTAGTACACCATTTGTGAGGGCACGCTCATAGTAATCCGCATATGCTACTTCTTTGGTCCATCTAAATAGGTGACGAGAGACCTAAAACCGCCACGAAATTGTTTTCATTTCTGATATCCCCACATGAAATTGTTTTGATATTTCTAGTGATTAAAAAGAACTTCCGGGATCTAATATACTTGAGATCCAGCATGAAATTCATTGACTGAAGATAAATTGACATACCTTCAGCATGTTGTAAGTTGTGCATGATTCTTCATTCTCGGTCTGTAATGTACTTGCCAATCGTTTTGGATCTGACCTACTCGTTTGGAAATGCAGAACCACAACATAATAGACCAGATTCAAACCACAAATCATGAGCGAAATCGGCACCAAGTAGGACAAGATTACAGTAAGAAATAGCAAAGTAGAACTTGAAAATGACAAAGTACCAGAACTCGCCGACTGATGTCCCCCCTGTTGCATAGCTATGAGAAGAATTAACAATGTCCATAAAGAATGTTGATATTGTCTGGCATCACAAAGTAAAAAACATATGTTCAAATAAGTATTTAAAACCACCCTTCAGTCCAAAGAAAAGGAAGAGATGCCATTTATTTGTGAACCTAAACCATGGAAAATGAAATAAAAATTAAAATGGATATCAAGCTATCTACCTTGTAAAGTGGATCACCGGTCACTTCATACCGCATTTGAGATCCAACCACAACAGGAATGTGTGTGTTCGCATGGAACCCCGATATATCATCAGCCTACAAGCAATATAATGAAATATTGATAAGAAAAACGAGTTACTATATAATAGTAGTAAATACTAAATAGTATCAAAATAAGTGTATTTCATTAGCTTCTTTCTGCCTCCTCCATACTACACCCCTAAACACCGTTCTAGCTTTGTCATGCTCAAGGATTCATAATCTATAAATTAATTTATTTCCGGAAACTAAAGCTCCAAAAGATTTGATTTGTTAATGGTTTAGTACATATAAATAGTACACATTCAATTTTTTTGGGAAAATTTGTATCCATCAGTAGGTTACATATAAAAGCAGCATATTGAAATAAAAATTAAGATTATTTAAACAAAAGAAATCTCAAAAGTTACCTGAACCGCAAGCAATCCTAGAAAACAGGGTTTATCAAATAGGTGAGCCAACAACAAATGCTTTGGATCTCCCTGCATAAAGTAACATGAAAAGCTCAGATCAAATAAAATGCACAATTTAATCAACAAACTCTGCAACTACAGTAAGAGAGACAGTGGTAAGTGTTTTGCTGGCTTTACAAGTCCAAATGCTAGATAACAAATTCTACAGCCTAGAAAAATCAACACTTCGACCTTTTCTTCTCCTTGTGAATGAATATAAAGACATTTAGTATTACACTTTACACAAATCATAATAGTATACTTATAAATTAGAACCAAGTCCATAAGACTTACAGCTAGTTTGGATGGCATCACACATCTCTCGTATTAGGCAAATTTCAGGCCATAACGATGCTACTTTTGAAGTTATATATTTTATTCGTAATTGATTATCGTGTCATAGGCTTGGATTAATTTGACAGACGCAAACAGTCAGCCGAATGACAGGTTCTTGCTTCTCATCAAGCATTGCAATTCCATTAAGCTTACTGGCATTTTTCGCTTTGTCAGAGATTATGTGTAATTGTCAAACATCACTAGAAAGTATGATATGATATTCACAACTAAACTCATATGTCTCAAATACTATGCTCATTGAAAATTCCAAATGTCTTGCATATACCAAAAAGCTCACAGCGAGCAAACCAACTGACGATTTAAATCATGTTGATGAAATAAAGAATTTAGATAGAAGCTCAAGACATTATACAAAAAAGATTTACCCACCGTGATGGTAAACAACCTGTAGAGGACATCATTCATACCACCAGTTTCTTCATTAAGTGACGCCCAATGTCTCTCCACAGTGTACTTTCTTATCACATTTTGAACGCGATTATAAAAATATCCAACCATCCACGTTGTCATATCTAAAGCTTGAGAGTTATTTGCAAATGTATATTGATCTAATAGGCCTGCCAAGATCTACTGAAATTGCCAAGTTAGAAGCTAATATAAATCTTCTTTAACAACAAATTGCTGAACTCAAATCTACCTTGTGAATGGTGTAATATGGAGCCCAAACAGGTTTTATTGCTTCAAAGCGGTCGAAAAATTCTGATGGAAATGCAGAAAGATACCCTGTGCCCATTTTCTTTTGACAGTCAGATAAGGCAGACACAACGGCCGTCATCTTCTGTTTGAGGGTGTCGTTGTGAGTGCTGGCCCACATCTGAGCTGTTGCACTCAAGTAATGCCCTTCAAGATTCAAAAGGCAATTTTAAACATTATAACTTTACTATCAATGACCAAAACCAAAAATAAATGTTGAAAGTTATCTGCTTCAAGCACATTAAAGTTTCATCAACAGTTATGCATACACAAAAGCAAGGTAACAGGAGAAACAAAACATCTTTCAAATAACATGGCAAGGAACTTCAATAGATTATAACCACAAAAGCCACAAAATGGAAGTAATCTAACTTCAGACAGAACTGAAATATCATGCCAAATGTTTAGTCTTAAAAGGACTTATAAATGGTTATGTAACCTTAATAAACATTTAAGATCCACAACTTAGTGGAAACAACAGGAAGTTTTTACTTAAACAATTTAGCAGAGAAATACTAGTGAAATAACAGAGTGATTATCAACCGATAGAGTAAAAATCTGAAACCAACATATCAAATTGCAGTATCATGAATTTCTTTGGCAGCAATGAATACTTAAAGGTGTGAATATAGTAGAATGCTTTTACCGAGCATGCTAAAAGGCTAGAAACACAGAGCAAGTGATGCCAATATCTATTAGATGCTATATTGCTCCGACTTCTGTTTCTTTTGCCTTGTGCCGAACACATGGATATGGAGATATGGTTTTTAAGTATACTCCAAATACATGAAAAAACTTAGGCAAATATGATCATACTCGTATCTGACACCCACAACTGATTTTGAGTAACATAGATGAGATGAGATGAGAATTCTTTCCAGCCAAGATTGAGGCACCCCTTTACACAAAAGACAAAATATCTAACAAGCCAAAACCTTAAATTCCGAAAAGGGTGTCTCAAATTCATGCCCCCCATCTCCGAACTGTACTGGAACCGGAAAAATAGTAGACTTAAAGAACATAAAAGACAATGGCATGATCACTGTTCCATTTCTCATTCCTTCATTATGACTTTTCGAAGCCTATAAAGCAGACCCATCTAAATGAGCAAAAGGTAGTTGATTAACATAATTCAATAATAATTTGTCATGACATGTTTTTTTGATAACATTGAAAATGGAACTAAAACAATGATTACCGACAAAATGACCACGGAGCTCGACATCTGGGCCTTCCCACCCTCCATATGGCTTCCCAGGCGTAGGCAAACCTGCAGTTTTCCTAAAACTCCAAACCAAATTATCTACATCAAGCATCAATAAATACTTCAAGTTGGTCTCTTGTGCTCGCCAATGAATGGAATCTGAATCCAATCTAACATCATGCAGTGAAACCTCTTTCAGAAAAACTCCAGCGACCTTAAAACTACCAGGATTCTTCATCCTTTTATACATCATCGACCAACTCAGTTCATCTTCTTGTCTTAAGATTTTCCTTGGTAATAAATCGGACCAAGCAGAGTCATCAGTTGGGATCAAATGGTAATGAGCAAACATCTCTTGTTCCCATGTCCCGTTTTTTGATTTCAACAGTTGGTATCGAAAAGTATGCGATGAAAGCTGAGTTGGAGAGTTCGTACACTCCTTGCTCAAAACACTCCCACAAAGGAAGAAAATAGCAAACACTTGAAACAGAGCAAAACCCATTATTTTACATTCAATGAAGAGTTACAGAAAAACAGAGGTAAAAATACCAATTTTTTGAGGAATTAAACTATAGAGGGTTCAAAAACATAATACAAAACCCAGAAAGGCCAACCCCAAAAGAAAATCCCTTAAAACCCCATGAGAAAAAACGTTAATAAAGAGAAATCTGTAAGCAGCTAAGACCCAAACTTCAAACTAAAAAGATCAGAAGGAAACAAGTATACTAATAATAATTTAAAGCATATGAGACTCCCCATCTCCTCTCTTTATACTACTAATACTTTAAAGCACCTGAAACAAAGTTAGAAAGACAAATCGTGCAAGGTAAAAGATCGTTTTCTAAATTCCAAGGGTTTTGGTTTGGATTTGGATATGCAGTCGACCGAGTCACACGACGAGAGAGAATTGATATTTATATTTACAGTGAAAGTGAAATCACAAAGCTTTAGTAAGAAGAATCTGTGATCTTAAGTGAAAGTTTTCCAAGTATTTGACACTGTCTTAGCTTAAAAGTTTGAAAATTTCTTTTGGTAGTGAAAGGAAGTCTTTTTTTATTTTTCAGTCATTTAATTATGTATTCAGTTAAAAACTCGGTCATAATATTTTAAAAATTATAATTTAATTAAATTTCAGTCATAAATAAGTCATTTTATTGTTAAAAATAAATTATCGTTAAATGTTATTGGATTTCGAAACTTATTACACACTATCATTTTTAAATAGAATAATTTTATAATTTTATTTTTTATATTTAAAAATTAGTTTAATATCAAATAAATTTTTAGATTATATTTTTTATTTAAGTGCCTAAACTTTGATAAAAAATGATAGTTTAAATCCCTAAGAAAACAGAGAATGAGAATTTATTTTGATATTAAGCTTTATTTTAATAAATTTAAAGTGTTTACTATTAAATAAATATTTAAATTATTTTATTTTTTTCTTTTGAGTGATTAAACTTTAATAGGAAATGATAAATTTGTCCTCTCCTCGTAGGTTTTCTAATTTTAGTTTTCGTTTTTTTAGATTTGTTGGCGGTTTTCGACAGAGAATATCGCTAGTACATAAACTATTGTTTGTTATATTAATTTTAATTAATTAATTAGTTAATTGAATGTCTATATTATAAAATGAAATAATAATATTGCCGACACTATACGATAGAGGGATTATTGGTGTTTGCTATAAGTTCAGAAATTGAGTCGATAATAGGATGAAAAAACAAGTAATCAGATAATTTTAGGTTGGGTTTATTTAGATCGGGAAAATTTTTAAAAATATTAATACTAAAAAAAATTCTCAAATTATTGTATCTCTTATTTTATTTTCTAAAATATTGAGGATTCTACGGTACTTGAAAAGTCAGTATCATTAGGTTCCGATTTTGAACAATGTAAGGATGAAGATGTCATATGAAGAAGCCAAAGTCGAAGCCAAAAAGCTCCGTTTTCACCCAAATTATCTAAAACACTGTTCAAAGTCGGAGCCTAATGGTGCCGACTTTTCAAGTACTGTAGATTCATCAATATTCTGAAAAATAAATTAAAAGATGCAATATTTTGGATTTTTTTTCAACATCAATATTTCTGGAAATTTATAATTTAGATCTAGCTAAATCAAATATATTTTATTTTAAGTTAATTTGATGTTTCGATTGAATTTGGGTTGAGTGTGGATTAGTCACAGGTTGAGTTTATTTCTAGTGGAGTTCATTTCAACTTAAGTTTATTTCAAGTTGAGTCAAAATAATTCGGGTATGAATCAATTAATTGACAGGATTAATTTAGCTTTGGGTTGATTTCAAGTCAAGTTTATTTTAGGTTGATTTAATTTTAAGTTGGGGAATTATTTTTATTCAAGTTCATTTTAGGTCGGGTAATTTTAAGTCAGTACTATTTTAGGTTGGGTTGATTCGAGCTTCAAGTTTATATTAAGTTTGATCTTGACATAATTAATCGATAAACTTTTGGTTGGATCATTTTTGAGTAAATTATTTAATGTTTTTTATGAACATAAATCACATATAAAAAATAAACATTAGGTATTAGAATAACAAAAATATCATCATATCATACGATTTATATCTAAAATATTTGAGTATATTACAAAAAATAGAAATTAATAAGGGTCAGTTTCGATAAAAAATAAAATTTTAGGGACTAACATGAACTAAAATATCATCATATTAAAAACATTAGACTAAATTATAAAAAATAAATAGGGGTAAATTTGGAATAAATTTTTTAGGGATTATAATGAATAAAAATATTAAATTAAAATTAAAAATATTGACTAAATTATCAAAAATGAATAAAGGTCGATTTGTACTAAAAATAAAGTTTTATGGACTATAATAAATAAAATATCATCATATTAAAAATATTAGACTAAATTAAAAAATATTAAAAATAAATAATGATCAATTCGAATCATTAAACCACAAACTTCAACCCCTAAATGCTATGATCACTAATAAATGAAACAAAAACTGAATCTTATATCTTTTGTGTAAAAATAGAAACATAATATAACATGCCATTAAAAATGAATTTAAGTATATTAATTTATATTAACTCAATAAATAACTTATATTAAATGAGTTAGTACTAAGTATATTAAATTATTATTAAGCATTAAATTATTTAACAAAATTCTAATTTTTATAGTATCAAATGAATATTTAAATCCAATTATTATTTTTTATATATTTTTGATTAATTATATTTAATCAAAATCTATTATATGTTATAATAATTTCCCTCCAAAATTTAGTATATGTTATAATAATTTTTTATAATAATTTTTCAAACCTAAAAAAATTATTTTTATTATACGTTGTAATAATTCAATACTTTATTACTAACTCTTTCAAAAAATGAGAATTAGGAACACTATTGATTAAAATGAGAAATTATATGTTTTAATAATAGTTTATTATGCTTAATACTAACTCATTCAAAATTTATTATATATTATAATAATAGAAAAATGTTTCTCAAAAGAAAAATATTACATCTTTCTAAAATTTTGAGTGGTTTATATCTTAAATTTTTTAAATTAAAAATAAATAATCTTATATTTAAAAATTGTTTGACTTATTTCTCTTTAAAATTTTATATTTTCACTTTTTTAATTAATTATATTTTTGATCAATTATTTTAATTTAATTATGTCCATGATTTATGCTTTCTGATTTTAATTTAGCTTCAATTAGATTTTAAGTTTAATAAATTAATTCAATTTTGACATTATTATAACATGAAATAAGTTTTGATTAAATATAATTATAAATAAAATTTTGATATGAATGTAAACTTGTAATTCTATACATGATGACATGAACATAAAAGTTAAAATTTAAAATTTTAATATACTTTAAACTTAATAGTTTAAATTTGATAAATAATTCATATTAAACGAGATCCATTGATTAGTCTAGTGTTTAAAGATACTCATGCTATCTCATCTTATATGAGTTTGAATCTAATGTAATATCTAATTAATTAAAAAATATATTAAATAAATTAATACTAAGCATATTGAATTATCACTAAATATTAAATTATTTTTAAAAAAAATTTAAACTTAATAATATCAAATGAATATTAAACTTATTTTTTATATTTTTAATTGATTATATATTAATATATGATAAAAAAAATATTTAAGGTTTTAAATTTATTGAACAATTAATATTTTATATTTATTATTAATTATATACATTTATCAATATTTTAAATCAATTAAATCATAGACTTCCTCAATTATATGTTAGGTAAATATTAAGTAAGATCAATATCAGTTCAGGTCAACAGCAAGTCGGGGTCAAAATAGGTTGGGTCAATTAACAAGTTGGATTTAAAATAGATCGAGTAAAATCGAATCTCAGGTCGATTGAGTAAACTAATATCGGTTATTTTATAGGCCAGTCTCAGGTTTGGGTTCGCTTCAGTCGGATGTAGGTCAGGTTTCGGGTTCACAATATAAAAAGTTCAATTCGAGTTCGAGTCATTCTCGGTTAGATACAAGTTGAGTTTAGTTATTACAGTAACAGATCCAACTTAAGTTTAAATTAACAATAATCGATTACATATCAATTTTGGGTTAAAACCAGATTTTAACTCGAATAAATTTTAATTAGATCAACTTTTTAACCTTCGTTCTTGGTTTTTTTCGTTTCCCTCGTCGTATAATCAAAACATCAACTTTAGACAACTTATGCCAGTTGGAGAGCGTGGGAGTGGTGAGGCAATGCAACCTCCAAGCAACAATAACATAAAATTCTCTCTTCCAAGGCAAGTCTAAGATGCATGTAGGTAGGAGGGTAAAATGATTTAGATAATCCCAAAAGATAATAATATAGGGACGACTCAATGGTAAGAATGATTGGATTTAAATTTAAGACACCAAATCGATTTGAGAATTCAATAGTACTTTTAAACCAAGATTTAGTTGGACCAACCCAAATAAATAAATAAATAAATAATAAAAAATAAAAAGGTATATTACGTGTATTAGGGGTGGACAAAACACCCGATTACTCAGTCCCAATAAGAATCGGTAGATTTTTATTTGGTATTGGTTTCGGTGGGACCAGAATTGGATCTTGATTTTTTGGACCCGGTATCTGGTGGGTACCCAATAAAACCGGGACCAATACCAATATCCGGTATTGATTTTCTTTTGTTTATATTTCTTATCAAACTTTCTTTTTATGTATGAATATTATGAGTATAACTAGTTTTAAAACTTTAATTTTCAAGCCTACAATGTTCTAATTTTATTATTTAATATTATTATTGGTGATTGAATTTTTTTTCTTCAATTACTTAATTTTTTAAAGCATAAACTAATTGATCGGGTACCCAGTATTGGGACCAGTTCTTAAAATTTAGGACCTGGTGTAATCGGGACCGAAACCAATTCTATTCAAATTGATTGGATACCCGGTATTGCCCACCCCTAACATGTATTAGTACAAATTAGTCACGTTTAATCTCCGAAAAATCGACGGGCAACTAAAAAATCCATTGATTTTTTATTTTATAAATATACTCTTAATGGATATATTATAGGAAAATATTTTGATACACATATTGTATAAATTTTAGTTCACAAATATATTAGTTTTAAGGTTTAAGTGTTGTATTTAGAGTTTAATGTTAATGAATTTAGTATTTAGTGTCTATATTAAGATTTAAAACATAGAATTTTAGAGTTTAAGTTCATAGATTTTTAGAATTAAAAAAAAAAGTAGACAAGTTTAAAATAATTTTTACATTGTCTGCGTATAAGTTTACAAAAGTTGTCTAAATTAACCCATATCACATAAGTTATTTTTATGTTAATTTTAACCCTAAATTTTAATCCCATAAATATAAACTCTAAATTTTAAATTTTAAAACATAAACACTTAACCTTTAAACTCTAAATAAGATTTATAAATTTTAAAAATTAATAAACTTGTGTAAACTTATAGATTAAAATATATTTTACATTCTATATCATACAACTAACCTTATGATCAGGAAAAATATTAAACGGATTCATCCATCATATGATCTATAGTTCCATTTGATAATATTTTTTTTTATCTTATTTATTTTAAAATAAATTTTTATTTATTTTTTACGTATCATTAATAGATAAATTTGATCTCTGTACAAGGAATTACTTGTCGTAGGAAACAAAGTGTTTCCAAATTGTTTAAGAGTGATGCATTTAATTGAAAGAAACGTTTGTAGATAGCTTCCCATGTGAGGCATGGACAGAAATTAACCATTTAAGGGTTAATCTTATTGAACCAACCAAATCACTAACATCATTTCAAGCATATCGTGGATTAAAACAATAGAATATGCTTTTTATGGAGTGGACATTTTTGAATTTAAATTTGTTTCATGTTTTTTTTTTTTTTAATTTGGATCCTTTAGATTATATTTAAATGGTGTAAATTTATTAAATAATTTTATTTTTTTATTATTTCAACATTTAAATAGTTTTATACATATTTAAAAATTAATTTAATAAATACATTGGATCTATATTTGATAAAATATCTAAATAAATGCATTGAATCGACATTGTTATGTTGCTTTTATACTCAATAAAAACATTCTTTATTGGTAAAAAAAACTAATTCAAGTTTAGTCTTTATATTTTGATACAAGATTTCTAACTTCAAGTTTATGAAAATGAATGTGAACATGATCGTGTTAAAACTTAAAATTATTAAATTAACTTATTTCTGAGTTAAAAAAATTGGTTACAAGCACTTGTTAAAAAATTCTATCATTATTAATAAAATAACATTTATTTAATAAAAAACTATAATCTTAGGACGGGTTTTCAACTCTAAAATATTTTTTAATAATTTATATAATTATTTTAATCACTAAAAAATTAACTTAATTTCCTATTGACATACCTGTATTTTGTCCGGATATTAATACATATAACAAGACCATAATAAATAATTGATAAAAATAATTAGTTTAAGAAATAAATCTCACATTGATGGGAATGTATATTACATACAATCATTCATTTTAGTATATGAATAAATCCCATATTAGTAAGAGATGTTCATTACATATAAGCACTTATTTTAGCTTAGGAAATAAATCCCACATTGGTAGAAAACCTCACATTCCCCTCCACAAATGTCTATAAAAAGGAGGAAGGTTTACTTATAAAGGAGAAGAAGAGGAAGAAAGGAATGATGAGAACCTTGGAGCAAATCAAATAGGATTATGCTTGGCTTTACAATGCGAAGGTTTGGTAAGTTATCAATTTTTTTCTTATTATGTTTATTTAGTTTCTTTAAGCATTATAATTTGTAATTAGAATATTTTTGGCATTAGAATTAGAAGCTAGAATATTTTAGGCATTAAAATCTATAGTTAGAATGTTTTAGTTGTTTAGCACTTATAATTGAGCTTTTAGTTTAATAAAATTCAATTTAATATCTGTGCCTTTAATTAACGCTTTAATTATCTAATTTATTTGTATGCTTTAATTGAATGTTATTTTTAAAACTATATAGTATATTTTTTTAAGAGAACATTTAATTCGCACTTAGTTAAATAAATTAGAGCATTTTTAGAATCAGTTACTCTAATTAATTAAATAATTTTAATAGGAAGAAAATTGTAGTAAATAAATGGTGTATTTAATAATATACCTTGGATACATTAAGTTGGTCGATTTTTTATTATATTGAGACGTTGACCAAGGGTGTACTTTGATATCACATTCGATGTATTAATCTTATTTAGAAAATGAGAAATAGTATAAGGTTAGTATAAAAATAAAATTAATTAGGTAAACAACTAGAAGAACAAATAGTAATATTATTAATTTCTCTAAGTGTCTAGATGGTAGTGCTCAATTGTTTGGGTGTTACCATAATACCCTTGAAAAAATAATAATATAAGAGGGCCTTAATTAATTAATTAATTGAACCTAATAGGATAAAACTTAAAATTGACCAGATAATAACCTGTCATGCATTTAAACCTTCTGGTGCAGAAATTATATTTCTTCAAAATACGTGTCAAGGTTTACTAACATAACTGGACGTCTTATTCAAGCTCGTATTTACAAGAAATGTATTTTTTTATCCAAAAGGATATCTTTATTCTAACGATATTCATTTGACAATAAAGGACTAAATTGAGATATTGTTCAAAATGCCAAAATACTACATGTAATTAATAAGATACTGATTTCGAGCGCTTGTAAGGGTTGTCCTTACGCGTAATCGACTCTCGAACCCAAATGATTTAAAAAAAATCTCTTATTTGTTTTATGGTTTCCGTCCTACCAATGTGGCCGGTGGCGACTCCAAATCATTTTAAAATTAAAATTAGACCCATTTTACTAAAATCCTAATTTTCATAATTAATAATTAAAAATAGTAAAACTCAATTTTCAAAATTAAATTCCAGTCTATTTTTACACTTTGGTTTTAAAAATGGTCGCGACAACTTGACGATTCCGTTGGGAAAATACGTGAGGTCATGCCTTAATAATTAATTTCACGTGACATTTTGGCATTTTGGGTGGTAATATAATTTTCTTCAAGAGATTGAGGAATAGATTTTCATACGAATGAGGGTAGTATTTTTCTTGTGTGATATATCTTTCATTTATGCATAAGCTCTCGACCTGGGGTTTTACCCTTGAGTGGAAGATAGATAAAATTCGATGTGATGATCTCTAGCTCGGAGTTCGAATTTATGTTTACTTTTGATATAGTAACCTTACGCGTCATGGGGCTTACGCCTCCGTTGTAAGGGACCTATACTACCGAATTGGTGTCTTATTATCGCAGTAAACGGTAACAACAGTTCGAGACCCTAGAGTCTAGACCGAAAGCCACATGTGTAGAGTAGAAACCTACCTCTATTAGAGCCAGATAGGGACCGTAAGATAAGGCGATATACTGCCGAAATGTCGCCAAATTAGGAATTTCTCTAATAAATTGTTCTTTGTTTATTTTTATGCAATATGAATTGATCTCTGGTTATTTTTTACAATATAAATTATTTTTTTATATCAATTTATTTTTCTTAAATTATCAATTCACGATACTGAAATTTTTTATGTGGTGTGTGTGTTTTGCATCACATAGCATGCATTTTAGGTATCGATTCGAGAGCTATTGGAATAGGAAGTGGTCATAAACTAAAGGGTTTGATAGACAAGTGAGAGACAATGTCAAGATGGACCATATTCGAGAAGACTTAGTACAAGATTTGAGTTAATTTTCGAAAAGACTATCAATAATGCAAGAGTGTTTAAAAAGACCTCAAGTACAATAAATGTCTTCCAAAATTAAGGATAATTTAAGAATTCTCAAACGATGATAGGAAGAACCACTTTTGATAAGGTTTCTTAGTTATTGTTAGGAGAATGGTTACAACACCAACAATAGGAAAAATATAAGACTTTGCTACACTGTTCCAATAAGTGAAAATGATTGGATTTATATTGGGTTCAATTTTTCTTCGAGCTTCAAGTCGGGTTCATGGGCAAGTGTAAGGATAAACGAGACGCGATAGTTAAAAGGCGAAGAAAGCGGATATATGATAGATAAATTAGGGGCATCGCATGGGTATTGTTGATAAATAAAAACTCGTAGAGGAAAAGAGAATTGCGACCCCATGATCGATGTTCAACTTCCATGGATGAAGGGAATTATCGAAGGATGAAGCTGAAAAATAAAATGATAAAATCAGAAAGTACGACACGATACATAGAAAATCAATTTACAAGTTTTGAACCAACGATTCAAGTGAAGGAAAACATGTTGAAAGCCAGACTAATTCACCAAGATTAAGCAAAATAGAGTTGGTGATCAACTTTAGGGTCAAGTACAAAAATGTCAGATATATATAGATTTCGCTCGATAAAGCTATAGACATGTCAACAAATTTTCATCGATATACCAGAACAATTGTCGAATTAGACTGAATAAAGTGATCAACCAAAAAGATCATATTAGTTGTTTCTTTCCAACAAATTGACTTCTCCTTGTATTTGACCTTTTGGTTAAATGAGTGTTGTTGTAATGACTAACTCTTGATATCGATATCTCTTGCATTCATGCATTGCATCATTTAAATTTTGTATTTTTTTAGGAAAATATAAAATAATAAAAGATAATTCATTTTTTTAAATATTGCTTTTAAAGTAGCATTTCATTTTGACAAGCATGAATTAAATATGTTAAGATTAAGAAATTTTAGAAAGTTGTTGAGGATCGCTTAGGTAACATGAAAAAGATCGTCCGATCTCAGAACCAAGACACAAGTTTTCACATTGCTTGGAATCAGGAAAATTGAGAAAGAAAATCATCCAGGTAAAATGTAGATACCATAGATTAAAATGGAAATTCATCTTACACAAGGGTTCAGTTTGAAAGGATTCTTCTTGTAAAAAAGAAAAGAAAGAAAAAAAATGCAAAAAAGAAGTCAAAAAGAGAAAAGACGGTCAATTTCAATTCAAAATAGTTGGGGCATATACAAAAAGTCCAGAAGATCAGAGTTTAAGCTATGAAAGCAACAATAAAATGTTCGACCATGATGCCGAAAAATTGAGAAGACACCGGGTCAACTGACATGCCAATCTTAAAAAAGATGAGAAGTTATCCCCTAAAATAATGAATACCTAAAGTCGAGTTGAAGATTGAAGTTTGTTCATGGTGAAATTAATTGTAAGGGAAACAAAATACTAAATTCGAGACGACAAGACAAGAAGACTTATTTAAAGCCCTGTCATACAAAATTGTTTTGATGATTGGATTATTATGAGATTCCCATATATAGTTAAAGTGATTGCACATAATTGGAGTTTTTGCCAAGCAATTGCCAAGGTACAATGCTAAAATATTCCCGAAGATGAAAAAATAGAATCCAACAATTTAATGAGAATAATTTCAAGTTCATCTGCATGTAGCTATGATCTTAATGATAATTATGTGCATGAACTTTGAACATGGGAAATCAAAAAGCAGATTCATATTGAGGTTCTAACATTAGAGCTAGTTTAAGCATGAAGATCAAAAGACGGAGATTCTCAGTCTGGGGCAAAATATTTCTTAGAGGCCATAATGTTAATGCTGAAATTCATAGGCCAAAAAGATAAACGACTTGAAACAAGTTTCTACCTTAGAGTTTTGGGTTAAAAATGAATCAGATGAAAGTTTGAAATTAGAAAAGTTTAGGAACTGCAAAAAAGTTCAAAGATCTGGGGCATTTGTTCACCTTAAACTATGTAAGTGGGACATATTTTATTGACTCATGAAATTATTAGTATTATTATGAAGATGAAAACTAAGAAGATCAGATCGAATAGGGGAACCAAAGGAGAATAGACACTATTGTTACAAAAGATGAGAATTCAACTCTGAAATGGAAATAAGAATGAGCAAAACTTGATGGTGAAAATAGGGTGACTAAAATTTATTCTGGTTTCTTTTGAATGGATGAGAAGCAATTGAGTTACAGGGTACCTGGTTGCATCTTTAGGATCATTGCAGAGTAATGTAATGAATCATCCAAATTGCTTTTGCCTGCGAGCATTGAGAGTCCTTTGTAAGGGAGTCTATTTCAATTTATTTATCTACGATGCTTGTTTCCAATATATCTTTCTCAAGTAGCAAACATTGCATAAACTTTGATTCTTTGCAATGGGTTAATTTTTGATCGCTCGTACATATATATATATATATAATGTCACTGACTTCTTTCTTTCAAGTCTTGAATATTAATTGCAAGAATAACCTTAAACCAAATTCATAGATCAACTTCAATAATGTGACTCTTTTTTACTTTATTTAGGCCAATAATAAAACATTAATAAGTATTTAGGAATCACGGAAAAATCCTAAATACAAACTTTGAGTGAATTTCCTCTCAAGCATTGTTGACTAAGGTCTTTGAATGAAGTGATAACCCAAAACATCGTCCAACTGAAGGTTGCTTTTCTTAAAAGATATCCAAGTATGGGATCATATTTGACATTCTATGATCTCCCTTCTCAAAGAAAAAAATAAAAAAATCATTTGTTGTCCCCTTTGAGCTTGATGTTGCTTTTCTTTCGATTCAACCCAAATCAAGGATCACTATAGGATGAAAATTTATTCGGAAGTGAAAGATGTTTGATTGAGATGCCTTATGAATCAGGTGCATGAGATAAAAGTGAAATAAAAAATCAAGAAAGACATAGTGAATGAAAACGATTACCTCTGAATCATGTTAATGAAAAGAAAAAGAAATGGATGAAAAGGAAAAAAAGGCTTGAAAAGTCAAGATACAATTGTTAACACAGTTGAAAAATTGAAAAAGAAAGTTGGTTAAGAAAAAGAAGTAATGAAAAGTAAATGACTTCTAAGGTGAAAACTCAAAAAGGGCAATACAAAGTGATCCAAAAGAAAAAAAAGAATAAAGAGAAAAGAAAAGTATTTCATCAGATCATGTTCCGATCAGTTTGACAATGATCTTTCGTTTTATTTCCCTTAAATATTTATTTGTGCATATATATCCTTTCTTTGATTTTCGTGAATCATATGCCAAATTACAAGCCACAAAAGACCATTTTGACCATATGCGGGTATTAAAACAAAGAGAGTTAGTTTTCAAAATACATCTCGCCTATTAGGATTAACCTTTCTTCAAGAATGTTCAGTCTTCTAATGCTTGATCGAGATCAGAAAAGAGGGAAGGATTGTTTATGGTGAGTTAGTGAGGCAAAGAGTGCCACATAAATGGGGTAGATTAGGAAAATTGAAATGTTTCTCCCAAAATTCTAATAAATTTGAAAAAGGTCACATTGAAGTTGATCTTTGCAAATTGATTTGAAGGCTCTATTGCACTTGGTGCTTAAAGGCCTAATTTTATGTTCTTTTATTTGCCATGACTATCAAATTATCCAATGTTCTCAAAATTAGTAAAATAATATCCTAAGCCTTTTGTTTATCGTTTTAACAAGCATCTTGCAGATAAATTAATTAGATAAAAGAAAACAAAGGATTTCATGGGTATTATTAATGATGTATTAATCCTTTAAGTGCAAGTAGAACAAGAGGTGTCTTCGGTATTTGATTAATGATAAAAAGCATGAAAAGGAACAAATAGAGCTTTGAATGCCAAAATATCTGAGCAAGAGTCGTAAATATGATACAAGTAAACTTGGGGTAAAGAGACAACATTAACCATCATTTTGGGCAAAATATAGCAAGATCATTAATCAAGTGGGAAAATTGTTACTGTTGACACACCACAAGCCAAAGAAATTTTATTCAAAAAGTGAGATGAATGTGAGAGTGGTAGTATAAATGATGATTTCTTTTGGAGAAAAGAAAAGATCTTGTCCAAGAAGGTGAATGAAAAATGTCAAGCATAGCTTTCGAGAGAAAAAAGGATTCCCCGATGTTCAAATGTTGAAAATACAAGAGCAAAGTTAATATGTTGAATTCATGAAAGATAAGAACAAGCATCATTGAGATCGTAGACTTCATTTGTTATAAAAAAAGAAGAAAAAAAGTGAAACCTGAAAGGGTGCTTTGAGAAAAGCAATCTAAAGTGAAAATCTGAAAAGACGCTTTAGATCCAAAATAACAGATATCCTGAAGATTGAACCTGAGTGTGGGATGGGTTACCATATCAATCAAATGAGATATGCAAGAAGATAAAGCGAGAACTTTTGAGCCCTTCTTGAAGTTTAAAGTTAACCCAAGTGGTCCTCACTTAATATTCCTGCATCAAGATAGAAAACTTGCATTAGGATCATATTAACAAAGCATGATAATTTTTGTTAACAAGATTCAAGATTCACAATGAGAGACTCTAAATGAGAAGACTCAACCAATTGAAATTACTTGATGAATAACAATTATAGGCTGAAAAATGGAGAATTTCAAATAAGAAGAACAACTTCAATTTCAATACAAGGAATTTTAAATGAGAAGAATAACCTCGAATTTTATGATTTTTTTGAAGATATTCGTAATGCGAAGAACAATTTCAAACCTTTTGAAGAAATTTGTAATGAGAAGAACAACTCCAGATTTGATACGAGGAATTTCAAATGAGAAAAACAACCTCAGATTTTATGATTTGTTTGAAGAAATTCATAATGAGAAAAAAAACTTCAAACCTTTTAGAGAAATTCATAATGAGAAGAAAAACTCCAAATTTGATACGATTAATTTCAAATGATAAGAACATCCTTTGATTCTATGATTTGTTTGAAGAAATTTGTAATGAGAAGAACATCTTCAAACTTTTTTGGGAAATTCGTAAAGAGAAGAACAACTTCGGATTTCATGATTTGATACCGTTCTAAAAAATTCGTAATGAGAAGAACAACTTCAGGCTCTTTAGTGGGAGATTTAGAATTTCATAATGAGAAGAATAGTTTTAGATTCCATTGATAAATGCTTCGGGTCATCAGTAAGTCCTTCGGGCATGATGTTAAATCCTTAGAGTCATCACTAAGTCCTTCGGGTTGATATCTTTGAAAATGATGAGAACTTTTCAGGGATTATCAAAATAAGATGATGAGGTGTTGAAAAAAACAAAAAGAAAAAGATAATAATGGAAAAGATAAAGAAAAACGAGAAAAAGAAAAGAAAATATGGAAAAGAAAAAAGAAAGAAATCGAAAAAACAAGAAAAGAAAAAGAAAGAAGTAACAAAAACTAAAAGATTTATGTTCTAGATGCAGGAAAATCAACCTTGAGCAAGATCGATCAAGTTAAACCAACAGAGGGTTCAGATGAGAAAATGATCTGGAGAAGGACCAAGATACCTTGAACAGAAAAATGATAATGATAGAGATCTTAATATAAATGAGAAGATGAAGTTTTCAATATAATCTATGTTGAATTTGTATTAATTGATGACTTCTCTTTTTGCAGGTTCAGAGATGAATTTGAATTCTTGATGGGATGAGTTAACTCAATAAAGAATTTCATAATGAGAAGAACAACTTCAAACCCCCATCGTTTGACATAAGATGAAGAATTTCGTAATAAGAGGAACAACTTCAAATCTTGCGATTCAACAGAAGTTTGAAGAATTTCAAATGAGAAGAACAACTTCAAGCTTCAGTAGTGTATCAGATGGTAAGCGGATCTGGATAAAATCTGTGTCTTTTAATCTTTGCCTGCTTATTATTCAACAACAACGAGCAAAGAGGGGCTGTCAATTATCATACATGTATTTTGTTCAGATATTAATATGTATAATAAGACTATAATAAATAATTGATAAAAATAATTAGTTTAGGAAATAAATCTCATATTGATGGGAATGGTTACATACAACCATTGATTTTAGTGTAGTAACAAGTCCCACATTGGTCGGAAATGACCATTACATATAAGGAAACATTTTAGTATAGAAAATAGATCCCACACTGGAATAAAACCTCACATTCCCCTCCCCAAATGCATATAAAAGAGAGGGATGTGTACTTAAATAAGAGAATAAGAAGAAAGGAATGGTGTGAGCCTTGGAGAGCAAATCAAAGGGGATTATGATTAACTCTACAATGCCAAGCTTTGATAAGTCATCAACTATTTTCTTATTATGTTTGTTTAGTTTTTTAGGCATTAGAATTAATAATTAGTTTTTTAGGCAATAAAATTAGTAGTAAGAATATTTTAGGGATTAGTGTTTGTAATTAAAATATTTTAGGCATTAGAATTTTCAAAATAGTTCCAGGCCTTGAGTTTGAAGAATTTTATAATGAGAAGAACAACTTCAAACCCCCATCGTTTGGCTAAAGATAAAGAATTTCGTAATAAGAAGAACGACTTCAGATTCCGTGGTTCAACATAAGTTTGAAGAATTTTAAATGAGAAGAAAAACTTCAAGCTTCAATAGCATAGTAGATGGCTAGCGGATCTGGACAAAATCCGACTCTTTTCAGTCTTTGCCCGCTTCCTGTTCCACAATAATGAGCAAAGAAGGGCAATTGTCATACCCTTATTTTGTCCGAGTATTAATACGTATAATAAGGCCATAATAAATAGTTGATAAAAATAATTAGTTTAGGAAAGAAATCCCACATTGATTGGAATGTACATTACATATAATCATTCATTTTAGTGTATGAACAAATCACACATTGGTAGGAGATGTTCATTACATATAAGCACTTATTTTAGTTTAAAAAATAAATCTCATATCGGTAGGAAACCTCACCTTTTCCTCTCTAAATACCTATAAAAGGGAGGGAGGTTTAC
The DNA here is from genome assembly GCA_035048815.1 of Abelmoschus esculentus. NCBI lineage: Eukaryota > Viridiplantae > Streptophyta > Magnoliopsida > Malvales > Malvaceae > Abelmoschus > Abelmoschus esculentus. The sequence goes on from JAUCBN010000002.1 coordinate 6,874,981, forward strand.
TTAAAAGGGAGAAGAAGAAGAATACGAAAGGAATGGTGTGAGCCTTGGAGCAAATCAAAGGGGATTATGCTTGACTCTATAATGCCAAACTTTGGTAAGTCATTGATTTTTTTCTTATTATGTTTGTTTAGTTTCTTTAGGTATTAAAATTTGCAATTAGAATATTTTAGGCATTAGAATTAGTAGTTAGAATATTTTAGACATTAGAATTTATAGTTTGAATGTTTTAGTTGTTTAACACTTTTATTATCTAATTTATTTGTATGCTTTAGTTGAATGTTATTTTTAAAATCATATAATATATTTGGTTAGGAGAACAATTAATTCAAACTTAAATAAATTAGAGTCTTTTTAGGACTAGTTACTCCAATTAGTTAAATAATTTTAATTGGAAGAAAATTTTAGTAAATAAATGGTGTATTTAATAATATACCTTAGATACACTAAGTTGGTCGATTTCTCATCGCACTAAGACGTTGACCAAGGGTGTACATTGGTATCACATTCGATGTGCCATTCTTATTTAGAAAATGACAAATAGTATAAGGTTAGTATAAAAGTAAAATTAATTAGGTAAACAACTCTAAGAACAAATAGTAATGTTATTAATTTCTCTAAGTGTCTAGATGGTAGTACCCAATTGATTGAGTATTACCATAATACCCTTGGAAAATTAATAATATAATAGGGCCTTAATTATTTAAAATTAATGGAGCCTAATAGGATAAAACTTAAAATTGACCAGATAATAATTTGTCATGCATTTAAACCTTCTAGAGCAGAAATTACATTTATTCAAAATACGAGTTAAGGTTTCCTAACACAACTGGGCGTCTTTTTTAAGCTCGTATTTATATGAAATGTATTTTCTTATCCAAAAGGATATCTTCATTATAATAATATTCATTTGAAAATAACGGACTATATTAAGTTATTGTTCGAAATGCTAAAACGCCACATGTAATTAATAAGGTACCAATTTCGAGCGCTTGTAAGGATCGTCCTTACGCGTAACCGACTCCCAAACCCAAATGATTTAAAAAGAATATTTGGTTTGTTTTATGGTGTCTGACATATCAAAGTCGTCGGTGACGACTCCAAATCATTTTAAAATTAAAATAAGACATGTTTTAATAAAACCCTGATTTTCATAATTAATAATTAAAAATGGTAAAACTCAATTTTCAAAATTAAATCGCCATACTATTTTTACATCTCAGTTTTAAAAATGGTTGCGACACCTATTTTATACTATGATAAAAGTAAATATAATATATGTAACACCCTAATTCCCCCCCCCCCCAAATTAAATCTTAAATCCCTAATCCGAAACCCTAGGAAATTAGGGATTTTTTTGTTAACCTAAAATTGATTTCTGGACCCGTTTGTACCAGACCGAACAAACTATTCTAAATCGTCCGAACCGAATTGACCAACTGACCCAACCATTGATCCAGACCGACCCGTGACCCAAGACCTGACCTGAGACCCAACCCGAGACTCGGTTGACGTCAGCGTTGACTAGTGCTAACCTCAGCATTGACCAATACTAACGTCAGCGTTGACTTTTTCTAACCCGGTCTCACTTTATATTTTTCGACATCTTGAGTTCGATGGCGCAATCCGTTTTTCGAAATTCAAACCCGAAGTTTCGTTTTTAAAGCTTTTAAGTTCAAACGTTTATCTAGAAGTCATCTTTATCGGATTCTGAAATAAATTCTGTTTGGTTCAGGTGACGTGGATTCTGACCCCGAGCATCTACCTCCTCCTCCTCCTCCTGGACGACCTCCTATTCCTCAGACATCGGGGCACGCTCGTGAGTTTCGATTTATTTTCTATTTAGTGTACTATCGGTATAGTGGCATAGTAATGTGTCTAATATTCTGTTACTCGTAGGTTCTACACCTGTTCATTCTAGTGGTAGAGTCGAGTCCAGTAGACGTCATTCTCGGCATTAAGCTTCTGTTTCAGGTGTGTCTCTTCCGACAAATCTAATATTATTCTGTGTTCAGATTTTGATAAAATTTTGTCTGGTCATGCATCATCCTATGATTTTCTGAAATAATTCGTCATGTTTTATTCTGAGTTTTATATTTAAAATTCTGATTCTGAAATTTATCATGCATGCCTCATGTTAGAATTTAGGCACGCATTTTGATTCTGTAACTGTTCATAGTATTGCATCTGGTTGAATTATATGTATAGGGAAGTTTAGTGATTTTATCACTTCTGATCAGTGGCTCCACCTACGGGTCGAGTTTCCACTTCTGTTGGTGTGACAGAGTTAGAGTGTTTCAGGGGAACCTACTCTTCTGTTGGCGTTCGGAGTTGGGTGCATATCATGCATACACTACATCATCTGTATTATTCTGTTCTGTGATCCTATCTATCTGCACACTAGAGACACACTAGGCTCCCTAGCTTACACCCTCTCAGTTTCCTATTTCAGATCTCAAACCTAGGCTATGTACGGTACTTGGAGGATTCTGACTCAGAGCATTTTACGTATGTTTACAAATTTAGACTCCGAATTTATTATATTATATTTCGGTTAATATTTTTTGTTGTATTGAACTTTGGAATTTGAACTTTTTATCGGATTTCGTGACAGTAAATGTTTATTAAATTATGGGTTGAACTCAATTTAAATAAATGTTATGTTTTTCAGTGTTTTTATAATTATTAATTATTTAATAATTTATCAGAAATTTTAATACTATTTTATTAAAACCTAACTTGTAAATGAAGTTTTCGTAATGTAAACCCTAACTTCTAATCTAAGAAATTAGGTTGAATTTAAGGGTTACAATATATTTATTTATGTAATAATTTTGTTAAATATCGTTTAAGATATTAATTACATTTATAATATGTTAAATATAATATATATTTTTATAAAATTTAGTTATTGTAATAAAAATACTTATATGATTTTGAATACAAGTATTTTTAATTTAATATTAGAAGTTTAAATGATTAAAAAATATTCATAAGGATAATTTGATAAAAAAATTCAAATAATCTTATATTACATGAACCATGTTGTGAATAAAATAAACAATAAGAATAAAATAGGAGAACAAAGATGATAGACAAAAGAGAGAGATTTTATTATATTCTCAAAGTAGAGTTGTGTACAATGCTTTGCCTTAAAGTCTATATTTATAGGCATAAGATGGAAACCCTAATTCCAATGGGTAATAAACCCTAATAATAAAGCCCACTAAAGTTTAATTTAATACATGGATATCCACCATGAATAAAGATATTCATACCACTCCTCCTTGGATATCCATGAAGATAATGTGCCTCGTTAAAACCTTACTAAGATAAAAACCCTGTGAGAAAAAAATTCTTAGTGAAGAAAAAAGAGTACACATATCTTTGATAACATGTTGCCTCATTAAAAACCTTATCAGAAAAACCCATTGGGACAAAACCTCGGTTAAGGGAAAAAGAGTGCAACGCATATTTACTCCCCCTCATGAAAATATCGCATAAGATCTTTGAATCTTCATAATTCAATATTGAATACAATCTTCAAATTTTGAAGTAGATCATGCACTAGTGGATAAATCTTTCAAATTATTGCTTAAAATGATTCATTGAATACTATTATTTTGAAGATCATGGGGGACGAAACTTAAAAAAATATGTTTCGTTTTATCACATTTGATATATCCATCTTGAGATATAAATTTTGCATTATTTCTACACAAGATAGCTTGCATCTTATCTTGTGAAAGCAATTCACATATCTTCAGGATATGTTTAGCCAAACACATATTTCGGCTTTACCTTATGCATAACAATTATTTAAAGGTAAGGATCTTGTAGTACTTAAATAATATTTCTGTACCAGCTAAGATACAATGCTTCCAGATCAAATAATGTATATATTGTGCTTTTAGACCAAGAATATAATTACCCTTTTCTCGAGGGTGGAATGGATCGTTTACCTTAAGAGACATAACAACCATAAGGGTGATCAATGAATATGCGTTATGCATGTAAAGTCTCTTTAAAAAAAATTTTGTATGTCGATTGATGCACAAGGACTTGAGGAGATCTCTTCATGAGTCTCAACGATATTCAAATCATCGACATACACAACAATAAAAATTTAGAGCTAAACCTCTTAATAAAAATGATCGGGGAAATAATTCATATAGCATTATGCTAATAAGTATTCTATGAGGCAATTATACAAAATACGCCTAAATTATTTCAAGCCATAAAAAGATATATTCAATATGATTGAATAATGTTCTCGAGAACTTGAAGTAATTGCTTATGGCAATCTTTATCTTTCCGAAAGTTTCATATAAATATTACTATCAAGAGGCCCATTCAAATAGGATGTAATATCCATTAGGCAGAAACTGAATAATTTTATTTATTGCCAGACTGATCAAAATCTAAAAGTAGTTGCATCCACCACCAAGGAATAAATTTTCCTCATAATCAATTTCATGTCTTTGTGAGAATCCTTGTGCAACCAAATGAGCTTATATCTCATGATTTCCCCTTTTAATTTCTCTTTCTCACAAAGGCTCGTTTATATCCACGAGCTTTACACATTTCAATGTACGGGCTATAGGCCCAAATACTTCTCTTTTCAAAAGAGATTTTAGTTTTGCCTCAATTGCCTCTTTTCATGTTGGCCAATCATTTTTTTTTACATTGCCCAATTGGTAATGGTTCATGATCCACATCATCAAATAAAATCTCTAGTGCTATATTGCATGTAAATTTATTAACAACGTCGATTTAATTTCAGTTCCACTTATTACCAGACATGACAATCTATTGAGATCTCTTTATTATCAGGTACCTGATTCATGTTAATGTCTCTGTTGGAGACCTTTTAATCTCTTCTTGAGATTTTTATAATTTACTAATTCCTCGATCAGACCATCATAAAATATAGCTCCTTTTCTTTTTCGAGGATTTCTTTATCTTTGGAACTTACTTGTCTACTACGTTTCAAACATAAGTTAGACCCATTAGCAACTAGAGTTTGTCCTTCCATGACATCAAATTTAATCGGAGCACTCATAGCTGGTATACGTGACTTAGTCACTCTTTTTTAGGGTCAGCAAAATCATCTGGCAATTGATTTGCTAAAATGAATTATCCTTTGAACTTATAGTTCACATTGTGTAGTACGTGGATCAAAATGAGAAAATGATAATTCATTCCAACTTATTTCTTTCTCCAGTAAATCGGGTTGTAAATAAATCCCCTATCAGAAGCTCTTATATATATTCCCAACAGAACTCATCTTTGTGCGTTGTGGTGGAGCAATTAGAACATATATCGCACACAAAAAAAAAATTAAGATGAGAAATATTTGGTTCCTGACCAAAAACCATTTATAACGGGGAGAACTTTTGAACATTTGTTGGCTTGATGCGAATTAGTGATACTACATGTAAAATGACATGTCATCAACATTATCAAGACCGATTGTCTTTATAGGATAATTTGGAAAATGTGCTCGTAATTTTATCAATTGAGCAAGTAGCCTCGCAAACACCAAGTTGCGGGTTAATAACAAGGATACATATAACCATCTAGTCGATGCATCGATAAAAATCATAAAATATATAGATGGACTGTATGAAAGGTGTATAGGCCCATATATATCACCTTGTATCCGTTTTAGAAAATTAATAGATTTACACTCTATCTTAGTTGATGATTGAATAATCAAATTGCTTTCATAGCAAGTATCACATGAAAAATTACCATGAAGAAAATCTTAGTTCTTCAATAAATGACCACATGAAAGTGTCATCAATTTTTTGCATCATAATTGAACCGAGATGGTCTAACCGGTCATGCGAAATAAAATTATCAGTAAACATTTGGTTTACAATAGCATGAGCTTCAATTTGTACTAATTCTTCTGTAGTACAATATAGATGGCAGTGCATGTAATTTTGCCAAGATTTTCTTATTGTCTTGAGTTATACTCGTAATATTGAGATAGTCCGCATCCCCTTGACTAATATTCTCAATATATTTCCGCAAATATCTTTAAAATTCAATAAGTCTCTTTGCGACTTTGATGAGCATAATGCACTATAAATATGAGATAAAGTCTTATTTAGCAATAATATATTTGCTCAACGAGCATAATGCACTATAAATATGAGATAAAGTCTCATTTGGCAAAAACATATTTGCTCAGTCGGAGCTTTCTGTGATATTAGTACTTCCGGATATAGTACTCATAATATTCCCTTGCATTTAAAATGGAAAAATATACATAATTATGCACCTTTTAATATGTGTTTTATTTCATTCACTTTGGGAAATGAAAATATGTGCTTTGTACCATTCACTTCGGGGAATGGAAAATATTAAATATAACACATTATATCAAATCGATTATCTATCATAGATAAACTCTCAAAAGCTCTTCCGAAGCATTGATATTTCAGTACTTTGAGATATAGTACTCACATTTTCCCTTGTATTTAAATGGAAAAATATTTCTTATGCTTAAATAGTATGAGTACCTGCATTGTCTGCTAATCATAAATAGCCACAATTCATTGTATATTTTATTTCGGAAATAATAATATTCTTCAAAGGATAAATTAATATAAAGCGTAAATAAATAACATTTAAAGTAAATTAACATAAAACGTAAATAATATATAAAATAAATAAATAGCAAATAAAAACAAATTAACATAAAACAAAATAAATAAAGATCAATTATTTCTTTTAGATGTTATAAGGAAAATAAAATAAATGACGAATTATTCTCTTGAAGGACTGTGAGAAAATTAATAACATCTAATTGAGTTGGATCAACAACGCCATAAAGAAAATATGTTTATATATTCTTTCATTTATCATTCATGATTACGGATAAAGTCCATAATACTTCGGCGTTTGACAAGTACGAGATCAATGGTTTATACCATCACATTGATAACATAAAGATTTTAATATGATCTCTATCATTCTTGTCATCTTTATAATTCCACTTCTTGTGGATATAAGTATTCTCAAAATAATCATCTTATTCATGTCTATTTTATGATCTCAATCATGACCATAATTACTAATGTGGCATTTATTCTTTCCGCTATAAAATATCACATTCACTTCAGGGAATGGAGCAGAGCCAATAGGTCTTTAAAACCTTTTCATGATATTGTGTCTACAGGACAACTTTAATGTATGAGAAGTGGAATATGTTTTTGTAACATATCCTCATCAATGATACTCTGGCATATAACTGAGTTTTATTCACTAACCATATAGCGAATTATCATATTTGCATTCACTTCAAGGAATGAAACAAATTCAATAATCGCATGGAATAAACATCATGCTTGCATTGACTTTAGGGAATAACATAAATCATATAATCGCATGGAATAATCATCATGCTTGCATTCACTTTAGGGAATGACATAAATAAAATAATCGCATGAAATAATCATCATGCTTGCATTCACTTCAAGGAATGTCATAAATCCAATAATTGCATGGAATAAACATCATGCATGCATTCATTTCAGGGAATGCCTCCCATAAAAATTCTTGGATCAAGACAATTTTCGTAACTTGAACTTGGAAGAAGTCTATAATCGAGTTTTTCGATATAAAAATATTTTTTTCAAGCAAATATAGATTTTATAATATTCATACTATGAAATAGTAATTAATCAACCAATATATATACAATACATACAAGCAATAAAAATTTAATTCTTCATACGCGACGTTGTTAAACTAGTCCACAAGGTCCTTTAAAAAGAACCTCCTTTGAGACCAGTAGCCTCGCAGAACGGGATGTCCAGCCAATATACTCGGATTAAATCAACATAACAAAAACATATTAATTAATCAAATGTTTAATATTTTTTCTGATATCATGTAATACTTAGAACATGATTAAGACATAAACTTTCATCATCATAATAAAATAAACAAATATTGGTTATAAAAAAATCTCAAATTAAATAAGTAAAACATACTAGACTTTCCACTAATTTGAATATATGGTAGATTTAATCACCAATATTTTGTTAAAATCTTTTTCGAGAATTGTCGACAATCACCACGGTAATTGAGTCACTTTATCTCTACACAAACACCAAATAACCAATGATTTTCAAAAATTAAAAATCAAGTTAAAAATTAAGAGAAAAAATAATCAATAATTAAAATACAATAAGGGGGAAGAACTTATCTTTGATTCATGCTAGTAATAAATTCTTTTCAATAACTCCTTTAAGATTTGAAGGACAAATACCTCCGTTGGTTAGAGTCTCGTGCTGATAACGTGTTGTGAATAAAATAAAGAATAAGAATAAAATAAGAGAACAAAGATGATAGACAAAAGAGAGAGATTTTATTATATTCTCAAATTATGGTTGTGTACAATGCTTTGCCTAAAAGTCTATATTTATAGGCATAAGATGGAAACCGTAATTCCAATGGGTATTAAACCCTAGTAATAAAGCCCACTAAAGTTTAATTTAATATATGGATATCCACCATGAATAAAGATATTCATAACAAACCAAACATTTTCATTTTATATTCCTACCAAATAAATCAAATAAGATAATGTAATATTCCAATAATATATCGATTAATTCTACTTTCTAGGAATCCTATTCCTAAAAGTAATCTTACATTCCTTGAAACAAGTGTATCCTAAACATAAAATATCACAATAGATTATCGAAACGATTGATCAATATTATTAATGTAACGACCCGGATTTCGGATCCAAGTGTCAACTTAACCCGATGAGTTTGGGCTTCGGTTTTGGGCCCCCGTGTTGTAAGGTTTTGGGCCTTGTTGAGCCTTTAGCTTGTTTGGGCTTGAGTGTTGTTGGGTTTGAAAGGTTATGGTAAGGGGCTTTTTGGTCTTTCTTTGGTTGAGGACAAAGAGAGGGGGATGTTGATTTTCTACAGAGAAAATCAGAGTGGTGAAGTCACCACCCCTTTTCCTTTTGTTCTTCATCTTTTCTCCATCAAATCCCTTAGAGAAAGGTGACATCTTTTGGAGTTTAAGTGGAAATCCCGTTTAGGAGCTTGAGGGTGAGTTGTAGAACATCCAAGGATCTTTAAAACAAGGTAAGAATGAATAGTTTTGGTGGAGGTAAGGTTTTTGTGGGGGTTTTGGGTTGAGCTCGGGATTGAGTTTTAGGAGCTTAGATTTCAGTCTTTTAGCGTTTTTAATCTCTAGAATCATCCCAAGGTGTGTCTAATCCGTTCTTCATCCTCCTTGTAGAGAAAGAAGTGGAAGCTCCATCTCAAAGGAAAGAAAAAGAGAAAGCTTGAGGAGGAAGACAAGAAGTCGTTTTTTTTGTGTTTGCTTGAGGTTGGTACTTGTTGTGTGTAAAAAGGGTGCGCAAATAGTGCAAGCGTACACGTCGCAAGTAATAAAGTGATAAATATCAAGTATCGTCTCCACAGGGATTGGTGTACTTAATATGCTTTCTTTTCTCTTCTCGCTCTATAAAAGAAATAAAAGACACTGATTAAATTGGTTGTTTTGAAAACTAAAATAAATGAATAATAAAAGGAGAATGGTGAATGGAAATAAGATAAAATTTAGAGAATGGGCAGGATCCATTTGAGTCGTATTGTGAGTTCAATTGACTTGTTTCTATTCTGTGCAATAATGTAACACTGCCTCGGCAGAACTGCAGTTTCCTGCCTCGACAGTGAAGACCAGCGTCCGCCGCGGCAATCCCTTGCTCTTGGGTGGACTTCTTCAAGGTTCGACAAAGTGTCCTTAGATGAATTCTCTTATCCCTAAGTCGAAGTACTGTTGATGACTAGTCCTTGATGATACCTCCCAACGTGAATCAATGATAACCACCAACAAATCTCACACTTCTTTTAGCCGTTGAAACTCCAACATATCCCTAGGCCGAGTTAGTATTTTCCAGCTAGAAAAATACCTTACTTATTCCTTTCGTGAATCCAACTCTCCCGATATTGGATAAATAAATCTCTCACAAACTTTTCTTCCGAGCTTGAATGCAAGATTAATGAATGGCAAAGAATAAGCAAATATTAATATTTTATTGCATAAAACAAGAAAACAAAGTTCAATCTTCTCTCACAAATACTCGACAACCTTCACCTAAAACCTAAAAGAATTTAGAACATAATGGAAACAAAGAAAACTCTAAAAATCTATTGAGAACTCTTTTCTCTCGTGCGTTGTGTGTCCTTCTCCTTGGGAAGCTATTGTTTATATAGGCTTGGCCTAGGGCAAACCTTTCCTAAGTAGGAATACAATTTGGAGTAAAACACAAGTCAAGTACATAAATAAAATAATTGTTTTATTTTCAAGTTTATTCCCACAAGGATTCTTTTCCCGTGTGGCCTTTGACTTTGACCTTCCATGTTCTTCCCAGCTCCGATCCTTGTGCTGCTTGTCCAGAAACGTTCATCTCATTTTTCTCTTCAGATCGCCTACCATATCATTACTTGTTCACCAGGTGTTGCCGCGGCCTGAGGTCCTGCCTCGGCATCAATCTCTGTCGCGGCATCTAATCTTCCTACAAATACACAAAGGTGCCATAAAGCTTACATTTTCTATAAATATCATCTTTATAAGTCGTAAAATCAAAATATCTAAATATCTAACATTAAGTACATGCTTTAGTCCAAGTAGGTGTAGATTAAGTGATTATTTTCCATGAAAGGTGTAAAAAGTGATAGTTGTCGCGTGTCAAAAGTGCGCGTTTAGTGCAAGTGGACACATCGAAAGTAATAAGTGATAAGTATTTATCGGATTATCGTCTCCACAGGGACTGGTAGACTTAATATGTCTTCTTTTTCTTCTTGTTCTGTAGAAAGAAGTAAAGTAAAACACAAGTGATTGATGTTTGGTTTAATTAAACTAAAATAACTAAGCAAAGTAAAGAGATTTAATAATAGAGAGAGATGGGTCAGGATCCAGTTATTTTGTATTGTGGATTTGATTGACTTGTCTCTGCTCAATGTAATCGTATATCACTGCCTCGGCAGCACTGCAGTTCACTGCCTTGGCAGCGACGATACTTGTCCGCCGCGACAATCCCTTGCTCATGGTTGGGCTTTACCAAAGTTCGACAAAGTTTCCTTGAATGACTCCGCTTATCTCTAAGTCAGAGTGCTGTTGATGACTAGTCCTTGATGATACCTCCCGGCGTGAACCAATTATACTCACCAACCAATCTTATACTTCTTTTAGCCGCTGAAACTCTTAACCTATCCCTAGGCCGAGTTAGTATTTCGCGATTGAAACACCGTACTTACCCCTTTCGTGAATCTATTTATTGTGAACCTGTTCGAATTTTAAACGAGTAAAAATCTAAAATTTTAGGATTAAGTTGTATAATTAGGTTCAAAATCCTACAATAAACTATTTGAACTCAAAAAAATTGATTTAATATCATTTTACGATTGCTTTGTTGGGTTTAAAGCATTCGTTTCTAGTTGGGTTTTATTGTGAACCCTTTCGAATTTTAACCAAGTAAAAATCTAAAAATTTTAGATTAATTTTTATAATTAGGTTCAAAATCCTATAATAAACTATTTGAACTCATAAAAATTGATTTAATATCATTTTACGATCGTTTTGTTGGGTTTAAAGCATTCGTGTCTAGTTGGGCATCAAAGAGAACCCGTTCGAATTTTAACCGAGTAAAAATCTAAAAATTTAAGATTAATTTTAATAATTAGGTTAAAAATCCAACAATAAACTATCTGAACCCATAAAATTTTATTTAATATCATTTTGTGGTGATTTTATTTGGTTTAAAGCGTGCATGTCAAAATGGGCTTCATTGAGAATCTGTTCGAATTTTAAACGAGTAAAAATCTAAAATTTTAGCATTAAGTTGTATAATTAAGTTCGAAATCCTATAATAAACTATTTGAACTCATAAAAATTGATTTAATATCATTTTACGATCGTTTTGTTGGTTTTAAAGCATTCGTGTCTTGTTGGGCTTCATAGAGAACCCGTTCAAATTTTAACCGAGTAAAAATCCAAAAATTTAAGATTAATTTTAATAATTAGGTTAAAAATCCCCCAATAAACTATCTGAACCCATAAAATTTTATTTAATATCATTTTCCGGTGATTTTGTTGGGCTTAAAGCGTGCATGTCTAAATGGGCTTTATTGAGAACCTGTTCGATTTTAAATGAGTAAAAATCTAAAATTTTAGGATTAAGTTGTATAATTAGGTTCAAAATCCTATAATAAACTATTTGAACTCATAAAAATTGATTTAATATCATTTTACGATCGTTTTGTTGGGTTTAAAGCATGCGTGTCTAGTTGGGTTTTATTGTGAACCCTTTCGAATTTTAACCGAGTAAAAATCTAAAAATTTAAGATCAATTTTTATAATTAGGTTCAAAATCCTATAATAAACTATTTGAACACATAAAAATTGATTTAATATCATTTTACGATCGTTTTGTTGGGTTTAAAGCATTCATGTCTTGTTGGGCTTCATAGAGAACCCGTTCAAATTTTAACCGAGTAAAAATCTAAAAATTTAAGATTAATTTTAATAATTAGGTTAAAAATCCCCCAATAAACTATCTGAACCTATAAAATTTTATTTAATATCATTTTCTGGTGATTTTGTTGTGCTTAAAGCGTGCATGTCTAAATGGGCTTCATTGAGAACCTGTTCGATTTTAAATGAGTAAAAATCTAAAATTTTAGGATTAAGTTGTATAATTAGGTTCAAAATCCTATAATAAACTATTTGAACTCATAAAAATTGATTTAATATCATTTTACGATTGCTTTGTTGGGTTTAAAGCATTCGTTTCTTGTTGGGCTTCATAGAGAACCCGTTCGAATTTTAACCGAGTAAAAATCTAAAAATTTAAGATTAATTTTAATAATTAGGTTAAAAATCCCACAATTATCTATTTGAAGTCATAAAATTTTATTTAATATCATTTTGCGGGGATTTTGTTGGGCTTAAAGCGTGCATGTCTAAATGGGCTTTATTGTGAACCTGTTCGAATTTTAACCGAGTAAAAATCCAAAATTTTAGGATTAAGTTGTATAATTAGGTTTAAAATCCTATAATAAACTATTTGAAGTCATAAAAATTGATTTAATATTATTTTACGATCGTGTCGAGTTGGGTTTAAAGCATTCGTGTCTAATTGGGCTTCATAGAGAATCCGTTCGAATTTTAATCGAGTAAAAATCTAAAAATTTAAGATTAATTTTAATAATTAGGTTAAAAATCTCACAATTAACTATCTAAACTCATAAAATTTTATTTAATATCATTTTGCGGAGATTTTGTTGGGTTTAAAGCGTTCATGTCTGAATGGGCTTTAGTGTGAATCTGTTCGAATTTTAAACGAGTAAAAATCTAAAATTTTAGGATTAAGTTGTATAATTAGGTTCAAAATCCTACAATAAACTATTTGAACTCATAAAAATTGATTTAATATTATTTTACGATCGTGTCTAGTTGGGTTTAAAGCATTCGTGTCTAGTTGAGCTTCATAGAGAACCCGTTCGAATTTTAACCGAGTAAAAATCTAAAAATTCAAGACTAATTTTAATAATTAGGTTAAAAATCCCACAATTATCTATTTGAACTCATAAAATTTTATTTAATATCATTTTGCGGGGATTTTGTTGGGCTTAAAGCGTGCATGTCTAAATGGGCTTTATTGTGAACCTGTTCGAATTTTAAACGAGTAAAAATCCAAAATTTTAGGATTAAGTTGTATAATTAGATTCAAAATCCTACAATAAACTATTTGAACTCATAAAAATTGATTTAATATTATTTTACGATCGTGTCTAGTTGGGTTTAAAGCATTCGTGTCTAGTTGGGCTTCATAGAGAACCCGTTCGAATTTTAACCGAGTAAAAATCTAAAAATTCAAGACTAATTTTAATAATTAGGTTAAAAATCCCACAATTATCTATTTGAACTCATAAAATTTTATTTAATATTATTTTGCGGGGATTTGTTGGGCTTAAAGCGTGCATGTCTAAATGGGCTTTATTGTGAACCTGTTCGAATTTTAAACGAGTAAAAATCTAAAATTTTAGGATTAAGTTGTATAATTAGGTTCAAAATCCTATAATAAACTATTTGAACTCAAAAAAATTGATTTAATATCATTTTACGATTGCTTTGTTGGGTTTAAAGCATTCGTTTCTAGTTGGGTTTTATTGTGAACCCTTTCGAATTTTAACCGAGTAAAAATCTAAAAATTTAAGATTAATTTTTATAATTAGGTTCAAAATCCTATAATAAACTATTTGAACTCATAAAAATTGATTTAATATCATTTTACGATCGTTTTGTTGGGATTAAAGCATTCGTGTCTAGTTGGGCATCAAAGAGAACCCGTTCAAATTTTAACTGAGTAAAAATCTAAAAATTTAAGATTAATTTTAATAATTAGGTTAAAAATCCCACAATAAACTATCTGAACCCATAAAATTTTATTTAATATCATTTTGTGGTGATTTTATTTCGTTTAAAGCGTGCATGTCAAAATGGGCTTCATTGAGAATCTGTTCGAATTTTAAACGAGTAAAAATCTGAAATTTTAGCATTAAGTTGTATAATTAAGTTCAAAATCCTATAATAAACTATTTGAACTCATAAAAATTGATTTAATATCATTTTGCAATCGTTTTGTTGGGTTTAAAGCATTCGTGTCTAGTTGGGCATCAAAGAGAACCCGTTCGAATTTTAACCGAGTAAAAATCTAAAAATTTAAGATTAATTTTAATAATTAGGTTAAAAATCCCACAATAAACTATCTGAACCCATAAAATTTTATTTAATATCATTTTGTGGTGATTTTATTTGGTTTAAAGCGTGCATGTCAAAATGGGCTTCATTGAGAATCTGTTCGAATTTTAAACGAGTAAAAATCTGAAATTTTAGCATTAAGTTGTATAATTAAGTTCAAAATCCTATAATAAACTATTTGAACTCATAAAAATTGATTTAATATCATTTTACGATCGTTTTGTTGGGTTTAAAGCATTCGTGTCTAGTTGGGCATCAAAGAGAACCCGTTCGAATTTTAACCGAGTAAAAATCTAAAAATTTAAGATTAATTTTAATAATTAGGTTAAAAATCCCACAATAAACTATCTGAACCCATAAAATTTTATTTAATATCATTTTGCGGTGAGTTTGTTGGGTTTAAAGCGTGCATGTCTAAATGGGCTTTATTGAGAACCTGTTCGAATTTTAAACGAGTAAAAATCTAAAATTTAAAGATTAAGTTGTATAATTAGGTTCAAAATCCTACAATAAACTATTTGAACTCATAAAAATTGATTTAAAATCATTTTACGATCGTTTTGTTGGGTTTAAAGCATGTGTGTCTAGTTGGGTTTTATTGTGAAACCTTTCGAATTTTAACCGAGTAAAAATCTAAAAATTTAAGATCAATTTTTATAATTAGGTTCAAAATCCTATAATAAACTATTTGAACTCATAAAAATTGATTTAATATCATTTTACGATCGTTTTGTTGGGTTTAAAGCATTCGTGTCTTGTTGGGCTTTATAGAGAACCCGTTCAAATTTTAACTGTGTAAAAATCTAAAAATTTAAGATTAATTTTAATAATTAGGTTAAAAATCCCACCATAAACTATCTGAACCCATAAAATTTTATTTAATATCATTTTGCGGTGATTTTGTTGGGTTTAAAGCGTTCATGTCTAAATGGGCTTTATTGTGAACCTGTTTGAATTTTAAACGAGTAAAAATCTGAAATTTTAGCATTAAGTTGTATAATTAAGTTCAAAATCCTATAATAAACTATTTGAACTCATAAAAATTGATTTAATATCATTTTACGATCATTTTGTTGGGTTTAAAGCATTCGTGTCTAGTTGGGCATCAAAGAGAACCCGTTCGAATTTTAACCGAGTAAAAATCTAAAAATTTAAGATTAATTTTAATAATTAGGTTAAAAATCCCACAATAAACTATCTGAACCCATAAAATTTTATTTAATATCATTTTGTGGTGATTTTATTTGGTTTAAAGCGTGCATGTCAAAATGGGCTTCATTGAGAATTTGTTCGAATTTTAAACGAGTAAAAATCTAAAATTTTATTATTAAGTTGTATAATTAAGTTCAAAATCCTATAATAAACTATTTGAACTCATAAAAATTGATTTAATATCATTTTACGATCGTTTTGTGGGTTTAAAGCATTTGTGTCTAGTTGGGCTTCATAGAGAACCCGTTCGAATTTTAAACGAGTAAAAATCCAAAATTTTAGGATTAAGTTGTATAATTAGGTTCAAAATCCTACAATAAACTATTTGAACTCATAAAAATTGATTTAAAATCATTTTACGATCGTTTTGTTGGGTTTAAAGCATGCGTGTCTAGTTGGGTTTGATTATGAAACCTTTCGAATTTTAACCGAGTAAAAATCTAAAATTTTAGGATTAAGTTGTATAATTAGGTTCAAAATCCTATAATAAACTATTTGAACTCATAAAAATTGATTTAATATCTTTTTACGATCGTTTTGTTGGGTTTAAAGCATGCGTGTCTAGTTGGGTTTTATTGTGAACCCTTTCGAATTTTAACAGCGTAAAAATCTAAAAATTTAAGATAAATTTTTATAATTAGGTTCAAAATCCTATAATAAACTATTTGAACTCATAAAAATTGATTTAATATCATTTTACGATCGTTTTGTTGGGTTTAAAGCATTCGTGTCTTGTTGGGCTTCATAGAGAACCCGTTAGAATTTTAACCGAGTAAAAATATAAAAATTTAAGATTAATTTTAATAATTAGGTTAAAAATCCCACAATAAACTATCTGAACCATTAAAATTTTATTTAATATCATTTTGCGGTGATTTTGTTGGGTTTAAAGCTTGCATATCTAAATGGGCATTATTGAGAACCTGTTCGAATTTTAAAAAAGTAATAGTCTAAAATTTTAGGATTATGTTGTATAATTACGTTCAAAATCCTGTAATAAACTATTTGAACTCATAAAAATTGATTTAATATTATTTTACGATCGTGTCTAGTTGGATTTAAAGCATTCGTGTCTAGTTGGGCTTCATAGAGAACCCGTTCGAATTTTAACCGAGTAAAAATCTAAAAATTTAAGATTAATTTTAATAATTAGGTTAAAAATCCCACAATTATCTATTTGAACTCATGAAATTTTATTTAATATCATTTTCCGGTGATTTTGTTGGGCTTAAAGCGTGCATGTCTAAATGGGCTTCATTGAGAACCTGTTCGATTTTAAATGAGTAAAAATCTAAAATTTTAGGATTAAGTTGTATAATTAGGTTCAAAATCCTATAATAAACTATTTGAACTCATAAAAATTGATTTAATATCATTTTACGATCGTTTTGTGGGTTTAAAGCATGCGTGTCTAGTTGGGCTTTATAGAGAACTCGTTCGAATTTTAACCGAGTAAAAATCTAAAAATTTAAGATTAATTTTTATAATTAGGTTCTAAATCCTATAATAAACTATTTGAACTCATAAAAATTAATTTAATATCATTTTACGATCGTTTTGTTGGGTTTAAAGCATTCGTGTCTAGTTGGGCTTCACAGAGAACCCGTTCGAATTTTAACCGAGTAAAAATCTATAAATTTAAGATTAATTTTAATAATTAGGTTAAAAATCCCACAATAAACTATCTGAACCCATAAAATTTTATTTAATATCATTTTGCGGTGAGTTTGTTGGGTTTAAAGCGTGCATGTCTAAATGGGCTTTATTGAGAACCTGTTCGAATTTTAAACGAGTAAAAATCTAAAATTTAAAGATTAAGTTGTATAATTAGGTTCAAAATCGTACAATAAACTATTTGAACTCATAAAAATTGATTTAAAATCATTTTACGATCGATTTGTTGGGTTTAAAGCATGTGTGTCTAGTTGGGTTTTATTGTGAAACCTTTCGAATTTTAACCGAGTAAAAATCTAAAAATTTAAGATCAATTTTTATAATTAGGTTCAAAATCCTATAATAAACTATTTGAACTCATAAAAATTGATTTAATATCATTTTACGATCGTTTTGTTGGGTTTAAAGCATTCGTGTCTTGTTGGGCTTCATAGAGAACCCGTTCAAATTTTAACCGTGTAAAAATCTAAAAATTTAAGATTAATTTTAATAATTAGGTTAAAAATCCCACCATAAACTATCTGAACCCATAAAATTTTATTTAATATCATTTTGCGGTGATTTTGTTGGGTTTAAAGCGTTCATGTCTAAATGGGCTTTATTGTGAACCTGTTTGAATTTTAAACGAGTAAAAATCTGAAATTTTAGCATTAAGTTGTATAATTAAGTTCAAAATCCTATAATAAACTATTTGAACTCATAAAAATTGATTTAATATCATTTTACGATCATTTTGTTGGGTTTAAAGCATTCGTGTCTAGTTGGGCATCAAAGAGAACCCGTTCGAATTTTAACCGAGTAAAAATCTAAAAATTTAAGATTAATTTTAATAATTAGGTTAAAAATCCCACAATAAACTATCTGAACCCATAAAATTTTATTTAATATCATTTTGTGGTGATTTTATTTGGTTTAAAGCGTGCATGTCAAAATGGGCTTCATTGAGAATTTGTTCGAATTTTAAACGAGTAAAAATCTAAAATTTTATTATTAAGTTGTATAATTAAGTTCAAAATCCTATAATAAACTATTTGAACTCATAAAAATTGATTTAATATCATTTTACGATCGTTTTGTGGGTTTAAAGCATTTGTGTCTAGTTGGGCTTCATAGAGAACCCGTTCGAATTTTAAACGAGTAAAAATCCAAAATTTTAGGATTAAGTTGTATAATTAGGTTCAAAATCCTACAATAAACTATTTGAACTCATAAAAATTGATTTAAAATCATTTTACGATCGTTTTGTTGGGTTTAAAGCATGCGTGTCTAGTTGGGTTTTATTATGAAACCTTTCGAATTTTAACCGAGTAAAAATCTAAAATTTTAGGATTAAGTTGTATAATTAGGTTCAAAATCCTATAATAAACTATTTGAACTCATAAAAATTGATTTAATATCTTTTTACGATCGTTTTGTTGGGTTTAAAGCATGCGTGTCTAGTTGGGTTTTATTGTGAACCCTTTCGAATTTTAACAGCGTAAAAATCTAAAAATTTAAGATAAATTTTTATAATTAGGTTCAAAATCCTATAATAAACTATTTGAACTCATAAAAATTGATTTAATATCATTTTACGATCGTTTTGTTGGGTTTAAAGCATTCGTGTCTTGTTGGGCTTCATAGAGAACCCGTTAGAATTTTAACCGAGTAAAAATATAAAAATTTAAGATTAATTTTAATAATTAGGTTAAAAATCCCACAATAAACTATCTGAACCATTAAAATTTTATTTAATATCATTTTGCGGTGATTTTGTTGGGTTTAAAGCGTGCATATCTAAATGGGCATTATTGAGAACCTGTTCGAATTTTAAAAAAGTAAAAGTCTAAAATTTTAGGATTATGTTGTATAATTACGTTCAAAATCCTGTAATAAACTATTTGAACTCATAAAAATTGATTTAATATTATTTTACGATCGTGTCTAGTTGGATTTAAAGCATTCGTGTCTAGTTGGGCTTCAAAGAGAACCCGTTCGAATTTTAACCGAGTAAAAATCTAAAAATTTAAGATTAATTTTAATAATTAGGTTAAAAATCCCACAATAAACTATCTGAACCCATAAAATACTATTTAATATCATTTTGCGGTGAGTTTGTTGGGTTTAAAGCGTGCATGTCTAAATGGGCTTTATTGAGAACCTGTTCGAATTTTAAACGAGTAAAAATCTAAAATTTAAGGATTAAGTTGTATAATTAGGTTCAAAATCCTATAATAAACTATTTGAACTCATAAAAATTGATTTAATATCATTTTACGATCGTTTTGTTGGGTTTAAAGCTTGCGTGTCTAGTTGGGTTTTATTGTGAACCCTTTCGAATTTTAACCGAGTAAAAATCTAAAAATTAAAGATTAATTTTTATAATTAGGTTCAAAATCCTATAATAAACATTTTGAACTCATAAAAATTGATTTAATATCATTTTACGATCGTTTTGTTGGGTTTAAAGCATTTGTGTCGTGTTGGGCTTCATAGAGAACCCGTTCAAATTTTAATCGAGTAAAAATCTAAAACTTTAAGCTTAATTTTAATAATTAGGTTAAAAATCCCACAATAAACTATCTAAACCCATAAAATATTATTTAATATCATTTTGCGGTGATTTTGTTAGGTTTAAAGCGTGCATGTCTAAATGGGCTTTATTGTGAACCTGTTCGAATTTTAAACGAGTAAAAATCCAAAATTTTAGGATTAAGTTGAATAATTAGGTTTAAAATCCTATAATAAACTATTTGAACTCATAAAAATTGATTTAATATCATTTTACGATCGTTTTGTTGGGTTTAAAGCATGCGTGTCTAGTTGGGCTTTATAGAGAACTCGTTCCAATTTTAACCGAGTAAAAATCTAAAAATTTAAGATTAATTTTTCTAATTAGGTTAAAAATCTCACAATTAACTATCTGAACTCATAAAATTTTATTTAATATCATTTTGCGGAGATTTTGTTGGGTTTAAAGCGTTCATGTCTAAATGGGCTTTATTGTGAATCCGTTCCAATTTTAAACGAGTAAAAATCTAAAATTTTAGGATTAAGTTGTATAATTAGGTTCAAAATCCTACAATAAACTATTTGAAATCAAAAAAATTGATTTAATATCATTTTACGATCGCTTTGCTGGGTTTAAAGCATTCGTGTCTAGTTGGGTTTTATTGTGAACCCTTTCGAATTTTAACCGAGTAAAAATCTAAAAATTTAATATTAATTTTTATAATTAGGATCAAAATCCTATAATAAACTAATTGAACTCATAAAAATTGATTTAATATCATTTTACGATCGTTTTGTTGGGTTTAAAGCATTCGTGTCTAGTTGGGCTTCACAGAGAACCCGTTCGAATTTTAACCGAGTAAAAATCTAAAAATTTAAGATTAATTTTAATAATTAGGTTAAAAATCCCACAATAAACTATCTGAACCCATAAAATTTTATTTAATATCATTTTGCGGTGAGTTTGTTGGGTTTAAAGCGTGCATGTCTAAATGGGCTTTATTGAGAACCTGTTCGAATTTTAAACGAGTAAAAATCTATAATTTTAGGATTAAGTTGAATAATTAGGTTTAAAATCCTATAATAAACTATTTGAACTCATAAAAATTGATTTAATATCATTTTACGGTCGTTTTGTTGGGTTTAAAGCATGCGTGTCTAGTTGGGCTTTATAGAGAACTCGTTCGAATTTTGACCGAGTAAAAATCTAAAAATTTAAGATTAATTTTTCTAATTAGGTTAAAAATCTCACAATTAACTATCTGAACTCATAAAATCTTATTTAATATCATTTTGCGGAGATTTTGTTGGGTTTAAAGCGTTCATGTCTAAATGGGCTTTATTGTGAATCTGTTCGAATTTTAAACGAGTAAAAATCTAAAATTTTAGGATTAAGTTGTATAATTAGGTTCAAAATCCTACAATAAACTATTTGAAATCAAAAAAATTGATTTAATATCATTTTACGATCGCTTTGCTGGGTTTAAAGCATTCGTGTCTAGTTGGGTTTTATTGTGAACCCTTTCAAATTTTAACCGAGTAAAAATCTAAAAATTTAAGATTAATTTTTATAATTAGGTTCAAAATCCTATAATAAACTATTTGAACTCATAAAAATTGATTTAATATCATTTTACGATCGTGTCTAGTTGGGTTTAAAGCATTCCTGTCTAGTTGTGCTTCATAGAGAACCCGTTCGAACTTTAAACGAGTAAAAATCTAAAAATTTAAGATTAATTTTAATAATTAGGTTAAAAATCCCACAATAAACTATCTGAACCCATAAAATTTTAGTTAATATCATTTTGCGGTGATTTTGTTGGATTTAAAGCGTGCATGTCAAAATGGGCTTTATTGAGAATCTGTTAGAATTGTAAACGAGTAAAAATCTAAAATTTTAGGATTAAGTTGTATAATGAGGTTCAAAATCCTATAATTAATTATTTGAACTCATAAAAATTGATTTAATATCATTTTACGATCGTTTTGTTGGGTTTAAAGCATGCATGTCTAGTTGGGCTTCATAGAGAACGCGTTCGAATTTTAACCGTGTAAAAATCTAAAAATTTAAGATTAATTTTAATAATTAGGTTAAAAATCCCACAATAAACTATCTGAACCCATAAAATTTTATTTAATATCATTTTGCGGTGATTTTGTTGGGTTTAAAGCGTGCATGTTAAATGGGCTTTATTGAGAACCTGTTCGAATTTTAAACGAGTAAACATCTAAAATTTTTAGATTAAGTTGTATAATTAGGTTCAAAATCCTATAATAAACTATTTAAACTCATAAAAATTGATTTGATATCATTTTACGATCGTTTTGTTGGGTTTAAAGCATGCGTGTCTAGTTGGGGCTTCATAGAGAACCCGTTTGAATTTTAACCGAGTAAAAATCTAAAAATTTAAGATTAATTTTCATAATTAGGTTAAAAATCCCACAGTTAACTATCTGAACTCATAAAATTTTATTTAATATCATTTTCCGGTCATTTTGATGGGTTTAAAGCGTGCATGTCTAAATGAGCTTTATTGTGAACTTGTTCGAATTTTAAACGAGTAAAAATCCAAAATTTTAGGATTAAGTTGTATAATTAGGTTTAAAATCCTATAATAAACTATTTGAACTCATAAAAATTGATTTAATATCATTTTACGATCGTTTTGTTAGGTTTAAAGTATTCGTGTCTAGTTGGGCTTCATAGAGAACCCGTTCGAATTTTAACCGAGTAAAAATCTAAAAATTTAAGATTAATTTTTATAATTAGGTTTAAAATCCACCATAAACTATCTGAACCCATAAAATTTTATTTAATATCATTTTGCGGTGATTTTGTTGGGTTTAAAGCGTTCATGTGTAAATGGGCTTTTATTGTGAACCTGTTCGAATTTTAAACGAGTAAAAATCTAAAATTTTAGGATTAAGTTGTATAATTAGGTTCAAAATCCTATAATAAACTATTTGAACTCATCAAAATTGATTTAATATCATTTTACGATTGTTTTGTTGGGTTTAAAGCATGTCTGTCTAGTTTGGCTTCATAGAGAAACTGTTCGAATTTTAAACGAGTAAAAATCTAAAAATTTATGATTAATTTTTATAATTAGGTTAAAAATCCCACAATTAACTATCTGAACCGATAAAATTTTATTTAATATCATTTTGCGGTGATTTTGTTGGGTTTAAAGCGTGCATGTAAAAACGTGCTTTATTGAGAATCTGTTCGAATTTTAAACGAGTAAAAATCTAAAATTTTAGGATTAAGTTGTATAATTAGGTTCAAAATCCTGTAATAAACTATTTGAACTCATAAAAATTGATTTAATATAATTTTACGATCGTTTTGTTGGGTTTAAAGCATGCGTGTCTAGTTGGGCTTCACAGAGAATCCGTTCGAATTTTAACCGAGTAAAAATCTAAAAATTTAAGATTAATTTTTACAATTAGGTTAAAAATCCCAAAATTAACTATCTGAACCCATAAAATTTTAGTTAATATCATTTTACGGTGATTTTGTTGGGTTTAAAGCGTGCATGTCAAAATGGGATTTATTGAGAATCTGTTCGAATTTTAAACGAGTAAAAATCTAAAAATTTAAGATCAATTTTTATAATTAGGTTCAAAATCCTATAATAAACTATTTGAACTCATAAAAATTGATTTAATATCATTTTACGATCGTTTTGATGGGTTTAAAGCATTCGTGTCTTGTTGGGCTTCATAGAGAACCCGTTCAAATTTTAACCGTGTAAAAATCTAAAAATTTAAGATTAATTTTTATAATTAGGTTAAAAATCCCACAATAAACTATCTGAACCCATAAAATTTTGTTTAATATCATTTTGCGATGATTTTGTTGGGTTTAAAGCGTGCATGACAAAATGGGATTTATTGAGAATCTGTTCGAACTTTAAACGAGTAAAAATCTAAAATTTTAGGATTAAGTTGTATAATTAGGTTCAAAATCCTATACTAAACTATTTGAACTCATAAAAATGTCTAGTTTGACTTCATAGAGAAGCCGTTCGAATTATAACCGAGTATAAATCTAAGAATTTAAGATTAATTTTTATAATTAGGTTAAAAATCCCACAATTAACTATCTGAACTCAAAAATTTTTATTTAATATCATTTTGTGATGATTTTGTTGGGTTTAAAGTGTGCATGTCTAAATGGGCTTTATTGAGAACTTGTTCGAATTTTAAACGAGTAAAAATCTAAAATTTTAAGATTAAGTTGTATAATTAGGATAAAAAATCCTATAATAAACTATTTGAACTCATAAAGATTGATTTAATATCATTTTATTATCGTTTTGTTGGGTTTAAAGCATGCGTGTCTAGTTGGGCTTCATAGAGATCCCGTTCGAATTTTAACCGAGAAAAAATCTGAAAATTTAAGATTAATTTTTATAATTAGGTTAAAAATCCCACTATTAACTATCTGAACCCATAAAATTTTATTTAATATCATTTTGCGGTGATTTTGTTGGGTTTAAAGCGTGCATGTCTAAATGGGCTTTATTGAGAACCTGTTCGAATTTTAAATGAGTAAAAATCTAGAATTTTAAGATTAAGTTGTATAATTAGGTTCAAAATCCTATAATAAACTATTTGAACTCATAAAAATTGGTTTAATATCATTTTACGATCGTTTTGCTGTGTTTAAAGCATGCGTGTCTAGTTGGGCTTCATAGAGAAGCCGTTCGAATTATAACCGAGTAAAAATCTAAGAATTTAAGATTAATTTTTATAATTAGGTTAAAAATCCCACAATTAACTATCTGAGCTCAAAAATTTTTATTTAATATCATTTTGTGATGATTTTGTTGGGTTTAAAGCGTGCATGTCTAAATGGGCGTCTCGTGGTGGTTGAAGAGCCGGCGTCCTGCGCAACCGAGGGTGTCTTCTAGTCCTCTTTCCTTTGCTTTATTTTTCATATTTTTATGAGGATGATTGTCGAATGTTTTAAGATGTATGTGGATGATATTTCTTTAACATTGCGCACCACCATGTGTTACTTTGTTTAGGTGGTTGCACTTATGGATGATTACCTTTTGCTTTTATTAATATATTGTCTTCTATGTGTTTGTATATTTGCTTTGCTCATTGTTGATAATCATCTAGGCATTGTAAGAGGCACGAGAGTGTCCCGTGTTTAGGTGCATGCTAGAGCACTCGAGAGAGGCGTAGCTATAGATCCTTAATTTGAGAGGAGCTAAGGGAGGATCTACGTGAGCAATAGGTTCTAGACAGCAAATAGAGCCTAATCTAATCCTAGAGCACTCGAAAGAGGCGTAGGTGAGGGTTTCAACGAATAAAAGGAGTGTGCTTCGTAGATAGCCTAGTGTCATTCGCGTTACAGGCGAAATGCCATGGCATTTTAGTTTGTCAGGTTCCTATGACTCGAGAGAGCGGGAACACTTAAGAAACCTCTGTCGATTAAATATACACCATAGTGGCTAGATGTTAGTATAAGTAAGGGTTAAGAAGTCCATAGGACCTTCCACCAATCATTCCCGAGAAAGCTCATCAATAGAGGGATAGTACAACATATTGTTCAAACATGTTCTTGTATCCTGCATTTGTCTCCGCATTTACAAACTGCTTTCTTTGTTTACTTGTTCTCCTGCAACCACACTACTATATTTTTCGCACACCACTTCCGTACATCTACCCTGACATCACCATACATATCATTTTGCCTTGGCATATTTTAGTTACTTACATTCTGAAATTGCCATAACATTTTACCATTACTTTTGCACCGTACATATTCATTTCCACCTGTCTTTATCTTTATTTTTCTTTTTAGTTAGTGACACCTTTTTGCCTTTACAATATTGACTTACTGGTTACCTCGATCCTCGTGGGAACGATACTCACTCACCCTTTTATTACTTGTACGACTATGTATACTTGCACATACGTGTTCGCATAATTTATAGCACTACACAGGCGACACCAAGTTTTTGGTGCCGTTGTCGGGGATCGGCAAGAGAACAGTTTGTCTTTTTTATCTTGGCATTTTTTTACATAGTTTATTTTCTTAGTTCGTTTTACTTGTTTTATTTGTTTTTCTTTTCTGGGTTATTTTCAGTGCATGTCCAGAAGGTCTACTGACGGGCCTCTCTATCCTATAGTGCCTAAAATTGAGCGTTTGTTTCATCAAAAAAGGCGTACTCAGCGTAGAGCTATGGACCCACCAACAATGCAAGACCTAGTAGTTCCAAATGTCGGGGCAAATCTAAATGTTGTTGCACCTCGACCAAGGGATATTAGGGACCATTTAAATCCTATCTTGGATGATCTTAATCCTGGCATCATGGCACCAAAAATTCAAGCTACACACTTCGAACTCAAGCCTATCATGTTCAATATGTTGAATTCTATTGGGCAATTTGGAGGGATGGCGCACGAAGATGCAAGGCAACATATTCGAGCTTTCCTAGAAGTTTGTGATTATTTCCGTCAACAAGGAGTGCATGAGGACGTGTTGAAGCTCAAGTTATTCCCTTATTCCCTATGTGGCCGAGCAAGGGCGTGGTTGAGTGTAGTGCCATCCGGATCGATGGAGTCATGGGCTGATCTGTGCAAGAGCTTTTTGTTGTGGTATAATCCTCCAAATCTACACACCCAGCTTAGAAATGACATAGCTTCTTTTCGATAAGGTGATGACGAATCAATGTGTGAATGTTGGGATCGATACAAGGGATTGCTTCGCAAGTGTACAAATAATGAATTTCAAGATTGGACTCAAGTTGTAATGTTCTACAACGGAGTCAATGCACCGACGAGGATGATGCTAGATGCCTTGGCAAATGGAACTTTACTAGACAAATCACCCTAGGAGGCATTTGACATTCTTGATAGAATTGCCAACAATGACTATCAATTTCCTTCTAAGGCACAAGGGACATTTGAGCTTGATGCTAAAGATTCACTATCCGCCCAACTCTCAGTTATCGCCAATATGTTGAAAAGCATTCAACGTTCCAACGCGGTGAAGGAAGTGAAGATGGCCAGTTCAGCATGTCTGTGAAGCCATGGCAATCATTACGAGAGCGAGTGCTCAAGAAACAATGAGTCAGCTAATTATGTGAGCAACTTCAACAGAGGCAACAACAATCCCTACTCTAACACCTATATCCAGGATAGCGACATCATCCGAACTTTTCATGGGGAAACCAAGGATCCAGTAACCCTAATCCCCCAGCTAGAAGTCAAAATGAGCCCCAGCAGTTTCAAGCGAATATTCCCTGGCATAATCAGAACAAGGGGGCTGCATCATCATCTAATACCAGTTCTTTGGAGGCTACTATGCAAGAATTTATTCTAAGTACAAAGACTATGCTTCAAGAGCATACTAAAGCAATCAAGAACCAAGGAACCCTACTACAAAGCCACAGTGCTTCATTGCGCAATCTGGAGAGTCAGGTTGGCCAAATTGCCATGGCATTACAAGAGTGTCAGCCAGGACGTCTGCCAAGTGATACTGAAGTCACTAAGCCACATGGTAAAGAGCAATGTAGCGCGATCACACTAAGGAGTGGCAAGCAAATTAATTAAGAAGACAAGTTTGGGGGGAAGAAGTCTGATGAATCCCTACCCAAACCTGTGCAAGAAGAAATGCCTGAGCAAATTCTCGAGGAAAAGGAGAAGGAGGAAGGTTTGACAAAGGAACCTGCTGATGGAGCTAGTGAAAATGCCACGACAAAAGAGTATTGCTCTTCTTTAAGTAACCTACCACATTCACTTGTCCTTATGGCACTTATGCTTTCCGGAGGATGCCCTTTGGATTGTGTAATGCCCCGACAACTTTCCAGCGTTGCATGCAAGCTATCTTTTTTGATATGGTTGAGGATTATCTAGAGATATTCATGGATGACTTCTCTGTTTCTAGAGATAGTTTCCAGAATTATCTTGGCAATTTAGCAAAGGTCTTGAAGCGATGTGAAGAAGCTGACCTTGTGCTAAATTGGGAGAAATGTCACTTTATGATGATTGAAGGTATTGTGTTAGGCCATAAGATTTCACACAAAGGCATCTAGGTGGACAAAGCTAAGATCGAGGTGATTGAGAAGTTACCACCACCTGCAAATGTCAAGGGCATAAGAAGTTTCCTCGAACACGCGGGATTCTATCGGAGATTCATCAAGGATTTCTCTAAGATCTCCAAGCCTTTATGCATGTTGTTGCAACAAAACCAGCCTTTTGTGTTCAATCAAAAATGTCATGGCGCTTTCACAAAGCTGAAGCAAAGCCTTATCACTACACCCGTTGTTGTTCCCCCAGATTGGACCTTACTGTTCGAGCTGATGTGCAATGCAAGCGATATATGTCGTGGGAGCAGTTTTGGGACAGCGTCGAGGTAAAATTTTTCATGTTATATATTATGCTAGCTGTACTTTAAATGAAGCACAACTTAACTACACTACCACAGAGAAGGAGCTACTTGTCGTGGTATTTGCATTTGACAAGTTTAGGCCATACTTGATAGGAACTAAGGTCATTGTTCACACCGATCACTCAGCTATTAAATACTTAGTGACTAAAAAGGATGCCAAACCTAGGCTTATTAGATGGACACTGTTGTTGCAAGAATTTGATTTAGAAGTGGTAGATAGGAAAGGCATAGAAAATCAAGTTGTTGGTCTTCTTTCTAGGCTAGAAGTTAACCTGGAATGTCATGACAAAATTGAAATCGATGATGAATTTCCTGATGAGAAAATTCTTTATTCCACGGAAATTCCGTGGTACGCTCACCTTGTTAATTTTCTTGTTAGTGGTATTTTGCCTTTTGACATGACTAGCCAGGGAAGGAAGAAATTTAGACATGACATGTGATTCTATTAATGGGATGAGACGTATTTGTTCAAGCGTTGTGCCGATCAAATTATCCAAAGATGTGTGCCTGAAGAGGATCAAAGAGATATTCTGTATCACTGTCACACAGGCCCGTGTGGAGGTCACTTCGGAGGTATGCGAACTGCTACAAAGGTCCTCCAATCAAGTTTTTATTGGCCTACATTATTCAAAGATGCCCAGGCATTTTACCAAGTTTGCGATCGCTGTCAGATGACTAGGAACATCTCCAGATGTCATGAAATGCCACGACAAAATATTTTGGAGATAGAGTTGTTTGACGTGTGGGGCATAAACTTTATGGGACCATTCCCATCTTCATTTGGAGATTGGTATATCCTTTTTGCTGTGGACTATGTGTCCAAGTGGGTAGAAGCCATTGCGACGCCTAGGAACTGTTCGAAGACAGTGCTGAAGTTCCTTCACAAGCACATTTTCACAAGGTTTGGCATGCCAAGGGCTGTCATCAGTGATGAAGGCGCTCATTTTGAAAACAAGTTAATTGCCAAGGCATTACAAAGATATGGGGTAAAACACAAAATTGCCATGACATATCATCCCTAGACCAATGGGCAAGCCGAGATTTCAAACCGTGAAATCAAGCAAACTTTGGAAAAAGTGGTGAACTCGAGAAGGAAGGATTGGTCACCAAAGCTTGATGAAACGTTATGGGCATACCGAACATCATTCAAACCCCCTAGGAATGTCTCCATTTAAGTTAGTCTATGGAAAGGCATGTCACCTCCCGGTCGAGCTAGAGCATAAAGCCTATTGGGCAATCAAGAAGCTCAACTTTGATGTGGAGCTAGCTGGTGAAAGAAGACTTCTAGAATTGAATGAGACGGAGGAATTTAGGGCCCAAGACTACGAAAATGCCAAACTCTACAAGGAGCGGACTAAAAGATGGCATGACCATGCAATTTTGCCACGGCATTTTCAAGTTGGACAACAAGTGCTCCTATTCAACTCAAGGCTGAAGCTTTTTCTTGGGAAGCTTAAATCAAGGTGGTCCAGGCCAGAGGCATCACATGCTGTCGCTGCAAGAAAAGGCTCATCTCATAAAGATGATGTACTGGAGCTCTCTCAAAATGTCATGGCAAAAGTAGATGACTTGTACAGAGACTTGAAGGAATTTTTCAGCTATACTAAGAAAAGAGATTAGGTCATCCAAGCCTATCTTGCAGAGCTGCTACCTCCCCTAAATCAGGAGTTCCCCATGTTCCTGGCATTTATCCTGCCTACTACGCCAGTAAATGCCTCGGCATTTCCAGCAGACCCACCTTCAACTAGGCAGACGCCACCTGATCTGAATGAAGCACCATCCCCAGCTGATCCAGCTGAGGAGGTAAGGCCAATGAAACCGGAACTAGAGGAACACGCTCTAGAGGAAGAAATCTAAACACCGTCTTAAGATGTCGGCCGGGAGACAATCAACCCCACCACCAGCTGCTGAAAAATCAAGATCACGGGGAGCAAATGATGAGTCTAATCTTGAAGTCAGTCCACCCCTGTTGAAGAGAAGAGCCTCACGCCGAATTGCCACCGCAACACCACCTGCCTAGCCAAAGTACTTTGCATTTTATTTCATTACATTGCATAGCATTTAATTTAGTTTTTTTAGTTGCATTGAGGACAATGCTTGCCTCAAGTTTGGGGGACGTGTCGTCCTCTACTCCATTTTCATATGCATGATAGCAGTAGTTGTAGAATTATGCCATGACAATTTTGCAAGTTTTATGATAAGTTTATAGGATTAGTTAGTGATGCCCGATGATGATATTTTTTATATGGCCAATGCTTGAATTGAATATGCATGACTTGAGATTTAGATAGAGCATGCTTTAGGACTTGGTGGTTTGTGTTTATTTTTCTGTTACACGAGTGTATGTTCTCCATGCTTAGGGAAGTTAGGAAATTTTTATAGAATGAAAACTTGAACAACCCTGCATGTTTTAATGAATTCACTTGTTAATAGAGAACCCCCGTTAGTTAGTATAAAAGTTGTGAATAAATGTCTGGACATATCTGTAGAGGGATATTCCGCTATGCCATGGCATATCCATGTGCATATGAGTTACTGAAAGAGGCACAGGGTGACGCTACACTTTTAACTTGCCATGGCATTACCTGGATACTGCATTCTAATAAATGGTAGCTATGGCATGAGTAGAAGGTAGTGTGATAGGCTGTCTCCTCTCGTAGCAGTATGTCGAGCATATTTGTATAAAAAATGAAAAATGAAATATATATATATATATATAATAGGTATGGGGAGTAGTAAATTGTGCTTTAATGAACAAACATGCTTGTTAGGATAGTGAACATTCCTTAGAATTTTTCTAACTTAACTAAGCATAGATTAGATACACTCACTCATGCACACACACACACACACACTCGCATTCGACCTTGTCCTAGGGTAGCGCTCTTAAAAATTCCTCGAGCCTTATATGTTTATGCCATGACATTTTCTGAGGGCTGAAACTCTGACCATTTGCTTGCCTAGTTCTTGAACATTGTCATGACATTTCTTCTCTACTAGCTGCTATCCATTGCTTGAGGACAAGCAATAGCTTAAGTTTGAGGGTGTGATAACTCCGCAAAAAGGCTATATTTTAGGCCTTTTTACTTAAGTTATTGAGTGTTCTTAGTTGCATTTAGTCTCATATCATTGCATGTAGTTTTGAAGTTATGCCTTGGCATTTTTGTGTGGCAATGGGTGCTATTTCATGAGAAAGGTAGTTCTTTTGAGTTGTGTTGTGCAGGTAAAGCAAAAATGAGCTAAACGACAAGAAGATATTTTGATAAGAGTGCCAGCTGGTGCCATTACGGCCAGCCAGGGCCATTATAGCCTGGACACAACCACCTCAGTAGGGGACCACAGCCAATATCGCAGGATCACTGTCACCACTGCTATCTCTGCAGAAATGTCATCACGTGAAAGGGGGCAGGAATGGAATTTTCACTATCTTTTAGGTTTTTTCACCCCTTTTAAGGCATGGTGACCTACAAGAAAAAGAGAGACCTTCTGGAGGAACAAAAACACAGAAAAAGAGGCACCTTTGGAGTGGTTTGCGGCGGTGGAAAACTTCAACCTTTATCCTCCAAACTCTTGCCGAAGTGTCCTCCATTGATAGAGCTCGAAGGGAATGGTGTGCTAGGCACCCGAGAGGGGCTAGCACACCAAGGCGTCTCGTGGTGGGTGACGAGCCGATGACCTGCGCAACCGAGGGTGTCTTCTAGTCCTCTTTCTTTGCTTTATTTTTCATGTTTTTATGAGGATGATTGTTGAATGTTTTAAGATGTATGTGGATGATATTTCTTTAACATTTCTCACCACCATGTGTTACTTTGTTTAGGTGGTTGCACTTATGGATGATTACCTTTTGTTTTTATTAATATATTATCTTCTATGTGTTTGTATATTTGTTTTGCTCATTGTTGGTAATCATCTAGGCATTGTAAGAGGCACGAGAGTGTCCCGTGTTTAGGTGCATGCTAAAGCACTCGAGAGAGGCGTAGCTATAGATCCTTAATTTGAGAGGAGCTAAGGGAGGATCTACGTGAGCAATAGGTTCTAGACAGCAAATAGAGCCTAATCTAATCCTAGAGCACTCGAAAGAGGCGTAGGTGAGGGTTTCAACGAATAAAAGGAGTGTGCTTCGTAGATAGCCTAGTGTCATTCGCGTTACAGGCGAAATGCCATGGCATTTTAGTTTGTCAGGTTCCTATGACTCGAGAGAGCGGGAACACTTAAGAAACCTCTGTCGATTAAATATACACCATAGTGGCTAGATGTTAGTATAAGTAAGGGTTAAGAAGTCCATAGGACCTTCCACCAATCATTCCCGAGAAAGCTCATCAATAGAGGGATAGTACAACATATTGTTCAAACATGTTCTTGTATCCTGCATTTGTCTCCGCATTTACAAACTGCTTTCTTTGTTTACTTGTTCTCTTGCAACCACACTACTATATTTTCCGCACACCACTTCCATACATCTACCCTGACATCACCATACATATCATTTTGCCTTGGCATATTTTAGTTACTTACATTCTGAAATTGCCATAACATTTTACCATTACTTTTGCACCGTACATATTCATTTCCACCTGTCTTTATCTTTATTTTCCTTTTTAGTTAGTGACACTTTTTTGCCTTGACAATATTGACTTACTAGTTACCTCGATCCTCGTGGGAACGATACTCACTCACCCTTTTATTACTTGTACGACTGTGTATACTTGCACATACGTGTTCGCATAATTTATAGCACTACACAGGCGACACCAAATTTTAACCGAGTAAAAATCTAAAAATTTAAGATTATGTTTTATAATTAGGTTAAAAATCCCACAATTAATTATTTGAACAAATAAAATTTTATTTAATATCATTTTGTGGTGATTTTATTGGGTTTAAAGCGTGCATGTTTAAATGGGCTTTATAGTGAACTCGTTCGAATTTTAAACGAGTAAAAATAAAAAAAATTAGGATTAAGTTGTATAATTACGATCAAAATACTATAATAAAGTATTTTAAATGATAAAAATTGATTTCATATCTTTTTACGATCGTTTCGTTGGGTTTAAAACGTGCATGTCTAGTTCGGCTTCCTAGAGAACCCATTCAAATTTTAACCGAGTAAAAATCTAAAAATTTAAGATTATGTTTTATAATTAGGTTAAAAATCCCACAATTAATTATTTGAACTCATAAAATTTTATTTAATATCATTTTGCGGTAATTTTGTTGGGTTTAAAGCGTGCATGTTTAAATGGGCTTTATAGTGAACCCGTTCAAATTTTAAATGAGTAAAAATATAAAATTTTAGGATTAAGTTGTATAATTAGGATCAAAATCCTATAATAAAGTATTTGAAATCATAAAAATTGATTTAATATCTTTTTACGATCGTTTTGTTGGGTTTAAAGCATGCATGTCAAGTTGGGCTTCCTAGTGAACCCGTTCGAATTTTAACCAAGTAAAAATCTAAAAATTTAAGTTGAAGTTTTATAATTAGGTTAAAAATCCCACAATTAATTATTTGAACTCATAAAATTTTATTTAATATCATTTTGTTATGATTTTGTTGGGTTTAAAGCGTGCATGTATAAATGGACTTTATAGTGAACCAGTTCGAATTCTAAACGAGTAAAAATATAAAATTTTAGGATTAAGTTGTATATTTAGGTTCAAAATCCTATAATAAACTAATTAAACTCATAAAAATTGATTTCATATCATTATATGATCGTTTTGTTGGGTTTAAAGCATGCGTGTCTATTTGGGCTTCATAGAGAACCCGTTCGAATTTTAACCGAGTAAAAATCTAAAAATTTTAGATTAAGTTGTATAATTGGGTTCATAATCCCACAATTAACTATTTGAACTCATAAAATTTTATTTAATATCATTTTGTGGAGATTTTGTTGGGTTTAAAGCATGCATGTCTAAATGGGCTTTATAGTGAACCCGTTCGAATTTTAACCGAGTAAAAATATAAAAATTTAGGATTAAGTTGTATAATTAGGTTCAAAATCTTATAAAAAACTATTTGAACTCAAAAAAAAGGATTTAATATCATTTTACATTTGTTTCGTTGGGTTTAAATCATGCATGTCTAGTTGGGCTTCATGGAGAACCCGTTCGAAGTTTAATTGAGTAAAAATCTAAAAATTTAAAATTAATTTTTATAATTAGGTTAAAAATCCACAATTAACTATTTTAACTCATAAAATTTTATTTAACATCATTTTGCGGTGATTTTGTTGGGTTTAAAGCGTGCATGTCTAAATTGGATTTATAGTGAACCCGTTCAAATTTTAAACGAGTAAAAATCTAAAATTTCAGGATTAAGTTGTATAATTAGGATCAAAATCCTATAAAAAACTATTTGAACTCAAAAAAATGATTTAATATCGTTTTAAAATTGTTTCGTTGGGTTTAAAGCATGCATATCTAGTTGGGCTTTATAGAGAACCAATTTGAATTTTAACCCAGTAAAAATCAAAAAATTTAAAATTAATTTTTATAATTAGGTTAAAAATCCTGCAATTAACTATTTGAACTCAAAAAAATTATTTAATATCATTTTGAGGTGATTTTGTTGGGTTTAAAGCGTGCATGTCTAAATGGGCTTTATAGTGAACCCGTTCGAATTTTTTTTTTAACGGAAAAAGGGCCTCATTAAAGACCCCCTAACACTTAAATGAGTAAAAATCTAAAATTTTTGATTAATTTGTATTATTAGGTTTAAAATCCTATAGTAAACTATTTGAACTCATAAAAATTTATTTAATATCATTTTACGATCGTTTTGTTGGTTTTGAAGCATGCATGTCTAGTTGGGATTTATAGAGAACCCGTTTGAATTTTAACCGAGTAAAAATCTAAAAATTTAAGATTAAGTTTTATAATTAGGTTAAAAATCCCACAATTAATTATTTGAACTCATAAAATTTTATTTTAAATCCTTTTGCGGTGATTTTGTTGGGTTTAAAGCGTGCATGTCAAAATGGGCTTTATTGAGAACCTGTTCGAATTTTAAAAGAGTAAAAATATAAAATTTTAGGATTAAGTTGTATATTTAGGTTAAAAGTCCTATAATAAACTATTTGAGCTCATAAAACGTGATTTAATATCATTTTACGATCGTTTTGTTGGGTTTAAAGCATGCGTGTCTAATTGGGGTTCATAGAGAACCCGTTCGAATTTTAACCGAGTAAAAATCTAAAAAACTTTAGATTAAGTTGTATAATTGTTTTCAAAATCCCACAATTAACTATTTGAACTCATAAAATTTTATTTAATATCATTTTACGATCGTTTTGTTGAGTTTAAAGCGTGGATGTCTAAATGGGCTTTATATTGAACCCGTTCGAATTTTAACCGAGTAATAATATAAAATTTTAGGATTAATTTTTATAATTAGGTTAAAAATCCCACAATTAACTATCTGAACCCATAAAATTTTGTCTAATATCATTTTGCGGTGATTTTGTTGGGTTTAAAGCGTGCATGTCAAAATGGGCTTTATTGAGAACCCGTTCGAATTTTAAACGAGTAAAAATATAAAATTTTAGGATTAAGTTGTATATTTAGGTTAAAAGTCCTATAATAAACTATTTGAGCTCATAAAAAGTTATTTAATATCATTTTACGACCGCTTTGTTGTGTTTAAAGCTTGCATGTCTAGTTGGGCTTCCTAAAAAACCTGTTTGAATTTGAACCGAGTAAAAATCTAAAAATTTTAGGATTAAGTTGTATAATTGGGTTCAAAATCCCATAATTAACTATTTGAACTCATAAAATTTTATTTAATATCATTTTGCGGTAATTTTGTTGGGTTTAAAGCGTGCATGTTTAAATGGGCTTTATAGTGAACCCGGTCAAATTTTAAAAGAGTAAAAATATAAAATTTTAGGATTAAGTTGTATAATTAGGATCAAAATCCTATAATAAACTATTTGAAATCATAAAAATTGATTTAATATCTTTTTACGATCGTTTTGTTGGTTTAAAGCATGCATGTCTAATTGGGCTTCATAGAGAACTCGTTCGAATTTTAACTGAGTAAAAATCTAAAAATTTAAGTTTAAGTTTTATAATTAGGTTAAAAATCCCACAATTAATTATTTGAACTCATAAAATTTTATTTAATATCATTTTGTGGTGATTTTGTTGGGTTTAAAGTGTGCATGTATAAATGGGCTTTATATTGAACCCGTTCGAATTTTAAACGAGTAAAATTATAAAATTTTAGGATTAAGTTGTATAATTAGGTTAAAAATCCTATAATAAACTATTTGAACTCATAAAAATTTATTTAATATTATTTTATGATCGTTTTGTTGGGTTTAAAACATGCATGTCTAATTGGGCTTCATAGAGATCCCATTCGAATTTTATCTGAGTAAAAATCTAAAAATTTAAGATTAAGTTTTATAATTAGGTTAAAAATCCTAAAATTAAATATTTAAACTCATAAAATTTTATTTAATATTATTTTGCGGTGATTTTATTGGGTTTAAAGCGTGCATGTCTAAGTGGGCTTTATAGTGAACTCGTTCGAATTTTAAACGAGTAAAAATCTAAAATTTTAGGATTAAATTGTATAATTAGGCTCAAAATACTATAAAAATCTATTTGACCAAAAAGTCAAAGTCAAAGTAAAAAAAGAATTTCGAAATTTAAAAAAAAATAGATTCGAATTTTTCAATGAAATTGAAAAACAAACTGTATTCTTGTTGTTGAAATCATGATGAATGTACAAATTCTTGTACTATGTGATTCTAAGTGCTTGAAAATCAACCGAAACGAATTATTCTTTTTTGTTTGGTGATAGGAGCGTTGTAAAGCACTTCTTTGCAGTAAGAATTACATTTCTGTCGTTTCATTGTTACATTCTTCAATTTCCATCCTTTTCTTCTTTTGTTTTCATTTTCTTCGTTCAAATCTTTATTTTTCCTTAATTGTGTTTCTTGTTAGTAACACATTTGTAACAGATTTGAAAGCGTTGGATTAGTACTTTAAAGAACTGAAAATAGAGAAATTGTGAGGGAAAAAGGCACTGAGTGTTGTGAGAACAGAAGGAGAGACAAAAAGAGTCATTCAAGCATTCTCCCGAGTGAAGCACGAGCGCTGAGTGTTACATTTTGAGTGCACATTTTTCTTTGGAGTGAAAATCAAGAGGTTATTGTGAGTGTGCAGTGAGGACTTTTTACTTTCGTTTTACTTAACCCGTATTTGTGTTTTTTGCGTTTTTCTTTGTTTAATTATGACACGTTCTAGTGGAATTAATCAAGAAGGACAATAACAACCGAATTTACAAATGCAAGCCATTACTAGTGAGATTCAAAGGTTGTTAAGGGCTGAATTGGAGCCTTTACAGTCTCGAATGGATAGAATTGATGGGGGTGGTTCCCAATCTGTTCATGATGAGATTCATGATGAAAACGATGTGGATCAATCTCCTAGATTGAATCCGAGACAAGGATGTATGGTTGATGATAACTTATCTAATATTAAGGTTGCAATTCCTTCTTTTTAGGGACGAACGGATCCGGATGCTTATTTGGCATGGGAAAGCAAAGTTAGAACATGTTTTTGAGTGTTACAATTACTCGGAACAAAAGAAGGTTCGTTTAGTAGCAAAGAAGTTTGTAGACTATGCCTTGATATGGTGGGATCAGTTATTGCTTAGCCAGAGACGTACCGGTGAAGGTCTAGTGAGAACGTGGGAAGAAATGAAGCGAGTTATGCAAAAACGGTTTGTTCCATCTTATTACCATCGTGATTTATTTAAAAAATTACAAAACTTGAAACAGGGTAATCGGAGGGTCGAAGATTATTTCAAGGAGATGGAAATATCCATGATGCGTGCTAACATTGAGGAAGATCGAGAAGCAACTATGGCACGTTTCCTTGCAGGGTTGAATAAGGTAACAGCCGATGTTGTTGAATTACAACATTATATGGAGTTAGACGATATGGTGCACATGACCATTAAAGTTGAACGCCAGCAGCATCGAAAATCAACAAATCGAGGTAATACTCCATTTAAGTCTTATTCTAATCCGTTATACACTCCTAATAATTCCAGGAAGCAAGTACCGCTTCAGATTAAGGAAAAGGCAGAATCGAGTAAACCAAAGCCTTCCGTTACTGATAATGGGCGTGGCAAGCAAGTGGTACCACAAGAAAGGTCAAAGGACATCCAGTGTTTTAAGTGTCTTGGTAGAGGACATGTTGCGAGTCAATGTCCTAATAGAAGAACCATGTTGATGCGTGAGAACGGAGAAATAGAATCTGACTCTAAAGAAGACGAACAAGAGCCCCCTATTGATGACATTGAAGAGGATATGGAATTACAAGCAACCGATGAAATTCTGGTTGTTAAACGAAGTTTGAATGTACAACCATCTCAAGATGCACAACAACGAGAAAACATTTTCCATACACGATGCCACGTAAACGATAAAGTATGTGTTGTGATTATTGATAGTGGTAGTTGCACTAATGTTGCTAGTTTTGTTATGGTTGATAAATTAGGATTAAAGACGACAAAGCATCCCAACCCGTACAAGTTACAGTGGTTGAATGATGGTGGGGAGCTAAAAGTCACTAAGTAGGTTGTACTGCCATTCTCCATTGGAAAATACAAGGATGAGGTTCTTTGTGGTGTTGTTTCTATGGATGCTAGTCATCTCCTACTGGGACGTCCGTGGCAGTTCAATAAATGAGCAATTCATGATGGTTATACGAATAGGTACTCTTTTGTGCATGAAGGAAAGATCACTTTGGCATCATTGACATCGAGCCAAGTGAATGATGATGAAGTAAGCTTGAAAAAGAATATCGAAGCTGCAAAAGGGAAGAAGAAGATAAATGTTTATGCGAGCAGTAGAGAAATCAAGAAATGTCTTTCCTATCAACAATTTTTGCTTATTTTAATGTTTAAAGATCATTGTTTATTGACTGATATTCCTACTGATCTACTTGTACCTATTTTATCTATTTTGCAGGAATTTGAGGATGTGTTTCCGGAGGAAACACCAAAGGGATTGCCACCTCTTTGTGGCATTGAGCACCAAATTGACTTTATTCCAGGTGCTACTATTCCTAATCGACTAGCTTATTGAACTAACCCTGAAGAGACAAAAGAGCTTCAAAGACAAGTGATAGAATTGATGGAAAAGGGTTATATTCGAGAGAGTCTGAGTCCGTGTGTTGTTCCGGTGCTGTTAGTGCCGAAGAAAGATGGGTCTTGGAGGATGTGCGTAGATTGTAGAGTTGTGAACCAGATTACAATTAAGTATCGTCATCCTATTCCTAGACTTGATGATATGTTGGACAAGCTTTGTAGAGCCGTAATCTTCTCCAAAATTGACTTGAAGAGTGGATATCATCAGATTCGCATGTGAGAAGGCGATGAATGGAAGACAACCTTCAAAACAAAGCTAGGTTTGTATGAATGGTTAGTAATGCCTTTTGGTTTAACTAATGCACCTAGTACTTTTATGCGATTGATGAATCATGTTCGTCGATCTTTTATTGGAAAGTTTTGTGTTGTATATTTTGACGATATTTTGATTTATAGCAAGACTTTGCAGGATCATGTAAAACATTTGAGAGCTGTTTTGCAGACTTTGCGAGAAGAAAGATTGTTTGGTAACATAGAGAAATGTGTGTTTTGTACTGACAAACTTACATTTCTTGGTTACATTGTCAGTGCATAGGGTGTTGAAGTCGATCCTGAGAAGATAAAGGCAATTCAAGAGTGGCCACGACCGACATCGATTACTCATGTTAGATCTTTTCATGATTTAGCTAGTTTCTATCGTCGGTTTGTTTCTAACTTCAGTTCTATTACCGCACCCTTAACCGGGATTATTAAGAAGAATTCTAGCTTCTTATGGGGTAAAAAACAAGAAGATGCCTTTTTGAAAATTAAGGATTGTCTGACAAAGTCACCTGTGTTAGCCTTACCTAACTTTGATAAAACTTTTGAAATTGAATGTGATGCTTCTGTAGTTGGTATAGGCGTTGTGTTAATGCAGGAAAAGAGGCCCATTGCATACTTCAATGAGAAACTTAGAGGAGCGACATTGAATTATCCAGTCAACGACAAGGAGATGTATGCACTGATTCGGTCATTGGAGACTTGGCAGCATTACTTGTTGCCTAAGGAGTTTGTGATTCACACTGATCATGAGGCTTTACGATATATCACAGGTCAACATAAATTGAATAAACGACATGCTAAATGGGTTTAATTTTTAGAATTTTTTCCTTATGTCATTCGTTACAAAAAGGGTAAAGATAATGTCGTTGTTGATGCTTTATCACGTAGATATGTGCTTTTGAATTATCTTGATTCACATTTGATTGGATTTACATATATTCGTGACTTGTATGTTGATGATTCTGATTTTAGAGATAAGTATAATGCTTGTGAGAAATGTGCAGATGGGAAATTTTACAGGCATGATGGTTATCTTTTCAAAGAAAGCAGGATATGCATTCCACAGGGTTCAATGCGTGATATTCTGATCCGTGAAGCACATGAAGGTGGATTAATGGGTCACTTTGGAGTCACCAAAATGTTACGGACATTGAAGGAGCATCTATTTTGGCCTAAAATGCGCAGAGATGTTGAAAGGTACTGTGAACGTTGTGTGACTTGTAAGAAAGCAAAATCAAAAGTTTCACCACATGGTATGTACTTACCCTTACCTATTCCTGATTCCCCTTGGACTGATATTTCTATAGATTTTGTTTTGGGACTGTCTAAAACTAGGACAGGTAGAGATAGTGTTTTTGTTGTGGTTGATAGGTTCTCTAAGATGGCATATTTTATTGCATGCCATAAGACTGATGATGCTGGTAAAGTGGCTAACTTGTTCTTTAGAGATGTTGTATGTTTACATGGTATTCCTAGGTCAATTGTTTCTGACAGGGATGTATAATTCTTGAGTCACTTCTAGAGGACTCTTTGGAGCAAATTAGGTACGAAACTTATTTTTCTACTACTTGCCATTCTTAGAATGATGGACAAATTGAGGTTGTTAATAGAGTTTTATCTACTTTACTTCGTTCCATCATTAAAAAGAATATTAAAACTTGGGAAGATTGTTTGCCACATGTTGAATTTGCTTATAATCATGTTGTACATTCTGCTACTAAAATGTCGCCATTTGAGGCTGTTTATGGTTTTAATCCTATTACTCCTCTAGATATGTTGCCTTTGCCACGGGAAAAGGTGATGAACAAGGATGTAAAGCAAAATAAGAATATGTGAAGAAATTGCATCAACAGGTAAAGGAGAACTTAGAATAAAGAACTCAACAATATGAAAAGCAAGCAAACAAAGGAAGGAAGGAAGTCACCTTCGATGTTGATGATTGGGTTTGGGTTCATTTAAGAAAGGAACCTTTCCAGACCAATGACGGTCAAAGTTGTTACCAAGAGGAAATGGACCTTTTCAGGTTTTGGAAAAAGTGAATGACAACGCCTACAAGATTGACTTACTAGGAGAATATAGTGTGAGTGCCACATTTAATGTTTCTGATTTAACCCCTTATGATGATTCTACAGATTTGAGGACAAATCCTTTTCAAGAAGGGGGGGATGATGTGAGCACATCATGTCACGACAAGAAATCTGATACGGAGGTCTTACCATTAGGACCTATTACTCGTTCTAAGGCAAAGAAATTCAGGGAAGTCCTTTTCCTTGTGCTTCAATTCCAGATTCATTTGATAATGTTTATGCCTTAAAACATAGGCTTTATAACGTGTTGCTTGTTGATATGTGATATATTAGACTATACTATTTATATATATATGTTTAAGTATGTATATATGTTATTAAGTAAGTTTTAAGGATTGGTTTGATAGTGTTTATTATGTTTCTAACTTATTTATAAGTTCATGTATGTTATTGAATAAGTTTGTTAGTGTTTACACCTTATATTTATGTTTCCATTGAGTTTACAATACTTTGATGGATTCTTGTGATGTTTACATGTAGGAACATAGGATAACACCAGCTCAAGAGAGTGTATGTAGCTCAACACCAGCTCAAGAGAGTGGATGCAGCTCAACTCCAGCTCAAGCGGGTGTATGCAGTTGAACACTAGCTCAAGCGGGTGTATGCAGCTGAACACTAGCTCAATTGAGTTCTATTCAGCTCAGAAGAAGCTCCACGACGTGCATGCAGCTCACTTTAGCTCGAGGTAGCCCAAAGGCTTAATTCTAAGCTCAAGTCAGCTCCTAACACTCTCAGCTAGCTCGTTTCAGCTCAACTCAATTTCCAGCTAGATCAACTCAAGCTGAAGTGACCTATTACAGCTGAAACCTATCCTACACGATGAAAAGGTGTCCTAAGCATGTGCCATGCATGTGGGACACTCATGGCAGCCTTGTGCACATGTGTGGGCGTGTAAATGCATGAAAGCCAAACAAGGCCCTTGCTTTTGAAGGCCAAAACGTCCAAGGGATAAGAATGAGTGGTTTCTTATTCAAATTCAAACATTAAACACATGTTTAATGTGTTTTAAGTGCCAAAACATGTGGTTGAGATGCATGGTGCCTAGAAGGGAGGTTATTACCCATCTTTTAAATTCAAAATGTACTTTTAATTATAGCCATGTATTCAAAACGCCCAACTCCTCTCTCATGCCTATATATTTCCTTAATTTTATAAACACAAGGTTACACACTTTGAATAAAAATTAGATTTGAGAGTTTTCTCTTATTTGGTTCCTTTTAGAACTTTCTGACATTCAAACTTGTTTTTGAATTGTTAAACTTTTGATACTTTGGGTTCCTAGATT
Source organism: Abelmoschus esculentus (assembly GCA_035048815.1). Lineage (NCBI taxonomy): Eukaryota > Viridiplantae > Streptophyta > Magnoliopsida > Malvales > Malvaceae > Abelmoschus > Abelmoschus esculentus. The sequence continues at coordinate 6,918,366 of JAUCBN010000002.1, forward strand.
GCTATCTAGAGGGTCCAAGTCCTTTGACGTTAAACAGATTCGATTCGGGTTTGCTCACTATATTGTACAGGTTCTTTCGAGTTTAGCGTTTTCAAACGATTCCAGCATCATAATTCACCATTGTTGAACGCTTGAATCACTACCATGGATGTTTCTTGAAGCATTCATCTTCCTTATTTTGAGTTTTCTTCAAATACCATCTTTATTTATTTTTTTATTAATTTTCGTTTTTCCCCTTTATTCCCTAATTCCATCATGAATATAACTTTTTTTTCCTTGTTTTTGTTATTCTTGTTGCAGGAACATGCTTTACAACATTCCTAGATCCGTAACATACGAAGAAAGTCCGTTTCGACAGGTTACCTCGTATCACAAATGCAAGTATTACCCATCGGGTTCTATCTTTGAATCTGATCACACTCGGAGATCTTCCTTCGCTTGAAAAGGTCTTAGCTAGCTATCTCTAAACTTCGCAATGGTTTCTTTAAACGGCCAGGCATATCCAGTCAAATTCGGTTCCATATTGACAAATGGGGAGGCTCTCAGCCTATCAACCTTTATGGTGATTATGAGGTAAATGACGAAGTTCCTCTTCGAGCAGGTACTTTCATGTTGCCTATCCTACTCCAAAGGGACGAATCAAAAGTTAGAGAATACTTCTCTCATGAAGATGCTAACACCATCCTTAATGTATCAATTATTAATGACATAAAAGACACCACCCTTTGGGTTTACCATGACTCTGACATATTTACGTTTCGGTCTGGTCACCAATATTTGCAGTTGCAACTAGGGCCAGTTAACATGCCCTCTAAGCTTTGAAAGATTTTATCTAAACTGTCTACTCTACCCATGGTTCGTTCCTTTGGATGGCGATTATGTCATAATGCACTCTCATCTAGTCATAAAATTTTGCAGGCCAATCTTAGTACGGGGGTTTGCTTATATGTGCCGATCTTGTTGATGATGCTGAACGACAAACTTTGATTATAGGACCTAGGAAGTAAGCAAGTCTCTCGCAAGAAGTGGCTGCAAAAATGAAGAATTAAGGATAATGGATGAAAGGAATAGGTGAAATTAATGAAGGAAATAATTTAGGGACTGATTTGGAAGCGGAAGGATGTGTGGTGTTGATGAGGGTTAATGGATGTTTAGGACGTTTTATGATGATGATAAAGGATGGGAATGGTGAATGGAATAAGATGATATATAAGGATGGTGATAGGGTGAAAAGGAATGGTGAAATGGAAATAGTATCTTAAAGATACTCAAGGAAGAAACTAGGTTATAGAAAACCTAATCCTGAACCTTATATTGATCTTTAAGGGGTGGTGATAAATGAACTTTGACCCTTTTAGTATATTAAACTAAAAGAACCCGAAGTATCAAGATGGATAGAAAGAGTTTGACTCCACAAGTACAAAAGTACTTGATAAGTCGATAAAGTTCTAAGAAGAACTAAACGAGAGAAAAATCTCACAAGTAATTTTATATAATCTGAATGGTGTGTTTACAAAATGAAATCCAAGTCCTATTTATAATTTTCTAAGGGGTTTGGCCGAAATGGCCTTTAACTATTCGGATAACCATTCATTTGAATGGTGTCTCCCTCCAAATCTATTACAAGAGTTGTAACTTTTTGGTCCAGCCTGCACAGTCTTTAGTAATTGGGCCATGTCTCGAGATGCTGATATCGGATTGATGTGATTCTACATGCGTTGGAAAGATAAGAGATAGAGGAAAAACTTTCATGAAGACACCGAAACCCAATTCGACTTATATCCTGCTCGAAATTGGAAAACAAGTGGACCATCATGAATTTGTTCAATGAAAAGTGCTATCTTTTTGTTTTGGCGTGAAATTTATATTTCCCTCCAACGAGTGGTGCCCAAAAATGTTTCCCTCCGTGGATGATCAGTTGTGTCCCTTGGGGAGGGAATATGTCCTTCCATGGTTGAGCTGAAGGTTATAGGGTGAGTTGAGAGTGAGCTGACTTGAGCTGAGCTAGCTAGCTGACTTAGCTAGCTCAAATCTTGCTTCCAATTTGAGCTTTCTGGACCTAACTTTAGTTGGCTGAGCTAGACCTTTAAGTTCACGAGTTGGAATAGTCCTCCATTTGAGCTCATTTGCATTCCTTTGCGTTTTAGTCATTCTAGAGCTGCTACGAGCTGCCATAATCCTTTCAAAGCAGAGTTGAGCTACCCTTGATGTTTTTAAGCTTCCTCGGACTATTATCTTGACTTAAAAAAGCTGAAACAATAAGTAAAAAATGTGTAAGTTGAAACAAATTGAAATAAGCTAAAATGAGCTAGGAATAATATAATTTATCTAATATTAATAATAAGTTGACCTAGAATAATTATAAAGATGTAGTTATGCAATCACGAAGCATCACTTAAATAGAAAAAGCATGCTTGTCAAATTATAGAATGCATAAATTAGATAATAGAAGATAAAGTAAGGTAGAACTCCCTTAGAACCAGTCTTAAAGATTTTCAATGATGTGATCAAACTATAGAGAAAATAGGTGCCGATTAGGATCATATCACTTGCCCTATTTGCAACATGGCCATTGAAACCACCCTCCATGCTATGAGGGACTGTCCTAGTGCCAAGGAGGCGCTCCAATTAGCAGGTCTCCCTACTCAAATTTTGTCCAATACCTTTATATCCCCCCACTAGTGGCTTTCTGAAGTTGCTGGTTTTCTTTCCTTGCATCAATTCTCGTTCCCTTTTACGATCCTATGGAATTTATGGAACCGCCGTAATGACTTTGTCCATAACAACCATCTCCAACCGATTTGGTTAACTGTTATGCACAAAAACTTTTCAATGACTATACATCAATTAATGATGCTTCCCTCCTACGTTCCCGGCTAGCTGAGCCAACCTTTGCTCAAGCTAGATGGACGAAACCGAACCTTGGTTTTGTTAAGATTAATACGGATGATGCCCTTGACCCTGTGTTATGGGGTGCTGCTGCAGGCGTCATTGCTCGGGATTCTTCTGGCTCCGTCCTCGGTGGTTGCTCTATGCCTCTTGTTTGCTCAAATCCAGCTTCTGCGGAGGCTCTTGCTCTTTTGGAAGGTTTAAAGTTTGCTACTACTAATGGATGGACTAAAGTGATCTTTAAAACTAATTCTGCTTCCATTGCTAATAAGTTCAACAACGCTCATCACCAAGATCTTTCCACAGTGCAGCATTTGGTGTCCCGCATCCGCCACACTCTTGGTACTTTGCCTGATTGTAAAATTTGTTATGTACCTAGAGACACACACGTTTTTGTCCATGTCTTAGTTGGTAAAGCTTTGCGTTCCTTTATTTATTGATCTTTTGGATATATCTTTCCCGATTATATTCGGGCTTCTGTAAATTCGGAGAGGTTCTCCTCTTCTTCTCAATAAAACCATGGGTACTCCTTTCCCCATAAGGGTCTGCTCACCTTTTAAGGTGACTGGATATAGGTTTTTTTTTAATGAGGCCCTTTCCTTCAAAAAAATTTCAATGGTTTTACTAAATAGCCGAATGAGACTTGCACGCTTTAAACTTAAGAAACCGTCCACAAAAAGAGATTCAATCAAATTACATGAGTTCAAATAGTTAATTATAAGCTTTTGAATTTGATTAAACAACTTAATCTCAAATTTAGAGCACTTTACTCTGTTTAAACTCTAATGTGATAACTATAAAGCTCCTTTAGATATGCACACTTTAAACCTAACAAAACGGACGCAAAATAAGAATAAATCAAAACTTCATGAGTTCAAATAGATAAGTATGGACTTTGGAACCAAATTATACAAATTAATCCTAATTTTATAGCAATTTACTCGGTTAAAATTGCAATGGGTTCACTAAATAGCCCAATGAGACATGGAGACTTTAAACCCAACAAACTGACCACAAAATATGATTTAATTAAATTACATGATTTCAAATATATAATTATGATCTTTTAGATATGGTTAAACCACTTAATGTCAATTTTAGATCACTTTACTCTGTTTAAATTCTAATGTGATCACTATAAAGCTCGTTTAGATATGCACAATATGAATATAATAAAACAGAAATAATAAGAATAAATCAAATTTAATGAGTTCAAATAGTTAATTATGAGATTTGGATCCAAATTATACAACTTAATATTAACTTTAAGCATTTTACTCGGTTAAAATCGAATGGTTTTACTAAATAGCCCAATGAGACTTGCACGCTTTAAATTTAACAAACCGCCCACAAAATGAGATTCAATAAAATTAAATGAGTTCAAATAGTTAATTATAAGCTTTTGAATATGATTAAACACTTTAATCTCAAATTTATAGCACTTTACTTGGTTTAAACTCCAATGTAATCGTTATAAAACTCCTGTAGATATGCACACATTAAACCTAACAAAACGGCCGCAAAATAAGAAAAATTAAAAACTTCATGAGTTCAAATTACTAAGTATGGACTTTGGAACCAAATTATACAACTTAATCTTAATTTTAAACCAATTTACTCGGTTAAAATTGTAATGGGTTCACAAAATAGCCCAACAAGACAAGGACGCATTAAACCTAACAAACCGTCCACAAAATACGATTTAATTAAATTACATGATTTCAAATATATAATTATGATCTTTTGAATATGGTTAAACCGCTTAATGTCAATTTTAGATCACTTTATTCTATTTAAATTCTAATGTGATCACTATAAAGCTCGTTTACATATACACACTCTGAATCTAATAAAACGAACACAATAAGAATAAATCAAATTTCATAAGTTCATACAGTTAATTATGGGCTTTGGAACCAAATTATACAACTTAATATTAATGTCGAATATTAATGTCGCGTGTCAAAAGTGCGCGTTTAGTGCAAGTGGACACATCGGAAGTAATAAATGATAAGTATTTATCAGATTATCGTCTCCACAGGGATTGGTAGACTCAATATATCTTCTTCGTCTTCTTGTTCTGTAGAAAGAAATAAAAAACACAAGTAGTTTGGGTTGTGATGGAACTAAAATAAAACAACTAAGTAAAAGTAAAGAGATTCGAATATTAGAGAGAGATGGGTCAGGAACCAGTTGCGTTGTATTGTGGATTTGATTGACTTGTCTCTGCCCAATGCAATCGCATATCTCTGCCTCGGCAGCATTGCAGATTACTGCCTCGGCAGCGATAATACTGTCCGCCGCGGCAATCCCTTGCTCGTGGGCAGACTTTACCAAAGTTCGGCAAAGTGTCCTTGGATGACTCCGCTTATCCCTAAGTCGAAGTATTGTTGATGACTAGTCCTTGATGATACCTCCCGGCGTGAACCAATTATACTCACCAACCAATCTCACACTTCTTTTAGCCGCTGAAACTCTTAACCTATCCCTAGGCCGAGTTAGTATTTCGCGATTGAAACACTGTACTTACCCCTTTCGTGAATCTAACTCACCCGAGTCTAGATAAATGGATTACTCACAAACTTCCCTCCCGGGCTTGAATGCAGGAATAAGGAATAACAAAGGATAAACAAACCTTGATAATTTTATTGCATTGAAACAAAGACAAAGTACAATCTCCTCTCACAAATACTAACAACCTTCACCTAAACCTTAAAGAAGCTTAGAACATAATTGAGAAAAAGAAAACAAGTTTATGAATCATCTCTCTCTCTCTCTAGGTATTCGTCTATTACATTGGATGGCTAGGTCTTTATATAGGCTAGACCTAGGGCAAACCTTTCCTAAGTAGAATACAACTTGGAGTAGGGAACAAGCCATGTACATAATTAAAATATTTCCAATTTTAATTCAGCTAAGGGGGCCTTCCCGCGTGGCCTTGTCTTAGGCTTTTCCTCATGCTAGCCAGCTCCGATCCATGGGCTTTATGTCCAGACACGTCCCTTGGATTTTTATCTTCCAATTGCCTACAGTCTTGCTTCCTGGCTTTCAGCTGTTGCCTCAGCATCAGGTCCTGCCTCGGCCTTGTTGCTGCCGCAGCATTGGTTCTCCTGCACAGATATAAAAATGCAGTAAAACGTGCCTTTTTTGTAAATATTATCTCTATGAGCTTAACTTCTAAATATATCACATTAACTACAAGCATTGGTCCAAGTGGGTGTATATTCGGTGATTAATGCCCATAAAAGGTGTACAAAGTGATAGTGAGTTGAGCACTTATCATCAATCAAGAATCGGAGCCTTGATGGCTCTCTTCCTATTATTATATTATGTTACATGGAACGTTTATACATCATAATATGGACTTAACCACTAAAAGAAACACAACTCGGTTCCATCTTTCATCTAATGTCCTTTTATACCATGTCACTCTTCTTTTCTTTGTTAAACCAATGTACATGCCCCACTTGCAATGGAATTTTATCAACACTTCTCTAGGTGTACTACCAAGAATAGGAACCTTGTTGGTTCCATTGTTCATTTTGTCTAAATCACGTTTTCTCCATGATCCAACAAGCAAAGTCTTGTTTCTTCCCATTCTCTTGGTATGACTTTCCTATCAAGTTCTCCATGTTTAACTCCAAAATCTTTATTTTTTCTTGTTTTATATCTCTTTATTCCTTTTGCAAAAGAATACCTCCATTGTTAATCTTGTCGTCATTAATCCGAGTTTTGAATTCCTTGAGTTCCTAAGTACTTGGTTTATGACTATTGACGCTAGGTTTACTTTTGCATTCCTTTTAATTTTACCGTGTATTCTATTCCATGTTTGTCTTAACTTTTTTTATTATTTCCATATACATGTCACCCTTGCTAACGGATCCCTCTAACACCTTTCATGGTGTGCCATTATCGAACAAGTTAACTTGTACTTCTAACATCCTCTTTTTAGAGGTATAATGGATGCAACTAAGCCCCAGAGCTTTAATAGCTCCCTTGTTGTTTTTTTCCCCCACTGTAATACCCAAAAATTATTCCTAATTTTAAAACCCTAATTTTGAAATCTCTAATTAAAAATCCTAATTTTTATATTCCCAATTTCTGAAACCTTAATTTATTTGAGTTTTTTTTTAATTGATTTTCTAAATTTAAAGGAAAATTTTTGAGATAAGATTATAAAGTTTTAAAAATTTTAAATGTGAATTTAAAGATTAAAAGTTATAAGTGATTTGATGACTTTTAGATAACTAATTTGCTTTTAAATTGAATTTTATTTTTACTGAGATTAATTATTATTATTTTTATTAATAGTTTATCTACAATCAATCTTTTTATTGAAAATATTATTTTATTTTAATTATTGTTTTATCAAAACTCTTTGTTTAATATTATATATTATTTGAAGTTACTTTCGAAGAAGGAAAATCCTTTTAAGATTCTATAATCCTTTTTTTATTATTATTTTAATTAACTTTTTTATAGTTTAATAGAATTCTAATTCAAGTTGTAATCAATTATTTTTCTCTATAAATACATATTATGATCAAAGAGAAAACCCTACATTATTTTCTTCTATTAAGATTCTCTAAAGCCTTTTGTTCTCACTCTTTATTTTCGTTCGAGTTCAAAACCATGTTATTCAGTAATTTGAGTCGCTTTGGCTAAGGTGTGTTCTCTTACTGGTGCTATATTTGTTTGTTTTTTTTCAAAAAAAAATATATTTTTTTGTGGCATGTTTAATATTTTATGTTATGAGAAATAATTTTATAAACTGTGTTTTGTTGTTTTTATCTACACCTTAGAGATACATTAAGTTCTTTAGGTTACTCCATCTTAGTTTCCTCTTACAAATCTTTGAACTTTAGATAATGCGGTACCTGAAGAATCTCATACTTTATCTGGTTATTTTATTATTCAATATAAAACTAACTTTTAGTTATTCAAATTATTATTACTATTTTAGAAACTTTAAATATATTTGGGAATTAAGGTTATTTTCAGTATACATAAATATTTTTTCTTACATTCGGATATTTTATTTGAACCATCAGACTATAATGTTAATTTTAATAAGTTTATGAGATAATTTATTTTAGGAATTTTAACTCTTCTTAAATTACCAATTTTTAGTTATAATTTTAAACTTTTGTTTTGATAAATTATTAAGTAATTAAATATTTTACAATTATTATGAAATAATATAAATTAAATTGGTTTTGAGGGTAAATTTTTAACGTTAACTTCCTAGATTTAATCTATTTCTTATTGTGTTGAATGTGTATTTCTTTTTGTGTTATTGTTAAATGAATTTAAATGTGTGTTTTCTTCTTGTGTTAAATGTGTTTTCTTTTCTTGCGTTAAATGTGTGTTCCTTTCTGTGCTATTGTCAAATGAATTCAAATGTGTGTTTTCTTCTTGTGTTAAAGGTGTGCTTCTTCATGTCCTTTTGTTAAATAAATTTAAATGTGTATTCTCTTCCAGTGCTAGATTTGTGTTTTGTGATTAACTGTTTATTGTGATACTGTGATCTTGAGATTCCTTGTGATACTATGATCAGATTCTCTGAATTGTGTGTTTCGTATTCTATACGATTATATGTGCTAAGACATTTGAGATCATTAACATTGATTGCATTACATGTGCATGGGGTGGATTTTACGGAGGAAGGTGGTTTTACCACAACTGTGTTTGGCGAAATAAGGGGTGAGGGGTTCTGGGGAACTACCTCCATTGTGACCGGTTGGCTTTGCCACCACTGTGATTGGCGTTCGGAGTATGGGACTACATTCTCTGTGACCTTGCATTCAACAGATTATCGGAATTGTGTGCCTCGTATATTATATGAATATCTGTGATGAGACTTTTGTGATATTGATTGCATAATCATGTGCATGGGGAGAGATTGTACGGAGGAAGGTGGTCTTACCACAACTGTGTTTGGCGAAATAAGGGATGAGGGGTTCTGGGGAACTACCTCCACTGTGACCGGTTGGCTTTGCCACCACTATGATTGGCGTTTGGAGTATGGGATTACATGCTTTGTGACATTGCATTCATCACTCATTGTGTTATTTACTGTGAATATATATATATATTATGCCTGTGATTGTGAACTGAGTGATATCGTGATGTTTGTCTGCACTTTAGAGACACACTGGGCTTTATAGCTCATTTTTTTAGTTTATTTTTTTCAGATATCTGGCCCTAGAAGTTGGTACTCGGAGATCTCACTCGGATACAGTTTATTACCATTTTTAGTACGTTTATTTACAAACTTTTTTGGGGGATTATTAGGAATTGAGATGTATTTAAACCTCATGCATATAATCAGATTTTTAAACCTATTAATTTTATATCAAAATATTTACTTTTAACTGTATTTTTATCTTTTGGTTTACAAATTTGGTTTTAAAACACTTTTTACAATTACTTGACATAAAAGTTTTAAAAGCAACATTTTTAACCTGCCGTGCTCCTTAAGTTAAAAAATAAGGGGTTACACCCACGATCCTTCTTATGCCTAATGATGGTTTTCCTTATAATACTTTTCATTACCTTGTCAAGCAAGAACCTCGTTTTTCAAGTAGAGGTACTAAACGAACCCCACTTTCTGATCAGGGTAACAAGCCTAAGCTCCCTCGACTTGTATCCAAGAGTTCTTTAGGAAAAGTTGGGATGAGCAGCGGAAAAAACTCTCCGGCGGAGGTTGACGATGATCAACCCCGCCGAGCAAAATGAAAATCTTATGCTGGAGCTGTCAGGGTCTCGGCAACACCCAGGCAGTTCTCACTCTACAACGTGTTACCTCTAAGCATGATGCCGACTTTCTTTTTCTTTGTGAAACTAGGTTGAACAAACACAATATGGATCATATTCGGTTTAAGTTAGGAATGCAAGGAGGTATTCGTCGGGATATTGTCTTTTGCAATATGATCTCTTCGATTGTAAACCAAAATTTAATGAAATCCTACACGACAATGAAAAGCAAGGCGGTATTCATCAGGCAAGATCACAAATTAATAATTTCAGAGATTTTCTTTTGCGAAATGATCTCTTCGATTGTAAACCAAAATTTGGATGGTTCACTTGGACTAGATATGGACATAATACTGAAACCATTATGGAAAGAATCGATAGATTCCTTGGTAACTCCTCTTGGTTTAATGTTTTTCCTAACTTCAAAGCTACGCCATTCTTTCAAGCCCGATCTGATCATTGCCCCATCTTACTGGACACTAGTCCTTCCAGTGCAATCATGTCGAAAGCTTCTAGGAACCTCTTCCGCTATGAGAATTGTTGGGCTGATAACCCGAAAGTCTCTTCCCGGATTAGAGAGATTTGGTCTAACCCATCCAACACGACCATTGCTAAACTTCATTAAATTAGGCTTTTTCTTGGATCTTGGCAAACAAACCAACGTATCAAGTCGAATGAACGTATTAACCAATTAACTGACTTTATAAATATGTGCCTCAAGCGACATCAGATGTTGATATTAATAATTTTATTTCTGCAAAAAATGAGCTTGATAGCTTGCTTAACGCGAAAGAAATCTATTGGGCACAACGAGCCCGCACCACCTGGCTAGAACATGATGAAAAAAATACTTCATTTTCCATGCAAGAGAAAACAATCGCCGACAAAAAAACCATATTACTGGGCTTTTCAACAATGCGAACATCTGGCAAACACATACGGAAGACATCATGGCTACTGCCATTAATTACTTCCAGACTCTTCTCTCATCCTCTTGTTCTATTATTGCATGTTCCATTTTTTAAAACATTCCAAATATTGTTTCTGAGACCATGAACAATGACCTCAATAAGGAATTCACAGCGTACGAAACTACATCTGCTTTTCGTGATATTAATCCAAGGAAAGCCCCGGGGGTTGATGGATTTCCGAGTGGTTTCTTTAGGAAGCATTGGGATGTCCTTGGCCAAGACTTTATAAACCTCTGCCATAGACTCCTAAGTTGGTATGTTAGCATGAAAGAGGTCAATCGTACTATCATAGTTCTTATACCCAAAATTAGCGATCCTACAACTATGCGACATCTCAGACCTATTAGCCTAAGCACATTTATCTATAAGAATGTTGCCAAAGTGCTTGTTTATCGTTTGAAATCCATCATCCCCTTATGTATAAGTGGTAATCAAGCGACCTTTGTTCAAGGTAGGAGCATTACCGACAATATCCTCATAGCCCATGAGCTTATCCACACGTTGAATACCGACGAGACATCCCTTGCCAAAGGTGCTAGCTTAAAGCTAGACATGGAGAAAGCTTTCGAACGTGTCGAATGGCCTTTTCTAGAATAAATTATGCTTCATCTAGGCTTTAATGCCAACTGGGTTTCTCTTATTATCAATTGTGTCTCTTCCGTGTCTTTTCAAGTACATGTCAATGATTCTCTTTCACGGCCTTTTAATCCTTAGAAAGGGATTCGACAAGGGGATCCCCTTTCGCCTTTCTTATTTCTTTTTTGTACTCAAGGTCTTTCAACATTGCTCAATGCTGAGAAAGCAATTGGCAACCTCCCTGGCCTTTGTGCTAGTAGGAATGAACCCCCGTATAAATCACCTCCTCTTTGCCGATGATTGTGTGGTGTTCATTAAGAACACAGCAACTGAAGCTCAACACCTAAAGGATACTCTGCATACTTATGCAACTTCCTCTGGTCAAGCGGTGAATTTTGAAAAATCTATAATTTATTTTTCACGTAAAAACTCTACATTTCTTCGATCAGAAATCCATAACATCCTGAATGTACGAGAGATCGATGACCTTGGTATTTATTTGGGGGTTCCACTCCTAATTGGGAAGAATAAGACAACAACTTCGGGTTTTACTAGAAACAAAATGAATGCTCGTCTTAGCAAATGGGATAAGCACATTAGCAAGTGGTAGAGAATTTTTCATCAAATCTGTCATACAATCAATGCTACAATATGTCATGTCTTGTTACCTTCTACCCCAAAACATTATCGATGATATGACTGCTTCGATACGCCATTATTGGTGGTCACGGAAAGCCGATAAACGAGGATGGCATATGCTTCCATGGGACATTGTCTGTCTGCCAAAAGCAGCCGGAGGTATAGAAATATATCACATTAATTACAAGCATTGGTCCAAGTGGGTGTATATTCGGTGATTAATGCCTCTACAAGGTGTACAAAGTGATAGTGAGTTGAGCACTTATCATTAACCAAGAATCGGAGCCTTGATGGCTCTCTTCCTATTATTATATTATGTTGTATGGAACGTTTATACATCACAATATGGACTTAACCACTAAAAGAAACACAACTCGGTTTCATCTTTCATCTAATGTCCTTTTATACCATGTAACTCTTCTTTTCTTTGTTAAACCAATGTACATGCCCCACTTGCTAGGGGTGTTCAAATCCGGGTACCCGTTATTCGGGTACCCGAAGTACCGGGTACCCGGACCTTCGGGTAGTTAAATTTTCGGCCCGTGTTCGACCCGGATTTTCCAGGTACCCAGTACTTCGGGTACCCAAATACCCGGGTACCCGAAAATTCGGGTAGTCGGGTACTCGGTTTTTTAATTTTTTTTAATAAAATTTTAAATTTAATTTTAAAAAATATACATAAATTTAAAAATTTGAATTTCATAATCCAACATTGAAATATAAAATTTTAAAACACTAATGACATAATTTAAATATAAATTTTAAGACCTAAATTATATAATCTAATTCGAAACAAAACATTTAAAAAAATATTATTTTTTAAAAAATAACGTCGAAAGGATTTTTTTAAAAAATATTTTTTAAATATTTTTAATTAGTTTATTTATTTTAATATATAAAAATTAATGATTAAATAGTAAATAATCTTGAGTTGATTTTCGTATTCATCAATGCATATATAAAAACAGTGTATATCTAAATGAGTAAAGTTCGAATTTTGTCAACTCGATAAACTAAATTTATAATTTAGAATGAATCTTAATATTATTTTTTTAGAATGAGTCCCTAATTCTTTTTTAAAAATAAAGTTTGTGGGATTGAGATTTAGAAATTAGATTGTTTGATATGAAAATATAATAATATAAGTATATTTGTTTAAATAATAATAATACTTAAAATAAATAAAAAATAAAAAAAAAATTAGAATCGGGTACCCGAAAGTAACCGGGTACCCGAAAATTTGTAATTTTGTGACCCGGGCCTGACCCGAAAAATGACGGGTCGGGTACCCGGCCAGGACCAAAAAAAAATTTCAGGTAAATACCCGATTTTTTATGTTAGGGTAGTCGGGTAGTCGGATCGGGTCATTCGTGTCGGGTATTTTTGAACACCCCTACCACTTGCAATGGAATTTTATCAACACTTCTCTAGGTGTACTACCAAGAATAGGAACCTTGTTGGTTCCATTGTTCATTTTGTCTAAATCACGTTTTCTCCATGATCCAACAAGCAAAATCTTGTTTCTTCCCATTCTCTTGGTAAGACTTTCCTATCAAGTTCTCCTTGTTTACCTCCAAAATCTTTATTTTTTCTTGTTTTATATCTCTTTATTCCTTTTGTAAAAGAATACCGCCATTGTTAATCTTGTCGTCATTAATCCGAGTTTTGAATTCCTTGAGTTCCTAACTACTTGGTTTATGACTATTGACGCTAGGTTTACTTTTGCTTTCCTTTTAATTCTACCATGTATTCTATTCCATGTTTGTCTTAACTTTTTTATTATTTCCATATACATGTCACCCTTGCTAACGAATCCCTCTAACACCTTTCATGGTGTGCCATTATCGAACAAGTTAACTTGTACTTCTAACATCCTCTTTTTAGAGGTATAATGGATGCAACTAAGCCCCAGAGCTTTAATAGCTCCCTTGTTGTTTTCTTCCCCCCCCCCTCACAATCTTTCTTATGCCTAATGATGGTTTTCCTTCTAATACTTTTCATTACCTTGTCAAGCAAGAACTTCGTTTTTCAAGTAGAGGTACTAAACGAACCCCACTTTCTGATCAGGGTAACAAGCCTAAGCTCCCTCGACTTGTATCCAAGAGTTCTTTAGGAAAAGTTGGGATGAGCAGCGGAAAAAACTCTCCGGCGGAGGTTGACGATGATCAACCCCGCCGAGCAAAATGAAAATCTTATGCTGGAGCTGTCAGGGTCTCGGCAACACCCAGGCAGTTCTCACTCTACAACGTGCTACCTCTAAGCATGATGCCGACTTTCTTTTTCTTTGTGAAACTAGGTTGAACAAACACAATATGGATCATATTCGGTTTAAGTTAGCAATGCAAGGCGGTATTCGTCGGGAGATTTTCTTTTGCAATATGATCTCTTCGATTGTAAACCAAAATTTGGATGGTTCACTTGGACTAGATATGGACATAATACTGAAACCATTATGGAAAGAATCGATAGATTCCTTGGTAACTCCTCTTGGTTTAATGTCTTTCCTAACTTCAAGGCTACGTCATTCTTTCAAGCCCGATCTGATCATTGCCCCATCTTACTGGACACTAGTCCTTCCAGTGCAATCAGGTCGAAAGCTTCTAGGAACCTCTTCCGCTATGAGAATTGTTGGGCTGATAACCCGAAAGTCTCTTCCCGGATTAGAGAGATTTGGTCTAACCCATCCAACACGACCATTGCTAAACTTCATTAAATTAGGCTTTTTCTTGGATCTTGGCAAACAAACCAACGTATCAAGTCGAATGAACGTATTAACCAATTAACTGACTTTATAAATATGTGCCTCAAGCGACATCAGATGTTGATATTAATAATTTTATTTCTGCAAAAAATGAGCTTGATAGCTTGCTTAACGCGAACGAAATCTATTGGGCACAACGAGCCTGCACGACCTGGCTAGAACATGATGACAAAAATACTTCATTTTCCATGCAAGAGAAAATAATCGCCGGCAAAAAAAACCATATTATTGGGCTTTTCAACAATGCGAACATCTGGCAAACGCATACGGAAGACATCATGGCTACTGCCATTAATTACTTCCAGACTCTTTTCTCATCCTCTTGTTCTATTATTGCATGTTCCATTTTTTAAAACATTCCAAATATTGTTTCTGAGACCATGAACAATGACCTCAATAAGGAATTCACAGCATACGAAACTACATCTGCTTTTCGTGATATTAATCCAAGGAAAGCCCCGGGGTTGATGGATTTCCGAGTGGTTTCTTTAGGAAGCATTGGGATGTCCTTGGCCAGGACTCTATAAACCTCTGCCATAGACTCCTAAGTTGGTAAGTTAGCATGAAAGAGGTCAATCGTACTATCATAGTTCTTATACCCAAAATTAGCGATCCTACAACTATGCGACATCTTAGACCTATTAGCCTAAGCACATTTATCTATAAGAATGTTGCCAAAGTGCTTGTTAATCGTTTGAAATCCATCATCCCCTTATGTATAAGTGGTAATCAAGCGGCCTTTGTTCAAGGTAGGAGCATTACCGACAATATCCTCATAGCCTATGAGCTTATCCACACGTTGAATACCGACGAGACATCCCTTGCCAAAGGTGCTAGCTTAAAGCTAGACATGGAGAAAGCTTTCGACCATGTCGAATGGACTTTTCTAGAACAAATTATGCTTCATCTAGGCTTTAATGCCAACTGGGTTTCTCTTATTATCAATTGTGTCTCTTCCGTGTCTTTTCAAGTACGTGTCAATGATTCTCTTTCACGGCCTTTTAATCCTTAGAAAGGGATTCGACAAGGGGATGCCCTTTCGCCTTTCTTATTTCTTTTTTGTACTCAAGGTCTTTCAGCATTGCTCAATGCTGAGAAAGCAATTGGCAACCTCCCTGGCCTTTGTGCTAGTAGGAATGACCCCCCGTATAAATCACCTCCTCTTTGCCGATGATTGTGTGGTGTTCATTAAGAATACAACAACTGAAGCTCAACACCTAAGGGATACTCTGCATACTTATGCAACTTCCTTTGGTCAAGCGGTGAATTTTGAAAAATCTATAATTTATTTTTCACGTAAAAACTCTACATCTCTTCGATCAGAAATCCATAACATCCTGAATGTATGAGAGGTCGATGACCTTGGTATTTATTTGGGGGTTCCACTCCTAATTGGGAAGAATAAGACAACAACTTCGGGTTTTACCAGAAACAAAATGAATGCTCGTCTTAGCAAATAGGATAAGCACTTACTCTCCTTTAGTGGTAGAGAATTTTTCATCAAATCTGTCATACAATCAATGCCACAATATGTCTGTCTGCCAAAAGCAGCCGGAGGTATAGGGTTTCACGATCTACACCATTTCAACATTGCTTTACTTGGTAAGCAAATTTGGAGACTAATTTGTGAGCCTGATAATCTTTCTTAGTCAGGTTTACAAGTACAAATATTATCCATCGGGTTCTGTGCTCGAATTCAATTCCACTCGAAGATCTTTCTTTGCTTGAAAAGGTCTTAGTATAGCTATCTCTAAACTTGGAAATGGTTTCGTTAAAAGGCCAGGTATGTCAAGTCAGATATAAATCCACTTAGACAATTGGGGAGGATCTAAGCCATTACACCTTTATGGCGATTATGAAGTGAATGAGGAAGTCCCTCTTCGAGCGGGTTTTTTTATGCTGTCTAATCTACCCCGATGGGATGAATCCAAGGTGAGAGATTATTTCTCTCACGAAGATGCTAATACAATCCTTAATATACCAATTATTAATGATACGAAAGATACTACCCTTTGGGGTCATCACGACTCTCGCATCTATACGGTGTGTTTTGGTTATCAATTTCTTTAACTGCAACTAGGGCTGGTTAACAGGACCTCTAGGCTATGGAAAATTCTTTCTAAGTTGCCTACGTTGCCTAAGGTTCATTCACTTGGGTGACGGTTAAGCCATGATGCTCTCCCGTCTGGCCACAAAATCCTCAAAGCAAATCTCGGTAATGGGGTTTGCCCAATTTGTAATACGGATATTAAAACTACCCTCCATGCTTTAAGGGATTGTCCTAGTGCTAGGGAGGCTCTCCGTTTGGCAGGTTTTCCAGGCCAAATTTTTTCTAATACTTGTATCTCGCCCCACCAGTGGCTTTCTAAAATTGTTGGTTTTCTCTCGTTGCACCAATTCTCCTTCCTGATAACAGTTTTATGGAATCTATGGAACCGTCATAATGACTTAGTCCAAAACAATCATCTCCAACAACCATGGTTGATTTTATCCAACGCACAAAATGATACGAGGTAGCCTGTCGAAACGGACTTTCTTCGTAAGTTGCGGATCTAGGAATGTTGTAAGCAAGTTCCTGCAAAAGAAAAACATAAACAGCCAAGTGTTTACACTAATTACCTATATAGAAAATAAGTATAATAACTTGGGCGATGGAAGAGAATTTTTTACATTGTTTACCTACATAGGAAAACAATGAAGTAAAATAAAACGAAAAATGAAAGAGATAAGAAAAGTTGACACTGGAACGGGATTTTTCACTATTTACCAATATAGGAAAACAATGGAAAGAAAAATAAAAACGAGAGAAAAAACAAATAAAGAACAGAAAAGTTTGAACGTTTGAATGATATTCAAACTGGAAGACGAATGCTTCAAGAAACATCCATGGCAGCAACTCGAACGTTCAACAATGGTGAAGAAAGTTGCTAGATCGAATTGGACATGCTAAACTCGAAAGAACCTGCACAATATATTGACCAAACCTTAATCGAATATGTTTAACGTCAAAAGGACTTGGACCCTCTAGATAGAGATCTAGGAACCCAAAGTATCAAGAATTTGACAATCAAAAACAAGTTTGAATGTCAGAAAAGTTCTAAAAAGAACCACATAAGAGAAAACTCTCAAATATAATTTTTATTCAAAAAATGTGTCACCTTGTCTTTACAAAAATTTCAGAATATATAGGAGAATGAAGGAGTTGGTCGAATTTGAATACTTGGCTGAAATTAAATTCAAATGCTTAATAACTTGCATCTAGGCTCCATTCATATCAGCCACATGTTTGGGCTCATAAAACACATTAAACATGTGTTAATTGTTTGAATTTGAATGAGAAACCCCTCATCCTTATCCTTTGTTGCCGTCCATCATTCCAAAAGAGGGTTGTGTTTGGCCTGCTCTTACACTGGCACACATTTGTTTACCTATATTGGAAAACAGTACAAGAATCCATTTCGTAACTCACTTGTACACCTCTGTTTACCTATACTGGAAAACAGCACAAGGATCCATTCGTAAAACACAAGGTTGAAACACTTGTAAACTTATTCAAAACACACAAGAACGTATAAATAAGTTAGAAACATAATACACACTATCAAACCAAATCTTAAAACATACTTAATAGCATATATACATACTTAAACATATATAATAAGTAGTATAGTCTAATATGTCACATATCAGCATACAACACATTATAAAGCCTATGTTCTAAGGCATAAACATTATCGAATGAATCTGGAATTGAAGCACAAGTAAGGAAAAGTACTTCCCTGAATTTCTTTGCCTTAGAACGAGTAATAGGTCCTTGTGGCAAGACCTCCGAATCATATTTTGCTTGCATTGATGTGCTCACATCATTCCCCATCTTGAAATGGATTTGACCTCAAATCTGCAGAATCATCATAAGGGGTTAAATTAGAAATATTAAATGTGGCACTTAAAGTGTACTCGCCCGGTAAGTCTATCTTGTAGGCGTTGTCATTCACTTTCGCCAACACCTGAAAAGGACCATCTCCTCTTGGTAACAACTTTGACCGTCGTTGGGCTGGAAAAAGTTCTTTTCAAAAATGAACCCGAACCCAATCACCAACATCGAAGGTGACTCGCTTCCTTCCTTTGTTTGCTTGCTTTTCATATTGTTGAGTCCTTCGTTCTAAATTCTCCTTCACCTGTTGATGCAACTTCTTCACATATTCTGCTTTTGCTTGACCGTCCCTGTTCGTCACTTGTTCCTGTGGCAAAGGTAACAAATCTAGAGGCGTGATAGGGTTAAAACCATAAACAACCTCAAATGGTGACATCTTAGTAGCAGAATGTACAGCATGATTATACGCAAACTCAACATGTGGCAAACAATCTTACCAAGTCTTGATATTCTTTTTAATGATGGAACGAAGTAAAGTAGATAAAACTCTATTAACAACCTCAGTTTGTCCATCAGTCTGGGGATATGGCAAGTAGTAGAAAACATGAGTTTCGTACCTAATTTGCTCCAAAGAGTCCTCCAGAAGTGACTCAAAAACTTTACATCCCTGTCAAAAACAATCGACCTAGGAATACCATGCAAACGTACAACATCTCTAAAGAACAAGTTATCCACATTAACAGCATCATCGGTCTTATGGCATGCAATAAAATGTGCCATCTTAGAGAACCTATCAACCACAACAAAAATACTATCTCTACTTGTCCTAGGTCTTGGCAATCCCAAAACAAAATCCATAGAAATATCAGTCCAAGGAGAATCAGGAATAGGTAAAGGTAAGTACATACCATGTGGTGAAACCTTCGATTTTGCTTTCTTACATGTCACACAATGTTCACAGTACCTTTCAACGTCTCTATGCATCTTAGGCCAAAATAGATGTTCTTTCAATGTCTGTAACGTCTTGGTGACTCCAAAGTGACCCATCAATCCACCCTCATGTGCTTCACGGATCAGAATATCACGCATTAATCCCTGTGGAATGCATATCCTATTTTCTTTGAAAAGATAACCATCATGCCTGTAAAACTTTCCATCTGCACCTTTCTCACAAGCATTATACTTATCTCTAAAATCAGAATCATCAACATACAAGTCACGGATATATGCAAATCCAATCAAATGTGAATCAAGGTAATTCAAAAGTACATATCTAGGTGATAAAGCATCAACAACGACATTATCTTTACCCTTTTTGTAACGTATGACATAAGGAAAAGACTCCAAAAATTCAACCCATTTAGCATATCGCTTATTCAATTTATGCTGACCTGTGATATATCGTAAAGCCTCATGATCAGTGTGAATCACAAACTCCTTAGGCAACAAGTAATGCTGCCAAGTCTCCAATGCCCGAATCAGTGCATACATCTCCTTAACGTAGACTGGATAATTTAATGTTGCTCCACTAAGCTTTTCACTGAAGTATGCAATGGGCCTCTTTTCCTGCATTAACACAGCGCCTATACCAACTCCAGAAGCATCACATTCAATTTCAAAAGTTTTATCAAAGTTAGGTAAGTGATAAGTGCTCAACACACTATCACTTTTTACTCCTTTTATGGTCATTAATCATCAAATATACACCCACTCGGACCAATGCATGTGCTGAATGTGATATATTTAGAAGTTATATTCATATAGAAAATATTTACAGAAAAAGGCACGTTTTACTGCATTTTCATATCTGTGCAGGAGAACCAGTGCCGCGGCAGAGACAAGGCCGAGGCAGGACCTGATGTCGAGGCAGCAGCAGAAAGACAAGAAGCAAGACTATAGGTGATGGAAAGACAAAAATCCAAGGAACGTGTCTGGACTTGAAGCCAATAAATCGGAGCTGGCTAACACAAGGAAAAGCCCAAAGGAAGACCACACGGGAAAGCCCCTTAGCCGAATATAAACTTGGAAATATATTTAATTATGTACTTGACTTGTTCCCTACTCCAAGTTGTATTCTACTTAGGAAAGGTTTGCCCTAGGTCTAGCCTATATAAGGACCTAGCCACCCAATGTACAATATACGAAATGCCTAGGGAGAGAGCCGACTTCTACTCTTGTTTCTTTCCTCTCCATTATGTTCTAAACCTTCTTAGGGATTAGGTGAAGGTTGTCGAGTATTTGTGAGAGGAGATTGTACTTTGTCTTTGATTCAATGCAATAAAGTTATCAAGGTTTGCTTATCCTTTGTTATTCCTTGTTTTCACAATTGAGCTCGGGAGAGGATATTGTGAATCATCCATTTATCTAAGCTCGGGAGAGTTAGATTCACGAAAGGGGTAAGTACGGTGTTTCAATTGCGAAATACTAACTCGGCCTAGGGATAGGTTAAGAGTTTCAGCGGCTAAAAGAAGTGTGAGATTGGTTGGTGAGTATAATTGGTTCACGCCGGGAGGTATCATGAAGGACTAGTCATCAACAACACTCTGACTTAGGGATAAGCGGAGTCATCCAAGGGCACTTTGCCGAACTTTGGTAAAGTCTGCCCACGAGCAAGGGATTGTCGCGGCAGACAGTATTGTCGCTGCTCAGGCAGTAAACTACAGTGTTGCCGAGGCAGTGATATACGATTGCATTGGACAGAGATAAGTCAATCAATTCCACAATACGACGCAACTGGATCCTAGCCCATCTCTCTCTACTATTTCAATCCTTTATTTTTATTTAGTTATTTTAGTTTCGATAAATCAAATCAACTCACTTGTGTTTTTATCTTTCTACAAAACAAGAAGGTGAAGAAATCATATTAAGTATACTGGTCCCTGAGGAGACGATAACTCGATAAAATACTTATCACTTATTACCTGCGATGTGTCCACTTGCACTAAACGCGAACTTTTGACACGCGACAAGTTTTTGGCGCCGTTGCCGGGGACTGACAACTAAATTTTGTTTTCTTTACTTTCTTGTTTATTTTTATTTTTATTTTACTTTTGTTTTTCTTGGTGTATGACCAGGGCCAATCCAACCAACCCCTTGTACGAATTAGATCCAGAGATCGAAAGAACAAGGCAAAGGTTGAGGAGACAGATCCAAGGAGCCATGGCAGAACATCTGGCAGGACAAATCTTACCTGTCTAAAATGGAGTCCTTCCGCCGCCACCTAGGCTGCGGCAGCTCACTGTCAGAGACTTCCTGGAAGAGGACTTAAACGGATTAAACCCAGGAGTCGTTACACCAGAGATTGAAGCAGCCCATTTTGAACTAAAACCCGTTATGTTCAATATGTTAAATACAATTGGACAATTTGGTGGGTCTGCAACTGAAGACGCAAGGCAACACCTCAAGTCCTTCATGGAAATCTGCAACTCTTTCAAAATCCAAGGAGTCCATGAAGATGTCTTGCGATTAAAGCTATTCCCCTATTCGCTGAGGGATAGGGCGAAAGCGTGGTTAAATAGCATTCTAGCAGGATCTATTGGATCCTGGAGTGAACTTTTCCGTGATTTCATTACTCGTTTTAATCCTACTAATTTATATGATAGAATCCGTAATGAAATTACTTCTTTTCGACAGGCAGAAGACGAACCAATGTACGAGGCATGGGAACGCTACAGGGAGCTATTGCACAAGTGTCGTTTGCATGGATTTCCCCTATGGACACAAGTGACAATGTTTTACAATGCCATGAATGCCACGACAAGGATGATGTTAGATGCCTCGGCGAACGGAACACTCCTGGATAAAGCACCTGAGGAAGCTATTGAAATACTGAATAAACTCGCAAAGAATGACTTTCAGTTTCCTACATCTAGGCGAGGAGGAGTAAGACGCCAAGCCATGGTAAATGAATTAGATTCATCAAGTTCAGTGGCAGCACAATTGGCCTCTCTTACCAAGATGGTGCGAAACCTATAGTTACAACACAATACCCGTGAGGTCAAGGTAATTGATTCATACTGTGACTTATGTGGAGGTAACCACAGTTCCTCTGACTGCATGAATCAAGAAACTGGTATGTATGTTGGGAACTACAACCGTGACAATGTGATGTCCAACACAAACAACCCCTCATGCAAGAGGCATCCAAACCTATCATGGAGCAACCCAAACAATGCCTTAAACCCAATCACCCAACCTTCGGGATTTCAGCAACCGATGCCGCAGTAGTAAGTCCAGTAGCCGATGCCACCGCCGCAGATGCAGCAGCAACCGGTAAGTTCATTGGAAAACACGCTAAAGGCCTTCATGATGAAAACTGAGTCATACATGGCAGAAAATAGTAATTTCATCAAGAGGACAGATGCTTTCATGAATAGGACTGAGATGAGGTTGCAAAATCAAGAAGCGACCATAAAAACGCTGGAAACTTAGGTTGGGCAGTTTGCTCAATGCATAAACACTAGAACACAAGGAAGCCTACCTAGCAATACTGAAGTTGATAAGGTAATGAGCCATGAACAGTGTAAGGCAATCACTACTAGGAGTGGTCTACAGCTGAAGGAGAAGATCCCAGAGAGCCAAATTCAACCAGCAGATCAAGCAAGAGAAGAGGCCGAGTAAACTGAAGCTGACAACACTGCCCCGACAGAAAGCACTGCAGCTCCTGAGCAGTCTGCCGAGGCAGCAACAACTCTAGTGGTGCCAGGTATAAAATTTCAAACTCAAGAAACCCTGGAGGAGATGAGACCACCATCACCTTTCCCGCAAAGGTTGAAAAAGCAAAAACAGGACCAGCAATTCAAGAAATTCCTCGACATCTTGAAGCAAGTCCACATCCACATACCGTTCGTTGAAGCTATTGAACAAATACCGAACTATGCCAAGTTCCTAAAGGACATGGTGTCAAAGAGAAAACGAATAGGTGAGTTTGAGACAGTGGCTGCTACCGAGGGATGCATGGCAATGCTGCATAACTGCATGCCACCAAAGTTAAAAGATCCTGGCTGCTTTACTATACCTTGTGCGATAGGAAAGAGCTATGAAGGTAAGGCCCTATGCGACCTTGGAGCAAGCATAAACCTCATGCCTAAATCAGTCTTCCAAAAGCTTGGAATTGGAAGGCCGAAGCCTACAACAGTGATGCTCCAACTTGCGGATCGATCCTATGTGCAACTCGACGGCAAAATCGAGGACATACTGGTAAGAGTTGACAAGTTTATTTTTCCTGCCGACTTCCTTGTCCTTGATTGTGAAGTAGATGACAATGCACCGATCATCCTTGGGAGACCCTTTCTAGCAACTGGACGCACATTAATTGACGTGGAAAAAGGAGAGTTGACTATGCGGGTCAATGACCAACAAGTCAAACTCAACACATTCCACAACTTAAAGAAGTATGATTATCTAGAGGAATGCAAGACCATCCATATCGTAGATAATAAGATATCCCGCCTGGGCAGTCTGCTCGGCAGAATATTCAGCAAGAAGATTAATCCCAAGGTGGATGGACAGACAGCAAAAAGGAGTGGCCCACAACCGATATATAATATGGGCCTAAGGGAGAGAATAATTTTGGGAGATACATTTGCATGCTCTCCACGAGTAACATAACCTCTCCCCTTTTCTTTATTATTATATTAGGATTAGTAGTTTATTTTTATATTTTTCTAATTATTTTAGCTTTCAGTATTTTTCTTTTGTGTGTTTTACTTAGGAATAAAAAACAAGAATAAGGGAAAAATAGTTCACAGCAAGAACTCTACCGAGGCAATAAAATAGTGTCAGGGCCGCAGTAGTCCCAACGGGCAGAATAGTGTAACGGCTAGTCTGCCGAGATTCCTGCCGCGGCAGAAAAAGGAAACGGTTACAAACGGCTAGTGGTCTCAACGGTCACAAGGCCGAGGCCTATATAAGAAACTCCTTCCTCTTGAACTATTCACTCTTACTTTCTTGTTTTCTTTAATATTCATAACAATCTCTCTCTCAATTACTCTCTGCCTTCCAATTCTTGTAAAATCTCCAGATTCTCTTCAAGAAAAACCTCCAAGAACTCACATCTCTCTATCTTGATGGCAACATACAAAAGAGGACTCCGTGATTCAAACCCATGATACCACAACTCCCATACTAATATGTATGTTATTGTATTATTTCATCAAGACTTGACCCAATACTCCTCAAGGCAAAACACCCGATCGGTCACAACCCTTAACCTAACCACACGTTAGACCATACAACAGAGGACTCCATGTAGTTTTTTTTCGACTAACCATGACGATAAACATATCCCTTTTCTTTTAAAACAAATCTACACTCTTTAAGAAAACAAAACACCAAACCGTCTTACATCACACAACATGCCACAACCTTCTCACAACCCTCAAACTCTAACTAGAGAGAATTTGCAAAACTCAGCCTTCCATTTCCTAATGACCAACTCAAAACTAACCATAACTCAGGGTATCCCCCTCGGTTTCAAATATTCACAACTCTGAGCCCAAAAGACCCATTCCTCATCCAAGACTATTCCATATCCAGAAGGGTAACTTGCCCACAACACAACAAGCTCATGACCAAAAGAAAGTCTTTTCAAAAAAAATTTTTTTAACAAACCTACACCCAAAAAGAACCAACCCAGCACCACTTCCATCTTCAAAGGAGATACTCGCAAGTGTGAACAAATGTATGTATGATTCCCTATATGCCCTCATCAATGCCTGTGCAAGTGCATGTAAATGCAATTTCTAATGTCATGATCGAGAATGCATGCATGCCCTACAATATCTATAGATATTTACATATATGTGCTCTTACACTATGCATGATTATTTGTTCACACTCACAAATAACATCCTTGATTCCAACAATTTCAACTACTAACTTGCTAACTATTTCCAAGTCAGGTTAGCAGCAGCCACTCTTCTTCAGCAGACTGAAATACACCTGTCAAAGCCTGAATGCACGGTGCAAACTCAATTTCTAAACTGACCTCCCCGTATAACCGGAGGCACAACTACGGGGGAAGGGGGAAGGGAAATCGCTCTTCCCTTGCAGTCATTTCACCCTAAACTGACCATCACTGATTAAACTAGAACTAGCTCAAGTCTCACGTCTTTGAGGCATATTCCAAAACTTTAAACACAAATTTAAACGTATAATCAAAACATAATATCAAAATATATTAGACTTACATTCGGGCAAGATCCAAGGGAAACTTGAAGCATTTGAAAATGTATTGGCATTAACAATGTGTAACCGTTATCCCTTTTAACCATCATCACTCAAATACAACCATCACGCATAAATATATTCAGCAAGTGAACAACATAACAAGTTCAGTCACACACTTAGCAGACCTAACCACACACTTTAATTAACCTGGCTCTGATACCACCAAATGTAACCCCCTTAGCCCGGCCTGGACGGAACCGGCACTAATGGGTCACACGGGGAATATCGAACTAAACCCGTTAAGGTCCAATTCGATAAACAACCCTGAAAACCGATATATTTTTGTTCTTATCTAGATGCATAATTAATTATGTTCCTAAAAGTCTTGATCTCATACAAAGCATTAACGAAACAATCCGATCACATACAAGCATTCGATTAAACACTTAAGTAAATTAAGGACTAAAACGTAAAACTTCTACGTACTAATGACAAATTAAAAATTCTTTCCATCAAAGTGTAATTAAGCATACAAGTATCCTTTATGGTAAATCTCAAGTCAACCGGAGTATTCTAACATCATCAATTGCAAGTTTCATTAATCTAGGGACCAAAATGTAAATCTTACAAATTATAAGGACTTCGTCAAAATTAAGTTATCTAATAAGTGCTCAACACACTATCACTTTCTACTCCTTTTTATCGGCATTTATCACTAAATATTCACCCACTTGAACCAATGCATATGCTTAATGTGATATATTTAGAAGTTATACTTAAATAGATACTATTTACAGAAAAAGGCACGTTTTACTGTGTTTTCATATCTGTGCAGGAGAACTAGTGTCGCGGCACAGACAAGGCTGAGGCAGAACCTGATACCGTGGCAGCAACAGGAAAACAGGAAGCAAATTGATAGGCGATGGAAAGACAAAAATCCAAGGAACGTGTCTGGACTTGAAGCCCATTGATCGGAGCTGGCTAGCACAAGGAAAAGCCCAAAGGAAGACCACGCGGGAAAGCCCCTTAGCCGAATATAAACTTGGAAATATATTATTATTATGTACTTGACTTGTTCCCTACTCCAAGTTGTATTCTACTTAGGAAAGGTTTGCCCTAGGTCTAGCCTATATAAAGACCTAGCCACCCAATGTAATATACATCGAAATACCTAGGGAGAGCCGACTTCTACTCTTGTTTCTTTCCTCTCCATCATGTTCTAAAACCTTCATAGGGTTTAGGTGAAGGTTGTGGAGTATTTGTGAGAGGAGATTGTACTTTATCTTTCATTGAATGCAATAAAGATTATCAAGGTTTGCTTATCCTTTGTTATTCGTTGTTCTTGCATTCAAGCCCGGGAGGGAAGTTTGTAAGTGATCCATTTATCTAAGCTCGGGAGAGCTAGATTCACGAAAGGGGTAAGTACGGTGTTTCAATCGCGAAATACTAACTCGGCCTAGGGATAGGTTAAGAGTTTCAGCAGCTAAAAGAAGTGTGAGATTGGTTGGTGAGTATAATTGGTTCACGCCGGGAGGTATCATCAAGGACTAATCATCAACAACACTCTGACTTAGGGATAAGCGGAGTCATTCAAGGACACTTTGCCGAACTTTGGTAACGTCTGCCCACGAGCAAGGGATTGCCGCGGCGGACAGCGTTATCGCTGCCCAGGCAGTAAACTGCAGTGCTGCTGAGGCAGAGATATGCGAT
The DNA here is from genome assembly GCA_035048815.1 of Abelmoschus esculentus. NCBI lineage: Eukaryota > Viridiplantae > Streptophyta > Magnoliopsida > Malvales > Malvaceae > Abelmoschus > Abelmoschus esculentus. Next base: position 6,945,712 of record JAUCBN010000002.1, read on the forward strand.
TGCATTGGATAAAGACAAGTCAATCAAGTCCACAATACAATACAACTGGATCTTGACCCATCTTTCTCTCTGATATTTCGACCCTTTTATTTTTATTCAATTATTTTAGTTTAATAAATCACACCCATTCACTTGTGTTTTTATTTTTCTACAGAGCAAGAAGATAAAGAAAGCATATTAAGTAGACCGGTCCCTGAGGAGACGATAACTCGATAAATACTTATCACTTATTACTTGCGATGTGTCCACTTGCACTAAACGCACACTTTTGACACGCGACATTATCCATCTTGAAATTTAATCAACTTTATGCATCCATGTGAAATTTCAGCTCAAAATAACATCTGTAGATACCCTAATTGAACAAAGAAGAATATTCGGGACTAAAATGCAATTTCCAGCAACTTCCATTTCCTGGCAGCCAAAGGTTTCAAAACCTTCCTCAGAGGTTTTGAAACTTTATGTAAAAGGTTTCGAAACTTCCCCGAAGGTTTTGAAACTTTTCGCGTCTAGTAAGGGTCCAGAATCAAAATTGCCCGCAAGGTTTCGAAACCTTCCCTATGGTTTCGAAACTCTGTGCCTAGAACCTAAAAATTCCGTCACACCAAGTGAATTCAACCGACTCAAGACACAACCATTAATCACCATCAACTATATGCATAATTCCTAAACATAAAGAATAATTTAAAGCACAAAATTATCAACATCAAGACTCCATACAAACTATAGGCATGCTTCCTAAAATATGATTAAAATCAAAGACGTTCATACATGTACATGCTTCAACAATCCAAACAACACCATAGTCCATCAATTAATAATCCAAAATATTATAGGTCTTATTACAACATTAACCAAAGCAAAAATCACACACTTCACATGGGTTTGATTTACACATTGCCAAGCCCAAATTATTTTCCAAAACATACCAAAAATTAAGACAACTTTTCCCCTTGGTTCCCTTGCTCTGAACATAGCCTCGAATATCACTATTTCTCTGCAACTATGAAAAGAGAGAGCTTAAGCACAACATGCTTAGTGAGGAAGCTCTAACAAGTTTAAAATCATTTATAAAGTCATAGTTGCATTCTTCAAGCTTATTTGAAATATATAAAACCAAATCATGCTTTTCAATAATGTCAAATCATTTCATGTATCATGCACAAATATATCATTCCATTTCATATATGCATATTGGCTTTCTAGTGATCACTTAATATGAACTTTTAGTTCACCGAATACACGAATTCCTTTTTCCATAATTGGAGATACTTTATCTCAACATGCATCGGTCGGACACATAGTCACCCTTGTATACATGTTACCCCCACTACGCACGGTCGGACACAAAGTCACCCTTGTTTACATATAGGCAAGCTCTACACGCACGGTCGGACACAAAGTCTCCCTTGTTTACGTGTAGGCAAACTCTACACGCACGTTTGGACACAAAGTCACCCTTGTTTACGTGTAGGCATCATCATTATTCTCATTATTTTTATAGTGCACTCAATCCTAATGACATGTCATTTGTATTCGAATCTAAAGTTAGTGTCACTAAGCCAATATCAGTTTCAGTCATGCATGTTAACTTGCTGCTCATAATGCACTCATTAAATGTTCATCATGTGAACTAAAATCGTGCTCAACGGCTTTATCAACATAGGCAAATAACCTCATCATAATCCAAATTCTTTTTCATGCTTACATAAACCATGGATACCTTAATAAACCATGCATTTTCAGCAATTAACACATGCATGCATCATTTCAAAATCAAATCTATGCAATGCCAAAATTATATTGAATCATTGTTCACATATTTGCCATTACCGAAAATAACCGAAAATCGAGGTAATGCATCAACATCATTTAAACACTTACTCTTGAACTATGGAAAGTTTTTACACTATTCAATAGCCCCCAAAACAGAACCGAACCAATGCGATTCACTTTAAATCCAAAACCACTCACCGACAAGCGAAACGAGCCCTCGCCAATGCTCCGATGGCAACGCCAACGCACCAGCCACTTATGCACCTTCTTGCACTACCTCTACAACATTAAAAGCATAGCAAATTCACATCACAACATGCTCAAAACAGCAGTCACATTTAACCCTCACAAAACTATCGAAAACATTGCCGAAAAGACCGAAAACTAAGCCGAAACGCATCCGAAACATCATCAGCCCAAAACCTAATGAATCTAACATCTAATCCACTTCAATTATGAACCAAAAGCACTTCCAAACCATCCTTATACCTCCAGCAACATAAGAACACCTAAAACAACCGAAAACCACCTTAAAACACTACCGATTATATTATTCCGGGATTAAATTAATGTGCCATCAATTCAACACTTAATTAATCATTTAATTGACATAATATAATAATTAAATCAACCTAATTACAGCATTAATTGAGATCTAAAAAGATTTCACAAAAACCTCCATAAAATCCATAGATCTAGAATTAAAAACACAAAATTAAGTTTCCATTGTTGATTAGCAAGCCAATACTTGGGAATTTCAATAAAGAACCTTAGAAAAAGATTAGAAATCAGCAAAGTTACCTTAAAGATTTGCTCCACCAAAAGATGAGAAATCCTCCCTTGATTTCTTAAAAATGGATGTTGATTTTGCAAAATTGATGAGTAGGCTTTGTAGAGAATGAAAGGATGAATAAAATGAAGTAAATCTTGTTGAAAAATGATGAAGAAATCAGCAAGAAATTGAAGAAATTTGGAGAAGAAGATGGAGAGAAAATCTTGAGTGAAAAGATGAGAAAATGGGAAGTTACAAAAGAAAATGAAATTATCATTTAAATAAAACAATTTAAAAACAATTTTGGTGGATAAATCATTAATTAAAAATAAATTGGGTTTATGGCCCTCTAAGGATTCTAAGTATGGCTTACTTTTCAATTTAGTCACTAAAAATCCGTATTGCCAAAAATTACTAATTAAATCCCCAAAACTTTCCCAAAATTACAATTTAGTCACTAGCATAAAATTAAGCCCAATTAAAAATCAAATTAAAGTTCAAATAATATTCCTTTAACTTTAAAACACCATTTTAATATTTTTAGAACCATTTCACAAAATTATTACTTATCCGATTAAAATACTATTATTTTAATTTTTCCCGGAATAACGAACCCTAGAAATCCGATTCGACACGAATCGAATTTCCCCAACTAACACTCAAACTACTAACCCCAAAACCGGGATGTTACAGAAAGACAAAAATCCAAGGAACGTGTCTGGACTTGAAGCCAATAAATCGGAGCTGGCTAACACAAGGAAAAGCCCAAAGGAAGACCACGCGGGAAAGCCCCTTAGCTGAATATAAACTTGGAAATATATTTAATTATGTACTTGACTTGTTCCCTACTCCAAGTTGTATTCTACTTAGGAAAGGTTTGCCCTAGGTCTAGCCTATATAAGGACCTAGCCACCCAATGTACAATATACGAAATACCTAGGGAGAGAACCGACTTCTACTCTTGTTTCTTTCCTCTCCATTATGTTCTAAACCTTCTTAGGGATTAGGTGAAGGTTGTCGAGTATTTGTGAGAGGAGATTGTACTTTGTCTTTGATTCAATGCAATAAAGTTATCAAGGTTTGCTTATCCTTTGTTATTCCTTGTTTTCACAATTGAGCTCGGGAGAGGATATTGTGAATCATCCATTTATCTAAGCTCGGGAGAGTTAGATTCACGAAAGGGGTAAGTACGGTGTTTCATTCGCGAAATACTAACTCGGCCTAGGGATAGGTTAAGAGTTTCAGCGGCTAAAAGAAGTGTGAGATTGGTTGGTGAGTATAATTGATTCACGCCGGGAGGTATCATCAAGGACTAGTCATCAACAGCACTCTGACTTAGGGATAAGTGGAGTCATCCAAGGACACTTTGCCGAACTTTGGTAAAGTCTGCCCACGAGCAAGGGATTGCCGCGGCAGACAGTATTGTCGCTGCCCACGCAGTAAACTGTAGTGCTGCCGAGGCAGTGATATACGATTGCATTGGACAGAGACAAGTCAATCAATTCCACAATACGACGCAACTGGATCCTAGCCCATCTCTCTCTACTATTTCAATCCTTTATTTTTATTTAGTTATTTTAGTTTCGATAAATCAAATCAACTCACTTGTGTTTTTATCTTTCTACAAAACAAGAAGGTGAAGAAATCATATTAAGTATACCGGTCCCTGAGGAGACGATAACTCGATAAAATACTTATCACTTATTACTTGCGATGTGTCCACTTGCACTAAACGCGCACTTTTGACATGCGATAGTAAGGCTAACATAGGTGACTTCGTCAAACAATCCTTAATTTTCAAAAAGGCATCTTCTTGTTCTTTACCCCATAAGAAGCTAGAATTCTTCTTAATAATCCCGGTTAAGGGTGCGGTAATAGAACTGAAGTTAGGAACAAACCGTCGATAAAAACTAGCTAAACCATGAAAAGATCTAACCTGAGTAATCGATGTCGATCGTGGCCATTCTTGAATTGCTTTTATCTTTTCAGGATCTACTTCAACACCCTGTGCACTAACAATATAACCAATAAATGTAAGTTTGTTAGTACAAAACACACATTTCTCTATGTTACCAAACAATTTTTCTTCTCGCAAAGTCTGCAAAACAGCTCTCAAATGTTCAACATGATCCTATAAAGTCTTGCTATAAATCAAAATATCGTCAAAATATACAACACAAAATTTACCAATAAAGGATCGCAGAACATGGTTCATCAATCGCATAAAAGTATTAGGTGCATTAGTTAAACCAAAAGGCATTACTAACCATTAGTACAAAACTAGCTTTGTTTTGAAGGTTGTCTTCCATTCATCGCCTTCTCGCATGCGAATCTGATGATATCCACTCTTTAGATCAATTTTGGAGAAGATGACAGCTCCACAGAGCTCGTCCAACATATCATCAAGTCTAGGAATAGGATGACGATACTTAATTGTAATTTGATTCACACCTCTACAATCTACGCACATCCTCCAAGATCCATCTTTCTTTTACACTAACAGCACCGGAACAACACACGGACTCAGACTCTCTCGAATATAACCCTTGTCCATCAATTCTGTCACTTGTCTTTGAAGCTCTTTTGTCTCTTCAGGGTTAGTTCAATAAGCTGGTCGATTTGGAATAGTAGCACCTGGGATAAAGTCAATCTGGTGCTCAATGCCACGAAGAGGTGGCAATCCCCTCGGTGTTTCTTCCGGAAACACATCCTTAAATTCCTGCAAAAGGGAAACAATAGATGCAGGCAAATCAGAAGGAAAGTCAGTCAATAAACAATAATCTTTAAACATTAAAATAAACAAAGATTGGTGAGAGGAAAGACATTTCCTGATTTCTCGACTGCTTGCATAAACATTCATCTTTTTCTTCTCCTTTGCAGCTTCCTTACTCTTTCTCAAGCTTGCTTGATCTTCCACCACTTGACTCGGTGTCAAAGCAGCCAAAGTAATCTTTTTACCTGCATGCATAAAAGAGTATCTATCATGCATAACCTTCTTGTCATACTGCCAAAGCGTCTCAAAAGAAGGTGAGTAGCATCCATCGACACAACATCACAAAGGACCTCGTCCTTGTAACTTCCAATCGAAAACAGTATAACAACTTGTTTTGTTACTTTAAGTTCTCCACCGTCATTCAACCATTGCAATTTGTAAGGATTCGGATGTTTTTTCGTCTTGAGACCTAACCTGTCAACCATCACTGAACTAGCAACATTAGTACAACTACCGCTATCAATAATCACAACACATACCTTATCTTGAACTTTACATCGCGTGTGAAAGATATTTTCGCGTTGTTGTTCATCCTGAACCTGTTGCACACTCAGACTACGTTTAACAACCATAATTTCCATTACCTTACCAGTCTCAGCAACTTCTAGGACATCTTCTTTATCATCTTCATCAAGGGTCTCATGTGGTTCTTCTTCAGAATCTGACTCGATCTCTCCATCATCTCGCATCAACATAACCCTACAATTAGGACACTAGCTAGCAACATGTCCTCGACCAAGGCACTTAAAACATTGAATATCTCTCGATCATTCTTGTACCACTACTTTTTGTTTACCACGCCCATTATCAACAACGGGAGGCTTTGGTTTGTTGGACTCGCCTTGTTCTTGAATCCGAAGTGGCGCTTGTGGTGCTTGTTTCCTAGCATGGTTAGGGGTATACAATGGATTCGTAAAAGATTTAAATGGAGTAGTATTACCTCGAGTAGAAACTTTTCTACGTTGTTGTCGCTCAATTTTCATCGCCATATGCACCATGTCATCCAATTCGACATAATGCTGCAATTCAACAACGTTAGTAATTTCAGAATTTAAACCTGCCATAAACCGAGCCATAGTTGCTTCACGATCCTCAACTATGTTCGCACGCATCATGGACATCTCCATTTCCTTGAAATAGTCCTCGACACTCTTATTGCCTTGTTTCAAAGTTTGTAATTTCTGAAATAAATCACGATGATAGTGAGAAGGAACAAACCGTTTCCGCATGATACACTTCATTTCGTCCCATGTTCTCACTGGTCCTTCACCCGTACGTCGTCGACTAACCAATAATTGATCCCACCACAATAGTGCATAGTCAACAAACTCCAAAGTTGCTAGTCGTACTTTCTTTTTTTCCGAGTAATTGTAACACTCGAAAACGTGTTCAACCTTACTTTCCCATGTCAGATAAGCATCTGGATCTGAACGTCCCTAAAAAGAAGGTATAGCAACTTTTATGTTAGAAATATTATCATCAACTACACGTCCTGGTCGTTGATTCATCTGTGGTGATTGTTCAACGTCATTTTCATCATGATTCTGATTATGGACAGATTGGGAACCACCCCCATCTATCTTGTCTAAACGAGACTGCAAAGGCTTTAATGCATTCTCTAATAGACGTTGCATAGTACGTTTAAAAGCCTGCATTTGCAAATCTGGTGGCTGGTCTCCACCATGACTACGGTCATCTGACCCTGTCATATTAAAACAAAAGAAAACACAAAGAAGCATAAATAAAGAGTTAAGTAAAACAAAAATAAAAGTCCTCACTGCACACTCACAAAACCTCTCGGTTTTCACTCCAAAGAAAAATGTGCACTCAAAATGTAACACTCAACGCTCGTGTTTCACTTGGGAGAATGCTTGAATGGCTCTTTTTGTCTCCCCTTCTGTTCTCACAACACTCAATGCCTTTTTCCCTCACAATTTCTCAATTTTCAGTTCTTTAAAGGACTAAACCAACGTTTTCAAACCTGTTACAAATGTGTTACTAACAAGAAACACAAATAAGGAAAAACGAAGATAAAACAAAGAAAAAAAACAAGAAACAAAAGTAAAAGGGCTGGAAATTGACAAAAAGGAAATAAAAAGATGGAAATGTAATTCTTACTACAAGGAAGTGCTTTACAACGCCCCTATCACCAAACAAATAAGAACAATTCGTTTCGGTTGATTTCCAAGCACTTCGAATCACATAGTAGAAGAACTTGTACATTCATCTTGATTTTACAATAGGAATACACTTTCTTTTTTTCAATTTCTTTGCAATATTTGAATCTGATTTTTTTTATTTTTTTATTTTCGAATTTTTTTTCTATTTTTTTGACTTTGACTTTGACTTTTTTAGTCAAACTTTGACTTTTTTTTTGAATTTTTTGAAATTTATTTTTTTTGTATTTTTCTTTTGTACTAAATTGTAGAAAAAGTACAACAAATCCGAACCTAAGCTCTGATACCATATGATACGAGGTAGCCTGTCAAAACGGACTTTCTTCGTATGTTGCAGATCTAGGAATGTTGTAAGCAAGTTCCTGCAAAAGAAAAACATAAACAGTCAAGTGTTTACACTGATTACCTATATAGGAAATAAGTATAATAACTTGGGCGATTGAAGAGAATTTTTACATTGTTTACCTACATAGGAAAACAATGAAGTAAAATAAAACGAAAAATGAAAGAGATAAGAAAAGTTGACGCTGGAACGAGATTTTTCACTATTTACCAATATAGGAAAACAATGGAAAGAAAAATAAAAATGAGAGAAAAAAATAAAGAACAGAAAAGTTTGAACGTTTGAATGATATTCAAACCGGAAGACGAATGCTTCAAGAAACATCCATGGCAACAACTCGAACGTTCAACAATGGTGAAGAAAGTTGCTGGATCGAATTGGACACGCTAAACTCGAAAGAACCTGCACAATATACTGAGCAAACCCTAATCGAATCTGATTAACGTCAAAAGGACTTGGACCCTCTAGATAGAGATCTAGGAACCCAAAGTATCAAGAATTTGACAATCAAAAACAAGTTTGAATGTCAGAAAAGTTCTTAAAAGAACCAAATAAGAGAAAACTCTCAAATATAATTTTTATTCAAAAAATGTGTCACCTTGTCTTTACAAAAGTTTCAGAATATATAGGAGAATGAAGGAGTTGGCCGAATTTGAATACTTGGCTGAAATTAAATTCAAATGCTTAATAACTTGCATCTAGGCTCCATTCATATCAGCCACATGTTTGGGCTCATAAAACACATTAAACATGTGTTAATTGTTTGAATTTGAATGAGAAACCCCTCATCCTTATCCTTTGTTGCCGTCCATCATTCCAAAAGAGGGTTGTGTTTGGCCTGCTCTTACACTGGCACACATCTGTTTACCTATATTGGAAAACAGTAAAAGAATCCATTTCGTAACTCACTGGTACACCTCTGTTTACCTATACTGGAAAACAACACAAGGATCCATTTGTAAAACACAAGGTTGAAACACTTGTAAACTTATTCAAAACACACAAGAACGTATAAATAAGTTAGAAACATAATAAACACTATCAAACCAAACCTTAAAACATACTTAATAGCATATATACATACTTAAACATATATAATAAGTAGTATAGTCCAATATGTCACATATCACCATGCAACACATTATAAATCCTATGTTCTAAGACATAAACATTATCGAATGAATCTGGAATTGAAGCACAAGTAAGGAAAAGTACTTCCCTGAATTTCTTTGCCTTAGAACGAGTAATAGGTCCTTGTGGCAAGACCTCCGGATCATATTGTGCTTGCATTGATGTGCTCACATCACAAAAACTCTTCGACAATTATACATCAGCCAATGATGCTCTCCATCTAAGGTCCCGACTAGCTGAGTCCACCCTTGCTCAGGCTAGATGGACAAAACCGGACCGCAGTTTCATTAAGGTTAACACGGATGGAACCTTTGACCCAATTGTAAAGGGAGTTGCTACAGGTGTCATCGCTCAAGATTTTTCAGGTTTCGTCCTTGGTGGACGCTCTATGCCCCTCGCCTACTGCCCATATCCGGCTTCTGCTGAAGCTATTGCCATTCTAGAAGGACTTAATCTTGTTGTTGATAATGGTTGGACTAATGTCATCCTTGAGACCGATTATGCATCCATTGCCAACAAAGTTAACAACACTCATCATCACGATCTTTCCACGGTGCAAACTTTAGTGTCTCAAATTTGTTCTAATCTTTGTACTTTGCCTGATTGTAAGATTTGTTATGTACCTAGAGAAGAAAATGTTGTAGCCCATGTCCTAGCTACTAGGGCTTTGCGTTCTTTTCTTTCTTCCGCTTTTGATTGTTACTTTCTCGATTTTATTCGGTCTTCTGTAAACTCGGAGAGGTTCTCCTCTTCATCTAAATAAAATCATGGATACTCTTTTCCCCATAGGGGACTACTCACCTCTCGAGGTGACTACTATAGGTTTTTTCTAATTAGGGCCTTTCCTTTAAAAAAACAAATTTCAATGGGTTTACTAAATAGCTCAATGAGACTTGCACGCATTAAACTTAACAAACCGTCCACAAAATGAGATTCAATCAAATTACATAATTTCAAATAGTTAATTATAAGCTTTTGAATATGATTAAACAAATTAATCTCAAATTTAGAGCACCTTACTCTGTTTAAATTCCAATGTGATCGCTATAAAGCTCCTTTAGATATATAAACTATAAACCTAACAAAACGGTCGTAAAATAAGAATAAATCAAAACTTCATGAGTTCAAATAGATAGGTGTGGACTTTGGAACCAAATTATACAACTTAATATTCATTTTATAGCAATTTACTCGATTAAAATTCAATGGGTTCACTGAATAGAATAATAAGACATGGACGCTTTAAACCCAACAAATCTACCACAAAATACGATTTAATTAAATTAAAGGAGTTCAAATAGTTAGTTATGAGCTTTTCAATATGATTAAACCACTTAATGTCAATTTTAGAGCACTTTACTCTGTTTAAATTCTAATCTAATCACTATAAAGCTCGTTTAGATATGCACACTTTGAATCTAACAAAACGGACACAATATAAGAATAAATAAAAATTTCATGAATTCAAATAGTTAATTATGATATTTGGAACAAAATTATACAACTTAAACTTAACTTTAGTGCATTTTACTCGGTTAAAATTCCAATGGGTTTACTAAATAGCCCAATGAGACTTGCACGGCTTAAACTTAATAAACTGTCCACAAAATGAGATTCAATCAAATTACACAAGTTCAAATAGTTAATTATGAGCTTTTGAATATGATTAAACAAATTAATCTCAAATTTATAGCACTTTACTCGGTTTAAATTCCAATGTGATTGCTATAAAGCTCCTTTAGATATGCACACTTTATTTAAGATCATTTTGCGGTGATTTTGTTGGGTTTAAAGCGTGCATGTCAAAATGGGCTTTATTGAGAACCTGTTCGAATTTTAAACGAGTAAAAATCTAAAATTTTAGGATTAAGTTGTAGAATTAGGTTCAATATCCTATAGTAAACTATTTGGACTTATAAAAATTTATTTAATATCATTTTATGATCGTTTTGTTGGGTTTAAAGCATGCGTGTCTAGTTGGGCTTCATAGAGAACCCGTTCAAATTTTAACCAAGTAAAAATCTAAAAATTTAATATTAATTTTTATAATTAGGTTAAAAATCCCACAATTAACTAACTGAACCCATAAAATTTTATCTAATATCATTTTTCGGTGATTTTGTTGGGTTTAAAGCATGCATGTCAAAATGGGCTTTATTGAGAACCTGTTCGAATTTTAAACGAGTAAAAATCTAAATTTTTAGCGTTAAGTTGTAGAATTAGGTTCCAAATCCTATAATAAACTATTTGAACTCATAAAAATTGGTTTAATATCATTTTACGATCGTTTTGTTGGGTTTCAAGCATGCGTGTCTAGTTTGGCTTCATAGAGAACCCGTTCGAAATTTAACCGAGTAAAAATATAAGAATTTAAGATTAATTTTTATAATTAGGTTAAAAATCCCACAATTAACTATCTGAACCCATAAAATTTTATTTAATATCATTTTGCGGTGATTTTGTTGGGTTTAAAGCGTGCTTGTCAAAATGGACTTTATTGAGAACCTGTTCGAATTTTAAACGAGTAAAAATCTAAAATTTTAGGATTAAGTTGTATAATTAGGTTCAAAATCATATAATAAACTATTTAAACTCATAAAAATTGATTTAATATCATTTTACGATCGTTTTGTTGGGTTTCAAGCATGCGTGTCTAGTTGGGCTTCATAGAGAACCCGTTCGAATTTTAACCAAGTAAAAATCTAAAAATATAAGATTAATTTTTATAATTAGGTTAAAAATCCCACAATTAACTATCTGAACCCATAAAATTTTATTTAAGATCATTTTGCGGTGATTTTGTTGGGTTTAAAGCGTGCATGTCAAAATGGGCTTTATTGAGAACCTGTTCGAATTTTAAACGAGTAAAAATCTAAAATTTTAGGATTAAGTTGTAGAATTAGGTTCAATATCCTATAGTAAACTATTTGGACTTATAAAAATTTATTTAATATCATTTTATGATCGTTTTGTTGGGTTTAAAGCATGCGTGTCTAGTTGGGCTTCATAGAGAACCCGTTCGAATTTTAACCAAGTAAAAATCTAAAAATTTAAGATTTATTTTTATAATTAGGTTAAAAATCCCACAATTAACTATATGAACCCATAAAATTTTATTTAAGATCATTTTGCGGTGATTTTGTTGGGTTTAAAGCGTGCATGTCAAAATGGGCTTTATTGAGAACCTGTTCGAATTTTAAACGAGTAAAAATCTAAAATTTTAGTATTAAGTTGTATAATTAGGTTCAAAATCCTATAATAAACTATTTAAACTCATAAAAATTGAATTAATATCATTTTATGATCGTTTTGTTGGGTTTAAAGCATGCGTGTCTAGTTGGGTTTCATAGAGAACCCGTTCGAATTTTAACCAAGTAAAAATCTAAAAATTTAAGATTTATTTTTATAATTAGGTTAAAAACCCCACAATTAACTATCTGAACCCATAAAATTTTATCTAATATCATTTTGCGGTGATTTTGTTGGGTTTAAAGCATGCATGTCAAAATGGGCTTTATTGAGAACCTGTTCGAATTTTAAACGAGTAAAAATCTAAATTTTTAGCGTTAAGTTGTAGAATTAGGTTCCAAATCCTATAATAAACTATTTGAACTCATAAAAATTGGTTTAATATTATTTTACGATCGTTTTGTTGGGTTTAAAGCATGCGTGTCTAGTTTGACTTCATAGAGAACCCGTTCGAATTTTAACCGAGTAAAAATATAAGAATTTAAGATTAATTTTTATAGTTAGGTTAAAAATCCCATAATTAACTATCTGAACCCATAAAATTTCATTTAATATCATTTTGCGGTGATTTTGTTGGGTCTAAAACGTGCATGTCAAAATGGGCTTTATTGAGAACCTGTTCGAATTTTAAACGAGTAAAAATCTAAAATTTTAGGATTAAGTTGTATAATTAGGTTCAAAATCCTACAATAAACTATTTAAACTTATAAAAATTGATTTAATATCATTTTACGATTGTTTTGTTGGGTTTAAAGCATGCATGTCTAGTTGGGCTTCGTAGAGAACCCGTTCGAATTTTAACCGACTAAAAATCTGAAAATTTAAGATTAATTTTTATAATTAGGTTAAAAATCCCACAATTAACTATCTGAACCCATAAAATTTTATGTAATATCATTTTGCGGTGATTTTGTTGGGTCTAAAACGTGCATGTCAAAATGGGCTTCATTGAGAACCTGTTCAAATTTTAAACGAGTAAAAATCTAAAATTTTAGAATTAAGTTGTATAATTAGGTTCAAAATCCTATAATAAACTATTTAAACTAAAAAAAATAGATTTAATATTATTTTACGATCGTTTTGTTGGGTTTAAAGCATGCGTGTCTAGTTTGCTACAAAGAGAACCTGTTCGAATTTTAACCGAGTAAAAATCTGAAAATTTAAGATTAATTTTTATAATTAGGTTAAAAATCCCACAATTAACTATCTGAGCCCATAAAATTTTATTTAATATCATTTTGGGGTGACTTTGTTGGGTCTAAAGCGTGCATGTCAAAATGAGATTTATTGAGAACCTGTTCGAATTTTAAACGAGTAAAAATCTAAAATTTTAGGATTAAGTTGTATAATTAGGTTCAAAATCCTATAATAAACTATTTAAACTCATAAAAATTGATTTAATATCATTTTACGATCGTTTTGTTGGGTTTCAAGCATGCGTGTCTAGTTGGGCTTCATAGAGAACCCGTTCGAATTTTAACCAAGTAAAAATCTAAAAATATAAGATTAATTTTTATAATTAGGTTAAAAATCCCACAATTAACTATCTGAACCCATAAAATTTTATTTAAGATCATTTTGCGGTGATTTTGTTGGGTTTAAAGCGTGCATGTCAAAATGGGCTTTATTGAGAACCTGTTCGAATTTTAAACGAGTAAAAATCTAAAATTTTAGGATTAAGTTGTAGAATTAGGTTCAATATCCTATAGTAAACTATTTGGACTTATAAAAATTTATTTAATATCATTTTATGATCGTTTTGTTGGGTTTAAAGCATGCGTGTCTAGTTGGGCTTCATAGAGAACCCGTTCGAATTTTAACCAAGAAAAAATCTAAAAATATAAGATTAATTTTTATAATTAGGTTAAAAATCCCACAATTAACTAACTGAACCCATAAAATTTTACTTAATATCATTTTGCGGTGATTTTGTTGGGTTTAAAGAGTGCATGTCAAAATCGGCTTTATTGAGAACCTGTTCGAATTTTAAACGAGTAAAAATCTAAAATTTTAAGATTAAGTTGTATAATTAGGATCAAAAATCCTATAATAAACTATTTAAACTCATAAAAATTGAATTAATATATTTTACGATCGTTTTGTTGGGTTTAAAGCATGCGTGTCTAGTTTGGCTTCATAGAGAACCCGTTCGAATTTTAACCGAGTAAAAATATAAGAATTTAAGATTAATTTTTATAATTAGGTTAAAAATCCCACAATTAACTATCTGAACCCATAAAATTTATTTAATATCATTTTGGGGTGACTTTGTTGGGTCTAAAGCGTGCATGGCAAAATGTGATTTATTGAGAACCTGTTCGAATTTTAAACGAGTAAAAATCTAAAATTTTAGGATTAAGTTGTATAATTAGGTTCAAAATCCTATAATAAACTATTTAAACTCATAAAAATTGAATTAATATCATTTTACGATCGTTTTGTTGGGTTTAAAGCATGCATGTCTAGTTGGGTTTCATAGAGAACCCGTTCGAATTTTAACCAAGTAAAAATCTAAAAATTTAAGATTAATTTTTATAATTAGGATAAAAATCCCACAATTAACTAACTGAACCCATAAAATTTTATTTAATATCATTTTGCGGTGATTTTGTTGGGTTTAAAGCGTGCATGTCAAAATGGGCTTTATTAAGAACCTGTTCGAATTTTAAACGAGTAAAAATCTCAAATTTTAGGATTAAGTTGTAGAATTAGGTTCAAAATCCTATAGTGAACTATTTGAACTCATAAAAATTGATTTAATATCATTTTACGATCGTTTTGTTGGGTTTAAAGCATGCGTGTCTAGTTTGTCTTCATAGAGAACCCGTTCGAATTTTAACCGAGTAAAAATCTAAAAATTTAAGATTAATTTTTCTAATTAGGTTAAAAATCCCACAATTAACTATCTGAACCCATAAAATTTTATCTAATATCATTTTGCGGTGATTTTGTTGGGTTTAAAGCGTGCATGTCAAAATGGGCTTTATTGAGAAACTGTTCGAATTTTAAATGAGTAAAAATCTAAAATTTTAGGATTCAGTTGTATAATTAGGTCCCAAATCCTATAATAAACTATTTGAACTCATAAAAATTGATTTAATATCATTTTACGATCGTTTTGTTGGGTTTAAAGCATGCGTGTCTAGTTTGGCTTCATAGAGAACCCGTTCGAATTTTAACCGAGTAAAAATCTAAAAATTTAAGATTAATTTTTCTAATTAGGTTAAAAATCCCACAATTAACTATCTGAACCCATAAAATTTTATTTAATATCATTTTGGGGTGACTTTGTTGGGTCTAAAGCGTGCATGGCAAAATGGGATTTATTGAGAACCTGTTAGAATTTTAAACGAGTGAAAATCTAAAATTTTAGGATTAAGTTGTATAATTAGGTTCAAAATCCTATAATAAACTATTTAAACTCATAAAAATTGAATTAATATCATTTTACGATCGTTTTGTTGGGTTTAAAGCATGCGTGTCTAGTTGGGCTTCATAGCGAACCCGTTCGAATTTTAACCAAGTAAAAATCTAAAAATATAAGATTAATTTTTATAATTAGGTTAAAAATCCCACAATTAACTAACTGAACCCATAAAATTTTACTTAATATCATTTTGCGGTGATTTTGTTGGGTTTAAAGAGTGCATGTCAAAATCTGCTTTATTGAGAACCTGTTCGAATTTTAAACGAGTAAAAATCAAAAATTTTAAGATTAAGTTGTATAATTACGATCAAAAATACTATAATAAACTATCTGAACTCATAAAAATTTATTTAATATCATTTTACGATCGTTTTGTTGGGTTTAAAGCATGCGTGTCTAGTTTGGCTTCATAGAGAAGCCGTTCGAATTTTAACCGAGTAAAAATATAAGAATTTAAGATTAATTTTTATAATTAGGTTAAAAATCCCACAATTAACTATCTGAACCCATAAAATTTTATGTAATATCATTTTGCGGTGATTTTGTTAGGTCTAAAGCGTGCATGTCAAAATGGGCTTTATTGAGAACCTTTTCGAATTTTAAACCAGTAAAAATCTAAAATTTTAAGATTAAGTTGTATAATAAGGATCAAAAATCCTATAATAAACTATTTGAACTCATAAAAATTGATTTAATATCATTTTACGATCGTTTTGTTGGGTTTAAAGCATGCGTGTCTAGTTTGGCTTCATAGAGATCCCGTTCGAATTTTAACCGAGTAAAAATATAAGAATTTAAGATTAATTTTTATAATTAGGTTAAAAATCCCACAATTAACTATCTGAACCCATAAAATTTTATTTAATATCATTTTGCGGTGATTTTGTTGGGTTTAAACCGTGCATGTCAAAATGGGCTTTATTGAGAACCTGTTCGAATTTTAAACGAGTAAAAATCTAAAATTTTAGGATTAAGTTGTATAATTAGGTTTAAAATCCTATAATAAACTATTTAAACTCATAAAAATTGAATTAATATCATTTTATGATCGTTTTGTTGGGTTTAAAGCATGCGTGTCTAGTTGGGTTTCATAGCGAACCCGTTCGAATTTTAACCAAGTAAAAATCTAAAAATTTAAGATTTATTTTTATAATTAGGTTAAAAATCCCACAATTAACTATATGAACCCATAAAATTTTATTTAAGATCATTTTGCGGTGATTTTGTTGGGTTTAAAGCGTGCATGTCAAAATGGGCTTTATTGAGAACCTGTTCGAATTTTAAACGAGTAAAAATCTAAAATTTTAGTATTAAGTTGTATAATTAGGTTCAAAATCCTATAATAAACTATTTAAACTCATAAAAATTGAATTAATATCATTTTATGATCGTTTTGTTGGGTTTAAAGCATGCGTGTCTAGTTGGGTTTCATAGAGAACCCGTTCGAATTTTAACCAAGTAAAAATCTAAAAATTTAAGATTTATTTTTATAATTAGGTTAAAAACCCCACAATTAACTATCTGAACCCATAAAATTTTATCTAATATCATTTTGCGGTGATTTTGTTGGGTTTAAAGCATGCATGTCAAAATGGGCTTTATTGAGAACCTGTTCGAATTTTAAACGAGTAAAAATCTAAATTTTTAGCGTTAAGTTGTAGAATTAGGTTCCAAATCCTATAATAAACTATTTGAACTCATAAAAATTGGTTTAATATTATTTTACGATCGTTTTGTTGGGTTTAAAGCATGCGTGTCTAGTTTGACTTCATAGAGAACCCGTTCGAATTTTAACCGAGTAAAAATATAAGAATTTAAGATTAATTTTTATAGTTAGGTTAAAAATCCCATAATTAACTATCTGAACCCATAAAATTTCATTTAATATCATTTTGCGGTGATTTTGTTGGGTCTAAAACGTGCATGTCAAAATGGGCTTTATTGAGAACCTGTTCGAATTTTAAACGAGTAAAAATCTAAAATTTTAGGATTAAGTTGTATAATTAGGTTCAAAATCCTACAATAAACTATTTAAACTTATAAAAATTGATTTAATATCATTTTACGATTGTTTTGTTGGGTTTAAAGCATGCATGTCTAGTTGGGCTTCGTAGAGAACCCGTTCGAATTTTAACCGACTAAAAATCTGAAAATTTAAGATTAATTTTTATAATTAGGTTAAAAATCCCACAATTAACTATCTGAACCCATAAAATTTTATGTAATATCATTTTGCGGTGATTTTGTTGGGTCTAAAACGTGCATGTCAAAATGGGCTTCATTGAGAACCTGTTCAAATTTTAAACGAGTAAAAATCTAAAATTTTAGAATTAAGTTGTATAATTAGGTTCAAAATCCTATAATAAACTATTTAAACTAAAAAAAATAGATTTAATATTATTTTACGATCGTTTTGTTGGGTTTAAAGCATGCGTGTCTAGTTTGCTACAAAGAGAACCTGTTCGAATTTTAACCGAGTAAAAATCTGAAAATTTAAGATTAATTTTTATAATTAGGTTAAAAATCCCACAATTAACTATCTGAGCCCATAAAATTTTATTTAATATCATTTTGGGGTGACTTTGTTGGGTCTAAAGCGTGCATGTCAAAATGAGATTTATTGAGAACCTGTTCGAATTTTAAACGAGTAAAAATCTAAAATTTTAGGATTAAGTTGTATAATTAGGTTCAAAATCCTATAATAAACTATTTAAACTCATAAAAATTGATTTAATATCATTTTACGATCGTTTTGTTGGGTTTCAAGCATGCGTGTCTAGTTGGGCTTCATAGAGAACCCGTTCGAATTTTAACCAAGTAAAAATCTAAAAATATAAGATTAATTTTTATAATTAGGTTAAAAATCCCACAATTAACTATCTGAACCCATAAAATTTTATTTAAGATCATTTTGCGGTGATTTTGTTGGGTTTAAAGCGTGCATGTCAAAATGGGCTTTATTGAGAACCTGTTCGAATTTTAAACGAGTAAAAATCTAAAATTTTAGGATTAAGTTGTAGAATTAGGTTCAATATCCTATAGTAAACTATTTGGACTTATAAAAATTTATTTAATATCATTTTATAATCGTTTTGTTGGGTTTAAAGCATGCGTGTCTAGTTGGGCTTCATAGAGAACCCGTTCGAATTTTAACCAAGAAAAAATCTAAAAATATAAGATTAATTTTTATAATTAGGTTAAAAATCCCACAATTAACTAACTGAACCCATAAAATTTTACTTAATATCATTTTGCGGTGATTTTGTTGGGTTTAAAGAGTGCATGTCAAAATCGGCTTTATTGAGAACCTGTTCGAATTTTAAACGAGTAAAAATCTAAAATTTTAAGATTAAGTTGTATAATTAGGATCAAAAATCCTATAATAAACTATTTAAACTCATAAAAATTGAATTAATATATTTTACGATCGTTTTGTTGGGTTTAAAGCATGCGTGTCTAGTTTGGCTTCATAGAGAACCCGTTCGAATTTTAACCGAGTAAAAATATAAGAATTTAAGATTAATTTTTATAATTAGGTTAAAAATCCCACAATTAACTATCTAAACCCATAAAATTTATTTAATATCATTTTGGGGTGACTTTGTTGGGTCTAAAGCGTGCATGGCAAAATGTGATTTATTGAGAACCTGTTCGAATTTTAAACGAGTAAAAATCTAAAATTTTAGGATTAAGTTGTATAATTAGGTTCAAAATCCTATAATAAACTATTTAAACTCATAAAAATTGAATTAATATCATTTTACGATCGTTTTGTTGGGTTTAAAGCATGCATGTCTAGTTGGGTTTCATAGAGAACCCGTTCGAATTTTAACCAAGTAAAAATCTAAAAATTTAAGATTAATTTTTATAATTAGGATAAAAATCCCACAATTAACTAACTGAACCCATAAAATTTTATTTAATATCATTTTGCGGTGATTTTGTTGGGTTTAAAGCGTGCATGTCAAAATGGGCTTTATTAAGAACCTGTTCGAATTTTAAACGAGTAAAAATCTCAAATTTTAGGATTAAGTTGTAGAATTAGGTTCAAAATCCTATAGTGAACTATTTGAACTCATAAAAATTGATTTAATATCATTTTACGATCGTTTTGTTGGGTTTAAAGCATGCGTGTCTAGTTTGTCTTCATAGAGAACCCGTTCGAATTTTAACCGAGTAAAAATCTAAAAATTTAAGATTAATTTTTCTAATTAGGTTAAAAATCCCACAATTAACTATCTGAACCCATAAAATTTTATCTAATATCATTTTGCGGTGATTTTGTTGGGTTTAAAGCGTGCATGTCAAAATGGGCTTTATTGAGAAACTGTTCGAATTTTAAATGAGTAAAAATCTAAAATTTTAGGATTCAGTTGTATAATTAGGTCCCAAATCCTATAATAAACTATTTGAACTCATAAAAATTGATTTAATATCATTTTACGATCGTTTTGTTGGGTTTAAAGCATGCGTGTCTAGTTTGGCTTCATAGAGAACCCGTTCGAATTTTAACCGAGTAAAAATCTAAAAATTTAAGATTAATTTTTCTAATTAGGTTAAAAATCCCACAATTAACTATCTGAACCCATAAAATTTTATTTAATATCATTTTGGGGTGACTTTGTTGGGTCTAAAGCGTGCATGGCAAAATGGGATTTATTGAGAACCTGTTAGAATTTTAAACGAGTGAAAATCTAAAATTTTAGGATTAAGTTGTATAATTAGGTTCAAAATCCTATAATAAACTATTTAAACTCATAAAAATTGAATTAATATCATTTTACGATCGTTTTGTTGGGTTTAAAGCATGCGTGTCTAGTTGGGCTTCATAGCGAACCCGTTCGAATTTTAACCAAGTAAAAATCTAAAAATATAAGATTAATTTTTATAATTAGGTTAAAAATCCCACAATTAACTAACTGAACCCATAAAATTTTACTTAATATCATTTTGCGGTGATTTTGTTGGGTTTAAAGAGTGCATGTCAAAATCTGCTTTATTGAGAACCTGTTCGAATTTTAAACGAGTAAAAATCAAAAATTTTAAGATTAAGTTGTATAATTACGATCAAAAATACTATAATAAACTATCTGAACTCATAAAAATTTATTTAATATCATTTTACGATCGTTTTGTTGGGTTTAAAGCATGCGTGTCTAGTTTGGCTTCATAGAGAAGCCGTTCGAATTTTAACCGAGTAAAAATATAAGAATTTAAGATTAATTTTTATAATTAGGTTAAAAATCTCACAATTAACTATCTGAACCCATAAAATTTTATGTAATATCATTTTGCGGTGATTTTGTTAGGTCTAAAGCGTGCATGTCAAAATGGGCTTTATTGAGAACCTTTTCGAATTTTAAACCAGTAAAAATCTAAAATTTTAAGATTAAGTTGTATAATAAGGATCAAAAATCCTATAATAAACTATTTGAACTCATAAAAATTGATTTAATATCATTTTACGATCGTTTTGTTGGGTTTAAAGCATGAGTGTCTAGTTTGGCTTCATAGAGATCCCGTTCGAATTTTAACCGAGTAAAAATATAAGAATTTAAGATTAATTTTTATAATTAGGTTAAAAATCCCACAATTAACTATCTGAACCCATAAAATTTTATTTAATATCATTTTACGGTGATTTTGTTGGGTTTAAACCGTGCATGTCAAAATGGGCTTTATTGAGAACCTGTTCGAATTTTAAACGAGTAAAAATCTAAAATTTTAGGATTAAGTTGTATAATTAGGTTCAAAATCCTATAATAAACTATTTAAACTCATAAAAATTGAATTAATATCATTTTATGATCGTTTTGTTGGGTTTAAAGCATGCGTGTCTAGTTGGGTTTCATAGAGAACCCGTTCGAATTTTAACCAAGTAAAAATCTAAAAATTTAAGATTTATTTTTATAATTAGGTTAAAAATCCCACAATTAACTATATGAACCCATAAAATTTTATTTAAGATCATTTTGCGGTGATTTTGTTGGGTTTAAAGCGTGCATGTCAAAATGGGCTTTATTGAGAACCTGTTCGAATTTTAAACGAGTAAAAATCTAAAATTTTAGGATTAAGTTGTAGAATTAGGTTCAATATCCTATAGTAAACTATTTGGACTTATAAAAATTTATTTAATATCATTTTATGATCGTTTTGTTGGGTTTAAAGCATGCGTGTCTAGTTGGGCTTCATAGAGAACCCGTTCGAATTTTAACCAAGAAAAAATCTAAAAATATAAGATTAATTTTTATAATTAGGTTAAAAATCCCACAATTAACTAACTGAACCCATAAAATTTTACTTAATATCATTTTGCGGTGATTTTGTTGGGTTTAAAGAGTGCATGTCAAAATCGGCTTTATTGAGAACCTGTTCGAATTTTAAACGAGTAAAAATCTAAAATTTTAAGATTAAGTTGTATAATTAGGATCAAAAATCCTATAATAAACTATTTAAACTCATAAAAATTGAATTAATATATTTTACGATCGTTTTGTTGGGTTTAAAGCATGCGTGTCTAGTTTGGCTTCATAGAGAACCCGTTCGAATTTTAACCGAGTAAAAATATAAGAATTTAAGATTAATTTTTATAGTTAGGTTAAAAATCCCATAATTAACTATCTGAACCCATAAAATTTCATTTAATATCATTTTGCGGTGATTTTGTTGGGTCTAAAACGTGCATGTCAAAATGGGCTTTATTGAGAACCTGTTCGAATTTTAAACGAGTAAAAATCTAAAATTTTAGGATTAAGTTGTATAATTAGGTTCAAAATCCTACAATAAACTATTTAAACTTATAAAAATTGATTTAATATCATTTTACGATTGTTTTGTTGGGTTTAAAGCATGCATGTCTAGTTGGGCTTCGTAGAGAACCCGTTCGAATTTTAACCGACTAAAAATCTGAAAATTTAAGATTAATTTTTATAATTAGGTTAAAAATCCCACAATTAACTATCTGAACCCATAAAATTTTATGTAATATCATTTTGCGGTGATTTTGTTGGGTCTAAAACGTGCATGTCAAAATGGGCTTCATTGAGAACCTGTTCAAATTTTAAACGAGTAAAAATCTAAAATTTTAGAATTAAGTTGTATAATTAGGTTCAAAATCCTATAATAAACTATTTAAACTAAAAAAAATAGATTTAATATTATTTTACGATCGTTTTGTTGGGTTTAAAGCATGCGTGTCTAGTTTGCTACAAAGAGAACCTGTTCGAATTTTAACCGAGTAAAAATCTGAAAATTTAAGATTAATTTTTATAATTAGGTTAAAAATCCCACAATTAACTATCTGAGCCCATAAAATTTTATTTAATATCATTTTGGGGTGACTTTGTTGGGTCTAAAGCGTGCATGTCAAAATGAGATTTATTGAGAACCTGTTAGAATTTTAAACGAGTAAAAATCTAAAATTTTAGGATTAAGTTGTATAATTAGGTTCAAAATCCTATAATAAACTATTTAAACTCATAAAAATTGAATTAATATCATTTTACGATCGTTTTGTTGGGTTTAAAGCATGCGTGTCTAGTTGGGCTTCATAGAGAACCCGTTCGAATTTTAACCAAGTAAAAATCTAAGAATTTAAGATTAATTTTTATAATTAGGATAAAAATCCCACAATTAACTAACTGAACCCATAAAATTTTATTTAATATCATTTTGCGGTGATTTTGTTGGGTTTAAAGCGTGCATGTCAAAACGGGCTTTATTGAGAACCTGTTAGAATTTTAAACGAGTAAAAATCTAAAATTTTAGGATTAAGTTGTAGAATTAGGTTCCCAATCCTATAATAAACTATTTGAACTCATAAAAATTGATTTAATATCATTTTACGATCGTTTTGTTGGGTTTAAAGCATGCGTGTCTAGTTTGTCTTCATAGAGAAGCCGTTCGAATTTTAACCGACTAAAAATCTAAAAATTTGAGATTAATTTTTCTAATTAGGTTAAAAATCCCACAATTAACTATCTGAACCCATAAAATTTTATCTAATATCATTTTGCGGTGATTTTGTTGGGTTTAAAGCGTGCATGTCAAAATGGGCTTTATTGAGAAACTGTTCGAATTTTAAATGAGTAAAAATCTAAAATTTTAGGATTCAGTTGTATAATTAGGTTCAAAATCCTATAGTAAACTATTTGAACTCATAAAAATTGATTTAATATCATTTTATGATCGTTTTGTTGGGTTTAAAGCATGCGTGTCTAGGTGGCTTCATAGAGAACCCGTTCGAATTTTAACCGAGTAAAAATCTGAAAATTTAAGATTAATTTTTATAATTAGGTTAAAAATCCCACAATTAACTATCTGAACCCATAAAATTTTATTTAAGATCATTTTGCGGTGATTTTGTTGGGTTTAAAGTGTGCATGTCAAAATGGGCTTTATTGAGAACCTGTTCGAATTTTAAACGAGTAAAAATCTAAAATTTTAGGATTAAGTTGTAGAATTAGGTTCAATATCCTATAGTAAACTATTTGGACTTATAAAAATTTATTTAATATCATTTTATGATCGTTTTGTTGGGTTTAAAGCATGCGTGTCTAGTTGGGCTTCATAGAGAACCCGTTCGAATTTTAACCAAGAAAAAATCTAAAAATATAAGATTAATTTTTATAATTAGGTTAAAAATCCCACAATTAACTAACTGAACCCATAAAATTTTACTTAATATCATTTTGCAGTGATTTTGTTGGGTTTAAAGAGTGCATGTCAAAATCGGCTTTATTGAGAACCTGTTCGAATTTTAAACGAGTAAAAATCTAAAATTTTAAGATTAAGTTGTATAATTAGGATCAAAAATCCTATAATAAACTATTTAAACTCATAAAAATTGAATTAATATAATTTACGATCGTTTTGTTGGGTTTAAAGCATACGTGTCTAGTTTGGCTTCATAGAGAACCCGTTCGAATTTTAACCGAGTAAAAATATAAGAATTTAAGATTAATTTTTATAATTAGGTTAAAAATCCCACAATTAACTATCTGAACCCATAAAATTTATTTAATATCATTTTGGGGTGACTTTGTTGGGTCTAAAGCGTGCATGGCAAAATGGAATTTATTGAGAACCTGTTCGAATTTTAAACGAGTAAAAATCTAAAATTTTAGGATTAAGTTGTATAATTAGGTTCAAAATCCTATAATAAACTATTTAAACTCATAAAAATTGAATTAATATCATTTTACGATCGTTTTGTTGGGTTTAAAGCATGCGTGTCTAGTTGGGTTTCATAGAGAACCCGTTCGAATTTTAACCAAGTAAAAATCTAAAAATTTAAGATTAATTTTTATAATTAGGATAAAAATCCCACAATTAACTAACTGAACCCATAAAATTTTATTTAATATCATTTTGCGGTGATTTTGTTGGGTTTAAAGCGTGCATGGCAAAATGGAATTTATTGAGAACCTGTTCGAATTTTAAACGAGTAAAAATCTAAAATTTTAGGATTAAGTTGTATAATTAGGTTCAAAATCCTATAATAAACTATTTAAACTCATAAAAATTGAATTAATATCATTTTACGATCGTTTTGTTGGGTTTAAAGCATGCGTGTCTAGTTGGGTTTCATAGAGAACCCGTTCGAATTTTAACCAAGTAAAAATCTAAAAATTTAAGATTAATTTTTATAATTAGGATAAAAATCCCACAATTAACTAACTGAACCCATAAAATTTTATTTAATATCATTTTGCGGTGATTTTGTTGGGTTTAAAGCGTGCATGTCAAAATGGGCTTTATTGAGAAACTGTTCGAATTTTAAATGAGTAAAAATCTAAAATTTTAAGATCAAGTTGTATAATTAGGATCAAAAATCCTATAGTAAACTATTTGAACTCATAAAAATTGATTTTTAATATCATTTTACGATCGTTTTGTTGGGTTTAAAGTATGCGTGTCTAGTTTGGCTTCATAGAGAACCCGTTCGAATTTTAATCGAGTAAAAATATAGGAATTTAAGATTAATTTTTATAATTAGGTTAAAAATCCCACAATTAACTATCTGAAGCCATAAAATTTTATCTAATATCATTTTGCGGTGATTTTGTTGGGTTTAAAGCGTGCATGTCAAAATGGGCTTTATTGAGAAACTGTTCGAATTTTAAACGAGTAAAAATCTAAAATTTTAGGATTCAGTTGTATAATTAGGTTCCAAATCCTACAATAAACTATTTGAACTCATAAAAATTGATTTAATATCATTTTACGATCGTTTTGTTGGGTTTAAAGCATGCGTGTCTAGTTTGGCTTCATAGAGAACCCGTTCGAATTTTAACCGAGTAAAAATCTAAAAATTTAAGATTAATTTTTCTAATTAGGTGAAAAATCCCAAAATTAACTATCTGAACCCATAAAATTTTATCAAGGATCATTTTGCGGTGATTTTGTTGGGTCTAAAGCGTGCATGTCAAAATGGGCTTTATTGAGAAATTGTTCGAATTGTAAAAGTGTAAAAATCTAAAATTTTATGATTCAGTTGTATAATTAGGTTCCAAATCCTATAATAAACTATTTGGACTCATATAAATTGATTTAATAACATTTTACGATCGTTTTGTTGGGTTTAAAGCATGCGTGTCTAGTTTGGCTTCATAGAGAACCCGTTCGAATTTTAACCGAGTAAAAATTTGAAAATTTAAGATTAATTTTTTTAATTAGGTTAAGAATCACACAATTAACTATCTGAACCCATAAAATTTTATCTAATTTCATTTTGCGGTGATTTTGTTGGGTTTAAAGCGTGCATGTCAAAATGGGCTTTATTGAGAAACTGTTCGAATTTTAAATGAGTAAAAATCTAAAATTTTAAGATTAAGTTGTACAATTAGGATCAAAAATCCTATAATAAACTATTTGAACTCATAAAAATTGATTGTTAATATCATTTTACGATCGTTTTGTTGGGTTTAAAGCATGCGTGTCTAGTTTGTCTTCATAGAGAACCCGTTCGAATTTTAACCGAGTAAAAATCTGAAAATTTAAGATTAATTTTTCTAATTAGGTTAAAAATCCCACAATTAACTATCTAAACCCATAAATTTTGTTTAATTTCATTTTGCGGTGATTTTGTTGGAATTGAAGCGTGCATGTCAAAATGGGCTTTATTGAGAACCTGTTCGAATTTTAAACGAGTAAAAATCTAAAATTTTAAGATTAAGTTGTATAATTAGGACCAAAAATCCTATAATAAACTATTTGAATTCATAAAAATTGATTTTTAATATCATTTTACGATCGTTTTGTTGGGTTTAAAGCATGCGTGTCTAGTTTGGCTTCATAGAGAACTCGTTCGAATTTTAACCGAGTAAAAATATAGGAATTTAAGATTAATTTTTCTAATTAGGTTAAAAATCCCACAATTAACTATCTGAACCCATAAAATTTTATCTAGTATCATTTTGCGGTGATTTTGTTGGCTTTAAAGCGTGCATGTCAAAATGGGCTTTATTGAGAACCTGTTCGAATTGTAAAAGAGTAAAAATCTAAAATTTTAGGATTCAGTTGTATAATTAGGTTCCAAATCCTATAATAAACTATTTGAACTCATAAAAATTGATTTAATATCATTTTACGATCGTTTTGTTGGGTTTAAAGCATGCGTGTCTAGTTTGTCTTCATAGAGAACCCGTTCGAATTTTAACCGAGTAAAAATCTGAAAATTTAAGATTAATTTTTCAAATTAGGTTAAAAATCCCACAATTAACTATCTGAACCCATAAAATTTTATCTAATATCATTTTGCGGTGATTTTGTTGGGTTTAAAGCGTGCATGTCAAAATGGGATTTATTGAGAAACTGTTCGAATTTTAAATGAGTAAAAACCTAAAATTTTAAGATTAAGTTGTATAATTAGGATCAAAAATGCTATAATAAACTATTTGAACTCATAAAAATTGATTTTTAATATCATTTTACGATCGTTTTGTTGGGTTTAAAGCATTTGTGTCTAGTTTGGCTTCATAGAGAACCCGTTCGAATTTTAACCGAGTAAAAATATAGGAATTTAAGATTAATTTTTCTAATTAGGTTAAAAATCCCACAATTAACTATCTGAAACAATAAAATTTTATCTAGTATCATTTTGCGGTGATTTTGTTGGGTTTAAAGCGTGCATGTCAAAATGGGCTTTATTGAGAACCTGTTCGAATTGTAAAAGAGTAAAAATCTAAAATTTTAGGATTCAGTTGTATAATTAGGTTCCAAATCCTATAATAAACTATTTGAACTCATAAAAATTGATTTAATATCATTTTACGATCGTTTTGTTGGGTTTAAAGCATGCGTGTCTAGTTTGTCTTCATAGAGAACCCGTTCGAATTTTAACCGAGTAAAAATCTTAAAATTTAAGATTAATTTTTCTAATTAGGTTAAAAATCCCACAATTAACTATCTAAACCCATAAATTTTGTCTAATATCATTTTGTGGTGATTTTGTTGGAATTGAAGCGTGCATGTCAAAATGGGCTTTATTGAGAACCTGTTCGAATTTTAAACGAGTAAAAATCTAAAATTTTAAGATTAAGTTGTATAATTAGGATCAAAAATCCTATAATAAACTATTTGAATTCATGAAAATTGATTTTTAATATCATTTTACGATCGTTTTGTTGGGTTTAAAGCATGCGTGTCTAGTTTGTCTTCATAGAGAACCCGTTCGAATTTTAACCGAGTAAAAATCTGAAAATTTAAGATTAATTTTTATAATTAGGTTAAAAATCCCACAATTAACTATCTGAACCCATAAAATTTTATTTAATATCATTTTGCGGTGATTTTGTTGGGTTTAAAGCGTGCGTGTCAAAATGGGCTTTATTTAGAACCTGTTCGAATTTTAAAAGAGTAAAAATCTAAAATTTTAAGATTAAGTTGTATAATTAGGATCAAAAATCCAATAATAAACCATTTGACTCATAAAAATTGTTTTAATATCATTTTACGATCGTTTTGTTTGGTTTAAAGCATGTGTGTCTAGTTGGGCTTCATAGAGAACCCGTTCGATTTTTAACCAAGTAAAAATCAAAAATTTTAAGATTAATTTTTATAATTAGGTTAAAAATCTCACAATTAACTAACTGAACCCATAAAATTTTATTTAGTGTCATTTTGCGGTGATTTTGTTGGGTTTAAAGCGTGCATGTCAAAATGGGATTTATTGAGAACCTGTTCGAATTTTAAACGAGTAAAAATCTAAAATTTTAGGATTAAGTCGTATAATTAGGATCAAAATCCTATAATAAACTATTTGAACTCATAAAAATTGATTTTTAATATCATTTTATGATCGTTTTGTTGGGTTTAAAGCATGCGTGTCTAGTTTGGCTTCATAGAGAACCCGTTCGAATTTTAACCGAGTAAAAATCAAAAAATTTAAGATTAATTTCTACAATTAGGTTAAAAATCCCAAAATTAACTATCTGAACCCATAAAATTTTATTTAATATCATTTTGCGGTGATTTTGTTGGGTTTAAAGCGTGCATGTCAAAAAGGGCTTTATTGAGAAACTGTTCGAATTTTAAACAAGTGAAAATCTAAAATTTTAAGATTAAGTTGTATAATTAGGATCAAAAATCCTATAATAAACTATTTGAACTCATAAAAATAGATTTAATATCATTTTAGGATCGTTTTGTTTGGTTTAAAGAATGCGTGTCGAGTTGGTCTTCATAGAGAACCCGTTCGAATTTTAACCAAGTAAAAATCTAAAAATTTAAGATTAATTTTTATAATTAGTTTACGAATCCCACAATTAACTATCTAAACCCATAAAATTTTATTTTAAACCATTTTGCGGTGATTTTGTTGGGTTTAAAGTGTGCATGTGAAAATGGGCTTTAATGAGAATTTGTTCGAATTTTAAACGAGTAAAAATCTAAAATTTTAGGATTAAGTCGTATAATTAGGATCAAAATCCTATAATAAACTATTTGAACTCATAAAAATTGGTTTAATATCATTTTACGATCGTTTTGTTAGGTTTCAAGCATGCGTGTCTAGTTTGGCTTCATAGAGAACCCGTTCGAATTTTAACCGAGTAAAAATATAAGAACTTAAGATCAATTTTTATAATAAGGTTAAAAATCCCACAATTAACTATCTGAACCCATAAAATTTTATTTAATATCATTTTGCGGTGATTTTGTTGGGTTTAAAGCGTGCATGTCAAAATGGGATTTATTGAGAACCTGTTCGAATTTTAAACGAGTAAAAATCTAAAATTTTAGGATTGAGTTGTATAATTAGGTTCAAAATCCTATAATAAACTATTTAAACTCATAAAAATTGATTTAATATCATTTTACGATCGTTTTGTTGGGTTTAAAGCATGCGTGTCTAGTTTGGCTTCATAGAGAACCCGTTCTAATTTTAACAGAGTAAAAATCTAAAAATTTTAGATTAATTTTTATAGTTAGGTTAAAAATCAAACAATTAACTATCTGAACCCATAAAATTTTATTTAATATCATTTTGTGGTTATTTTGTTGGTTTTAAAGCGTGCATGTCAAAATGGGCTTTATTGAGATCCAGTTCAAATTTTAAACGATTAAAATCTAAATATTAAAGATTAAGTTGTATAATTAGGATCAAAAATCCTATAATAAACCATTTGAACTCATAAAAATTGATTTAATATCATTTTACGATCGTTTTGTTGGGTTTAAAGCATGCGTGTCTAGTTTGCTACAAAGAGAACCCGTTCGAATTTTAACCGAGTAAAAATCTGAAAATTTAAGATTAATTTTTATAATTAGGTTAAAAATCCCACAATTAACTATCTGAGCCCATAAAATTTTATTTAATATCATTTTGGGGTGACTTTGTTGGGTCTAAAGCGTGCATGGCAAAATGAGATTTATTGAGAACCTGTTAGAATTTTAAACGAGTAAAAATCTAAACTTTTAGGATTAAGTTGTATAATTAGGTTCAAAATCCTATAATAAACTACTTGAACTCATAAAAATTGATTTAATATCATTTTACGATCGTTTTGTTGGTTTTAAAGCATGCGTGTCTAGTTGGGCTTTATAGAGAACCCGTTCGAATTTTAACCGAGTAAAAATCTAAAAATTTAAGATTAATTTTTATAATTAGGTTAAAATTCCAACAATTAACTATCTGAACCCATAAAATTTTATTTTAAATCATTTTGCGGTGATTTTGTTGGGTTTAAAGCATGCATGTCAAAATGGGCTTTATTGAGAACCTAATCGAATTATAACCTAGTAAAAATCTAAAAATTTAAGATTAATTTTTATAATTAGGTTAAAAATCCCACAATTAACTATCTGAACGCATAAAATTTTTTTAATATCATTTTGCGGTGATTTTGTTGAGTTTAAAACGTGCATGTCAAAATGGGCTTTATTGAGAACCTGTTCGAATTTTAAACGAGTAAAAATCTAAACTTTTAGGATTAAGTTGTATAATTAGGTTCAAAATCCTATAATAAACTACTTGAACTCATAAAAATTGATTTAATATCATTTTACGATCGTTTTATTGGTTTTAAAGCATGCGTGTCTAGTTGGGCTTTATAGAGAACCCGTTCGAATTTTAACCGAGTAAAAATCTAAAAATTTAAGATTAATTTTTATAATTAGGTTAAAATTCCAACAATTAACTATCTGAACCCATAAAATTTTATTTTAAATCATTTTGGGGAGATTTTGTTAGGTTTAAAGCGTGCATGTCAAAATGGGCTTTATTGAGAACCTAATCGAATTATATCCTAGTAAAAATCTAAAAATTTAAGATTAATTTTTATAATTAGGTTAAAAATCACACAATTAACTATCTGAACGCATAAAATTTTTTTAATATCATTTTGCGGTGATTTTGTTGAGTTTAAAACGTGCATGTCAAAATGGGCTTTATTGTGAACCTGTGCGAATTTTAAACGAGTAAAAATCTAAAATTTTAGGATTAAGTTGTATAATTAGGTTCAAAATCCTATAATAAACTATTTGAACTCATAAAAATTGTTTTAATATCATTTTACGATCGTTTTGTTGGGTTTAAAGCATACGTGTCTAGTTGGGCTTCATAGAGAACTCGTTCGAATTTTAACCGTGTAAAAATCTAAAAATTTAAGATTAATTTTTATAATTAGGTTAAAATTTCAACAATTAACTATCTGAACCCATAAAATTTTATTTTAAATCATTTTGCGGTGATTTTGTTGGGTTTAAAGCATGCATGTCAAAATGGGCTTTATTGAGAACCTAATCGAATTATAACCTAGTAAAAATCTAAAAATTTAAGATTAATTTTTATAATTAGGTTAAAAATCCCACAATTAACTATCTGAACGCATAAAACTTTTTTAATATCATTTTGCGGTGATTTTGTTGGGTTTAAAACATGCATGTCAAAATGGGCTTTATTGAGAACCTGTTCGAATTTTAAACGAGTAAAAATCTAAAATTTTAGGATTAAGTTGTATAATTAGGTTCAAAATCCTATAATAAACTATTTGAACTCATAAAAATTGTTTTAATATCATTTTACAATCGTTTTGTTGGGTTTAAAGCATACGTGTCTAGTTGGGCTTCATAGAGAACTCGTTCGAATTTTAACCGTGCAAAAATCTAAAAATTTAAGATTAATTTTTATAATTAGGTTAAAAATCCCACAATTAACTATAGGAACCCATAAAATTTTATTTAATATCATTTTGGGGAGATTTTGTTAGGTTTAAAGCGTGCATGTCAGAATGGGCTTTATTGAGAACCTGTTTGAATTTTAAAGAAGTAAAAATCTAAACTTTTAGGATTAAGTTGTATAATTATGTTCAAAATCATATAATAAACTATTTGAACTCATAAAAAATGATTTAATATCATTTTACGATCGTTTTGTTGGGGTTAAAGCATGTGTGTCTAGTTGGGCTTTATAGAGAACCCGTTCGAATTTTGAACGAGTAAAAATCTAAAAATTTATGATTAATTTTTATAATTAGGTTAAAAATCCCACAAATAACTATCTGAATCCTTAAAATTGTATTTAATATCATTTTCCTGTGATTTTGTTGGGTTTAAAGCGTGCATGTCAAAATGGGCTTTATTGAGAACCTGTTGAAATTTTAAACGAGTAAAAATGTAAAATTTTAGGATTAAGTTGTATAATTAGGTTCAAAATCCTATAATAAACTATTTGAGCTCATAAAAATTGATTTAATATCATTTTACGATCGTTTTGTTGGGTTTAAAGCATGTGTGTCTAGTTGGGCTTCATAGAGAACCCGTTCTAATTTTAACAGAGTAAAAATCTAAAAATTTTAGATTAATTTTTATAATTAGGTTAAAAATCCAACAATTAACTATCTGAATCCATAAAATTTTATTTAATATCATTTTGTGGTTATTTTGTTGGTTTTAAAGCGTGCATGTCAAAATGGGATTTATTGAGATCCAATTCAAATTTTAAACGATTAAAATCTAAATATTAAAGATTAAGTTGTATAATTAGGATCAAAAATCCTATAATAAACTATTTGAACTCATAAAAATTGATTTAATATCAATTTACGATCGTTTTGTTAAGTTTAAAGCATGCGTGTCTAGTTTGGCTTCATAGAGAACCCGTTCGAATTTTAACCGAGTAAAAATCTGAAAATTTAAGATTAATTTTTCTAATTAGGTTAAAAATCACACAATTAACTATCTGAACCCATAAAATTTTAGCTAATATCAATTTGCGGTGATTTTGTTGGGTTTAAAGCGTGCATGTCAGAATGGGCTTTATTGAGAACCTGTTCGAATTTTAAACGAGTAAAAATCTAAACTTTTAGGATTAAGTTGTATAATTAGGTTCAAAATCCTATAATAAACTACTTGAACTCATGAAAATTGATTTAATATCATTTTACAATCGTTTTGTTGGTTTTAAAGCATGCGTGTCTAGTTGGGCTTTATAGAAAACCCGTTCGAATTTTATACGAGTAAAAATCTAAAAATTTAAGATTAATTTTTCAAATTAGGTTAAAAATCCCACAATTAACTATCTGAACCCATAAAATTTTATTTTAAATCATTTTGCGGTGATTTTGTTGGGTTTAAAGCATGCATGTCAAAATGGGCTTTATTGAGAACCTAATCGAATTATAACCTAGTAAAAATCTAAAAATTTAAGATTAATTTTTATAATTAGGTTAAAAATCCCACAATTAACTATCTGAACGCGTAAAATTTTTTTAATATCATTTTGCGGTGATTTTGTTGGTTTTAAAACGTGCATGTCAAAATGGGCTTTATTGAGAACCTGTTCGAATTTTAAACGAGTAAAAATCTAAAATTTTAGGATTAAGTTGTATAATTAGGTTCAAAATCCTATAATAAACTATTTGAACTCATAAAAATTGATTTAATATCATTTTACGATCGTTTTGTTGGGTTTAAAGCATACGTGTCTAGTTGGGCTTCATAGAGAACCTGTTCGAATTTTAACCGAGTAAAAATCTAAAAATTTAAGATTAATTTTCATAATTAGGTTAAAAATCCCACAATTATCTATCTGAACCCATAAAATTTTATTTAATATCATTTTGCGGTGATTTTGTTGGGTTTAAAGAATGCATGTCAAAATGGGCTTTATTGAGAACCTGTTCGAATTTTAAACGAGTAAATATCTAAAATTTTAGGATTAAGTTGTATAATTAGGTTCAAAATCCTATAATAAACTATTTGAACTCATAAAAAATTGATTTAATATCATTTTACGATCGTTTTGTTGGGTTTAAAGAATGCGTGTCTAGTTGGGCTTCATAGAGAACCCGTTTGAATTTTAACCGAGTAAAAATCTGAAAATTTAAGATTAATTTTTCTAATTAGGTTAAAATTCCCACAATTAACTATCTGAACCCATAAAATTTTAGCTAATATCATTTTGCGGTGGTTTTGTTGGGTTTAAAGCGTGCATGTCAAAATGGGCTTTATTGAGAAACTGTTCGAATTTTAAACAAGTGAAAATCTAAAATTTTAAGATTAAGTTGTGTAATTAGGATCAAAAATCCTATAATAAACTATTTGAACTCATAAAAATTGATTTAATATCATTTTACGATCGTTTTGTTTGGTTTAAAGAATGCGTGTCTAGTTTGGCTTCATAGAGAACCCGTTCGAATTTTAACCGAGTAAAAATATAAGAACTTAAGATTAATTTTTATAATTAGGTTAAAAATCCCACAATTAACTATCTGAACCCATAAAATTTTATTTAATATCATTTTGCGGTGATTTTGTTGGGTTTAAAGCGTGCATGTCAAAATGGGATTTATTGAGAATCTGTTCGAATTTTAAACGAGTAAAAATCTAAAATTTTAGGATTAAGTTGCATAATTAGGTTCAAAATCCTATAATAAACTAACTCATAAAAATTGATTTAATATCATTTTACGATCGTTTTGTTGGGTTTAAAGCATACTTGTCTAGTTGGGCTTCATAGAGAACCCTTTCGAATTTTAACCGAGTAAAAATCTAAAAATTTAAGATTAATTTTTATAATTAGGTTAAAAATCCCACAATTAACTATCTGAACCCATAAAATTTTATTTAATATCATTTTGTAATGATTTTGTTGGGTTTAAAGCGTGCATGTCAAAATGGGCTTTATTGAGAACCTGTTCGAATTTTAAACGAGTAAAAATTTAAAATTTTAGGATTAAGTTGTATAATTAGGTTCAAAATCCTATAATAAACTATTTGAACTCATAAAAATTGATTTAATATCATTTTACGATCGTTTTGTTGGGTTTACAGCATGCGTGTCTAGTTGGGCTTCATAGAGAACCCGTTCGAATTTTAACTAAGTAAAAATCTGAAAATTTAAGATTAATTTTTATAATTAGGTTAAAAATCCCACAATTAACTATCTTAACCCATAAAATTTTATCTAATATCATTTTGCGGTGATTTTGTTTGGTTTAAAGCGTGCATGTCTAAATGGGCTTTATTGAGAAACTATTCGAATTTTAAACAAGTAAAAATCTAAAATTTTAAGATTAAGTTGTATAATTAGGATCAAAAACCCTATAATAAACTATTTGAACTCATAAAAATTGATTTAATATCATTTTACGATCGTTTTGTTGGGTTTAAAGCATGCGTGTCTAGTTTGGCCTCATAGAGAACCCGTTCGAATTTTAACCGAGTAAAAATCTAAAAATTTTATCTTAATTTTTATAATTAGGTTAAAAATCCCACAATTAACTATCTGAACACATAAAATTTTATTTAATATCATTTTGCTGTGATTTTGTTGGGTTTAAAGCATGCATGTCAAAATGGGCTTTTATTGAGAACCTGTTCGAATTTTAAAGGATTTAAATCTAAAAATTAAAGATTAGGTTGTACTATTAGGATCAAATATCCTATAATAAGCTATTTGAACTCATAAAAATTGATTTAATATCATTTTACGATCGTTTTGCTGGGTTTAAAGCATGCGTGTCTAGTTTGGCTTCATAGAGAACCCGTTCGAATTTTAACCGAGTAAAAATATAATAATTTAAGATTATTTTTTATAATTTGGTTAAAAATCCCAAAATTAACTATCTGAACCCATAAAATTTTATTTAATATCATTTTCCGGTGATTTTGTTGGGTTTAAAGCGTGCATGTCAAAATGGGCTTTATTGAGAACTTGTTCGAATTTTAAACGAGTAAAAATCTAAAATTTTAGGATTAAGTTGTATAATTAGGTTCCAAATCCTATAATAAACTATTTGAACTCATAAAAATTGATTTGATATCATTTTACGATCGTTTTGTTGGGTTTAAAGCATGCGCGTCTAGTTGTGTTTCATAGAGAACCCGTTCGAATTTTAACCGAGTAAAAATCTAAAAATTTAAGATTAATTTTTATAATTAGGTTAAAAATCCCACAATTAACTATCTGAACCCATAAAATTTTATCTAATATCATTTTGCGGTGATTTTGTTGGGTTTAAAGCGTGCATGTCAAAATGGGCTTTATTGAGAAACTGTTCGAATTTTAAACGAGTAAAAATCTAAAATTTTAGGATTAAGTTGTATAATTAGGTTCAAAATCCTATAATAAACTATTTGAACTCATAAAAATTGATTTAATATCATTTTACGATCGTTTTGTTTGGTTTAAAGCGTGCGTGTCTAGTTGGGCTTCATAGAGAACCCGTTCGAATTTTAACCGAGTAAAAATCTGAAAATTTAAGATTAATTTTTATAATTAGGTTAAAAATCCCAGAATTAACTATCTGAACCCATAAAATTTTATCTAATATCATTTTGCGGTGATTTTGTTGGGTTTAAAGCGTGCATGTCAAAATGGGCTTTATTGAGAAACTGTTCGAATTTTAAACGAGTAAAAATCTAAAATTTTAGGATTAAGTTGTATAATTAGGTTCAAAATCCTATAATAAACTATTTGAACTCATAAAAATTGATTTAATATCATTTTACGATCGTTTTGTTGGGTTTCAAGCATGCGTGTCTAGTTGGGCTTCATAGAGAACCCGTTCGAATTTTAACCGAGTGAAAATCTGAAAATTTAAGATTAATTTTTGTAATTAGGTTAAAAATCCCACAATTAACTATCTGAACCCATAATATTTTATTTAATATCATTTTGCGTTGATTTTGTTGGGTTTAAAGCGTGCATGTCAAATTGGGCTTTATTGAGAACCTATTCGAATTTTAAACGAGTAAAAATCTAAAATTTTAGGATTAAGTTGTATAATTAGGATCAAAATCCTATAATAAACTATTTGAACTCATAAAAATGGATTTAATATCATTTTACGATCGTTTTGTTGGGTTTCAAGCATGCGTGTCTAGTTGGGCTTCATAGAGAACCTGTTCGAATTTTAACCGAGTAAAAATCTAAAAATTTTAGATTAATTTTTATAATTAGGTTAAAAATCGCACAATTAACTATCTGAATACATAAAATTTTATTTAATATCATTTTGCGGTGATTTTGTTGGGTTTAAAGAGTGCATGTCAAAATGGGCCTTACTGAGAACCTGTTCGAATTTTAAACGAGCAAAAATCTAAAATTTTAGGATTAAGTTGTATAATTAGGTTCAAAATCCTATAATAAAGTATTTGAACTCATAAAAATGGATTTAATATTATTTAACGATCGTTTTGTTGGGTTTCAAGCATGCGTGTCTAGTTGGGCTTCATAGAGAACCCTTTCGAATTTTAACCGAGTAAAAGTCTAAAAATTTAAGATTAATTTTTGTAATTAGGTTAAAAATCCCACAATTAACTATCTGAACCCATAATATTTTATTTAATATCATTTTGCGGTGATTTTGTTGGGTTTAAAGCGTGCATGTCAAATTGGGCTTTATTGAGAACCTATTCGAATTTTAAACGAGTAAAAATCTAAAATTTTAGGATTAAGTTGTATAATTAGGATCAAAATCCTATAATAAACTATTTGAACTCATAAAAATGGATTTAATATCATTTTACGATCGTTTTGTTGGGTTTCAAGCATGCGTGTCTAGTTGGGCTTCATAGAGAACCCGTTCGAATTTTAACCGAGTAAAAATCTAAAAATTTTAGATTAATTTTTATAATTAGGATAAAAACCGCACAATTAACTATCTGAATACATAAAATTTTATTTAATATCATTTTGCGGTGATTTTGTTGGGTTTAAAGCGTGCATGTCAAAATGGGCCTTACTGAGAACCTGTTCGAATTTTAGACGAGCAAAAATCTAAAATTTTAGGATTAAGCTGTATAATTAGGTTCAAAATCCTATAATAAACTATTTGAACTCATAAAAATAGATTTAATATCATTTTACGATCGTTTTGTTGGGTTTAAAGCATGCGTGTCTAGTTGGGCTTCATAGAGAACTCGTTCGAATTTTAACCGAGTAAAAATCTAAAAATTTAAGATTATTTTTTATAATTAGGTTAAAAATCCCACAATCAACAATCTGAACCCATAAAATTTTATTTAATATCATTTTGCGGTGATTTTGTTGGGTTTAAAGCGTGCGTGTCAAAATGGGCTTTATTGAGAACCTGTTCGAATTTTAAAGGAGTAAAAATCTAAATTTTAGGATTAAGTTGTATAATTAGGTTCAGAATCCTATAATAAACTATTTGAACTCATAAAAATTGATTTAATATCATTTTACGATCGTTTTGTTGGGTTTCAAGCATGCGTGTCTAGTTGGGCTTCATAGAGAACCCGTTCGAATTTTAACCAAGTAAAAATCTAAAAATTTTAGATTAATTTTTATAATTAGGTTAAAAATCGCACAATTAACGATCTGAACACATAAAATTTTATTTAATATCATTTTGCGGTGATTTTATTGGGTTTAAAGCGTGCATGTCTGAATGGGCCTTACTAAGAACCTGTTCGAATTTTAAACGAGCAAAAATCTAAAATTTTAGGATTAAGTTGTATAATTAGGTTCAAAATCCTACAATAAACTATTTGAACTCATAAAAATTGATTTAATATCATTTTATGATCGTTTTGTTGGGTTTCAAGCATGCGTGTCTAGTTGGTCTTCATAGAGAACTCTTTCGAATTTTAACCGAGTAAAAGTCTAAAAATTTAAGATTAATTTTTTGTAATTAGGTTAAAAATCCCACAATTAACTATCTGAACCCATAATATTTTATTTAATATCATTTTGCGGTGATTTTGTTGGGTTTAAAGCGTGCATGTCAAATTGGGCTTTATTGAGAACCTATTCGAATTTTAAACGAGTAAAAATCTAAAATTTTAGGATTAAGTTGTATAATTAGGATCAAAATCCTATAATAAACTTTTTGAACTCATAAAAATTGATTTAATATCGTTTTACGATCGTTTTGTTGGGTTTCAAGCATGCGTGTCTAGTTGGGCTTCATAGAGAAACCGTTCGAATTTTAACCGAGTAAAAATCTAAAAATTTTAGATTAATTTTTATAATTAGGTTAAAAATCGCACAATTAACTATCTGAATACATAAAATTTTATTTAATATCATTTTGCGGTGATTTTGTTGGGTTTAAAGCGTGCATGTCAAAATGGGCCTTACTGAGAACCTGTTCGAATTTTAAACGAGCAAAAATCTAAAATTTTAGGATTAAGTTGTATAATTAGGTTCAAAATCCTATAATAAACTATTTGAACTCATAAAAATGGATTTAATATTATTTAACGATCGTTTTGTTGGGTTTCAAGCATGCGTGTTTAGTTGGGCTTCATAGAGAACCCTTTCGAATTTTAACCGAGTAAAAGTCTGAAAATTTAAGATTAATTTTTGTAATTAGGTTAAAAATCCCACAATTAACTATCTGAACCCATAATATTTTATTTAATATCATTTTGCGGTGATTTTGTTGGGTTTAAAGCGTGCATGTCAAATTGGGCTTTATTGAGAACCTATTCGAATTTTAAACGAGTAAAAATCTAAAATTTTAGGATTAAGTTGTATAATTAGGATCAAAATCCTATAATAAACTATTTGAACTCATAAAAATGGATTTAATATCATTTTACGATCGTTTTGTTGGGTTTCAAGCATGCGTGTCTAGTTGGGCTTCATAGAGAACCCGTTCGAATTTTAACCGAGTAAAAATCTAAAAATTTTAGATTAATTTTTATAATTAGGTTAAAAACCGCACAATTAACTATCTGAATACATAAAATTTTATTTAATATCATTTTGCGGTGATTTTGTTTGGTTTAAAGCGTGCATGTCAAAATGGGCCTTACTGAGAACCTGTTCGAATTTTAAACGAGCAAAAATCTAAAATTTTAAGATTAAGTTGTATAATTAGGTTCAAAATCCTATAATAAAGTATTTGAACTCATAAAAATGGATTTAATATTATTTAACGATCGTTTTGTTGGGTTTCAAGCATGCGTGTCTAGTTGGGCTTCATAGAGAACCCTTTCGAATTTTAACCGAGTAAAAGTCTGAAAATTTAAGATTAATTTTTGTAATTAGGTTAAAAATCCCACAATTAACTATCTGAACCCATAATATTTTATTTAATATCATTTTGCGGTGATTTTGTTGGGTTTAAAGCGTGCATGTCAAATTGGGCTTTATTGAGAACCTATTCGAATTTTAAACGAGTAAAAATCTAAAATTTTAGGATTAAGTTGTATAATTAGGATCAAAATCCTATAATAAACTATTTGAACTCATAAAAATGGATTTAATATCATTTTACGATCGTTTTGTTGGGTTTCAAGCATGCGTGTCTAGTTGGGCTTCATAGAGAACCCGTTCGAATTTTAACCGAGTAAAAATCTAAAAATTTTAGATTAATTTTTATAATTAGGTTAAAAACCGCACAATTAACTATCTGAATACATAAAATTTTATTTAATATCATTTTGCGGTGATTTTGTTTGGTTTAAAGCGTGCATGTCAAAATGGGCCTTACTGAGAACCTGTTCGAATTTTAAACGAGCAAAAATCTAAAATTTTAGGATTAAGTTGTATAATTAGGTTCAAAATCCTATAATAAAGTATTTGAACTCATAAAAATGGATTTAATATTATTTAACGATCGTTTTGTTGGGTTTCAAGCATGCGTGTCTAGTTGGGCTTCATAGAGAACCCGTTCGAATTTTAACCGAGTAAAAGTCTGAAAATTTAAGATTAATTTTTGTAATTAGGTTAAAAATCCCACAATTAACTATCTGAACCCATAATATTTTATTTAATATCATTTTGCGGTGATTTTGTTGGGTTTAAAGCGTGCATGTCAAATTGGGCTTTATTGAGAACCTATTCGAATTTTAAACGTGTAAAAATCTAAAATTTTAGGATTAAGTTGTATAATTAGGATCAAAATCCTATAATAAACTATTTGAACTCATAAAAATGGATTTAATATCATTTTACGATCGTTTTGTTGGGTTTCAAGCATGCGTGTCTAGTTGGGCTTCATAGAGAACCCGTTCGAATTTTAACCGAGTAAAAATTAAAAATTTTAGATTAATTTTTATAATTAGGTTAAAAATCGCACAATTAACTATCTGAATACATAAAATTTTATTTAATATCATTTTGCGGTGATTTTGTTGGGTTTAAAGCGTGCATGTCAAAATGGGCCTTACTGAGAACCTGTTCGAATTTTAAACGAGTAAAAATCTAAAATTTTAGGATTAAATTGTATAATTAGGTTCAAAATCCTATAATAAAGTATTTGAACTCATAAAAATGGATTTAATATTATTTAACGATCGTTTTGTTAGGTTTCAAGCATGCGTGTCTAGTTGGGCTTCATAGAGAACCCTTTCGAATTTTAACCGAGTAAAAGTCTGAAAATTTAAGATTAATTTTTGTAATTAGGTTAAAAATCCCACAATTAACTATCTGAACCCATAATATTTTATTTAATATCATTTTGCGGTGATTTTGTTGGGTTTAAAGCGTGCATGTCAAATTGGGCTTTATTGAGAACCTGTTCGAATTTTAAACGAGCAAAAATCTAAAATTTTAGGATTAAGTTGTATAATTAGGTTCAAAATCCTATAATAAAGTATTTGAACTCATAAAAATGGATTTAATATTATTTAACGATCGTTTTGTTGGGTTTCAAGCATGCGTGTCTAGTTGGGCTTCATAGAGAACCCTTTCGAATTTTAACCGAGTAAAAGTCTGAAAATTTAAGATTAATTTTTGTAATTAGGTTAAAAATCGCACAATTAACTATCTGAATACATAAAATTTTATTTAATATCATTTTGCGGTGATTTTGTTGGGTTTAAAGCGTGCATGTCAAAATGGGCCTTACTGAGAACCTGTTCGAATTTTAAACGAGCAAAAATCTAAAATTTTAGGATTAAGTTGTATAATTAGGTTCAAAATCCTATAATAAAGTATTTGAACTCATAAAAATGGATTTAATATTATTTAACGATCGTTTTGTTGGGTTTCAAGCATGCGTGTCTAGTTGGGCTTCATAGAGAACCCGTTCGAATTTTAACCGAGTAAAAATCTAAAAATTTTAGATTAATTTTTATAATTAGGTTAAAAATCGCAAAATTAACGATCTGAACCCATAAAATTTTATTTAATATCATTTTGCGGTGATTTTGTTGGGTTTAAAGCGTGCATGTCAAAATGGGCCTTATTGAGAACCTATTCGAATTTTAAACGAGTAAAAATCTAAAATTTTAGGATTAAGTTGTATAATTAGGATCAAAATCCTATAATAAACTATTTGAACTCATAAAAATGGATTTAATATTATTTTACGATCGTTTTGTTGGGTTTCAAGCATGCGTGTCTAGTTGGGCTTCATAGAGAACCCGTTCGAATTTTAACCGAGTAAAAATCTAAAAATTTTAGATTAATTTTTATAATTAGGTTAAAAATCGCACAATTAACTATCTGAATACATAAAATTTTATTTAATATCATTTTGCGGTGATTTTGTTGGGTTTAAAGCGTGCATGTCAAAATGGGCCTTACTGAGAACCTGTTCGAATTTTAAACTAGCAAAAATCTAAAATTTTAGGATTAAGTTGTATAATTAGGTTCAAAATCCTATAATAAAGTATTTGAACTCATAAAAATGGATTTAATATTATTTAACGATCGTTTTGTTGGGTTTAAAGCATGCGTGTCTAGTTGGGCTTCATAGAGAACCCGTTCGAATTTTAACCGAGTAAAAATCTAAAAATTTAAGATTAATTTTTATAATTAGGTTAAAAATCGCAAAATTAACGATCTGAACCCATAAAATTTTATTTAATATCATTTTGCGGTGATTTTGTTGGGTTTAAAGCGTGCATGTCAAAATGGGCCTTATTGAGAACCTATTCGAATTTTAAACGAGTAAAAATCTAAAATTTTAGGATTAAGTTGTATAATTAGGATCAAAATCCTATAATAAACTATTTGAACTCATAAAAATGGATTTAATATCATTTTACGATCGTTTTGTTGGGTTTCAAGCATGCCTGTCTAGTTGGGCTTCATAGAGAACCCGTTCGAATTTTAACCGAGTAAAAATCTAAAAATTTTAGATTAATTTTATAATTAGGTTAAAAATCGCACAATTAACTATCTGAATACATAAAATTTTATTTAATATCATTTTGCGGTGATTTTGTTGGGTTTAAAGCGTGCATGTCAAAATGGGCCTTACTGAGAACCTGTTCGAATTTTAAACGAGCAAAGATCTAAAATTTTAGGATTAAGTTGTATAATTAGGTTCAAAATCCTATAATAAAGTATCTGAACTCATAAAAATGGATTTAATATTATTTAACGATCGTTTTGTTGGGTTTCAAGCATGCGTGTCTAGTTGGTCTTCATAGAGAACTCTTTCGAATTTTAACCGAGTAAAAGTCTGAAAATTTAAGATAAATTTTTATAATTAGGTTAAAAATCCCACAATTAACTATCTAAACCATAAAATTTTATTTAATATCATTTTGCGGTGATTTTGTTGGGTTTAAAGCGTGCATGTCAAAATGGGCCTTATTGAGAACCTATTCGAATTTTAAACGAGTAAAAATCTAAAATTTTAGGATTAAGTTGTATAATTAGGATAAAAAATCCTATAATAAACTATTTGAACTCATAAAAATTGATTTAATATCATTTTACGATCGTTTTGTTGGGTTTCAAGCATGCGTGTCTAGTTGGGCTTCATAGAGAACCCGTTCGAATTTTAACCGAGTAAAAATCTAAAAATTTTAGATTAATTTTTATAATTAGGTTAAAAATCGCACAATTAACTATCTGAATACATAAAATTTTATTTAATATCATTTTGCGGTGATTTTGTTGGGTTTAAAGCGTGCATGTCAAAATGGGCCTTACTGAGAACCTGTTCGAATTTTAAACGAGCAAAAATCTAAAATTTTAGGATTAAATTGTATAATTAGGTTCAAAATCCTATAATAAAGTATTTGAACTCATAAAAATGGATTTAATATTATTTAACGATCGTTTTGTTAGGTTTCAAGCATGCGTGTCTAGTTGGG
Source organism: Abelmoschus esculentus (assembly GCA_035048815.1). Lineage (NCBI taxonomy): Eukaryota > Viridiplantae > Streptophyta > Magnoliopsida > Malvales > Malvaceae > Abelmoschus > Abelmoschus esculentus. The sequence continues at coordinate 6,990,331 of JAUCBN010000002.1, forward strand.
CTTCATAGAGAACCCTTTCGAATTTTAACCGACTAAAAGTCTGAAAATTTAAGATTAATTTTTGTAATTAGGTTAAAAATCCCACAATTAACTATCTGAACCCATAATATTTTATTTAATATCATTTTGCGGTGATTTTGTTGGGTTTAAAGCGTGCATGTCAAATTGGGCTTTATTGAGAACCTGTTCGAATTTTAAACGAGCAAAAATCTAAAATTTTAGGATTAAGTTGTATAATTAGGTTCAAAATCCTATAATAAAGTATTTGAACTCATAAAAATGGATTTAATATTATTTAACGATCGTTTTGTTGGGTTTCAAGCATGCGTGTCTAGTTGGGCTTCATAGAGAACCCTTTCGAATTTTAACCGAGTAAAAGTCTGAAAATTTAAGATTAATTTTTGTAATTAGGTTAAAAATCGCACAATTAACTATCTGAATACATAAAATTTTATTTAATATCATTTTGCGGTGATTTTGTTGGGTTTAAAGCGTGCATGTCAAAATGGGCCTTACTGAGAACCTGTTCGAATTTTAAACGAGCAAAAATCTAAAATTTTAGGATTAAGTTGTATAATTAGGTTCAAAATCCTATAATAAAGTATTTGAACTCATAAAAATGGATTTAATATTATTTAACGATCGTTTTGTTGGGTTTCAAGCATGCGTGTCTAGTTGGGCTTCATAGAGAACCCGTTCGAATTTTAACCGAGTAAAAATCTAAAAATTTTAGATTAATTTTTATAATTAGGTTAAAAATCGCAAAATTAACGATCTGAACCCATAAAATTTTATTTAATATCATTTTGCGGTGATTTTGTTGGGTTTAAAGCGTGCATGTCAAAATGGGCCTTATTGAGAACCTATTCGAATTTTAAACGAGTAAAAATCTAAAATTTTAGGATTAAGTTGTATAATTAGGATCAAAATCCTATAATAAACTATTTGAACTCATAAAAATGGATTTAATATTATTTTACGATCGTTTTGTTGGGTTTCAAGCATGCGTGTCTAGTTGGGCTTCATAGAGAACCCGTTCGAATTTTAACCGAGTAAAAATCTAAAAATTTTAGATTAATTTTTATAATTAAGTTAAAAATCGCACAATTAACTATCTGAATACATAAAATTTTATTTAATATCATTTTGCGGTGATTTTGTTGGGTTTAAAGCGTGCATGTCAAAATGGGCCTTACTGAGAACCTGTTCGAATTTTAAACGAGCAAAAATCTAAAATTTTAGGATTAAGTTGTATAATTAGGTTCAAAATCCTATAATAAAGTATTTGAACTCATAAAAATGGATTTAATATTATTTAACGATCGTTTTGTTGGGTTTAAAGCATGCGTGTCTAGTTGGGCTTCATAGAGAACCCGTTCGAATTTTAACCGAGTAAAAATCTAAAAATTTAAGATTAATTTTTATAATTAGGTTAAAAATCGCAAAATTAACGATCTGAACCCATAAAATTTTATTTAATATCATTTTGCGGTGATTTTGTTGGGTTTAAAGCGTGCATGTCAAAATGGGCCTTATTGAGAACCTATTCGAATTTTAAACGAGTAAAAATCTAAAATTTTAGGATTAAGTTGTATAATTAGGATCAAAATCCTATAATAAACTATTTGAACTCATAAAAATGGATTTAATATCATTTTACGATCGTTTTGTTGGGTTTCAAGCATGCGTGTCTAGTTGGGCTTCATAGAGAACCCGTTCGAATTTTAACCGAGTAAAAATCTAAAAATTTTAGATTAATTTTTATAATTAGGTTAAAAATCGCACAATTAACTATCTGAATACATAAAATTTTATTTAATATCATTTTGCGGTGATTTTGTTGGGTTTAAAGCGTGCATGTCAAAATGGGCCTTACTGAGAACCTGTTCGAATTTTAAACGAGCAAAGATCTAAAATTTTAGGATTAAGTTGTATAATTAGGTTCAAAATCCTATAATAAAGTATTTGAACTCATAAAAATGGATTTAATATTATTTAACGATCGTTTTGTTGGGTTTCAAGCATGCGTGTCTAGTTGGTCTTCATAGAGAACTCTTTCGAATTTTAACCGAGTAAAAGTCTGAAAATTTAAGATAAATTTTTATAATTAGGTTAAAAATCCCACAATTAACTATCTAAACCATAAAATTTTATTTAATATCATTTTGCGGTGATTTTGTTGGGTTTAAAGCGTGCATGTCAAAATGGGCCTTATTGAGAACCTATTCGAATTTTAAACGAGTAAAAATCTAAAATTTTAGGATTAAGTTGTATAATTAGGATAAAAAATCCTATAATAAACTATTTGAACTCATAAAAATTGATTTAATATCATTTTACGATCGTTTTGTTGGGTTCAAAGCATGCGTGTCTAGTTGGGCTTCATAGAGAACCCGTTCGAATTTTAACCGAGTAAAAATCTAAAAATTTTAGATTAATTTTTATAATTAGGTTAAAAATCGCACAATTAACTATCTGAATACATAAAATTTTATTTAATATCATTTTGCGGTGATTTTGTTGGGTTTAAAGCGTGCATGTCAAAATGGGCCTTACTGAGAACCTGTTCGAATTTTAAACGAGCAAAAATCAAAAATTTTAGGATTAAGTTGTATAATTAGGTTCAAAATCCTATAATAAAGTATTTGAACTAATAAAAATTGATTTAATATCATTTTACGATCGTTTTGTTGGGTTTAATACATGTGTGTCTAGTAGGGCTTCATAGAGAACCTGTTGGAATTATAACAGAGTAAAAATCTAAAAATTTAAGATTAATTTTTATAATTAGGGTAAAAATACCACAATTAACTATCTGAACCCATAAAATTTTATTTAATATCATTTCGCGTTGATTTTGTTGGGTTTAAAGCGTGCATGTCTAAAAAAGCTTTATTGTGAGCCTATTCGAATTTTAACCGAGTAAAAATCTGAAAATTTAATATTAATTTTTTTTAATTAGGTTAAAAATCACACAATTAAATATCTCAACTAATAAAATTTTATTTAATATCATTTTGTGGTGATTTTGTTGGGTTTAAAGCATGCGTGTCTAGTTGGGCTTCATAGAGAACCCGTTCGAATTTTAACCGAGTAAAAATCTAAAAATTTAAGATTAATTTTTATAATTAGGTTAAAAATCCCACAATTAACTATCTGGACTCATAAAATTTTATTTAATATCATTTTGCGGTGATTTATTGAGGTTAAAGCGTGTTTCAATCGCGAAATACTAACTCGGCCTAGGGATAGGTTAAGAGTTTCAGCGGCTAAAAGAAGTGTGAGATTGGTTGGTGAGTATAATTGATTCACACCGGGAGGTATCATCAAGGACTAGTCATCAACAGTACTTCGACTTAGTGATAAGCGGAGTCATCCAAGGACACTTTGCCGAACTTTGGTAAAGTCCACCCACGAGCAAGGGATTGCCGTGGCGGACAGTATCGTCGCTGCCAAGGCAGTAATCTGCAGTACTGCCGAGGCAGTGATATACAATTGCATTGGACAGAGACAAGTCAATCAAATCCACAATACAACGCAACTGGATCCTGACCTCTCTATTAATCAGACTTCATCTTTATTCTTAGTTTGTTTTATTTCAATTTATTTAATTCTACCAAAACCACAATTACCTGTATTTTTATTTTATTTCTTTTTACAGAACAAGAAGACGAAGAAGGCATATTAAGTATACCAATCCCTGTGGAGACGATACACGATAATACTTATCACTTTATTACTTGTGATGTGTTCACTTGCACTAATTGCGCACTTTTAACACGCGACAAGTTTTTGGCGCCGTTGCCAGGGATTGACAACTAAATTTTGTCTTCTTTATTTTCTTGTTTTTTTATTTTTATTTTACTTTGGTTTTTCTTGGTGTATGACCTGGGCCAACCCAACCAACCCTTTGTACGAGTTAGACCCAAAGATCGAACGTACACGGCAAAGGTTGAGGAGACAAATCCAAGAAGCTATGGTAGATCACCCGGCAGGACAAAACTTACCTGCCGGCAATGGAGGTCTTCCGCCGCCACCAGGGCCGCGGCAGCTCACTGTCAGAGACTTCCTGGAAGAGGATTTAAATGGGTTAAACCCAGGAGTCGTTACACCGGAAATAGAAGCAGCCCACTTTGAACTGAAACCTGTCATGTTCAATATGCTTAACACTATTGGACAGTTTGGTGGGTCTGTAACTGAAGATGCAAGGCAGCACCTCAAGTCCTTCATGGAGATATGCAATTCCTTCAAAATCCAAGGAGTCCATGAAGATGTCTTGAGATCGAAGTTATTCCCCTATTCACTGAGGGATAGGGCGAAAGCCTGGTTAAATAGCATTCCAGCAAGATCTATTGGATCTTGGAGTGAACTCTGTCGTGATTTTATTACACGTTTTAATCCTACAAATTTATACGATAGAATTCGTAATGAAATCACTTCTTTTTGACAAGCAGATGACGAACATATGTACGAGGCATGGGAGTGCTACAGGGAGTTACTGCACAAGTGTCCTTTGCATGGATTTCCCCTATGGACACAAATCACCATGTTCTATAATGCCATGAATGCCCCGACAAGGATGATGTTAGATGCCTCGGCAAACGGAACACTCCTTGATAAAGCACCTGAGGAAGCTATTGAGATACTAAACAAACTTGCAAAAAAACGATTTTCAATTCCCTACATCTAGGCGAGGAGGAGTAAGACGCCAAGCCACGATGAATGAGTTAGACACATCAAATTCAGAGACAACACAATTGGCCTCTCTTACCAAGATGGTGCAAAATTTACAACTACAACAAAATACCCGTGAGGTTAAGGTGATTGATTCTTTTTGTGATTTATATGGAGGTAACCACAACTCCTCTGATTGTATGAATAAAGAAACCGGTATGTATGTTGGAAACTATAACCGAACCAATATGATGTCCAACACATACAATCCCTCATGCAAGAGGCATCCAAACCTGTCATGGAGCAATCCTAACAATGCCTTAAACCCATCCACCCAACCCTCAGGATTCCAGCAACCAATGCAACATCTGCCGCAACAGCAGGTCCAGCAGCTAATGCCGCCGCCGCAGATCTAGCAGCAATCTGTAAGTTCCTTGGAAAATTCTCTGAAAGCATTCATGATGAAAACTGAGTCATACATGGCAGAGAATAGCAACTTCATCAAAAGAACAGATGCGTTCATAAATAGGACTGAGATGAGGTTGCAAAACCAAGAGGCAGCAATTAAGGCATTGGAAACTCAGGTTGGGCAGTTTGCTCAAAATATAAACACTAGACCACAAGGAGGACTACCTAGCAATACTGAAGTTGCTAAGGTAATGGGCCATGAACAGTGTAAAGCAATCACTACTAGGAGTGGTCTACAGCTGAAGGATAAGACGGAAATTCCAGCAGGCCAAGTTCCATCATCAGACCCAGCAAGAGAGGAGGCTGAACAAACTGATCCTGATAACACTACCTCAGTAGAGAACTCAACAGCTCCTAAACAGTCTGTCGAGACAGCAACAACCCCAATGGTGCCAGGTATTAAATTTCAAACTAAAGAAACTCTGGATGAGATGAGACCACCACCACCCTTCCCACAAAGGTTGAAAAAGCAAAAACAGGACCATCAATTCAAGAAATTTCTTGATATTTTAAAGCAAGTCCACATCAACTTACCATCCGTAGAGGCAATTGAACAAATGCCTAATTATGCCAAGTTCTTAAAAGACATTGTGTCTAAGAGAAAAAGTCTAGGTGAGTTCGAAATAGTGGCTGCTATCGAGGGATGCATGGCAATGCTACACAATCGCATGCCACCAAAATTGAAGGATCCTGGATGCTTTATCATACCTTGTGCAATAGGTAATAATTATGAAGGAAAGGCCCTATGCGACCTTGGAGCAAGCATTAATCTAATGCCCAAATCTGTCTTCCAAAAGCTTGGAATAGGAAGGGCAAAACCTACAACAGTTATGCTCCAACTTGCGGACCGATCATATGTACAACCCAAAGGCAAAATCGAGGACATACTGGTAAGAGTTGATAAATTTATTTTCCCGCTGATTTTCTTGTCCTTGATTGTGAAGCAGATGATATTGCACCGATCATCTTGGGGAGACCTTTCGTTGCAACTGGACGCACCTTAATTGATGTGGAAAAAGAAGAGTTGAACTCAATGCATTCCACAATTTCAAAAAATATGATGATCCAGAAGACTGCAAAGCCATCCACACAGCAGACACCAAAACATCCTGCCTTGGCAGCATGCTCGGCAGGTTATTTGGCAAAAAGATTAAGCTCAAAGTGGAAGCAGTACATAAGGATGGACATAAAGCAAAAGGGAGTGGCCAACATCTGAATTCTAATTCTGGCCAGCACGAGATAAACACCTTAGGAGATGCATTTGCATGCACTCCTCCAGTGACTTAATCTCTTCCCTTCTCTTTTTATATTATTATATTAGGGTTAGTTTAGTTTATATTTATTTTCCATATCAATTTTATGCTTTAAGTATTTTTCTTGTTTGTGTTTAATTTTTATTTAGGATAATAAGCAAGAATAAAGGAGAAGTAGTTCACAGCAGAAAGTCTGCTGCCGTGGCAGCGCACAGTGTCAGAGTTGCAGCAGTTTCAACGGGCAGAACAGTGTAACGGCTAGTCTGCCGAGACTCCAGCCGCGGCAAAAAAGGAAACGACAGTAAAGACTAACGGCTATAAAATGACTAGTAGTTCAAACGGTCACAAGGCCGGGCCTATATAAGCAACCCCCTCCTCTTGAACTATTCACTCTTTCTTTCTTGTTTTCTTTAGAATACTCAACAATCTTGCTCTCACAATACTCTCTGCCTACCCTTTTTAAAATTCTCAGAATTCTTCCAAGAAAATCTCCAAGAACTTAATCTCTCAAAATATTTATGGCCACCTACAAGCGCTTTGCCCCAGCCAATGTTGAAGACCGCTTCAACAGGTCTTTCATTGCCTGGCAATTGTGGGAGGAACAAGGGTTCCAACACTCGGATGACGAAAATTATGGCATCTAGCACTATCTGATAGGAAATGGTAGCGGAATAAAGATCGAATGCAATAACAAAAGAAAATATTAGAATAAATGGACAATGGTGTAAAGAAGATGATAAAAATAGTAGCAAGCTTATTTGAAAATGGATTGTGGACTTGCTGTCAATAGGATGGATTTTGGAATAGATTTATGTCCTAGGAACCCTCTTGATCGCAATTGATCAAGCAAACTCCATGATAGGCTCTAACCGACCCTCCAAGAATTGATTATCTTGGCAACCCGGCGTGTGAAGATGGCTTTTTTCCACGAAAACTAGAAGGAAATCGTGTTGAAGACAAGCTTCGAAGGCACAAGCAACAATACTTGCAAAAATGTACTCAATAACATTTATTCTCTAAAAGAAATATTCAAATTGTGTGTTTTACAAGAGAATAGGCTGCCTCCTTTTATAGCCTAAAAGAGACAGCAAAACACCCTAAGAAATAGCTATTTCATCCCTAAAAATCAGCACATAGATAGCTAATTAGAAGGGATCAACAATTATTTAGGAAAATATGAATTAGAACATATGGAAAGTTAAATCAAAAGATATTCATAAAATCAACACATGGAGCTGATCATTCTAGATTTTATTTATTTAATATATAATTTATTTGGGGCTCAAATATGTTTTAAGGCATTTGGGCTTCTTGGACCATCAATGTAGCTTTTTTTCACCCATGTGTTCTTGAAAGCTTGAGGACATAGGATTTCTTCATTCAATGCTTGATTCGTCAAAAAGACTTGGAAACCCTTGTTTACAAAATCTTGGACCGCTGAATATATCTTGTCTTTGAGTTGCCTTGACTTTGTTCTTGTCATCGGGCCATGTGGTAATGTAAGCCCATCAGATGTAAGGGCCTTAGTGCATGCATCATTCCCCTCCTCCTCAAAAGGATTCGCCCTCGAATCTGAAACATCAAAGGGAGAAAGATCAACAACATTAAAAGAGGAACTAACATTATATTCACCTGGAAGGTCAATGCGGTAAGCATTATCATTTATGCGCTCCAAAACTTGAAAGGGACCATCTCCACGTGGGTCCAACTTAGTCTTCCTTTTCGATGGAAAACGTTCCTTCCTCATATGAACCCAAACCCAATCTCCTGGTTCAAAAAATAACTTGTTTGCGTTCTTTGTTGGCTTTTGTGGCATTGTTATTGGCAATCTTCTCCATCCGTTGTTTAGCTTTGATGTGAATGGTCTTGACCAACTTAGCTTTTTGTTCCCCATCCAAGTTGCAAATACTATTAAGAGGTAAAGGAATAAGATCTAAAATAGTTAATGGGTTAAATCCATAAACTACCTCAAATGGTGAAAAACCAGTAGAAGAATGAAAAGGACGACTGTAAGCAAATTCTACAAAAGGTAAACATTCTTCCCAATTCCGTATATTTTTCCCAACAACTGTTCGAAGTAGGGCACCCAAGATTCGATTAACTACCTAAGTTTGTCCATCAGTTTGAGGTTGGCAAGTAGTAGAGTATAAAAGTTTAGTGCCAATCTTACCCCATAACACTTTCCAAAAGTGACTAATAAACTTGACAACCCGATCAGAAACAATGGTACGTGGGATGCCATGAAGCTTTACCACTTCTCGAAAGAATAAATCAGCCACATGTGTTGCATCATCAGTTTTGTGGCAAGGGATGAAATGTGCCATCTTTGAAAACCTATCTACAACCACAAAAATACTATCTCGTCCCTTCTTAGTACGTGGTAAACCAAGAATGAAATCCATGGATAAATCAACCCAATGGGAAGAAGGGATGGGAAGGGGAGTATACAAACCGTGAGGCATTACCTTAGATTTGGCTTATTTGCATGTAAGACAAGATGCACATATCTTTTCAACGGTTTTTCTTATGTGTGGCCAGAAAAAATGCTCCATGACAATGTCTAGGGTCTTGGCAACGCCAAAGTGCCCCATCAATCCTCCACAATGTTGTTCGTGTACCAAAAGCTCTCGTAAAGAACCTTGCGGAATACACAACCTGTTTAAGCGGAATAAATATCCATCTACAAGATAAAACTTGTTAGAAGAACATTTATTACACTGAGCATAAATTTCAGCAAAATCAGCATCTATCGAATACAAGTCCTTAATATGTTCAAATCCCAAAACCTTAGCATGCATAGTAGTAATTAGTGTATAACGACGATATAAAGCGTCAGCTACTATGTTATCCTTACCTTGCTTGTATTTGATTATGTATGGAAACATCTCAATGAATTTCTACCCATCGAGCATGGCGTTTGCTTAACTTACCTTGGCCGTTTAGCCACTTGAGTGATTCATGATCTGTGTGAATGGCAAACTCCTTGGGCAGCAAGTAGTGTTGCCAAACTTCAAGGGAGCGAACCAAAGCTAGGAGTTCCCTGTCATAGGTTGAATAATTTAATTGGGCACCTTTAAGTTTTTCACTAAAATAAGCAATGGGCCTTTTTTCTTGTAAAAGAACTGCCCCTATGCCTATTCTTGCAGCATCACATTCAAGTTCAATGTATTAGTAAAATCTAGTAAGCGTAAAATTGGAGCTGAACATAACTTATCTTTCAAGGCTAAGAAAGCCTTATCTTGCTCCCTACCCCATGTGAAACCAACTGAATTTTTAATTATTTCAGTTAAAAGAGCTGCTATAGTGGAGAAGTCCTTAACAAAACGACGATAGAAGCTTGCAAGACCATGAAATGATCTTACTTCTGAAATAGAGGTGGGTGTAGGCCACTCCCGAATAGCCTTAACCTTCTCATCATCAACGTGAATACCCTGAGCACTAATTACAAAACCTAGAAAGATGAGTTGATCACTACAAAAAATATACTTGTCAGCATTAGCATATAATCGTTCTCGTCGAAGAACATCAAAAACTGACTTAACATGTAAACTATGATGTTTAAGAGAAATAGAATAAATTAGAACATTGTCAAAATAAACGACTACAAATTTACCTATAAACTCCTTTAAAACATGGTTCATCAAGCGCATAAAGGTGCTGCATTTGTCAAGCCAAAAGGCATGACTAACCACTCATATAACCCAAACTTCGTTTTGAATGTTGTCTTCCATTCATCTCCTTCTTTCATACGAATTTGATGATATCCGCTCTTCAAATTAATCTTTGTAAAAATACATGCTTTGATACCAAATGATAGGAAATGGCAGCGGAATAAAGATCGAATGCAATAACAAAAGAAAATATTAGAATAAATGGACAATGGTGTAAAGAAGATGATAAAAATAGTAGCAAGCTTATTTGAAAATGGATTGTGGACTTGTTGTCAATTGGATGGATTTTGGAATAGATTTATGTCCTAGGAACCCTCTTGATCGCAATTGATCAAGCAAACTCCATGATAGGCTCTAACCGACCCTCCAAGAATTGATTATCTTGGCAACCCGGAGTGTGAAGATGGCTTTTTCCACGAAAACTAGAAGGGAATCGTGTTGAAGACAAGCTTCGAAGGCACAAGCAACAATACTTGCAAAAATGTACTCAATAACATTTATTCTCTAAAAGAAATATTCAAATTGTGTGTTTTACAAGAGAATAGGCTGCCTCCTTTTATAGCCTAAAAAAGACAGCAAAACACCCTAAGAAATAGCTATTTCATCCCTAAAAATCAGCACATAGATAGCTAATTAGAAGGGATCAACAATTATTTAGGAAAATATGAATTAAAACATATGGAAAGTTAAATCAAAAAAATATTCATAAAATCAACACATGGAGCTGATCATTCCAGATTTTATTTATTTAATATATAATTTATTTGGGGCTCAAATATGTTTTAAGGCATTTGGGCTTCTTGGACCATCAATGTAGCTTTTTGTCACCCATTTGTTCTTGAAAGCTTGAGGACATAGGATTTCTTCATTCAATGCTTGATTCGTCAAGAAGACTTGCAAACCCTTGCTTACAAAATCTTGGACCGCTGAATATATCTTGTCTTTGAGTTGCCTTGACTTTGTTCTTGTCATCGGGCCATGTGGTAATGTAAGCCCATCAGATGTAAGGGCCTTAGTGCATGCATCACTATCTGTTCGACATGATTAAGTACCAAGAATGGGAAATCTTTTGCCTTCAACCTGCCCAGGCAAACGCTACCATCGTGCGGGAATTCTATGCGCACGGGACCAACAAAGACTCCCTCTTTGTCCACTGCCGAGGCAGGCCTGTCCAGCTTGATGCCGAGACCATCAACCAATTCCACGGCCTCACACCTGACCATGATGTGCATGCCGAATTCATGGAAGATATCACTGCCGAGGATTACGAGTTGATTAAAGACGATCTTTGCTACACGAATACTCCATGGGAAATCGGTGCCCATAGAGGATCTGTAGCAAGGTAGAGCCTAAAGCCCGAGGCCAAGCTTTGGAACACCTTTGTCAAGAGACGCCTCATCCCCACATCCCACAACAGCACAGTGGACCGAAAGCGATTGGTGCTCATCCAATCCATCATCAACAAAAGGAGCATCAACGTTGGAGAGATCATCTTACGCGAAATTTACGAATGCGGTAAGAAGGATAGAGGACCATTATATTTCTCTTGTTTGATCACTAGTTTATGTATTGCTGCAGGTGTAATAGTAGAAGACACGGACGAATACACTCCCTAAAGGCATGGATGGACCAGAGACTTTTGCCACAAAATTATGCAGATCACGCAGGCAGAACCAGTCCAAGCAACGCCCCAGCAGTTCACTGCTGATACTGCTGTCGGGGCTCAATACACGGTAGACATGCCAGACACTGCGCGCACCTTTGCTGCAGCAGACCCGTACCAGGAGATACTGCAAAGGATGGCAGCGATGGATCTTAGGCAATAGAGATACATGGAATATCAAAGAGACTTTAATGACACACTATCCCAAATGATGCTCCATGCCTTTCCAGACCAAGGGGCGCAGTTTCTAGAATTTCCAAGCAACATGTTTGTCATAGCCACTGCCGAGGCAGCAATCTACTGCCGAGGCCATGCCAAGAAAAGGGAGTATTTAAGTGAATTTTTTTAAAAAAAATTTTCATGCTCCCCGCCTTATTTGAATCAATTGCCTATACTTTTGCATTGCTTATCATCAGTATTGCCTTAGTTTATTCTTTAAGGCTATAGAAATCTTTCTCCTTACCATGATTAGGTCCTGTTAAGAAGGTTTAACCTTAGGATACTCAAGGATGAAAACTTAGTGATGTGAGCACATCATGCAAGCACAACATGATCCGGAGGTCTTGCCACAAGGACCTATTACTCGTTCTAAGGCAAAGAAATTCAGGGAAGTACTTTTCCTTACTTGTGCTTCAATTCCAGATTCATTCGATAATGTTTGTGCCTTAGAACATAGGCTTTATAATGTGTTGCATGCTGATATGTGACATATTACACTATACTACTTATTATATATGTTTAAGTATGTATGTATGCTATTAAGTATGTTTTAAGGTTTGGTTTGATAGTGTTTATAATGTTTCTAACTTATTTATACGTTCTTGTGTGTTTTTGAATAAGTTTACAAGTGTTTCAACCTTGTGTTTTACGAATGGATCCTTGTGCTGTTTTCCAGTATAGGTAAACAGAGGTGTACTAGTGAGTTACGAAATGGATTCTTGTACTGTTTTCCAACATAGGTAAACAGAGGTGTGCCAGTGTAAGAGCAGGCCAAACACAGCCCTTCTTTTGGAATGATGGACGACAACAAAGGATAAGGATGAGGGGTTTCTCATTCAAATTCAAACAATTAACACATGTTTAATGTGTTTTATGAGCCCAAACATGTGGCTGATATGAATGGAGCCTAGATGCAAGTTATTAAGCATTTGAATTTAATTTCAGCCAAGTATTCAAATTCGGCAAACTCCTTCATTCTCCTATATATTCTGAAATATTTGTAAAGACAAGGATACACACACTTTGAATAAAAATTATATTTGAGAGTTTTCTCTTATTTGGATCTTTTTAGAACTTTTCTGACATTCAAACTTGTTTTTGATTATCAAATTCTTGATACTTTGGGTTCCTAGATCTCTATCTAGAGGGTCCAAGTCCTTTTGACGTTAAACAGATTCGATTCGGGTTTGCTAAGTATATTGTGCATGTTCTTTCGAGTTTAGCGTGTCCAATTCGATCCAGCAACTTTCTGTCCTTTTCTTATCTCTTTCAGTTTTCGTTTTATTTTACTTCATTGTTTTCCTATGTAGGAACTTGCTTACAACATTCCTAGATCCGCAACTTACGAAGAAAGTCCGTTTCGATAGGCTACCTCGTATCACTTAGAAGCTTACTATAAGATGAATTTTTCAAACACTTTTGGGACTTGTTGGATTATAGGAATTCTTTTAATGAACTTAGGTGATAAAGACTTAGATTTTTGGTAAAGTGACTAGAGGTGCCTATCACCGACTCTAGGAATTACTCTTCTTCATGCTAGAGGTGCCCGAAATTGGCTCTAGTATGATATAAGGAATATCAAAAAGAAAGAAGGAATTAGTGAAGAGAAAAACACAATCCTTGAGGTGCCCGAAATTGGCTCAAGAATTGGTTGTTTAAAAAAGAAGAGAACACTTAACCCAATTCTACTTGTCTTGAACTTAGAGTTTATCTAAGAAAGCCTTAAATCAAACTTGTCCACAAAAACGCACACACTCACCAAATCTTATAGTTTGTTTCTAGGTAAACCCTTGGGTAGCCGAAAGGTTAAGTCTAAAAGAATAGATATAGTTATGGTGGGGAGAATAGATGGAAACATAAGACCAAGAGAGAGTAGAGTTTGGCAAATTGATGGTTTGCATTGCTTGAGGACAAGCAATAGTTCGAGTTTGGGGGTGTGATAAGTGCTCAACTCACTATCACTTTTTACACCTTTTATGGGCATTAATCACTGAATTTACACCCACTCGGACCAATGCATGTACTTAATGTGATATATTTACAAGTTATGAGTATAAAGATGATATTTACAGAAAAGGCAAGTTTTACAGCATTTTTTATATCTATGCAGGAGAAACAAGTGTCGCGGCAGCAACATGGCCGAGGCAGGACCTGATGTTGAGGCAGCAGCTGAGAGCCAGGAAGCAATACTGTAGGCGATCGGAAGAGAAAAATCCAAGGGAAGTTTCTGGACATGAAGCACATGGATCGGAGCTGGTTAGCATGAGGAAAAGCCCAAGACAAGGCCACGCGGGAAAGCCTCTTAGTTGAAATAAACTTGGAAATATTTTATTTATGTACATGACTTGTTCCCTACTCCAAGTTATATTCTACTTAGGAAAGGCTTGCCCTAGGCCAAGCCTATATAAGACCTAGCCGTCCAATGTAATAGGAGAGTCGATTCATAGAGAGTTTACCCTAAGACTCATTGTTTTCTTTCTCTCAAATTATGTTCTAAGATTTCTTAGGGTTTAGGTGAAGGTTGTAAAGTATTTGTGAGAGGATATTGTACTTTGTCTTTGTTTCAATGCAATAAAACTATCAGGGTTTGCTTATCCTTTGCCATTCTTTGTTCTTGCATTCAAGCTCGGGAGAGAAGTTTGTGAGTAATCCATTTATCTAGACTCGGGAGAGTTAGATTCACGAAAGGGATAAGTACGATGTTTCAATCGCGAAATACTAACTCGGCCTAGGGATAGGTTAAGAGTTTCAGCGGCTAAAAGAAGTGTGAGATTGGTTGGTGAGTATAATTGATTCACGCCGGGAGGTATCATCAAGGACTAGTCATCAATAGTACTTCGACTTAGGGATAAGCGAAGTCATCCAAGGACACTTCGCCGAACTTTGGTAAAGTCCACCCACGAGCAAGGGATTGCCGCGACGGACAGTATCGTCGCTCCCAAGGCAGTCATCTGCAGTACTGTCGAGGCAGAGATATACAATTTCATTGGACAGAGACAAGTCAATCAAATCCACAATACAACGCAACTGGATCCTGACCTCTCTCTATTAATCAGACTTCATCTTTATTCTTAGTTTGTTTTATTTCAATTTATTTAGTTCCATCAAAACCACAATTACTTGTGTTTTTATTTTATTTCTTTTTACAGAACAAGAAGACGAAGAAGGCATATTAAGTATACCAATCCCTGTGGAGACGATACACGATAATACTCATCACTTTATTACTTGCGATGTGTTCACTTGCACTAATTGCGCACTTTTAACACGCGACACATGTCTAAATGGGCTTTATTGAGAACCCGTTCGAATTTTAAACGAGTAAAAATCTAAAATTTTAGGATTAAGTTGTATAATTAGTTTCAAAATCCTATAATAAACTATTTGAACTCATAAAAATTGATTTAATATCACTTTACGATCGTTTTGTTGGGTTTAAAGCTTGCGTGTCTAGTTGGGCTTCATAGAGAACCCGTTCGAATTTTAACCGAGTAAAACTCTAAAAATTTAAGATTAATTTTTATAATTAGGTTAAAAATCCCACAATTAACTATCTGAACTCATAAAATTTTATTTAATATCATTTTGCGGTGATTTATTGAGGTTAAAGCGTGTTTCAATCGCGAAATACTAACTCGGCCTAGGGATAGGTTAAGAGTTTCAGCGGCTAAAAGAAGTGTGAGATTGGTTGGTGAGTATAATTGATTCACGTCGGGAGGTATCATCAAGGACTAGTCATCAACAGTACTTCGACTTAGGGATAAGCGGAGTCATCCAAGGACACTTTGCCGAACTTTGGTAAAGTCCATCCACGAGCAAGGGATTGCCGTGGCGGACAGTATCGTCGCTGCCAAGGCAGTAATCTGCAGTACTGCCGAGGCAGTGATATATAATTGCATTGGACAGAGACAAGTCAATCAAATCCACAATACAACGCAACTGGATCCTGACCTCTCTATTAATCAGACTTCATCTTTATTCTTAGTTTGTTTTATTTCAATTTATTTAATTCCATCAAAACCACAATTACCTGTGTTTTTATTTTATTTCTTTTTACAAAACAAGAAAACGAAAAAGGCATATTAAGTATACCAATCCCTGTGGAGACGATACACGATAATACTTATCACTTTATTACTTGCGATGTGTTCACTTGCACTAATTGCGCACTTTTAACACGCGACAAGTTTTTGGCGCCGTTGCCAGACATTGGCAACTAAATTTTGTCTTCTTTATTTTCTTGTTTGTTTTTTTTATTTTACTTTTGTTTTTCCTTGTGTATGACCTGGGCCAACCCAACCAACCCTTTGTACGAGTTAGACCCAGAGATCGAACGTACACGGCAATGGAGGTCTTCCGCCGCCACCAGGGCCGCGGCAGCTCACTGTCAAAGACTTCCTGGAAGAGGATTTAAATGGGTTAAACCTAGGAGTCGTTACACCGGAAATAGAAGTAGCTCACTTTGAACTGAAACCTGTCATGTTCAATATGCTTAACACTATTGGACAGTTTGGTGGGTCTGTAACTGAAGATGCAAGGCAGCACCTCAAGTCCTTCATGGAGATATGCAATTCCTTCAAAATCCAAGGAGTCCATGAAGATGTCTTGAGATCGAAGTTATTCCCCTATTCACTGAGGGATAGGGCGAAAGCCTGGTTAAATAGCATTCCAGCAAGATCTATTGGATCTTGGAGTGAACTCTGTCGTGATTTTATTACACGTTTTAATCCTACAAATTTACACGATAGAATTCGTAATGAAATCACTTCTTTTCGACAGGCAGATGACGAACCTATGTACGAGGCATGGGAGCGCTACAGGGAGTTACTGCACAAGTGTCCTTTGCATGGATTTCCCCTATGGACACAAGTCACCATGTTCTATAATGCCACGAATGCCCCGACAAGGATGATGTTAGATGCCTCGGCAAACGGAACACTCCTTGATAAAGCACATGAGGAAGCTATTGAGATACTAAACAAACTCGCAAAAACGATTTTCAATTTCCTACATCTAGGCGAGGAGGAGTAAGACGCCAAGCCACGATGAATGAGTTAGACACATCAAATTCAGAGCCAGCACAATTGGCCTCTCTTACCAAGATGGTGCAAAATTTACAACTACAATAAAATACCCATGAGGTTAAGGTGATTGATTCTTTTTGTGATTTATGTGGAGGTAACCACAACTCCTCTGATTGTATGAATCAAGAAACCAGTATGTATGTTGGAAACTATAACCGAACCAATATGATGTCCAACACATACAATCCCTCATGGAAGAGGCATCCAAACCTGTCATGGAGCAATCCTAACAATGCCTTAAACCCAACCACCCAACCCTCAGGATTCCAGCAACCAATGCAACATCTGCCGCAACAGCAGGTCCAACAGCAAATGCCGCCGCCGCCGATCCAGCAACAATCTGTAAGTTCCTTGGAAAATTCTCTAAAAGCATTCATGATGAAAACTAAGTCATACATGGCAGAGAATAGCAACTTCATCAAAAGAACAGATGCGTTCATAAATAGGACTGAGATGAGGTTGCAAAACCAAGAGGCAGCAATTAAGGCATTGGAAACTCAGGTTGGGCAGTTTGCTCAAAATATAAACACTAGACCACAAGGAGGACTACCTAGCAATACTGAAGTTGCTAAGGTAATGGGCCATGAACAGTGTAAAGCAATTACTACTAGGAGTGATCTACAGCTGAAGGATAAGACGGAAATTCCAGCATGCCAAGTTCCATCATCAGACCCAGCAAGAGAGGATGCTGAACAAACTGATCCTGATAACACTACCTTAGTAGAGCACTCAGCAACTCCTGAACAGTCTGCCAAGACAACAACAACCCCAATGGTGTCAGGTATTAAATTTCAAACTAAAGAAACTCTGGATGAGATGAGACCACCACCACCCTTCCCACAAAGGTTGAAAAAGCAAAAACAGGACCATCAATTCAAGAAATTTCTTGATATTTTAAAGCAAGTCCACATCAACTTACCATCCGTAGAGGCAATTGAACAAATGCCTAATTATGCCAAGTTCTTAAAAGACATTGTGTCTAAGAGAAAAAGACTAGGTGAGTTCGAAACAGTGGTTGCTACCGAGGGATGCATGGCAATGCTACACAATCGCATGCCACCAAAATTGAAGGATCCTGGATGCTTTATCATACCTTGTGCAATAGGTAATAATTATGAAGGTAAGGCCCTATGCGACCTTGGAGCAAGCATCAATCTAATGCCCAAATCTGTCTTCCAAAAGCTTGGAATAGGAAGGGCAAAACCTACAACAGTTATGCTCCAACTTGCGGACCGATCATATGTGCAACCCAAAGGCAAAATCGAGGACATACTGGTAAGAGTTGATAAATTTATTTTTCCCGCTAATTTTCTTGTCCTTGATTGTGAAGCAGATGATAATGCACCGATCATCTTGGGGAGACCTTTCCTTGCAACTGGACGCACCTTAATTGATGTGGAAAAAGGAGAGTTGAACTCAATGCATTCCACAATTTCAAAAAATATGATGATCTAGAAGAGTGCAAAGCCATCCACACAGCAGACACCAAAACATCCTGCCTTGGCAGCATGCTCGACAGGTTATTTGGCAAAAAGATCAAGCTCAAAGTGGAAGCAGTATATAAGGATGAACATAAAGCAAAAGGGAGTGGCCAACATATGAATTCTAATTCTGGCTAGCAAGAGATAAACACCGTAGGAGATTCATTTGCATGCACTCCTCCAGTGACTTAATCTTTTCCCTTCTCTTTTTATATTATTATATTAGGGTTAGTTTAGTTTATATTTATTTTCCATATCAATTTTATGCTTTAAGTATTTTTATTGTTTGTGTTTAATTTTTATTTAGGATAATAAGCAAGAATAAAGGAGAAGTAGTTCACAGCAGAAAGTCTGCTGCCGTGGCAGCGCACAGTGTCAGAGCCGCAGCAGTTTCAACGGGTAGAACAGTGTAACGACTAGTCTGCCGAGATTCCTGCCGCGGCAGAAAAGGAAACGACAGTAAAGACTAACGGCTATAAAACGACTAGTAGTTCAAACGGTCACAAGGCCGAGGCCTATATAAGCAACCCCTCCTCTTGAACTATTCACTCTATCTTTCTTATTTTCTTTAGAATACTCAACAATCTTGCTCTCACAATACTCTCTGCCTACCCTTTTTAAAATTCTCAGAATTCTTCCAAGAAAATCCCCAAGAACTTAATCTCTCAAAATCTTTATGGCCACCTATAAGCGCTTTGCCCCAGCCAATGTTGAAGACCGCTTCAACAGGTCTTTCATTTCCCGGCAGTTGTGGGAGGAACAAGGGTTCCAACACTCGGATGACGAAAATTATGGCATCTAGCACTATCTGATAGGAAATGGCAGCGGAATAAAGATCTTATGCAATAACAAAAGAAAATATTAGAATAAATGGACAATGGTGTAAAGAAGATGATAAAAATAGTAGCAAGCTTATTTGAAAATGGATTGTGGACTTGCTGTCAATAGGATGGATTTTGGAATAGATTTATGTCCTAGGAACCCTCTTGATCGCAATTGATCAAGCAAACTCCATGATAGGCTCTAACCGACCCTCCAAGAATTGATTATCTTGGCAACCCGGAGTGTGAAGATGGCTTTTTCCACGAAAACTAGAAGGAAATCGTGTTGAAGACAAGCTTCGAAGGCACAAGCAACAATACTTGAAAAAATATACTCAATAACATTTATTCTCTAAAAGAAATATTCAAATTGTGTGTTTTACAAGAGAATAGGCTACCTCCTCTTATAGCCTAAAAGAGACAGCAAAACACCCTAAGAAATAGCTATTTCATCCCTAAAAATCAGCACATAGATAGCTAATTAGGAGGGATCAACAATTATTTAGGAAAATATGAATTAGAACATATGGAAAGTTAAATCAAAAGATATTCATAAAACCAACACATGGAGCTGATCATTCCAGATTTTATTTATTTAATATATAATTTATTTGGGGCTCAAATATGTTTTAAGGCATTTGGGCTTCTTGGACCATCAATGTAGCTTTTTGTCACCCATGTGTTCTTGAAAGCTTGAGGACATAGGATTTCTTCATTCAATGTTTGATTCGTCAAAAAGACTTGCAAACCCTTGTTTGCAAAAATCTTGGACCGCTGAATATATCTTGTCTTTGAGTTGCCTTGGCTTTGTTCTTGTCATCGGGCCATGTGGTAATGTAAGCCCATCAGATGTAAGGGCCTTAGTGCATGCATCATTCCCCTCCTCCTCAGAAGGATTCGCCCTCGAATCTGAAAGATCAAAGAGAGAAAGATCAACAACATTAAAAGAGGAACTAACATTATATTCACCTGGAAGGTCAATGCGGTAAGCATTATCATTGATGCGCTCCAAAACTTGAAAGGGACCATCTCCATGTGGGTCCAACTTAGTCTTCCTTTTCGATGGAAAACGTTCCTTCCTCATATGAACCCAAACCCAATCTCCTGGTTCAAAAAATAACTTGTTTGCATTCTTTGTTGGCTTTTGTGGCATTGTTATTGGCAATCTTCTCCATCCGTTGTTTAGCTTTGATGTGAATGGTCTTGACCAACTTAGCTTTTTGTTCCCCATCCAAGCTGCAAATACTATTAAGAGGTAAAGGAATAAGATCTAAAATAGTTAATGGGTTAAATCCATAAACTACCTCAAATGGTGAAAAACCAGTAGAAGAATGAAAAGAACGGTTGTAAGCAAATTCTACAAATGGTAAACATTCTTCCCAATTCCGTATATTTTTCCCAACAACTGTTCGAAGTAGGGCACCCAAGATTCGATTAACTACCTAAGTTTGTCCATCAGTTTGAGGATGGCAAGTAGTAGAGTATAAAAGTTTAGTGCCAATCTTACCCCATAACACTTTCCAAAAGTGACTAATAAACTTGACATCCCGACCAGAAACAATGGTACGTGGGATGCCATGAAGCTTTACCACTTCTCGAAAGAATAAATCAGCCACATGTGTTGCATCATCAGTTTTGTGGCAAGGGATGAAATGTGCCATCTTTGAAAACCTATCTACAACCACAAAAATACTATCTCGTCCCTTCTTAGTACGTGGTAAACCAAGAATGAAATCCATGGATAAATCAACCCAATGGGAAGAAGGGATGGGAAGGGGAGTATACAAACCGTGAGGCATTACCTTAGATTTGGCTTGTTTGCATGTAAGACAAGATGCACATATCTTTTCAACGGTTTTTCTCATGTGTGGCCAGAAAAATGCTCCATGACAATGTCTAGGGTCTTGGCAACGCCAAAGTACCCCATCAATCCTCCACAATGTTGTTCGTGTACCAAAAACTCTCGTAAAGAACCTTGCGGAATACACAACCTGTTTAAGCGGAATAAATATCCATCTACAAGATAAAACTTGTTAGAAGAACCTTTATTACACTGAGCATAAATTTCAGCAAAATCAGCATTTATCGAATACAAGTCCTTAATATGTTCAAATCCCAAAACCTTAGCATGCATAGTAGTAATTAGTGTATAACGACGAGATAAAGCGTCAGCTACTATGTTATCCTTACCTTGCTTATATTTGATTATGTATGGAAACATCTCAATGAATTCTACCCATCGAGCATGGCGTTTGCTTAACTTACCTTGGCCGTTTAGCCACTTGAGTGATTCATGGTCTGTGTGAATGACAAACTCCTTGGGCAGCAAGTAGTGTTGCCAAACTTCAAGGGAGCGAACCAAAGCTAGGAGTTCCCTGTCATAGGTTGAATAATTTAATTGGGCACCTTTAAGTTTTTCACTAAAATAAGCAGTGAGCCTTTTTTTCTTGTAAAATAACTGCCCCTATGCCTATTCTTGAAGCATCACATTCAAGTTCAAATGTATTAGTAAAATCTGGTAAGCGTAAAATTGGAGCTGAACATAACTTATCTTTCAAGGCTAAGAAAGCCTTATCTTGCTCCCTACCCCATGTGAAACCAACTGAATTTTTAATTATTTCAGTTAAAGGAGCTGCTATAGTGGAGAAGTCCTTGACAAAAGGACGATAGAAGCTTGCAAGACCATGAAATTTTCTTACTTCCGAAATAGAGGTGGGTGTAGGCCACTCCCGAATAGCCTTAACCTTCTCATCATCAACGTGAATACCTTGAGCACTAATTACAAAACCTAGAAAGATGAGTTGATCACTACAAAAAATACACTTGTCAACATTAGCATATAATCGTTCTCGTCGAAGAACATCAAAAACTGACTTAACATGTAAAATATGATGTTTAAGAGAAATAGAATAAATCAGAATGTCGTCAAAATAAACGACTACAAATTTACCTATAAACTCCTTTAAAATATGGTTCATCAAGCGCATAAAGGTGCTAGGTGCATTTGTCAAGCCAAAAGGCATGACTAACCACTCATATAACCCAAACTTCGTTTTGAATGTTGTCTTCAATTCATCTCCTTCTTTCATACGAATTTGATGATATCCGCTCTTCAAATCAATCTTTGTAAAAGTACATGCTCTGATACCAAATGATAGGAAATGGCAGCGGAATAAAGATCGAATGCAATAACAAAAGAAAATATTAGAATAAATGGACAATGGTGTAAAGAAGATGATAAAAATAGTAGCAAGCTTATTTGAAAATGGATTGTGGACTTGCTATCAATAGGATGGATTTTGGAATAGATTTATGTCCTAGGAACCCTCTTGATCGCAATTGATCAAGCAAACTCCATGATAGGCTCTAACCGACCCTCCAAGAATTGATTATCTTGGCAACCCGGAGTGTGAAGATGGCTTTTTCCACGAAAACTAGAAGGGAATCATGTTGAAGACAAGCTTCGAAGGCACAAGCAACAATACTTGCAAAAATGTACTCAATAACATTTATTCTCTAAAAGAAATATTCAAATTGTGTGTTTTACAAGAGAATAGACTGCCTCCTTTTATAGCCTAAAAGAAACAGCAAAACACCCTAAGAAATAGCTATTTCATCCCTAAAAATCAGCACATAGATAGCTAATTAGAAGGGATCAACAATTATTTAGGAAAATATGAATTAAAACATATGGAAAGTTAAATAAAAAAATATTCATAAAATCAACACATGGAGCTGAACATTCTAGATTTTATTTATTTAATATATAATTTATTTGGGCCTCAAATATGTTTTAAGGCATTTGGGCTTCTTGGACCATCAATGTAGCTTTTTGTCACTCATGTGTTCTTGAAAGCTTGAGGACATAGGATTTCTTCAATCAATGCTTGATTCGTCAAGAAGACTTGCAAACCATTGCTTACAAAATCTTGGACCGCTGAATATATCTTGTCTTTGAGTTGCCTTGACTTTGTTCTTGTCATCGGGCCATGTGGTAATGTAAGCCCATCAGATGTAAGGGCCTTAGTGCATGCATCACTATCTGTTCGATAGGATTAAGTACCAAGAATGGGAAATCTTTTGCCTTCAACCTGCCCAGGCAAACGCTACCATCGTGCGGGAATTCTATGCGCACGCGCCCAGCAAAGACTCCCTCTTTGTCCACTTCGAGGCAGGCCTGTCCAACTTGATGCCGAGACCATCAACCAATTCTACGGCCTCACACCTGACCATGATGTGCATGCCGAATTCATGGAAGATATCATTGCCGAGGATTACGAGTTGATTAATGCTACACGAATACTCCATGGGAAATCGGTGCCCATAGAGGATCTATAGCAAGGTAGAGCCTAAAGCCCGAGGCCAAGCTTTGGAACACCTTTGTCAAGAGACGCCTCATCCCCACATCCCACAACAGCACAGTGGACCGAAAGCGATTGGTGCTCATCTAATCCATCATCAACAAAAGGAGCATCAACGTTGGAGAGATCATCTTACGCGAAATTTACGAATGCGGTAAGAAGGATAGAGGACCATTATATTTCTCTTGTTTGATCACTAGTTTATGTATTGCTGCAAGTGTAATAGTAGAAGACGCGGACGAATACACTCCCTAAAGGCGTGAATGGACCAGAGACTTTTGCCACAAAATTATGCAGATCACGCAGGCAGAACCAGTCCAAGCAACGCCCCAGCAGTTCACTGCTGATACTGCTGCCGGGGCCCAATACACGGTAGACATGCCAGACACTACCCACACCTTTGCTGCAGCAGACCCGTACCAGGAGATACTACAAAGGATGGCAGCGATAGATCTTAGACAATAGAGATACATGGAATATCAAAGAGACTTTAATGACACACTAGCCCAAATGATGCTCCATGCCTTTCCAGACCAAGGGGCGCAGTTTCCAGAATTTCCAAGCAACATGTTTGTCACAGCCGCCCCCTATACCAAGACTACACCAGCTCCAAGAGGACTGAGACCGTTCTTCCATGCGGGCCCTCAACCACAGTTTCATGCTGCCGGCCCATCTAGGGCAGCAGACTCTGCCGCAGCATCATCTGCCAGCAGAAGACCATCAAAGCGGAGGGCAGTCTTCAGCACTCCACCACGATCCCCCATCATCATGGGCAGTCTATCAGCAGAGATAGATGCCTATGTACATCAGAGCTCAACCGCTGCCGGACCGAGTACACACCATACCGGGGCAGCCACAGCAAATGAAGGTGGAACGAACATCATGATCACCGAGGAGATTGCCAACGTGGAAGAAGGAGAAGAAGTGGATGCTCCAATGCAACGGACACCACCCACAAGAGTCAACCGCCCCGGTAAGCAAACGCTCAGCCATCGTCCTCACCAAGAACGAAGCAATCAACAGCACGACCCCGTAGAAAAATTGTTACAAGCAGCTCCTCGGAGTCTCTTTAAATTTTTCATATATTCAATTTTAATTGCTGTTTGTTTCTTGATATGCTGCTTATTTCTTTCATATTTTTGTTGCCTACTATTCTCTTCTAATATAAAGCATTGAGGGCAATGCTTGGTTCGAGTTTGGGGGTGCAGAGCCACTGCCGAAGCAGCAATCTATTGTCGAGGCCATGCCAAGAAAAGGGTGTATTTAAGTGAATTTTTTTTAAAATTTTTTTCATGCTCCCCGCCTTACTTGAATCAATTGCCTATACTTTTGCACTGCTTATCATCAGTATTGCCTTAGTTTATTCTTTAAGGCTATAAAAATCTTTCTCCTTACTATGATTAGGTCCTGTTAAGAAGGTTTAACCTTAGGATACTCAAGGATGAAAACTTAGAAGCTTACTATAAGATGAATTTTTCAAACACTTTTGGGACTTGTTGGATTATAGGAATTCTTTTAATGAACTTAGGTGATAAAAAGACTTAGACTTTTGGTAAAGTGACTAGAGGTGCCTATCACCGACTCTAGGAATTACTCTTCTTCATGCTAGAGGTGCCCGAAATTGGCTCTAGTATGATATAAGGAATATCAAAAAGAAAGAAGGAATTAGTGAAGAGAAAAACACAATCCTTGAGGTGCCCGAAATTGGCTCAAGAATTGGTTGTTTAAAAAAGAAGAGAACACTTAACCCAATTCTACTTGTCTTGAACTTAGAGTTTATCTAAGAAAGCCTTAAATCAAACTTGTCCACAAAAACGCACACACTCACCAAATCTTATAGTTTGTTTCTAGGTAAACCCTTGAGTAGCCGAAAGGTTAAGTCTAAAAGAATAGATATAGTTATGGTGGGGAGAATAGATGGAAACATAAGACCAAGAGAGAGTAGAGTTTGGCAAATTGATGGTTTGCATTGCTTGAGGACAAGCAATAGTTCGAGTTTGGGGGTGTGATAAGTGCTCAACTCACTATCACTTTTTACACCTTTTATGGGCATTAATCACTGAATTTACACCCACTCGGACCAATGCATGTACTTAATGTGATATATTTACAAGTTATGAGTATAAAGATGATATTTACAGAAAAGGCAAGTTTTACAACATTTTTTATATCTATGCAGGAGAAACAAGTGCCGTGGCAGTAACATGGCCGAGGCAGGACATGATGCCGAGGCAGCAGCTGAGAGCCAGGAAGCAATACTGTAGGCGATCGGAAGAGAAAAATCCAAGGGACGTTTCTGGACATGAAGCACATGGACCGGAGCTGGTTAGCATGAGGAAAAGCCCAAGACAAGGCCACGCGGGAAAGCCTCTTAGTTGAAATAAACTTGGAAATATTTTATTTATGTACATGACTTGTTCCCTACTCCAAGTTATATTCTACTTAGGAAAGGTTTGCCCTAGGCCAAGCCTATATAAGACCTAGCCGTCCAATGTAATAGGAGAGTCGATTCATAGAGAGTTTACCCTAAGACTCATTGTTTTCTTTCTCTCAAATTATGTTCTAAGGTTTCTTAGGGTTTAGGTGAAGGTTGTAAAGTATTTGTGAGAGGATATTGTACTTTGTCTTTGTTTCAATGCAATAAAACTATCAAGGTTTGCTTATCCTTTGCCATTCTTTGTTCTTGCATTCAAGCTCGGGAGAGAAGTTTGTGAGTAATCCATTTATCTAGACTCGGGAGAGTTAGATTCATGAAAGGGATAAGTACGGTGTTTCAATCGCGAAATACTGACTCGGCCTAGGGATAGGTTAAGAGTTTCAACGGCTAAAAGAAGTGTGAGATTGGTTGGTGAGTATAATTGATTCATGCCGTGAGGTATCATCAAGGACTAGTCATCAATAGTACTTCGACTTAGGGATAAGCGGAGTCATCCAAGGACACTTCGCCGAACTTTGATAAAGTTCACCCACAAGCAAGAGATTGCCACGACGGACAGTATCGTCGCTGCCAAGGCAGTAATCTGCAGTACTACCGAGGCAGTGATATACAATTGCATTGGACAGAGACAAGTCAATCAAATCCACAATACAACGCAACTGGATCCTGACCTCTCTCTATTAATCAGACTTCACCTTAATTCTTAGTTTCTTTTATTTCAATTTATTTAGTTCCATCAAAACCACAATTACTTGTGTTTTTATTTTATTTCTTTTTACAGAACAAGAAGACGAAGAAGGCATATTAAGTATACCAATCCCTGTGGAGATGATACACGATAATACTTATCACTTTATTAATTGCGATGTGTTCACTTGCACTAATTGTACACTTTTAACACGCGACACATGTCTAAATGGGCTTTATTGAGAACCCGTTCGAATTTTAAATGAGTAAAAATCTAAAATTTTAGGATTAAGTAGAATAATTAGGTTCAAAATCCTACAATAAACTATTTGAACTCATAAAAATTGATTTAATATCATTTTACGATCATTTTGTTGGGTTTAAAGTATGCGTGTCTAGTTTGGCTTCATAGAGAACCCGTTCGAATTTTAATCGAGTAAAAATATAGGAATTTAAGATTAATTTTTATAATTAGGTTAAAAATCCCACAATTAACTATCTGAACCCATAAAATTTTATCTAATATCATTTTGCGGTGATTTTGTTGGGTTTAAAGCGTGCATGTCTAAATGGGATTTATTGTGAAGCTGTTCTAATTTTAAACGAGTAAAAATCTAAAATCTTAGGATTAAGTTGTATAATTAGGTTCAAAATCCTATAATAAACTATTTGAACTCATAAAATTTATTTAATATCATTTTACGATCGTTTTGATGGGTTTAAAGCTTGCGTGTCTAGTTGGGCTTCATAGAGAGCCCGTTAGAATTATAACCGAGTAATAATCTAAAAATTTAAGATTCATTTTAATAATTAGGTTAAAATCCAACAATTAATTATTTGAACTCATAAAGTTTTATTAATACCATTTGGCGGTGATTTTGTTAGGTTTAAAGCGTGCTTGTCTAAATGGGATTTATTGAGAACCTATTCGAATTTTAATCGAGTAAAAATCTAAAATTTTAGGATTAAGTTGTATAATTAGCTTCAAAATCCTATAATAAACTATTTGAACTCATAAATATCGATTTAATATCACTTTACGATCGTTTTGTTGGGTTTAAAGATTGCGTGTGTAGTTGGTCTTCATAGAGAACCCTTTCGAATTTTAACTGAGTAAAAATCTAAAACTTTAAGATTCATTTTAATAATTAGTTTAAAAATCCCACAATTAATTATTTGAACTCATGAAATTTTATTAATACCATTTGGCGGTGATTTTGTTGGGTTTAAAGCGTGCTTGTCTAAATGAGATTTATTGAGAACCTATTCGAATTTTAATAGAGTACAAATCTAAAATTTTAGGATAAATTGGAAAATTAGCTTCAAAATCCTATAATAAACTATTTGAACTCATAAAAAATGATTTAATATCATTTTACGATCGTTTTGTTGGGTTTAAAGCATGCGTGTCTAGTTGGGCTTCATAGAGAACCCGTTCGAATTTTAACCGAGTAAAAATCTAAAAATTTAAGATTAATTTTTATAATTAGGTTAAAAATCCCATAATTAACTAACTGAACCCATAAATTTTGTTTAATATCATTTTGCGGTGATTTTGTTGGAATTGAAGCGTGCATGTCAAAATGGGCTTTATTGAGAACCTGTTCGAATTTTAAACGAGTAAAAATCTAAAATTTTAAGATTAAGTTGTATAATTAGGTTCAAAATCCTATAATAAACTATTTGAACTCATAAAAATTGATTTAATATCATTTTACGATCGTTTTGTTGGGTTTAAAGCATGCGTGTCTAGTTTGGCTTCATAGAGAACCCGTTCGAATTTTAATCGAGTAAAAATATAGGAATTTAAGATTAATTTTTATAATTAGGTTAAAAATCCCACAATTAACTATCTGAACCCATAAAATTTTATCTAATATCATTTTGCGGTGATTTTGTTGGGTTTAAAGCGTGCATGTCTAAATGGGATTTATTGTGAAGCTGTTCTAATTTTAAACGAGTAAAAATCTAAAATCTTAGGATTAAGTCGTGTAATTAGGTTCAAAATCCTATAATAAACTATTTGAACTCATAAAAATTTATTTAATATCATTTTACGATCGTTTTGATGGGTTTAAAGCTTGCGTGTCTAGTTGGGCTTCATAGAGAGCCCGTTAGAATTATAACCGAGTAATAATCTAAAAATTTAAGATTCATTTTAATAATTAGGTTAAAATCCAACAATTAATTATTTGAACTCATAAAGTTTTATTAATACCATTTGGCGGTGATTTTGTTGGGTTTAAAGCGTGCTTGTCTAAATGGGATTTATTGAGAACCTATTCGAATTTTAATCGAGTAAAAATCTAAAATTTTAGGATTAAGTTGTATAATTAGCTTCAAAATCCTATAATAAACTATTTGAACACATAAATATCGATTTAATATCACTTTACGATCGTTTTTTTGGGTTTAAAGCTTGCGTGTGTAGTTGGTCTTCATAGAGAACCCTTTCGAATTTTAACTGAGTAAAAATCTAAAAATTTAAGATTCATTTTAATAATTAGTTTAAAAATCCCACAATTAATTATTTGAACTCATGAAATTTTATTAATACCATTTGGCGGTGATTTTGTTGGGTTTAAAGCGTGCTTGTCTAAATGGGATTTATTGAGAACCTATTCGAATTTTAATCGAGTAAAAATCTAAAAATTTAAGATTAATTTTTATAATTAGGTTAAAAATTCCACAATTAACTATCTAGACTCATTAAATTTTATTTAATATCATTTTGCGGTGATTTTGTTGGGTTTAAAGCGTGCATGTCTAAATGGGCTTTATTGTGAAACTGTTCGAATTTTAAACGAGTAAAAATCTAAAATTTTTGGATTAGGTTTTAAAATTATGTTCAAAATCCTATAATAAACTATTTGAACTCATAAAATTGATTTAATATCATTTTACGATCATTTTGTTGGGTTTAAAACTTGCGCGTATCGTTGGGCTTCATAGAGATCCGTTCGAATTTTAACAGTGTAAAAATCTAAAAATTTAAGATTGATTTTTATAATTAGGTTTAAATATCCCACAATTAACTATCTGAACCCATAAAATTTTATTTAATATCATTTTACGATGATTTTGTTGGGTTTAAAGCGTGCATGTCTAAATGGTCTCTATTGAGAACCTGTTCGAGTTTTAAACGAGTAAAAATCTAAAATTTTTTGATTAAGTTGTATAATTAGGATCAAAAATCCTATAATAAACTATTTAAACTCATAAAAATTGATTTAATATCATTTTACGATCGTTTTGTTGGGTTTAAAGCTTGCGTGTATAGTTGGGCTTCATAAAGATCCCGTTCGAATTTTAACAGTGTAAAAATCTAAAAATTTAAGATTAATTTTTATAATTCGGTTTAAAAATCCCACAATTAACTATCTAAAACCCATAAAATTTTATTTAATATCATTTTATGGTGTTTTTGTTGGGTTTAAAGCGTGCATGTCTAAATTGGCTTTATTGAGAACCTGTTCGAGTTTTAAACGAGTAAAAATCTAAAAGTTTAGTATTAAGTTTTATAATTAGGATAAAAAATCCTATAATAAACTATTTGAACTCATAAAAACTGATTTAATATCATTTTACGATCGTTTTGTTGGGTTTAAAGCATGCGTGTCTAGTTGGGCTTTATAGAGAACCCGCTCGAATGTTAACCGAGTAGAAATCTCAAATTTTAGGATTAAAAATCTAAAAATTTAAGATTAATTTTAATAATTAATTTAAAATCCCACAATTAACTATCTGAACTCATAAAATTTTATTTAATATCATTTTTGCGGTGATTTTGCACGTCTTTAAAACTATCCTGCCACGATTTCATAACCAATATTTAGTGGAATTTTAACCCTAACCAAGACTCCAAAAGCACTAGGAATCCAAGAAAAGAAAGACACCAAATGAATGTTGTTGCAAGGAGGAAGAAAAGATATTCATAAAATGGCATCGGAATAAAGATCGATTGCAATAACAAAAGAAAATATTAGAATAAATGGACAATGGTGTAAAGATGATGATAAAAATAGTAGCAAGCTTATTTGAAAATGGATTATGGACTTGCTGTCAATAGGTTGGATTTTGGAATAGATTTATGTCCTAGGAACCCTCTTGATCGTAATTGATCAAGCAAACTCCATGATAGTCTCTAACCGACCCTCCAAGAATTGATTATCTTGTCAACCCGGAGTGTGAAGATGGCTTTTTCCACGAAAACTAGAAGGAAATCGTGTTGAAGACAAGCTTCGAAGGCACAAGCAACAATACTTGCAAAATGTACCCAATAACATTTATTCTCTAAAAGAAAAATTCAAATTGTGTGTCTTACAAGAGAATAGGCTGCCTCCTTTTATAGCCTAAAAGAGACAGCAAAACACCCTAAGAAATAGCTATTTCATCCCTAAAAATCAGCACATAGATAGCTAATTAGAAGGGATCAACAATTATTTAGGAAAATATGAATTAAAACATATGGAAAGTTGAATAAAAAGATATTCATAAAATCAGAACATGGAGCTGATCATTCTAGATTTTATTTATTTAATATTTATAATTTATTTGGGCCTTAAATATGTTTTAAGGCATTTGGGCTTCTTGGACCATCAATGTAGCTTTTTGTCATCCATGTGTTCTTGAAAGCGGACATAGGATTTCTTCATTCAATGCTTGATTCGTCAAGAAGGCTTGCAAACCCTTGTTTACAAAATCTTGGACTGCTAAATGTATCTTGTCTTTGAGTTGCCTTGACTTTGTTCTTGTCATCAGGCTATGTGGTAATGTAAGCCCATCAGATGTAAGGGCCTTAGTGCATGCATCATTCCCCTCCTCCTCAAAAGGATTCGACCTCGAATCTGAAACATCAAAGGAGAAAGATCAGCAACATTAAAAGAGGAACTAACATTATATTCACCTGGAAGGTTAATGCGGTAAGTATTATCATTGATGCACTCCAAAACTTGAAAAGGACCATCTCCACGTGGGTCCAACTTAGTCTTCCTTTTGGATGGAAAACGTTCCTTCCTGATATGAACCCAAACCCAATCTCCTGGTTCAAAAATAACTTGTTTGCGTCCTTTGTTGGCTTTTGTAGCATTGTTATTGGCAATCTTCTCCATCCGTTGTTTAGCTTTTATGTGAATGGTCTTCACCAACTCAGCTTTTTGTTCCCCATCCAAGCTACAAATACTATTGATAGGTAAAGGAATAAGATCTAAAACAGTTAATGGGTTAAATCCATAAACTACTTCAAATGGTGAAAATCCAGTAGAAGAATGAAAAGAACAGTTGTAAGCAAACTCTACAAAAGGTAAACATTCTTCCCAATTCCGTATATTTTTACCAACAACTGTTCGAAGTAGGGCACCCAATATTCGATTAACTACCTCAGTTTGTCCATCAGTTTGAGGATGACAAGTAGCCGAGTATAAAAGTTTAGTGCCAATCTTACCCCATAACACTTTCCAAAAATGACTGATAAACTTGACATCCCGATATGAAACAATGGTACGTGGGATGCCATGAAGCCTTACCACTTCTCGAAAGAATAAATCAGCCACATGTGTTGCATCATCAGTTTTGTGGCAAGGGATGAAATGTGCCATCTTTGAAAACCTATCTACAACCACAAAAATACTATCTCGTCCCTTCTTAGTGCGTGGTAAACCAAGAATGAAACCCATAGATAAATCAACCCAAGGGGAAGAAGGAATGGGAAGGGGAGTATACAAACCGTGAGGCATTACCTTAGATTTGGCTTGTTTGCATGTAAGACAAGATGCACATATCTTTTCAACGGTTTTTCTCATGTGTGGCCAGAAAAAATGGTCCATGACAATGTCTAGGGTCTTGGTAACGCCAAAGTGCCCCATCAATCCTCCACAACGTGCTTCGTGCACCAAAAACTCTCGTAAAGAACCTTGCAGAATACACAACCTGTTTAAGCGAAATAAATATCCATTTACAAGATAAAACTTGTTAGAAGAACCTTTATTACACTGATTATAAATTTTAGCAAAATCAGCATCTATCGAATACAAGTCCTTAATATGTTCAAATCCCAAAACCTTAGCATGCATAGTAGTAATTAGTGTATAACGACGAGATAAAGCGTCAGCTACTATGTTATCCTTACCTTGCTTGTACTTGATTACGTATGGAAACATCTCAAAGAATTCTACCCATCGAGCATGGCGTTTGCTTAATTTACCTTGGCCGTTTAGCCACTTGAGTGATTCATGGTCTGTGTGAATGACAAACTCCTTGGGGAGCAAGTAGTGTTGCCAAACTTCAAGGGAGCGAACCAAATCTAGGAGTTCCTTGTCATAGGTTGAATAATTTTATTGGGCACCTTTAAGTTTTTCACTAAAATAAGCAATGGGCCTTTTTTCTTGTAAAAGAACTACCCTTATGCCTATTCCTGAAGCATCACATTCAAGTTCAAATGTATTAGTAAATTCTGGTAAGCGTAAAATTGGAGCTGAACATAACTTATCTTTCAAGGCTAAGAAAGCCTTATCTTGCTCCCTACCCCATGTGAAACCAATTGAATTTTTAATTATTTCAGTTAAAAGAGCTGCTATAGTGGAGAAGTCCTTGACAAACCGATGATAGAAGCTTGCAAGACCATGAAATGATCTTACTTCCGAAAAAGAGGTGGGTGTAGGCCACTCACGAATAGCCTTAACCTTCTCATCATCAACGTGAATACCCTGAGCACTAATTACAAAACCTAGAAAGATGAGTTGATCACTACAAAAAATACACTTGTCAGCATTAGCATATAATCGTTCTCGTCGAAGAACATCAAAAACTGACTTAACATGTAAAATATGATGTTCAAGAGAAGTAGAATAAATTAGAATGTCGTCAAAATAAACGACTACAAATTTACCTATAAACTTCTTTAAAACATGATTCATCAAGCGCAGAAAGGTGCTAGGTGCATTTGTCAAGCCAAAAGGCATGACTAACCACTCGTATAACCCAAACTTCGTTTTGAATGTTGTCTTCAATTCATCTCCTTCTTTCATACGAATTTGATGATATCCGCTCTTCAAATCAATCTTTATAAAAATACATGCTCCATAAAGTTCATCAAGCATATCATCTAGGCATGGAATGGGATGTCTATACTTGATGGTAATGCGGTTAATGGGTCGACAATCAACGCACATACGATACGTACCATCTTTTTTGGTACCAGGAGTACCGGAACAACACAAGGGCTTAAACTTTCTCTTATGTACCCTTTCTCCAGTAAAGCTTCCACTTGTCCTCTACATTTGGACAATCCGAATCGGATGAGAAATCACCATTATCTCTTATAAACATAATTCTCGAATTTGGACAATCACGAGCATAATGTCCATGTCCTCTACATTTGGAGCATTCAACATCTCTAGCCCGACTTGATCTTTGATTACTTTCATCCACCATGGGTGTTCGAGTCGATTTTGGTCTCTGTTTGGTATTTGCTTCCAGCATTTTTAGCTCTTCTTCCTTTGGTTTCATTCTGGAAGACTCAAACGAAGGCTTAGAACTTTGAAATGGTAAAGGTTGAGATGTACCTTTATCGTGGTGAGAATGTTCCCTTTGTCGAAACCTTGTTTTTCTTTGCAGCCGACTTTCAATAGCAATAGCCTTTTGGAGAGCTTCATCAAGATCTAAGTAAGGTTGAAGTTCAAGCACCTCTGAAATATTATCATTGAGACCAACGATAAATCTGGCTAAGGTATCTTCTTCGCCCTCTTGGATGTTTGCTCTTTGTAGTAGAGCCTCCATCTCTTGAAAGTACTCATCGACGGATCTATTTCCTTGTCTCAATCATTGAAGCCTTTGTTTGCATTCCCTATAGTAGTATTGAGGAACAAACCGTTTTCTCATGATTTGTTTAAGCTCATACCATGTATCAATCTCGTGCTTTTCATTGTATCGTCGGGTTCGAACAAATTGAGTCCACCAATTCAAAGCATAATCAGAAAACTCCAGTGTCACCAAAGGAACTTTCTCTTCTTCGGGACATTTGTAATAGGCAAACAATAGTTCAACCTTGCTCTCCCAATCGCAATATGCATCTGGGTCATGTTTACCTCTGAGTACTTGATAGTTTCCTTTTTTTGAAATCAAAATTGTCAATTGTAAAATTATGGTAAGTGGAGAAGGTGAGAAATGAGGAAAATTTGTTAAGTAATATTTTTTATGTATATTTAGAAAAAGTTTGAGTAATTGATAGTTTCCTTTTTTTGAAATCAAAATTGTCATAAAAGGGAATATATGGAATTTAATTAGTATAAAGATTACAATATATGGTAATAAAAGATATGTGTTTGAATTAGGAAATAATGAAGAGGTAAATTGTAAAAAAGATAGGTAGAGAATTAAAGGAAATTGGTAAGTAATATTTTTTTAGTAACGTTGAAATTATGTTTAAAGTTTGAGAATATAATTTTTTATAAGTTAATAGTATTATATGTGTAAATTGTATTGAATTATTGCTGGAGATATTAAGTGTCATAAGGATTAAAGGTATATGGTAAGAAATGGTATGATTTTTAGTTTTAGGGGGGAGTGGAAACAATAAAATAGTTTTGGAGATATATGGAAGGAAAAGTTTAGATAATGTTTTTTAAGTATATTTGGAAAGATTTTGAGTGTTCGCGAATCTATTTGGGTTAAAAGCAAGATTTTTGTGATAAGGTAAGGGTGAGATATTGGAAATTTTAGAGGATTTGGTAAAATTAGGGGATTATTTGTGGAAAAATTTGACTTTTGATATGTAAATAGATTGTAATTTATTGGTGGATTGTTTAAATTTATTTTAGGAATTGAAAAATGTGGTATGGAAATTTTGTTTGAGATTAAAAGGTCTTTGTGTAAATTGATATAGATATTGTATAGCATGTGTTTCTGCGTTATGATTTGTCTTACAAATAAGAGCATGATCATGATTGGTGTGATTATTTTGAAAAAAAACGTATAAAATAAATAGATACAAAAGAATATAAGATTCTGGTTCGAACGGTCGTGATAATAACAAACTGATAATAGGAGACATGATAATGGTAAGAAATGATGAAGTAAGGTTGATATGGTTAAAGGAATGAAAAGTACATGTATTCATCGAGATTGGTAATGAGATAAAAGGTGTAAACATACTATCAATAACCTTATCGTTCCCAATTAAAGAACTTGAGCATGGTCGTTTATGTAAGTAGAAATTAATAGTGATATTTTTGTGTTCTAATAGTGTGGTCTTCCATACGGTTGGTTGTATGAGATTAGTTGATGGGACCCAAGAACGGGTTGGTCTGAATAAAATAAGATTGTATAGGATACCAATAAATGGTTGGATTTTTGTGGGTACCCGATAATAGGTTGGTATGACAAAAACACAGATTGTTCGGAAACCAAAAAAAGGTATAAGTAAAATAGGTTTATGTAATTTTAAGATTATTGTAAGATAGAAGTAAATTGACAGATGTTCAAATATAATATTTGAGATTGATAAAAGAGTAAAAGAGAAAAGTGTACCTGAAAAATTCATGCTTGAAAAAATAAATAATTATCGAGAACAGTGGAATTGCACAAAAGTTTGGTGAAAAGTTGAAAGCTTCATGGCAGAGAAGTAGATTAAAACTCCAGGAACATCAAAAAACAAAACATGCATTAGTAGATTAGATAAATTATTGAAATTAAAGGATATAGTAAATAAAATAAAACTTTGAGGAGAAGATAGAGATAAGAACCAAGTTTCTTTCTTGGTCAAAACTTGAAAAATGAAATCTCCTAGATAAAAGACAATGTAATACCTTTGAGAGCCAAAGTAATTCTCTTCCATAAGGATCTCGCAAGAAGTGAAAAAATAAGATTCAATACTTATGTGATCCAAGCCAGCACCAAACTTCTTGGGGCCTTGCTCATATCAGAGAAGAAATCACAAGATTTAAACACTTGTGACAAAGTCGATGATCTTAACAATTCAAGTTCAAACATGTTTTTTCAAGCCTTGAATTTGAACTTGGAGCCTTGGC
The DNA here is from genome assembly GCA_035048815.1 of Abelmoschus esculentus. NCBI lineage: Eukaryota > Viridiplantae > Streptophyta > Magnoliopsida > Malvales > Malvaceae > Abelmoschus > Abelmoschus esculentus. The sequence continues at coordinate 7,027,175 of JAUCBN010000002.1, forward strand.
CATTTTTTGAACAAATGCAGCATGTTACTTTTGCATTTTAATACATGCATTTGAGTGCTAGCATAGGAGTGTGTTGCATGTAGTTGCATGAGCATTTTAGCTTGCATGAGTTTACATTATTTTGCATATTTAATTTCTGCATTTTTTTATCATGAATAAATAAGGCTTATTGTTCATTTAAACATATTGTTTCATTTATGTTTGTTTAGAACATTTAAGCATGTTAGTTCTTTTAAGCTTGTTAGTTTATGCATGTTAGTTCATTTAAAGTCTAAGAGTTTATTGATGTTTGTTAGTTCATTAAGTGAGTTAGTTCATTCAATTAAACTGGTTCATTTAATTTAACTAGCTTATTAATTTTCTTTCAAGCATTTACTTTATTGAATAAAGATGTTATCTAATGGATGCTCATATATTTTCAGCTAGGGTATTCATTTTGGATCAAATGGCTGATCATTTTCTACAAGAATGACAAGTCATTTACCACCAATTGAAGACACTTGAAGACACCATGATGGCTGATCAGTTTCAAGACATTCAAGGGAGATTTACACCACTTAAAGGCTATCAGTTTCAGCAAGAAAGCAAGGCAATGAAGAGCTCCTAAATACACCACTTAAAGAGGCACTTAAATACCACTTAAGAGCTACTTAATCCTCCATAAAGCTGATCAGTTTTTTATCAGAGAAGACATGCAATTAAAGCCTTCATTATCACCACTTAAGGGAGAGTAAAGGCAAGAATTAAAGCAACACTTAAGAAGGGAGTTCAAGGAACATCAGTTAACTTGTTCTCCATTTTTGGATTGGATACAGGCATATTTGAGTCTTGAGGTCTTCTTTAAACTTATTCCCCTATTTCTTAGCTTTTCAACGCACTTTGAATCACCTCAATCCGATATCAGAAGCTTAGGATATGATTAAATTAGTGAAGATAGTGCATGCTGGAAATTTAGTACGGGAATAGTCACAAGATGCTTGTTCAACAAATTCAAGAGGCCATTCAATTGCTGAATTCAATGCTTTATCAGCAGCCTATTAAAGGAAGATGAATGACAACTTAATCAAGTTCATTATCCCAAGGGTTTCTCCATGTGGATGATATGTATGTCTACATTCATCTTATGAATGTCCACATTCATCCTTTTTAGATCAAACTTTTTGGCTGTCAATTGGAGATAGGATAACCTACAAATTAATAGGCCTTTAACACTAAAATAATGAGCCTTTAATCTTTGTCTAGGTCAATCAATTTGTTGTTGCCTTACACCTATAAATAGGCACTCATTCCATTGTAAAAGATAGAACTTTTGGCATATATTACAACTTGAGAGTGTTTCTATTTTATAGTTCTTTTTGAACTTTATCGGCTTGCAAGATTGTTCTTGTGGCATTCATCCCTTTTCATCTTTTTATATTGTTGGTTCCTAGTTCTTATAACTAGAGGGTCACAATCCATTAACCTTTCACCCAAGTTACGGTTTAAAAACTCTTAAGAAACGGGTCTTCACTTTTTAGTGTTGGTTCCTCCTTTGTTTATACCGCACCATCAATTACATTCCTTCTTTTCGCATTCATCATCCATATATCCATATTTTTTTCATACGTCATCCTAAACACAACAACCATATTATCATCATTCTATTTCACCATAAAACCGGCGATCAAGGGAGTGCAAACCATCCCATTGAAGACTAATTAATCTTTCTCCAAAGATAATATCATAAAAGTCTTCAAACTTAGAGTTTTCATTGAAAAAGAATGTAAAGAAAGAAAGATTGGATATAACATAAGAAAACAAGATTCGAACCAAGAACTTGTGATAATAGTAAGAAACACACCGAAACATTAGAAGAGAAGATAAAGAAGAACAAAACAAACGGGGATACCACCAAATATATCAACGTGAAGATGATCCATGGTTGGATATTTTAAACGATATGGTGAAAACAATAACTCAAACTAAGTAAAACAAACAAAAACATGGATCTTCAAGCAAGATCCATGAATGATCCGGATAGTTAGATGGAAGAAAAATAGAAAATAAATATTCAGAACATACCTTTGTGGTTTAGCAGGTGTTGTGATTGTTCCTTCCTCTCTTAGTGATGGAGATGTGATGTAGATTGGTAAAGATTGTCCAAATAAAGGTTCTCCATCAGCAACGGCGAAAGAACAACGGTGGAAGAGGTGAGCGGCTGAGGGAGGAAGGGTCTTTAAGGAGGAGAGAGGAGGAGAGAGAAAATGGAGAGGAGAGAAAACAATCACCCGTTCCCCGTTCACCCGTTCGAATTTTAACCGAGTAAAAATCTAAAAATTTTAGATTAATTTTTATAATTAGGTTAAAAATCCCACAATTAACTATCTGAACTCATAAAATTTTATTTAATATCATTTTGCGGAGATTTTGTTGGGTTTAAAGTGTGCATGTCTAAATGGGCTTTATTGAGAACCTATTCGAATTTTAAACGAGTAAAAATCTAAAATTTTAGGATTAAGTTCTATAATTAGGTTCAAAATCCTATAATAAACTATTTGAACACATAAAAATTGATATAATATCATTTTACGATCGTTTTGTTCGGTTTAAAGCTTGCGTGTCCAGTTGGGCTTCATAGAGAACCCGTTCGAATTTTAATCGAATAAAAATCTAAAAATTTAAGATTAATTTTAATAATGAGGTTAAACATCCCACAATTAATTATTTGAACTCATAAAATTTTATTAATATCATTTGGCGGTGATTTTGTTGGGTTTAAAGCGTGCATATCTAAATGGGCTTTATTGAGAAACTGTTCGAATTTTAAGCGAGTAAAAATCTAAAATTTTAGGATTAAGTATAATTAAGATAAAAAATCCTATAATAAACTATTTGAACTCATAAAAATTGATTTAATGTCATTATACAATCGTTTTGTTGGGTTTAAAGCATACGTGTCTAGTTGGGTTTCATAGAGAACTTGTTTGAATTTTAACCAAGTAAAAATCTAAATTTTAAGATTAAGTTTTATAATTAGGTTAAAAATCCCACAATTAATTATTTAAACTCATAAAACTTTATTTAATATCATTTTGTAGTGATTTTGTTGGGTTTAAAGCATGCATGTCTAAATGAGCTTTATAATGTACCCGTTCGAATTTTAAACGAGTAAAAAAATAAAATTTTAGGATTAAGTTGTATAATTAGGTTCAAAATCCTATAGTAAACTACTTGAACTCATAAAAATTTATTTAATATCATTTTACGATCATTTTGTTGGTTTTGAAGCATGCATGTCTAGTTGGGCTTCATCGAGAATCCGTTTGAATTTTAACTGAGTAATAATGTAAAAATTTAAGATTAATTTTTATAATTAGATTAAAATCAAACAATTAAATATCTGAACTCATAAATTTTATTTAATATCATTTTGCGGTGATTTTATTGGGTTTAAAGCGTGCATGTCTAAATGGGCTTTATTGTGAACATGTTCGAATTTTAAACGAGTAAAAATCTAAAATTTTAGGATTAAGTTGTATAATTAGGATCAAAAATCCTATAATAAACTATTTGAACTCATAAAAAGGTATTTAATATCATTTTACGATCGTTTTGTTGGGTTTGACGCATGCATGTCTAATTGGGCTTCATAGAGAACCCGTTCAAATTTTAACCGAGTAAAAATCTAAAAAATTAAGATTAAGTTCTATAATTAGGTTAAAAATTAAACAATTAATTATTTGAACTCATAAAATTTTATCTATTATCATTTTGCGGTGATTTTGTTGGGTTTAAGCGTGCATGTCTAAATGGGCTTTATAGTGATCCTGTTCCAATTCTAAACGAGTAAAAATATAAAATTTTAGGATTAAGTTGTATAATTAGGTTCAAAATCCTATAATAAACTATTTGAACTCATAAAAATTTATTTAATATCATTTTATGATCGTTTTGTTGGGTTTGAAGCATGCATGTCTAATTGGGCTTCATAGAGAACCCGTTCGAATTTTAACCGAGTAAAAATCTAAGATTAATTTTTATAATTAGGTTAAAAATACCACAATTAATTATTTGAACTCATAAAATTTTATTTAATATCATTTTGCGGTGATTTTGTTGCGTTTAAAGCTTGCATGTCTAAATGGGCTTTATAGTGAACCCGTTCGAATTCTAAACGAGTAAAAATAAAAATTTTTAGGATGAAGTTGTATAATTAGGTTCAAAATCCTATAATAAACTATTTGAACTCATAAAAATTGATTTAATATCATTTTAGGAGCGTTTTGTTGGGTTTAAATCATGCATGTCTAGTTGGGCTTCAGAGAGAACCCGTTCAAATTTTAACCGAGTAAAAATAAAAAAATTTAAGATTAAGATTTATAATTAGGTTAAAAATCCCACAATTAATTATTTGAACTCATAAAATTTTATTTAATATCATTTTGCGGTGATTTTGTTGGGTTTAAAGTGTGCATGTCTAAATGGGTTTTATTGTGAACCTGTTCGAATTTTAAACGAGTAAAAATCTAAAATTTTAGGATTAAGTTTTATAATTAGATTCAAAATCCTATAATAAACTATTTGTACTCATAAAAAATTTTAATATCATTTTATGATTGTTTGGTTTGTTTTGAAACATGCTTGTCTAGTTAAAGCGTGCATGTCTAAATGGGATTTATAATGAACCCGTTCGAATTCTAAACGAGTAAAAATATAAAATTTTAGGATTAAGTTGTATATTTAGGTTCGAAATCCCCCATTTAACTGCTTGAACTCGTAAAATTTTATCTAATATCATTTTTGTGTGATTTTGTTGGTTATAAAGTGTGCATGTCTAAATGGGCTTTATAGTGAACTCGTTCGAATTTTAAAGGAGTAAAAATATAAAATTTTAGGATTAAGTTGTATAATTAGGTAAAAAATAATATATTAAATTATTTGAAATCATAAAAAGTGATTTAATATCATTTTACGATCGTTTTGTTGGTTTAAAGCATGAATGTCTAATTGGGCTTCATAGAGAACCCGTTCGAATTTTAACCGAGTAAAAATCTAAAAATTTAAGATTAAGTTTTATAATTAGGTTTAAATCCCACAATTAATTATTTGAACTCATAAAAGAATTTATTATCATTTTGTGGTGATTTTGTTGGGTTTAAAGCGTGCATGTCTAAATGGGATTTATAGTGAACCCGTTCAAATTCTAAACAAGTAAAAATATAAAATTTTAGGATTAAGTTTATATTTAGGTTCTAAATTCTATAATAAACTATATGAACTCATAAAAAGGTATTTAATATCATTTTACGATCGTTTTTTTGGGTTGAAAGCATGTATGTCTAATAGGGCTTCATAGAGAACCCATAATTAATATCATTTTGCGGTGATTTTTTTGGGTTTAAAGCGTGCATGTCTAAATTGGCTTTTTTGAGATCCTGTTCGAATTTTAAACGAGTAAAAATCTAAAATTTTAGTATTAAGTTGGATAATTAGGTTCAAAAATAAACTATTTGAACTCATAAAAAGTAATTTAATATCATTTTACTATCATTTTGTTGGGTTTAAAGCATGTGTGTCTAGTTGGGCTTCATAGAGAACCTGTTCTAATTTTAACCGAGTAAAAATAAAAAAATTTAAGATTAAGTTTATAATTATGTTAAAAAACCCACAATTAATTATTTGAACTCATAAAATTATATTTAATATCATTTTGTGGTGAATTTGTTGGGTTTAAAGCGTGCATTTTTAAATGGGCTTTATAGTGAACCTGTTCGAATTCTAAACGAGTAAAAATATAATTTTTTTGATTAAGTCGTATATTTAGGTTCAAAATCCTATAATAAATAATTTAAACTCATAAAATTGATTTAATAACAGTTTACGATCGTTTTGTTGGATTTAAAGAATGCATGTCTAGTTGGGCTTCCTAAAGAACCCTTTCAAATTTTAACCGAGTAAAAATCTAAAAATTTAAGATTAAGTTTTATAATTAGGTTAAAAATCCCAAAATTAACTATTTTAACTCATAAAATTTTATTTAATATCATTTTGCAGCGATTTTGTTGGGTTTAAAGCGTGCATGTCTAAATGAGCTTTATAATGTACCCGTTCGAATTTTAAACGAGTAAAAAATATAATTTTAGGATTAATTTGTATAATTAGGTTCAAAATCCTATAAAAACCTATTTGAACTCAAAAAAATTGATTTAATATCATTTTACAAACGTTTCGTTGGGTTTAAAGCATGCATGTCTAGTTTTGTTTCATAGAGAACCAGTTCGAATTTTAACCGAGTAAAAATCTAAAAATTTAAGATTAATTTTTATAATTAGGTTAAAAATTCCACAATTAATTATTTGAACTCATAAAATTTTATTTAATATCATTTTGCGGTGATTTTGTTGGGTTTAAACCCTACATGTCTAAATTAGATTTATAATGAACCCTTTCGAATTTTAAACGAGTAAAAATCTAAAATTTTAGAATTAAGTTGTATAATTAGGTTCAAAATCCTATAATAAACTATTTCAACTCATAAAAATTTATTTAAGATATTTTGATAAGAGTGTCAGCTGGTGCCATTACAGCCAGCCAGGGCCATTACAGCCTGGCCACAGACACCTCAGTAGGGGACCACAGCCAATATCTTAGTACCACTGTCACCACTGCTATCTCTGAAGAAATGTCATCACGTGAAAGGGGTCAGGAATAGAATTTTCATTATCTTTTAGGGGTTTGGTGACCTACAAGAAAAAGAGATACCTTTTGGAGGAACAAAAACATAGAAAAAGAGGCACCTTTGGAGTGGTTTGCGGAAGTGGAAAGCTTCTACCTTTATCCTCTAAACTCCGGCCGAAGTGTCCTCCATTGATAGAGCTCGAAGGGAATGGTGTGCTTGGGACCTGAGAGGGGCTAGCACACCAAGGCGTCTTGTGGTGGTTGAAGAGCCGTCGGCTTGCGCAACCAAGGGTGTCTTCTAGTCTTCTTTCCTTTGCTTTATTTTTCATATTTTTATGAGGATGATTGTCGAATGTTTTAAGATGTATGTGGATGATATTTCTTTAACATTGCGCACCACCATGTGTTACTTTGTTTAGGTGGTTGCACTTATGGATGATTACCTTTTGCTTTTATTAATATATTGTCTTCTATGTGTTTGTATATTTGCTTTGCTCATTGTTGATAATCATCTAGGCATTGTAAGAGGCACGAGAGTGTCCCATGTTTAGGTGCATGCTAGAGCACTCGAGAGAGGCGTAGCTATAGATACGTAGATCATCCGAGAGGAGCTAAGGGAGGATCTACGTGAGCAATAGGTTCTAGACAACAAATAGAGCCTAATCTAATCCTAGAGCACTCGAAAGAGGCGTAGGTGAGGGTTTCAACGAATAAAAGGAGTGTGCTTCGTAGATAGACTAGTGTCATTCGCGTGATAGGCGAAATGCCATGGCATTTTAGTTTGCCAGGTTCCTATGACTCGAGAGAGCGGGAACACTTAAGAAACCTCTATCGAGTAAATATATACCATAGTGGCTAGATGTTAGTAGAAGTAAGGGTTAAGAAGTCCATAGGACCTTCCACCAATCATTCCCGAGAGAGCTCATTAATAGAGGGATAGTACAACATATTGTTCAAACATTTTCTTGTATCCTGCATTTGTCTCCGCATTTACAAACTGCTTTCTTTGTTTACTTGTTCTCCTACAATCACACTACTATATTTTCCGCACACCACTTCCATACATCTACCCTGCCATCACCATACATATCATTTTGCCTTGGCATATTTTAGTTACTTACATTCTGAAATTGCCATAACATTTTACCATTACATTTGCACCGTACATATTCATTTCAACCTGTCTTTATCTTTATTTTTCTTTTTAGTTAGTGACACCTTTTTGCCTTTACAATATTGACTTACTAGTTACCTCGATCCTCGTGGGAATGATACTCACTCACCCTTTTATTACTTGTACGACTGTGTATACTTGCACATACGTGTTCGCATAATTTATAGCACTACACAGGCGACACCAAGATTTTGGTGCCGTTGTCGGGGATCGGCAAGAGAACAGTTTGTCATTTTTATCTTGGCATTTTTGTTTTACTTAGTTTATTTTCTTAGTTTGTTTTACTTGTTTTATTTGTTTTTCTTTTCTGGGTTATTTTCAATGCATGTCCAGAAGGTCTACTGACGGACCTCTCTATCCTATAGTGCTTGAAATTGAGCGTTTGTTTCATCAAAAAAGGCGTACTCAGCGTAGAGCTATGGACCCACCAATAATGCAAGACCCAGTAGTTCCAAATGTCGGGGCAAATCTAAATGTTGTTGCACCTCAACCAAGGGCTATTAGGGACCATTTAAATCCTATCTTGGATGATCTTAATCCTGGCATCGTGGCACCAAAAATTCAAGCTACACACTTCGAACTCAAGCCTATCATGTTCAATATGTTGAATTCTATTGGGCAATTTGGAGGGATGGCGCACGAAGATGCAAGGCAACATATTCGAGCTTTCCTAGAAGTTTGTGATTCTTTCTGTCAACAAGGAGTGCATGAGGACGTGTTGAAGCTCAAGTTATTCCCTTATTCCCTATGTGGCCGAGCAAAGGCGTGGTTGAGTGGAGTGCGATCCAGATCGATGGAGTCATGGGCTGATTCGTGCAAGAGCTTTTTCCTGTGGTATAATCCTCCAAATCTACACACCCAACTTAGAAATGACATAGCTTCTTTTCGACAAGGTGATGACGAATCAATGTGTGAATGTTGGGATCGATACAAGGGATTGCTTTGCAAGTGTACAAATCATGAATTTCAAGATTGGACTCAAGTTGTAATGTTCTACAACGGAGTCAATGCACCGACGAGGATGATGCTAGATGCATTGGCAAATGGAACTTTACTAGACAAATCACCCGAGGAGGCATTTGACATTCTTGATAGAATTGCCAACAATGATTATCAATTTCCTTCTACAAGACTTGGAACCGGGAGGAAGGCACAAGGGACATTCGAGCTTGATGCTAAAGATTCACTATCCGCCCAACTCTCAGTTATCGTCAATATGTTGAAAAGCATTCAACGTTCCAACGAGGTGAAGGAAGTGAAGATGGCCAGTTCAGCATGTCTGTTAAGCCATGACAATCATCACGAGAGCGAGTGCCCAGGAAACAATGAGTCAGCCAATTATGTGAGCAACTTCAACAGAGGCAACAACAATCCCTACTCTAACACCTATAATCCAGGATAGCGACATCATCCGAACTTTTCATGGGGAAACCAAGGATCCAGTAACCCTTATCCCCCAGCTAGAAGTCAAAATGAGCCCCAGCAGTTTCAAGCGAATATTCCCTAGCATAATCAGAACAAGGGGGCTGCTGCATCATCTAATACTAGTTCTTTGGAGGCTACTATGCAAGAATTTATTCTAAGTACTAAGACTATGCTTCAAGAGCATACTACAACCATCAAGAACCAAGAAACCCTACTACAAAGCCACAGTGCTTCATTGCGAAATCTGGAGAGTCAGGTTGGCCAAATTGCCACGGCATTACAAGAGTGTCAGCCAGGACGTCTGCCAAGTGATACTAAAGTCACTAAGCCACATGGTAAAGAGCAATGTAGCGCGATCACACTAAGGAGTGGCAAGCAGATTAATCAAGAAGATAAGTTTGGGGGGAAGAAGTCTGATGAATCCCTACCCAAACCTGTGCAAGAAGAAATGCCTGAGCAAATTCTCGAGGAAAAGGAGAAGGAGGAAGGTTTGACAAAGGAACCTGCTGATGGAGCTAGTGAAAATGCCACGACAAAAGAGTATTGCTCTGCTTTAAGTAACCTACCAATGAAGAAGAAGGATCTAGGCAACTTCATTATCCTGTGTGCTATTGGAGATAAGTTCATTGAGAAATGCTATTGGATCGAGTGTAAATCTGATGCCCAAGTCAATTTTTGTGAAGCTTGGCATGGGAGATGCGAGACCCACATCCGTCATATTACATCTAGTCAATCATTCCCATGTGAGACCCGAGGGGAAGATCGAAGATGTCATAGTGAGGGTGGACAAATTCGTGTTTCCGGTCGACTTCCTCATACTTGATTGGGAGGCTAATGCAAATACACCCATTATCTTAGGGAGACCTTTCCTAGCAACCGGTCGCATTCTCATTGATTGTGAGAAGGGTGAGCTCACAATGCGTGTAGCAAATCAAAGATTGACCGTGAACATCAACAATTCTCTCAAGTACATGGATGATTCTGAAGAATGCCGAAGCATTTTGGAAGCAGATTATGAGCTATCAACGAAAGCTGATCATTTTTGCCACAACAATTTTGTACAACTGGATAAGTATGAAGCGCTCATAGAAGAGGAAGAGGAAGCTGGTGAATTGCCATTGGAAAAGCAACAATCTAGTCTACTGATAGCTAGAAATCATTCGAGCTTTGAACCTCTTGACTTCGAGGAATTCGTTCCTCCCAAGCCTTCATTACTCAATGCGCCCAAGTTGGAGCTGAAGATTTTGCCACAACATTTGAAATATGTTTATCTGGGTGAAGACGAGACCATGCCTGTTATTATTTCTGCGAATCTTAATGCTGATCAAGAAAGAAGTCTACTTGTTGTTTTGTCATAGCATAAACGAGCGATAGGATGGACCATGGCAGATTTAAAGGGGATTAGTAACACTATCTGTATGCATAAGATACTTTTGGAAGAATGCCATGGCAAATCCATAGAGCCACAGTGAAGACTCAAACATATTATGAAGCAAGTTATTATGAAGGAAGTTATCAAATGGCTCGATGCTGGAGTTATTTACCCAATATCAGATAGTTCATGGGTGAGCTTGGTTCAATGTGTGCCCAAGAAAGGAGGCACAATCGTGGTAAGCAATAAAGACAATGAGCTATTGCCGGCGCGCGTAGTGACCGGATGGAGGATTTGTATGGACTATCGCAAGCTCAAAAAGGCTACGAAGAAGGACCACTTTCCTCTACCTTTTATTGACCAAATGTTGGATCGCTTGGCGGGCAAAGCCTTCTATTGTTTCTTGGATGGATATTCGGGGTATAACCAAATAGCCATAGCACCGGAGGACCAAGAGAAGACCACATTCACTTGTCCTTATGGCACTTATGCTTTCCGGAGGATGCCCTTTGGATTGTGTAATGCCCTGGCAACTTTCTAGCGCTGCATGCAAGCTATCTTTTTTGATATGGTTGAGGATTATCTAGAGATATTCATGGATGACTTCTTTGTTTCTAGAGATAGTTTCCAGAATTATCTTGGCAATTTAGCAAAGGTCCTGAAGCAATGTGAAGAAGCTGACCTTGTGCTAAATTGGGAGAAATGTCACTTTATGATAACTGAAGGTATTGTGTTAGGCCATAAGATTTCACACAAAGGCATTGAGTTGGACAAAGCTAAGATCGATGTGATTGAGAAGTTACCACCACCTGCAAATGTCAAGGGCATAAGAAGTTTCCTCGGGCACGCGGGATTCTATCGGAGATTCATCAAGGATTTCTCTAAGATCTCCAAGCCCTTGTGCATGTTGTTGCAACAAAACCAGCCTTTTGTGTTCAATCAAAAATGTCATGGCGCTTTCACAGAGCTGAAGCAAAGCCTTATCACTGCACCCGTTGTTGTTCCCCCAGATTGGACCTTACCGTTCGAGCTGATGTGCAATGCAAGCGATTATGTCGTGGGAGCAGTTTTGGGACAACGTCGAGGTAAAATTTTTCATGTTATATATTATGCTAGATGTACTTTAAATTGAAGCACAACTTAACTACACTGCCACAGAGAAAGAGCTACTTGTCATGGTATTTGCATTTGACAAGTTTAGGCCATACTTGATAGGCACTAAGGTCATTGTTCACACCGATCACTCAGCTATTAAATACTTAGTGACTAAAAGGGATGCCAAACCTAGGCTTATTAGATGGATACTGTTGTTGCAAGAATTTGATTTAGAAGTGGTAGATAGGAAAGGCACAGAAAATCAAGTTGTTGATCTTCTTTCTAGGCTAGAAGTTAACCTGGAATGTCATGACAAAATTGAAATTGATGATGAATTTCCTGATGAGAAAATTCTTTATTCCACGGCAATTCCGTGGTACGCTAACCTTGTTAATTTTCTTGTTAATGGTATTTTGCTTTTTGACATGACTAGCCAGGGAAGGAAGAAATTTAGACATGACATGTGATTCTATTAATGGGATGAGCCGTATCTATCCAAGCGTTGTGCCGATCAAATTATCCAAAGATTTGTGCCTGAAGAGGAGCAAAGAGATATTCTGTATCACTGTCACACAGGCCCGTGTGGAGGTCACTTCGGAGGTATGCGGACTGCTACAAAGGTCCTCCAATCAAGTTTTTATTGGCTTACTTTATTCAAAGATGCCCAGGCATTTTACCAAGTCTGCGATCACTGTCAGAGGACTAGGAACATCTCTAGACGTCATGAAATGCCACGACAAAATATTTTGGAGATAGAGTTGTTTGACGTGTGGGGCATAAACTTTATGGGACCATTCCCATCTTCATTTGGAGATTGGTATATCCTTTTGGCAGTGGACTATGTGTCCAAGTGGGTAGAAGCCATTGCGACGCCTAGGAACTGTTCGAAGACAGTGCTGAAGCTCCTTCACAAGCACATTTTCACAAGGTTTGGCGCGCCAAAGGCTGTCATCAGTGATGAAGGCACTCATTTTGACAACAAGTTAATTGCCAAGGCATTACAAAGATACGGGGTAAAACACAAAATTGCCATGACATATCATCCCTAGACCAATGGGCAAGCCGAGATTTCAAGCCGTGAAATCAAGCAAACTCTAGAAAAAATGGTGAACTGGAGAAGGAAGGATTGGTCACCAAAGCTTGATGAAACGTTGTGGGCATACCGAACATCATTCAAAACCCCTAGGAATGTCTCCATTTAAGTTAGTCTATGGCAAGGCATGTCACCTCCCGGTCGAGCTAGAGCATAAAACCTATTGGGTAATCAAGAAGCTCAACTTTGATGTCGAGCTAGCTGGTGAAAGAAGACTTCTAGAGTTGAATGAGATGGAGGGATTTAGGGCCCAAGACTATGAAAATCCAAACTCTACAAGGAGCGGACTAAAAGATGGCATGACCATGCAATTTTGCCACGACATTTTCAAGTTGGACAACAAGTGCTCCTATTCAACTCAAGGCTGAAGCTTTTCCCTGGGAAGCTTAAATCAAGGTGGTCCGGGACATTTGAAATACATCATGTGTATCCCCATGGAGCTTTGGACATCAAGAACATTGATAATTGGACAATTTTCAGAGTTAATGGTCAGCGCCTAAAGATCTACACCGGAGCCCATGTGATGCGAGATAAACCTATCGATATCTTAAAGATGCATGACATACAAAAATGTCACGACATTTTCAGTTTACTCATGTTCATAAATAAATTGTTTTAAGTTTTTTTTTTATGCTACGTCGTTTTCTTAATTAATTTATGTGTTTTTTTCTTGTTTTTAGGAAATACACACCCTTGGAGGCCGACGGCTGAAGGAGAAAGAAGGAGAAAAGTAAGAAACCCTACCTGAATTCATTGGGCGGCAAAAGACAAAAGGGAGAAAAGTTTTTATTATCTTTATTATTTCTTTTTGAATTTTAAACCACCCTCTCTCTCCTCTTTAAAAGTCTGACAATACCACCCAATCAACCCCCTCCCACACGTTTCTTTCCCACCTCCCCACTAAAAATTAAAGCTCTTATTTTTAATTTCCCTTTTCTCTTTCATTCCCCCCATCTTCTTCTTCATCTTTACACCTCCATAACCGAAAAGCTTTCTTCCCCCACCATTATCAAAGCTCAAAACTTTCTTACTTTTTCTTCTCTTTTTCTACCCAAAAATGGTATGAGCTAGACCCCCAGGATCCGCCCCACAACCTCCTCCTATTTTTGTTGATGATGCGGCAAAAGAGAGGTTTGAATCTCTCAAAAATAGAAAAGTTTTCTTTGAGCTTGGTTTCAACTTTTCCGATGAATTGGGATCTGATGTGAAGGATGTGGTTCAACACCACCATTGGGAGCAGTTTGCTGCCCATCCTGGCTCCGTCAATGCTACTTTGGTGCGCGAGTTTTATGCAAACATTCACAGCCCTGACCAGAAATTTGTTTATGTCCGGGGCAAGAATATCCACTTCACCAACACAACCATTAACCGCTTCTTCAAAATTCCACAAGGAGTGGATAAGCATGCAAAGAAAGAAGAGGAAGCGGACTATGAGACTTATCAAGGCGTGAAGGAAGATCTCTGTCTACCCGAGACAGAATGGAACGACCAACAAGCATCGAGAAGGACGGTTAACCGTGAGCGCTTGCTTCCACACGCCCGATTATGGAACCATTTCATGAGATACAAGCTAATGCTCACCTCGCATCACACTACCGTGAGTCTATCTCGACTAATGCTGTTACATTCCATTCTTTTCGGTTGTCCCATGGATATTGGCCGGATAATTATTCAAGAGACTCATGCTTGCTTAAACCGCCCCAAGAGCCCCCTCATATTTCCCAACTTGATTACTGCCTTGTGCCGGAAGAAGGATGTTCTAGAGGATGATTTTGATGAAATATTAGAAGGTATGAAAGGTTTGATTGCTGCTAAAGTGACTGCACTAATGGGTGACAGTGAAGAGCAACCAGAGGCATCACATGTTGTCGCTGCAAGAAAAGGCCCATCTCATAAAGATGATGTACTGGAGCTCTCTCAAAATGCCATGGCAAAAGTAGATGACTTGTACAGAGACTTAAAGGAATTTTTCAGCTATACTAAGAAAAGAGATGAGGTCATCCAAGCCTATCTGGCAGAGCTACTACTTCCCCTAAATTAGGAGTTCCCCACGCTCCTGGCATCTATCCTGCCTACTATGCCAGAAAATGCCTTGGCATTTCCAGCAGACCCACCTTCAACTAGGCAGACGCCACCTGATCTGAATGAAGCACCATCCCCAGCTGATCTAGTTGAGGAGGTAAGGCCAATGGAACCGGAACCAGAGGAACACGCTCTAGAGGAAGAAATCTAAACGCCATTTTAAGATGTCGGCCGGGAGACAATCAACCCCACCACCAGCTGCTGAAAAATCAAGATCACGGGGAGCAGATGATGAGTCTGATCTTGAAGTCAGTCCACCCCCGTTGAAGAGAAGAGCCTCACGCCGAATTGCCACCGCAACACCACCTGCCTAGCCAAAGTACTTTGCATTTCATTTCATTACATTGCATAGCATTTAATTTAGTTTTTTTAGTTGCATTGAGGACAATGCTTGCCTCAAGTTTGGGGGAGGTGTCGTCCTCTACTCCATTTTCATATGCATGATAGCAGTAGTTGTAGAATTATGCCATGACAATTGTGCAAGTTTTATGATAAGTTTATAGGATTAGTTAGTGATGCCCGATGATGATATTTTTTATATGGCCAATGCTTGAATTGAATATGCATGACTTGAGATTTAGATAGAGCATGCTTTAAGACTTGGTGGTTTGTGTTTATTTTTCTGTTACACGAATATATGTTCTCCATGCTTAGGGAAGTTAGGAAATTTTTATAGAATGAAAACTTGAACAACCCTGCATATTTTAATGAATTCACTTGTTAATAGAGAACCCCCATTAGTTAGTATAGAAGTTGTGAATAAATGTCTGGACATATTTGTAGAGGGATATTCCGCTATGCCATGGCATATCCATGTGCATATGAGTTATTGAAAGAGGCACAGGGTGACGCTACACTTTTAACTTGCCATGGCATTACCTGGATACAACGTTCTAATAAATGGTAGCTATGGCATGAGTAGAAGGTAGTGTGATAGGCTGGCTCCTCTCGTAGCATTATGTCGAGCATATTTGTATAAAAAAATGAAAAATGAAATATATATATATATATATATAATAGGTATGGGGAATAGTAAATTGTGCTTTAATGAACAAACATGCTTGTTAGGATAGTGAACATTTCTTAGAATTTTTCTAACTTAACTAAGCATAGATTAGATACACTCACTCATGCACACACACACTCGCATTCGACCTTGTCCTAGGGTAGCGCTCTTGAAAATTCCTCGAGCCTTATATGTTTATGCCATGACATTTTCTGAGGGCTGAAACTCTGACCATTTGCTTGCCTAGTTCTTGAACATTGTCATGACATTTCTTCTCTACTAGCTGCTATCCATTGATTGAGGACAAGCAATAACTTAAGTTTGAGGGTGTGATAACTCCGCAAAAAGGCTATATTTTAGGCCTTTTTACTTAAGTTATCGAGTGTTCTTAAGCTCATGTATGCTCATTTAGTTGCATTTAGGCTCATATCATTGCATGTAGTTTTGTAGTTACGCCTTGGCATTTTTGTGTGGCAATGGATGCTATTTCATGAGAAAGGTAGTTCTTTTGAGTTGTGTTGTGCAAGTAAAGCAAAAATGGGAAGTTGAGGATATTTTCCATGGCATTCGAAGAAGGATAGCGATGGTAAAATGCCATGGCAAATCTGGAGGACTCTTGTGCTGAGCTAAACGACAAGAAGATATTTTGATAAGAGTGCCAGCTGGTGCCATTACAGCCAGCCAGGGCCATTACAGCCTGGCCACAACCACCTCAGTAGGGGACCACAGCCAATATCGCAGGACCACTGTCACCACTGCTATCTCTGTAGAAATGTCATCACGTGAAAGGGGGCAGGAATGGAATTTTCACTATCTTTTAGGGTTTTTCACCCCTTTTAAGGCATGGTGACCTACAAGAAAAAGAGAGACCTTCTGGAGGAACAAAAACACAGAAAAATAGGCACCTTTGGAGTGGTTTGCGGCGGTGGAAAGCTTCCACCTTTATCCTCCAAACTCTGGCCGAAGTGTCCTACATTGATAGAGCTCGAAGGGAATGGTGTGCTAGGCACCCGAGAGGGGCTAGCACACCAAGGCGTCTCGTGGTGGTTGACGAGCCGACGGCTTGCGCAACCGAGGGTGTCTTCTAGTCCTCTTTCTTTTCTTTATTTTTCATATTTTTATGAGGATGATTGTCGAATGTTTTAAGATGTATGTGGATGATATTTCTTTAACATTTCTCACCGCCATGTGTTACTTTGTTTAGGTTGTTGCACTTATAGATGATTACCTTTTGTTTTTATTAATACATTATCTTCTATGTGTTTGTATATTTGTTTTGCTCATTGTTGGTAATCATCTAGGCATTGTAAGAGGCACGAGAGTGTACCGTGTTTAGGTGCATGCTAGAGCACTCGAGAGAGGCGTAGTTATAGATCCTTAATTTGAGAGGAGCTAAGGGAGGATCTACGTGAGTAATAGGTTCTAGACAGCAAATAGAGTCTAATCTAATCCTAGAGCACTCGAAAGAGGCGTAGGTGAGGGTTTCAACGAATAAAAGGAGTGTGCTTCGTAGATAGACTAGTGTCATTCGCGTGATAGGCGAAATGCCATGGCATTTTAGTTTGCCAGGTTCCTATGACTCGAGAGAGCGGGAACACTTAAGAAACCTCTATCGAGTAAATATATACCATAGTGGCTAGATGTTAGTAGAAGTAAGGGTTAAGAAGTCCATAGGACCTTCCACCAATCATTTCCGAGAGAGCTCATCAATAAAGGGATAGTACAACATATTGTTCAAACGTGTTCTTGTATCATGCATTTGTCTCCGCATTTACAAACTGTTTTCTTTGTTTACTTGTTCTCCTACAATCACACTACTATATTTTCCGCACACCACTTCCATACATCTACCCTGTCATCACCATACATATCATTTTGCCTTGGCATATTTTAGTTACTTACATTCTGAAATTGCCATAGCATTTTATCATTATATCTGCACCGTACATATCTATTTCCACCTGTCTTTATCTTTATTTTCCTTTTTAGTTAGTGACACTTTTTTGCATTGACAATATTGACTTACTAGTTACCTCGATCCTCGTGGGAACGATACTCACTTACCCTATTATTACTTGTACGACTGTGTATACTAGTACATACGTGTTCGCATAATTTATAGCACTACACAGGCGACACCAAATTTTAACCGAGTAAAAATCTAAAAATTTAAGATTATGTTTTATAATTAGGTCAAAAATCCCACAATTAATTATTTGAACTCATAAAAATTTATTTAATATCATTTTGTGGTGATTTTATTGGGTTTAAAGCGTGCATGTTTAAATGGGCTTTATAGTGAACTCGTTCGAATTTTAAACGAGTAAAAATAAAAAAATTTAGGATTAAGTTGTATAATTATGATCAAAATACTATAATAAAGTATTTGAAATGATAAAAATTGATTTAATATCTTTTTACGATCGTTTCGTTGGGTTTAAAGCGTGCATGTCTAGTTGGGCTTCCTAGAGAACCCATTCAAATTTTAACCGAGTAAAAATCTAAAAATTTAAGATTATGTTTTATAATTAAGTTAAAAATCCCACAGTTAATTATTTGAACTCATAAAATTTTATTTAATATCATTTTTGTTATGATTTTGTTGGGTTTAAAGCGTGCATGTATAAATGGACTCTATAGTGAACCAGTTCGAATTCTAAACGAGTAAAAAAAATTTAGGATTAAGTTGTACATTTAGGTTCAAAATCCTATAATAAACTAATTAAACTCATAAAAATTGATTTCATATCATTTTATGATCGTTTTGTTGGGTTTAAAGCATGTGTGTCTAATTGGTCTTCAAAGAGAACCTGTTCAAATTTTAACCGAGTAAAAATCTAAAAATTTTACATTAAGTTGTATAATTGGGTTCATAATCCCACAATTAACTATTTGAACTCATAAAATTTTATTTAATATCATTTTGTGGTGATTTTGTTGGGTTTAAAGCATGCATGTCTAAATGGGCTTTATAGTGAACCCGTTTGAATTTTAACCGAGTAAAAATATAAAATTTTAGGATTAAGTTGTATAATTAGGTTCAAAATCCTATAAAAAACTATTTGAACTCAATAAAAAAGTATTTAATATCATTTTACATTTGTTTCATTGGGTTTAAAGCATGCATGTCTAGTTGGGCTTCATAGAGAACCCGTTCAAAGTTTAACTGAGTAAAAATCTAAAAATTTAAAATTAATTTTTATAATTAGGTTAAAAATCCTAAAATTAACTATTTTAACTCATAAAATTTTATTTAATATCATTTTGCGGTGATTTTTTTGGGTTTAAAGCATGCATGTTTAAATGGGATTTATAGTGAACCCGTTTAAATTTTAAACGAGTAAAAATCTAAAATTTCAGGATTAAGTTGTATAATTAGGATCAAAATCCTATAAAAAACTATTTGAACTCAAAAAAATGATTTAATATCGTTTTACAATTGTTTCGTTGGGTTTAAAGCATGCATGTCTAGTTGGGTTTTATAGAGAACCAGTTTGAATTTTAACCGAGTAAAAATCTAAAAATTTAAAATTAATTTTTATAATTAGGTTAAAAATCCTGCAATTAACTATTTGAACTCAAAAAATTTATTTAATATCATTTTGAGGTGATTTTGTTGGGTTTAAAGCGTGCATGTCTAAATGGGCTTTATAGTGAACCCGTTCGAATTTTAAATGAGTAAAAATCTAAGATTTTTGATTAATTTGTATTATTAGATTTTTGATTAAAGGTGTCCTACGCATGTGCCATGCATGTGGGACACTCATGGCAGCCTTGTGCACATGTGTGGGTGTGTAAATGCATGAAAGCCAAACAAGGCCCTTGCTTTTGAAGGCCAAAACGTCCAAGGGATAAGAATGAGTGGTTTCTTATTCAAATTCAAACATTAAACACGTGTTTAATGTGTTTTAAGTGCCAAAACATGTGGTTGAGATGCATGGTGCCTAGAAGGGAGGTTATTACCCATTTTTTAAATTCAAAATGTACTTTTAATTATAGCCATGTATTCAAAACGCCCAACTCCTCTCTCATGCCTATATATTTCCTTAATTTTATAAACACAAGGTTACACACTTTGAATAAAAATTAGATTTGAGAGTTTTCTCTTTTTTGGTTCCTTTTAGAACTTTCTAACATTCAAACTTGTTTTTGAATTGTTAAACTTTTGATACTTCGGATTCCTAGATTGCTATCTAGAGGGTCCAAGTCCTTTGACGTTAAACATATTCGATTCGGGTTTGCTCACTATATTGTACAGGTTATTTCGAGTTTAGCATTTTCAATCGATTCTAGCATCATAATTCATCATTGTTGAACGCTTGAATCACTGCCATGGATGTTTCTTGAAGAATTCATCTTCTTTATTTTGAGTTTTCTTCAAATACCATCTTTATTTATTTTTTTTATTAATTTTCGTTTCTCCCCTTTATTCCCTAATTCCATCATGAATATAACTTTTTTTCCTTGTTTTTTTATGTTATTCTTGTTGCAGGAACATGCTTTACAACATTCCTCGATCCGTAACATACAAAGAAAGCCCGTTTCGACAGGCTACCTCGTATCACAAATGCAAGTATTACCCATCGGGTTCTATCTTTGAATCTGATCACACTCAGAGATCTTCCTTCGCTTGGAAAGGTCTTAGCTAGCTATCTCTAAACTTCGCAATGGTTTCTTTAAACGGCCAGACATATCCAGTCAAATTCGGTTCCACATTGACAAATGGGGAGGCTCTCAGCCTGTCAACCTTTATGGTGATTATGAGGTAAATGACGAAGTCCCTCTTCGAGCAGGTACTTTCATGTTGCCTATCCTACTCCAATGGGACGAATCAAAAGTTAGAGAATACTTCTCTCATGAAGATTCTAACACCATCCTTAATGTACCAATTATTAATGACATAAAAGACACCACCCTTTGGGGTTACCATGACTCTGACATGTTTACGGTTCGGTTTGGTTACCAATATTTGCAGTTGCAACTAGGTCCAGTTAACATGCCCTCTAAGCTTTGAAAGATTTTATCTAAACTGTCTACTCTACCCATGGTTCGTTCCTTTGGATGGCGATTATGTCATAATGCACTCTCATCTAGTCATAAAATTTTGCAGTCCAATCTTAGTACGGGGGTTTGCTGATATGTGCCGATCTTGTTGATGATGCTGAACGACAAACTTTGATCATAGGACCTAGGAAGTAAGCAAGTCTCTCGCAAGAAGTGGCTGCAAAAATGAAGAATTAAGGATAATGGATGAAAGGAATAGGTGAAATTAATGAAGGAAATAATTTAGGGACTGATTTGGAAGCGGAAGGATGTGTGGTGTTGATAAGGGTGAATGGATGTTTAGGACGTTTTATGATGATGATAAAGGATGGGAATGGTGAATGGAATAAGATGATAAACGATAAGGATGGGAATGGTGAATGGGAATGGTAAATGATAAAGGAAGAAACTAGGTTATAGAAAACCTAATCCTGAACCTTATATTGATCTTTAAGGGGTGGTGATAAACGAACTTTGACCCTTTTAGTATATTAAACTAAAAGAACCCGAAGTATCAAGATGGATAGAAAGGGTTTGACTCCACAAGTACCAAAGTACTTGATAAGTCGATAAAGTTCTAAGAAGAACTAAACGAGAGAAAAATCTCACAAGTAATTTTATATAATCTGAATGGTGTGTTTACAAAATGAAATCCAAGTCATATTTATAATTTTCTAAGGGGTTTGGCCGAAATGGCCTTTAACTATTCAGATAACCATTCATTTGAATGGAGTCTCCCTCCAAATCTATTAGAAGAGTTGTAACTTTTCGGTCCAGCCTGCACAGTCTTCAGTAATTGGGCCATGTCTCGAGCTGCTGATATCGGATTGATGCGATTCAACATGTCATGGAAAGATAAGAGATAGAGGAACAACTTTCATGAAGACACCGAAACCCAATTCGACTTGTATCCTGTTTGAAATTGGCAAACAAGTGGACCATCATGAATTTGTTCAATGAAAAGTGCCATCTTTTTGTTTTGGCGTGAAATTTATATTTCCCTCCAACGAGTGGTGCCCAAACATGTTTCCCTCCGTGTCTGATCGGTTGTGTCCCTTGGGGAGGGAATATGTCCTTCCATGGTTGAGCTGAAGGTTGTAGGGTGAGCTGAGAGTGAGCTGACTTGAGCTGAGCTAGCTAGCTGACTTAGCTAGCTCAAATCTTTCTTCTAATTTGAGCTTTCTGGACCTGACTTTAGTTGGCTGAGCTAGACCTTTAAGTTCACGAGTTGAAATAGTCCTCCATTTGAGCTCCTTTGCATTCCTTTACGTTTTAGTCATTCTAGAGCTGCTACGAGCTGCCATAATCCTTTCATAGCAGAGTTGAGCTACTCTTGATGTTTTTAAGCTTCCTCGGACTATTATCTTGACTTAAAAAAGCTGAAACAATAAGTAAACAATGTGTAAGCTGAAACAAATTGAAATAAGCTAAAATGAGCTAGAAATAATATAGTTTATCTAATATTAATAATAAGCTGACCTAGAATAATTATAAAGATGTAGTTATGCAATCACGAAGCATCACTTAAGTAGAAAAAGCATGCTTGTCAAATTATAGAATGCATAAATTAGATAATAGAAGACAAAGTAAGGTAGAACTCCCTTAGAACCAGTCTTAAAGATTTTCAATGATGTGATCAAACTATAGAGAAAATAGGTGCCGATTAGGATCATATCACTTGCCCTATTTGCAACATGGCCATTGAAACCACCCTCCATGTTATGAGGGACTGTCCTAGTGCCAAGGAGGCGCTCCAATTAGCAGGTCTCCCTACTCAAATTTTGTCCAATACCTTTATATCCCCCCACTAGTGGCTTTCTGAAGTTGCTGGTTTTCTTTCCTTGCATCAATTCTCGTTCCTTTTTATGATCCTATGGAATTTATGGAACCGCCGTAATGACTTTGTCTATAACAACCATCTCCAACCGGTTTGGTTAACTGTTATGCACAAAAACTTTTCAATGACTATACATCAGTTAATGATGCTTCCCTCCTACGTTCTCAACTAGCTGAGCCAACCTTTGCTCAAGCTAGATGGACGAAACCGAACCTTGGTTTTGTTAAGATTAATACGGATGATGCCCTTGACCCTGTGTTATGGGGTGCTGCTGCAGGCGTCATTGCTCGGGATTCTTCTGGCTCCGTCCTCGGTGGTTGCTCTATGCCTCTTGTTTGCTCAGATCCAGCTTCTGCCAAGGCTCTTGCTCTTTTGGAAGGTTTAAAATTTGCTACTACTAATGGCTGGACTAAAGTGATCTTTAAAACTAATTCTACTTTCATTGCTAATAAGGTCAACAACGCTCATCACCAAGATCTTTCCATAGTGCAGCATTTGGTGTCTCGCATCCGCCACACTCTTGGTACTTTGCCTGATTGTAAAATTTGTTATGTACCTAGAGACACAAACGTTTTTGTCCATGTCTTAGCTGTTAAAGCTTTGCGTTCCTTTATTTATTGTTCTTTTGGATATATCTTTCCCGATTATATTCGGGCTTCTGTAAATTCGGAGAGGTTCTCCTCTTCTTCTCAATAAAACCATGGGTACTCCTTTCCCCATAGGGGTCTGCTCACCTTTTAAGGTGACTGGATATAGTTTTTTTTTAATGAGGCCCTTTCCTTCAAAAAAATTTCAATGGTTTTACTAAATAGCCCAATGAGACTTGCACGCTTTAAACTTAACAAACCGTCCACAAAATGAGATTCAATCAAATTACATAAGTTCAAATAGTTAATTATAAGCTTTTGAATTTGATTAAACAACTTAATCTCAAATTTAGAGCATTTTACTCTGTTTAAACTCTAATGAGATCGCTATAAAGCTCCTCTAGATATGCACACTTTAAACCTAACAAAACGGACGCAAAATAAGAATAAATCAAAACATCATGAGTTCAAATAGATAAGTATGGACTTTGAAACCAAATTATACAACTTAATCCTAATTTTATAGCAATTTAGTCGGTTAAAATTGCAATGGGTTCACTAAATAGCCCAATGAGGCATGGACACTTTAAACCCAACAAACTGACCACAAAATATGATTTAATTAAATTACATGATTTCAAATATATAATTATGATCTTTTGGATATGGTTAAACCACTTAATGTCAATTTTAGATCACTTTACTCTGTTTAAATTCTAATGTGATCACTATAAAGCTCGTTTAGATATGCACACTATGAATCTAATAAAACGGACACAATAAGAATAAATCAAATTTAATGAGTTCAAATAGTTAATTATGAGATTTGGAACCAAATTATACAACTTAATATTAACTTTAAGCATTTTACTCGGTTAAAATCCAATGGTTTTACTAAATAGCCCAATGAGACTTGCACGCTTTAAACTTAACAAACCACCCACAAAATGAGATTCAATCAAATTACATGAGTTCAAATAGTTAATTATAAGCTTTTGAATATGATTAAACACTTTAATCTCAAATTTATAGCACTTTACTCGGTTTAAACTCCAACGTAATCGCTATAAAGCTCCTTTAGATATGCACACATTAAACCTAACAAAACGGCCGTAAAATAAGAAAAATTAAAAACTTCATGAGTTCAAATTAATAAGTATGGACTTTGGAACCAAATTATACAACTTAATCTTAATTTTAAAACAATTTACTCGGTTAAAATTGTAATGGGTTCACAAAATAGTCCAACAAGACAAGGACGCATTAAACCTAACAAACCGTCCACAAAATACGATTTAATTAAATTACATGATTTCAAATATATAATTATGATCATTTGAATATGGTTAAACCACTTAATGTCAATTTTAGATCACTTTATTCTATTTAAATTCTAATGTGATCACTATAAAGCTCGTTTACATATGCACACTCTGAATCTAATAAAACGGACACAATAAGAACAAATCAAATTTCATAAGTTCATATAGTTAATTATGGGCTTTGGAACCAAATTATACAACTTAATATTAACTTTAAGCATTTTACTCGGTTAAAATTCCAATGGTTTTACTAAATAGCCCAATGAGACTTGCACGCTTTAAACTTAACGAACCGTCCACAAAATGAGATTCAATCAAATTAAATGAGTTCAAATAGTTAATTATGAGCTTTTGAATATGATTAAACAAATTAATCTCAAATTTAGAGCACTTTACTCGATTTAAATTCCAACGATATTGCTGTAAAGCTCCTTTAGATATGCACAATTTAAACCTAACAAAACGGCCGCAAAATAAGAATAAATCAAAACTTCATGAGATCAAATAGATAAGTATGGAATTTGGAACCAAATTATACAACTTAATCTAAATTTTAGAGCAATTTACTCGATTAAAATTGCAATGGGTTCACTAAATATCCCATTTAGACATGGACGCTTTAAACTCAATAAATCTACCACAAAATACAATTTAATTATATTACAGGAGTTCAAATAGTTAATTATGAGCTTTTGAACATGATTAAACCACTTAATGTCAATTTTAGAGCGCTTTACTCTATTTAAATTCTAATGTGATCACTATAAAGCTCGTTTAGATATGCACACTATGAATCTAACAAAACGGACACAAAATAAGAATAAATCTAATTTCATGAGTTCATATAGTTAATTATGGACTTTGGAACCAAATTATACAACTTAATCTTAACTTTAGAGCATTTTACTCAGTTAAAATTCCAACGGGTTTACTAAATAGCCCAATGAGACTTGCACACTTTTAACTTAACAAACCGTCCACAAAATGAGATTCAATCAAATTACATGAGTTCAAATAGTTAATCATGAGCTTTTGTATATGATTAAATAAACTAATCTAAAATTTAGAGCACTTCACTCTGTTTAAATTCCAATGTGATCGCTATAAAGCTACTTTAGATATGCACACTTTAAACATAACAAAACGGCCGCAAAATAACAATAAATCAAAACTTCATGAGTTCAAATAGATAAGTGTGGACTTTGGAACCAAATTATACAACTTAATTTTAATTTTAGAGCAATTTACTCGGTTAAAATTGCAATGGGTTCACTAAATAGCCCAATGAGACATGAACGCTTTAAACCCAATAAATCTACCACAAAATACGATTTAATTAAATTACAGGAGCTCAAATAGTTAATTATGAGCTTTTGAATACGATTAAACCACTTAATCACAATTTTAGAGCACTTTACTCTGTTTAAATTCTAATCAGATCAATATAAAGCTCGTTTAGATATGCACACTATGAATCTAACAAAACGGACGCAAAATAAGAATAAATCAAATTTCATAAGTTCATATAGTTAATTATGGGCTTTGGAACCAAATTATACAACTTAATCTTAACTTTAGAGCATTTTACTCGGTAAAAATTCCAATGGGTTTACTAAATAGCCCAATGAGACTTGCACGCTTTAAACTTAACAAACCGTCCACAAAATGAGATTCAATCAAATTACATGAGTTCAAATAGTTAATTATGAGCTTATGAATATGATTAAACAAATTAATCTCAAATTTAGAGCACTTTATAAGGTTTAAAATCCAATATGATCACTATAAAGCTTCTTTATATAATCACACTTTAAACCTAACAAAACGGCCGCAAAATAAGAATAATTCTAAACTTTATGAGTTCAAATAGATAAGTATGGACTTTGGAACCAAATTGTACAACTTAATCTTAATATTATAGCAATTTACTCGGTTAAAATTGCAATGGGTTCACTAAATAGCCCAATGAGACATGGACGCTTTAAACCGAACAAATCGACCACAAAATACGATTTAATTAAATTAAAAGAATTCAAATAGTTAATTATGAGCTTTTGAATATGATTAAACCACTTAATGTCAATTTTAGAGCACTTTTCTCTATTTAAATTCTAATCTGATCACTACATATCTCGTTTAGATATGCACACTATGAATCTAAAAAACTGACGCAAAATAAGAATAAATCAAATTTCATGAGTTCAAATAGTTAATTATGAGATATGAAACCAAATTATACATCATAAACTTAACTTTAGAGCATTTTACTTGGTTAAAATTCCAATGGGTTTTCTAAATAGCCCAATGAGACTTGCACGCTTTAAACTTAAACAATCCACAAAATGAGATTCAATCAAATTAGATGACTTCAAATAGTTATTTATGAGCTTTTGAATATGATTAAACAAATTAATTTCAAATTTAGAGCACTTTACTCGGTTTAAATTCCAATCTGATTACTATAAAGCTCCTCTAGATATGCACACTTTAAATCTAACAAAACGGCAGCAAAATAAGAATAAATCAAAACTTCATGAATTCAAATAGATAAGTATGGATTTTGCAACCAAATTATACAACTTAATCTTAATTTTATAGCATTTTACTCGGTTAAAATTCCAATGGGTTTACTAAATAGCCCAATGAGACTAGCACGCTTTAAACTTAACAAACCGTCGACAAAATGAGATTCAATCAAATTACATGAGTTCAAATAGTTAATTATGAGCTTTTGAATATGATTGGACCACTTAGTGTCAATTTTAGAGCACTTTACTCTGTTTAAATTCTAATCTGATCACTATAAAGCTCGCTTAGATATGCACACTATGAATCTAACAAAACGGACGCAAAATAAGAATAAATCAAATTCATGAGTTCAAATAATTAATTATGAGATTTAGAACTAAATTATACAACTTAATCTTAACTTTAGAGCATTTTACTCGGTTAAAATCCAATGGGTTGGTTAAAATTAAAACGCAAACGTGTTGTTGAACTCTCTCCTCTCCCTCTCTTTTTCTCTCGCCCTCCTCCATGCCTTCTTCTTCTTTTTATTTTTTGCTTTTCTTTCTCCATGTTTTGGAGATCTACTTTGTCTATTACATCACCTCCATGGATTTACCAACAACGTCGGGAGAGGCTTTTCTATTTTGCTTCTTGTTTTTATATTCTCCTTATTACTTCTATTTTTCAATCTTTTCTTTATCCTTTTTCTCTTCGGCTATTCATATATATTCATCGACATATTTTGTATTTTCTTTTTGCACCAAGAAGTTTCAAGGAAGGCTTTGCCGTTTGGATCCGACACTAGATCTACTTTTTCAAGTCATTCTTGATGTCAAGATCATGCTTTCTTGGTTTCAAAGTTTTATGGTTGTTTTCTGATGTGAGCACATCAATGCAAGCACAATATGATCCGGAGGTCTTGCCACAAGGACCTATTACTCGTTCTAAGGCAAAGAAATTCAGGGAAGTACTTTTCCTTACTTGTGCTTCAATTCCAGATTCATTCGATAATGTTTGTGCCTTAGAACATAGGCTTTATAATGTGTTGCATGCTGATATTTGACATATTAGACTATACTACTTATTATATATGTTTAAGTATGTATATATGCTATTAAGTATGTTTTAAGGTTTGGTTTGATAGTGTTTATTATGTTTCTAACTTATTTATACGTTCTTGTGTGTTTTTGAATAAGTTTACAAGTGTTTCAACCTTGTGTTTTACGAATGGATCCTTGTGTTGTTTTCCGGTATAGGTAAACAGAGGTGTACCAGTGAGTTCCGAAATGGATTCTTGTACTGTTTTCCAGTATAAGTAAACAGAGGTGTACCAGTGAGTTACGAAATGGATTCTTGTACTGTTTTCCAACATAGGAAAACAGAGGTGTGCCAGTGTAAGAGCAGGCCAAACACAACCCTCTTTTGGAATGATGGACAGCAACAAAGGATAAGGATGAGGGGTTTCTCATTCAAATTCAAACAATTAACACATGTTTAATGTGTTTTATGAGCCCAAACATGTGGCTGATATAAATGGAGCCTAGATGCAAGTTATTAAGCATTTGAATTTAATTTCAGCCAAGTATTCAAATTCGGCCAACTCCTTCATTCTCCTATATATTCTGAAATTTTTGTAAAGACAAAAAAGCACACTTTTGAATAAAAATTATATTTGAGAGTTTTCTCTTATTTGGTTCTTTTTAGAACTTTTCTGACATTCAAACTTGTTTTTGATTGTCAAATTCTTGATACTTTGGGTTCCTAGATCTCTATCTAGAGGGTCCAAGTCCTTTTGACGTTAAACAGATTCGATTCGGGTTTGCTCAGTATATTGTGCAGGTTCTTTCGAGTTTAGCGTGTCCAATTCGATCCAGCAACTTTCTGTCCTTTTCTTATCTATTTCATTTTTCGTTTTATTTTACTTCATTGTTTTCCTATGTAGGTAAACAATGTAAAAATTCTCTTCAAACGCCCAAATTATTATACTTATTTCCTATATAGGTAATCAGTGTAAACACTTGACTGTTTATGTTTTTCTTTTGCAGGAACTTGCTTACAACATTCCTAGATCCGCAACTTACGAAGAAAGTCCGTTTTGACAGGCTACCTCGTATCATATGGTAATCAGAGCTTAGGTTCGGATTTGTTGTACTTTTTCTGCAATTTAGTACAAAAGAAAAATTCAAAAAAATAGTTGAAGTCAAAGTTTGACTAAAAAAAGTCAAAGTCAAAGTCAAAAAAATAGAAAAAAGATTCGATAAAAAAAAATCAGATTCAAATATTGCAAAGAAATTGAAAAAAAAAGAAAGTGTATTCCTATTGTAAAATCAAGATGAATGTACAAGTTCTTCTACTATGTGATTCGAAGTGCTTCGAAATCAACCAAAACGAATTGTTCTTGTTTGTTCGGTGATAGGAGCATTGTAAAGCACTTCCTTGTAGTAAGAATTACATTTCCATCTTTTTATTTCCTTTTTGCCAATTTCCAGCTCTTTTACTTTTTTTTCTTTGTCTTATCTTCGTTTTTCCTTATTTGTGTTTCTTGTTAGTATCACATTTGTATCAGGTTTGAAAACGTTGGTTTAGTCCTTTAAAGAACTGAAAATTGAGAAATTGTGAGGGAAAAAGGCACTGAGTGTTGTGAGAACAGAAGGGGAGACAAAAAGAGCCATTCAAGCATTCTCCCGAGTGAAACACGAGTGTTGAGTGTTACATTTTGAGTGCACATTTTTCTTTGGAGTGAAAACCGAGAGGTTTTGTGAGTGTGCAGTGAGGACTTTATTTTTGTTTTACTTAACTCGTTATTTGTGCTTCTTTGTGTTTTCTTTTGTTTTAATATGATAGGGTTAGATGATCGTAGTCATGGTGGAGACCAGCCACCAGATTTGCAAATGCAGGCTTTTACACGTACTATGCAACGTCTATTAGAGAATGCATTAGAGCCTTTGTAGTCTCGTTTGGACAAGATAGATGGGGGTGGTTCCCAATCTGTCCATAATGAGAATCATGATGAAAATGACGTTGAACAATCACCACGGATGAATCAACGACCAGGACGTGTAGTTGATGATAATATTTCTAACATAAAAGTTGATATACCTTCTTTTCAGGGACGTTCAGATCCAGATGCTTATCTGACATGGGAAAGTAAGGTTGAACACGTTTTCGAGTGTTACAATTACTCAGAACAAAAGAAAGTACGTCTAGCAACTTTGGAGTTTGTTGACTATGCACTGTAGTGGTGGGATCAATTACTGGTTAATCAACGACGTGCGGGTGAAGGACCAGTAAGAACATGGGACGAAATGAAGCATATCATGCGGAAACGGTTTGTTCCTTGTCATTATCATCGTGATTTATTTCAGAAATTACAAACTTTGAAACAGGGCAATAGGAGTGTCGAGGACTATTTCAAGGAAATGGAGATGTTCATGATGCGTGCGAACATAGTTGAGGATCGTGAAGCAACTATGGCTCAGTTTATGGCATGTTTGAATTCTGAAATTGCTAACGTTGTTGAATTGCAGCATTATGTCGAATTGGATGACATGGTGCATATGGCGATGAAAATTGAGTGACAACAACGTAGAAAAGTTTCTACTCGAGATAATACTACTCCATTTAAATCTTTTACGAATCCATTGTATACCCCTAACCATGCTACGAAACAAGTACCACAAGCGCCACTTCGGATTCAAGAACAAGGCGAGTCCAGCAAACCAAAGCCTCCCGTTGTTGATAATGGGCGTGGTAAACAAAAAGTAGTGGTACAAGAACGATCGAGAGATATTTAATGTTTTAAGTGCCTTGGTCGAGGACATGCTGCTAGCTAGTGTCCTAATCGTAGGGCTATGTTAATGCGAGATGATGGAGAGATCGAGTCAGATTCTGAAGAAGATCCACATGAGACCCTTGATGAAGATGATAAAGAAGATGTCCTAGAAGTTGCTGAGACTGGTAAGGTAATGGAAATTATGGTTGTTAAACGTAGTCTGAGTGTGCAACAGGTTCAGGATGAACAACAACGCAAAAATATCTTTCACACGCGATGTAAAGTTCAAGATAAGGTATGTGTTGTGATTATTGATAGCGGTAGTTGTACTAATGTTGCCAGTTCAATGATGGTTGACAGGTTAGGTCTCAAGACGACAAAACATTCGAATCCTTACAAATTGCAATGGTTGAATGACGGTGGAGAACTTAAAGTAACAAAACAAGTTGTTATACCGTTTTCGATTGGAAGTTACAAGGATGAGGTCCTTTGTGATGTTGTGTCGATGGATGCTACTCACCTTCTTTTGGGACGCCCTTGGCAGTATGACAAGAAGGTTATGCATGATGGTTTTACAAAATCGATACTCTTTTATGCATGCAGGTAAAAAGATTACTTTGGCTCCTTTGACACCGAGTCAAGTGGTGGAAGATCAAGCAAGCTTGAAAAAGAGTAAGGAAGCTGCAAAGGAGAAGAAAAAGATGAATGTTTATGCAAGCAGTCGAGAAATCAGGAAATGTCTTTCCTCTCACCAATCTTTGTTTATTTTAATGTTTAAAGATTATTGTTTATTGACTGACTTTCCTTCTGATTTGCCTGCATCAATTGTTTCCCTTTTGCAGGAATTTAAGGATGTGTTTCCGGAAGAAACACCGAGGGGATTGCCACCTCTTCGTGGCATTGAGCACCAGATTGACTTTATCCCAGGTGCTACTATTCCAAATCGACCAGCTTATCGAACTAACCCTGAAGAGACAAAAGAGCTTCAAAGACAAGTGACAGAATTGATGGACAAGGGTTATATTCGAGAGAGACTAAGTCCGTGTGCTGTTCCGATATTGTTAGTGCCGAAGAAAGATGGGTCTTGGAGGATGTGCGTAGATTGTAGAGCTGTGAATCAGATTACAATTAAGTATCGTCATCCTATTCCTAGACTTGATGATATGTTGGACGAGCTTTGTGGAGACGTCATCTTCTCCAAAATTGATCTAAAGAGTGGATATCATCAGATTCACATGCGAGAAGGCGATGAATGGAAGACAACCTTCAAAACAAAGTTAGGTTTGTACGAATGGTTAGTAATGCCTTTTGGCTTAACTAATGCACCTAGTACTTTTATGCGATTGATGAATCATGTTCTGCGATCTTTTATTGGAAAGTTTTGTGTTGTATATTTTGATGATATTTTAATTTATAGCAAGACTTTGCAGGATCATGTAGAACATTTGATAGCTGTTTTGCAGACTTTGCTAGAACAAAGATTGTTTGGTAACATAGAGAAATGTGTGTGTTTTACTGACAAACTTACATTTCTTGGTTACATTGTTAGTGAACAGGGTGTTGAAGTCGATCCTGAAAAGATAAAGGCAATTCAGGAATGGCCACGACCGACATCGATTACTCAGGTTAGATCTTTTCATGGTTTAGCTAGTTTCTATCGTCGGTTTGTTCCTAACTTCAGTTCTATTACCGCACCCTTAACCGGGATTATTAAGAAGAATTCTAGCTTTTTATGGGGTAAAGAACAAGAAGATGCCTTTTTAAAATTAAGGATTGTTTGACGAAGTCACCTGTGTTAGCCTTACCTAACTTTGATAAAACTTTTGAAATTGAATGTGATGCTTCTGGAGTTGGTATAGGCGCTGTGTTAATGCAGGAAAAAAAGGCCTATTGCATACTTCAGTGAAAAGCTTAGTGGAGCAACATTGAATTAACCAGTCTACGACAAGGAGATGTATGCACTGATTCGAGCATTGGAGACATGGCAACATTACTTGTTGCCTAAGGAGTTTGTGATTCACACTGATCATGAGGCTTTACGATATATCACAGGTCAACATAAATTGAATAAGCAACATGCTAAATGGGTTGAATTTTTGGAGTCTTTTCCTTATGTCATACGTTACAAAAAGGGTAAAGATAATGTCGTTGCTGATGCTTTATCACGTAGATATGTGCTTTTAAATTACCTTGATTCACATTTAATTGGATTTGCATATATTCGTGACTTGTATGTTGATGATTCTGATTTTAGAGATAAGTATAATGCTTGTGAGAAAGGTGCAGATGGAAGGTTTTACAGGCATGATGGTTATCTTTTCAAAGAAAATAGGATATGCATTCCACAGGGTTCAATGCGTGATATTCTGATCCGTGAAGCACATGAGGGTGGATTGATGGGTCACTTTGGAGTCACCAAGACGTTACAGACATTGAAAGAACATCTATTTTGGCCTAAGATGCGTAGAGACGTTGAAAGGTACTGTGAACATTGTGTGACATGTAAGAAAGCAAAATCGAAGGTTTCACCACATGGTATGTACTTACCTTTACCTATTCCTGATTCTCCTTGGACTGATATTTCTATGGATTTTGTTTTGGGATTGCCAAGAACTAGGACAGGTAGAGATAGTATTTTTGTTGTGGTTGATAGGTTCTCTAAGATGGCACATTTTATTGCATGTCATAAGACTGATGATGCTGTTAATGTGGCTAACTTGTTCTTTAGAGATGTTGTACGTTTGCATGGTATTCCTAGGTCAATTGTTTCTGACAGGGATGTAAAGTTTTTGAGTCACTTCTGGAGGACTCTTTGGAGCAAATTAGGCACGAAACTCATGTTTTCTACTACTTGCCATCCCCAGACTGATGGACAAACTGAGGTTGTTAACAGAGTTTTATCTACTTTACTTCGTTCCATCATTAAAAAGAATATCAAGACTTGGGAAGATTGTTTGCCACATGTTGAGTTTGCGTATAATCATGTTGTACATTCTGCTACTAAGATGTCACCCTTTGAGGTTGTTTATGGTTTTAACCCTATTACGCCTCTAGATTTGTTACCTTTGCCACAGGAACAAGTGACGAACAGGGACGGTCAAGCAAAAGCAGAATATGTGAAGAAGTTGCATCAACAGGTGAAGGAGAATTTAGAACGAAGGACTCAACAATATGAAAAGGAAGCAAACAAAGGAAGGAAGCGAGTCACCTTCGATGTTGGTGATTGGGTTTGGGTTCATTTTCGAAAAGAACGTTTTCCAGCCCAACGACGGTCAAGTTGTTACCAAGAGGAGATGGTCCTTTTCAGGTGTTGGCGAAAGTGAATGACAACGCCTACAAGATAGACCTACCGGGCGAGTACATTGTAAGTGCCACATTTAATGTTTCTGATTTAACCCCTTATGATGATTCTGCAGATTTGAGGTCAAATCCTTTTCAAGAAGGGGGGAATGATGTGAGCACATCAACGCAAGCACAACATGATCCGGAGGTCTTGCCACAAGTACCTATTACTCGTTCTAAGGCAAAGAAATTCAGGGAAGTACTTTTCCTTACTTGTGCTTCAATTCCAGATTCATTCGATAATGTTTGTGCCTTAGAACATAGGCTTTATAATGTGTTGCATGCTGATATGTGACATATTAGACTATACTACTTATTATATATGTTTAAGTATGTATGTATGCTATTAAGTATGTTTTAAGGTTTGGTTTGATAGTGTTTATTATGTTTCTAACTTATTTATACGTTCTTGTGTGTTTTTGAATAAGTTTACAAGTGTTTCAACCTTGTGTTTTACGAATGGATCCTTGTGCTGTTTTCCAGTATAGGTAAATAGAGGTGTACCAGTGAGTTACGAAATGGATTCTTGTACTGTTTTCCAACATAGGTAAACAGAGGTGTGCCAGTGAGTTACGAAATAGATTCTTGTACTGTTTTCCAACATAGGTAAACAGAGGTGTGCCAGTGTAAGAGCAGGCCAAACACAACCCTCTTTTGGAATGATGGACAACAACAAAGGATAAGTATGAGGGGTTTCTCATTCAAATTCAAATAATTAACACATGTTTAATGTGTTTTATGAGCCCAAACATGTGACTGATATGAATGCAGCCTAGATGCAAGTTATTAAGCATTTGAATTTAATTTCAGTCAAGTATTCAAATTCGGCCAACTCCTTCATTCTCCTATATATTCTGAAATTTTTGTACAGACAAAAAAGCACACTTTTGAATAAAAATTATATTTGAGAGTTTTCTCTTATTTGGTTCTTTGTAGAACTTTTCTGACATTCAAACTTGTTTTTGATTGTCAAATTCTTGATACTTTGAGTTCCTAGATCTCTATCTAGAGGGTCCAAGTCCTTTTGACGTTAAACAGATTCGATTCGGGTTTGCTCAGTATATTGTGCAGGTTCTTTCGAGTTTAGC
Source organism: Abelmoschus esculentus (assembly GCA_035048815.1). Classification (NCBI taxonomy): domain Eukaryota; kingdom Viridiplantae; phylum Streptophyta; class Magnoliopsida; order Malvales; family Malvaceae; genus Abelmoschus; species Abelmoschus esculentus. The sequence goes on from JAUCBN010000002.1 coordinate 7,062,578, forward strand.
GTGTCCAATTCGATCCAACAACTTTCTTTCCTTTTCTTATCTCTTTCATTGTTCGTTTTATTTTACTTCATTGTTTTCCTATGTAGGTAAACAATGTAAAAATTCTCTTCAAACGCCCAAATTATTATACTTATTTCCTATATAGGTAATCAGTGTAAACACTTGACTGTTTATGTTTTTCTTTTGCAGGAACTTGCTTACAACATTCCTAGATCCGCAACTTACGAAGAAAGTCCGTTTCGACAGGCTACCTTGTATTATTTTCCTTATCATTGAACCTTGTCCCGGTTGCACTCGTAAGTTTAGCATTTTGTACAAAGCATTTACCATGCCGACGCCATTGGGAGAGGAAGTAGCTATCACAATGACACCCAAACTGTTTAGGTTTTTTCTTTCTTCTATCTCTTCAATCTTTACATTTCTTTCTATATATCTTTATTACCTTCTTTTCGTTTATTATTATAAGATCTATTCTTCTCTTTGTATCAAGTGCTTTTCTTAGTTTTTGAATCTTCTCAGAGCCGTATACAATGTTTGCTTTGGAGAACCAAGGTTTGTGTATGCCATGCTACCGTTGGAGCCAAGAGTTTGTGCAAGAACTCTGATGGCCTTCACTAACGATCTTTGGAGTAGGCCGCTAAGACCCAACCGATCTGCTCCCTCGGGTTTGGACTCGGTTAGTTTTGTTTCTATGGAAAGTATTTTCTTTCTATATGACTTTGTTAATTCCTTATTATTCTCTATTAATGTTTCGCATGACTCAAAGTATGCAATCCGAATAGAGAAAGATCTTTTGATTCTTGGCGTTGTTTTCAGGGTTATTAGCTTCTTTCTTTATAACTTTGATAACCTTTTTGATCACAAGACTACTACAATGACTACTAAGCATCTTTTATCTATTTCTTTATACCATGTTTTTTTTATGTTAAATCCATGTATATATCACCCTTACTAAGGGATTTTACCAACACCTCTCATGGTGTACTATTCTAAAAAAAGCTTACTTGCTTTATTGTTATCCTCGTTCTTGAATTACAATGGATTCAACCAAGAATCGGAGCCTTGATGGCTCTCTTCCTATTATTATATTATGTTGCATGGAACGTCTATACATCACAATATGGACTTAACCACTAAAAGAAACACAACTCGGTTCCATCTTTCATCTAATGTCCTTTTATACCATGTAACTCTTCTTTTCTTTGTTAAACCAATGTACATGCCCCACTTGCAATGAATTTTATCAACACTTCTCTAGGTGTACTACCAAGAATAGGAACCTTGTTGGTTCCATTGTTCATTTTGTCTAAATCACGTTTTCTCCATGATCCAACAAGCAAAGTCTTGTTTCTTCCCATTCTCTTGGTAAGACTTTCCTATCAAGTTCTCCTTGTTTACCTCCAAAATCTTTATTTTTTCTTGTTTTATATCTCTTTATTCCTTTTGCAAAAGAATACCGCCATTGTTAATCTTGTCGTCATTAATCCGAGTTTTGAATTCCTTGAGTTCCTAAGTACTTGGTTTATGACTATTGACGCTAGGTTTACTTTTGCTTTCCTTTTAATTCTACCGTGTATTCTATTCCTTGTTTGTCTTAACTTTTTTATTATTTCCATATACATGTCACCCTTGCTAAGGGATCCCTCTAACACCTTTCATGGTGTGCCATTATCGAACAAGTTAACTTGTACTTCTAACATCCTCTTTTTAGAGGTATAATGGATGCAACTAAGCCCCAGAGCTTTAATAGCTCCCTTGTTGTTTTCTTCCCCCCTATCCTTCTTATGCCTAATGATGGTTTTCCTTCTAATACTTTTCATTACCTTGTCAAGCAAGAACCTCTTTTTTCAAGTAGAGATACTAAACGAACCCCACTTTCTGATCAAGGTAACAAGCCTAAGCTCCCTCGACTTGTATCCAAGAGTTCTTTAGGAAAAGCTGGGATGAGCAGCGGAAAAAACTCTCCGGCGGAGGTTGACGATGATCAACCCCGCCGAGCAAAATGAAAATCTTATGCTAGAACTGTTAGGGTCTCGGCAACACCCAGGCAGTTCTCACTCTACAACGTGCTACCTCTAAGCATGATGCCGACTTTCTTTTTCTTTGTGAAACTAGGTTGAACAAACACAATATGGACCATATTCGGTTTAAGTTAGGAATGCAAGGCGGTATTCGTCGGGAGATTGTCTTTTGCAATATGATCTCTTCGATTGTAAACCAAAATTTAATGAAATCCTACACGACAATGAAAAGCAAGGCGGTATTCGTCGAGCAAGATCACAAATTAATAATTTCAGAGATTTTCTTTTGCGAAATTATCTCTTCGATTGTAAACCAAAATTTGGATGGTTCACTTGGACTAGATATGGACATAATACTGAAACTATTATGGAAAGAATCGATAGATTCCTTGGTAACTCCTCTTGGTTTAATGTCTTTCCTAACTTCAAAGCTACGTCATTCTTTCAAGCCCGATCTGATCATTGCCCCATCTTACTGGACACTAGTCCTTCTAGTGCAATTAGGTCGAAAGCTTCTAGGAACCTCTTCCGCTATGAGAATTGTTGGGCTGATAACTCGAAAGTCTCTTCCCGGATTAGAGAGATTTGGTCTAACCCATCCAACACGACCATTGCTAAACTTCATGAAATTAGGCTTTTTCTTGGATCTTGGCAAACAAATCAACGTATCAAGTCGAATGAACGTATTAACCAATTAACTGACTTTATAAATATGTGCCTCAAGCGACATCAGATGCTGATATTAATAATTTTATTTCTGCAAAAATGAGCTTGATAGCTTGCTTAACGCGAAAGAAATCTATTGGGCACAACGAGCCCGCACCACCTGGCTAGAACATGATGACAAAATTACTTCATTTTTCCATGCAAGAGCAAACAATCGCCGGCAAAAAACCCATATTACTGCGCTTTTCAACAATGCAAACATCTGGCAAACGCATACGGAAGACATCATGGCTACTGCCATTAATTACTTCTAGACTCTTTTCTCATCCTCTTCTTCTATTATTGCATCTTCCATTTTTTAAAACATTCCAAATATTGTTTCTGAGACCATGAACAATGACCTCAATAAGGAATTCACAGCATACGAAACTACATCTGCTTTTTGTGATATTAATCCAAGGAGAGCCCCAGGGGTTGATGGATTTCCGAGTGGTTTCTTTAGGAAGCATTGGGATGTCCTTGGCCAGGACTTTATAAATCTCTGCCATAGACTCCTAAGTTGGTATGTTAGCATGAAAGAGGTCAATCGTACTATCATAGTTCTTATACCCAAAATTAGCGATCCTACAACTATGCGACATCTCAGACCTATTAGCCTATGCACATTTATCTATAAGAATGTTGCCAAAGTGCGTGTTAATCGTTTGAAATCCATCATCCCCTTATGTATAAGTGGTAATCAAGCGGCCTTTGTTCAAGGTAGGAGCATTACCGACAATATCCTCATAGCCCATGAGCTTATCCACACGTTGAATACCGACGAGACATCCCTTGCCAAAGGTGCTAGCTTAAAGCTAGACATGGAGAAAGCTTTCAACCGTGTCGAATGGCCTTTTCTAGAACAAATTATGCTTCATCTAGGCTTTAATGCCAACTGGGTTTCTCTTATTATCAATTGTGTCTCTTCCGTGTCTTTTCAAGTACGTGTCAATGATTCTCTTTCACGGCCTTTTAATCCTTAGAGAGGGATTCGAAAAGGGGATCCCCTTTCGCCTTTCTTATTTCTTTTTTGTACTCAAGGTCTTTCAGCATTGCTCAATGCTGAGAAAGCAATTGGCAACCTCCCTGGCCTTTGTGCTAGTAGGAATGACCCCGTATAAATCATCTCCTCTTTGCCGATGATTGTGTGGTGTTCATTAAGAACACAACAACTGAAGCTCAACACCTAAAGGATGCTCTGCATACTTATGCAACTTCCTCTGGTCAAGCGGTGAATTTTGAAAAATCTATAATTTATTTTTCACGTAAAACCTCTACATCTCTTCGATCAGAAATCCATAACATCCTGAATGTACGAGAGGTCGATGACCTTGGTACTTATTTGGGGGTTCCACTCCTAATTGAGAAGAATAAGACAACAACTTCGGGTTTTACTAGAAACAAAATGAATGCTCATCTTAGCAAATGGGATAAGCACTTACTCTCCTTTAGTGGTAGAGAATTTTTCATCAAATCTGTCATACAATCAATGCCACAATATGTCATGTCTTGTTACCTTCTACCCCAAAACATTATCGATGATATGACTGCTTCGATACGCCATTACTGGTGGTCAGGGAAAGCCGATAAACGAGGATGGCATATGCTTCCATGGAACATTGTCTGTCTGCCAAAAGCAGCCGGAGGTATAGAGTTTCGCGATCTACACCATGTCAACATTGCTTTACTTGGTAAGCAAATTTGGAGACTAATTTGTGAGCCTGATAATCTTTCTTAGTCAGGTCTACAAGTGCAAATATTATCCATCGGGTTCTGTGCTCGAATTCAATTCCACTCGAAGATCTTCCTTTGCTTGGAAAGGTCTTAGTATAGCTATCTCTAAACTTGGAAATGGTTTCTTTAAAAGGCCAGGTATGTCAAGTCAGATATAAATCCACTTAGACAATTGGGGAGGATCTAAGCCATTACACCTTTATGGCGATTATGATGTGAATGAGGAAGTCCCTCTTCGAGCGGGTTTTTTTATGCTGTCTAATCTACCCCGATAGGATGAATCCAAGGTGAGAGATTATTTCTCTCACGAAGATACTAATACAATCCTTAATGTACCAATTATTAATGATACGAAAGATACTACCCTTTGGGGTCATCACGACTCTCGCATCTATACGGTGTGTTTTGGTTATCAATTTCTTTAACTGCAACTAGTGCTGGTTAACAGGCCCTCTAGGCTATGGAAAATTCTTTCTAAGTTGCCTACGTTGCCTAAGGTTCATTCACTTGGGTGGTGGTTAAGCCATGATGCTCTCCCGTCTGGCCACAAAATCCTCAAAGCAAATCTCGGTACTGGGGTTTGCCCAATTTGTAATACGGATATTAAAACTACCCTCCATGCTTTAAGGGATTGTCCTAGTGCTAAGGAGGCTCTCCGTTTGGCAGGTTTTCCAGGCCAAATTTTTTCTAATACTTCTATCTCGCCCCACCAGTGGCTTTCTAAAATTGTTGGTTTTCTCACGTTGCACCAATTCTCCTTCCTGATAACAGTTCTATGGAATCTATGGAACCGTCATAATGACTTTGTCCAAAACAATCATCTCCAACAACCATGGTTGATTGTATCCAACGCACAAAAACTCTTCGACAATTATACATCAGCCAATGATGCTCTCCATCTAAGGTCCCGACTAGCTGAGTCCACCCTTGCTCAGGCTAGATGGACGAAACCGGACCGTAGTTTCATTAAGGTTAACACGGATGGAACCTTTGACCCAATTGTAAAGGGAGTTGCTGCAGGTGTCACCGCTCGGGATTTTTCAGGTTTCGTCCTTGGTGGACGCTCTATGCCCCTCGCCTACTGCCCATATCCGGCTTCTGCTGAAGCTCTTGCCATTCTAGAAGGACTTAATCTTGTTGTTGATAATGGTTAGACTAATTTCATCCTTGAGACCGATTATGCATCCATTGCCAACAAAGTTAACAACACTCAACATCACGATCTTTCCACGGTGCAAACTTTAGTGTCTCGAATTTGTTCTAATCTTTGTACTTTGCCTGATTGTAAGATTTGTTATGTACCTAGAGAAGCAAAAGTTGTAGCCCATGTCCTAGCTACTAGGGCTTTGCGTTCTTTTCTTTCTTCCTCTTTTGATTGTTACTTTCCTAATTTTATTCAGTCTTCTGTAAACTCGGAGAGGTTCTCCTCTTCATCTCAATAAAACCATGGGTACTCTTTTCCCCATAAGATACTACTCACCTCTCGAGGTGACTAGCTATAGGGTTTTTCTAATTAGGGCCTTTCCTTCAAAAAATAAATTTCAATGGGTTTACTAAATAGCTCAATGAGACTTGCACGCATTAAACTTAACAAACCGTCCACAAAATGAGATTCAATCAAATTACATAATTTCAAATAGTTAATTATGAGCTTTTGAATATGATTAAACAAATTAATCTCAAATTTAGAGCACCTTACTCTGTTTAAATTCCAATGTGATCGCTATAAAGCTCCTTTAGATATATAAACTTTAAACCTAACAAAACGGTCGTAAAATAAGAATAAATCAAACCTTCATGAGTTCAAATAGATAGGTGTGGACTTTGGAACCAAATTATACAACTTAATCTTCATTTTATAGCAATTTACTTGATTAAAATTCAATGTGTTCACTGAATAGAACAATGAGACATGGACGCTTTAAACCCAACAAATCTATCACAAAATATGATTTAATTAAATTAAAGGAGTTCAAATAGTTAGTTATGAGCTTTTCAATATGATTAAACCACTTAATGTCAATTTTAGAGCACTTTACTCTATTTAAATTCTAATCTAAACACTATAAAGCTCGTTTAGATATGAACACTATGAATCTAACAAAACGGACACAAAATAAGAATAAATCAAAATTTCATAAATTCAAATAGTTAATTATGAGATTTGGAACCAAATTATACAACTTAAACTTAACTTTAGAGCATTTTACTCGGTTAAAATTCCAATGGGTTTACTAAATAGCCCAAGGAGACTTGCACGGCTTAAACTTAATAAATCGTCCACAAAATGAGATTCAATCAAATTACACAAGTTCAAATAGTTAATTAAGAGCTTTTGAATATGATTAAACAAATTAATATCAAATTTAGAGCAATTTACTCGGTTTAAATTCCAATGTGATCGCTATAAAGCTCCTTTAGATATGCACACTTTAAACCTAACAAAATGGCCACAAAATAAGAATAAATGAAAACTTCATGAGTTCAAATAGATAAGTGTGGACTTTGGAACCAAATTATACAACTTAATCTTAATTTTAGAGCAATTTACTCGGTTAAAATTGCAATGGGTTCACTAAATAGCCCAATGAGACATGGACGCTTTAACCCAACAAATCGACCACAAAATACGATTTAATTAAATTACATGAGCTCAAATAGTGGATTATGAGCTTTTGAATACGATTAAACCACTTAATAACAATTTTAGAGCACTTTACTCTGCTTAAATTCTACTTTGATCACTATAAAGCTCGTTTAGATATGCACACTATGAATCTAACAAAACGGATGCAAAAAAAGAATAAATCAAATTTCATGAGTTCAAATAGTTAATTATGAGATTTGGAACCAAATTATACAACTTAATCTTAACTTTAGAGCATTTTACTCGGTTAAAATTCCAATGGGTTTACTAAATAGCCGAATGAGACTTGCACGCTTTAAACTTAACAAACCGTCCACAAAATGAGATTCAATCAAATTACATAAGTTCAAATAGTTAATTATAAGCTTTTGAATATGATTAAACAAATTAATCTCAAATTTAGAGCATTTTACTCGGTTTAAATTCAAATGTGATCGCTATAAAGCTCCTTTAGCTATGCACACTGTAAACCTAACAGAACGGCCGTAAAATAAGAATAAATAAAAACTTCATGAGTTCAAATAAGTGTGGACTTTGGAACCAGATTATACAACTTAATCTTAATTTTATAGCAATTTACTTCGTTAAAATTGCAATGGGTTTACTAAATAGCCCTATGAGACTTGCACGCTTTATACTTAACAAAACGTCCACAAAATTAGATTTAATTAAATTATAAGAGTTCAAAGAGTTAGTTATGAGCTTTTGAATATGATTAAACCACTTAAAGTCAATTTTAGAGCACTTTACTCTATTTAAATTCTAATTTGATCACTAGAAAGCTCGTTTAGATATGCACACTATGAATCTAACAAAAAGAACGCAGAATAAGAATAAATTAAATTTCATGAGTTCAAATAGTTAATTATGAGATTTGGAACCAAATTATACAACTTAATATTAACTTAATCCTATGGAATTTATGGAACCGTCGTAATGACTTCGTCCATAACAACCATCTCCAACCGGTTTGGTTAACTATTTCCAATGCACAAAAACTTTTCAATGACTAGACATCAGTTAATGATGCTTCCCATCTACGTTCCCGGCTAGCTGAGCCCACTTTTGCTCAAGCTAGATGGACAAAATCAGACCCTGGTTTCGTCAAAATTAACACGGATGGGCCTTTGACCCTGTGTTAAGGGGTGCTGCTACAAGCATCATCGCTCTGGATTCTTCTGGCTTCGTCCTTGGTGGTTGTTCTATGCTGCTCGCTTTCTGCCCAGATCCAGCTTTTGCCGAGGCTCTTACCATTTTGGAAGGATTAAAATTTGTTGTTGCTAATCCCTGTACTAATGTGATCATTGAAACTGATTCAGCCTCCATTGCCAACAAGGTTAACAACGCTCATCAACAGGATCTCTCCACGGTGGAACATTTGGTTTCTCGTATCCGCTCCATTCTTGGTACTTTGCATGATTGTAAGATTTGTTATGTACCTAAAGACACAAACGTTGTAGCCCATGTCTTAGCTATTAGGGCTCTACGTTATTTTCTTCCCTGTTCTTTTGGATGTATCTTTCCCGATTTTATTCGGGCTTTTATAGATTCAGAGAGGTTCTCCTCTTCATCTCAATAAAACCATGGGTACTCTTTTCCCCATAGGGGCCTACTCACCTCTCGAGGTGACTGGCTATAGGGTTTTTTTAATGAGGTCATTTCTTTCAAAAAAAATTCAATGGGTTTACTTAGCCTAATGAGACTTGCATGCTTTAAACTTAACAAACCGTCCACAAAATGAAATTCAATCAAATTACATGAGTTCAAATAGTTAATTATGAGCTTTTGAATATGATTAAACAAATTAATCTCAAATTTATAGCATTTTACTCGGTTTAAATTCCAATGTGATCGCTATAAAGCTCCTTTAGATATGCACACTGTAAACCTAACAGAACGGCCATAAAATAAGAATCAATAAAAACTTCATGAGTTCAAATATATTAGTGTGAACTTTGGAACCAAATTATACAACTTAATCTTAATTTTAGAGCAATTTACTCGATTAAAATTGCAATGGGTTTTGACCGTGTTGAATGGCCTTTTCTTGAACAAATTATGATTCGTCTAGGATTCAACTCCAGATGGGTTTCCCTTATTATGAGGTGTGTATCCTCAGTATCCTTTCAAGTTCGTATCAACGACTCCCTTGCCCGACCTTTCAAATCCCATAGAGGGTTACGGGGACCTTCTATCCCCTTTCTTGTTTCTTTTCTGTACTGAAGGCCTTTCAGCCTTGCTCAATGCTGAGCAAACAAATGGTAACCTCCCTGGACTTTGTGCTAGCAGGAATGGGCCACGCATCAACCACCTCCTTTTTGCTAATGACTGTGTCGTATTCATTAAGAATACAACTACGGAAGCTCGACGCCTTAAGGATGCTCTACCTACTTACGCTACTTCGTCTGGGCAGGCGGTGAATTTTGAAAAGTCTATTATTTTCTTTTCTCGGAAAACTTCCACGTCGCTTCGGTTGGAAATCAATAAATGTAAGAGAAGTGGATGATCCAGGTATTTATCTTGGAGTCCCTCTCCTAATAGGAAAGAACAAGACAACAACCTTGGGGTTCACCAGGGATAAAATGAATGCTCGCCTGAGTAAATGGGATAAACATCTCTTCTCTTTTAGTGGTAGAGAAATTTTTATTAAATCTATCATCCAGTCTATACCACAATATGTTATGTCTTACTACCTTTTACCCCAAAACATTATTGATGATATGACCACTTCGATACGCGTTATTGGTGGTCTGGGAAAGCTGACAAACGAGGTTGGCATATGCTCCCTTGGGACACCGTCTGTCTGCCAAAAGCAACAGGAGTTATAGGGTTTCGCGATCTTCACCACTTCAATGTTGCTTGCCTAACAGATCTGGCGTCTGGTTTGTGAACCTGATAGTCTCCTTAGTTAGGTCTACAAATGCAAGTATTACCCATCGGGTTCTATCCTCAAATTTGATCACACTCGGAGATCTTCTTTTGCTTGGAAAGGCCTTAGCATTGCTATCGCTAAGCTTTGCGATGGCTTTTTCAAACGCCCAGGTATATCCAGCCAAGTTCAAATCCACTTTGAAAAATGGGGTGGCTCCCATCCTGTCAACCTTTATGGTGATTATGAGGTAAATGACGAAGTCCCTCTTCGGGCAGGTACTTTCATGTTGCCTAATTTACCCCGATGGGACGAATCAAAAGTTAGAGGATACTTCTCCCACGAAGACGCCAACACTATCCTTAATGTACCCATTATCAATGACACAAAAGACACCACCCTTTGGGTTTACCATGACTCTGGCATGTACACGGTTTGGTCTGGTTACCAATATTTGTAGTTACAGTTAGGGCCAGTTAACAGGCCCTCTAAGCTTTGGAAAATTATATCTAAATTGCCTACTCTACCCAAGGTTCGTACATTTGGATGGCATTTATGTCATGATGCACTCCCATCTGGCCATAAAATCCTCCAGGCCAATCTTGGTACGGGGGTATGCCCGATCTGTAACATGACCATCGAAACCACCCTCCATGCTATGAGGGACTGCCCTAGTGCCAAGGAGGCACTCCAGTTGGCAGGGCTTCCTACACGAATTTTCTCCAATACCTTTATCTCCCCCCACCAGTGGCTTTCCGAAGTAGCTGGTTTTCTCTCCTTACATCAATTTTCGCTTCTTATAACGATCCTTTGGAATTTATGGAATCGCCGAAATGATTTTGTCCATAATAGCCATCTCCAACCGGTTTGGTTAACTGTTTCCAATGCACAAAAACTTTTAATGACTACACATCAATTAATGATGCCTCCCATCTACGTTCCCGGCTAGCTGAGCCCACTTTTGCTCAAGCTAGATGGACAAAACCGGACTCTGGTTTAGTCAAGATTAACACGGATGGCGTCTTTGACCCCGTGTTAAGAGGTGCTGCTGCTGGCGTCATTGCCAGGGATTCCACCAGCGGCGTCCTTGGTGGTTGTTCTATGCCGCTCATTTGCTCGGACCCCGCTTCTACGGAGGCTCTCGCCATTTTGGAAGGTCTAAAGTTTGCAGTTGCTAATGGCTGGACTCATGTGGTTTTTGAAACTGATTCAGCTTCCATTGCCAACAAGGTAAACAACATCCATCATCAAGATCTTTCCACCGTGCAACATTTGGTGTCTCGCATCCGCTCCACTCTTAGTACTTTGTTTGATTGTAAGATTTGTTATGTATCTAGAGACGCAAACGCTGTAGCCCATGCCTTAGCTACTAGGGCTTTGCGTTCTTTTACTTCCTGTTCTTTTGATTGTAACTTTACCGATTTTATTCGGGCTTCTGTAAATTCGGAAAGGCTCTCCTCTTCTTCTCAATAAAACCATGGGAACTCTTTTCCCCAGAAGGGCCTACTCACCACTCGAGGTGACTGGCTATAGGGTTTTTTTAATGAGGCCCTTTCTCTCAAAAAAAAATTGCAATGCGTTCACTAAATAGCCCAATGACACATGGACGCTTTAAACCCAACAAATTTACCACAAAATACAATTTAATTAAATTACAGGAGCTCAAATAGTTAATTATGAGCTTTTGAATATGATTAAACCACTTAATAACAATTTTAGAACACTTTACTCTGTTTAAATTCTAATCTGATCACTATAAAGCTCGTTTACATATCCATACTATGAATCTAACATAACGGACACAAAATAAGAATAAATCAAATTTCTTGAGTTCAAATAGTTAATTATGAGATTTGGAACCAAATTATACAACTTCATCTTAACTTTAGAGCATTTTACTCGGTTAAAATTCCAATGGGTTTACTAAATAGCCTAATAAGACTTGCACGCTTTAAGCTTAACAAACCGTCCATAAAATGAGATTCAATCAAATCACATGAGTTTAAATAGTTAATTATGAGCTTTTAAATACGATTAAACAAATCAATCTCAAATTTAGAGCACTTTACTCGGTTTAAATTCAAATGTGATCGCTATAAAGCTCCTTTAGATATGCACACTTTAAACCTAACCAAACGGCCTCAAAATAAGAATCAATACTTCATGAGTTCAAATAGATAAGTGTGGACATCGGAACCAAATTATACTACTTAATCTTAATTTTAGAGCAATTTATTCGGTTAAAATTGTAATAGGTTAACTAAATAGCCCAATCAGCCATGGACGCTTTAAATCCAACAAATTGATCACAAAATACGATTTAATTAAATTATAGGAGCTTAAATAGTTAATTATGAGCTTTTAAATACGATTAAACCAGTTAATAACAATTTTAGAGCACTTTAGTCTTTTTAAATTCTAATTTGATCACTATAAAGCTCGTTTAGATATGCACACTATGGATCTAACAAAACAGAAGAAAAAAAGAATAAATCAAATTTCAGGAGTTCAAATAATTAATTATGAGATTTGGAACCAAATTATACATCTTAATCTTAACTTTAGAGAATTTTACTCGGTTAAAATTCCAGTTGGTTTACTAAATAGCCCAACGAGACTTGCACGCTTTAAACTTAACAAACCGTCCACAAGATGAGATTCAGTCAAATTACATGAGTTCAAATAGTTAATTATGAGCTTTTAAATACGATTAAACAAATCAATCTCAAATTTAGAGCACTTTACTCGGTTTAAATTCAAATGTGATCGCTATAAAGCTCCTTTAGATATGCACACTTTAAACCTAACCAAACGGCCGCAAAATAAGAATCAATACTTCGTGAGTTCAAAAAGATAAGTGCGAACATCGGAACCAAATTATACAACTTAATCTTAATTTTATAGCGATTTATTGGTTAAAATTGCAATGGATTTACTAAATAGCCCAATGAGACTTGCACGCTTTAATTAAACAAAACGTCCACAAAATTTGATTTAATTAAATTATACGAGTTCAAAGGGTTCATTATGAGCTTTTGAATATGATTAAACCACTTAATGTCAATTTTAGAGTACTTTACTCTGTTTGAATTCTAATTTGATCACTAGAAAGCTCGTTTAGATATGCACACTATGAATCTAACAAAACTGACGCAAAATAAGAATAAATCAAATTTCTTGAGTTCGAATAGTTAATTATGAGATTTGGAACCAAATTATACATCTTAATCTTAACATTAGAGCATTTTACTCGGTTAAAATTCCAGTTGGTTTACTAAATAGCCCAACGAGACTTGCACGCTTTAAACTTAACAAACCGTCCACAAGATGAGATTCAGTCAAATTACAGAAGTTCAAATACTTAATTATAAGCTTTTAAATATGATTAAACAAATCAATCTCAAATTTAGGGCACTTTACTCGGTTTAAATTCAAATGTGATCGCTATAAAGCTCCTTTAGATATGCACACTTTAAACCTAACCAAACGGCCGCAAAATAAGAATCAATACTTCATGAGTTCAAAAAGATAAGTGTGGACATCGGAACCAAATTATACAACTTAATCTTAATTTTATAGCGATTTATTCGTTAAAATTGCAATGGGTTTACTAAATAGCCCAATGAGATTTGCACGCTTTAATTAAACAAAACGTCCACAAAATTTGATTTAAATAAATTATACGAGTTCAAAGGGTTCATTATGAGCTTTTGAATATGATTAAACCACTTAATGTCAATTTTAGAGTACTTTACTCTGTTTAAATTCTAATTTGATCACTAGAAAGCTCGTTTAGATATGCACACTATGAATCTAACAAAACAGACGCAAAATAAGAATAAATCAAATTTCTTGAGTTCAAATAGTTAATTATGAGATTTGGAACCAAATTATACATCTTAATCTTAACATTAGAGCATTTTACTCGGTTAAAATTCCAATTGGTTTACTAAATAGCCCAATGAGACTTGCACGCTTTAAACTTAACAAACCGTCCACAAAATGAGATTCAGTCAAATTACATGAGTTCAAATAGTTAATTATGAGATTTTAAATATGATTAAACAAATTAATCTCAAATTTAGAGCACTTTACTCGGTTTAAATTCAAATGTGATCGCTATAAAGCTCCTTTAGATATGCACACTTTAAACCTAACCAAACGGCCGCAAAATATGAATCAATACTTCATGAGTTCAAAAAGATAAGTGTGGACATCGGAACCAAATTATACAACTTAATCTTAATTTTATAGAAATTTATTGGTTAAAATTGCAATGGGTTTACTAAATAGCCCAATGAGACTTGCACGCTTTAATTAAACAAAACGTCCACAAAATTTGATTTAATTAAATTATACGTGTTCAAAGTGTTAATTATGAGCTTTTGAATATGATTAAACCACTTAATGTCAATTTTAGAGTACTTTACTCTATTTAAATTCTAATTTGATCACTAGAAAGCTCGTTTAGATATGCCACTATGAATCTAACAAAACAGACGCAAAATAAGAATAAATCAAATTTCTTGAGTTCAAATAGTTAATTATGAGATTTGGAACAAATTATACATCATAATCTTAACATTAGAGCATTTTACTCGGTTAAAAATCCAATTAGTTTACTGAATAGCCCAATGAGACTTGCACGCTTTAAACTTAACAAACCGTCCACAAAATGAGATTCAGTCAAATTACATGAGTTCAAATAGTTAATTATGAGATTTTAAATATGATTATATAAATTAATCTCAAATTTAGAGCACTTTACTCGGTTTAAATTCAAATGTGATCGCTATAAAGCTCCTTTAGATATGCACACTTTAAACCTAACCAAACGGCCGCAAAATATGAATCAATACTTCATGAGTTCAAAAAGATAAGTCTGGACATCGGAACCAAATTATACAACTTAATCTTAATTTTATAGAGATTTATTGGTTAAAATTGCAATGGGTTTACTAAATAGCCCAATGAGACTTGCACGCTTTAATTAAACAAAACGTCCACAAAATTTGATTTAATTAAATTATACGTGTTCAAAGTGTTAATTATGAGCTTTTGAATATGATTAAACCACTTAATGTCAATTTTAGAGTACTTTACTCTGTTTGAATTCTAATTTGATCACTAGAAAGCTCGTTTAGATATGCACACTATGAATCTAACAAAACAGACGCAAAATAAGAATAAATCAAATTTCTTGAGTTCAAATAGTTATTTATGAGATTTGGAACCAAATTATACATCTTAATCTTAACATTAGAGCATTTTACTCGGTTAAAATTCCAATTGGTTTACTAAATAGCCCAATGAGACTTGCACGCTTTAAACTTAACAAACCGTCCACAAAATGAGATTCAGTCAAATTACATGAGTTCAAATAGTTAATTATGATATTTTAAATATGATTAAACAAATTAATCTCAAATTTAGAGCAATTTACTCGGTTTAAATTCAAATGTGATCGCTATAAAGCTCCTTTAGATATGCACACTTAAAACCTAACCAAACAGCTGCAAAATAAGAATCAATACTTCATGAGTTCAAAAAGATAAGTGTGGAATCGGAACCAAATTATACAACTTAATCTTAATTTTATAGCAATTTATTGGTTAAAATTGCAATGGGTTTACTAAATAGCCCAATGAGACTTGCACGCTTTAATTAAACAAAACGTCCACAAAATTTGATTTAATTAAATTATACGTGTTCAAAGTGTTAATTATGAGCTTTTGAATATGATTAAACCACTTAATGTCAATTTTAGAGTACTTTACTCTATTTAAATTCTAATTTGATCACTAGAAAGCTCGTTTAGATATGCCACTATGAATCTAACAAAACAGACGCAAAATAAGAATAAATCAAATTTCTTGAGTTCAAATAGTTATTTATGAGATTTGGAACCAAATTATACATCTTAATCTTAACATTAGAGCATTTTACTCGGTTAAAATTCCAATTGGTTTACTAAATAGCCCAATGAGACTTGCACGCTTTAAACTTACCAAACCGACCACAAAATCAGATTCAGTTAAATTACATGAGTTCAAATAGTTAATTATGAGATTTTAAATATGATTAAACAAATTAATCTCAAATTTAGAGCACTTTACTCGGTTTTAATTCAAATGTAATCGCTATAAAGCTCCTTTATATATGCACACTTTAAACCTAACCAAACGGCCGCAAAATAAGAATCAATACTTCATGAGTTCAAAAAGATAAGTGTGGACATCGGAACCAAATTATACAACTTAATCTTAATTTTATAGAAATTTATTGGTTAAAATTGCAATGGGTTTACTAAATAGCCCAATGAGACTTGCACGCTTTAATTAAACAAAACGTCCACAAAATTTGATTTAATTAAATTATACGTGTTCAAAGTGTTAATTATGAGCTTTTGAATATGATTAAACCACTTAATGTCAATTTTAGAGTACTTTACTCTATTTAAATTCTAATTTCATCACTAGAAAGCTCGTTTAGATATGCCACTATGAATCTAACAAAACAGACGCAAAATAAGAATAAATCAAATTTCTTGAGTTCAAATAGTTAATTATGAGATTTGGAACAAATTATACATCTTAATCTTAACATTAGAGCATTTTACTCGGTTAAAATTCCAATTGGTTTACTAAATAGCCCAATGAGACTTGCACGCTTTAAACTTAACAAACCGTCCACAAAATGAGATTCAGTCAAATTACATGAGTTCAAATAGTTAATTATGAGATTTTAAATATGATTAAACAAATTAATCTCAAATTTAGAGCACTTTACTCGGTTTAAATTCAAATGTGATCGCTATAAAGCTCCTTTAGATATGCACACTTTAAACCTAACCAAACGGCCGCAAAATATGAATCAATACTTCATGAGTTCAAAAAGATAAGTGTGGACATGGGAACCAAATTATACAACTTAATCTTAATTTTATAGAAATTTATTGGTTAAAATTGCAATGGGTTTACTAAATAGCCCAATGAGACTTGCACGCTTTAATTAAACAAAACGTCCACAAAATTTGATTTAATTAAATTATACGTGTTCAAAGTGTTAATTATGAGCTTTTGAATATGATTAAACCACTTAATTTCAATTTTAGAGTACTTTACTCTATTTAAATTCTAATTTCATCACTAGAAAGCTCGTTTAGATATGCCACTATGAATCTAACAAAACAGACGCAAAATAAGAATAAATCAAATTTCTTGAGTTCAAATAGTTAATTATGAGATTTGGAACAAATTATACATCATAATCTTAACATTAGAGCATTTTACTCGGTTAAAATTCCAATTAGTTTACTAAATAGCCCAATGAGACTTGCACGCTTTAAACTTGACAAACCGTCCACAAAATGAGATTCAGTCAAATTACATGAGTTCAAATAGTTAATTATGAGATTTTAAATATGATTAAACAAATTAATCTCAAATTTAGAGCACTTTACTCGGTTTAAATTCAAATGTGATCGCTATAAAGCTCCTTTAGATATGCACACTTTAAACCTAACCAAACGGCCGCAAAATATGAATCAATACTTCATGAGTTCAAAAAAATAAGTCTGGACATCGAAACCAAATTATACAACTTAATCTTAATTTTATAGCAATTTATTGGTTAAAATTGCAATGGGTTTACTAAATAGCCCAATGAGACTTGCACGCTTTAATTAAACAAAACGTCCACAAAATTTGATTTAATTAAATTATACTTGTTTAAAGTGTTAATTATGAGCTTTTGAATATGATTAAACCACTTAATGTCAATTTTAGAGTACTTTACTCTATTTAAATTCTAATTTGATCACTAGAAAGCTCGTTTAGATATGCCACTATGAATCTAACAAAACAGACGCAAAATAAGAATAAATCAAATTTCTTGAGTTCAAATAGTTAATTATGAGATTTGGAACAAATTATACATCATAATCTTAACATTAGAGCATTTTACTCGGTTAAAAATCCAATTAGTTTACTGAATAGCCCAATGAGACTTGCACGCTTTAAAATTAACAAACCGTCCACAAAATGAGATTCAGTCAAATTACATGAGTTCAAATAGTTAATTATGAGATTTTAAATATGATTAAATAAATTAATCTCAAATTTAGAGCACTTTACTCGGTTTAAATTCAAATGTGATCGCTATAAAACTCCTTTAGATATGCACACTTTAAACCTAACCAAACGGCCGCAAAATATGAATCAATACTTCATGAGTTCAAAAAGATAAGTCTGGACATCGGAACCAAATTATACAACTTAATCTTAATTTTATAGAGATTTATTGGTTAAAATTGCAATGGGTTTACTAAATAGCCCAATGAGACTTGCACGCTTTAATTAAACAAAACGTCCACAAAATTTGATTTAATTAAATTATACGTGTTCAAAGTGTTAATTATGAGCTTTTGAATATGATTAAACCACTTAATGTCAATTTTAGAGTACTTTACTCTGTTTGAATTCTAATTTGATCACTAGAAAGCTCGTTTAGATATGCACACTATGAATCTAACAAAACAGACGCAAAATAAGAATAAATCAAATTTCTTGAGTTCAAATTGTTATTTATGAGATTTGGAACCAAATTATACATCTTAATCTTAACATTAGAGCATTTTACTCGGTTAAAATTCTAATTGGTTTACTAAATAGCCCAATGAGACTTGCACGCTTTAAACTTAACAAACCGTCCACAAAATGAGATTCAGTCAAATTACATGAGTTCAAATAGTTAATTATGATATTTTAAATATGATTAAACAAATTAATCTCAAATTTAGAGCAATCTACTCGGTTTAAATTCAAATGTGATCGCTATAAAGCTCCTTTAGATATGCACACTTAAAACCTAACCAAACAGCTGCAAAATAAGAATCAATACTTCATGAGTTCAAAAAGATAAGTGTGGAATCGGAACCAAATTATACAACTTAATCTTAATTTTATAGCAATTTATTGGTTAAAATTGCAATGGGTTTACTAAATAGCCCAATGAGACTTGCACGCTTTAATTAAACAAAACGTCCACAAAATTTGATTTAATTAAATTATACGTGTTCAAAGTGTTAATTATGAGCTTTTGAATATGATTAAACCACTTAATGTCAATTTTAGAGTACTTTACTCTATTTAAATTCTAATTTGATCACTAGAAAGCTCGTTTAGATATGCCACTATGAATCTAACAAAACAGACGCAAAATAAGAATAAATCAAATTTCTTGAGTTCAAATAGTTATTTATGAGATTTGGAACCAAATTATACATCTTAATCTTAACATTAGAGCATTTTACTCGGTTAAAATTCCAATTGGTTTACTAAATAGCCCAATGAGACTTGCACGCTTTAAACATACCAAACCGACCACAAAATCAGATTCAGTTAAATTACATGAGTTCAAATAGTTAATTATGAGATTTTAAATATGATTAAACAAATTAATCTCAAATTTAGAGCACTTTACTCGGTTTTAATTCAAATGTAACCGCTATAAAGCTCCTTTATATATGCACACTTTAAACCTAACCAAACGGCCGCAAAATAAGAATCAATACTTCATGAGTTCAAAAAGATAAGTGTGGACATCGGAACCAAATTATACAACTTAATCTTAATTTTATTGCAATTTATTGGTTAAAATTGCAATGGGTTTACTAAATAGCCCAATGAGACTTGCACGCTTTAATTAAACAAAACGTCCACAAAATTTGATTTAATTAAATTATACGTGTTCAAAGTGTTAATTATGAGCTTTTGAATATGATTAAACCACTTAATGTCAATTTTAGAGTACTTTACTCTGTTTGAATTCTAATTTGATCACTAGAAAGCTCGTTTAGATATGCACACTATGAATCTAACAAAACAGACGCAAAATAAGAATAAATCAAATTTCTTGAGTTCAAATAGTTATTTATGAGATTTGGAACCAAATTATACATCTTAATCTTAACATTAGAGCATTTTACTCGGTTAAAATTCCAATTGGTTTACTAAATAGCCCAATGAGACTTGCACGCTTTAAACTTAACAAACCGTCCACAAAATGAGATTCAGTCAAATTACATGAGTTCAAATAGTTAATTATGAGATTTTAAATATGATTAAATAAATTAATCTCAAATTTAGAGCACTTTACTCGGTTTAAATTCAAATGTGATCGCTATAAAGCTCCTTTAGATATGCACACTTTAAACCTAACCAAACGGCCGCAAAATATGAATCAATACTTCATGAGTTCAAAAAGATAAGTCTGGACATCGGAACCAAATTATACAACTTAATCTTAATTTTATAGAGATTTATTGGTTAAAATTGCAATGGGTTTACTAAATAGCCCAATGAGACTTGCACGCTTTAATTAAACAAAACGTCTACAAAATTTGATTTAATTAAATTATACGTGTTCAAAGTGTTAATTATGAGCTTTTGAATATGATTAAACCACTTAATGTCAATTTTAGAGTACTTTACTCTGTTTGAATTCTAATTTGATCACTAGAAAGCTCGTTTAGATATGCACACTATGAATCTAACAAAACAGACGCAAAATAAGAATAAATCAAATTTCTTGAGTTCAAATAGTTATTTATGAGATTTGGAACCAAATTATACATCTTAATCTTAACATTAGAGCATTTTACTCGGTTAAAATTCCAATTGGTTTACTAAATAGCCCAATGAGACTTGCACGCTTTAAACTTAACAAACCGTCCACAAAATGAGATTCAGTCAAATTACATGAGTTCAAATAGTTAATTATGAGATTTTAAATATGATTAAATAAATTAATCTCAAATTTAGAGCACTTTACTCGGTTTAAATTCAAATGTGATCGCTATAAAGCTCCTTTAGATATGCACACTTTAAACCTAACCAAACGGCCGCAAAATATGAATCAATACTTCATGAGTTCAAAAAGATAAGTCTGGACATCGGAACCAAATTATACAACTTAATCTTAATTTTATAGAGATTTATTGGTTAAAATTGCAATGGGTTTACTAAATAGCCCAATGAGACTTGCACGCTTTAATTAAACAAAACGTCCACAAAATTTGATTTAATTAAATTATACGTGTTCAAAGTGTTAATTATGAGCTTTTGAATATGATTAAACCACTTAATGTCAATTTTAGAGTACTTTACTCTGTTTGAATTCTAATTTGATCACTAGAAAGCTCGTTTAGATATGCACACTATGAATCTAACAAAACAGACGCAAAATAAGAATAAATCAAATTTCTTGAGTTCAAATAGTTATTTATGAGATTTGGAACCAAATTATACATCTTAATCTTAACATTAGAGCATTTTACTCGGTTAAAATTCCAATTGGTTTACTAAATAGCCCAATGAGACTTGCACGCTTTAAACTTAACAAACCGTCCACAAAATGAGATTCAGTCAAATTACATGAGTTCAAATAGTTAATTATGATATTTTAAATATGATTAAACAAATTAATCTCAAATTTAGAGCAATTTACTCGGTTTAAATTCAAATGTGATCGCTATAAAGCTCCTTTAGATATGCACACTTTAAACCTAACCAAACAGCTGCAAAATAAGAATCAATACTTCATGAGTTCAAAAAGATAAGTGTGGAATCGGAACCAAATTATACAACTTAATCTTAATTTTATAGCAATTTATTGGTTAAAATTGCAATGGGTTTACTAAATAGCCCAATGAGACTTGCACGCTTTAATTAAACAAAACGTCCACAAAATTTGATTTAATTAAATTATACGTGTTCAAAGTGTTAATTATGAGCTTTTGAATATGATTAAACCACTTAATGTCAATTTTAGAGTACTTTACTCTATTTAAATTCTAATTTGATCACTAGAAAGCTCGTTTAGATATGCACACTATGAATCTAACAAAACAGACGCAAAATAAGAATAAATCAAATTTCTTGAGTTCAAATAGTTATTTATGAGATTTGGAACCAAATTATACATCTTAATCTTAACATTAGAGCATTTTACTCGGTTAAAATTCCAATTGGTTTACTAAATAGCCCAATGAGACTTGCACGCTTTAAACTTACCAAACCGACCACAAAATCAGATTCAGTTAAATTACATGAGTTCAAATAGTTAATTATGAGATTTTAAATATGATTAAACAAATTAATCTCAAATTTAGAGCACTTTACTCGGTTTTAATTCAAATGTAATCGCTATAAAGCTCCTTTATATATGCACACTTTAAACCTAACCAAACGGCCGCAAAATAAGAATCAATACTTCATGAGTTCAAAAAGATAAGTGTGGACATCGGAACCAAATTATACAACTTAATCTTAATTTTATTGCAATTTATTGGTTAAAATTGCAATGGGTTTACTAAATAGCCCAATGAGACTTGCACGCTTTAATTAAACAAAACGTCCACAAAATTTGATTTAATTAAATTATACGTGTTCAAAGTGTTAATTATGAGCTTTTGAATATGATTAAACCACTTAATGTCAATTTTAGAGTACTTTACTCTATTTAAATTCTAATTTGATCACTAGAAAGCTCGTTTAGATATGCCACTATGAATCTAACAAAACAGACGCAAAATAAGAATAAATAAAATTTCTTGAGTTCAAATAGTTAATTATGAGATTTGGAACCAAATTATACATCTTAATCTTAACATTAGAGCATTTTACTCGGTTAAAATTCCAATTGGTTTACAAAATAGCCCAATGAGACTTGCACGCTTTAAACTTAACAAACCGTCCACAAAATGAGATTCAGTCAAATTACATGAGTTCAAATAGTTAATTATGAGCTTTTAAATATGATTAAACAAATTAATCTCAAATTTTGAGCACTTTACTCGGTTTAAATTCAAATGTGATCGCTATAAAGCTCCCTTAGATATGCACACTTTAAACCTAACCAAACTGCCGCAAAATAAGAATCAATACTTCGTGAGCTCAAAAAGATAAGTGTGGACATCGGAACCAAATTATACAACTTAATCTTAATTTTATAGCAATTTATTGGTTAAAATTGCAATGGGTTTACTAAATAGCCCAATGAGACTTGCACGCTTTAATTAAACAAAACGTCCACAAAATTTGATTTAATTAAATTATACGTGTTCAAAGTGTTAATTATGAGCTTTTGAATATGATTAAACAAATTAATGTTTATTTTAGAGTATTTTACTCTGTTTAAATTCTAATTTGATCACTAGAAAGCTCGTTTAGATATGCACACTATGAATCTAACAAAACTGACGCAAAATAAGAATAAATCAAATTTCTTGAGTTCAAATAGTTAATTATGAGATTTGGAACCAAATTATACATCTTAATCTTAACATTAGAGCATTTTACTCGGTTAAAATTCCAATTGGTTTACAAAATAGCCCAATGAGACTTGCACGCTTTAAACTTAACAAACCGTCCACAAAATGAGATTCAGTCAAATTACATGAGTTCAAATAGTTAATTATGAGCTTTTAAATATGATTAAACAAATTAATCTCAAATTTAGAGCACTTTACTCGGTTTAAATTCAAATATGATCGCTATAAAGCTCCCTTAGATATGCACACTTTAAACCTAACCAAACTGCCGCAAAATAAGAATCAATACTTCGTGAGCTCAAAAAGATAAGTGTGGACATCGGAACCAAATTATACAACTTAATCTTAATTTTATAGCAATTTATTGGTTAAAATTGCAATGGGTTTACTAAATAGCCCAATGAGACTTGCACGCTTTAATTAAACAAAACGTCCCCAAAATTTGATTTAATTAAATTATACGTGTTCAAAGTGTTAATTATGAGCTTTTGAATATGAATAAACCACTTAATGTCAATTTTAGAGTACTTAATGTCCATGCGGTGAGGGACTGTCCTAGTGCCACAGAGGCGCTCCAGCTGGCAGGGCTTCCTACTCGAATTTTCTCCAACACGCATATTTCTGCCAACCAGTGGCTCTCTGAAGTTGCTAGTTACCTTTCTTTACACCATTTTTCTTTCCTTCTTACGATCCTATGGAATTTATGGAACCGCCGTAACGACTTTGTCCATAACAATCATCTCCAACCGGCCTGGTTAGTTGTTTCCACTGCAAAAAATTTTCAATGACTATACATCAGTTAATGATGCTTCCCAGCTACGATCCCAGCTAGCTGAAGCTACTTTAGCTAAAGCTAGATGGACGAAACCGGCTCCTGGTTTCGTCAAAATTAACACAGATGGGGCCTTTGACCCTGTGTTAAGGGGAGCTGCTGCAGGCGTCGTTGCTCGAGACTCTTCTGGTTCTATTCTTGGTGGACGCTCTATGCCTCTTGTTTGTCCAGACCCAGCTTCTGCCGAGGCTCTTGCTATTTTGGAAGGTTTAAGACTTGTTGTTGCCAAAGGCTGGACTAATGTGATTATTGAAACAGATTCTGCTTCCATTGCTAACAAAGTTAACAACACTCATCACCAAGATCTTTCCACAGTGCAACATTTGGTTTCTGGCATCCGCTCCACTCTTGGTACCTTGCCTAATTGTAAGATTTGTTATGTACCAAGAGACGCAAACGTTGTAGCCCATATCTTAGCTACTAGGGTTTTGCGTTCTTTTACTTCTTGCTCTTTTGATTGTATCTTTCTCGACTTTATTCGGGCTTCTGTAAACTCGGAGAGGTTCTCCTCTTCTATTCAATAAAACCTTGGGTACTCTTTTCCCCACAGGGGCCTACTCACCCCTCGGGGTGACTAGCTATAGGGTTTTTTTTAATGATTAAACCACTTAATGTCAATTTTAGAGTACTTTACTCTATTTAAATTCTAATTTGATCACTAGAAAGCTCGTTTAGATATGCACACTATGAATCTAACAAAACTGACGCAAAATAAGAATAAATCAAATTTCTTGAGTTCAAATAGTTAATTATGAGATTTGGAACCAAATTATACATCTTAATCTTAACATTAGAGCATTTTACTCGGTTAAAATTCCAATTGGTTTACTAAATAGCCCAATGAGACTTGCACGCTTTAAACTTAACAAACCGTCCACAAAATGAGATTCAGTCAAATTACATGAGTTCAAATAGTTAATTATGATATTTTAAATATGATTAAACAAATTAATCTCAAATTTAGAGCAATTTACTCGGTTTAAATTCAAATGTGATCGCTATAAAGCTCCTTTAGATATGCACACTTTAAACCTAACCAAACAGCTGCAAAATAAGAATCAATACTTCATGAGTTCAAAAAGATAAGTGTGGAATCGGAACCAAATTATACAACTTAATCTTAATTTTATAGCAATTTATTGGTTAAAATTGCAATGGGTTTACTAAATAGCCCAATGAGACTTGCACGCTTTAATTAAACAAAACGTCCACAAAATTTGATTTAATTAAATTATACGTGTTCAAAGTGTTAATTATGAGCTTTTGAATATGATTAAACCACTTAATGTCAATTTTAGAGTACTTTACTCTGTTTAAATTCTAATTTGATCACTAGAAAGCTCGTTTAGATATGCACACTATGAATCTAACAAAACAGACGCAAAATAAGAATAAATCAAATTTCTTGAGTTCAAATAGTTATTTATGAGATTTGGAACCAAATTATACATCTTAATCTTAACATTAGAGCATTTTACTCGGTTAAAATTCCAATTGGTTTACTAAATAGCCCAATGAGACTTGCACGCTTTAAACTTACCAAACCGACCACAAAATCAGATTCAGTTAAATTACATGAGTTCAAATAGTTAATTATGAGATTTTAAATATGATTAAACAAATTAATCTCAAATTTAGAGCACTTTACTCGGTTTTAATTCAAATGTAATCGCAATAAAGCTCCTTTAGATATGCACACTTTAAACCTAACCAAACAGCCGCAAAATAAGAATCAATACTTCATGAGTTCAAAAAGATAAGTGTGGAATCGGAACCAAATTATACAACTTAATCTTAATTTTATAGCAATTTATTGGTTAAAATTGCAATGGGTTTACTAAATAGCCCAATGAGACTTGCACGCTTTAATTAAACAAAACGTCCACAAAATTTGATTTAATTAAATTATACGTGTTCAAAGTGTTAATTATGAGCTTTTGAATATGATTAAACCACTTAATGTCAATTTTAGAGTACTTTACTCTGTTTAAATTCTAATTTGATCACTAGAAAGCTCGTTTAGATATGCACACTATGAATCTAACAAAACAGACGCAAAATAAGAATAAATCAAATTTCTTGAGTTCAAATAGTTATTTATGAGATTTGGAACCAAATTATACATCTTAATCTTAACATTAGAGCATTTTACTCGGTTAAAATTCCAATTGGTTTACAAAATAGCCCAATGAGACTTGCACGCTTTAAACTTAACAAACCGTCCACAAAATGAGATTCAGTCAAATTACATGAGTTCAAATAGTTAATTATGAGATTTTAAATATGATTAAACAAATTAATCTCAAATTTAGAGCACTTTACTCGGTTTAAATTCAAATGTGATCGCTATAAAGCTCCTTTAGATATGCACACTTTAAACCTAACCAAACGGCCGCAAAATATGAATCAATACTTCATGAGTTCAAGAAGATAAGTGTGGATATCGGAACCAAATTATACAACTTAATCTTAATTTTATAGCAATTTATTGGTTAAAATTGCAATGGGTTTACTAAATAGCTCAATGAGACTTGCACGCTTTAATCAAACAAAAGGACCACAAGATTTGATTTAATTAAATTATACGAGCTCAAAGAGTTAATTATGAGCCTTTGAACATTATTAAACCACTTAATGTCAATTTTGGAGTACTTTACTCTATTTATGAACGTAACAAAACAGACGCAAAATAAGAATAAATCAAATTTCTTGAGTTCAAATAGTTAATTATGAGATTTGTAACCAAATTATACATCTTAATCTTAACATTAGAGCGTTTTACTCGGTTAAAATTCCTATTGGTTTACTAAATAGCCCAATGAGACTTGCACGCTTTAAACTTAACAAACCGTCCACAAAATGAGATTCTGTTAAATTACATGAGTTCAAATAGTTAATTATGATATTTTAAATATGATTAAACAAATTAATCTCAAATTTAGAGCACTTTACTCGGTTTAAAATCAAATGTGATCACTATAAAGCTCCTTTAGATATGCACACTTTAAACCTAACCAAACGGCCACAAAATATGAATCAATACTTCATGAGTTCAAAAAGATAAGTGTGGATATCGGAACCAAATTATACAACTTAATCTTAATTTTATAGCAATTTATTGGTTAAAATTGCAATGGGTTTACTAAATAGCTCAATGAGACTTGCACGCTTTAATCAAACAAAAGGACCACAAGATTTGATTTAATTAAATTATACGAGCTCAAAGAGTTAATTATGAGCTTTTGAACATTATTAAACCACTTAATGTCAATTTTGGAGTACTTTACTCTATTTATGAACGTAACAAAACAGACGCAAAATAAGAATAAATCAAATTTCTTGAGTTCAAATAGTTAATTATGAGATTTGTAACAAAATTATACATCTTAATCTTAACATTAGAGCATTTTACTCGGTTAAAATTCCTATTGGTTTACTAAATAGCCCAATGAGACTTGCACGCTTTAAACTTAACAAATCGTCCACAAAATGAGATTCTGTTAAATTACATGAGTTCAAATAGTTAGTTATGAGATTTTAAATATGATTAAACAAATTAATCTCAAATTTAGAGCACTTTACTCGGTTTAAAATCAAATGTGATCACTATAAAGCTCCTTTAGATATGCACACTTTAAACCTAACCAAACGGCCGCAAAATAAGAATCAATACTTCATGAGCTCAAAAAGATAAGTGTGGACACCGGAACCAAATTATACAACTTAATCTTAATTTTATAGCAATTTATTGGTTAATATTGCAATGGGTTTACTAAATAGCCCAATGAGACTTGCATGCTATAATTAAACAAAACATCCACAAAATTTGATTTAATTAAATTATACGAGTTCAAAGAGTTAATTATGAGCTTTTGAATATGATTAAACCACTTAATGTCAATTTTAGAGTACTTTACTCTGTTTAAATTCTAATTTGATCACTAGAAAGCTCGTTTAGATATGCACACTATGAATCTAACAAAACAGACGCAAAATAAGAATAAATCAAATTTCTTGAGTTCAAATAGTTAATTATGAGATTTGGAACCAAATTATACATCTTAATCTTAACATTAGAGCATATTACTCGGTTAAGATTCCAATTGGTTTACTAAATAACCCAATGAGACTTGCTCGCTTTAAACTTAACAAACCGTCCACAAAATGAGATTCAGTCAAATTACACGAGTTCAAATAGTTAATTATGAGCTTTTAAATATGATTAAACAAATTAATCTCAAATTTAGAGCACTTTACTCGGTTTAAATTCAAATGTGATCGCTATAAAGCTCCCTTATATATGCACACTTTAAACCTAACCAAACTGCCGCAAAATAAGAATCAATACTTCGTGAGCTCAAAAAGATAAGTGTGGACATCGGAACCAAATTATACAACTTAATCTTAATTTTATAGCAATTTATTGGTTAAAATTGCAATGGGTTTACTAAATAGCTCAATGAGACTTGCACGCTTTAATCAAACAAAAGGAGCACAAGATTTGATTTAATTAAATTATACGAGCTCAAAGAGTTAATTATGAGCTTTTGAATATTATTAAACCACTTAATGTCAATTTTAGAGTACTTTACTCTATTTATGAACGTAACAAAACAGACGCAAAATAAGAATAAATCAAATTTCTTGAGTTCAAATAGTTAATTATGAGATTTGGAACCTAATTATACATCTTAATCTTAACATTAGAGCATTTTACTCGGTTAAAATTCCTATTGGTTTACTAAATAGCCCAATGAGACTTGCACGCTTTAAACTTAACAAACCGTCCACAAAATGAGCCCACTTTTGCTCTAGCTGAGCCCACTTTTGCTCTAGCTAATGATACTTCCCATCTACGTTCCCGGCTAGCTGAGCCCACTTTTGCTCTAGCTAGATGGACAAAATCGGACCCTAGTTTCGTCAAAATTAACACGGATGGCGCCTTTGACCCTGTGTTAAGGGGTGCTGCTACAAGCATCATCGCTCTGGATTCTTCTGGCTCCGTCCTTGGTGATTGTTCTATGCTGCTCGCTTTCTGCCCAAATCCGGCTTTTGCCGAGGCTCTTGCCATTTTGGAAGGATTAAAATTTGTTGTTGCTAATCCCTGGACTAATGTGATCATTGAAACTGATTCAGCCTCCATTGCCAACAAGGTTAACAACGCTCATCAACAGATCTCTCCACGATGGAACATTTGGTTTCTCTTATCCGCTCCACTCTTGGTACTTTCTTGATTGTAAGATTTGTTATGTGCCTAGAGACGCAAACGTTGTAGCCCATGTCTTAGCTATTTGGGCTCTACGTTATTTTCTTTCCTGTTATTTTTGATGTCTCTTTCACGATTTTATTCGGGCTTTTATAAATTCAGAGAGGTTCTCCTCTTCATCTCAATAAAACCATGGGTACCCTTTTCCCCATAGGGGCCTACTCACCTCTCGAAGTGAGTGGCTATAGGTTTTTTAATGAGGCCCTTTCTTTCAAAAAAAAATCAATGGGTTTACTTAGCCTAATGAGACTTGCACGCTTTAAACTTATCAAACCGCCCACAAAATGAAATTCAATCAAATTACATGAGTTCAAATAGTAATTATGAGCTTTTGAATATGATTAAACAAATTAATCTCAAATTTATAGCACTTTACTCGGTTTAAATTCCAATACGATCGCTATAAAGCTCCTTTAGATATGCACACTTTAAACCTAATAAAACGGACGCAAAATAAGAATAAATCAAAACTTCATGAGTTCAAATAGATAAGTGTGGACTTTGGAACCAAATTATACAACTTAATCTTCATTTTAGAGCAATTTACTCGATTAAACTTGGAATGGGTTCACTAAATAGCCCAATGACACATAGACACTTTAAACCCAACAAATCGACCACAAAATACGATTTAATTAAATTACAGGAGTTCAAATAGTTAATTATAAGCTTTTAAATACGATTAAACAATTTAATAACAAATTTAGAGCACTTTACTCTTTTTAAATTCTAATCTGATCACTATAAAGGTCATTTAGATATGCACAATATGAATATAACAAAACGGACGCAAAATAAGAATAAATCAAATTTCATGAGTTCAAATAGTTAATTATGAGATTTGGAACCAAATTATACAACTTAATCTTAACTTTAGAGCACTTTACTCGGTTAAAATTCTAATGGGTTTACTAAATAGCCTAATGAGGCTTGCACGCTTTAAACTTAACAAACCGTCCACAATTGAGATTCAATCAAATTACATGAGCTCAAATAGTTAATTATGAGCTTCTCAATATGATTGAACAAATTAATCTCAAATTTAGAGCACTATACTCGGATTAAATTCCGATGTGATCGCTATAAAGCTCCTTTAGATATGCACACTTTAAACCTAACAAAACGGCTGCAAAATAAGAATAATTCAAAACTTCATGAGTTCAAATAGATAAGTATGGACTTTGGAACCAAATTATACAACTTAATATTAATTTTATAACAATTTACACGGTTAAAATTGCAATGGGTTCAATAAATAGCCCAATGAGACATGGACGCATTAAACCCAACAAATCTACCATAAAATACGATTTAATTAAATTACAGGAGTTCAAATAGTTAATTATAAGCTTTTAAATACGATTAAAACACTTAATAACAATTTTAGACCACTTTACTCTTTTTAAATTCTAATCTGATCACTATAAAGGTTGTTTAGATATGCACAATATGTGATATGTACACGCCCAACCTTAGTTTCTATCCATACCTTATATTCAGCTACTTCATTTCACACATGGGATCAAAGGGGAGTTATCTTACTGATCTTAGTATTTATTACTTTTATATACTTTTATATACCTTATCTTACTGATCTTAGTACTTAAAGGACTAAAGGATAGCTCCATGTCAGCTCACAAGTCCCATACGAGCTCAAATGAAGCATAATTCAAAACGAGGCCTTAGGAGATTCAGATTAGCTCCAAAACACTCCTCACACTAGAAGAGAGTATAAGGAAGCTAATGGACCAGCTCACTTTGCTAAAGGCAGCTCGGATTAGCTTATTTCAGCTTCAAACTTTAGCTAAGTCTTTTAGCTAGATAGCTCAGTTCAATCCAGCTCACTCCCAGCTCGATTAGCTCATCTCAACTCTAGCTATCACTCCTAGCTCAACACCCGAAGGTCACCTACCCTTCACCAAGCATCATGTCCGTCCATTATCCATATTTGGCGCCAAGATCATGGAGGGAAAGGAAGTGGGCGCCAAAACAAAGGGGTAGCACTTTTCATTGGACAGATTCATAATGGTCCACTTGTTTTCCATTTTCGAGTAGGATAAAAGCAGAACTGGGTTTCGGTGTCTTCATGAAAGTTGTTCCCCTATCTCTTATCTTTCCAACTCATATTGAATCGCATCAATCCAATATCAGGAGCTCGAGATATGGCCAAATTACTGAAGACAGTGCAGGCTGGATCGAGAAGTTAAATCTTTTTGAATAGATTTGGAGGGAGACACCATTCAAATGAATGGTTATCCGAATAGTTAAAGGAAATTTCGGCCAAACCCCTTAGAATACTATAAATAGGACTTGTATTTCATTTTGTAAACACACCATTCAGATTATACAAAATTACTTTGTGAGTTTACTCTCAAACTTGTTCTTTTTAGAACTATATCGACTTATCAAATCTATTATATAGGTTTGTGGCGTCTCCTATCTTTTCCATCCATACTTAAGGTTCTAGGAACTTATTTCCTAAGGGTCTAAGTCCTATACCACCCTCAAAGCATACTATAAGTTGGGTTTATGCTTCATAGCATAAGTTCTACTTTTGTTACCTTTGAATACTATTTCTTTACCACCTTCCATACATTCTATCCTAACCCTTTCGTCCATCACCTTAATCGACTTCCCTAGCCTTCACTATCACCTTTTCCATTTATTTCCCTAACCAAAATATCACTCAACCATCCCTTACCATTTACACATATAACCTATACTTCCATAGCCCTCTTTACACCATTTCACCATCTTTTCTTCATCAAACAACAAGGAACGCGTACGAGGATCAAGGCTTGCTTGAGCATGCGTGTCTAGTTTGGCTTCATAGAGAAGCCGTTCGAATTTTAACCGAGTAAAAATCTAAAAATTTAAGATTAATTTTAATAATTACGTTAAAAATCCCACAAGAAACTATCTGAACCCATAAAATTTTATTTAATATCATTTTGCGGTGATTTTGTTTGGTTTAAAGCGTGCATGTCTAAATGGGCTTTATTGAGAACCTGTTCGAATTTTAAACGAGTAAAAATCTAAAATTTTAGGATTAAGTTGTATAATTAGGTTCAAAATCCTATAATAAACTATTTGAACTCATAAAAATTGATTTAATATCATTTTACGATCGTTTTGTTGGGTTTAAAGCATTCGTGTCTAGTTGGGCTTCATAGAGAACCCGTTCGAATTTTCACCGAGTAAAAATCTAAAAATTTAAGATTAATTTTAATAATTAGTTTAAAAATCCCACAATAAACTATCTGAACCCATAAAATTTTATTTAATATCATTTTGCGGTGATTTTGTTGGGTTTAAAGCGTGCATGTCTAAATGGGCTTTATTGAGAACCTGTTCGAAGTTTAAACGAGTAAAAATCTAAAATTTTAGGATTAAGTAGCATAGTTAGTTTCAAAATCATATAATAAACTATTTGAACTCATGAAAATTGATTTAATATCATTTTACGATCGTTTTGTTGGGTTTAAAGCATGCGTGTCTTGTTGGGCTTCATAGAGTACCCGTTCGAATTTTAACAGAGTAAAAATCTAAAAATTTAAGATTAATTTTTATAATTAGGTTAAAAATCCCACAATTAACTATCTGAACCCATAAAATTTTATTTAATATCATTTTCTGGTGATTTTGTTGGTTTTAAAGCGTGCATATCTAAATGGGCTTTATTGTGAAGTTTTTCGAATTTAAAAACGAGTAAAAATCTAAAATTTTAGGATTAAGTTGTATAATTAGGTTCAAAATCCTATAATAAACTATTTTAACTCATAAAAATTGATTTAATATCATTTTACGATCGCTTTGTTGGGTTTAAAGCATGCGTGTCTAGTTGGGCTTCATAGAGAAGCCGTTCGAATTTTCACCGAGTAAAAATCTAAAAATTTAAGATTAATTTTAATAATTAGGTTAAAAATCCCACAAGAAACTATCTGAACCCATAAAATTTTATTTAATATCATTTTGCGGTGATTTTGTTTGGTTTAAAGCGTGCATGTCTAAATGGGCTTTATTGAGAACCTGTTCGAATTTTAAACGAGTAAAAATATAAAATTTTAGGATTAAGTTGTATAATTAGGTTCAAAATCCTATAATAAACTAATTGAACTCATAAAAATTGATTTAATATCATTTTACGATCGTTTTGTTGGGTTTAAAGCATTCGTGTCTAGTTGGGCTTCATAGAGAACCCGTTCGAATTTTCACCGAGTAAAAATCTAAAAATTTAAGATTAATTTTAATAATTAGTTTAAAAATCCAACAATAAACTATCTGAACCCATAAAATTTTATTTAATATCATTTTGCGGTGATTCTGATGGGTTTAAAGCGTGCATGTCTAAATGGGCTTTATTGAGAACCTGTTCGAAGTTTAAACGAGTAAAAATCTAAAATTTTAGGATTAAGTAGCATAGTTAGTTTCAAAATCATATAATAAACTATTTGAACTCATGAAAATTGATTTAATATCATTTTACGATCGTTTTGTCGGGTTTAAAGCATGCGTGTCTTGTTGGTCTTCATAGAGAAGCCGTTCGAATTTTAACCGAGTAAAAATCTAAAAATTTAAGATTAATTTTTATAATTAGGTTAAAAATCCAACAATTAACTATCTGAACCCATAAAATTTTATTTAATATCATTTTGTGGTGATTTTGTTGGTTTTAAAGCGTGCATATCTAAATGGGCTTTATTGTGAAGTTTTTCGAATTTTAAACGAGTAAAAATCTAAAATTTTAGGCTTAAGTTGTATAATTAGGTTCAAAATCCTATAATAATAAACTATTTGAACTCATAAAAATTGATTTAATATCATTTTACGATCGCTTTGTTGGGTTTAAAGCATGCGTGTCTAGTTGGGCTTCATAGAGAAGCCGTTCGAATTTTCACCGAGTATAAATCTAAAAATTTAAGATTAATTTTAATAACTAGGTTAAAAATCCCACAAGAAACTATCTGAACCCATAAAATTTTATTTAATATCATTTTGCGGTGATTTTGTTGGGTTTAAAGCGTGCATGTCTAAATGGGCTTTAGTGAGAACCTGTTCGAATTTTAAACGAGTAAAAATCTAAAATTTTAGGCTTAAGTTGTATAATTAGGTTCAAAATCCTATAATAAACTATTTGAACTCATAAAAATTGATTTAATATCATTTTACGATCGTTTTGTTGGGTTTAAAGCATTCGTGTCTAGTTGGGCTTCATAGAGAACCCGTTCGAATTTTCACCGAGTAAAAATCTAAAAATTTAAGATTAATTTTAATAATTAGTTTAAAAATCCAACAATAAACTATCTGAACCCATAAAATTTTATTTAATATCATTTTGCGGTGATTCTGTTGGGTTTAAAGCGTGCATGTCTAAATGGGCTTTATTGAGAACCTGTTCGAAGTTTAAACAAGTAAAAATCTAAAATTTTAGGATTAAGTAGCATAGTTAGTTTCAAAATCATATAATAAACTATTTGAACTCATGAAAATTGATTTAATATCATTTTACGATCGTTTTGTCGGGTTTAAAGCATGCGTGTCTTGTTGGGCTTCATAGAGAAGCCGTTCGAATTTTAACCGAGTAAAAATCTAAAAATTTAAGATTAATTTTTATAATTAGGTTAAAAATCCCACAATTAACTATCTGAACCCATAAAATTTTATTTAATATCATTTTGTGGTGATTTTGTTGGTTTTAAAGCGTGCATATCTAAATGGGCTTTATTGTGAAGTTTTTCGAATTTTAAACGAGTAAAAATCTAAAATTTTAGGCTTAAGTTGTATAATTAGGTTCAAAATCCTATAATAATAAACTATTTGAACTCATAAAAATTGATTTAATATCATTTTACGATCGCTTTGTTGGGTTTAAAGCATGCGTGTCTAGTTTGGCTTCATAGAGAGGCCGTTCGAATTTTAACCGAGTAAAAATCTAAAAATTTAAGATTAATTTTAATAATTAGGTTAAAAATCCCACAAGAAACTATTTGAACCCATAAAATTTTATTTAATATCATTTTGCGGTGATTTTGTTGGGTTTAAAGCGTGCATGTCTAAATGGGCTTTAGTGAGAACCTGTTCGAATTTTAAACGAGTAAAAATATAAAATTTTAGGATTAAGTTGTATAATTAGGTTCAAAATCCTATAATAAACTATTTGAACTCATGAAAATTGATTTAATATCATTTTACGATCGTTTTGTCGGGTTTAAAGCATGCGTGTCTTGTTGGGCTTCATAGAGTACCCGTTCGAATTTTAACAGAGTAAAAATCTAAAAATTTAAGATTAATTTTTATAATTAGGTTAAAAATCCCACAATAAACTATCTGAACCCATAAAATTTTATTTAATATCATTTTGCGGTGATTTTGTTGGTTTTAAAGCGTGTATATCTAAATGGGCTTTATTGTGAAGTTTTTCGAATTTTAAACGAGTAAAAATCTAAAATTTTAGGATTAAGTTGTATAATTAGGTTCAAAATCCTATAAGAAACTATTTGAACTCATAAAAATTGATTTAAAATCATTTTACGATCGCTTTGTTGGGTTTAAAGCATGCGTGTCTAGTTTGGCTTCATAGAGAAGCCGTTCGAATTTTAACCGAGTAAAAATCTAAAATTTAAGATTAATTTTAATAATTAGGTTAAAAACCCCACAAGAAACTATTTGAACCCATAAAATTTTATTTAATATCATTTTGCGGTGATTTTGTTGGGTTTAAAGCGTGCATGTCTAAATGGGCTTTATTGAGAACCTGTTCGAATTTTAAAGGAGTAAAAATCTAAAATTTTAGGATTAAGTTGTATAATTAGGTTCAAAATCCTATAATAAACTATTTGAACTCATAAAAATTGATTTAATATCATTTTACGATCGTTTTGTAGGGTTTAAAGCATTCGTGTCTAGTTGGGCTTCATAGAGAACCCGTTCGAATTTTCACCGAGTAAAAATCTAAAAATTTAAGATTAATTTTAATAATTAGGTTAAAAATCCCACAAGAAACTATCTGAACCCATAAAATTTTATTTAATATCATTTTGCGGTGATTTTGTTGGGTTTAAAGCGTGCATGTCTAAATGGGCTTTATTGAGAACCTGTTCGAATTTTAAACGAGTAAAAATCTAAAATTTTAGGATTATGTAGCATAGTTAGTTTCAAAATCCTATAATAAACTATTTGAACTCATGAAAATTGATTTAATATCATTTAACGATCGTTTTGTCGGGTTTAAAGCATGCGTGTCTTGTTGGGCTTCATAGAGTACCCGTTCGAATTTTAACCGAGTAAAAATCTAAAAATTTAAGATTAATTTTTATAATTAGGTTAAATGTAATACCCTAAACATAGCCTAGGAGTTAAGGACTAAATTAATGTAATTAGGGCCTAATAAAATCCTAAAATTAGGGACTAAATTGAATGAAATTGAAAATTAGAGGCCAAATTGAAAAAGGACCAAAAAGTGAAAATTCAAGAAAAGAGAGATTGCATGTAAATTTTCAAGGAATTGGAGGCCATGGACACATGTCAAGACCTCCTTTGACCAGCCACCATGGCTTATAATTAGGTGGATTATGTTTGATTTAAATAAATAAATGGAAAATAGGAAAAATAGGAAAATAAGGATAGTGGGAGAGAGAAAAGTCTTACAAATCATCTTCCTCCTCCATTTTCTTTCTTCTTGGCCGGCCATGGGAGACTTTAAGAGAGAAAAAAATTCTCTCATCTTGCATGTGAGATTTTAAGAGGGATTTTGAAGGATTGAAGCTAGATTCTTGAGTTAGGAAGGTTCCTAAGCAAGGTAAGGTATTTTTCTTCTTGAAAACTTGGTTAAAATTGAAGTTAGGTGTTGTTAGCTTGAATTCCATGGCTGAAAATTTAGTATGTTGCTTATAGTTAGTTTATTTTTAAGTTAGAACTTGAATGGAGGTTGCTGGAAATTGGTATTGTTGTGATTGGTTGAGACTTTAAGCTTGAGGATTTAATTGCATGAATTTGAAAGTTGTAGGGACTGTTTTGTGGTTAAATTTATGAAGGATTTTGATGTTAGGATGCTTAAAATGGTCTTATGTGGACTGATTTGAAGTAGAATGAAGCATGAGAAAGTTTGGTAGTGAATTAAGTGCTAAATGTATTGTTTGGACTGTTTTGCTAGAATTGAGAAATTGATGGACTTAATTGTTATTGTTGAATCTGGAAATTTAATGTTGAATTCATAGGATAATGTTTTAAGAGTGTGGAAATTAAATTATAGGTTCTTTGGTTGAAAAGATGAAGGAAAGAAAGTGATAGGAATTGGTAATGTGCTTTGGACTAGTTTATAGGTGACATTTTGGTAGCTTCATAAAATGAGCTGATAACTTTGTTGAATTGCATAATTAAAAATGGTTGCATAGGTAAAATGTGCTTGAAATTGAGCCTACTAAAGTTTACAAGTATTGGATGAGTTGAATTGGTGATAGGGTTGATGAATTTTGAGCTAGAATTGATGTAGGTGAAATCTGTCCAGAATAGGCCTGTTCTGGACAGTCACTTTGAAAAATTCCCTAGAATAATGTACAAGGAATTTAGGGCTGGAAATGAGCAGTCTATAACTTGGATGAGTCTACTTTAATTATAAAAAAACCTCACCTCGTTTGCCCTTGTAAATTAGGAGATATAAGAGAAACAAAAAGATTGGTCCAGACTGTCCCGAAACAGCACTGCCTTGTCTTTGATCGAAAACTGGTATTGATGGGTTCGTAGGAAAAATTCAAGCTTTATATGGTTTAAAATATGGTTTCGTTAGCTTTAAAACAAGGTAAAGTGGGCAAATTTTGGACATGTGGATCAAAAGATAAAAATAGTTTAGTGAGCATTGCACAAACTGTCCTGGAAACTAATCTCACTGTTTTGGTTGTTTTGGAATTGTTAATTATGAAATGTGTGAATTGAATGTATTTTGATATTGTGTATGTGATTTTGTGTGTATTAGAGATCTCTAAAGAGGTTGATAGTGAAGAGGAGCTGAGGCAAGAGCTTGCCAAAAGAAGGAGCAAGGGGCCAATCATCCATAATCCTTAGGAGTTTTGCTTGGATTGTTTGTGAGTGTAACTTTCTTTGGGGTGGGGTTGGGACTAGGTCCTAACCCAATTCTGATTTTTTGTTGTTTATGATTAAACCGGTATGAAATATGACTTAATATAAACTTGGCTAATCTTTAAGGGAAGAGTGAAATGCTATGAGAACTTGCTTGTTGCCATGTTATTTGTTAGCATGTTGATTGAATATGAATTGCTTGTTAAGTATTTGTTTTGGTTTGTTCATACCCATGCATTGCATATGCCGAGGTATGAATGGCATGCTTAAGCTTGGGATGCAAGGTACGTGTACATGCATTTGTTCCATGCAATTAAAGTTCTGATTTTGCTTGTGCTTGGCATGTTTAATGTAATGTATATGAAATGACATGAAATGAGTTCTTATGAGCCTAGGCACAATGGCCTAAGAGGCTTGGTCTATGAGGACCGTGTTATTGAAATGATATTGAATATTGGATTGATATGCTTAAATTGATAATCGACAACCTTGGTAGCTAGTTAGTTAGATAGGAGGGCATGCCTTAGAATCTAGAGCTCATTGTATCGGGTAGGACTTCGGTCCGGGGCAATTGGCCCTTATTGGCGACAGACGGAGGGTACGTTTTTGGTCATTGGCGACAGTAGGAGGGTTTGACCAGCACTATAGGTGCATATTATGGCGACAGTTGGTTGGAGATTCGATTATCTTCTAGCTAAATACCAAGGTGGTTGTAATGAATTTAATTAACTTGAATTAAATTGCATTCTACTTGTTGCTTTAAATTCAAGCATGATTATTTGATATGAAAATGTACATGTCATTGGCATTTAACTTATTGAATTGTCATATATTGAACATTGGATTGATATATGAAATTGGATTGTCATATGTTGAACATGGGATTGATATATGAAATTGGATTGTCATATGTTGAATATGGGATTGATATATGTGTTTGGATTGTCACATGTTGAATTGGATTGGTATATGCCTTTTGGACTGATTCATGTTCGACTGATTCGTTATATGTCCGATTGATTTGATATATGTTCGATGGTATTGATTCATGTTTAGATTGAAAGGTTACATGTTTGGTCTATTGTGGATTGTTTTGATTTTTCGTTACCTCACTAAGTACCTTATGTACTTACCCCCGCTCCCTTCGCTCTTCCCAAACATTTCAGGTTGATCGATTAATAGCTCGGTCCCGGATTTCCGTCGTTCGGATCGGCAAGCTTCACAAGCCAAGTATGATCTTTTTGTAATCTCCTAGTGGTGGCTAGTCTTGTTTAGTTAGACCATGCATTTTGTTTACTTTAGACGGTTTGTACATAGTGAACCACATTTTGGTAGCTTCGGGCTTAGATTTGTATAACTTAAGAATGATGACATATTTGATACGTTTAATATGTATGTATATTGGTAATGGATTGCATGTTATGGAATGGAATGGAACGAACTATTGATATTGTTATATGGAATGGATAAATGAATTATCGAACTATTGAATGAACAATAGGTTTCGGGAATGTTTAGTAATGAATATAAGTTGCTAAGTGGTTTAAAGGCCTAGTAATAGGAAAAAGTTTTAATTTACCCCTAAAATCGGTACCTTCGGGTTAAGTTAAGTTGGTAAACCATTGTTCGGGCCGGGTTATCGGAGTGCTCAAGGATCGGTGAAGCCCCTTTCCTACCGGCCCGGGGTGGGGGTGTCACACTTGATTGGTATCAGAGCGTTTAGGTTAGGATTCTAGGACTAAAACCGAGTCCGCATGCATCATATAGGATCGAACTATGCCACCTAGGAGTTATATACAATAATGTGCTTGTGCTTGCTCGATCTAAATTCTTTCTTGTTTGTTTTTCAATTGTAGAATGTCCGATACGAGGTTGGCGGTGGATGACCCGAATCCCGCAGCCTCTTCGACCGACGGAGATAGCGTGGAGATGGGTCAGAACCCTCCGCAACAAGCTCCACCTCCTCCGCCCCCTGTTGCTCCTCAACCGGGAACTCCGGCAATGCAAAACATTCAACAGGAATGTCTCCTTAGCATGAAGGAGATGTTCGATCAGCTTCTAGTAAATCTGAAGCAGAGCCAGTCTGATGCTCCTGCCACAGATGCACCTAGTTGTGCTCCGATAGATAAGCTTGCTCGGTATCGGGCTTATACATTTGCGGGTGTTAATGAAGAGAAACCGGAGGATGCAGAGTATTGGTTAGAACGCACCACCCAGATTCTGACCAAGCAGCTACATTGCTCAGATGAGCACAAGCTAAAGTGTGCCATAGCCCTGTTGGCCGATGAAGCTCTGAGTTGGTGGGAAACCACTACATTGACTGCCCCGGCAGAAGTTGTTACATGGAAGTTCTTCGTTGAGGAATTTAAGAAGAAATATATCAGTGAACAATATCTAGCCGAGCGCCGGAAGAAGTTCTTGTATCTGAAACAAGCCAACCGGCAGATCGAGCAGTATGTTGCCGATTTCTGCAAATATTGTAAGTATGGCTCCGAGTATATTAAGACCGAGGAAGAGAAATGCCGGAAATTCACCGATGGTCTTAACGATGAGTTGAGCCCAATGTTCACTGCCCTTGGGATTACCGACTTCCAGAACTTGGTAAATCGGGCCATTGCGACAAAGGCAAAGATGAAAGCTTCCGAGAAACGCAAGGGTGGTAGTTCTTGGAAGGACAAACGAGCCAGAACTGATGATAGGCCTCAGTGGAAGAACAAGAAGTCCAAGCAGACCAAGGAGTCTCCTTCTGGTTATACCTCTGTTCAGAGAGATGGGTACATACCGAAGCCTCAGACAGTATCAAGGCCCACGGCCCCGGTCATTTCTGTGGATAGCACGGGGAATTCTAACAGAGGCACTCAGTATCCTGCTTGCAAGTTCTGTTAGAAACACCATCCGGGTCAGTGTAAGACTCAGCAGAATTTGTGCTATTTGTGCGGAGCTTCCGATCACTATATCAGGAACTGCCCTCAGAATCCCAACAAGGTCCCTGCTAGAGCTTCTGCAATGGACAGTGCTTCTCCATATGTCAGAAACAAGGGTTCCAAACAGGCTCAATCTGGTAGTCAGGGAAAGAATAAGGGTCAGCCTTCTAGTGCCACGCACCAGGAATCTCGAGCTCCTGCACGGATCTATCACATCAAAGGAAAGGATGATGAGGAGTCACCGGATGTAATAGCAGGTATGATTGAATTAAATTCGAGTCCTGCATATGCTTTGATTGATTCTGGGTCTACTCATTCCTTTATTTGCTCTGCTATGGTTGCAAAAGCAAGTTTGAAACCTGAGGTAGTCACTAGGGGTCTTGTAGTGTCAAACCCTATAGGAGGTTTATTGAATATTAATCTTGTTTGTAAGAGCTCCCCTGTTACAATTCGAAATGTCCCTTTCTGGGTTGACTTGTTTGTGCTACCGACATGTGAGTTTGACTTGGTTCTGGGCTTAGACTGGTTGGTTAAGCATGAGGCTTGGATTGATTGCCAAAATCGGAGACTCTACCTTCGGGGTTTGGGTAAGGAGTCTATCTTACTCATTGACAAGAAACCGACATCAGTGTTTGCTGCCATGGTATTACAAGATGAGTATGACTTCGGGTTGCCTACTATTCCGGTTGTATCCGAATTTGTTGATGTCTTTCCCGAGGAACTCCCTGGTCTTCCTCCGAATAGGGAAGTGGAATTCGGAATTGAGGTCCAGCCTGGGACAAGTCCGGTGTCCATCGCTCCCTATAGAATGACACCGATAGAGTTGAAAGAGCTAAAGAAGCAACTCCAGGAGCTGCAAGATAAGGGTTTCATTAGACCTAGTTCGTCTCCTTGGGGTGCTTCGGTCCTATTTGTGAAAAAGAAAGATGGCACAATGAGACTTTGTGTTGATTACAGGCAGTTGAACAAAGTCACTATCAAGAACAAGTATCCGTTGCCCAGAATTGAGGACCTGTTTGATCAGCTTAAGGATGCTGCAGTGTTCTCAAAGATTGACTTGCGGTCAGGTTACTATCAGATGAGAATAAAGGATGAGGATGTGCCTAAGACAGCTTTCCGGACTCGTTATGGTCATTTCGAGTTCCTTGTGATGCCATTCGGATTGACGAATGCTCCGGCTGCTTTCATGGATCTCATGAACCGTATGTTCAAACCTTATTTAGACAAGTTTGTTGTGGTTTTCATTGATGATATACTTGTCTACTCCCGGAATAATGAGGAACATTCTGAGCATCTCCGAATTGTCTTGCAAACTCTCCGAGAACGCCAGTTGTTTGCAAAGTTCTCAAAGTGTGAGTTCTAGCTATCGGAAGTTTCATTCCTTGGCCATGTTATTTCGGCAGAAGGAATCAAAGTGGATGCGAGAAAGATACAGACCATTCTGGATTGGAGGCCTCCGAGGAATGTCAGTGAGATCAGAAGTTTTCTCGGTTTGGCCGGATATTACAGACGCTTCGTTAAGGGATTCTCGTCCATTGCTGCACCCTTGACAAAGCTGCTCCGAAAGGATGAGCCATTCGTTTGGTCAGAGAAACAACAGAGAAGCTTTGATCAGCTCAAGCAAACTCTTACTCATGCCCCTATTCTTATTCAGCCAGAATCAGGGAAGGAGTACACCGTGTATAGTGATGCATCGCAGTTGGGATTAAGATGTGTCTTAATGCAAGAGGGGAAAGTGGTGGCATATGCCTCACGACAGTTGAAACCCCATGAACTTAATTATCCCACTCAT
This sequence comes from Abelmoschus esculentus, assembly GCA_035048815.1. Taxonomy (NCBI): domain Eukaryota; kingdom Viridiplantae; phylum Streptophyta; class Magnoliopsida; order Malvales; family Malvaceae; genus Abelmoschus; species Abelmoschus esculentus. The sequence goes on from JAUCBN010000002.1 coordinate 7,105,776, forward strand.
GATCTTGAGCTAGCTGCGATTGTTTTTGCACTCAAAATCTGGAGGCATTATTTGTATGGTGAAAGGTGCTACTTGTTCACCGATCACAAAAGCCTCAAGTATCTTCTGACTCAGAAAGATCTCAACTTAAGACAAAGAAGATGGATGGAGCTATTAAAGGATTATGATCTTGTCATCGACTATCATCCCGGCAAGGCCAATGTGGTTGCGGATGCTCTTAGTCGTAAACCAATTCTGACTCTTAATGCTATTAATGCTCATCTTCGAGTGTATCGAAGGCGAGGGTTCTTGTCAGAACTTCATGTTCAATCTACTTTGATTTCCCGAATCAAAGACCTCCAGCAAACCGATTCTGAACTTCAGGCTATCATGTCAAAGCTTGATTCAAAGGCCAACCAAGACTTTTCTATTCATGAGAATGGCATTCTGTACTTCAGAGATAGAATTTGTGTCCCTATTGACGAAGAATTGAAGAGGGAAATATTGCAAGAAGCCCACCAGAGTTCTTTATCGGTTCACCCTGGATCGGTAAAGATGTACAAAGATCTAAAACCATTGTATTGGTGGCCAGGCATGAAGTCAGCCATTACGGACTTTGTGTCTAAGTGCTTAACGTGTCAGAGAATTAAGGTTGAGCATCAAGTTCCGGCTGGGTTGCTTCAGCCGATTGAAATCCCTCAGTGGAAATGGGAAAAGATCACAATAGACTTTGTGACGGGTCTTCCACTAACTCCGAAAAAGAATGATGCCGTATGGGTAATTATGGACAGATTCACTAAGTCAGCTCACTTCATCCCAATCATAGTAAACATGAGTTCAGATATTTTGGCCGATTTGTATATTCGTGAAGTGGTACGTTTGCATGGAATTCCTACTTCTATCATCTCTGATCGAGACTCTAAGTTCACCTCGCGGTTTTGGAGATCTCTACAGGAAGCTTTGGGAACTAGAGTACATTTGAGTACAGCTTTCCATCCTCAGACTGATGGACAATCTGAGAGAGTTATTCAGGTCCTTGAGGATATGTTACAAGCTTGTATTGTGGACTTCGGAAAGAACTGGGAGAAATCTCTACCTCTTGTGGAGTTCGCATATAACAATAGCTACCAAGCTTCCATTCAGATGGCCCCGTTTGAAGCTTTATATGGTAGGAGGTGCAGAACTCCTTTATGTTGGTCCGAGTTGGGTGAAAGCAAAGTTTTAGGGCCTCAATTGCTTCGGGAAACTGAAGAGCAAGTCAAGATCATACATGCAAGATTGAAACAGGCCTTCGATAGGCAAAAATCTTATGCGGACCTCAAAAGGAGAGATATTCAGCATAGTGTGGGAGATAAAGTCTTTTTGAAAGTATCACCATGGAAAAAGATCTTTCGGTTCGGGAAGAGAGGCAAGCTTAGCCCTCGTTTCATCGGGCCTTTCAAGGTGATTGAGAGGATTGGTCCCGTGGCTTACCGATTAGCACTCCCTGCTGAATTTGACAGGATCCACAATGTCTTCCATGTCTCAATGCTCAGGAAGTATAGATCTGATCCCTCTCATGTTCTTGAACCTGAAGATGTGGAATTGAATCCGGACTTATCTTACGAAGAGGAACCGGTTCAGATTCTTGACCGAGAAATCAGAAGGCTTCGAAATAAGTCTGTTCCTCTCGTGAAAGTTCTTTGGAGAAACCACAAGGTAGAGGAAGCTACGTGGGAACCGGAAGCAACCATGAAAGAGCAATACCCACATCTATTCCCTTCAGGTACAAATTCGAGGACGAATTTTCTTTAAGGGGGGGAGAATTGTAATACCCTAAACATAGCCTAGGAGTTAAGGACTAAATTAATGTAATTAGGGCCTAATAAAATCCTAAAATTAGGGACTAAATTGAATGAAATTGAAAATTAGAGGCCAAATTGAAAAAGGACCAAAAAGTGAAAATTCAAGAAAAGAGAGATTGCATGTAAATTTTCAAGGAATTGGAGGCCATGGACACATGTCAAGACCTCCTTTGACCAGCCACCATGGCTTATAATTAGGTGGATTATGTTTGATTTAAATAAATAAATGGAAAATAGGAAAAATAGGAAAATAAGGATAGTGGGAGAGAGAAAAGTCTTACAAATCATCTTCCTCCTCCATTTTCTTTCTTCTTGGCCGGCCATGGGAGACTTTAAGAGAGAAAAAAATTCTCTCATCTTGCATGTGAGTTTTTAAGAGGGATTTTGAAGGATTGAAGCTAGATTCTTGAGTTAGGAAGGTTCCTAAGCAAGGTAAGGTATTTTTCTTCTTGAAAACTTGGTTAAAATTGAAGTTAGGTGTTGTTAGCTTGAATTCCATGGCTGAAAATTTAGTATGTTGCTTATAGTTAGTTTATTTTTAAGTTGTATAATTAGGTTCAAAATCCTATAATAAACTATTTGAACTCATAAAAATTGATTTAATATCATTTTACGATCGTTTTGTTGGGTTTAAAGCATGTGTGTCTAGTTTAGCTTCATAGAGAACCCGTTCGAATTTTAACCGAGTAAAAATCTAAAAATTTAAGCTTAATTGGTATTTTTTTTTTTTTTTTTTTTTTTTTTTTTTTTTTTTTTTTTTTTATTTTTTTTTATTTTTATTTTTTTTATTATTTTTTTTTTTTTTTTTTTTTTTTTTTTTTTTTTTTTTTTTTTTTTTTTTTTTTTTTTTTTTTTTTTTTTTTTTTTTTTTTTTTTTTTTTTTTTTTTTTCTTTTTTTTTTTTTTTTTTTTTTTTTAAATTTTTTTTTTTTTTTTTTTTTTTTTTTTTTTTTTTTTTTTTTTTTTTTTTTTTTTTTTTTTTTTTTTTTTTTTTTTTAATTTTTTTTTTTTTTTTTTTTTTTTTTTTTTTTTTTTTTTTTTTATTTTTTTTTTTTTTTTTTTTTTTTTTTTTTTTTTTTTTTTTTACTATATGAACCCATAAAATTTTATATAATATCATTTTGTGATGATTTTGTTGGGTTTAAAGCGTGCATGTCTAAATGGGCTTTATTGAGAACCTGTTCCAATTTTAAACGAGTAAAAATCTAAAATTTTAGGATTAAATTCTATAATTAGGTTCAAAATCCTATAATAAACTATTTGAACTCATAAAAATTGATTTAATATCATTTTACGATCGCTTTGTTGGGTTTAAAGCATGCGTGTCTAGTTTGGCTTCATAGAGAAGCCGTTCGAATTTTAACCGAATAAAAATCTAAAAATTTAAGATTAGTTTTTGTAATTAGGATAAAAATCACACAATTAAATGTCTGAACTCATAAATTTTTTTTATATCATTTTGCGGTGATTTTGATGGGTTTAAAGCGTGCATGTCTAAATGGGCTTCATTGTGAACCTGTTCGAATTTTAAACGAGTAAAAATCTAAAATTTTAGGATTAAGTTGTATAATTAGGTTCAAAATCCTATAATAAACTATTTGAACTCATAAAAATTGATTTAATATCATTTTACGATCGCTTTGTTGGGTTTAAAGCATGCGTGTCTAGTTTGGCTTCATAGAGAAGCCGTTCGAATTTTAACCGAGTAAAAATCTAAAAATTTAAGATTAGTTTTTGTAATTAGGATAAAAATCACACAATTAAATATCTGAACTCATAAATTTTTTTAATATCATTTTGCGGTGATTTTGATGGGTTTAAGGCGTGCATATCTAAATGGGCTTCATTGTGAACCTGTTCGAATTTTAAACGAGTAAAAATCTAAAATTTTAGGATTAAGTTGTATAATTAGGTTCAAAATCCTATAATAAACTATTTGAACTCATAAAAATTGATTTAATATCATTTTACGATCGCTTTGTTGGGTTTAAAGCATGCGTGTCTAGTTTGGCTTCATAGAGAAGCCGTTCGAATTTGAACCGAGTAAAAATCTAAAAATTTAAGATTAGTTTTTGTAATTAGGATAAAAATCACACAATTAAATATCTGAACTCATAAATTTTTTTAATATCATTTTGCGGTGATTTTGATGGGTTTAAAGCGTGCATATCTAAATGGGCTTCATTGTGAACCTGTTCGAATTTTAAACAAGTAAAAATCTAAAATTTTAGGATTAAGTTGTATAATTAGGTTGAAAATCCTATAATAAACTATTTGAACTCATAAAAATTGATTCAATATCATTTTACGATCGTTTTGTTAGGTTTAAAGCATTCGTGTCTAATTGGGCTTCATAGAGAACCCGTTCGAATTTTAACCGAGTAAAAATCTAAAAATTTAAGATTAATTTGTATAATTAGGTAAAAAATCCCATAATTAAATATATGAACCATAAAATTTTATTTTATATCATTTTGCGGTGATTTTGTTGGGTTTAAAGCGTGCATGTCTAAATGGGATTTTTTGAGAACCTTTTTGAATTTTAAACGAGTAAATATCTAGAATTTTAAAATTAAGTTGTATAATTAGGTTCAAAATCCTATAATAAACTATTTGAACTCATAAAAATTGATTTAATATCATTTTACGATCGTTTTGTTGGGTTTAAAGCATTCGTGTCTAGTTTGGCTTTATAGAGAAGCCGTTCGAATTTTAACCGAGTAAAAATCTAAAAATTTAAGATTAATTTTAATAATTAGGTTAAAAATCCCACAAGAAACTATCTGAACCCATAAAATTTTATTTAGTATCATTTTGTGGTGATTTTGTTGGGTTTAAAGCGTGCATGTCTAAATGGGCTTTATTGAGAACCTGTTCGAATTTTAAACGAGTAAAAATCTAAAATTTTAGGATTAAGTTGTATAATTAGGTTCAAAATCCTATAATAAACTCTTTGAACTCTTAAAAATTGATTTAATATCATTTTACGATCGTTTTGTTGGGTTTAAAGCATTCTTGTCTAGTTGGGCTTCATAGAGAACCCGTTCGAATTTTAACCGAATAAAAATCTAAAAATTTAAGATTAATTTTAATAATTAGTTTTAAAATCCCACAATAAACTATCTGAACCCATAAAATTTTATTTAATATCATTTTGCGGTGATTTTGTTGGGTTTAAAGCGTGCATGTCTAAATGGGCTTTATTGAGAACCTGTTCGAATTTTAAACGTGTAAAAATCTAAAATTTTAGGATTAAGTTGTATAATTAGGTTCACAATCCTATAATAAACTATTTGAACTCATAAAAATTGATTTAATATCATTTTACGATCGCTTTGTTGGGTTTAAAGCATTCGTGTCTATTTCGGCTTCATAGAGAAACCGTTCGAATTTTAACCGAGTAAAAATCTAAAAATTTAAGATTAATTTTTATAATTAGGTTAAAAATCCCACAATAAACTATCTGAACCCATAAAATTTTATTTAATATCATTTTGCGGTGATTTTGTTGGGTTTAAAGCGTGCATGTCTAAATGGGCTTTATTGAGAACCTGTTCGAATTTTAAACGAGTAAAAATCTAAAATTTTAGGATTAAGTAGCATAGATAGTTTCAAAATCATATAATAAACTTTTTGAACTCATGAAAATTGATTTAATATCATTTTACGATCGTTTTGTCAGGTTTAAAGCATGCGTGTCTTGTTGGGCTTCATAGAGTACCCGTTCGAATTTTAACCGAGTAAAAATCTAAAAATGTAAGATTAATTTTTATAATTAGGTTAAAAATCCCACAATTAACTATCTGAACCCATAAAATTTTATTTAATATCATTTTGCGGTGATTTTGTTGGGTTTAAAGCGTGCATGTCTAAATGGGCTTTATTGAGAACCTGTTCGAATTCTAAAGAGTAAAAATCTAAAATTTTAGGATTAAATTCTATAATTAGGTTCAAAATCCTATAATAAATTATTTGAATTCATAAAAATTGATTTAATATCATTTTACGATCGTTTTGTTGGGTTTAAAGCATTCGTGTCTATTTGGGCTTCATAGAGAAAACGTTCGAATTTTATCCGAGTAAAAATCTAAAAATTTAAGATTAATTTTTATAATTAGGTTAAAAATCCCACAATAAACTATCTGAACCCATAAAATTTTATTTAATATCATTTCGCGGTGATTTTGTTGGGCTTAAAGCGTGCATGTCTAAATGGGCTTTATTGTGAACCTGTTCGAATTTTAAACGAGTAAAAATCTAAAATTTTAGGATTAAGTTGTATCATTAGGTTCACAATCCTATAATAAACTATTTGAACTCATAAAAATTGTTTTAATATCATTTTACGATCGCTTTGTTGGGTTTAAAGCATGCGTGTCTAGTTTGGCTTCATAGAGAAACCGTTCGAATTTTAACCGAGTAAAAATCTAAAAATTTAAGATTAATTTTTATAATTAGGTTAAAAATCCAACAATAAACTATCTGAACCCATAAAATTTTATTTAATATCATTTTGCGGTGATTTTGTTGGGTTTAAAGCGTGCATGTCTAAATGGGCTTTATTGAGAACCTGTTCGAATTTTAAACGTGTAAAAATCTAAAATTTTAGGATTAAGTTGTATAATTAGGTTCACAATCCTATAATAAACTATTTGAACTCATAAAAATTGATTTAATATCATTTTACGATCGTTTTGTTGGGTTTAAAGCATTCGTGTCTATTTGGGCTTCATAGAGAAAACGTTCGAATTTTAACCGAGCAAAAATCTAAAAATTTAAGATTAATTTTTATAATTAGGTTAAAAATCCAACAATAAACTATCTGAACCCATAAAATTTTATTTAATATCATTTTGCGGTGATTTTGTTGGGTTTAAAGCGTGCATGTCTAAATGGGCTTTATTGAGAACCTGTTCGAATTTTAAACGAGTAAAAATCTAAAATTTTAGGATTAAGTTGAATAATTAGGTTTAAAATCCTATAATAAACTATTTGAACTCATAAAACTTGATTTAATATCAATTTACGATCGTTTTATTGGGTTTAAAGCATGCGTGTCTAGTTTGGCTTCATAGAGAACCCGTTCGAATTTTAACCGACTAAAAATCTAAAAATATAAGATTAATTTTTATAATTAGGTTAAAAATCCCACAATTAACTTTCTGAACCCATAAAATTTTATTTAATATCATTTTGCAGTGATTTTGTTGGGTTTAAAGCGTGCATGTCAAAATGGGCTTTATTGAGAACCTGTTCGAATTTTAAACGAGTAAAAATCTAAAATTTTAAGATTAAGTTGTATAATTAGGATCAAAAATCCTATAATAAACTATTTGAACTCATAAAAATTGATTTAATATCATTTTACGATCGTTTTGTTGGGTTTAAAGCATGCGTGTCTAGTTTGGCTTCATAGAGAACCCGTTCGAATTTTAACCGACTAAAAATCTAAAAATATAAGATTAATTTTTATAATTAGGTTAAAAATCCCACAATTAACTTTCTGAACCCATAAAATTTTATTTAATATCATTTTGCAGTGATTTTGTTGGGTTTAAAGCGTGCATGTCAAAATGGGCTTTATTGAGAACCTGTTCGAATTTTAAACGAGTAAAAATCTAAAATTTTATGATTAAGTTGTATAATTAGGATCAAAAATCCTATAATAAACTATTTGAACTCATAAAAATTGCTTTAATATCATTTTACGATCGTTTTGTTGGGTTTAAAGCATGCGTGTCTAGTTTGGCTTCATAGAGAACCCGTTCGAATTTTAACCGACTAAAAATCTAAAAATATAAGATTAATTTTTATAATTAGGTTAAAAATCCCACAATTAACTTTCTGAACCCATAAAATTTTATTTAATATCATTTTGCAGTGATTTTGTTGGGTTTAAAGCGTGCATGTCAAAATGGGCTTTATTGAGAACCTGTTCGAATTTTAAACGAGTAAAAATCTAAAATTTTAAGATTAAGTTGTATAATTAGGATCAAAAATCCTATAATAAACTATTTGAACTCATAAAAATTGATTTAATATCATTTTACGATCGTTTTGTTGGGTTTAAAGCATGCGTGTCTAGTTTGGCTTCATAGAGAACCCGTTCGAATTTTAACCGACTAAAAATCTAAAAATATAAGATTAATTTTTATAATTAGGTTAAAAATCCCACAATTAACTTTCTGAACCCATAAAATTTTATTTAATATCATTTTGCAGTGATTTTGTTGGGTTTAAAGCGTGCATGTCAAAATGGGCTTTATTGAGAACCTGTTCGAATTTTAAACGAGTAAAAATCTAAAATTTTATGATTAAGTTGTATAATTAGGATCAAAAATCCTATAATAAACTATTTGAACTCATAAAAATTGCTTTAATATCATTTTACGATCGTTTTGTTGGGTTTAAAGCATTCGTGTCTAGTTGGGCTTCATAGAGAACCCGTTCGAATTTTCACCGAGTAAAAATCTAAAAATTTAAGATTAATTTTTATAATTAGGTTAAAAATCCCACAATTAACTTTTTGAACCCATAAAATTTTATTTAATATCATTTTGCAGTGATTTTGTTGGGTTTGAAGCGTGCAAGTCAAATTGGGCTTTATTGAGAACCTGTTCGAATTTTAAACGAGTAAAAATCTAAAATTTTAGGACTAAGTTGTATAATTAGGTTCAAAATCCTATAATAAACTATTTGAACTCATAAAAATTGATTTAATATCATTTTACGATCGTTTTGTTTGGTTTAAAGAATGCGTGTCTAGTTTGGCTTCATAGAGAAACCGTTCGAATTTAAACCGAGTAAAAATCTAAAATTTAAGATTATTTTTTATAATTAGGTTAAAAATCTCACAATTAACTATCTGAACCCATACAATTTTATTTAAGATCATTTTGCGGTGATTTTGTTGGGTTTAAAGCGTGCATGTCAAAATGGGCTTTGTAGAGAACATGTTCGAATTTTAACCGAGTAAAAATCTAAAAATTTATGATTAATTTTTATAATTAGGTTAAAATCCAAAAATTAACTATCTGAACCCATAAAATTTTATTTAATATCATTTTTGTGCTGATTTTGTTGGGTTTAAAGCGTGCATGTCAAAATGGGCTTTATTGAGAACTTGTTCGAATTTTAAACGAGTAAAAATCTAAAATTTTAGGATTAAGTTGTATAATTAGGTTCAAAATCCTATAGTAAACTATTTGAACTCATAAAAATTGATTTAATATCATTTTACGATCGTTTTGTTGGGTTTAAAGCATGCTTGTCTAGTTGGGCTTCAAAGAGAACCCGTTCGAATTTTAACCGAGTAAAAATCTAAAAATTTAAGATTAATTTTTATAATTAGGTTAAAAATCCCACAATTAACTATCTGAACCCATAAAATTTTATTTAATATCATTTTGTTGTGATTTTGTTGGTTTTAAAGCGCGCATGTGAAAATGGGCTTTATTGAGAACCTGTTCGAATTTTACACGAGTAAAAATTTAAAATTTTAGGATTAAGCTATATAATTAAGTTCAAAATCCTATAATAAACTATTTGAATTCATAAAAATTGATTTAATATCATTTTACGATCGTTTTGTTGGGTTTAAAGCATGCGTGTCTAGTCGGGCATTATAGAGAACCCGTTCGAATTTTAACCGAGTAAAAATCTAAAAATTTAAGATTAATTTTTATAATTAGGTTAAAAATCCCACAATTAACTTTTTGAACCCATAAAATTTTATTTAATATCATTTTGCAGTGATTTTGTTGGGTTTGAAGCGTGCAAGTCAAATTGGGCTTTATTGAGAACCTGTTCGAATTTTAAACGAGTAAAAATCTAAAATTTTAGGACTAAGTTGTATAATTAGGTTCAAAATCCTATAATAAACTATTTGAACTCATAAAAATTGATTTAATATCATTTTACGATCGTTTTGTTTGGTTTAAAGAATGCGTGTCTAGTTTGGCTTCATAGAGAAACCGTTCGAATTTAAACCGAGTAAAAATCTAAAATTTAAGATTATTTTTTATAATTAGGTTAAAAATCTCACAATTAACTATCTGAACCCATACAATTTTATTTAAGATCATTTTGCGGTGATTTTGTTGGGTTTAAAGCGTGCATGTCAAAATGGGCTTTGTAGAGAACATGTTCGAATTTTAACCGAGTAAAAATCTAAAAATTTATGATTAATTTTTATAATTAAGTTAAAATCCAAAAATTAACTATCTGAACCCATAAAATTTTATTTAATATCATTTTTGTGCTGATTTTGTTGGGTTTAAAGCGTGCATGTCAAAATGGGCTTTATTGAGAACTTGTTCGAATTTTAAACGAGTAAAAATCTAAAATTTTAGGATTAAGTTGTATAATTAGGTTCAAAATCCTATAGTAAACTATTTGAACTCATAAAAATTGATTTAATATCATTTTACGATCGTTTTGTTGGGTTTAAAGCATGCTTGTCTAGTTGGGCTTCAAAGAGAACCCGTTCGAATTTTAACCGAGTAAAAATCTAAAAATTTAAGATTAACTTTTATAATTAGGTTAAAAATCCCACAATTAACTATCTGAACCCATAAAATTTTATTTAATATCATTTTGTTGTGATTTTGTTGGTTTTAAAGCGCGCATGTGAAAATGGGCTTTATTGAGAACCTGTTCGAATTTTACACAAGTAAAAATTTAAAATTTTAGGATTAAGCTATATAATTAAGTTCAAAATCCTATAATAAACTATTTGAATTCATAAAAATTGATTTAATATCATTTTACGATCGTTTTGTTGGGTTTAAAGCATGCGTGTCTAGTCGGGCATTATAGAGAACCCGTTCGAATTTTAACCGAGTAAAAATCTAAAAATTTAAGATTAATTTTTATAATTAGGTTAAAAATCCCACAATTAACTTTTTGAACCCATAAAATTTTATTTAATATCATTTTGCAGTGATTTTGTTGGGTTTGAAGCGTGCAAGTCAAATTGGGCTTTATTGAGAACCTGTTCGAATTTTAAACGAGTAAAAATCTAAAATTTTAGGACTAAGTTGTATAATTAGGTTCAAAATCCTATAATAAACTATTTGAACTCATAAAAATTGATTTAATATCATTTTACGATCGTTTTGTTTGGTTTAAAGAATGCGTGTCTAGTTTGGCTTCATAGAGAAACCGTTCGAATTTAAACCGAGTAAAAATCTAAAATTTAAGATTATTTTTTATAATTAGGTTAAAAATCTCACAATTAACTATCTGAACCCATACAATTTTATTTAAGATCATTTTGCGGTGATTTTGTTGGGTTTAAAGCGTGCATGTCAAAATGGGCTTTGTAGAGAACATGTTCGAATTTTAACCGAGTAAAAATCTAAAAATTTATGATTAATTTTTATAATTAGGTTAAAATCCAAAAATTAACTATCTGAACCCATAAAATTTTATTTAATATCATTTTTGTGCTGATTTTGTTGGGTTTAAAGCGTGCATGTCAAAATGGGCTTTATTGAGAACTTGTTCGAATTTTAAACGAGTAAAAATCTAAAATTTTAGGATTAAGTTGTATAATTAGGTTCAAAATCCTATAGTAAACTATTTGAACTCATAAAAATTGATTTAATATCATTTTACGATCGTTTTGTTGGGTTTAAAGCATGCTTGTCTAGTTGGGCTTCAAAGAGAACCCGTTCGAATTTTAACCGAGTAAAAATCTAAAAATTTAAGATTAATTTTTATAATTAGGTTAAAAATCCCACAATTAACTATCTGAACCCATAAAATTTTATTTAATATCATTTTGTTGTGATTTTGTTGGTTTTAAAGCGCGCATGTGAAAATGGGCTTTATTGAGAACCTGTTCGAATTTTACACGAGTAAAAATTTAAAATTTTAGGATTAAGCTATATAATTAAGTTCAAAATCCTATAATAAACTATTTGAATTCATAAAAATTGATTTAATATCATTTTACGATCGTTTTGTTGGGTTTAAAGCATGCGTGTCTAGTCGGGCATTATAGAGAACCCGTTCGAATTTTAACCGAGTAAAAATCTAAAAATTTAAGATTAATTTTTATAATTAGGTTAAAAATCCCACAATTAACTTTTTGAACCCATAAAATTTTATTTAATATCATTTTGCAGTGATTTTGTTGGGTTTGAAGCGTGCAAGTCAAATTGGGCTTTATTGAGAACCTGTTCGAATTTTAAACGAGTAAAAATCTAAAATTTTAGGACTAAGTTGTATAATTAGGTTCAAAATCCTATAATAAACTATTTGAACTCATAAAAATTGATTTAATATCATTTTACGATCGTTTTGTTGGGTTTAAAGCATGCGTGTCTAGTTTGGCTTCATAGAGAACCCGTTCGAATTTTAACCGACTAAAAATCTAAAAATATAAGATTAATTTTTATAATTAGGTTAAAAATCCCACAATTAACTTTCTGAACCCATAAAATTTTATTTAATATCATTTTGCAGTGATTTTGTTGGGTTTAAAGCGTGCATGTCAAAATGGGCTTTATTGAGAACCTGTTCGAATTTTAAACGAGTAAAAATCTAAAATTTTATGATTAAGTTGTATAATTAGGATCAAAAATCCTATAATAAACTATTTGAACTCATAAAAATTGCTTTAATATCATTTTACGATCGTTTTGTTGGGTTTAAAGCATTCGTGTCTAGTTGGGCTTCATAGAGAACCCGTTCGAATTTTCACCGAGTAAAAATCTAAAAATTTAAGATTAATTTTTATAATTAGGTTAAAAATCCCACAATTAACTTTTTGAACCCATAAAATTTTATTTAATATCATTTTGCAGTGATTTTGTTGGGTTTGAAGCGTGCAAGTCAAATTGGGCTTTATTGAGAACCTGTTCGAATTTTAAACGAGTAAAAATCTAAAATTTTAGGACTAAGTTGTATAATTAGGTTCAAAATCCTATAATAAACTATTTGAACTCATAAAAATTGATTTAATATCATTTTACGATCGTTTTGTTTGGTTTAAAGAATGCGTGTCTAGTTTGGCTTCATAGAGAAACCGTTCGAATTTAAACCGAGTAAAAATCTAAAATTTAAGATTATTTTTTATAATTAGGTTAAAAATCTCACAATTAACTATCTGAACCCATACAATTTTATTTAAGATCATTTTGCGGTGATTTTGTTGGGTTTAAAGCGTGCATGTCAAAATGGGCTTTGTAGAGAACATGTTCGAATTTTAACCGAGTAAAAATCTAAAAATTTATGATTAATTTTTATAATTAGGTTAAAATCCAAAAATTAACTATCTGAACCCATAAAATTTTATTTAATATCATTTTTGTGCTGATTTTGTTGGGTTTAAAGCGTGCATGTCAAAATGGGCTTTATTGAGAACTTGTTCGAATTTTAAACGAGTAAAAATCTAAAATTTTAGGATTAAGTTGTATAATTAGGTTCAAAATCCTATAGTAAACTATTTGAACTCATAAAAATTGATTTAATATCATTTTACGATCGTTTTGTTGGGTTTAAAGCATGCTTGTCTAGTTGGGCTTCAAAGAGAACCCGTTCGAATTTTAACCGAGTAAAAATCTAAAAATTTAAGATTAATTTTTATAATTAGGTTAAAAATCCCACAATTAACTATCTGAACCCATAAAATTTTATTTAATATCATTTTGTTGTGATTTTGTTGGTTTTAAAGCGCGCATGTGAAAATGGGCTTTATTGAGAACCTGTTCGAATTTTACACGAGTAAAAATTTAAAATTTTAGGATTAAGCTATATAATTAAGTTCAAAATCCTATAATAAACTATTTGAATTCATAAAAATTGATTTAATATCATTTTACGATCGTTTTGTTGGGTTTAAAGCATGCGTGTCTAGTCGGGCATTATAGAGAACCCGTTCGAATTTTAACCGAGTAAAAATCTAAAAATTTAAGATTAATTTTTATAATTAGGTTAAAAATCCCACAATTAACTTTTTGAACCCATAAAATTTTATTTAATATCATTTTGCAGTGATTTTGTTGGGTTTGAAGCGTGCAAGTCAAATTGGGCTTTATTGAGAACCTGTTCGAATTTTAAACGAGTAAAAATCTAAAATTTTAGGACTAAGTTGTATAATTAGGTTCAAAATCCTATAATAAACTATTTGAACTCATAAAAATTGATTTAATATCATTTTACGATCGTTTTGTTTGGTTTAAAGAATGCGTGTCTAGTTTGGCTTCATAGAGAAACCGTTCGAATTTTAACCGAGTAAAAATCTAAAATTTAAGATTATTTTTTATAATTAGGTTAAAAATCTCACAATTAACTATCTGAACCCATACAATTTTATTTAAGATCATTTTGCGGTGAATTTTTTTGGGTTTAAGGCGTGCATGTCAAAATGGGCTTTGTAGAGAACATGTTCGAATTTTAAACGAGTAAAAATCTAAAAATTTAAGATTAATTTTTATAATTAGGTTAAAAATCCCACAATTAACTATCGGAACCCATAAAATTTTATTTAATATCATTTTTTGGTGATTTTGTTGGGTTTAAAGCGTGCATGTCAAAATGGGCTTTATTGAGAACCTGTTCGAATTTTAAACTTGTAAAAATCTAAAATTTTAGGACTAAGTTGTATAATTAGGTTCAAAATCCAATAATAAACTATTTGAACTCATAAAAATTGATTTAATATCATTTTACGATCGTTTTGTTTGGTTTAAAGAATGCGTGTCTGGTTTGGCTTCATAGAGAAACCGTTCGAATTTTAATCGAGTAAAAATCTAAAATTTAAGATTATTTTTTATAATTAGGTTAAAAATCTCACAATTAACTATCTGAACCCATGAAATTTTATTTAAAATCATTTTGCGGTGATTTTGTTGGGTTTAAAGCGTGCATGTCAAAATGGGCTTTGTAGAGAACCTGTTCGAATTTTAAACGAGTAAAAATCTAAAATTTTAGGATTAAGTTGTATAATTAGGTTCAAAAATACTATAATAAACTATTTGGACTCATAAAAATTGATTTAATATCATTTTACGATCGGTTTGTTGGGTTTAAAGCATGCGTTTCTAGTTTGGCTTCATAGAGAACCCGTTCGAATTTTAACCGAGTAAAAATCTGAAAATTTAAGATTAATTTTTATAATTAGGTTAAAAATCCCACAATTAACTATCTGAACCCATAAAATTTTATTTAATATCATTTTGCGGTGATTTAGTTGGGTTCACAGCGTGCATGTCAAAATAGGATTTATTGAGAACCAGTTTGAATTTTAAACGAGCAAAAATCTAAAAATTAAAGATTAAGTTGTATAATTAGGATCAAAAATCCTATAATAAACTATTTGAACTCATAAAAATTGATTTTATATCATTTTACGATCGTTTTATTTGGTTTAAAGAATGCGTGTCTAGTTTGGCTTCATAGAGAAACCGTTCGAATTTTAACCGAGTAAAAATCTAAAATTTAAGATTATTTTTTATAATTAGGTTAAAAATCTCACAATTAACTATCTGAACCCATACAATTTTATTTAAGATCATTTTGCGGTGAATTTTTTTGGGTTTAAGGCGTGCATGTCAAAATGGGCTTTGTAGAGAACATGTTCGAATTTTAAACGAGTAAAAATCTAAAAATTTAAGATTAATTTTTATAATTAGGTTAAAAATCCCACAATTAACTATCGGAACCCATAAAATTTTATTTAATATCATTTTTTGGTGATTTTGTTGGGTTTAAAGCGTGCATGTCAAAATGGGCTTTATTGAGAACCTATTCGAATTTTAAACTTGTAAAAATCTAAAATTTTAGGACTAAGTTGTATAATTAGGTTCAAAATCCAATAATAAACTATTTGAACTCATAAAAATTGATTTAATATCATTTTACGATCGTTTTGTTTGGTTTAAAGAATGCGTGTCTGGTTTGGCTTCATAGAGAAACCGTTCGAATTTTAATCGAGTAAAAATCTAAAATTTAAGATTATTTTTTATAATTAGGTTAAAAATCTCACAATTAACTATCTGAACCCATGAAATTTTATTTAAAATCATTTTGCGGTGATTTTGTTGGGTTTAAAGCGTGCATGTCAAAATGGGCTTTGTAGAGAACCTGTTCGAATTTTAAACGAGTAAAAATCTAAAATTTTAGGATTAAGTTGTATAATTAGGTTCAAAAATACTATAATAAACTATTTGGACTCATAAAAATTGATTTAATATCATTTTACGATCGGTTTGTTGGGTTTAAAGCATGCGTTTCTAGTTTGGCTTCATAGAGAACCCGTTCGAATTTTAACCGAGTAAAAATCTAAAAATTTAAGATTATTTTTTATAATTAGGTTAAAAATCCCACAATTAACTATCTGGACCCATAAAATTTTATTTAATATCATTTTGCGGTGATTTTGTTGGGTTTAAAGCGTGCATGTCAAAATGGGCTTTATAGAGAACCTGTTCGAATTTTAACCGATTAAAAATCTAAAAATTTAAGATTAATTTTTATAATTAGGTTAAAAATCCCACAATTAACTATCGGATCCCAAAAATTTTATTTAATATCATTTTGAGGTGATTTTGTTGTGTTTAAAGCGTGCATGTCAAAATGGGCTTTATTGAGAACTTGTTCCAATTTTAAACGAGTAAAAATCTAAAATTTTAGGATTAAGTTATATAATTAGGTTCAAAAATCCTATAATAAACTATTTGAACTCATAAAAATTGATTTAATATCATTTTACGATCGTTTTGTTGGGTTTAAAGCATGCGTGTCTAGTTTGGCTTCATAGAGAACCCGTTCGAATTTTAACCGAGTAAAAATATGATAATTTAAGATTAATTTTTATAATTAGGTTAAAAATCCCACAATTAACTATCTGAACCCACAAAATTTTATTTAATATCATTTTACGGTGATTTTGTTGGGTTTAAAGCGTGCATGCCAAAATGGGCTTTATTGAGAACCTGTTCAAATTTTAAACGAGTAAAAATCTAAAATTTTAGGATTAAGTTGAATAATTAGGTTCAAAATCCTATAATAAACTATTTGAACTCATAAAAATTGATTTAATATCATTTTACGATCGTTTTGTTTGGTTTAAAGAATGCGTGTCTAGTTGGGCTTCATAGACAACCCGTTCGAATTTTAACAGAGTAAAAATCTAAAAATTTAAGATTAATTTTTATAATTAGGTTAAAAATCCCACAATTAACTATCTGAACCCATAAAATTTTATTTAATATCATTTTTCGGTGATTTTGTTGGGTTTAAAGCGTGCATATCAAAATGGGCTTTACTGAGAACCACTTCGAATTTTAAACGAGTAAAAATCTAAAATTTTAAGATTAAGTTGTGTAATTAGGATCAAAAATCCTATAATAAACTATTTGAACTCATAAAAATTGATTTAATATAATTTTACGATCGTTTTGTTTGGTTTAAAGCATGCGTGTCTAGTTTGGCTTCATAGAGAACCCGTTCGAATTTTAACCGAGTAAAAATATAAAAATTTAAGATTAATTTTTATAATTAGGTTAAAAATCCCACAATTAACTATCTATCTGAACCCATAAAATTTTATTTAACATCTTTTTATGGTGATTTTGTTGGGTTTAAAGCGTGCATGTCAAAATGGGCTTTTTTGAGAACCTGCTCGAATTTTAAATGAGTAAAAATCTAAAATTTTAGGATTAAGTTGTATAATCAGGTTCATAATCCTATAATAATCTATTTGAACTAATAAAAAAAGATTTAATATCATTTTACGATCGTTTTGTTGGGTTTAAAGCATGCGTGTCTAGTTTGGCTTCATAGAGAACCTGTTCGAATTTTAACCAAGTAAAAATATAAAAATTTAAGATTAATTTGTATAATTAGGTTAAAAATCCCACAACTAACTATCTGAACTCAAAAATTTTTATTTAATATCATTTTGTGATGATTTTGTTGGGTTTAAAGCGTGCATGTCTAAATGGGCTTTATTGAGAACCTGTTCGAATTTTAAACGAGTAAAAATATAAAATTTTAAGATTAAGTTGTATAATTAGGATAAAAAATCCTATAATAAACTATTTGAACTCATAAAAATTGATTTAATATCATTTTATGATCGTTTTGTTGGGTTTAAAACATGTGTGTCTAGTTGGGCTTCATAGAGAACCCGTTCGAATTTTAACCGAGTAAAAATATAAAAATTTAAGATTAATTTTTATAATTAGGTTAAAAATCCCACAATTAACTATATGAACCCATAAAATTTTATATAATATCATTTTGCGGTGATTTTGTTGGGTTTAAAGTGTGCATGTCTAAATGGGCTTTTTTGAGAACCTGCCTGAATTTTAAACGAGTAAAAATCTAAAATTTTAGGATTAAGTTGTGTAATTAGGTTCAAAATCCTATAATAAAACTATTTGAACTAATAAGAAAAGATTTAATATCATTTTACGATCGTTTTGTTGTGTTTAAAGCATGCGTGTCTAGTTTGGCTTCATAGAGAACCCGTTCGAATTTTAACCGAGTAAAAATATAAAAATTTAAGATTAATTTTTATAATTAGGTTAAAAATCCCACAATTAACTATCTGAACCCATAAATTTTATTTAATATCATTTTGCGGTGATTTTGTTGGGTTTAAAGCGTGCATGTCAAAATGGGCTTTATTGAGAACCTCCTTGAATTTTAAACGAGTAAAAATCTAAAATTTTAGGATTAAGTTGTATAATTAGGTTCAAAATCCTATAATAAACTATTTGAACACATAAAAAAAGATTTAATATCATTTTACGATCGTTTTGTTGGGTTTAAAGCATGCGTGTCTAGTTTGGCTTCATAGAGAACCCGTTCGAATTTTAACCGAGTAAAAATATAAAAATTTAAGATTAATTTTTATAATTAGGTTAAAAATCCCACAATTAACTATATGAACCCATAAAATTTTATATAATATCATTTTGCGGTGATTTTGTTGGGTTTAAAGCGTGCATGTCTAAATGGGCTTTTTTGAGAACCTACTCGAATTTTAAACGAGTAAAAATCTAAAATTTTAGGATTAAGTTGTGTAATTAGGTTCAAAATCCTATAATAAACTATTTGAACTAATAAGAAAAGATTTAATATCATTTTACGATCGTTTTGTTGTGTTTAAAGCATGCGTGTCTAGTTTGGCTTCATAGAGAACCCGTTCGAATTTTAACCGAGTAAAAATATAAAAATTTAAGATTAATTTTTATAATTAGGTTAAAAATCCCACAATTAACTATCTGAACCCATAAATTTTATTTAATATCATTTTGCGGTGATTTTGTTAGGTTTAAAGCGTGCATGTCAAAATGGGCTTTATTGAGAACCTCCTTGAATTTTAAACGAGTAAAAATCTAAAATTTTAGGATTAAGTTGTATAATTAGGTTCAAAATCCTATAATAAACTATTTGAACACATAAAAAAAGATTTAATATCATTTTACGATCGTTTTGTTGGGTTTAAAGCATGCGTGTCTAGTTTGGCTTCATAGAGAACCCGTTCGAATTTTAACCGAGTAAAAATATAAAAATTTAAGATTAATTTTTATAATTAGGTTAAAAATCCAACAATTAACTATCTGAACCCATAAAATTTTATTTAATATCATTTTGCGGTGATTTTGTTGGTTTTAAAGAGTGCATGTCAAAATGGCCTTTATTGAGAACCAGTTCGAATTTTAAACAAGTAAAAATATAAAATTTTAAGATTAAGTTGTATAATTAGGATAAAAAATCCAATAATAAACTATTTGAACTCATAAAAATTGATTTAATATCATTCTACGATCCTTTTGTTGAGTTTAAAGCATGCGTGTCTAGTTGGGATTCATAGAGAACCCGTTCGAATTTAACCGAGTAAATATCTAAAAATTTAAGATTAATTTTTATAATTAGGTTAAAAATCCCACAATTAACTATCTGAACCCTTAAATTTTATTTAATATCATTTTGCGGTGATTTTGTTGGAATTAAAGTGTGCATGTCAAAATGGGCTTTATTGAGAACCCGTTCGAATTTTAAACGAGTAAAAATCTAAAATTTTAGGATTAAGATGTATAATTAGGTTCAAAATCCTATAATAAACTATTTGAACTCATAAAAATTGATATAATATCATTTTACGATCGTTTTGTTGGGTTTAAAGCATGCGTGTCTAGTTGGGCTTCATAGAGAACCCGTTCGAATTTTAATCGAGTAAAAATCTAAAAATTTAAGATTAATTTTTATAATTAGGTTAAAAATTCCACAATTAATTATCTGAACCCAAAAAATTTTATTTAATATCATTTTGCGGTGATTTTGTTGGAATTAAAGCGTGCATGTCAAAATGGGTTTTATTGAGAACCCGTTCGAATTTTAAACGAGTAAAAATCTAAAATTTTAGGATTAAGTTGTATAATTAGGTTCAAAATCCTATAATAAACTATTTGAACTCATAAAAATTGATTTAATATCATTTTACGATCGTTTTGCTGGGTTTAAAGCATGCGTGTCTAGTTGAGCTTCATAGAGAACCCGTTCGAATTTTAACCGACTAAAAATCTTAAAATTTAAGATTAATTTTTATAATTAGGTTAAAAATCCCACAATTAACTATCATAACCCATAAAAATTTATTTAATATCATTTTGCGGTGATTTTGTTGGGTTTAAAGCGTGCATGCCTAAATGGTCTTTTTTGAGAACCTGCTCGAATTTTAAACGAGTAAAAATCTAAAATTTTAGCATTAAGTTGTATAATTAGGTTCAAAATCCTATAATAAACTATTTGAACTCCTAAAAATTGATTTAATATCATTTTACGATCGTTTTGTTGGGTTTAAGCATGCGTGTCTAGTTGGGCTTTAGAGAACCCGTTCCAATTTTAACCGAGTAAAAATCTAAAAATTGAAGATTAATTTTTATAATTATGTTAAAAATCCCACAATTAACTATCTGAACTCAAAATTTTTATTTAATATCATTTTGTGATGATTTTGTTGGGTTTAAAGCGTGCACGTCTAAATGGGCTTTATTGAGAACCTGTTCGAATTTTAAACGAGTAAAAATCAAAAATTTTAGGATTAAGTTGTATAATTAGGTTCAAAATCCTATAATAAACTATTTGAACTCATAAAAATTGATTTAATATCATTTTACGATCGTTTTGTTGGGTTTAAAGCATGCGTGTCTAGTTTGGCTTCATAGAGAACCCGTTCGAATTTTAACCGCGTAAAAATATAAAAGTTTAAGATTAATTTTTATTATTAGGTTAAAAATCTCACAATTAACCATCTGAACCCATAAATTTTATCTAATATCATTTTGCGGAGATTTTGTAGGGTTTAAAACGTGCATGTCTAAATGAGTTTTATTGAGAACCAGTTCGAATTTTAAACGAGTAAAAATATAAAATTTTAAGATTAAGTTGTATAATTAGGATCAAAACTCCTATAATAAACTATTTGAACTCATAAAAATTGATTTAATATCATTTTACGATCGTTTTGTTTGGTGTAAAGCATGCGTGTCTAGTTTGGCTTCATAGAGAACCCGTTCGAATTTTAACCGACTAAAAATCTAAAAATATAAGATTAATTTTTATAATTAGGTTAAAAATCCCACAATTAACTTTCTGAACCCATAAAATTTTATTTAATATCATTTTGCAGTGATTTTGTTAGGTTTAAAGCGTGCATGTCAAAATGGGCTTTATTGAGAACCTGTTCGAATTTTAAACGAGTAAAAATCTAAAATTTTAAGATTAAGTTGTATAATTAGGATCAAAATCCTATAATAAACTATTTGAACTCATAAAAATTGATTAAATATCATTTTATGATCGTTTTGTTGGGTTTAAAGCATTTGGGTCTAGTTTGGCTTCATAGAGAACCTGTTCGAATTTTAACCGAGTAAAAATCTAAAAATTTAAGATTAATTTTAATAATTATGATAAAAATCCCACAAGAAACTATCTGAACCCATAAAATTTTATTTAATTTCATTTTGCGGTGATTTTGTTGGAATTAAAGCGTGCATGTCAAAATGGGCTTTATTGAGAACCTGTTCGAATTTTAAACAAGTAAAAATCTAAAATTTTAGGATTAAGTTGTATAATTAGGTTCAAAATCCTATAATAAACTATTTGAACTCATAAAAATTGATTTAATATCATTTTACGATCGTTTTGTTGGGTTTAAAGCATGCGTGTCTAGTTTGGCTTCATAGAGAACCCGTTCGAATTTTAACCGCGTAAAAATCTGAAAATTTAAGATTAATTTTTATAATTAGGTTAAAAATCCCTCAATTAACTATCTGAACTCAAAATTTTATCTAATATCATTTTGCGGAGATTTTGTTGGGTTTAAAACGTGCTTGTCTAAATGGGCTTTATTGAGAACCAGTTCGAATTTTAAACGAGTAAAAATATAAAATTTTAGGATTAAGTTGTATAATTAGGATCAAAAATCCTATAATAAACTATTTGAACTCATAAAAATTGATTTAATATTATTCTACGATCGTTTTGTTGAGTTTAAAGCATGCGTGTCTACTTTGGCTTCATAGAGAACCCGTTCGAATTTTAACCGAGTAAATATCTAAATATTTAAGATTAATTTTTATAATTAGGTTAAAAATCCCACAATTAACTATCTGAACCCAAAAAATTTTATTTAATATCATTTTGCGGTGATTTTGTTGGAATTAAAGCGTGCATGTCAAAATGGGCTTTATTGAGAACCCGTTCGAATTTTAAACGAGTAAAAATCTAAAATTTTAGGATTAAGTTGTATAATTAGGTTCAAAATTCTATAATAAACTATTTGAACTCACAACAATTGATTTAATATCATTTTACGATCGTTTTGTTGGGTTTAAAGCATGCGTGTCTAGTTGGGCTTCATAGAGAACCCGTTCGAATTTTAACCGACTAAAAATCTTAAAATTTAAGATTAATTTTTATAATTAGGTTAAAAATCCCACAATTAACTATCATAACCCATAAAAATTTATTTAATATCATTTTGCGGTGATTTTGTTGGGTTTAAAGCATGCATGTCTAAATGGTCTTTTTTGAGAACCTGCTTTAATTTTAAACGAGTAAAAATCTAAAATTTTAGGATTAAGTTGTATAATTAGGTTCAAAATCCTATAATAAACTATTTGAACTCATAAAAATAGATTTAATATCATTTTACGATCGTTTTGTTGGGTTTAAAGCATGTGTGTCTAGTTTGGCTTCATAGAGAAACCGTTCGAATTTTAACCAAGTAAAAATATAAATATAAATATTTAAGATTATTTTTTATAATTAGGTTAAAAATCCCACAATTAACTACCTGAACCCATAAAATTTTATTTAATATCATTTTTCGGTGATTTTGTTGGGTTTAAAGCGTGCATATCAAAATGGCCTTTATTGAGAACTAGTTCGAATTTTAAACGAGTAAAAATATAAAATTTTAAGATTAAGTTGTTTAATTAGGATCAAAAATCCTATAATAAACTATTTGAACACATAAAAATTGATTTAATATCATTCTACGTCCGTTTTGTTGAGTTTAAAGCATGCGTGTCTAGTTGGGCTTCATAGAGAACCCGTTCGAATTTTAACCGAGTAAATATCTAAAAATTTAAGATTAATTTTTATAATTAGGTTAAAAATCCCACAATTAACTATCTAAACCCATAAAATTTTATTTAATATCATTTTGCGGTGATTTTGTTGGGTTTAAAGCGTGCATGTCAAAATGGGCTTTTTTGAGAACCTCCTCGAATTTTAAACGAGTAAAAATCTAAAATTTTAGGATTAAGTTGTATAATTAGGTTCAAAATCCTATAATAAACTATTTGAACTCATAAAAATTGATTAAATATCATTTTATGATCGTTTTGTTGGGTTTAAAGCATTTGGGTCTAGTTTGGCTTCATAGAGAACCTGTTCGAATTTTAACCGAGTAAAAATCTAAAAATTTAAGATTAATTTTAATAATTATGATAAAAATCCCACAAGAAACTATCTGAACCCATAAAATTTTATTTAATTTCATTTTGCGGTGATTTTGTTGGAATTAAAGCGTGCATGTCAAAATGGGCTTTATTGGGAACCTGTTCGAATTTTAAACAAGTAAAAATCTAAAATTTTAGGATTAAGTTGTATAATTAGGTTCAAAATCCTATAATAAACTATTTGAACTCATAAAAATTGATTTAATATCATTTTACGATCGTTTTGTTGGGTTTAAAGCATGCGTGTCTAGTTTGGCTTCATAGAGAACCCGTTCGAATTTTAACCGCGTAAAAATCTGAAAATTTAAGATTAATTTTTATAATTAGGTTAAAAATCCCTCAATTAACTATCTGAACCCATAAATTTTATCTAATATCATTTTGCGGAGATTTTGTTGGGTTTAAAACGTGCTTGTCTAAATGGGCTTTATTGAGAACCAGTTCGAATTTTAAACGAGTAAAAATATAAAATTTTAGGATTAAGTTGTATAATTAGGATCAAAAATCCTATAATAAACTATTTGAACTCATAAAAATTGATTTAATATTATTCTACGATCGTTTTGTTGAGTTTAAAGCATGCGTGTCTACTTTGGCTTCATAGAGAACCCGTTCGAATTTTAACCGACTAAAAATCTAAATATTTAAGATTAATTTTTATAATTAGGTTAAAAATCCCACAATTAACTATCTGAACCCAAAAAATTTTATTTAATATCATTTTGCGGTGATTTTGTTGGAATTAAAGCGTGCATGTCAAAATGGGCTTTATTGAGAACCCGTTCGAATTTTAAACGAGTAAAAATCTAAAATTTTAGGATTAAGTTGTATAATTAGGTTCAAAATTCTATAATAAACTATTTGAACTCACAACAATTGATTTAATATCATTTTACGATCGTTTTGTTGGGTTTAAAGCATGCGTGTCTAGTTGGGCTTCATAGAGAACCCGTTCGAATTTTAACCGACTAAAAATCTTAAAATTTAAGATTAATTTTTATAATTAGGTTAAAAATCCCACAATTAACTATCATAACCCATAAAAATTTATTTAATATCATTTTGCGGTGATTTTGTTGGGTTTAAAGCGTGCATGTCTAAATGGTCTTTTTTGAGAACCTGCTTTAATTTTAAATGAGTAAAAATCTAAAATTTTAGGATTAAGTTGTATAATTAGGTTCAAAATCCTATAATAAACTATTTGAACTCATAAAAATAGATTTAATATCATTTTACGATCGTTTTGTTGGGTTTAAAGCATGTGTGTCTAGTTTGGCTTCATAGAGAAACCGTTCGAATTTTAACCAAGTAAAAATATAAATATAAATATTTAAGATTATTTTTTATAATTAGGTTAAAAATCCCACAATTAACTACCTGAACCCATAAAATTTTATTTAATATCATTTTTCGGTGATTTTGTTGGGTTTAAAGCGTGCATATCAAAATGGCCTTTATTGAGAACTAGTTCGAATTTTAAACGAGTAAAAATATAAAATTTTAAGATTAAGTTGTTTAATTAGGATCAAAAATCCTATAATAAACTATTTGAACACATAAAAATTGATTTAATATCATTCTACGACCGTTTTGTTGAGTTTAAAGCATGCGTGTCTAGTTGGGCTTCATAGAGAACCCGTTCGAATTTTAACCGAGTAAATATCTAAAAATTTAAGATTAATTTTTATAATTAGGTTAAAAATCCCACAATTAACTATCTAAACCCATAAAATTTTATTTAATATCATTTTGCGGTGATTTTGTTGGGTTTAAAGCGTGCATGTCAAAATGGGCTTTTTTGAGAACCTCCTCGAATTTTAAACGAGTAAAAATCTAAAATTTTAGGATTAAGTTGTATAATTAGGTTCAAAATCCTATAATAAACTATTTGAACACATAAAAAAAGATTTAATATCATTTTACGATCGTTTTTTTGGGTTTAAAGCATGTGTGTCTAGTTTGGCTTCATAGAGAACCCGTTCGAATTTTAACCGAGTAAAAATATAAAAATTTAAGATTAATTTTTATAATTAGGTTAAAAATCCAACAATTAACTATCTGAAACCATAAAATTTTATTTAATATCATTTTGCGGTGATTTCGTTGGTTTTAAAGAGTGCATGTCAAAATGGCCTTTATTGAGAACCAGTTCGAATTTTAAACGAGTAAAAATATAAAATTTTAAGATTAAGTTGTATAATTAGGATAAAAAATCCAATAATAAACTATTTGAACTCATAAAAATTGATTTAATATCATTCTACGATCGTTTTGTTGAGTTTAAAGCATGCGTGTCTAGTTGGGCTTCATAGAGAACCCGTTCGAATTTTAATCGAGTAAAAATCTAAAAATTTAAAATTAATTTTTATAATTAGGTTAAAAATCCCACAATTAACTATCTGAACCAATAAATTTTATTTAATATCATTTTGCGTTGATTTTGTTGGAATTAAAGCGTGCATATCAAAATGGGCTTTATTGAGAACCCGTTCGAATTTTAAACGAGTAAAAATCTAAAATTTTAGGATTAAGTTGTATAATTAGGTTCAAAATCCTATAATAAACTATTTGAACTCATAAAAATTGATTTAATATCATTTTACGATCGTTTTGTTGGGTTTAAAGCATGCGTGTCTAGTTGGGCTTCATAGAGAACCCGTTCGAATTTTAACCGAGTAAAAATAAAAAAATTTAAGATTAATTTTTATAATTAGGTTAAAAATCCCACAATTAACTATTTGAACCCATAAAATTTTATTTAATATCATTTTGCGGTGATTTTGTTGGGTTTAAAGCGTGCATGTCAAAATGGACTTTATTGAGAAGCAGTTCGAATTTTAAACGAGTAAAAATATATAATTTTAAGATTAAGTTGTATAATTAGGATAAAAAATCCTATAATAAACTATTTGAACTCATAAAAATTGATTTAATATCATTCTACGATCGTTTTGTTGAGTTTAAAGCATGTGTGTCTAGTTGGGCTTCATAGAGAACCCGTTCGAATTTTAACCGACTAAAAATCTAAAAATCTAAGATTAATTTTTATAATTAGGTTAAAAATCCCACAATTAACTATCATAACCCATAAAAATTTATTTAATATCATTTTGCGGTGATTTTGTTGGGTTTAAAGCGTGCATGTCAAAATGGCCTTTATTGAGAACCAGTTCGAATTTTAAACGAGTAAAAATCTAAAATTTTAAGATTAAGTTTTATAATTATGATTAAAAATCCTATAATAAACTATTTGAACTCATAAAAATTGATTTAATATCATTTTACGATCGTTTTGTTTGGTTTAAACCATGCATGTCTAGTTGGGTTCATAGAGAACCTGTTCGAATTTAACCGAGTAAAAATATAAAAATTTAAGATTAATTTTTATAATTAGGTTAAAAATCCCACAATTAACTATTTGAACCCATAAAATTTTATTTAATATCATTTTGCGGTGGTTTTGTTGGGTTTAAAGCGTGCATGTCAAAATCGACTTTATTGAGAACCAGTTCGAATTTTAAACGAGTAAAAATATATAATTTTAAGATTAAGTTGTATAATTAGGATAAAAAATCCTATAATAAACTATTTGAACTCATAAAAATTGATTTAATATCATTCTACGATCATTTTGTTGAGTTTAAAGCATGCGTGTCTAGTTGGGCTTCATAGAGAACCCGTTCGAATTTTAACTGACTAAAAATCTAAAAATCTAAGATTACTTTTTATAATTAGGTTAAAAATCTCACAATTAACTATCATAACCCATAAAAATTTATTTAATATCATTTTGCGGTGATTTTGTTGGGTTTAATGCGTGCATGTCTAAATGGGCTTTTTTGAGAACCTGCTCGAATTTTAAACGAGTAAAAATCTAAAATTTTAGGATTAAGTTGTATAATTAGGTTCAAAATCCTATAATAAACTATTTGAACACATAAAAAAAGATTTAATATCATTTTACGATCGTTTTGTTGGGTTTAAAGCATGTGTGTCTAGTTTGGCTTCATAGAGAACCCGTTCGAATTTTAACCGAGTAAAAATATAAAAATTTAAGATTAATTTTTATAATTAGGTTAAAAATCCAACAATTAACTATCTGAACCCATAAAATTTTATTTAATATCATTTTGCGGTGATTTTGTTGGTTTTAAAGAGTGCATGTCAAAATGGCCTTTATTGAGAACCAGTTCGAATTTTAAACGAGTAAAAATATAATATTTTAAGATTAAGTTGTATAATTAGGATCAAAAATCCAATAATAAACTATTTGAACTCATAAAAATTGATTTAATATCATTCTACGATCCTTTTGTTGAGTTTAAAGCATGCGTGTCTAGTTGGGATTCATAGAGAACCCGTTCGAATTTTAATCGACTAAAAATCTAAAAATTTAAGATTTATTTTTATAATTAGGTTAAAAATCCCACAATTAACAATCTGAACCCAAAATTTTTTATTTAATATCATTTTGCGGTGATTTTCTTGGGTTTAAAGCGTGCATGTAAAAATGGCCTTTATTGAGAACCAGTTCGAATTTTAAACGAGTAAAAATCTAAAATTTTAAGATTAAGTTTTATAATTATGATTAAAAATCCTATAATAAACTATTTGAACTCATAAAAATTGATTTAATATCATTTTATGATCGTTTTGTTTGGTTTAAAGCATGCATGTCTAGTTGGGTTCATAGAGAACCCGTTCGAATTTAACGGAGTAAAAATATAAAAATTTAAGATTAATTTTTATAATTAGGTTAAAAATCCCACAATTAACTATTTGAACCCATAAAATTTTATTTAATATCATTTTGCGGTGATTTTGTTGGGTTTAAAGCGTGCATGTCAAAATGGACTTTATTGAGAACCAGTTCGAATTTTAAACGAGTAAAAATATATAATTTTAAGATTAAGTTGTATAATTAGGATAAAAAATCCTATAATAAACTATTTGAACTCATAAAAATTGATTTAATATCATTCTACGATCGTTTTGTTGAGTTTAAAGCATGCGTGTCTAGTTGGGCTTCATAGAGAACCCGTTCGAATTTTAACCGACTAAAAATCTAAAAATCTAAGATTAATTTTTATAATTAGGTTAAAAATCCCACAATTAACTATCATAACCCATAGAAATTTATTTAATATCATTTTGCGGTGATTTTGTTGGGTTTAAAGCGTGCATGTCTAAATGGGCTTTTTTGAGAACCTGCTCGAATTTTAAACGAATAAAAATCTAAAATTTTAGCATTAAGTTGTATAATTAGGATCAAAAATCCTATAATAAACTATTTGAACTCATAAAAATTGATTTAAAATCATTCTACAATCGTTTTGTTGAGTTTAAAGCATGCGTGTCTAGTTGGGCTTCATAGAGAACCCGTTCGAATTTTAACCGAGTAAAAATCTAAAAATTTAAGATTAATTTTTATAATTAGGTTAAAAATCCCACATTTAACTATCTGAACCCATAAATTTTATTTAATATCATTTTGCGGTGATTTTGTTGGAATTAAAGCGTGCATGTCAAAATGGGCATTATTGAGAACCAGTTCGAATTTTAAACGAGTAAAAATCTAAAATTTTAAGATTAAGTTGTATAATTAGGATCAAAAATCCTATAATAAACTATTTGAACTCATAAAAATTGATTTAATATCATTTTACGATCGTTTTGTTTGGTCTAAAGCATGCGTGTCTAGTTAGGCTTCATAGAGAACCCGTTCGAATTTTAACAGAGTAAAAATAAAAGAATTTAAGATTAATTTTTATAATTAGGTTAAAAATCCCACAATTAACTATCTGAACCCATAAAATTTTGTTTAATATCATTTTGCGGTGATTTTTTTGGGTTTAAAGCGTGCATGTCTAAATTGGCTTTTTTGAGATCTTGTTCGAATTTTAAACGAGTAAAAATCTAAAATTTTAGGATTAAGTTGTATAATTAGGTTCAAAATCCTATAATAAACTATTTGAACTCATAAAAAGTAATTTAATATCATTTTACTATCATTTTGTTGGGTTTAAAGCATGTGTGTCTAGTTTGGCTTCATAGAGAACCTGTTCTAATTTTAACAGAGTAAAAATCAAAAAATTTAAGATTAAATTTTATAATTAGGTTAAAAATCCCACAATTAACTATCATAACCCATAAAAATTTATTTAATATCATTTTGCGGTGATTTTATTGGGTTTAAATCGTGCATATCTAAATGGGCTTTATTGAGAACCTGTTTGAATTTGAAACGAGTAAAAATCTAAAATTTTAGAATTAAGTTGTATAATTATGTTCAAAATCCTATAATAAACTATTTGAACACATAAAAAAAGATTTAATATCATTTTACGATCGTTTTGTTGGGTTTAAAGGATGCGTGTCTAGTTTGGCTTCATAGAGATCCCGTTCGAATTTTAACCGAGTAAAAATCTAAAAATTTAAGATTAATTTTTATAATTAGGTTAAAAATCCCACAATTAACTATCTGAACCCATAAATTTTATTTAATATCATTTTGCGGTGATTTTGTTGGAATTAAAGCATGCATGTCAAAATTGGCTTTAATGAGAACCTGTTCGAATTTTAAACGAGTAAAAATCTAAAATTTTTAGCTTAAGTTGTATACTTAGGTTCAAAATCCTATAATAAACTATTTGAACTCATAAAAACTGATTTAATATCATTTTACGATCGTTTTGCTGGGTTTAAAGCATGCGTGTCTAGTTTGGCTTCATAGAGAACCCGTTCGAATTTTAACCGAGTAAAAATAAAAAAATTTAAGATTAATTTTTATAATTAAGTTAAAAATCCCACAATAAACTATCTGAACCCATAAAATTTTATTTAATATCATTTTGCGGTGATTTTGTTGGGTTTAAAGCGTGCATGTCAAAATGGCCTTTATTGAGAACCAGTTCGAATTTTAAATGAGTAAAAATAAAAAATTTTAGGATTAAGTTGTATAATTAGGTTCAAAATCCTATAAGAAACTATTTGAACTCATAAAAATTGTTTTAATATCATTTTACGATCGTTTTGTTGGGTTTAAAGCATGCGTGTCTAGTTTGGCTTAATAGAGAACCCGTTCGAATTTTAACCAAGTAAAAATTTAAAAATTTAAGATTAATTTTTATAATTAGGTTAAAAATCCCACAATTAACTATCTGAACCCATAAAATTTTATATAATATCATTTTTCGGTGATTTTGTTGGGTTTAAAGCGTGCATGTCTAAATGGGCTTTATTGAGAACCTATTCGAATTTTAAACGAGTAAAAATCTAAAATTTTAGGATTAAGTTGTATAATTAGGTTCAAAATCCTGTAGTAAACTATTTGAACTCATAAAAATTGATTTAATATCATTTTACGATCGTTTTGTTGGGTTTAAAGCATGCGTGTCTAGTTGGGATTCATAGAAAACCCGTTCGAATTTTAACCGAGTAAAAATCTAAGAATTTAAGATTAATTTGTATAATTAGGTTAAAAATCCCACAACTAACTATCTGAACTCATAAAATTTTATTTAATATCATTTTTCGGTGATTTTGTTGGGTTTAAAGCGTGCATGTCTAAATGGGCTTTATTGAGAACTAGTTCGAATTTTAAACGAGTAAAAATCTAAAATTTTAGGATTAAGTTGTATAATTAGGTTCAAAATCCTATAATAATCTATTTGAACTCATAAAAATTGTTTTAGTATCATTTTACGATCGTTTTGTTGGGTTTAAAGCATGCGTGTCTAGTTGGGCTTTATAGAGAACCTGTTCGAATTTTAACCGAGTAAAAATCTGAAAATTTAAGATTAATTTTTATAATTATGTTAAAAATCCCACAATTAACTATCACAACCCATAAAAATTTATTTAATATCATTTTGCGGTGATTTTGTTGGGTTTAAAGCGTGCATCTCTAAATGGGCTTTTTTGAGAACCTAATCGAATTTTAAACGAGTAAAAATCTAAAATTTTAGGATTAAGTTGTATAATTAGGTTCAAAATCCTATTATAAACTATTTGAACTCATAAAAATTGATTTAATATCATTTTACGATCGTTTTGTTGGGTTTAAGCATGCGTGTCTAGTTGGGCTTCAGAGAGCCCGTTCAAATTTTAACAGAGTAAAAATCTAAAAATTAAAGATTAATTTTTATAATTAGGTTAAAAATCCCACAAGTAACTATCTGAACCCATAAAATTTTATTTAATATCATTTTTCGTTGATTTTGTTTGGTTTAAAGCCTGCATGTCAAAATGGGCTTTATTGAGAACCTGTTCGAATTTTAAACGAGTAAAAATCTAAAATTTTAGGATTAAGTTGTATAATTAGATTCAAAATCCTATAATAAACTATTTGAACTCATAAAAATTGATTAAATATCATTTTACGATCGTTTTGTTGGGTTTAAAGCATGCGTGTCTAGTTGGGCTTCATAGAGAACCCGTTCAAATTTTAACCAAGTAAAAATATAAGAATTTAAGATTAATTTTTATAATTTGGTTAAAAATCCCACAATTAACTATCTGAACCCAAAAAATTTTATTTAATATCATTTTGCAGTGATTTTGTTGGGTTTAAAGCGTGCATGTCAAAATGGGCTTTATTGGGAACCTGTTCAAATTTTAAACGAGTAAAAATCTAAAATTTTAGGATTAAGTTGTATAATTAGATTCAAAATCCTATAATAAACTATTTGAACTCATAAAAATTGATTAAATATCATTTTACGATCGTTTTGTTGGGTTTAAAGCATGCGTGTCTAGTTGGGCTTCATAGAGAACCCGTTCAAATTTTAACCAAGTAAAAATATAAGAATTTAAGATTAATTTTTATAATTTGGTTAAAAATCCCACAATTAACTATCTGAACCCAAAAAATTTTATTTAATATCATTTTGCAGTGATTTTGTTGGGTTTAAAGCGTGCATGTCAAAATGGGCTTTATTGGGAACCTGTTCAAATTTTAAACGAGTAAAAATCTAAAATTTTAGGATTAAGTTGTATAATTAGGTTCAAAATCCTATAATAAACTATTTGAACTCATAAAAATTGATTTAATATCATTTTACGATCGTTTTGTTGGTTTTAAAGCATGCGTAACGAGGGTAGAAATTTTCTTTAAGGAGGGGAGAGTTGTAATGACCCGGATTCGGATCCGAGGGTCGGGTTAACCCGTGGTGTTGGGCTTCGGTTTCGGGCCCGAGTTAGTGTGGTTTGGTCTTAGTTTTGTTGGGCTTGAGTGGTTTAGGGATTTAGGAGTTTTAAGTGGAGGACAATTTGGTAATTGACTAAATGGATGAATAGGGAAGGTTTTATGGGGGTTTTTGTTGGCAGAGGTGATCTCATCTTTCTTTTCCTTTCTTTTAACCCATCTCCTTCATCTTTTGGCAAGAAAAGAAGGTATGTAAAGGTTGAATCTTGTTGTTTTTGCTGAAGAATCACGTTTTGGGTTAGAAGGATAAGTTGTAGAGTTGTTCTTGATCTATAATCTAAGGTAAGAATGGTTTTGCTTGGTAGAGAAGAAGGTTGTGTGGGAAATTCGGGAACAAGGCTTTTAAGGGCTTAAGCTGAGTTCTTTTAAGTGTTGTAAGGTTCTGGAAATCTTTCCGAAGTGTCCTAATCCGTTCTTAATCTTTCTCTTGTAGAGAAAGAGGCTTGTGAGCCATCATCAAGCTTGGGAAGGGGGAAAGCTTGAAGAGGAAGAAGAGGGTCGTTTTTGTTGTTGCCCGCAAGAGGTTGGTACTCCCAACTCGTTCTTTACATCATACATATCATGGTAGTTGCATACATGTAGATATAGTGTATGTATTGCTTGGTTTGAGCTTGGTATGCTTTAATGGTGGAAATTGTGTGAGTTAAATGGCTGTAAAATTGTGTTAAAACGTCCCAAACATCCCTAGGAACTAATGAGAATACTGTAGGATTGATTACGTCAAGTTTGGAATGAATTTCCTAGAAATTTCTAAGTGCAGACCTGCATTTCGTGCAGGGGGTATCGATACACGGGATACCGGTATCGATACCCATGAGTGGAATTAGACTAAGTAGCCAGGTGTATCGAACCATGGTTCGATACTGGTATCGATACCCGTGGTTCGATACCCCTACGAAAACTTGACAAGATAAGTATTGTTTGAGGTTCGATAATATAAGTAAAGGTCAAAATGAATCTTATAATTAATGAGATGAATGGTTAACATAAGATTAACGTATTTGAACCCTGAATGACTAAATTATGTTAAGACATGATATGTTTTGATGTGAGGATCCGAGGTGGATCATTTGTGTGTATCGAGTCCTTGTGTGATGGAAATCCGAATATCCAAAAGTGTTGGAACACGTCGAAGGTCATCCGATGTAACATTCCGGGTAATGATTTTGAAGACCATTTCGAATGTAGGATCCCGATGTTGTGTGGACGCGGGCCTCATTCGATGATACTCGATGTGACATTCCGAGTATGGGATTTGGAGGATCCCGATGCTTTGTGGACGCGGGCCTCAAATCTCGGATGTAGGATCCCAATGTTGTGTGGACGCGGGCCTCATCCTGAGTATGGGATCCCGATGCTGTATGGACGCGGGCCTTACTCGTAGTGTAGGATCTCGTTGCTGTGTGGACGCGGGCCTCACTACTTTGTGTTGTTGTTTGACATGTATATGTTGTGTGCGTCATTGTACATTGTTTATGCCATGTGGTAGGCAAGCATGCTATATCATCATATCATGCACGGTATTTTATATGTTATGCTTTACTACTTATGATATGCATGACGTTGGCCGAGTTCGGCATATCCACTGAGCTTTCGTAGCTCAACGTTCGAAATATGTTTTCGTGCGTAGGTTAGGTGAAGCCGGTTTGTGGAGCACCATCAAGGTTCGGATCTCAGCATCGACCGTGTTGTCAGAGTACATGTATTAGATTTAGTGGGCTTGTACTATGTCGAACCCTATGTAATGTAACTCTGTTTATTTTAATTTGGGTCGAATGTTTTAATGGTTTGTAATATTTTGAAGCTCCGATTACTTTATACTATTTTGGGCTTGCGTTTTAACTTAAATGGATTTTATGAGTCGTATTTGGATTTGAATTTGATTTTATTTGATGGGCTTTGAAAAGAAATTTTGAAATTACAGGTCTTGGGGCCTCCAAGAAATTTTGAAATTACAAGTTTTGGGCCGGAGGCCCAATGTGACATTCGGGTCGGGTGTTACATTTAGTGGTATTAGAGCTTAGGTTGAGTCGGTTCTAGGAAGTCCCTGGGGGAGTCTAGTGTGTTATATAGGTGTTAGACAAGTACATGCCCGCGAGTCGATAACGTACTTTCTTTAAAGTTGAGATTTTGATGGTGTACTCTTGTTTGTTGTTGTTCTTTGTGCAAAAGTGGTTGAGTATACCGAGACGTGTGAGGGATCAAGAGGAAAGTCGGGGTTCTCGTGGAGGAGGCTCCGACTACGAGTATGAGCCCGATGAGGAGGTGTCATCGAATGATGCAGTTGGTCAAGGGGCCAACTACTTTGCTCAGTTGAACCAGACCTTGCGTAGGATCGTGAGAGCTATACCGATGCCATCTTCTACGCCTCGTGAGGCACCAGTTGAGAGGGTGCGAAGGCAGGGAGCTGTGGACTTCTTTGGTACGGGACAGGACAATCTCGTACAGGCTGATCAGTGGTTGCTTGACACCAGGTGGATAATGAGACAGATGAGGCTGAGGTCAGAGGACAAGTTGTCGTGTGTGTTGTCGCTTCTAAAAGGCAATGCTAGAGAGTGGTGGGAGACGGTTGAGCAGGGATGGTATCCTCATCGTCCTAAGTGGGAGGACTTTCTCGAGGAGTTTGAGAGCAAGTATGTGGGTGAGACTCACATTGAAACCTTGAGGGAATGGTTTACCCATCTTGTTCAGGGGAATCGTTCGGTCTTTGCTTATGAGCAGAAGTTCCTTCAGTTGAGCCGGTATGCTCTAGAGCTTGTTGCTACAGAGAAGATGAGATGTAAGAGGTTCTTGAGAGGTCTGAGGAAGGAGATCCAAACTTATCTCACTGCTGCACCGCCTAAGGTGTTTTCTGAGTTGGCTGCTAGTGCCAAGTCGTTGGAGCAGGTTCAGGGTTTGATCTATGGGCCGTCTGTTGGCCAAGGAGTCACCGGTGGAGCTAGTCAGAGTCATGCGGGTAACTCTCAGTCTCACTCCGATAGGAGTAGAAGCCATTGGAATCAGACTAGAGGAGCATCGAATCAGGGTTCGAGGTTGAACCAGAGATCAGAGTCTGTGGGACGTAGGAGGCAATTTGTGTCTTCTACTGCTAGAGGTCTAGAGAGTTTGCAGCGGAGTGCCAGTGTTCAGGTTTGCAATCAGTGTGGTCGGAATCATCGAGGACCGTGTTAGGGTAATGCCAGGGTTTGCTTTCAGTGTGGGTCTTCGAAGCATTTTGTGAGAGACTGCCCAGAGGTTGTGACATCTCCACCAGGTCAGGCTCAGAGGACTGTGTTCCAGGCCTAGAGGGGTCGTGGGTTTTCGCGTGGCGGAGCCAGCCATGCATTAGGAGGCACCTTTTAGTTCACTGCTAGAGCACCGACGAGACAGTATGCGGTGAGGGCACAAGAGGACTGTGCTGCGACAGATGTGATCTCAAGTACGTTCAGTTTGTTTTCTGTCCCTATAGTTGCTCTTGTGGACTCGGGATCTACCCACTCGTATATCCGTAGCGGGATATCGGAGCAGTGGGGGTTACCAGCGGAGGATCTAGAGGTAGGAGTCCGTGTGACCAGTCCGTTGGGGTTAGATGTGTTGGTGGATAAGGTTTACTGAAGGTGTCCGATCGAGGTACAAGGATCTATCTTCCCGGCCGACCTCATGGTTTTGCCGTTTCAGGAGTTCGACGCAATCCTTGGGATGGATTGGTTGTTCGATCACGATGCGAGCTTAGGGTGCAGATCTAAGAGTTTGAAGCTTTGAGTGGCTGATCGTTCTAAGCTTGTTGTGAGGGGTGTGAGAAACCCGTGTTTAGCGAATGTTGTTTCAGCTTTGTCAGCTCAGAGGTTGATCCAGCAGGGTTGTGAGGCGTTCTTAGCTCACGTGGTGGATTTGAGTGTTGAGAGTCCAGCTCTAGAGAGTTTGAGGACAGTTTGTGAGTACCCAGATGTGTTTCCGAAGGAGTTTCCCGGTTTACCACCCGATCGTGAGTTGGAGTTTCGGATAGAGGTGTTGCCAGGGACAGCACCGGTGTCCATAGCACCTTATCGTATGTCACCGGCGGAGATGAGAGACTTGAAACAGCAGATCCAGGAGTTGCTTGAGAGGGTTTTTATCCGTCCGAGTGTGTCACCGTGGGGAGCACCGGTTTTGTTTGTGAAGAAGAAGGACAGATCGATGAGGATGTGCATCGACTACCGTCAACTCAACAAGGTCACGATCAAGAATCGTTACCCTTTGCCCAGGATCGATGACCTGTTTGATCAGTTGAGGGGTGCTCGTGTGTTTTCTAAGATAGATCTGAGGTCAGGGTACTACCAGTTGAAGGTGGTGGAAGAGGATGTCTAAAAGACCGCTTTTAGGACGTGGTACGAGCATTATGAGTTCTTAGTGATGTCGTTTGGGCTCACGAATGTACCTGCAGCTTTCGTGGACTTGATGAACCGGATCTTTCAGTCGTATCTAGATCAATTTGTGGTTGTGTTCATCGACGACATCTTGGTGTATTCACGCTCAGAGGAGGAGCATGACTACCACCTAAGGGTTGTTCTTCAGGTGTTGAGGGATAGGCGTCTGTATGCCAAGTTTAGTAAATGTGAGTTCTGGTTGTCCGAGGTGGCGTTTCTGGGCCACATAGTTGCAGCGGATGGAATCCGAGTAGATCCTCAGAAAATCAAAGCTGTGGTGGAGTGGAAACCACCAAGGAATGTATCGGAAGTCCGTAGTTTTCTTGGGCTTGTCGGATACTATAGGAGGTTTGTTAAGGTTTTTCGATCATAGCGGCACCTTTGACGAAGTTGCTC
The DNA here is from genome assembly GCA_035048815.1 of Abelmoschus esculentus. Lineage (NCBI taxonomy): Eukaryota > Viridiplantae > Streptophyta > Magnoliopsida > Malvales > Malvaceae > Abelmoschus > Abelmoschus esculentus. Next base: position 7,143,573 of record JAUCBN010000002.1, read on the forward strand.
CAGAAAGGTGTTCCTTTTGTGTGGAATGAAAGGAGACAACGGAGTTTTGAGCAGCTTAAGGCTTATCTGACAGAGGATCCGGTCTTGACGCAACCGAGACCGAGGAAAGACTATGTGGTGTTTAGTGATGCTTCCTTGAATGGGTTAGGTTGTGTGCTTATGCAAGAGGGTAAGGTGGTTGCTTACGCCTCGAGGCAGTTGAAACCCCATGAGAGGAACTATCCTACACATGATCTTGAGCTTGCGCGATTATCTTTGCTTTGAAGATATGGAGGCATTATCTCTACGGGGAGAAATGCTACATCTACACCGACCACAAGAGTTTAAAGTATCTGCTTACCCAGAAGGAGTTGAATCTGAGACAGCATCGGTGGATAGAGTTGTTGAAGGACTATGACTGTGTCATAGAGTATCATCCCGGCAAGGCGAACATGGTCGCCGATGCCTTGAGTCGGAATTCCATGTCGGACTTGAGAGCTTTGTTTGCTCGGTTGAGGATGACAGATGATGGAGGTTTGTTGGCAGAGTTGCGTGTGGAGCCCACGCTGGTTCAGGAGATCAAAAGAGCACAGGTGTTAGACGAGGAGTTGATAGCTCAATTAGAGGTTGTTCAGAGAGGGGAGTTGTCAGAATTTGAGGTACGAGATGGTGGGTTCTTATACTTTCAAGGTCGGTTGTGTGTGCCAGCTTTAGAGGATCTAAGGGATCGTATCTTGAGAGAAGCTCACCGTGGTTCGTTTTTGTTCATCCGGGTAGTAACAAGATATATCAGGATCTTCATCCTTTCTTTTGATGGCCGTGCATGAAAAGAGATGTGTCAGAGTTTGTGACCAGGTGTCTAGCGTGTCAACAAGTGAAAGCGAAACATCAGGTTCCTTCAAGTTTGCTTCAGCCTATTCAGATTCCACAATGGAAGTGGGATCGAGTGACCATGGATTTCGTCATCGGGTTGCTGATGACGTTGAGAAAGCATAACGCTATATGGGTTATAGTTGACCGGTTGACCAAGTCGGCTCACTTCTTACCGGTAAGGATGTACTACAGTTTGGAAAAGTTGGCTCAGTTGTACATAAAGGAGATCGTGAGGTTACATGGTGTACCTTCATCAATCATATCGGATAGAGACCCGAGGTTTACGACGAGGTTGTGGAAGTCTATCCACGAGGCTTTGGATACCAAGTTGCACTTCAGTACAGCTTTTCATCCTCAGACCGATGGACAGCCTGAGAGAGTCATCCAGATTTTGGATGATATGCTTCGTTGTTGTGCTGTGGACTTTTCTCGTAGTTGGGAGGAGCAGTTACCGTTGGTAGAGTTTGCTTATAACAACAGTTATCAATCAAGCATCAAGATGGCTCCTTTTGAGGCCTTTTACGGGCGTAGGTGTAGGACACCTTTGTGTTGGACAGAGCTTAATGAGAGAAAGATAGTGGATTCAGAGCTTGTTAAGGAAACCGAAGAGAAAGTTCAGATCATCAAAGAGAGGTTGCAAGCAGCTTTTGATAGACAGAAGGCTTATGCGGATAAGAAGCGAAAGCACATCGAGTATGAGCTTGGTGAGAAAGTGTTTCTTAAAGTATCCCCGTGAAAAGGGATCATCCGGTTTGGTCGTAAAGAGAAGTTAAGTCCAAGGTACATAGGGCCTTATGAGGTTCTTCAGAGGGTTGGACCGGTAGCTTATCGGCTTGCCTTACCTCCAGAGTTGGCACGTATACACGATGTGTTCCACGTGCCAATGTTGAGACGTTACCGTTTCGATCCTTCGCATGTGGTTCAGCTTGAGGAAATCGAAGTCAGTGCAGATTTGGCTTACGAGGAAAGACCTATCGGAATCTTAGACATGGGAGTTAAAGAGCTTCGGAACAATTGCATACCCTTGGAAAAGGTTTTGTGGAGGAACCATGGGATCGAAGAAGCAATGTGGGAAGAGGAGAAGGACATGAGAGCTCAGTATCCTCATCTCTTCCTGACAGGTAAATTTCGAGGATGAAATTTTCTTTAAGGGGGGGAGAGTTGTAACGACCTGGATTCGGATCTGAGGGTTGAGTTAACCCGTGGTGTTGGGCTTCGGTTTCGGGCCCGAGTTAGTTTGGTTTGGGCTTAGTTTTGTTGGGCTTGAGTGGTTTAGGGCTTTAGGAGTCCATCATCAAGCTTGGGAAGGGGGAAAGCTTGAAGAGGAAGAAGAGGGTCGTTTTTGTTGTTGCCTGCAAGAGGTTGGTACTCCCAACTCGTTCTTTACATCATACATATCATGGTAGTTGCATACATGTAGATATAGTGTATGTATTGCTTGGTTTGAGCTTGGTATGCTTTAATGGTGGAAATTGTGTTAGTGAGTTAATGGCTGTAAAATTGTGTTAAAACGTCCTAAACATCCCTAGGAACTAATGGGAATACTGTAGGGTTGATTAAGTCAAGTTTGGAATGAATTTCCTAGAAATTTCTAAGTGCAGACTTGCATTTCGTGCAGGGGGTATCGATACACGGGCTACCGGTATCGATACCCATGAGTGGAATTAGACTAAGTGGTCAGGTGTATCGAACCATGGTTCGACACCGGGACCTCCAGTGGCATAATGGCATCGATACCCGTATCGATGCTGGAGGGTCCCCTTTCATTGACTTTAGAAATGGTCAAAGGGTATCGATACTGGTATCGATACCAGTGGTTCGATGCCTTCTTTGGGTAGGTATCGAGGCAAGGTGGTTCGATACCCCATATAAGGGTATCGATACCCATACGAAAACTTGACAAGATAAGTATTGTTTGAGGTTCGATATTAGAAGTAAAGGTCAAAATGAATCTTATAATTAATGAAATGAATGGTTAACATAAGATTGACGTATTTGAACCCTGAATGACTAAATTATGTTAAGACTTGATATGTTTTGATGTGAGGATCCGAGGTGGATCATTTGTGTGTATCGAGTCCTTGTGTGATGGAAATCCGGATATCCAAAAGTGTTGCAACACGTCGAAGGCCATCCGATGTAACATTTTGGGTAATGATTTTGAAGACCATTCCGAATGTAGGATCCCGATGTTGTGTGTACGCGGGCCTCAAATCCCGGATGTAGGATCCCGATGTTGTGTGGACGCGGGCCTCATCCTGAGTATGGGATCTCGATGCTATGTGGACGCGGGCCTTACTCGTAGTGTAGGATCCCGTTGCTGTGTGGATGCGGGCCTCACTACTTTGTGTTGTTGTTTGACATGTATATGTTGTGTGCGTAATTATACATTGTTTATGCCATGTGGTAGGCAAGCATGCTAGATCATCATATCATGCACGATATTTTATATGCTATGCTTTACTGCTTATGATATGCATGACGTTGGCCGAGTTCGGCGTATCCACTGAGCTTTCGTAGCTCAACGTTCGAAATATGTTTTCGTGCGTAGGTTAGGTGAAGCCGGTTCGTGGAGCACCATTAAGGTTCGGATCTCAGCATCGACCGTGTTGTCAGAGTACATGTATTAGATTTAGTGGGCTTGTACTATGTCGAACACTATGTAATGTAACTTTGTTTATTTTAATTTGGGTCGAATGTTTTAATGGTTTGTAATATTTTGAAGCTCTCATTACTTTATACTATTTTGGGCTTGCGTTTTAACTTAAATGGATTTTATGAGTCGTATTTGGGTTTGAATTGGATTTTATTTGATGGGCTTTGAAAAGAAATTTTGAAATTACAGGTTTTGGACCGGAGGCCCAATGTGACATTCGGGTCGGATGTTACAGAACCCATAAAATTTTAGTTAATATCATTTTGCGGTGATTTTGTTGGGTTTAAAGCGTGCATGTCAAAATGGGCTTTATTGAGAACCTGTTCGAATTTTAAACGAGTAAAAATCTAAAATTTTAAGATTAAGTTGTATAATTAGGATCAAAAATCCTATAATAAACTATTTGAACTCATAAAAATTGATTTAATATCATTTTACGATCGTTTTGTTGGGTTTAAAGCATGCGTGTCTAGTTTGGCTTCATAGAGAACCCGTTCGAATTTTAACTGAGTAAAAATCTAAAAATTTAAGATTAATTTTTATAATTAGGTTAAAAATCCCACAATTAACTATCTAAACCTATAAAATTTTATTTAATATCGATTAAACAAATTAATTTCAAATTTAGAGAACTTTACTCGGTTTAAATTCCAATCTGATTACTATAAAGCTCCTTTAGATATGCACACTTTAAACCTAACAAAACGACAGCAAAATAAGAATAAATCAAAACTTCATGAGTTCAAATAGATAAGTATGGACTTTGCAACCAAATTATACAACTTAATCTTAATTTTATAGCATTTTACTCGGTTAAAATTCCAATGGGTTTACTAAATAGCCCAATGAGACTAGCACGCTTTAAACTTAACAAACCGTCCACAAAATGAGATTCAATCAAATTACATGAGTTCAAATAGTTAATTATGAGCTTTTGAATATGATTGGACCACTTAGTGTCAATTTTAGAGCACTTTACTCTGTTTAAATTCTAATCTGATCACTATAAAGCTCGTTTAGATATGTACACTATGAATCTAACAAAACGGACGCAAAATAAGAATAAATCAAATTCATGAGTTCAAATAATTAATTATGAGATTTGGAACCAAATTATACAACTTAATCTTAACTTTAGAGCATTTTACTCGGTTAAAATCCAATGGGTTGGTTAAAATTAAAACACAAACGTGTTGTTGAACTCTCTCCTCTCCCTCTCTTTTTCTCTCACCCTCCTCCATGCCTTCTTCTTCTTTTTATTTTTTGCTTTTCTTTCTCCATGTTTTGGAGATGTACTTTGTCTGTTACATCACCTCCACGGATTTACCAACAACGTCGGGAGAGGCTTTTCTATTTTGCTTCTTGTTTTTATATTCTCCTTATTACTTCTATTTTTCAATCTTTTCTTGATCCTTTTTCTCTTCGGCTATTCATATATATTCATCAACATATTTTGTATTTTCTTTTTGCACCAAGAAGTTTCAAGGAAGGCTTTGTCGTTTGGATCCGACACTAGATCTACTTTTTCAAGTCATTCTTGATGTCAAGATCATGCTTTCTTGGTTTCAAAGTTTTATGGTTGTTTTCCTTATCATTGAACCTTGTCCCGGATGCACTCGTAAGTTTAGCATTTTGTACAACGCATTTACCATGCCGACGCCATTGGGAGAGGAAGTAGCTATCACAACGACACCCAAACCGTTTAGGCTTTTTCTTTCTTCCATCTCTTCAATCTGTACATTTCTTTCTATATATCTTTATTACCTTCTTTTCGTTTATTATTATAAGATCTATTCTTCTCTTTGTATCAAGTGCTTTACTTGGTTTTTGATTCTTCTCAGAGCCGTATACAATGTTTGCTTTGGAGAACCAAGGTTTGTGTATGCCATGCTACTGTTGGAGCCAAGAGTTTATGCAAGAACTCTGATGGCCTTCACTAACGATCTTTGAAGTAGGCCGCTAAGACCCAACCGATCTGCTCCCTCGAGTTTGGACTCGGTTAGTTTTGTTTCTATGGAAAGTATTTTCTTTCTATATGACTTTGTTAATTCCTTATTATTCTCTATTAATGTTTCGCATGACTCAAAGTATGCAATCCGAATAGAGAAAGATCTTTTGATTCTTGGCATTGTTTTCAGGGTTATTAGCTTCTTTCTTTATAACTTTGATAACCTTTTTGATCACAAGACTACTACAATGACTACTAAGCATCTTTTATCTATTTCTTTATACCATGTTTTTTTTCCTATGTTAAATCCATGTATATACCACCCTTACTAAGGGATTTTACCAACACCTCTCATGGTGTACTATTCTCAAAAAAGCTTACTTGCTTTATTGTTATCCTCGTTCTTGAATTACAATGGATTCAACCAAGAATCGGAGCCTTGATGGCTCTCTTCCTATTATTATATTATGTTGCATGGAATGTCTATACATCACAATATGGACTTAACCACTAAAAGAAACACAACTCGGTTCCATCTTTCATATAATGTCCTTTTATACCATGTAACTCTTCTTTTCTTTGTTAAACCAATGTACATGCCCCACTTGCAATGGAATTTTATCAACACTTCTCTAGGTGTACTACCAAGAATAGGAACCTTGTTGGTTCCATTGTTCATTTTGTCTAAATCACGTTTTCTCCATGATCCAACAAGCAAAGTCTTGTTTCTTCCAATTCTCTTGGTAAGACTTTCCTATCATGTTCTCCATGTTTACCTCCAAAATCTTTATTTTTCTTGTTTTATATCTCTTTATTCCTTTTGCAAAAGAATATCGGCATTGTTAATCTTGTCGTCATTAATCCGAGTTTTGAATTCCTTGAGTTCCTAAGTACTTGGTTTATGACTATTAACACTAGGTTTACTTTTGCTTTCCTTTTAATTCTATCGTGTATTCTATTCCACGTTTGTCTTAACTTTTTTATTATTTCCATATACATGTCACCCTTGCTAAGGGATCCCTCTAACACCTTTCATAGTGTGCCATTATCGAACAAGTTAACTTGTACTTGTAACATCCTCTTTTTAGAGGTATAATGGATGCAACTAAGCCCCAGAGCTTTAATAACTCCGTTTTTGTTTTCTTCCCCCCCCCCACTATCCTTCTTATGCCTAATGATGGTTTTCCTTCTAATACTTTTCATTACCTTATCAAGCAAGAACCTCGTTTTTAAAGTAGAGGTACTAAACGAACCCCACTTTCTGATCAGGGTAACAAGCCTAAGCTCCCTCAACTTGTATCCAAGAGTTCTTTAGGAAAAGCTTGGATGAGCAGCGGAAAAAACTCTCCGGCGGAGGTTGACGATGATCAACCCCACCGAGAAAAATGAAAATCTTATGTTGGAACTGTCAGGGTCTCGGCAACACCTAGACAGTTCTCACTCTACAACGTGCTACCTCTAAGCATGATGCCGACTTTCTTTTTCTTTGTGAAACTAGGTTGAACAAACACAATATGGACCATATTCGGTTTAAGTTAGGAATGCAAGGCGGTATTCGTCGGGAGATTGTCTTTTGCAATATGATCACTTCAATTGTAAACTAAAATTTAATGAAATCCTACACGATAATGAAAAGCAAGGCGGTATTCGTCGGGCAAGATCACAAATTAATAATTTCAGAGATTTTCTTTTGCGGAATGATCTCTTCGATTGTAAACCAAAATTTGGATGGTTCACTTGGACTAGATATGGACATAATACTGAAACCATTATGGAAAGAATCGATAGATTCCTTGGTAACTCCTCTTGGTTTAATGTCTTTCCTAACTTCCAAGCTACGTTATTCTTTCAAGCCCGATCTGATCATTGCCCTATCTTACTGGACACTAGTCCTTCCAGTGCAATCAGGTCGAAAGCTTCTAGGAACCTCTTCCGCTATAAGAATTGTTGGGCTGATAACCCGAAAGTCTCTTCCCGGATTAGAGAGATTTGGTCTAACCCATCCAACACGACCATTGCTAAACTTCATGAAATTAGGTTTTTTCTTGGATCTTGGCAAACAAACCAACGTATCAAGTCGAATGAACGTATTAACCAATTAACTGACTTTATAAATATGTGCCTCAAGCGACATCAGATGCTGATATTAATAATTTTATTTCTGCAAAAAATGAGCTTGATAGCTTGCTTAACGCGAAAGAAATCTATTGCGCACAACGAGCCCGCACCACCTGGCTAGAACATGATGACAAAAATACTTCATTTTTCCATGCAAGAGCAAACAATCGCCGGCAAAAAAACCACATTACTAGGCTTTTCAACAATGCGAACATCTAGCAAACGCATACAGAAGACATCATGGCTACTGCCATTAATTACTTCCAGACTCTTTTCTCATCCTCTTCTTCTATTATTGCATCTTCCATTTTTTAAAACATTCCAAATATTGGTTCTGAGACCATGAACAATGACCTCAATAAGGAATTCTCAACATACGAAACTACATCTGCTTTTCGTGATATTAATCCAAGGAAAGCCCCGGGGGTTGATGGATTTCCGAGTGGTTTCTTTAGGAAGCATTGGGATGTCCTTGGCCAGGACTTTATAAACCTCTGCAATAGACTCCTAAGTTGGTATGTTAGCATGAAAGATGTCAATCGTACTATCATAGTTCTTATACCCAAAATTAGCGATCCTACAACTATGCGACATCTCATACCTATTAGCCTATGCACATTTATCTATAAGAATGTTGCCAAAGTGCTTGTTAATCGTTTGAAATCCATCATCCCCTTATGTATAAGTGGTAATCAAGCAGCCTTTGTTCAAGGTATGAGCATTACTGACAATATCCTCATAGCCCATGAGCTTATCCACACGTTGAATACCGACGAGACATCCCTTGCCAAAGGTGCTAGCTTAAAGTTAGACATGGAGAAAGCTTTCGACCGTGTCGAATGGCCTTTTCTAGAACAAATTATGCTTCATCTAGGCTTTAATGCCAACTGGGTTTCTCTTATTATCAACTGTGTCTCTTCCGTGTCTTTTCAAGTACGTGTCAATGATTCTCTTTCACGGCCTTTTAATCCTCAGAGAGGGATTCGACAAGGGGATCCCCTTTCGCCTTTCTTATTTCTTTTTTGTACTCAAGGTCTTTTAGCATTGCTCAATGCTGAGAAAGCAATTGGCAACCTCCTTGGCCTTTGTGCTAGTAGGAATGACCCCCCGTATAAATCACCTCCTCTTTGCCGATGATTGTGTGGTGTTCATTAAGAACACAACAACTGAAGCTCAACACCTAAAGGATGCTCTGCATACTTATGCAACTTCCTCTGGTCAAGTGGTGAATTTTGAAAAATCTATAATTTATTTTTTCACGTAAAACCTCTACATCTCTTCGATCAGAAATCCATAACATCCTGAATGTACGAGAGGTCGATGACCTTGGTATTTATTTGGGGATTCCACTCCTAATTGGGAAGAATAAGACAACAACTTCGGGTTTTACCAGAAACAAAATGAATGCTCGTCTTAGCAAATGGGATAAGCACTTACTCTCCTTTAGTGGTAGAGAATTTTTCATCAAATCTGTCATACAATCAATGCCACAATATGTCATGTCTTGTTACCTGCTACCCCAAAACATTATCGATGATATGACTGCTTCGATACGCCATTACTGGTGGTCAGGGAAAGCCGATAAACGAGGATGGCATATGCTTCCATGGGACATTGTCTGTCTGCCAAAAGCAGCCGGAGGTATAGGGTTTCGCGATCTACACTATTTCAACATTGCTTTACTTGGTAAGCAAATTTGGAGACTAATTTGTGAGCCTGATAATCTTTCTTAGTCAGGTCTACAAGTGCAAATATTATCCATCGGGTTCTGTGCTCGAATTCAATTCCACTCGAAGATCTTCCTTTGCTTGGAAAGGTCTTAGTATAGCTATCTCTAAACATGGAAATGGTTTCTTTAAAAGGACAGCTATGTCAAGTCAGATATAAATCCACTTAGACAATTGGGGAGGATCTAAGCCATTACACCTTTATGGCGATTATGAAGTGAATGAGGAAGTCCCTCTTCGAGCGGGTTTTTTTATGCTATCTAATCTACCCCGATGGGATGAATCCAAGGTGAGAGATTATTTCTCTCACGAAGATGCTAATACAATCCTTAATGTCCCAATTATTAATGATACGAAAGATACTACCCTTTGGGGTCATCATGACTCTCGCATCTATACGGTGTATTTTGGTTATCAATTTCTTTAACTGCAACTAGGGCTGGTTAACAGGGGTTTGCCTACGTTCCCTAAGGTTCATTCACTTGGGTGGCGGTTATTAATGATACGAAAGATACTACCCTTTAGGTTATGGAAAATTCTTTCTAAGTTGCCTACGTTGCCTAAGGTTCATTCACTTGGGTGGCGGTTAAGCCATGATGCTCTCCCGTCTGGCCACAAAATCCTCAAAGCAAATCTCGGTACTGGGGTTTGCCCAATTTGTAATACGGATATTAAAACTACCCTCCATGCTTTAAGGGATTGTCCTAGTGCTAGGGAGGCTCTCCGTTTGGCAGGTTTTCCAGGCCAAATTTTTTCTAATACTTCTATCTCGCCCCACCAGTGGCTTTCTAAAATTGTTGGTTTTCTCTCGTTGCACCAATTCTCCTTCCTGATAACAGTTCTTTGGAATCTATGGAACCGTCATAATGACTTTGTCCAAAACAATCATCTGCAACAACAATGGTTGATTGTATCCAACGCACAAAAACTCTTCGACAATTATACATCAGCCAATGATGCTCTCCATCTAAGGTCCCGACTAGCTGAGTCCACCCTTGCTCAGGCTAGATGGACGAAACCGGACCGCAGTTTCATTAAGGTTAACACGGATGGAACCTTTGACCCAATTGTAAAGGGAGCTACTACAGGTGTCATCTCTCGGGATTTTTCAGGTTTCGTCTTTGGTGGACGCTCTATGCCCCTCGCCTACTGCCCATATCCGGCTTCTGCTGAAGCTCTTGCCATTCTAGAAGGACTTAATCTTGTTGTTGATAATGGTTGGACTAATGTCATCCTTGAGACCGATTATGCATCCATTGCAAATAAAGTTAACAACACTCATCATCACGATCTTTCCACGGTGCAAACTTTAGTGTCTCGAATTTGTTATAATCTTTGTACTTTGCCTGATTGTAAGATTTGTTATGTACCTAGAGAAGCAAATGTTGTAGCCCATGTCCTAGCTACTAGGGCTTTGCGTTCTTTTCTTTCTTCCTCTTTTGATTGTTACTTTCCCGATTTTATTCGGTCTTCTGTAAACTCGGAGAGGTTCTCCTCTGCATCTCAATAAAACCATGGGTACTCTTTTCCCCATAGGGGACTACTCACCTCTCGAGGTGACTGGCTATAGGGTTTTTCTAATTAGGGCCTTTCCTTCAAAAAAACAAATTTCAATGGGTTTACTAAATAGCTCAATGAGACTTGCACGCATTAAACTTAACAAACCGTCCACAAAATGAGTTTCAATCAAATTACATAATTTCAAATAGTTAATTATGAGCTTTTGAATATGATTAAACAAATTAATCTCAAATTTAGAGCACCTTACTCTGTTTAAATTCCAATGTGATCGCTATAAAGCTCCTTTAGATATATAAACTTTAAACCTAACAAAACGACCATAAAATAAGAATAAATCAAAACTTCATGAGTTCAAATAGATAGGTGTGGACTTTGGAACAAATTATACAACTTAATCTTCATTTTATAGCAATTTACACGATTAAAATTCAATGGGTTCACTGAATAGAACAATGAGACATGGACGCTTTAAACCCAACAAATCTACCACAAAATACGATTTAATTAAATTAAAGGAGTTCAAAGAGTTAATTACGAGCTTTTGAATATGATTAAACCACTTAATGTCAATTTTAGAGTACTTTACTCTGTTTAAATTCTAATTTGATCACAAGAAAGCTCGTTTAGATATGCACACTATGAATCTAACAAAACGGACACAAAATAAGAATAATTCAAAATTTCATGAATTCAAATAGTTAATTATGAGATTTGGAACCAAATTATACAACTTAAACTTAACTTTAGAGCATTTTACTCGGTTAAAATTCCAATGGGTTTACTAAATAGCCCAATGAGACTTGCACAGCTTAAACTTAGTAAACCGTCCACAAAAGGAGATTCAATCAAATTACACAAGTTCAAATAGTTAATTAAGAGCTTTTGAATATGATTAAACAAATTAAGCTCAAATTTACAGCAATTTACTCAATTTAAATTCCAATGTGATCGCTATAAAGCTCCTTTAGATATACATACTTTAAACCTAACAAAATGGCCACAAAATAAGAATAAATCAAAACTTCTTGAGTTCAAATAGATAAGTGTGGACTTTGGAACCAAATTATACAACTTAATCTTAATTTTAGAGCAATTTACTCGGTTAAAATTGCAATGGGTTCACTAAATAGCCCAATGAGACATGGACAATTTAACCCAACAAATCGACCACAAAATACGATTTAGAGCACTTTACTCCGCTCAAATAGTGGATTATGAGCTTTTGAATACGACTAAACCACTTAATAACAATTTTAGAGCACTTTACTCCGCTTAAATTCTACTTTGATCACTATAAAGCTTGTTTAGAAATGCACACTATGAATATAACAAAACGGATGCAAAAAAAGAATAAATCAAATTTCATGAGTTCAAATAGTTAATTATGAGATTTGGAACCAAATTATACAACTTAATCATAACTTTAGAGCATTTTACTCGGTTAAAATTCCAATGGGTTTACTAAATAGCCGAATGAGACTTGCACGCTTTAAACTTAACAAACCGTCCACAAAATGAGATTCAATCAAATTACATAAGTTCAAATAGTTAATTATAAGCTTTTGAATATGATTAAACAAATTAATCTCAAATTTAGAGCACTTTACTCGGTTTAAATTCAAATGTGATCGCTATAAAGCTCCTTTAGATATGCACACTGTAAACCTAACAGAACGGCCGTAAAATAAGAATCAATAAAAACTTCATGAGTTCAAATAAGTGTGGACTTTGGAACTAGATTATACAACTTAATCTTAATTTTATAACAATTTACTTGGTTAAAATTGCAATGGGTTTACTAAATAGCCCTATGAGACTTGCACACTTTATACTTAACAAAACGTCCACAAAATTAGACTTAATTAAATTATAAGAGTTCAAAGAGTTAACTATGAGCTTTTGAATATGATTAAACCACTTAATGTCAATTTTAGAGCACTTTACTCTGTTTAAATTCTAATTTGATCACTAGAAAGCTCGTTTAGATATGCACACTATGAAACTAACAAAACGGACGCAGAATAAGAATAAATCAAATTTCATGAGTTCAAATAGTTAATTATGAGATTTGGAACCAAATTATACAACTTAATCTTAACTTAATCCTATGGAATTTATGGAACCGTCATAATGACTTCGTCCATAACAACCATCTCCAACCGGTTTGGTTAACTATTTCCAATGTACAAAAACTTTTCAATGACTAGACATCAGTTAATGATACTTCCCATCTACGTTCCCGGCTAGCTGAGCCCACTTTTGCTCTAGCTAGATGGACAAAATCGGACCCTGGTTTCGTCAAAATTAACACGGATGGCGCCTTTGACCCTGTGTTAAGGGGTGCTGCTACAAGCATCATCGCTCTGGATTCTTCTGGCTCCGTCCTTGGTGGTTGTTCTATGCTGCTCGCTTTCTGCCCAGATCCAGCTTTTGCCGAGGCTCTTACCATTTTGGAAGGATTAAAATTTGTTGTTGCTAATAATCCCTAGACTAATGTGATCATTGAAACTGATTCAGCCTCCATTGCCAACAAGGTTAACAACACTCATCAACAGGATCTCTCCGCGGTGGAACATTTGGTTTTTCGTATCCGCTCCATTCTTGGTACTTTGCATGATTGTAAGATTTGTTATGTACCTAAAGACGCAAACGTTGTAGCCCATGTCTTAGCTATTAGGGCTCTACGTTATTTTCTTTCCTGTTCTTTTGGATGTATCTTTCCCGATTTTATTCGGGCTTTTATAAATTCAGAGAGGTTCTCCTCTTCATCTCAATAAAACCATGGGTACTCTTTTCCCCATAGTGGCCTACTCACCTCTCGAGGTGACTGGCTATAGGTTTTTTTAATGAGGCCATTTCTTTCAAAAAAAATTCAATGGGTTTACTTAGCCTAATGAGACTTGCATGCTTTAAACTTAACAAACCGTCCACAAAATAAAATTCAATCAAATTAAATGAGTTCAAATAGTTAATTATGAGCTTTTGAATATGATTAAACAAATTAATCTCAAATTTATAGCACTTTACTCGGTTTAAATTCCAATGTGATCGCTATAAAGCTCCTTTAGATATACACACTTTAAACCTAATAAAACGGACGCAAAATAAGAATAAATCAAAACTTCATGAGTTCAAATATATTAGTGTGAACTTTGGATCCAAATTATACAACTTAATCTTAATTTTAGAGCAATTTACTCGATTAAAATTGTAATGGATTTCGACCGTGTTGAATGGCCTTTTCTTGAACAAATTATGATTCGTCTAGGATTCAACTCCAGATGGGTTTCCCTTATTATGAGATGTGTATCCTCAGTATCCTTTCAAGTTCGTATCAACGACTCCCTTTCACGACCTTTCAAATCCCATAGAGGGTTACGGCAAGGGGACCCTCTATCCCCTTTCTTGTTTCTTTTCTATAATCAAGGCCTTTCAGCCTTGCTCAATGTTGAGGAAACTAATGGTAACCTCCCTGGACTTTGTGCTAGCAGGAATGAGCCACGCGTCAACCACCTCCTTTTTGATGATGACTGTGTCGTATTCATTAAGAATACAACTACGGAAGCTCAACACCTTAAGGATGCTCTGCCTACTTACGCTACTTCGTCTGGGCAGGCGGTGAATTTTGAAAAGTCTATTTTTTTTCTCGGAAAACTTCCACATCGCTTCGGTCGAAAATCAATAATATCCTTCATGTAAGAGAAGTGGATGATCCAGGTATTTATCTGGGAGTCCCTCTCCTAACAGGAAAGAACAAGACAACAACCTTGGGGTTCACCAGGGATAAAATGAATGCTCGCCTGAGTAAATGGGATAAACATCTCTTCTCTTTTAGTGGTAGAAATTTTTTATTAAATCTATCATCCAGTCTATACCACAATATGTTATGTCTTGTTACCTTTTACCCCAAAACATTATTGATGATATGACCACTTCGATACGCCGTTATTGGTGGTCTAGGAAAGCTGACAAACGAGGTTGGCATATGCTCCCTTGGGACACCGTCTGTCTGCCAAAAGCAGCAGGAAGTATAGGGTTTCGCGATCTTCACCACTTCAATGTTGCTTGCCTAACAGATCTGGCGTCTGGTTTGCGAACCTGATAGTCTCCTTAGTCAGGTCTACAAATGCAAGTATTACCCATCGGGTTCTATCCTCAAATTTGATCACACACGGAGATCTTCTTTTGCTTGGAAAGGCCTTAGCATTGCTATCGCTAAGCTTTGCGATGGCTTTTTCAAACGCCCAAGTATATCCAGCCAAGTTCAAATCTACTTTGACAAATGGGGTGGTTCCCATCCTGTCAACCTTTATGGTGATTATGAGGTAAATGATGAAGTCCCTCTTCGGGCAGGTACTTTCATGTTGCCTAATTTACCCCGATGGGACGAATCAAAAGTTAGAGGATACTTCTCCCACGAAGACGCCAACACTATCCTTAATGTACCCATTATCAATGACACAAAAGACACCACCCTTTGGGTTTACCATGAGTCTGGCATGTACACGGTTCGGTCTGGTTACCAATATTTGCAGTTACAGTTAGGGCCAATTAACAGGCCCTCTAAGCTTTGGAAAATTATATCTAAACTGCCTACTCTACCCAAGGTTCATACATTTGGATGGCATTTATGTCATGATGCACTCCCATCTGGCCATAAAATCCTCTAGGTCAATCTTGGTTCGGGGGTATGCCCGATCTGTAACATGACCATCGAAACCACCCTCCATGCTATGAGGGACTGCCCTAGTGCCAAGGAGGCACTCCAGTTGGCAGGGCTTCCTACACGAATTTTCTCCAATACCTTTATCTCCCCCCACTAGTGGCTTTCCGAAGTAGCTGGTTTTCTCTCCTTACATCAATTTTTGCTTCTTATAACGATCCTTTGGAATTTATGGAATCGCCGAAATGATTTTGTCCATAATAGCCATCTCCAACCGGTTTGGTTAACTGTTTCCAATGCACAAAAACTTTTTAATGACTACACACCAATTAATGATGCCTCCCATCTACGTTCCCGGCTAGCTGAGCCCACTTTTGCTCAAGCTAGATGGACAAAACTGAACCCTGGTTTAGTCAATATTAACACGGATGGCACCTTTGACCCCGTGTTAAGAGGTGTTGCTGCTGGCGTCCATGGAGGCTCTCGTCATTTTGGAAGGTCTAAAGTTTGCAGTTGCTAATGGCTGGACTCATGTGGTTTTTGAAACTGATTCAGCTTCCATTGCCAACAAGGTTAACAACATCCATCATCAAGATCTTTCCACCGTGCAACATTTGGTGTCTCGCATCTGCTCCACTCTTAGTACTTTGTCTGATTGTAAGATTTGTTATGTATCTAGAGACGCAAACGTTGTAGCCCATGCCTTAGCTACTAGGGCTTTGCGTTCTTTTACTTCCTGTTCTTTTGCTTGTAACTTTACCGATTTTATTTGGGCTTCTGTAAATTCGGAGAGGTTCTCCTCTTCTTCTCAATAAAACCATGGGTATTCTTTTCCCCAAAGGGGCCTACTCACCACTCGAGGTGACTGGCTATAGGGTTTTTCTAATGAGGCCTTTTCTTTCAAAAAAAAAATTGCAATGGGTTCACTAAATAGCCCAATGACACATGGACGCTTTAAACCCAACAAATTTACCACAAAATACAATTTAATTAAATTATACGAGTTCAAAGAGTTAATTATGAGATTTTGAATATCATTAAACCACTTAATGTTAATTTTAGAGTACTTTACTCTGTTTAAATTCTAATTTGATCACCAGAAAGCTCGTTTAGATATGCACACTATGAATCTAACAAAACAGACGCAAAATTAGAATAAATCAAGTTTCTTGAGTTAAAATAGTTAATTATGAGATTTGGAACCAAATTATACATCTTAATCTTAACATTAGAGCATTTTACTCGGTTAAAATTTCAATTGGTTTACTAAATAGACCAATGGGACTTGCACGCTTTAAACTTAACAAACCGTCCACAAAACGAGATTCAGTCAAATTACATGAGTTCAAATAGTTAATTACGCGATTTTAAATATGATTAAACAAATTAATCTCAAATTTAGAGCACTTTACTCGTTTTAAATTCAAATGTGATCGCTATAAAGCTCCTTTAAATATGCACACTTTAAACCTAACCAAACGGCCGCAAAATAAGAATCAATACTTCATGAGTCCAAAAAGATAAGTGTGGACATCGGAACCAAATTATACAACTTAATCTTAATTTTATAGCAATTTATTGGTTAAAATTGCAATGGGTTTACTAAATAGCCCAATGAGACTTGCACGCTTTAATTAAACAAAACGTCCACAAAATTTGATTTAATTAAATTATACGAGTTCAAAGAGTTAATTATGAGCTTTTGAATATGATTAAACCACTTAATGTCAATTTTAGAGTACTTTACTCTGTTTAAATTCTAATTTGATCACTAGAAAGCTCGTTTAGATTTGCACACTATGAATCTAACAAAACAGAAGCAAAATAAGAATAAATCAAATTTCTTGAGTTAAAATAGTTAATTATGAGATTTGGAACCAAATTATACATCTTAATCTTAACATTAGAGCATTTTACTCGGTTAAAATTTCAATTGGTTTACTAAATAGACCAATGGGACTTGCACGCTTTAAACTTAACAAACCGTCCACAAAACGAGATTCAGTCAAATTACATGAGTTCAAATAGTTAATTATGAGATTTTAAATATGATTAAACAAATTAATCTAAAATTTAGAGCACTTTACTCGGTTTAAATTCAAATGTGATCGCTATAAAGCTCCTTTAGATATGCACACTTTAAACCTAACCGAACGGCCGCAAAATAAGAATCAATACTTCATGAGTTCAAAAATATAAGTGAGAACATCGGAACAAAATTATACAACTTAATCTTAATTTTATAGCAATTTATTGGTTAAAATTGCAATGGGTTTACTAAATAGCCGAATGAGACTTGCACGCTTTAATTAAACAAAACGTGCACAAAATTTGATTTAATTAAATTATACAAGTTCAAAGAGTTAATTATGAGCTTTTGAATATGATTAAACCACTTAATGTCAATTTTAGAGTACTTTACTCTGTTTAAATTCTAATTTGATCCAATGAATTGTTGAATTCTCTCCTCTCCCTCTCCTTTTCTCTCGCCCTCCTCCATGCCTTGTTCTTCTTTTTATTTTTTTCTTTTCTTTCTCCATGTTTTGGAGATCTACTTTGTCTACTACACCACCTCCATGGATTTACCAGCAACGTTGGGAGAGGAAGATTCAACAACCATTCAATTCCAATCCTTTGAGATAAGTCAATCTTGTTCTTTTTCTTGTTTTTTTATTCTTTTCATTCCTCCCATGGATCGTTTAGACTATTTCCACTATTTTTGCCATTGTTTCATTTTCTTTTTTTCTTTATTAAGAAGATATTTGGATGATGGAGTCTTTGTTGATCCGGAACTTCAACGATTTGAAGATGCTATTACGGCAACCACCATTATCAAAACCATTGTGAAGGTTCACTCACGAAGGCTATGGAGCCAATCCATTGATGTGCAATTACCACCCTTGCAAAGGGATCCATCCAACACCTTTAACGGTGTTCTTTTCACCAATATGCTAACCGGTTATGCTCTCCTTGACAAGAAACATGCACATTTTTCTTTTATCAACATGGAGGCCATTATCGTTTTCCTCATCACCATGTCAGCCATAGGAAAAGATGTTTCTACATCTTGGTTCTTGTTTGTGATAAATTGGATCTATTTTGCTTCTTGTTTTTATATTCTCCTTATTACTTCTATTTTTCAATCTTTTCTTGATCTTTTTTCTCTTCAGCTATTCATATATATTCACCAACATATTTTGTATTTTATTTTTACACCAAGAAGTTTCAAGGAAGGATTTGCCGTTGTGAATCCGACACTAGATCTACTTTTTCAAGTCATTCTTGATGTCAAGATCTTGTTTTCTTGGTTTCAAAATTTCATGGTTGTTTTCCTTATCTTCGAACCTTGTCCCGGTTGCACTCGTAAGTTTAGCATTTTGTACAACGCATTTACCATACCGACGCCATTGGGAGAGGAAGTAGTTATCACAACGACAGCCAAACCGTTTAGGCTTTTTCTTTCGTCCATCTCTTCAATCTTTCCTTTTCTTTCTATATATCTTTATTGCCTTCTTTTCGTTTATTATTATGAGATCTATTCTTCTCTTTGTATCAAGTGCTTTTCTTGGTTTCTGATTCTCTCGGAGCCGTATACAATGTTTGCTTTGGAGAGCTAAGGTTTGTGTATGACATGCTACCATTGGAGCCAAGAGTTTGTGCAAGGACTCTGATGGCCTTCACTAACGATCTTTGGAGTAGGCCGCTGAGACCCAACCCATCTGCTCCCTCGGATTTGGAATCGGTTAGTTTTGTTTCTATGGTAAGTATTTTCTTTCTATATGACTTTGTTATTTCCTTATTATTCTTTATTAATGTTTCGATCCTTTATGAGCATGACTCAAAGTATGCAATCCGAATAGAGAATGAACTTTTGATTCTTGGGTTTGTTTTCAGGGTTATTATTCTTTATCACCTTGATAACCTTTTTGATCATAAGACTACTACAATGACTACTAAGCATCTTTTATCTAGTTCTTTATACCATGCTTTTTTTTTTATTTTCTATGTTAAATCCATGTTTATACCACCCTTACTAAGGGATTTTACCAACACCTCTCATGGTGTACTATTCTCAAACAAGCTTACTTGCTTTATTGTTATCCTCATTCTTGAATTAAAATGGATTAAACCAAGAATCGGAGCCTTAATGTCTCTTTTCCTAATCATGTCTTACTCTACCCTTTTCACTCATTGTACCTCTTATTATTATCTTATGTTGCATGGAACGTTTATACATTACAATATGGACTTAACCACTAAAAGAAACACAACTCAGTTCCATCTTTCATATAATGTCCTTTTATACCATGTAACTCTTATTTTCTTTGTTAAACCAATGTACATGGCCCACTTGTAGTGGAATTTTATCAACACTTCTCTATATGTACTACCAAGAATAGGAACCTTGTTGGTTCCATTGTTCATTTGCTCTATATCACGTTTCCTCCATGATCCAACAAGCAAAGTCTTGTTTCTTCCCATTCTCTTGGAAAGTCTTTCCTATCAAGTTCTCCTCGTTTATCTCCAAAATCTTTTTGTTTTTTCTTGTTTTATATTTCCTTATTCCTTTTGAAAAAGAATACCACCATTGTTAATCTTGTCTCCATTAATCCGAGTTCTGAATTCCTTGAGTACCTTAGTACTTGGTTTATGACTATTGACGCTAGGTTTAATTTTTCTTTCTTTATAATTCTACCGTGTATTCTATACCATGTTTTTCTTAACTTTTTTATTATTTCCATATACGTGCCACCCTTGCTAATGGATCCCTCTAACACCTTTCATGGTGTGCCATTATCGAACAAGTTAACTTGTACTTCTAACAACCTCTTTTTAGAGGTACAATGGATGCAACTATGCCCCGGAGCTGTAATAGCTCCTTTGTTGTTTCCTTTCCCCCCACTATCCTTCTTATGCCTAATGATGGTTTTCCTTCTAATACTTTTTTTTACCTTGTCAAACAAGAACCTCGTTTTTCAAGTAGAGGTACTAAACGAACCCCACTTTCTGATGAGGGTAAAAAGCCTATGCGTCCTCGACTTGTATCCATTGGTTCTTTAGAAAAAGCTGGGATGAGCAGCAAAAAAAACTCTCCGGCGGAGGTTGACGATAATCAACCCCGACGTGTAAAATGAAAATCTTATGTTGGAACTATCAGGGACTCAGCAACACCCAGGCAGTTCTCGCTCTACAACGTGCTACCTCTAAGCATGATGCCGACTTTCTTTTTCTTTGTGAAACTAGATTGAACAAGCACAATATGGACCGTATTCGGTTTAAGTTAGGAATGCAAGGTTGCATAGCCACTGATTCTAGCCCTTCCTGTACAGGGCTTGCTATTATTTGGAATAATAAAACTACTATTGATTTGCTTTCATACTCGGATCGTCATATTGATGTCATTATATATTTTGGTCATTTGCAATTCCATTTTTTTGGAGTACACGGTTTTGCTGAAACAACAAACAAATATAGAACTTGGCAACTAATGGACACAATACAATCAGCTTCTTCCCTCCCATGGCTCTTAGGGGGAGACTTTAATGAAATACTACACGACAATGAAAAGCAAGGCGGTATCCATCAGGCAAGATCAAAAATTAATAATTTCAGAGATTGTCTTTTGCGAAATGATCTCTTCGATTGTAAACCAAAATCTGGATGGTTCACTTGGACTAGATCTGGACCTAATACTGAAACCATTATGGAAAGAATCGATAGATTCCTTGGTAACTCCTCTTGGTTTAATGTCTTTCCTAACTTCCAAGCTACGTCATTCTTTCAAGCCCGATCTGATCATTGCCCCATCTTACTAGACACTAGTCCTTCCAGTGCAATTAGGTCGAAAGCTTCCAGGAACCTCTTTCGCTATGAGAATTGCTGGGCTGATAACCCGGAAGTCTCTTCCCGGATTAGAGAGATTTGAACTAACCCATCCAAAACGACCATTGCTAAACTTCATGAAATTAGGCGTTTTCTCGGATTTTGGCAAACAAACCAATGTATCAAGTTTGCACGCTTTAAACTTAACAAACCGTCCACAAAATGAGATTCAGTCAAATTACATGAGTTCAAATAGTTAATTATGAAATTTTAAATATGATTAAACAAATTAATCTCAAATTTAGAGCACTTTACTCGGTTTAAATTCAAATGTGATCGCTATAAAGCTCCTTTTGATATGCACATTTTAAACCTAACCAAACGGCCGCAAAATAAGAATCAATCAAAACTTCATGAGTTCAAATAGATAAGTGTGGACTTTAAAACCAAATTATACATCTTAATCTTAATTTTAGAGCAATTTACTCGGTTAAAATTGCAATGGTTTCACTAAATAGCCCAATGAGATAGGGACGCTTTAAACCCAACAAATCTACCACAAAATACGATTTAAATAAATTACAGGAGCTCAAATAGTTAATTTTGAGCTTTTGAATACGATTAGACCACTTAAAAACAATTTTAGAGCACTTTACTCTGTTTAAATTCTAATGTGATCACTATAAAGCTCGTTTAGATATGCACACTATGAATCTAACAAAACGGATGCAAAATAAGAATACTTCAAATTTCATGAGTTCAAATTGTTAATTATGAGATTTAGAACCAAATTATACAACTTAATCTTAACTTTAGAACATTTTACTCGGTTAAAATTCCAATTGGTTTACTAAATAGCCCTACGAGACTTGCACGCTTTAAACTTAACAAACCGTCCACAAAATGAGATTCAGTCAAATTACACGAGTTCAAATAGTTAATTATGAGCTTTTAAATATGATTAAACAAATCAATCTCAAATTTAGAGTGCTTTACTCGGTTTAAATTCAAATGTGATCGCTATAAAGCTCCTTTAGATATGCACACTTTAAACCTAACAAAACGGCCGCAAAATAAGAATAATTCAAAACTTCATGAGTTCAAATAGATAAGTATGGTGTTTGGAACCAAATTATACAACTTAATATTAATTTTATAACAATTTACACGGTTAAAATTGCAATGGGTTCAGTAAATAGCCCAATGAGACATGGGCGCATTAAACCCAACAAATCTACCATAAAATACGATTTAATTAAATTACAGGAGTTCAAATAGTTAATTATGAGCCTTTGAATACGATTAAACTACTTAATGTCAATTTTAGAGAACTTTACTCTGTTTAAATTCTGATCTGATCATTATAAAGCTCGTTTAGATATTCACTATGAATCTAACAAAACGGATACAAAATAAGAATAAATCAAATTTCATGAGTTCAAATAGTTAATTAAGAGATTTGGAACCAAATTATACAACTTAATCATAACTTAATCCTGTGGAATTTATGGAACCGCCGTAACGACTTCGTCCATAACAACCATCTCCAACCGGTTTGATTAACTATTTCTAATGCACAAAACCTTTTCAATGACTATACATCAGTTAATGATGCTTCCCACCTACGTTCCCGGCTAGATGAGCCCACTTTTGCTCAAGCTAGATGGACGAAATCGGACCCTGGTTTCGTCAAAATTAACATGGATGGTGCCTTTGACCCTGTGTTAAGGGGTGTTGCTGCAGGCATCATCGCTCTGAATTCTTCTGGCTCCGTCCTTGATGGATGTTCTATGCTGCTTGCTTTCTGCCCACATCCAGCTTTTGCCGAGGCTCTTGCCATTTTGGAAGGATTTAAAATTTGTTGTTGCTAATCCCTGGACTAATGTGATCATTGAAACTGATTCAGCCTCTATTCCCAACAAGGTTAACAACGCTTATCAACAGGATCTCTCCACGATGGAACATTTGGTTTCTCATATCCGCTCCACTCTTGGTACTTTTCCTGATTGTAAGATTTGTTATGTGCCTAGAGACGCAAACGTTGTAGCCCATGTCTTAGCTATTTGGGCTTTACGTTATTTTCTTTCCTGTTATTTTGGATGTCTCTTTCACGATTTTATTCGGGCTTTTATAAATTCAGAGAGGTTCTCCTCTTCATCTCAATAAAACCATGTGTACTCTTTTCCCCATAGGGGCCTACTTACCTATCGAGGTGAGTGGCTATAGGTTTTTTAATGAGGCCCTTTCTTTAAAAAAAAATTCAATGGGTTTACTTAGCCTAATGAGACTTGCACGCTTTAAACTTATCAAACCGCCCACAAAATGAAATTCAATCAAATTACATGAGTTCAAATAGTTAATTATGAGCTTTTGAATAACAAATTAATCTCAAATTTATAACACTTTACTCGGTTTAAATTCCAATATGATCGCTATAAAGCTCCTTTAGATATGCACACTTTAAACCTAATAAAACAGACGCAAAATAAGAATAAATCAAAACTTCATGAGTTCAAATAGATAAGTGTGGACTTTGGAACCAAATTATACAACTTAATCTTAATTTTAGAGCAATTTACTCGATTAAAATTGCAATGGTTCACTAAATAGCCCAATGACACATGGACACTTTAAACCCAACAAATCGACCACAAAATACGATTTAATTAAATTATAGGAGCTCAAATAGTTAATTATGAGCTTTTGAATACGATTAAACCACTTAATCACAATTTTAGAGCACTTTACTCTGTTTAAATTCTAATTTGATCACAATAAAGCTCGTTTTGATATGCACACTATGAATCTAACAAAATGGACGCAAAATAAGAATAAATCAAATTTCTTAAGTTCAAATATTTAATTATGAGATTTGGAACCAAATTTTACAACTTAATCTTAACTTTAGAGCATTTTACTCGGTTAAAATTCCAATGGGTTTACTAAATAGCCTAATGAGGCTTGCACGCTTTAAACTTAACAAACCGTCCACAAAATGAGTTTCAATCAAATTACATGAGCTCAAATAGTTAATTATGAGCTTTTGATATGATTGAACAAATTAATCTCAAATTTAGAGCTATTTAGTCGGTTTAAATTCCAATGTGATCGCTATAAAGCTCCTTTAGATATGCACACTTTAAACCTAACAAAAAGGCCGCAAAATAAGAATGAATCAAAACTTCATGAGTTCAAATAGATAAGTATGGACTTTGGAACCAAATTATACAACTTAATCTTAATTTTATAACAATTTACTCGGTTAAAATTGCAATGGGTTCACTAAATAGCCCAATCAGATTTGGACGCTTTAAACCCAACAAATCTACCCCAAATAAGATTTAATTAAATTATAGGAGCTCAAATAGTTAATTATGAGCTTTTGAATACGATTAAACCACTTAATAGAAATTTTAGAGCACTTTACTCTTTTTAAATTCAAATTTGATCACTATAAAGGTCGTTTAGATATGCACACTATAAATCTAACAAAACGGACGCAAAATAAAAATAAATCAAATTTCATGAGTTCAAATAGTTAATTATGAGATTTGGAACCAAATTATACAACTTAATCTTCACTCTAGAGCATTTTACTCGATTAAAATTCCAATGGGTTTACTAAATAGCCTAATGAGACTTGCACGCTTTAAACTTAACAAACCGTCCTCAAAATGAGATTCAATCAAATTACATGAATTCAAATAGTTAATTATGAGCTTTTGCATATGATTAAACAAATAAATCTGAAATTTAGAGCCATTTAGTCGGTTTAAATTCCAATGTGATCGCTATAAAGCTCCTTTAGATATGCACACTTTAAACGTAATAAAACGGACGCAAAATAAGAATCAATCAAAACTTCATGGGTTCAAATAGATAAGTGTGAACTTTGGAAACAAATTATACAACTTACTCTTAATTTTAGAGCAATTTACTCAGTTAAAATCGCAATAGGTTCACTAAATAGCCCAATGAAATATGGACGCTTTAAACCCAACAAATCTACCACAAAATACGATTTAATTAAATTACAGGAGTTCAAATAGTTAATTATAAGCTTTTAAATACGATTAAACCATTTAATAACAAATTTAGAGCACTTTACTCTTTTTAAATTCTAATCTGATCACTATAAAGGTCATTTAGATATGCATAATATGAATATAACAAAACGGACGCAAAATAAGAATAAATCAAATTTCATGAGTTCAAATAGTTAATTATGAGATTTGGAACCAAATTATACAACTTAATCTTAACTTTGGAGCATTTAACTCGGTTAAAATTCTAATGGGTTTACTAAATAGCCTAATGAGGCTTGCACGCTTTAAACTTAACAAACCGTCTATAAAATGAGATTCAATCAAATTACATGAGCTTAAATAGTTAATTATGAGCTTTTGAATATGATTGAACAAATTAATCTCAAATTTAGAGCAGTATACTCGGTTTAAATTCCAATGTGATCGCTATAAAGTTCCTTTAGATATGCACACTTTAAACCTAACAAAACGGCTACAAAATAAGAATAGTTCAAAACTTCATGAGTTCAAATAGATAAGTATGGACTTTGGAACCAAATTATACAACTTAATATTAATTTTATAACAATTTACACGGTTAAAATTGAATGGGTTCAATAAATAGCCCAATGAGACATGGGCGCATTAAACCCAACAAATCTACCATAAAATACGATTTAATTAAATTACAGGAGTTCAAATAGTTAATTATAAGCTTTTAAATACGATTAAAACACTTAATAACAATTTTAGAGCACTTTACTCTTTTTAAATTCTAATCTGATCACTATAAAGGTCGTTTAGATATGCACACTATGTGATATGTGCACGCCCAAACTTAGTTTCTACCCATACCTTATATTCAGCTACTTCATTTCACACATGGGATCAAAGGGGAGTTATCTTACTAATTTTAGTATTTATTACTTTTATATACATTATATTAAGCTACTTAAGAGTTATATTACTTAAGCTATAAAAATGAATAATTAGATAACCACATTGATTAAAGTTTTAGCTTAGTTCTAAACTCATGTTAAGTATTTTAAGTATTCTAATTATTTCCATTATTATGTTTTCTTCATAGGACTTACCTACAGTTCAAGGATTAAATAGTAGCTCGGTGTCAGCTCAGTCAGCTCAGAAGAAGCTAAACGGAAGACAATGCTAGAAACACAAGGAGCCAACTTCAGAATAGCTTGGAAATTCATGGAACACTCCTACAGTACTTAAAGGACTAAAGGATAGCTCCATGTCAGCTCACAAGTCCCATACGAGCTCAAATGAAGCATAATTCAAAACGAGGCCTTAGGAGATTCGGATTAGCTCCAAAACACTCCTCACACTAGAAGAGAGTATAAGGAAGCTAATGGACCAGCTCACTTTGCTAAAGGCAGCTCGGATTAGCTTATTTCAGCTTCAAACTTTAGCTAAGTCTTTTAGCTAGATAGCTCAATTCAATCCAGCTCACTCCCAGCTCGATTAGCTCACCTCAACTCTAGCTATCACTCCCAGCTTAACACTCGAAGGTCACCTACCCTTCACCAAGCATCATTGTGCGCCAGGATCATGGAGGGAAAGGAAGTGGGCGCCAAAACAATGAGGTAGCACTTTTCATTGGACAGATTCATAATGGTCCACTTGTTTGCCATTTTCGAGCAGGATAAAAGCAGAATTGGGTTTCGGTGTCTTCATAAAAGTTGCTCCCCTATCTCTTATCTTTCCAACGAATGTTGAATCGCATCAATACAATATCGAGAGCTCGAGATATGGCCAAATTACTGAAGATAGTGCAGGCTGAACCGAGAAGTTACATCTCTTCGAATAGATTTGGAGGGAGACACCATTCAAATGAATGGTTATCCGAATAGTTAAAGGAAATTTTAGCCAAACGCCTTAGAAAACTATAAATAGGACTTGGATTTCATTTTGTACACACACCATTCAGATTATACAAAATTACTTTGTGAGTTTACTCTCAAACTTGTTCTTTTTAGAACTATATCGACTTATCAAATCTATTATATAGGTTTGTGGCGTCTCCTATCTTTTCCATCCATACTTAAGGTTCTAGGAACTTATTTCCTAAGGGTCTAAGTCCTATACCACCCTCAAAGCATACTATAAGTTGGGTTTATGCTTCATAGCATAAGTTCTACTTTTGTTACCTTTGAATACTATTTCTTTACCACCTTCCATACATTCTATCCTAACCCTTTCGTTCATCACCTTAATCGACTTCCCTAGCCTTCACTATCACCTTTTCCATTTATTTTCCTAACCAAAATATCACCCAACCATCCCTTACCATTTACACGTATAACTTATACTTCCATAGCCCTCTTTACACCATTTCACCATCTTTTCTTCGTCAAACAACAAGGAACACGTACGAGGATCAAGTCTTGCTTGCAATCACGGTCGAGACAATCAAAGCTTCTCTCTACAACAACAATTGGAGAGTTGGAGCGTATGATATGGTAATCAGAGCAAAGGAAGATTCAAGTAAGCCTCCTTCTTGTGAATTTCAGTTCTAATAAAAAAAAGAAGAGAAATTTCGAAATTTGCAAAAAAAAATAAATCAGATTCACATTTGAGTGAAGGCAAGAAGCACAAAACAAGCAAATTACCAACTTGGAGAAGTTCCTCAAGTTTGATTGTTCACGATTGGTTTGTAAGTTTTGTGGTAACATACTGTCTTTCCTTTGTTATTTCATTCTATTCTTATACCATTTCATATTAGTCCTTGCACTTTCTTTTTTCCTTTTTATTTCTTCATTCTCTTTCTTTTCCTTAACCTAACCCTTATCTTGTAGCCCAAAACGCTAACAACATCTATACTAATAGTTTTGACAAGTTTTGAGTTAGTTCTAGTAAGAATTTGTGACGAGAGTTCGAGTGGAAAAAGGCAAGAAGAGAGTTGTGAGATCAGAAGAGGACAATAAAAGCCATTAAGTCCTAGAGTGCAAACACGAGTGATTTGAGTAACAACTTCTTTTCCTTGGAGTGACCGTGAGGATTTTTTTTGAGTGTGTTGTGAGGTTTATATTTTTTTCTTTCTTTTATTTTCACTAACCATGTCCCAGAATTCTTACAACAATCCATCATCCTTGGGAAAAAGAGAAAATAAGTTCCAAGACATGCTAGATGATCAACAACGAACAAACATCTTTCAGACACGATGCCATGTAAATGGTAAAGTGTGCTCTGTTATCATAGACAGTAGAAGTTGTATGAACATTGCCAACCCTTATTTGGTGGAGACATTAGGACTCAAGATGACCAAGCATTCAAACCCATATTATTTGCAATGGTTAAATGATGAAGAATCATTCTTGGTCATGAAACAAGTGAAGATTCCATTCTCAATCGGAAGATACAAGGATGAAGTCTTATGTGACGTACTACCAATGCATGCTAGCCATATTCTGCTAGGAAGACCTTGGCAATATGACAAGAAAGTGACCCATGACGGATTTACCAACCAGTTCTCGTTCATGTTTGAAGGGAGAAAGATCATTTTAACACCTTTAAACCCAAGCCAAGTTCACCATGACCAAGAGCAAGTGTCTAAAAGAATGGCCACGTGGAGTGAAGCCACGAAAGAGAGTAAGAAAGTTGAAGAAATCAAAAGAAAAGAAACAGTTGGGGTTGAAAATACAATGAATAAAAATGATGGAGTTGAAAATGAGAAAATTGAAAAGAATATGGATGAAAAAGAAGAGAAGGAAGAAACATGTATTTTATCTAACCTTACATTTTCTCCCATTACTTCTTTTGTTTTGCAGAACAATCCATGGGACACAACTCTTCAAACAAATGATTCAAGAATCATGCCTTTTGGAGAACTAAAGGACGTGTCCTTTAAAGAACTAATAGCCATGACTTTTGGAGACTCAGCAAACAATTCTTTTGATTTTTCAAGAGTTGTGCCAATAGAAGTTCCAAAAGTTGCAACCATTGACATTCCAAGTGAATTGTCAATCTTGAAGAGAATTCAGCAACCAAACCCCTTAAAGTACCCACCATGGTTTGTTATTTCCATATATTTTTTTAATAACTTCTTATTTTCTGACTATGGTGTATTTTGCAGCATAGGCGTTATCATAACAACCTATGATAACAAGTTCCTTTGCCATTTTAAGATAATTTGGTGCAACAGAATAAACCTTTTCAAAGAAATTAAGCGAGCAATATCCACCTACTCAAGGGACATCATTTGGAAAGGTACAAAGCTTAAAAGTGTTGAAAAGATATGTACATCCAAAAAAGGGAATGATGATTCATATCAAAGTGTGGTTCAATTCTTCACCAAAAGACAATTTGCAAATACCTATTCCAATAGATTGATGATTCGAGCCAAAGGAAATATCTATACACCAACACTTGTGATGCTTCAGAATGACATATCCAAAAGACAAGTATCTACACCAAGGGGTATGAAGATTCCAAGAGGTATGAAAGAAGGATCCAAAGGGAACATGTTATGAATGACTATCTCCAAAAGGGATATTTGGAAGATCTCTTCGAAAATGACCCTTTTGGAGGACTCTACTTCAAGCAAAAGTTTCATCAACTTCTTCCATCATTGAAGTAATTGACCGCCCCTACATCAAGGATATATTCATTGGAAAACCCTTTCGATTTGAGGACAAATCGCCCAAAAGAAGGTGGGGATGATATGTGCACACCCAACCTTAGTTTCTACCCATACCTTATATTCAGCTACTTCATTTCACACATGGGATCAAAGGGGAGTTATCTTACTGATCTTAGTATTTATTACTTTTATATACTTTATATTAAGCTACTTAATAGTTATATTACTTTAGCTATAAAAATGAATAGTTATATAACCACATTGATTAAAGTTTTAGCTTAGTTCTAACTCATGTTAAGTATTTTAAGTATTCTAATTATTTCCATTATTATGTTTTCTTCATAGGACTTACCTACAGTTCAAGGATTAAATAGTAGCTCGGTGTCAGCTCAGTCAACTCAGAAGAAGCTAAACGGAAGACAATGCTAGAAACACAAGGAGCCAACTTCAGAATAGCTTGGAAATTCATGGAACACTCCTACAGTACTTAAAGGACTAAAGGATAGCTCCATGTCAGCTCACAAGTCCCATACGAGATCAAATGAAGCATAATTCAAAACGAGGCCTTAGGAGATTCAGATTAGCTCCAAAACACTCCTCACACTAGAAGAGAGTATAAGGAAGCTAATGGACCAGCTCACTTTGCTAAAGGCAGCTCGGATTAGCTTGTTTCAGCTTCAAACTTTAGCTAAGTCTTTTAGCTAGACAGCTCAGTTCAATCCAGCTCCCTCCCAGCTTGATTAGCTCATCTCAACTCTAGCTATCACTCCCAGCTCAACACCCGAAGGTCACCTAACCTTCACCAAGCATCATGTCCGTCTATTATCCATATTGGGCGCCAAGATCATGGAGGGAAAGGAAGTGGGCGCCAAAACAAAGAGGTAGCACTTTTCATTGGACAGATTCATAATGGTCCACTTGTTTTCCATTTTCGAGCAGGATAAAAGCAGAACTGGGTTTTGGTGTCTTCATGAAAGTTATTCCCCTATATCTTATCTTTCCGACGCATGTTGAATCGCATCAATACAATATCAGGAGCTCGAGATATGGCCAAATTACTGAAGATAGTGCAGGCTGAACCGAGAAGTTACATCTTTTCAAATAGATTTGGAGGGAGACACCATTCAAATGAATGGTTATCCGAATAGTTAAAGGCAATTTCGGCCAAACCCCTTAGAAAACTATAAATAGGACTTGGATTTCATTTTGTAAACACACCATTCAGATTATACAAAATTACTTTGTGAGTTTACTCTCAAACTTGTTCTTTTTAGAACTATATCGACTTATCAAATCTATTATATAGGTTTGTGGCGTCTCCTATCTTTTCCATCCATACTTAAGGTTCTAGGAACTTATTTCCTAAGGGTCTAAGTCCTATACCACCCTCAAAGCATACTATAAGTTGGGTTTATGCTTCATAGCATAAGTTCTACTTTTGTTACCTTTGAATACTATTTCTTTACCACCTTCCATACATTCTATCCTAACCCTTTCGTCCATCACCTTAATCGACTTCCCTAGCCTTCACTATCACATTTTCCATTTATTTCCCTAACCAAAATATCACCCAACCATCCCTTACCATTTACACATATAACCTATACTTCCATAACCCTCTTTACACCATTTCACCATCTTTTCTTCATCAAACAACAAGGAACGCGTACGAGGATCAAGGCTTGCTAGAAATCACGGTCGGGACAATCAAAGTTTCTCTCTACAACAACAATTGGAGAGTTGGAGCGTATCACTATGAATCTAACAAAACGAACGCAAAAAAATAATAAATAAAATTTCATTAGTTCAAATAGTTAATTATGAGATTTGGAATCAAATTATACAACTTAATCTTAACTCTAGAGCATTTTACTCAGTTAATATTCCAATGCGTTTACTAAATACCCAATGAGACTTGCACGCTTTATACTTTACAAACCGTCCATAAAATGAGATTTAATCAAATTACATGAGTTTAAATAGTTAATTATGAGCTTTTTAATGTGATTAAACAATTTAATCTCAAATTTAGAGCATTTTACTCTGTTTAAATTTCAATGTGATCGCTATAAAGCTCCTTTAGATATGCACACTTTAAACCTAACAAAACGGCCGCAAAATAAGAATCAATCAAAACTTCATGAGTTAAAATAGATAAGTGTGGACTTTGGAACCAAATTGTACAACTTAATCTTAATTTTAGAGCAATTTACTCGGTTAAAATTGCAATGGGTTAAATAGCACAATGAGACTTGCACGCTTTAAACTTAACAAAACGTCCACAAAATGAGATTTAATTAAATTATAGGAGTTCAAAGAATTAATTATGAGCTCTTGAATACGATTAAACGACTTCATAACAATTTTAGAGCAATTTAGTCTGTTTAAATTCTAATATGATCACTATAAAGGTCGTTTAGATATGCACACTATGAATTTAACAAAACAGACGCAAAAAAAGAATAACTCAAATTTCATGAGTTCAAATAGTTAATTATGAGATTAGGAACCAAATTATACAACTTAATCTTAACTTTAGAGCATTTTACTCGGTTAAAATTCCAATGGGTTTACTAAATAGCACAATGAGACTTGCACGCCTTAAACTTAACAAGCCGTCCACAAAATGAGATTCAATCAAATTACATGAGTTCAAATAGTTAATTATGAGCTTTTGAATACGATTAAACCACTTAATCACAATTTTAGAGCACTTTACTCTATTTAAATTCTAATCTGATCACTATAAAGCTCGTTTAGATAAGCACACTATGTGATACGAATCCGGTTGTGGAATATCCGAATTTGTATATGTAATTGCCCGATCGTGATTCTAGTAAGCAACTGAAATGAAAAGAAATAGAACTGACAAGATGATATGAAATTGATAGATAGTATGGTGAAATGGAATGATGATAAGATTGTTATTGTGTTTAGGATGACGTATGGAAAATATGGATATATGGATGATGGAATTGTAGAGAAGGAATGTAATTGATGGTGCGGTGTAAACAAAGGAGGAACCAACACTAAAAAGTGAGACCCATTCCTTAAGAGTTTTTAAACCGTGACTTGGGTGAAAGGCTAATGGATTGTGACCCTCTAGTTATAAGAACTAGGAACCAGCAATATGAAAAGATGAATGCCACAAGAACAATCTTGCAAGCCGATAAAGTTCAAAAAGAACTATAAAAGAGAAACACTCTCAAGTTGTAATATATGCCAAAAGTTCTATCTTTTACAATGGAATGAGTGCCTATTTATAGGTATAAGGCAACAACAAATTGATTGGCCTAGACAAATATTAAAGGCTCATTATTCTAGTGTTAAAGGCCTATTAATTTGTAGGTTATCCTATCTCCAATTGACAGCCAAAAAGTTTGATCTAAACAGGATGAATGTGGACGTTCATAGGATGAATGTAGACGTACATATCATCCACATGGAGAAAACCTTGGGCTAATGAACTTGATTAAGTTGTCATTCATCCTCCTTTAATGGGCTGTTGATAAAGCATTGAATTCAGCAATTGAATGGCCTCTTGAATTTGTTGAAGAAACATCTTATGACTATTCCCGTACTAAATTTCCAGCATGCACTGTCTTCACTAATTTAATCATATCTTAAGCTCCTGATATCGTATTGAGGTGATTCAAAGTGCGTTGGAAAGCTAAGAAATAGGGGAATAAGTTTGAAGATCTCAAGACTCAAATATGCCTGTATCCAATCCAAAAATGGCGATCAAGTTGACTGATATTCCTTGAACTCCCTCCTTAAGTGTTGCTTTAATTCTTGCCTTTACTCTCCCTTAAGTGGTGATAATGAAGGCTTTCATTGCATGTCTTCTCTGATAAAAAACTGATCAGCTTTATGGAGGATTAAGTAGCTCTTAAGTGCTGTATTTAGGAGCTCTTCAATGCCTTTCTTACTTGCTGAAACTGACAGTCTTTAAGTGGTGTAAATCTCCCTTGAATGTCTTGAAACTGATCAGCCATCATGGTGTCTTCAAGTTTCTTCAATTGGTGGTAAATGACTTGTCATTCTTGTAGAAAATAATCAGCCATTTGATCCAAAATGAATACCCTAGCTGAAAATATATGAGCATCCATTAGATAACATCTTTATTCAATAAAGTAAATGCTTGAAAGAAAATTAATGAGCTAGTTAAATTAAATGAACCAGTTTAATTGAATGAACTAACTCACTTAATGAACTAAAAAACATCAATAAGCTCTTAGACTTTTAAATGGACTAACATGCATAAACTGACATGCATTAATTAAACTAACAAGCTTAAAAGAACTAACATGTTTAAATGTTCTAAACAAACATAAATGAAACAATATGTTTAAATGAACAATAAGCCTTATTTATTCATGATAAAAAATACATAAATTAAATATGCAAAATAATTTAAACTCATGCAAGCTAAATGCTCATGAAACTACATGCAACACACTCCTAAGCTATCACTCAAATGCATGTATTAAAATGCAAAAGTAACATGCTGCATTTGTTCAAAAGATGACCAAGGCTCCAAGTTCAAATTCAAGGCTTGAAAAAGCATGTTTGAACTTGAATTGTTAAGATCATCGACTTTGCCACAAGTGTTTAAATCTTGTGATTTCTTCTCTGATATTAGCAAGGCCCCAAGAAGTTTGGTGCTGGCTTGGATCACATCACTATGAATCTAACAAAACGGACGCAAAATAAGAACAAATCAAATTTCTTAAGTTCAAATAGTTAATTATGAGATTTGGAACCAAATTATACAACTTAATCTTAATTTTAGAGCAATTTACTTGGTTAAAATTGCAATGGGTTCACTAAATAGCCCAATGAGACATGGACGCTTTAAGCCAACAAATCTGCCACAAAATACGATTTAATTTAATTATAGGAGCTCAAATAGCTAATTATGAGCTTTTGAATATGATTAAACCACTTAATAACAATTTTAGAGCACTTTACTCTGTTTAAATTCTAATTTGATCACTATAGAGCTCGTTTAGATATGCACACTATGAATCTAACAAAATAGACGCAAAATAAGAATAAATCAAATTTCATGAGTTCAAATAGTTATTTATGAGATTTGGAACCAAATTATACAACTTAATCTTAACTTTAGAGCATTTTACCTGGTTAAAATTTCAATTGGTTTCCTAAATAGCCTAATGAGACTTGCACGCTTTAAACATAAGAAACCGTCCACAAAATGAGATTCAATCAAATTACATGAGTTAAAATAGTTAATTATGAGATTTTGAATATGATTAAATAAATTAATCTCAAATTTAGAGAACTTTACTCGGTTTAAATTCCAATGTGACCGTTATAAAGCTCCTTTAGATATGAACACTTTTAACCTATCAAAACAGCCGCAAAATAAGAATAAATCAAAACTTTATGAGTTCAAATAGATAAGTGTGGACTTTGGAACCAAATTATACAACTTAATCTTAATTTTAGAGCAATTTACTTGGTTAAAATTGCAATGGGTTCACTAAATAGCCCAATGAGACATGGACGCTTTAAACCCAACAAATCTGTCACAAAATACGATTTAATTTAGTTATAGGAGCTCAAATAGTTAATTATGAGCTTTTGAGTATGATTAAACCACTTAATAACAATTTTAGAGCACTTTACTCTGTTTAAATTCTAATTTGATCACTACAGATCTCGTTTAGATATGCACACTATGAATCTAACAAAACAGACGCAAAATAAGAATATATCAAATTTTATGAGTTTAAATAGTTAATTATGAGATTTGGAACAAAATTATACAACTTAATCTTAAATTTAGAGCATTTTACTCGGTTAAAATTCCAATGGGTTTACTAAATATAAGTAGCCCACTAAGACTTGAACGCTTTAAACTTAACAAACCGTCCACAAAATGAGATTCAATCAAATTACATGAGTTCAAATAGTTAATTATGAGCTTTTAAATATGATTAAACAAATTAATCTAAAATTTAGAGCACTTTACTCGGTTTAAATACCAATGTGATCATCATAAAGCTCCTTTAGATATGAACACTTTAAACCTAACAAAACGGCCGCAAAATAAGAATAAATAGAAACTTCATGAGTTCGAATAGATAAGTGTGGACTTTGGAACCAAATTATACAACTTAATCTAAATTTTATCCAAGTAAAAATCTAAAATTTTAAGATTAAGTTATATAATTAGGTTAAAAATCTCACAATTAATTATTTGAACTCATAAAATTTTATTCAATATCATTTTGCGGTGATTTTGTTCTATTTAAAGCGTGCATGTCTAAATGGGATTTATAGTGAACTCGTTCGAATTTTTAACGAGTAAAAATATAAAATTTAGGATTAAGTTGTATAATTGGGTTCAAAATCCTATAATAAACTATTTGAACTCATAAAAATTGATTTAATATCATTTTACAATCGTTTTGTTGTGTTTAAAGCATGCATGTCTAATTGGACTTCATAAAGAACCCGTTCGAATTTTATCCAAGTAAAAATCTAAAAATTTAAGATTAAGTTTTATAATTAGGTTAAAAATTCCACAATTAACTATTTGAACTCATAAAATTTTATTTAATATCATTTTGAGGTGATTTTGTTGGGTTTAAAGCGTGCATGTCTAAATTGGCTTTATAGTGAATTTGTTCGAATTTTAAAAAAGTAAAAATCTAAAATTTTAGGATTAAGTTGAATAATTAGGTTTAAAATCCTATAATAAACTATTTGAACACCAAAATGTTATTTAATATTATTTTGCGATCGTTTTATTGGGTTTAAAGCGTGCTTGTCTAATGGGCTTTACAGTGAACCCATTCTAATATTAACCGAATAAAAACCTAAATTTTTTTGATTAAGTTGTATAATTAGATTCAAAAGCCATAATTAACTATTTGAACTCATAAATTTTATTTAAGATCATTTTGTGATTGTTTTGTTGGGTTTAAAGTGAGATTGTCTAATTGGGCTTCGTAGTGAACCCGTTCAAATTTTAACCTAGTAAAAAGCTAAAAAATTAGGATTAAGTTTTATTATTACGTTAAAAATCCTAGAATTAACTATTTGAACTCATAAAATTTTATTTAACATCATTTTGCGATGATTTTGTATGGTTTAAAGCAAGCATATCTAATTGGGCTTCATAGAGAACTCTTACAATTTTATTTAATACCATTTTACGTTGATTTTGTTGGGTTTAAAGCGTGCATGTCTATAAGGGTTTTATAGTGAACCCTTTAGAATTTTAAACGAGTAAAAATATAAAATTTACGATTAAGTTGTATAACTCGTTTCAAAATCCTATAATAAACTATTTTAACTCATAAAAATGATTTAATATCATTTTACAATCGATTTGTTGGGTTTAAATCATGCATGTCTAATTGGGCTTCATAGTGAACCAGTTCGAATTTTAACCAAGTAAAAGTCTAAAAATTTAAGATTAAGTTTTATAGTTAGGTTAAAAATCCCACAATTAACTATTTGAACTTATAAAATTTTATTCAATATCATTTTGTTGTGATTTTGTTCGATTTAAAGCATGCATGTCTAAATGGGCTTTATAGTGAACCCGTTCGAATTTTTAAAGAGTAAAAATATAAAATTTTAGGATTAAGTTGTATAATTGGGTTCAAAATCCTATAATAAACTATTTGAACTCATAAAAATTGATTTAATATCATTTTACAATCGTTTTGTTCGGTTTAAAGCGTGCATGTCTAAATGAGCTATATAGTGAACCTGTTCGAATTTTAAACTAGTAAAAATATAAAATTTTAGGATTAAGCTATATAATTAGGTTCAAAATCCTATGATAAACTATTTGAACTAATAAATTTGATTTAATATCATTTTACGATCGTTTTGTTGGGTTTAAAGCATGCATGTCTAATTGGGCATCATAAAGAACCAGTTTGAATTTTATCCAAGTAAAAATCTAAAATTTTAAGATTAAGTTATATAATTAGGTTAAAAATCTCACAATTAACTATTTGAACTCATAAAATTTTATTCAATATCATTTTGCATTGATTTTGTTCGGTTTAAAGTGTGCATATCTAAATGGGCTTTATAGTGAACTTGTTCGAATTTTAAACGAGTAAAATCCAAAAATTTAGGATTAAGTTGTATAATTAGGTTCAAAATCTTATAAAAACTATTTGAACTCATAAAAATTAATTTAATATCATTTTGCGATTGTTTCGTTGGGTTTAAAATATGCATATCAAATTGGGCTTCATAGAGAACACGTTTGAATTTTGACTGAGTAAAAATCTAAAAATTTTAAATAAAATAGTATAATTAGATTCAAAATCCCACAATTAACTATTTGAACTCTTACAATTTTATTTAATAATATTTTGTGGTGATTTTGTTGGGTTTAAAGCGTGCATGTCTAAATGGGCTTCATTGTGAACTCGTTCGAATTTTAAACGAGTAAAAATATAAAATTTTAGGATGAAGTTGTATAATTAGGTTCAAAATCCTATAATAAACTATTTTAACTCATAAAAATTGATTTAATATCATTTTACAATCGTTTTGTTCGGTTTAAAGCGTGCATGTCTAAATGAGCTATATAGTGAACCCGTTCGAATTTTAAACTAGTAAGAATATAAAATTTTAGGATTAAGCTGTATAATTAGGTTTAACTGAGTAAAAATATATAGTGAACCCGTGCATGTCTAATTGGGCTTCATAGAGAACCCATTCGAATTTTAACTGAGTAAAAATCTAAATTTTTTAGATTAAATTGTATAATAAGTTTCAAAATCCTATAATAAACTATTTGAACTCATAAAAATTGACTTAATATCATTTTGCGATCGTTTCGTTGGGTTTAAAGCATGCATATCTAATTGGGCTTCATAGAGAACCCGTTTGAATTTTAACCGAGTAAAAATCTAAAAATTTTAGATAAAATTTTATAATTAGATTCAAAATCCCACAATTAACTATTTGAACTCTTTCAATTTTATTTAATACCATTTTGGGGTGATTTTGTTGGGTTTAAAGCTTGCATGTCTAAATGGGCTTTATTGTGAACCCGTTCGAATTTTAAACGAGTAAAAATATAAAATTTTAGGATTAAGTTGTATAATTAGGTTCAAAATCCTATAATAAACTATTTTAACTCATAAAAATGGATTTAATAACATTTTACGAGCGTTTTGTTGGTTTTAAAGCATGCATGTATAATTAGACCTCATAGTGAACCAGTTTGAATTTTAACCAAGTAAAAACCTAAAAATTTAAGATTAAGATTTATAATTAGGTTAAAAATCCCAAAATTAACTATTTGAACTCATAAAATTTTATTCAATATCATTTTGCGGTGATTTTGTTCTGTTTAAAGCGTGCATATCTAAATGGGCTTTATAGTGAACCCGTTCGAATTTTTAATGAGTAAAAATATAAAATTTTAGGATTAAGTTGTATAATTGGGTTCAAAATCCTATAATAAACTATTTGAAATCATAAAAATTGATTTAATATCATTTTACAATCGTTTTGTTGGGTTTAAAGCATGCATGTCTAATTGGGCCTCTTAAAGAACCCGTTCGAATTTTAACCAAGTAAAAATTTAAAAATTTAAGATTAAGTTTTATAATTAGGTTAAAAATATCACAATTAACTATTTGAACTCATAAAATTTTAATCAATATCATTTTGTGTTGATTTTTTTCGCTTTAAAGTGTGCATGTCTAAATGGGCTTTATAGTAAACTCGTTCGAATTTTAAACTAGTAAAAATGTAAAATTTTAGGATTAAGTTGTATATTAGGTTCAAAATCTTATAATAAACTATTTTAACTCATAAAAATTGATTTAATATCATTTTACAATCGTTTCGTTGGGTTTAAAAATGCATATCTAATTGGGCTTCATAGAGAAACCATTTGAATTTTAATCGAGTAAAAACTAAAAAATTTAGATAAAGTTGTATAATTAGATTCAAAATCCCACAACTAACTATTTGAACTCTTACAATTTATTTAATACCATTTTGCGGTGATTTTGTTGGGTTTAAAGCGTGTATGTCTAAATGGGCTTTATAATGAACCCGTTCTAATTTTAAACGAGTAAAAATATAAAATTTTAGGATTAATTTCTATAATTAGGTTCAAAATCCTATGATAAACTATTTTAACTCATAAAAATTGATTTAATATCATTTTACAATCGTTTTGTTGGTTTTAAAGCATGCATGTCTAACTGGACTTCATAGTGAACTAGTTCGAATTTTAACTGAGTAAAAATCTAAAAAATTAGGATTAAGTTTTATAATTAGGTTTTCCACAATGAACTATTTGAACTCATAAAATTTTATTCAGTATCATTTTGCGGTGATTTTGTTCTGTTTAAAGCGCGCTTGTCTAAATGGGATTTATAGTGAACCCGTTCGAATTGTTAACGAGTAATAATATAAAATTTTAGGATTAAGTTGTATAATTGGGTTCAGAATCCTATAATAAACTATTTTAACTCATAAAAATTGATTTAATATCATTTTACAATCGTTTTGTTGGGTTTAAAGCATGCATGTCTAATTGGGCCTCTTAAAGAACCCGTTCGAATTTTAACCAAGTAAAAATTTAAAAATTTAAGATTAAGTTTTATAATTAGGTTAAAAATATCACAATTAACTACTTGAACTCATAAAATTTTAATCAATATCATTTTGCGTTGATTTTTTTCGCTTTAAAGTGTGCATGTCTAAATGGGCTTTGTAGTGAACCCGTTCAAATTTTAAACGAGTAAAAATCTAAAATTTGAGGATTAAGTTGTATAATTAGGTTCAAAATCCTATAATAAACTATTTGAACTCATAAAAATTGATTTAATATCATATTATAATCATTTTGTTTGGTTTAAAGCATGCATGTCTAATTGGGCTTCATAGAGATCCCATTTGCATTTTATCCGAGTAAAAATCTAAAAATTTTAGATTAAGTCATGTAATTTGTTTTAAATCCCACTATTAAGTATTTGAACTCATAAAATATTATTTAATATCATTTTGCGGTGATTTTGTTAGGTTTAAAGCGTGCATGTCTAAATGGGCTTTATAGTGAGCCTGTTCAAATTTTAAACGAGTAAAAATCTAAAATTTTAGGATTAAGTTGAATAATTGGGTTCAAAATCCCATAATTAACTATTTAAACTTCTAAAAATTGATTTAATATCATTTTGTGATCGTTTCGTTGGGTTTAAAACGTGCATATCTTATTGGGCTTCATTGAGAACCCGTTTGAATTTTAACCGAGTAAAAATCTAAAAATTTTAGATAAAGTTATATAATTAGATTCAAAATCCCACAATTAGTTATTTGAACTCTTACAATTTTATTTAATATCATTTTGCGGTGATTTTGTTGGGTTTAAAGCGTGCATGTCTAAATGGGCTTTATAGTGAACCCGTTCGAATTTTTTTTTGACGGAAAAGGGACTCGTTAAAAACCCCCTAGAAATTTATTGAGAATGAGAGTTAAATCTCTCATATTTTACAAAAACCCTTATAAATTCGGGCATATCGGAGTCAAAGTGAAGATTACATAAAGTATGCATGGCCCTAGAAACATGAGTATGGGCTACATTATTGTCCCCTCTAGGTACATAAGCGATCCAACAATTTACTATACTTTCCATGGTGTTGCGAATCATGGACACCAAAGGTTGTAAAGTTGAGAGATCTTAATACGCTCCAACTCTCCAAAGATGCTTGTAGAGAGAAGCTTTGATTGCCCGGACCTTAGAATGCAAGCAAGTCTTGTATCACGCTTGTTTCCTGAACAAAAGAATGTTAAAAGATGCTGGAAATAAGATAAGGATGATTCAAGAAGAGGTTATGGTGTTAGGGTATTGTTTAGATGAAAAGGAAGCTGTTTTGGTGAAGGAAATGCGTGGGGGATGTTGATGGTTGATTAGGGAAGGAAATGGAGGTGTTTAAGTGAAGTAAATGATATGGAAGGATAAGTTAAGGGCTGGTGAAGAATGATGGGAGAAAATGGAAGATGGATGGTGTTTATGTGATGTTGGAATGATAATATTCAAAGGGGCAAAGGTTGAACTTATGTTATAGGAACATAAACCCAATCTAGTTGCAACTCTAAGGGTGGTAGATGCACTTAGACTTCTTGGAAATGTAATTCCAAAAACTTGAAGTATAGGAAATGAAAGGGTTTGGACAAGGGACATTTTCCTTTGAAAGGGTGGTCGAATAGTGGCCTTGGTGTCTGTTCAATTGGTGGTGTCTCCCTCTTTAACCGTTTGTTTGAATGGTGTCTCCTTCCAATAATTGTTGTAACTTTTCGGTTTAAAATTCCAGCCTGCACAGTCTTCAGTAAATTGGACATATCTCGAGTTACAGATATCGGATTGATGCGATTCAACATGAGCTGGAAAGATAAGAGACATAGGAACAACTTTCATGAAGACACAAAAGTCCAATTATGCTTGTATCCTGCTCGAAATAGGCACACAAGTGGACCATCATGAATCTGTCCAATGAAGAGTGCTATCTCTTTGTTTTGGCGCCCAAAACATGTTTCCCTCCATGGTTGGTCGGTTGTGTCTCTTGGGGAGGGAACATGTCCTTCCATGGTTGATCTGAAGGTTGGAGGGTGAGCTAAGATGAGCTGGATGAACTAAGGTTGAGTTGAGCTAGCTAGCTGATTTAGCTAGTTGAAAGTTCACCGTCTTTGAGTAATGATTTGAGCTGAACGGCTAACCCCCTAGCTGAGTGAACTTATCCTTAGGGCCATAATACTCTCCTCAATCCATAAGAGTGTGTAGGAGCTGATCTGAATCCCATATGGATCGAAATTCACCATTTGTCGTTTTGAGCTCATTCTGGATTCGTGAGCTGGAACGAAGCTAGCATTCACTTCATTGCGCTGCCTAGGAGTGTTTGGTACATTTTGGTGCTGATCGGAAGCTGGTAAGTGCCTCAAACAACGATTCTTTGTTTTGAGCTCAAATGGTGCATTTAAGCTAAAACGGAGCTGGCCAATAGTCCCTTAAGCTGTGTTTAACATAACCTGCAAAGAAACAACTTAAACTATTAAGTAGATGTTATTAAA
Source organism: Abelmoschus esculentus (assembly GCA_035048815.1). Taxonomy (NCBI): domain Eukaryota; kingdom Viridiplantae; phylum Streptophyta; class Magnoliopsida; order Malvales; family Malvaceae; genus Abelmoschus; species Abelmoschus esculentus. Next base: position 7,186,595 of record JAUCBN010000002.1, read on the forward strand.
CATGTGTTGAATATTAATTATGCATAATATAAGCTAGATAAACATGTGGTTCAATACCAATTACTAATTTATCAATAGTAATATAAGGGCATAAACATTATAAGTATATAATATGAGATAGCAAGCGAGTGTAGCACATGAATTGAATAAATAAAGAGTATTAAGTATAACTCCCTGATTGAAATTGTGTGACTTAGGGTATGGGCAGAAATTAAGGTTGGGCGTGCACATATCAGATCTGGTCTACCCTGGTTTACTTTATTTGCAATGGAGGCTGAATCTGTCTCAAAGCTAATATTCGTCCAACCTTTCTGAGATGCAAATCGAAGTCCAGCTAGGATTGCTTGTGCTTCAGCCGAAGCAGCGTCAGGGCATCCCACAAGAGGAAGAGAAATTCCTCCCATTTGGTAGCTTGGAAATGGTTTTCCAAATGCCTGTAGGTCTATTTAGAGGTCCTCGTGGTTTTTGTAAGAATAAATAACCCGATCTGACAAAATAAAGTCCACAGTCATTGCTCATCCATATGGTTGTATCTCGATGGTCAATAATTATAGGGATGTTTAAAATAGCGTTGACATCCTCTCTATAAAAAAAGGAACGTATTTTAGGCTCATCCCATTGTGGTTGCCCAGGAATCATAAAATCCCGAGCTCTTTTTGGAATTTCACTGGAAATTTCATATTCGCCAAAAAGTTGAACCGGAGAGGAGCCTCCCCATAGATAATGGAATATGTTAATCTTGCTATTTATTCCTGGCCTTGTAACAAAACCAGGAAGGAGCTTTTTCAGGGCTGTACAGATGCCCTTCCAAGCAAAAGAAGATTGTTTTGTCGAAGTAGCATCGAGGATGTTGCCAGATGGGTAGTATTTAGCTTGATATACCTGGCCAAGGAGGTTAGATGGTTCACAGAGTAGTCTCCATATTTGTTTTCCTAACAGAGCAATATTAAAGTTGTGGAGATCACGAAAGCCCATGCCCCCTACTGATTTTGGTTTGGCATACAACCTCCCAAGGAAGCATGTGCCAACCATTTTTTTTTACCTTTTCTTGACCACCAATATCGGCGAATAGAAGTGGTCATGTCATTGATAATATTATGTGGAAGAAGGTAGCATGACATGACATTGTGGAAGAGATTGAATGACAGATTTTATGAATACTTCTCTACCACTAAAAGATAATAGATGTTTATCCCATTTGGAGAAACTTGTGTTAACTTTATCTCTGGTAAAACCTAACGAAGCTGTTTTGTTTTTTCCAATCAAGAGAGGGACACCTAGATAAATACCAGGGTCACTAACCTCTTGGACTTGGAGAATATTGTTAACAACTGCTCTTTGAGATAGAGTAGTTTTTGGGGAAAAGTAGATTGTCGATTTTTCAAAATTAATCACTTGACCTGAAGAGGTAGCATATTTGTGTAGAGCATTTTTGATATGATTAGCTTTGGTGTTTTTTTTTATGAAGACCAAACAATCATCAGCGAAAAGGAGATGATTTATTTTTAGGCCGTTCTGACTAGCACTGAGTCCAGGGAGGTTGCCATTAGCATGTTCAACATTTAGTATAGTTGTTAATCCTTGGGTGCAAAAGAGGAAGAGGAATGGAGAAAGTGGTTCTCCTTGTCGGAGACCTCATTGTGGTTTAAAAGATTGAGATAAAGAGTCGTTTACACAGACTTGGTACGAAACGGTAGTGACACATTTCATTATAGTAGAAATCCATGTGTCGTTGAAACCCATACGTTGCATAATTTGTTGTAAAAAAGACCATTCCACACGATCGAAGGCTTTTTCCATGTCTAGATTCAAACTTGCACCTTTAGACAAGTGGGAGCATCCTGTATTGAGAGTGTGAAGTAGTTCATGTGCAATTAGGATATTGTCCGTGATGTTTCTACCTTGAATAAAAGTCGCTTGGTTGTTACTAATACATAGAGGTATGAATGTTTTGAGACGGTTGACTAAAACCTTAGATACAATTTTGTATATAACAGTGCAAAGGCTTATTGGACGAAGTTGCCTCATTGTCGTTGGTTTTTTGTTTTTTGGGGATTAGGAGAATAATAGTTTGGTTGACCTCAGCCATGTTGGTTGTACCCGAGAGAAGATCAAGGCATAGTCGTATTATGTCCTTACCAAGTGTATCCCAGTGTTGTCGGTAAAAACCACTTGGAAAACCATAGATCCCTAGAGCTTTCCTAGGATCAATATCACGAAAAGCATTAATAACTTCTTCTTTTGTGTAAGGTCTATTTAAATTTTCATTCATTTATGGTGTATTGTAGTTGGAATGTTATCAAGGAATCAGTCAAAGGAGTTGGATTGCATGTAGAGAAAAGGTTTTGGAAATAGTCTGTAGCAATTGATAGAATGTTGGATTCTTTCGTATGCCAAGTGTTGGAATTATCAAAGAGGCCTTGAATAGTGTTTTTCTTACGACGCCCATTGGCTCGGGCGTGGAATAAAGAAGTATTTTTGTCTCCATGTTGTAGCCAGTTAGTTCTAGAGCGTTGGGCCCAGTATATTTCATTGTTATGTTGAAGGGCTTGTAGTTGTTTCTTTGCTTCAATGAGGCGGTGTTCCTCAGAAGATGGTATTGGATGTTTTAGACTATTATTAATATATGTAGTTAGATATTGAAGGCGCTCATTTATTTTTTCCTTTGAGAATTCTACCATGAGTTTAGACGGTTGCCAATCTTTTGTATTTTGTTTAGGGTATTCTCATTCGTATTGGTCCAAATATCCTTGATTAGGTTTTTGCTTTCATCATTGTTGTCCCAACATTCCTCAAAGCGGAAGGTTTTCTTAAAATTCCGTTTTCTAGCATATGTAGTAGAACAGGTGTCGAGCATAATGAAACAGTGGTCAGATTTGGATTGAAAATGCGAGGTTATAGTATAATTTGGATACATGTTTATCCAGTTGGTTGATCCAATGAATCGATCCAAGTGTTCGAAGATAGGTTGTGAGTTGGGTCCATGTTTAAACCATGTGAACCAACCCTAGTTAGGTTTACAATCGAAGATTTCATTTCGAGATAAACATTCTTGAAAATTAATAATTTGTGAGCGTGCACGTCGGCATCCTCGTTTTTCATTGTCATGTAGAATTTCATTAAAGTCCCCACCTAGTAACCATGGGAGGTTTGAGGATGATTTTAAGGAATCCATTAATTGCTATGTTTTGTATTTATAGTTTGTATAAGCATAACCATGTAAACCAGTGAAATGGAATTTGGAATTGTCATGGCTAATAATACAATCGATATGACGATCGAAGTAAGAAAGTAAATCACCTTGAATTTTATTACTCTAAAGTAAGGCTAGGCCAATACAAGTTGGACTATTTTCTACCGATATAATGAAAAAAGTAAACGATTAGGAAAGGGGAGAAAGATTTTTGAAATTTATTTAAGATATAATGAAGAGATAAACGGTAAAGAAGGTAAAAAAGTATTTTAGAGATTTTTAGTAATTTATATTTTTTGGGTATTTTTGGAAGATTTTTGAAACATTGAATAGATATTTTTGGAATTTTTTTGAAGATTTGAATGTCTACTTTTTTGTAAATCAAAATTTTTGAAAAAGGGTAAGTATAAAGGATTGAGGTTTGATGTAAATTTGGTAAATTTACATTAGTATATGTGGAGATATTTAATTTTAGGTGAGAAAAAAGATAGGGAGCAAAAATTGAATGGTGTTTGTAAAGAGTCAATGATAAAAATATTTTTATAAAAATATAAGGTAAATATATGGAAAGAGATTGTAAAAAATAGCTAGAGATTTTTTATGGGAAAATAAGATATAAGGAGTATTTATGGAGAAATTATGATTTACGATATTAAAGGTAATAATGGAGATATTATGAAAAATTTGATGGTAAGTTTTAATAAATTGATTTGAAAAATTAGTTTTAAAATACGAATATTGCATTAGAGATGATTGTAAAAAAGTCCAAGTTGTCATGTGGGAATGAAGTAAAGATATTAGTATTCGAAATTTTTTTATGGAAGGTGTGTAAATTGAAGGGAAATAGATATTATGGAGATTAATTGGTATATGAAAATTTAAAAAAATGAAAGAGATGTTTAATATATTTTTTGAAAGATTTGGATTTGATGGAATTTGTTTCCTTGAGTATATAGTGGACTTGAGGAAATATTTTGGAAATCCAAAAATATTTCCAATTTACTCCTCCTTTCCGACAATTTACGGTGTAAGTAGTCCACGGTGTCATGTGATTTAAAACTATGAAGAGAAAGAATTTTATAATTGTAAATAGAAAACTTAAATGGTAAGTGAGATTGATCTTACGTACTGATTATACTCTTGAAAATTAACATAGGTTCCAAAGATCCAGTTTTTTCGAAAATTTGAAAAAGGGGAAATCCATGTTGCCATGTGGATTAAATGCAAGAGAATGAATATCGTATTTTTGATAGGATCGAAAAGGATGATTTGAAAAATTTTAACCGAAATGAAAAAGGTGGACATAATATTTGATTGGAGATTATTATTAATTTCTAGAAAATAAATTGGAAATATTTCATAGGTCCAAATAAGCCAACATTTACTTGAGAATGGCCATGGATTAGTCCATGTTGTCATATAGTTTAAAGGTAAGAAAATAATGATTCGATTAAAATTAGATGAAGGTAGGAAATTAAAACTTAATTGTAATTTTAAAGTCCATGTTACCATGTAAGTCCTATTAGTTTTTAGTAGATTCAAGATAAAAAATGTTTCAAAATAAGAACATTTATAGTATGAGATAAAACAATAAGTTTTTGACATTGGTACTTTAGTTATGAATCCGAATTTACTAAATTTTATTGTTTGAATGATCGTAAGTATTTGTGTTATAGGATTATACCTATCGATGGATGTCGTTAGGCTTGTATCGTAGAATCCCCGATTAACGGGTGTATGATGACCAAAAGGTCATTTGGATATGAGCAATTTCATTCATAATTTGATGGTAATTCCAAAATATTTTTTTTGTTAACAAGCAAGAAAACTAAAAGGTAAGTGATGACATGTAACTTTGAGATACAATGATGGTAAAGAAGATAAATTAATAACCATTGAAAAACTAAATATAACGAATTTGTTCCTAAAGATTTACAAGTTTTAAAAACATAGAATATATCACGGATGAAATCTATGGTAAAAAAGACAGACCTTTTGGAAAATTGTCGCGGTGTGTGTGATTCTTCCTCTCTCGCATCGGTGAAGGTAGTGGGGTTGTTGGTAATTGATTGGTTGAAACGTTTGGCATGATTTGGTGATGAAACAGATCTGAAAAAGAGGCTACACCACCAGCCCTTGACGACAACAAGGGTGATCACCAACAAACCGGAAAACTCTGCAGCGAAGATGGCAACGACGACGATGGTAGCATCGAAGACGAAGATGATCGTCAGCGAGATGAGCATAAGCAAAGGGAAAAACAACAAGGAAGGAGAAGCCATGATGGAGGGAGGGAAGGAAAAGAGAAAGGGGGAGAGGGAAGGAAAAGAGAGAGGAGAGAAAAACACCCCCGTTCACACACACCCGTTCGAATTTTAAACGAGTAAAAATCTAAAATTTTATTATTAAGTTCTATAATTGGATCAAAATCCTATAATAAACTATTTGAACTCATAAAAATTGATTTAATATCATTTTAAAATCACTTTGTTGAATTTAAAGCATGGATGTCTAATTGGGCTTCATAAAGAACTCGTTCGAATTTTAACCAAGTAAAAATCTAAAAATTTAATATTAAGTTTTATAATTAGGTTAAAAATCCAATAATTAACTATTTGAACTCATAAAATTTTATGTAGTATCATTTTGCGATGATTATGTTGGGTTTAAAGTCTGCATGTCTAAATGGGCTTCATAGTCAACCCATTCGAATTTTAAAGGAGTAAAAATCTAAAATTTTAGGATTAAGTTGTATAATTAGGTTCAAAATCCTATAATAAACTATTTGAACTCATAAAAATTGATTTAATATCTTATTACAATCGTTTTGCTGGGTTTAAAACATGCATGTCTAATTGGGCTTCATAGAGATCATTTGAATTTTATCTGAGTAAAAATCTAAAATTTGTAGATTAAGTTGTATAATTAGTTCCAAAATCCCACAATTAACTATTTGAACTCATAAAAATTTATTTAACATCATTTTACGGTGATTTTGTTAGGCATGCATATCTAAATGGGCTTTATAGTGAACCATTTCAAATTTTAAACGAGTAAAAATCTAAAATGTTAGGATTAAGTTGTATAATTGTGTACAAAATCCCATAATTAACTATTTGAACTCATAAAAATTGATTTAATATCATTTTGTGATCGTTTCGTTGTGTTTAAAACATGTATATCTAATTGGGCTTCATAGAGAACCCGTTCGAATTTTAAATGAGTAAAAATCTAAAAATTTTAGATAAAGTTGTATAATTAGATTAAAAATCCCACACTTAACTATTTGAACTCTAAAAATTTTATTTAATATCATGTTGCGGTAATTTTGTTGAGTTTAACGCGTGCATTTCTATATGGGCTTTATAATGAACTCGTTTGAATTTTAAACGAGTAAAAATCTAAAATTTTAGGATTAAGTTGTATAATTAGGTTCAAAATCCCATAATTAACTCTTTGAACTCATAAAAATTGATTTAATATTGTTTTGCGATCGTTTCCTTGGGTTTAAAACATGCATATCTAATTGGGCTTCATAGAGAACCCGTTCGAATTTTAACCGAGTAAAAATCTAAAAATTTTAGATAAAGTTGTATAATTAGATTTAAAATCCCACAATTAACTATTTGAACTCTTACAATTTTATTTAATATCATTTTGCAGTGATTTTGTTAGGTTTAAAACGTGCATGTCTAAATGGGCTTTACAGTGAACCCGTTCGAATTTTAAACGAGTAAAAATCTAAAATTTTAGGATTAAGTTGTATAATTGGTTCAAAATCCTATAATAAACTATTTGAACTCATAAAATTGATTTAATATCATTTTACAATCATTTTGTTGAACTTAAAGTATGCATGTCTAATTGGGCTTCATAAAGAACTCGTTCGAATTTTAACCAAGTAAAAATCAAAAAATTAAATATTAAGTTTTAAAATTAGGTTAAAAATCCAATAATTAAGTATTTGAACATATAAAATTTTATTTAATATCATTTTGCGATGATTATGTTGGGTTTAAAGTGTGCATGTCTAAATGGGCTTTATAGTCAACCCGTTCGAATTTTAAAGGAGTAAAAATCTAAAATTTTAGGATTAAGTTGTATAAATAGGTTCAAAATCCTATAATAAACTATTTGAACTCATAAAAATTGATAATAACAGTCGTTTTGTTGGGTTTAAAACATGCATGTCTAATTGGGCTTCATAGAGATCCCATTCGAATTTTATCTGAATAAAAATCTATAAATTGAAGATTAAGTTGTATAATTAGTTCCAAATCCCACAATTAACTATTTGAACTCATAAAAATTTATTTTAATATCATTTTACGGTGATTTTGTTAGGTTTAAAGCGTGCATATCTAAATGGGCTTTATAGTGAACCATTTCAAATTTTAAACGAGTAAAAATCGAAAATTTTAGGATTAAGTTGTATAATTGTGTACAAAATCCCATAATTAATTACTTGAACTCATAAAAATTGATTTAATATCATTTTGTGATCGTTTCGTTGTGTTTAAAACATGCATATCTAATTGGGCTTCACAGAGAACCCGTTCGAATTTTAAATGAGTAAAAATCTAAAAATTTTAGATAAAGTTGTATAATTAGATTAAAAATCCAACAATTAACTATTTGAACTCTAACAATTTTATTTAATATCATTTTGCGGTGATTTTGTTGGGTTTAACGCGTGCATTTCTAAATGGGCTTTATAGTGAACTCGTTTGAATTTTAAACGAGTAAAAATCTAAAATTTTAGGATTAAGTTGTACAATTAGGTTCAAAATCCCATAATTAACTCTTTGAACTCATAAAAATTGATTTAATATTATTTTGCGATCGTTTTCTTGGGTTTAAAACATGCATATCTAATTGGGCTTCATAGAGAACCCGTTCGAATTTTAACCGAGTAAAAATTTAAAATTTTTAGATAAAGTTGTATAATTAGATTTAAAATCCCACAATTAAGTATTTGAACAATTACAATTTTATTTAATATCATTTTGCAGTGATTTTGTTATGTTTAAAGCGTGCATGTCTAAATTGGTTCAAAATCATATAATAAACTATTTGAACTCATAAAAATTGATTTAATATCATTTTACAATCATTTTGTTGAATTTAAAGCATGCATGTCTAATTGGGCTTCATAAAGAACTCGTTCGAATTTTAACCAAGTAAAAATCTAAAAATTTAATATTAAGTTTTATAATTAGGTTAAAAATCCAATAATTAACTATTTGAACTCATAAAATTTTATTTAATATCATTCTGCGATGATTATGTTGGGTTTAAAGTGTGCATGTCTAAATGGGCTTTATAGTCAACCCGTTCGAATTTTAAAGGAGTAAAAATCTAAAATTTTAGGATTAAGTTGTATAATTAGGTTCAAAATCCTATAACAAATTATTTGAACTCATAAAAATTGATTTAATATCTTATTACAATCGTTTTGTTGGGTTTAAAACATGCATGTCTAATTGGGCTTCATAGAGATCCCATTCGAATTTTATCTGAGTAAAAATCTAAGATTTGTAGATTAAGTTGTATAATTAGTTCCAAAATCCCACAATTAACTGTTTGAACTCATAAAAATTTATTTAATATCATTTTACGGTGATTTTGTTAGGTTTAAAGCATGCATATCTAAATGAGCTTTATTGTGAACCATTTCAAGTTTTAAACGAGTAAAAATCTAAAATTTTAGGATTAAGTTGTATAATTGTGTTCAAAATCTCATAATTAACTATTTGAACTCATAAAAATTGATTTAATATCATTTTGTGATCGTTTCGTTGTGTTTAAAACATGCATATCTAATTGGGCTTCATAGAGAACCCGTTCGAATTTTAAATGAGTAAAAATCTAAAAATTTTAGATAAAGTTGTATAATTAGATTAAAAATCCCACAACTAACTGTTTGAACACTAACAATTTTATTTAATATCATTTTGCGGTGATTTTGTTGGGTTTAAAGCGTGCATTTCGAAATGGGCTTTATAGTGAACTCGTTTGAATTTTAAACGAGTAAAAATCTAAAATTTTAGGATTAAGTTGTATAATTACGTTCAAAATCCCATAATTAACTCTTTGAACTCATAAAAATTGACTTAATATTATTTTGCGATCGTTTCCTTGGGTTTAAAACATGCATATCTAATTGGGCTTCATAGCGAACCCGTTCGAATTTTAACCGAATAAAAATCTAAAAATTTTAGATAAAGTTGTATAATTAGATTTAAAATCCCACAATTAACTATTTGAACTCTTACAATTTTTATGAGTTTAAATAGTTTATTATCGGATTTTGATACTAATTATACAACTTAATCCTAAAATTTTATATTTTTATTCATTTAAAATTAAAACAGGTTCACTATAAAACTCATTTAGCCATGCACGCTTTAAACCCAGCAAAATCACCGAAAAATGATATTAAATAAAATTGTAAGAGTTCAAATAGTTAATTGTGGAATTTTGAATCAAATTATACAAATTTATCTATTTTTTTAGATTTTTACTTATTATCATTTTGCGATGATTATGTTGGGTTTAAAGTGTGCATGTCTAAATGGGCTTTATAGTCAACCCGTTCGAATTTTAAACGAGTAAAAATATAAAATATTAGAATTAAGTTGTATAATTGGGTAAAAAAATCCTATAATAAACTATTTGAACTAATAAAAATTGATTCAATATCATTTTACAATCGTTAAGTATAATAATTAGGTTAAAAATCCCACAATTAACTATTTGAACTCATAAAATTTGATTTAATATCATTTTGCGGTGATATTATTCAGTTTAAAGCGTGCATGTTTAAATGAGCTTTATAATGAACCCGTTCGAAGTTTAAAGCATGCATGTCTAATTGGGCTTCATAAAGAACCCTGATGTGTGTCGATCTTGCTGATGATGCTGAACGACAAACTTTGATTGTAGGACCTAGGAAGTAAGCAAGTCTCTCGCAAGAAGTGGCTACAAAATAAAGAATTAAGGATAAAGGATGAAAGGAATAGTTTAGGGACTGATTTGGAAGCGGAAGGATATGTGGTGTTGAAAAGGGTGAATGGATGTTTAAAACGATTTGTGATGATGAAAAATGGGGCGGGAATGATGATGGAATGAGAGGATATGTAAGGATGGTGATATGGTAGAAGGGAAATAGTATCTTAAAGATACTCAAGGAAGAAACTAGGTTATAGAAAACCTAATCCCGAATCTTATATTGATCTTCAAGGGATGGTGATAAATGGACTTTGACCCTTTTAGTATATTAAACTAAAAGAACTCGAAGTATCAAGATGGATAGAAAGGGGTTGACGCCACAAGTACAAAAAGTACTTGATAAGTCGATAAAGTTCTAAGAAGAACTAAACGAGAGAAAATTCTCACAAGTAATTTTATATAATCTGAATGGTGTGTTTACAAAATGAAATCCAAGTCCTATTTATAGTTTTCTAAGGGGTTTGGCCGAAAATGCCTTTAACTATTCGGATAACCATTCATTTGAATGGTGTCTCCCTCCAAATCTATTCAAAAAGATGTAACTTCTCGGTCCAGCCTGCATTGTCTTCAGTAATTTGGCCATATCTCGAGCTCCCGATATTGGATTTATGCGATTCAACATGCTTTGGAAAGATAAGAGATAGGGGAACAACTTTCATGAAGATACCGAAACCCAGTTCTGCTTTTATCCTGCTGGAAAATGGAAAACAAGTGGACCATTATGAATCTGTCCAATGAAAAGTGCTGGCGCCCACTTCCTTTCCCTCCATGATCTTAGCGCCCAATATGGATAATGTAAGGACATGATGCTTGGTGAAGGATAGGTGACCTTCGGGTGTTGAGCTGGGAGTGATAGCTAGAGTTGAGGTGAGCTAATCGAGCTAGGAGTGAGCTGGATTGAACTGAGCTATCTAGCTGAAAGACTTAGCTAAAGTTTGAAGCTGAAATAAGCTAATCCGAGCTGCCTTTAGCAAAGTGAGCTGGTCCATTAGCTTCCTTATACTCTCTTCTAGTGTGAGGAGTATTTTGGAGCTAATCCGAATCTCCTAAGGCCTCGTTTTGAATTATGCTTCATTTGAGCTCGTATGGGACTTGTGAGCTGACATAGAGCTATCCTTTAGTCCTTTAACTACTGTAGGGGTGTTCCATGCATTTCCAAGCTATTCTGAAGTTGGCTCCTTGTGTTTCTAGCATTGTCTTCCGTTTAGCTTCTTCTGAGCTGACTGAGCTGACACCGAGCTACTATTTACTCCTTGAGCTGTAGGTAAGTCCTAGAAGAAAACATAATAACGGAAATAATTAGAATACTTAAAATACTTAACAAGAGTTTAGAACTAAGCTAAAACTTTAATCAATGTGGTTATATAACTATTCATTTTTATAGCTTAAGTAATATAACTCTTAAGTAGCTTAATATAAATTATATAAAAGTAATAAGTACTAAGATCAGTAAGATAACTCCCCTTTAATCCCATGTGTGAAATGAAGTAGCTGAATATAAGGTATGGGCAGAAACTAAGATATAGTTGTATTTATAGGTTCAAAATCCTATAATAAACTATTTGAACTCATAAAAATTGATTTAATATCATTTTATGATCGTTTTATTGTGTTTAAAGCATGCATGTATAATTGGGCTTCATAGAGAACTGTTTCAAATTTTAACCGAATAAAAATCTAAAAAATTTAAATTAAGTTTTATAATTAGGTTAAAAATCCCACAATTAACTATTTGAACTCATAATTTTTTATTTAATATCATTTTTGGGTGATTTTGTTGGGTTTAAAGCGTGCATGTCTAAATGGGCTTTATAGTGAACCCGTTCGAATTTTAAACGAGTAAAAATATAAAATTTTAGGATTAAGTTGTATAATTAAGTTCAAAATCCTATAATAAACTATTTGAACTCATAAAAGTTGATTTAATATCATTTGACGATCGTTTTGTTTGGTCTAAAACTTGCATGTCTAATTGGGCTTCATAGAGAACTCGTTCGAATTTTAACAAAGTAAAAATCTAAAACTTTAAGAATAAATTTTATAATTAGGTTAAAAATCCGACAATTAACTATTTGAACTCATAAAATTTTATTTAAAATCATTTTGCGGTGATTATGTTGGGTGTAAAGCGTGCATGTCTAAATGAGCTTAATAGTGAACCCGTTCGAATTTTAAAGGAGTAAAAATATAAAATTTTAGGATTAAGTTGTATAAATAGGTTTAAATTCCTATAATAAACTATTTGAACTCATAAAAATTGATTTAATATCATTTTACGATCGTTTTGTTGGGTTTAAAGCATGGATGTATAATTGTGCTTCATAGAGAACCCGTTCGAATTTTGATAAAGTAAAAAATCTAAAAATTTTAGATTAAATTTTATAATTAGGTTAAAAATCACACAATTAACTATTTGAACTCACAAAATTTTATTTAATATCATTTTTCATTGATTTTGTTGGGTTTAAAGCGTGCATGTCTAAATGGGCTTTATAGTGAACCCGTTCGAATTTTAACAAAGTAAAAATATAAAATTTTAGGATTAAGTTGTACAATTGTGTTCAAAATCCTATAATAAACTATTTGAACTCATAAAAATTGATTTAATATCAGTTTACAATCCTTTTGTTGGGTTTAAAACATGCATATCTAATTAGGTTTCATAGAGAACCCGTTCGAATTTTAACCGAGTAAAAATCCAAAAAAGTTCGATTAAGTTTTATAATTAGGTTTAAAATCCCACAATTAACTATTTGAACTCATAAAGTTTTATTTAATATCATTTTTGGGTGATTTTGTTGGGTTTAAAGCGTGTATGTCTAAATGCGCTTTATAGTGAACCCGTTTAAATTTTAAACGAGTAAAAATATAAAATTTTATGATTAAGTTGTATAATTAGGTTCAAAATCCTCTAATAAACTATCTGAACTCAAAAAATTGATTAAATATCATTTGACGATCGTTTGGTTTGGTTTAAAGCATGCATGTCTAATTGGGCTTCATATAGAACCCGTTCGAATTTTAACAAAGTAAAAATCTAAAACTTTAAGAATAAATTTTATAATTAGGTTAAAAATCTCACAATTAACTATTTGAACTCATAAAATTTTATTTAATATCATTTTGCGGTGATTATGTTGGGTGTAAAGCGTGCATGTCTAAATGGGCTTTATAGTGAACCCATTCGAATTTTAAAGCAGTAAAAATATAAAATTTTAGGATTAAGTTGTATAAATAGGTTCAAAATCCTATAATAAACTATTTGAACTCATAAAAATTTATTTAATATCATTTTATGATTGTTTTGTTTGGTTTAAGCATGCATGTCTAATTGGGCTTCATAGAGATCCCGTTCGAATTTGAACAGAGTAAAAATCTAAAAATTTAAGATTAAATTTTATAATTAGGTTAAAAATCCCACAATGAACTATTTGAACTCATAAAATTTATTTAATATCATATTGTGATGATTATGTTGGGATTAAAGCGTGCATGTCTAATTGGCTTTATAATGAACCCGTTCGAATATTAAACGAGTAAAAATATAAAATTTAATGTTTAAGTTGTATAATTAGGTTCGAAATCCTATAATAAACTATTTGAACTCATAAAAATTGATTTAATATCATATTACAGTCGTTTTGTTGGTTTTAAAGCATGCTTGTCTAATTGGGCTTCATAGAGAACCCGTTCTAATTTTAAACGAGTATGTAATACCCGAATTTCTTCCGGGTGCTCGAGAATAAATATAGCCACAAGTAAATATTAAATAAAAATAAATAAATAATATTATCTAAATTTTAAATAAGTAAAATAAAAGGGGAATTATTAATTAAATATTTTGTATTAAAAAAATAAAAGGAAAATGAACATGCGGTTACCAATTGAAGGTAAGTGGTCGGTTATTGGGGGTTGTTTTTTAGCCATGATTTCGGCAAGGTGAGGGAGGCAATCGACACAACAACATCCGGAGGGGAGGAGGTTGGGTGCATCCGGCAGAGAGAGAGGAAGCTCATGATTGCAGTAATCATGAGTGATGATGGGGCTCATGATGTAGCAATGATGAGTTCATAATTACAGCAATGATGAACTCATAATGGCAGCAATGTTGGGGGAACTCATAATGCAGCAATGATGAGTGGCATAATGGCAACAATGATAATGGTCGTGATGGCTCCATAAGTTTTGGAAAGAAAAGAGGTATTCGGCAGAATTAAAACCGAGGAGCATGGAGGATCTTGGTTTTGTGTTAATATGCAATGGTGGAAAGACCACAGTCTACGTCGGGAAAGTGGAGAAGAACATGGAAATGCCACTTCACAGTGACATGTTTCGAGTTCTAGCCGGAGTTACACACCAAATTCGAATTTTAACCGAGTAAAAATATAAAAAATTTAGATTAAGTTTTATAATTAGGTTAAAAATCCCACAATTAACTATTTGAACTCATAAAATTTTATTTAATATCATTTTTCGGTGATTTTGTTGGGTTAAAGCGTGCATGTCTAAATGGGCTTTATAGTGAACCCGTTTGAATTTTAAACGAGTGAAAATATAAAATTTTAGGATTAAGTTGTATAATTGTGTTCAAAATCCTATAATAAACTATTTGAGCTCATAAAAATTTATTTAATATCATTTTATGATTGTTTTGTTTGGTTTAAGCATGCATGTCTAATTGGGCATCATAGAGATCTCGTTCGAATTTGAACAGAGTAAAAATCTAAAAATTTAAGATTAAATTTTATAATTAGGTTAAAAATTCCACAATGAACTATTTGAACTCATAAAATTTATTTAATATCATATTGTGATTATTATGTTGGGATTAGAGCGTGCATGTCTAATTGGCTTTATAGTGAACCCATTCGAATTTTAAAAGAGTAAAAATATAAAACTTTATGATTAAGTTGTATAATTAGGTTCAAAATCCTATAATAAACTATTTGAACTCATAAAAATTGATTTAATATCATATTACAATCGTTTTGTTGTTTTTAAAGCATGCTTGTCTAATTGGGATTCATTGAGAACCTGTTCGAATTTTAACTGAGTAAAAATCTAAAAAATTAGATTCAGTTGTATAATTAGTTTCAAAATCCAAAAATTAACTTTTTGAACTCATAAAATTTTATTTAATATCTTTTTGTGGTGATTTTGTTAGGTTTAAAGCATACATGTCAAAATAGGTTTTATAGTAAACCCGTTCAAATTTTAACTGAGTAAAAATCTAAAATTTTAGGATTAAGTTGTATAACTAGGTTCAAAATCCTATAATAAACTATTTGAACTCATAAAATTTGATTTAATATCCTTTTACGATCGTTTTGTTGGGTTTAAAGCATGCATGTCTAAATTGGGCATCATACAGAACCCTTTCGAATTTTAACAAAGTAAAAATCTAAAAAATTAAGATTAAATTTTTATAATTAGGTTAAAAATCCCACAATTAACTACTTGAACTCATAAAATTTTATCTAATATCATTTTGCGGTGATTATGTTGGGTTTGAAGCGAGCATGTCTAAATGGGCTTTATTGTGAACCTATTCGAATTTTAAACGAGTAAAAATCTAAAATTTTAGGATCAAGTTGCATAATTAGTTTCAAAATCATATAATTAACTATTTGAAATCATCAAAATAGATTTAATATCATTTTACGATCGTTTTGTTGGGTTTAAGGCTTGCGTGTCTAGTAGGGCTTCGTAGAGAACCCATTCGAATTTTAGCCGAGTAAAAATATAAAAATTTAATATTAATTTTTATAATTAGGTTAAAAATCACACAATTAAATATTTGAACTCAAAATTTTATTTAATATCATTTTGCAGTGATTTTGTTGGGTTTAAAGCGTGCATGTCTAAATGGGATTTATTGTGAAGTGTTCAAATTTTAAACGAGTAAAAATCTAAAATTTTAGGATTAAGTTGTATAATTAGGTTCAAAATCCTATAATAAACTATTTGAACTTATTAAAATAGATTTATTATCATTTTACGATCGTTTTGTTGGATTTAAAACATGCGTATCTAGTTTGGCTTCATAGAGAACTCGTTCGAATTTTAACCGAGTAAAAATATAAAAATGTAAGATTAATTTTTATAATTAGGTTAAAAATCCCACAATTAAATATCTAAACTCTTAAAATTTTATTTAATATCATTTTGCGGGGATTTTGTTGGGCTTAAAGCATGCATAACAAAATGGGCTTTATTGTGAACCTGTTCGAATTTTAAACGAGTAAAAATCTAAAATTTTAGGATTAAGTTGTATAATTAAGTTCAGAATCCTAAAATAAACTATTTGAACTCATCAAAATAGATTTAATATCATTTTACGATCGTTTTGTTGGGTTTAAAGCTTGCGTGTCTAGTAAGGCTTCGTAGAGAACCCATTTGAATTTTAACCGAGTAAAAATATAAAAATTTAAGATTAATTTTTATAATTAGGTTAAAAATCACACAATTAAATATTTGAACTCTTAAAATTTTATTTAATATCATTTTGCGGTGCTTTTGTTTAGTTTAAAGCGTGGATGTCTAAATGGGATTTATTGTGAACCAGTTCGAATTTTAAACGAGTAAAAATCTAAAATTTTAGGATTAAGTTGTATAATTAAGTTCAGAATCCTAAAATAAACTATTTGAACTCATCAAAATAGATTTAATATCATTTTACGATCGTTTTGTTGAGTTTAAAGCTTGCGTGTCTAGTAAGGCTTCGTAGAGAACCCATTCGAATTTTAACCGAGTAAAAATATAAAAATTTAAGATTAATTTTTATAATTAGGTTAAAGATCACACAATTAAATATTTGAACTCTTAAAATTTTATTTAATATCATTTTGCGGTGCTTTTGTTGAGTTTAAAGCGTGCATGTCTAAATGGGATTTATTGTGAACCTGTTCGAATTTTAAACGAGTAAAAATCTAAAATTTTAGGATTAAGTTGTATAATTAAGTTCAAAATCCTATAATAAACTATTTGAACACATAAAAATTGATTTAATATCATTTTACGATCGTTTTGTTAGGTTTAAAGCATGCGTGTCTAGTTGGGCTTTGTAGAAAACCCGTTCGAATTTTAACCGAGTAAAAATCTAAAAATTTAAGATTAATTTTTATAATTAGGATAAAAATCACACAATTTAATATCTGAACTCATAAAATTTTATTTAATATCATTTTCGGCGATTTTGTTGGGTTTAAAGCGTGCATGTCTAAATGGGCTTTATTGTGAACCTGTTCGAATTTTAAACGAGTAAAAATCTAAAATTTTAGGATTAAGTTGTATAAATAGGTTCAAAATCCTATAAGAAATTATTTGAACTCATAAAAATTGATTTAATATCATTTTGCGATCGTTTTGTTGGGTTTAAGGCTTGTGAGTCTATTTGGGCTTCATAGAGAAACTGATCGAATTTTAACCGAGTAAAAGTCTAAAAATTTAAGATTAATTTTTATAATTAGGTTAAAAATACCACAATTAACTATCTAACCTATAAAATTTTATTTAACATCATTTTGCGGTGATTTTGTTGGGTTTAAAGCATGCATGTCTAAATGGGATTTATTTTGAACCTGTTCAAATTTTGAACGAGTAAAAATCTAAAATTTTAGGATTAAGTCGTATAATTAGATTCAAAATACTATAAGAAACTATTTGAACTAATCAAAACTGATCTAATATCATTTTAGGATCGTTTTGTTGGGTTTAAAGCTTGTGTGTCTAGTAGGGCTTCATAGAGAACCCGTTCGAATTTTAACCGAGTGAAAATCTAAAAATTTAAGATTAATTTTTATAATTAGGATAAAAATCACACAATTAAATATCCGAACCCATAAAATTTTATTTAACATCATTTTATGGTGATTTTGTTGGGTTTAAAGCGTGCATTTCTAAATCGGCTTTATTGTGAACCTGTTCGAATTTTAAATTAGTAAAAATATAAAATTTTAGGATTAAGTTGTATAATTAGTTTAAAAATCCTATAAGAAAATTATCGTTTTACGATCGTTTTGTTGGGTTTAAAGCTTGCGTTTCTAGTTGGGCTTCATAGAGAACCTTTTCAAATTTTAACCGAGTAAAAATCTAAAAATTTAAGATTAATTTTTATCATTAAGTTAAAAACCCCACAATTAACTATCTGAACCTAAAATTTTTTATTTAATATCATTTTGCGGTGATTTTGTTGGGTTTAAAGCGTGCATGTCTAAATGGGATTTATTGTGAAGCTATTCTAATTTTTAACGAGTAAAAATCTAAAATTTTATATTTAAGTTGTATAATTAGGTTCAAAATCCTATAATAAACTATTTGAACTCATAAAAATTGATTTAATATCATTTTACGATCATTTTGTTGGTTTTAAAGCATTCGTGTCTAGTTGGGCTTCATAGAGAACCTGTTCGAATTTTAACCGAGTAAAAATCTAAAAATTTAAGATTAATTCCTATAATTAGGTTAAAAATCCCACAATTAACTATCTGAAACCATAAAATTTTATTTAATATCATTTTGCGGTAATTTTGTTTGGTTTAAAGCGTGCATGTCTAAACGGGCTTTATTGTGAAGCTGTTCTAATTTTAAACGAGTGAAAATCTAAAATGTTAGGATTAAGTTGTATAATTAGGTTCAAAATACTATAATAAACTATTTGAACTCATAAAAATAAATATAATATCATTTTACGATCGTTTTGTTGGGTTTAAAGCATCCATGTCTAGTTGGGCTTCATAGAGAACTCGTTCGAATTTTAACCGAGTAAAAATTTAAAAATTTAAGATTAATTTTTATAATTAGGATAAAAATCACACAATTAAATATTTGAACTCATCAAAATAGATTTAACATCATTTTACGATCGTTTTGTTGGGTTTAAAGCATGCATGTCTAGTTGGGCTTTATTGTGAACCCGTTCGAATTTTAACCGAGTAAAAATCTAAAAATTTAGGATTAATTTTTATAATTAGGTTCAAAATCCTATAATAAACTATTGGAACACATAAAAATTGATTTAATATCATCTTACGATCGTTTTGTTGGGTTTAAAGCATTCGTGTCTAGTTGGGCCTCACAGAGAACCCGTTCGAATTTTAACCGAGTTAAAATCTAAAAATTTAAGATTAATTTTAATAGTTAGGTTAAAAATCCCACAATAAACTATCTGAACCCATAAAATTTTATTTAATATCATTTTGCGGTGATTTTGTTTGGTTTAAAGCGTGCATGTCTAAATGGGCTTTATTGAGAACCTGTTCGAATTTTAAACGAGTAAAAATATAAAATTTTAGGATTACGTTGTATAATTAGGTTCAAAATCCTATAGTAAACTATTTGAACTCATAAAAATTGATTTAATATCATTTTACGATCGTTTTGTTGGTTTTAAAGCATTCGTGTCTAGTTGGGCCTCATAGAGAACCCGTTCGAATTTTAACTGAGTAAAAATCTAAAAATTTAAGATTAACTTCTATAATTAGGTTAAAAATCCCACAATTAACTATCTGAAACCATAAAATTTTATTTAATATCATTTTGCGGTGATTTTGTTTGGTTTAAAGCGTGCATGTCTAAATGGGCTTTATTGTGAAGTTGTTCTAATTTTAAACGAGTGAAAATCTAAAATGTTAGGATTAAGTTGTATAATTAGGTTCAAAATACTATAATAAACTATTTGAACTCATAAAAATAAATATAATATCATTTTACGATCGTTTTGTTGGGTTTAAAGCATCTGTGTCTAGTTGGGCTTCAAAGAGAACCCGTTCGAATTTTAACCGAGTAAAAATTTAAAAATTTAAAATTAATTTTTATAATTAGGATAAAAATCACACAATTAAATATTTGAACTCATCAAAATAGATTTAATATCATTTTACGATCGTTTTGTTGGGTTTAAATCATGCATGTCTAGTTGGGCTTTATTGTGAACCCGTTCGAATTTTAACCGAGTAAAAATCTAAAAATTTAAGATTAATTTTTATAATTAGGTTGAAAATCCTATAATAAACTATTCGAACACATAAAAATTGATTTAATATCATTTTACGATCGTTTTGTTGGGTTTAAAGCATTCGTGTTTAGTTGGGCCTAATAGAGAACCCGTTCGAATTTTAACCGAGTAAAAATCTAAAAATTTAAGATTAATTTTAATAATTAGGTTAAAAATCCCATAATAAACTATCTGAACCCATAAAATTTTATTTTAATATTATTTTGCGGTGATTTTGTTGGGTTTAAAGCGTACATGTCTAAATGGGCTTTATTGAGAACCTGTTCGAATTTTAAACGAGTAAAAATCTAAAATTTTAGGATTAATTTTTATAATTAGATTCAAAATCCCATAATAAAGTATTTGAACTCATAAAAATTGATTTAATATCATTTTACGATCGTTTTGTTGGGTTTAAAGCATTCGTGTCTAGTTGGGCTTCATAGATAACCCGTTCGAATTTTAACCGAGTAAAAATCTAAAAGTTTAAGATTAATTTTAATAATTAGGTCAAAAATCCGACAATAAACTATCTGAAACCATAAAATTTTATTTAATATCATTTTGCGGTGATTTTGTTGGGTTTAAAGCGTGCATGTCTAAATGGGCTTTATTGAGAACCAGTTCGAATTTTAAACGAGTAAAAATTTAAAATTTTAGGATTAAGTTGTATAATTAGGTTCAAAATCCTATAATAAACTATTTGAGCTCATAAAAATTGATTTGATATCATTTTACGATCGTTTTGTTGGGTTTAAAGCATGTGTGTCTAGTTTGGCTTCATAGAGAACCCGTTCGAATTTTAACCGAGTAAAAATTTAAAAATTTAAGATTAATTTTTATAATTAGGTTAAAAATCACACAATTAAATATCTGAACCCATAAAATTTTATTTAATATCACTTTACGGTGATTTTGTTGGGTTTAAAGCGTGCATGTCTAAATGGGCTTTATTGTGAACCTGTTCGAATTTTCAACGAGTAAAAATATAAAATTTTAGGATTAAGTTGTATAATTAGGTTCAAAATTCTATAATAAAATATTTGAACTCATAAAAATTGATTTAATATCATTTTGCGATCGTTTTGTTGGGTTTAAAGCATGCGTGTCTAGTTGGGCTTCATAGAGAACCCGTTAAAATTTTAACCGAGTAAAAATCTGAAAATTTAAGATTAATTTTTATAATTTGGTTAAAAATCACACAATTAATTATCTGAACCCAGGAAATTTAAGGTTAATTTTTATAACCCGTTCGAATTTTATCCGCGTAAAAATCTAAAATATTATGATTAATTTATTATTAGGTTAAAAATCCGACAATTAACTATATAAACCCATAAAATTTTATTTCATATCATTTTGCGGTGATTTTGTTGGGTTTAAAGTGTGCATGTCTAAATGGGCATTATTGAGAACCTGTTCGAATTTTAAACGAGTAAAAATCTAAAATTTTAGGATTAAGTTGTATAATTACGATCAAAAGTCCTATAATGAACTATTTGAACTCATAAAAATTGATTTAATATCATTTTTCGATCGTTTTGTTGGGTTTAAAGCATGCGTGTCTAGTTGGGTTTCATAGAGAATCCGTTCGAATTTTAACCGAGTAAAAATCTAAAATTTAAAGATTAATTTTTATAATTAGGTTAAAAATCCCACAATTAACTATCTGAACCCATAAAATTTTATTTAATATCATTTTGCGGTGATTTTGTTAGTTTTAAAGCGTGCATGTCTAAATGGGCTTTATTGAGAACCTGTTCGAATTTTAAACGAGTAAAAATCTAAAATTTTAGGATTAAGTTGTATAATTAGGATCAAAAATCCTATAATAAACTATTTGAACTCATAAAAATTGATTTAATATCATTTCACAATCGTTTCGTTGGGTTTAAAGCATGCGTGTCCAGTTGGGCTTCACAAAGAACCCGTTCGAATTTTATCTTAGTAAAAATCTAAAACATTATGATTATTTTTTATTATTAGGTTAAAAATCCGACAATTAACTATCTAAACCCATAAAATTTTATTTAATATCATTTTGCGGTGATTTTGTTGGGTTTAAAGCGTGCATGTCTAAATGGGCATTATTGTGAACCTGTTCGAATTTTAAACGAGTAAAAATCTAAAATTTTAGGGTTAAGTTGTATAATTAGGTTCAAAATCCTATAATAAACTATATGAACTCATAAAAATTGATTTAATATCTTTTTTCGATCGTTTTGTTGGGTTTAAAGCATGCGTGTCTAGTGGGCTTCATAGAGAACCCGTTCAAATTTTAACCGAGTAAAAATCTAAAAATTTAAGATTAATTTTTATAATTAGGTTAAAAATCCCACAGTTAACTATCTGAACCCATAAAATTTTATTTAATATCATTTTGCGGTGATTTTATTGGGTTTAAAGCTTGCATGTCTAAATGGGCTTTATTGTGAACTTGTTCGAATTTTAAACGAGTAAAAATCTAAAATTTTAGGATTAAGTTGTATAATTAGGATAAAAAATCCTATAATCAACTATTTGAACTCATAAAAATTGATTTAATATCATTTTACTATCGTTTTGTTGGGTTTAAAGCATGCGTGTCTAGTTGGGCTTCATAGAGAACCCGTTCGAATTTTAACTGAGTAAAAATCTAAAAATTTAAGATTAATATTTATAATTAGGTTAAAAATCACACAATTAAATATCTCCACTCATAAAATTTTATTTAATATCATTTTTTGGTGATTTTGTTGGGTTTAAAGCGTGCAAGTCTAAATGGGCTTTATTGTGAACCTGTTCGAATTTTAAACGAGTAAAAATCTAAAATTTTAGGATTAAGTTGTATAATTAGAATAAAAAAATCCTATAATAAACTATTTGAACTCATAGAAATTGATTTAATATCATTTTCCGATCGTTTTGTTGGGTTTAAAGCATGCGTGTCTTGTTGGGCATCATAGAGAACCCGTTCGAATTTTAACCGTGTAAAAATCTAAAAATTTAAGATTAATTTTTATAATTAGGTTAAAAATCCCACAATTAACTTTCTGATCCCATAAAATTTGATTTAATATCATTTTACAGTGATTTTATTGGGTTTAATGCGTGCATGTCTAAATGAGCTTTATTGAGAACCTGTTTGAATTTTAAACGAGTAAAAATCTAAAATTTTAGGATTAAATTGTATAATTAGGTTCAAAATCCTATTATAAACTATTTGAACCCATAAAAATTGATTTAATATCGTTTTTTCGATCGTTTTGTTGGGTTTAAAGCATGCGTGTCTGGTGGGCTTCATAGAGAACCCGTTCAAATTTTAACCGAGTAAAAATCTAAGAAATTAAGATTAATTTTCATAATTAGGTTAAAAATCCCACAATTAACTATCTGAACCCATAAAATTTTATTTAATATCATTTTGCGGTGATTTTTTTGGGTTTAAAGCGTGCATGTCTAAATGGGCTTTATTGAGAACCTGTTCGAATTTTAAACGAGTAAAAATCTAAAATTTTAGGATTAAGTTGTATAATTAGGTTCAAAACCCTATAATAAACTATTTGAACTCATAAAAATTGATTTAATATATTTTTTCGATCGTTTTGTTGGGTTTAAAGCATGCGTGTCTAGTTGGCTTCATAGAGAACCCGTTCAAATTTTAACCGAGTAAAAATCTAAAAATTTAATATTAATTTTTATAATTAGATTAAAAATCCCACAGTTAACTATCTGAACCCATAAAATTTTATTTAATATCATTTTGTGGGTATTTTGTTGGGTTTAAAGCGTGCATGTCTAAATGGGCTTTATTGTCAACCTGTTCAAATTTTAAACGAGTAAAAATCTAAAATTTTAGGATTAAGTTGTATAATTAGGTTCAAAATCCTATAATAAACTATTTGAACTCATAAAAATTGATTTAATATCTTTTTTCGATCGTTTTATTGGGTTTAAAGCATGCGTGCCTAGTGTGCTTCATAGAGAACCCGTTCAAATTTTAACCGAGTAAAAATCTAAAAATTTAAGATTACTTTTTATAATTAGGTTAAAAATCCCACAATTAACTATCTAAACCCATCAAAATTTTATTTAATATCATTTTACGGTGATTTTATTGGGTTTAAAGCGTGCATGTCTAAATGGGCTTTATTGTGAACCTGTTCCAATTTTAAACGAGTAAAAATCTAAAATTTTAGGGTTAAGTTGTATAATTAGGTTCAAAATCCTATAATAAACTATACGAACTCATAAAAATTGATTTAATATCTTTTTTCGATCATTTTGTTGGGTTTAAGGCATGCGTGTCTAGTGGGCTTCATAGGGAACCCGTTCAAATTTTAACTGAGTAAAAATCTAAAAATTTAAGATTAATTTTTATAATTAGGTTAAAAATCCCACAGTTAACTATCTGAACCCATAAAATTTTATTTAATATCATTTTGCGGTGATTTTATTGGGTTTAAAGCGTGCATGTCTAAATGGGCGTTATTGTGAACTTGTTCGAATTTTAAACGAGTAAAAATCTAAAATTTTAGGATTAAGTTGTATAATTAGGATCAAAAATCCTATAATCAACTATTTGAACTCATAAAAATTGATTTAATATCATTTTACTATCGTTTT
Organism: Abelmoschus esculentus; assembly: GCA_035048815.1. Classification (NCBI taxonomy): domain Eukaryota; kingdom Viridiplantae; phylum Streptophyta; class Magnoliopsida; order Malvales; family Malvaceae; genus Abelmoschus; species Abelmoschus esculentus. The sequence continues at coordinate 7,211,398 of JAUCBN010000002.1, forward strand.
GTTGGGTTTAAAGCATGCGTGTCTAGTTGGGCTTCATAGAGAACCCTTCGAATTTTAACTGAGTAAAAATCTAAAAATTTAAGATTAATATTTATAATTAGGTTAAAAATCACACAATTAAATATCTCCACTCATAAAATTTTATTTAATATCATTTTTTGGTGATTTTGTTGGGTTTAAAGCGTGCAAGTCTAAATGGGCTTTATTGTGATCCTGTTCGAATTTTAAACGAGTAAGAATCTAAAATTTTAGGATTAAGTTGTATAATTAGGATTAAAAAATCCTATAATAAACTATTTGAACTCATAGAAATTGATTTAATATCATTTTCCGATCGTTTTGTTGGGTTTAAAGCATGCGTGTCTAGTTGGGCTTCGTAGAGAACCCGTTCGAATTTTAACCGTGTAAAAATCTAAAAATTTAAGATTAATTTTTATAATTAGGTTAAAAATCCCACAATTAACTTTTTGATCCCATAAAATTTGATTTAATATCATTTTACAGTGATTTTATTGGGTTTAATGCGTGCATGTCTAAATGAGCTTTATTGAGAACCTGTTTGAATTTTAAACGAGTAAAAATCTAAAATTTTAGGATTAAATTGTATAATTAGGTTCAAAATCCTATTATAAACTATTTGAACTCATAAAAATTGATTTAATATCGTTTTTTCGATCGTTTTGTTGGGTTTAAAGCATGCGTGTCTAGTGGGCTTCATAGAGAACCCGTTCAAATTTTAACCGAGTAAAAATCTAAAAAATTAAGATTAATTTTCATAATTAGGTTAAAAATCTCACAATTAACTATCTGAACCCATAAAATTTTATTTAATATCATTTTGCGGTGATTTTGTTGGGTTTAAAGCGTGCATGTCTAAATGGGCTTTATTGAGAACCTGTTCGAATTTTAAACGAGTAAAAATCTAAAATTTTAGGATTAAGTTGTATAATTAGGTTCAAAACCCTATAATAAACTATTTGAACTCATAAAAATTGATTTAATATATTTTTTCGATCGTTTTGTTGGTTTTAAAGCATGCGTGTCTAGTTGGCTTCATAGAGAACCCGTTCAAATTTTAACCGAGTAAAAATCTAAAAATTTAAGATTAATTTTTATAATTAGGTTAAAAATCACACAATTAAATATCTGAACTCCTTTAGATATGCACAATTTAAACCTAACAAAACGGCCGCAAAATAAGAATAAATCAAAACTTCATGAGTTCAAATAGATAAGTATGGAATTTGGAACCAAATTATACAACTTAATCTAAATTTTAGAGCAATTTACTCGGTTAAAATTGCAATGGGTTCACTAAATATCCCATTGAGACATGGACGCTTTAAACTCAATAAATCTACCACAAAATACAATTTAATTATATTACATGAGTTCAAATAGTTAATTGTGAGCTTTTGAACATGATTAAACCACATAATGTCAATTTTAGAGCGCTTTACTCTATTTAAATTCTAATGTGATCACTATAAAGCTCGTTTAGATATGCACACTATGAATCTAACAAAACGGACACAAAATAAGAATAAATCTAATTTCATGAGTTCATATAGTTAATTATGGACTTTGGAACCAAATTATACAACTTAATCTTAACTTTAGATCATTTTACTCAGTTAAAATTCCAATGGGTTTACTAAATAGCCCAATGAGACTTGCACACTTTTAACTTAACAAACTGTCCACAAAATGAGATTCAATCAAATTACATGAGTTCAAATAGTTAACTATGAGCTTTTGAATATGATTAAATAAACTAATCTAAAATTTAGATAAGTATGGACTTTGCAACCAAATTATACAACTTAATCTTAATTTTATAGCATTTTACTCGGTTAAAATTCCAATGGGTTTACTAAATAGCCCAATGAGACTAGCATGCTTTAAACTTAACAAACCGTCCACAAAATGAGATTCAATCAAATTATATGAGTTCAAATAGTTAATTATGAGCTTTTGAATATGATTGGACCACTTAGTGTCAATTTTAGAGCACTTTACTCTGTTTAAATTCTAATCTGATTACTATAAAGCTCGTTTAGATATGCACACTATGAATCTAACAAAACGGACGCAAAATAAGAATAAATCAAATTCATGAGTTCAAATAATTAATTATGAGATTTAGAACCAAATTATACAACTTAATCTTAACTTTAGAGCATTTTACTCGGTTAAAATCCAATGGGTTGGTTAAAATTAAAACGCAAACGTGTTGTTGAACTCTCTCCTCTCCCTCTCCTTTTCTCTCGCCCTCCTCCATGCCTTCTTCTTCTTTATATTTTTTGCTTTTCTTTCTCCATGTTTTGGAGATCTACTTTGTCTATTGCATCACCTCCATGGATTTACCAACAACGTCGGGAGAGGCTTTTCTATTTTGCTTCTTGTTTTTATATTCTCCTTATTACTTCTATTTTTCAATCTTTTCTTGATCCTTTTTCTCTTCGGCTATTCATATATATTCATCAACATATTTTGTATTTTCTTTTTGCACCAAGAAGTTTCAAGGAAGGCTTTTCCGTTTTGATCCGACACTAGATCTACTTTTTCAAGTCATTCTTGATGTCAAGATCATGCTTTCTTGGTTTCAAAGTTTTATGGTTGTTTTCTGATGTGAGCACATCAATGCAAGCACAATATGATCCGGAGGTCTTGCCACAAGGACCTATTACTCGTTCTAAGGCAAAGAAATTCAAGGAAGTACTTTTCCTTACTTGTGCTTCAATTCCAGATTCATTCGACAATGTTTGTGCCTTAGAACATAGGCTTTATAATGTGTTGCATGCTGATATGTGACATATTAGACTATACTACTTATTATATATGTTTAAGTATGTATATATGCTATTAAGTATGTTTTAAGGTTTGGTTTGATAGTGTTTATTATGTTTCTAACTTATTTATACGTTCTTGTGTGTTTTTGAATAAGTTTACAAGTGTTTCAACCTTGTGTTTTACGAATGGATCCTTGTGCTGTTTTCCAGTATAGGTAAACAGAGGTGTACCAGTGAGTTACGAAATGGATTCTTGTACTGTTTTCCGGTATAGGTAAACAGAGGTGTACCAGTGAGTTACGAAATGGATTCTTGTACTGTTTTCCAACATAGGTAAACAGAGGTGTGTCAGTGTAAGAGCAGGCCAAACACAGCCCTCTTTTGGAATGATGGACGGCAACAAAGGATAAGGATGAGGGGTTTCTCATTCAAATTCAAACAATTAACACATGTTTAATGTGTTTTATGAGCCCAAACATGTGGCTGATATGAATGGAGCCTAGATGCAAGTTATTAAGCATTTGAATTTAATTTCAGCCAAGTATTCAAATTCGGCCAACTCCTTCATTCTCCTATATATTCTGAAATTTTTGTAAAGACAAAAAAACACACTTTTGAATAAAAATTATATTTGAGAGTTTTCTCTTATTTGGTTCTTTTTAGAACTTTTCTGACATTCAAACTTGTTTTTGATTGTCAAATTCTTGATACTTTGGGTTCCTAGATCTCTATCTAGAGGGTCCAAGTCCTTTTGACGTTAAACAGATTCGATTCGGATTTGCTCAGTATATTGTGCAGGTTCTTTCGAGTTTAGCGTGTCCAATTCGATCCAGCAACTTTCTGTCCTTTTCTTATCTCTTTCATTTTTCATTTTATTTTACTTCATTGTTTCCTATGTAGGTAAACAATGTAAAAATTCTCTTCAAACGCCCAAATTATTATACTTATTTCCTATATAGGTAATCAGTGTAAACACTTGACTGTTTATGTTTTTCTTTTGCAGGAACTTGCTTACAACATTCCTAGATCCGCAACTTACGAAGAAAGTCCGTTTCGACAGGCTACCTCGTATCATTTTCCTTATCATTGAACCTTGTCCCGGTTGCACTCATAAGTTTAGCATTTTGTACAACGCATTTACCATGCCAACGCCATTGGGAGAGGAAGTAGCTATCACAACGACACCCAAACCGTTTAGGCTTTTTCTTTCTTCTATCTCTTCAATCTTTACATTTCTTTCTATATATCTTTATTACCTTCTTTTCGTTTATTATTATAAGATCTATTCTTCTCTTTGTATCAAGTGCTTTTCTTGGTTTTTGATTCTTCTCAGAGCCGTATACAATGTTTGCTTTGGAGAACCAAGGTTTGTGTATGCCATGCTACCGTTAGAGCCAAGAGTTTGTGCAAGAACTCTGATGGCCTTCACTAACGATCTTTGGAGTAGGCCGCTAAGACCCAACCGATCTGCTCCCTCGGGTTTGGACTCGGTTAGTTTTGTTTCTATGGAAAGTATTTTCTTTCTATATGACTTTGTTAATTCCTTATTATTCTCTATTAATGTTTCGCATGACTCAAAGTATGCAATCCGAATAGAGAAAGATCTTTTGATTCTTGGCGTTGTTTTCAGGGTTATTAGCTTCTTTCTTTATAACTTTGATAACCTTTTTGATCACAAGACTACTACAATGACTACTAAGCATCTTTTATCTATTTCTTTATACCATGTTTTTTTTATGTTAAATCCTTGTATATACCACCCTTACTAAGGGATTTTACCAACACCTCTCATGGTGTACTATTCTAAAAAAAGCTTACTTGCTTTATTGTTATCCTCGTTCTTGAATTACAATGGATTCAACCAAGAATCGGAGCCTTGATGGCTCTCTTCCTATTATTATATTATGTTGCATGGAACGTCTATACATCACAATATGGACTTAACCACTAAAAGAAACACAACTCGGTTCCATCTTTCATCTAATGTCCTTTTATACCATGTAACTCTTCTTTTCTTTGTTAAACCAATGTACATGCCCCACTTGCAATGGAATTTTATCAACACTTCTCTAGGTGTACTACCAAGAATAGGAACCTTGTTGGTTCCATTGTTCATTTTGTCTAAATCACATTTTCTCCATGATCCAACAAGCAAAGTCTTGTTTCTTCCCATTCTCTTGGTAAGACTTTCCTATCAAGTTCTCCTTGTTTACCTCCAAAATCTTTATTTTTTCTTGTTTTATATCTCTTTATTCCTTTTGCAAAAGAATACCGCCATTGTTAATCTTGTCGTCATTAATCCGAGTTTTGAATTCCTTGAGTTCCTAAGTACTTGGTTTATGACTATTGACGCTAGGTTTACTTTTGCTTTCCTTTTAATTCTATCGTGTATTCTATTCCATGTTTGTCTTAACTTTTTTATTATTTCCATATATATGTCACCCTTGCTAAGGGATCCCTCTAACACCTTTCGTGGTGTGCCATTATCGAACAAGTTAACTTGTACTTCTAACATCCTCTTTTTAGAGGTATAGTGGATGCAACTAAGCCCCAGAGCTTTAATAGCTCCCTTGTTGTTTTCTTCCCCCCCCCCCTCCCACTATCCTTCTTATGCCTAATGATGGTTTTCCTTCTAATACTTTTCATTACCTTGTCAAGCAAGAACCTCTTTTTTCAAGTAGAGATACTAAACGAACCCCACTTTCTGATCAAGGTAACAAGCCTAAGCTCCCTCGACTTGTATCAAAGAGTTCTTTAGGAAAAGCTGGGATGAGCAGCGGAAAAAACTCTCCGGCGGAGGTTGACGATGATCAACCCCGCCGAGCAAAATGAAAATCTTATGCTGGAACTGTCAGGGTCTCGGCAATACCCAAGCAGTTCTCACTCTACAACGTGCTACCTCTAAGCATGATGCCGACTTTCTTTTTCTTTGTGAAACTAGGTTGAACAAACACAATATGGACCATATTCGGCTTAAGTTAGGAATGCAAGGCGGTATTCGTCGGGAGAATGTCTTTTGCAATATGATCTCTTCGATTTTAAACCAAAATTTAATGAAATCCTACACGACAATGAAAAGCAAGGCGGTATTCGTCGGGCAGGATCACAAATTAATAATTTCAGAGATTTTCTTTTGCGAAATGATCTCTTCGATTGTAAACCAAAATTTGGATGGTTCACTTGGACTAGATATGGACATAATACTAAAACTATTATGGAAAGAATCGATAGATTCCTTGGTAACTCCTCTTGGTTTAATGTCTTTCCTAACTTCAAAGCTACGTCATTCTTTCAAGCCCGATCTGATCATTGCCCCATCTTACTGGACACTAGTCCTTTCAGTGCAATTAGGTCGAAAGCTTCTAGGAACCTCTTCCGCTATGAGAATTGTTGGGCTGATAACCCGAAAGTCTCTTCCCGGATTAGAGAGATTTGGTCTAACCCATCCAACACGACCATTGCTAAACTTCATGAAATTAGGCTTTTTCTTGGATCTTGGCAAACAAACAAACGTATCAAGTCGAATGAACGTATTAACCAATTAACTGACTTTATAAATATGTGCCTCAAGCGACATCAGATGCTGATATTAATAATTTTATTTCTGCAAAAAATGAGCTTGATAGCTTGCTTAACGCGAAAGAAATCTATTGGGCACAACGAGCCCACACCACCTGGCTAGAACATGATGACAAAAATACTTCATTTTTCCATGCAAGAGCAAACAATCGCCGACAAAAAACCCATATTACTGGGCTTTTCAACAATGCGAACATCTGGCAAACGCATACGGAAGACATCATGGCTACTGCCATTAATTACTTCCAGACTCTTTTCTCATCCTCTTCTTCTATTATTGCATCTTCCATTTTTTAAAACATTCCAAATATTGTTTCTAGACCATGGACAATGACCTCAATAAGGAATTCACAGCATACGAAACTACATCTGTTTTTCGTGATATTAATCCAAGGAAAGCCCCGGGGGTTGATGGATTTCCGAGTGGTTTCTTTAGGAAGCATTGGGATGTCCTTGGCCAGGACTTTATAAACCTCTGCCATAGACTCCTAAGTTGGTATGTTAGCATGAAAGAGGTCAATCGTACTATCATAGTTCTTATACCCAAAATTAGCGATCCTACAACTATGCGACATCTCAGACCTATTAGCCTATGCACATTTATCTATAAGAATGTTGCCAAAGTGCTTGTTAATCATTTGAAATCCATCATCCCCTTATGTATAAGTGGTAATCAAGCGGCCTTTGTTCAAGGTAGGAGCATTACCGACAATATCCTCATAGCCCATGAGCTTATCCACACGTTGAATACCGACGAGACATCCCTTTCCAAAGGTGCTAGCTTAAAGCTAGACATGGAGAAAGCTTTCAACCGTGTCGAATGGCCTTTTCTAGAACAAATTATGCTTCATCTAGGCTTTAATGCCACTGGGTTTCTCTTATTATCAATTGTGTCTCTTCCGTGTCTTTTCAAGTACGTGTCAATGATTCTCTTTCACGGCCTTTTAATCTTCAGAGAGGGATTCAACAAGGGGATCCCCTTTCGCCTTTCTTATTTCTTTTTTGTACTCAAGGTCTTTCAGCATTGCTCAATGCTGAGAAAGCAATTGGCAACCTCCCTGGCCTTTGTGCTAGTAGGAATGACCCCCGTATAAATCACCTCCTCTTTGCCGATGATTGTGTGGTGTTCATTAAGAACACAACAACTGAAGCTCAACATGGGTTGCGGTTAAGCCTAAGTTGCCTACGTTGCCTAAGGTTCATTCACTTGGGTGGCGGTTAAGCCATGATGCTCTCACGTCTGGCCACAAAATCCTCAAACCAAATCTCGGTACTGGGGTTTGCCCAATTTGTAATACGGATATTAAAACTACCCTCCATGCTTTAAGGGATTGTCCTAGTGCTAGGGAGGCTCTCCGTTTGGCAGGTTTTCCAGGCCAAATTTTTTCTAATACTTCTATCTCGCCCCACCAGTGGCTTCTTTGGTTTTCTCTCGTTGCACCAATTCTCCTTCTTGATAACAGTTCTATGGAATCTATGGAACCGTCAGAATGACTTTGTCCAAAACAATCATCTCCAACAACCATGGTTGATTGTATCCAACGCACAAAAACTCTTCGACAATTATACATCAGCCAATGATGCTCTCCATCTAAGGTCCCGACTAGCTGAGTCCACCCTTGCTCAGGCTAGATGGACGAAACCGGACTGCAGTTTCATTAAGGTTAACACGGATGGAACCTTTGACCCAATTGTAAAGGGAGCTGCTGCAGGTGTCATCGCTCAGGATTTTTCAGGTTTCGTCCTTGGTGGACGCTCTATGCCCCTCGCCTACTGCCCATATCCGGCTTCTACTGAAGCTCTTGCCATTCTAGAAGGACTTAATCTTGTTGTTGATAATGGTTGGACTAATGTCATCCTTGAGACCGATTATGCATCCATTGCCAACAAAGTTAACAACACTCATCATCACGATCTTTCCATGGTGCAAACTTTAGGGTCTCGAATTTGTTCTAATCTTTCTACTTTGCCTGATTGTAAGATTTGTTATGTACCTAGAGAAGCAAATGTTGTAGCCCATGTCCTAGCTGCTAGGGCTTTGCGTTCTTTTCTTTCTTCCTCTTTTGATTGTTACTTTCCCGATTTTATTTGGTCTTCTATAAACTCAGAGAGGTTCTCCTCTTCATCTCAATAAAACCATGGGTACTCTTTTCCCCATAGGGGACTACTCACCTCTCGAGGTGACTAGCTATAGGGTTTTTCTAATTAGGGCCTTTCCTTCAAAAAACAAATTTCAATGGGTTTACTAAATACCTCAATGAGACTTGCACGCATTAAACTTAACAAACCGTCCACAAAATGAGATTCAATCAAATTACATAATTTCAAATAGTTAATTATGAGCTTTTGAATATGATTAAACAAATTAATCTCAAATTTAGAGCACCTTACTCTGTTTAAATTCCAATGTGATCGCTATAAAGCTCCTTTAGATATATAAACTTTAAACCTAACAAAACGGTCGAAAAATAAGAATAAATCAAAACTTCATGAGTTCAAATAGATAGGTGTGGACTTTGGAACCAAATTATACAACTTAATCTTTATTTTATAGCAATTTACTCGATTAAAATTCAATGGGTTCAATGAATAGAACAATGAGACATGGACGCTTTAAACCTAACAAATCTACCACAAAATATGATTTAATTAAATTAAAGGAGTTCAAATAGTTAGTTATGAGCTTTTCAATATGATTAAACCACTTAATGTCAATTTTAGAGCACTTTACTCTGTTTAAGTTCTAATCTAAACACTATAAAGCTCGTTTAGATATGCACACTATGAATCTAACAAAACGGACGCAAAATAAGAATAAATCAAAATTTCATGAATTCAAATAGTTAATTATGAGATTCGGAACCAAATTATACAACTTAAACTTAACTTTAGAGCATTTTACTCGGTTAAAATTCCAATGGGTTTACTAAATAGCCCAATGAGACTTGCACGGCTTAAACTTAATAAACCGTCTACAAAATGAGATTCAATCAAATTACACAAGTTCAAATAGTTAATTAAGAGCTTTTAAATATGATTAAACAAATTAATCTCAAATTTAGAGCAATTTACTCGGTTTAAATTCCAATGTGATCGCTATAAAGCTCCTTTAGATATGCACACTTTAAACCTAACAAAATGGCCACAAAATAAGAATAAATCAAAACTTCATGAGTTCAAATAGATAAGTGTGGACTTTGGAACCAAATTATACAACTTAATCTTAATTTTAGAGCAATTTACTCGGTTAAAATTGCAATGGGTTCACTAAATAGCCCAATGAGACATGGACGCTTTAACCCAACAAATCGACCACAAAATACGATTTAATTAAATTACATGAGCTCAAATAGTGGATTATGAGCTTTTGAATACAATTAAACCACTTAATAACAATTTTAGAGCACTTTACTCTACTTAAATTCTACTTTGATCACTATAAAGGTCGTTTAGATATGCACACTATGAATCTAACAAAACGGATGCAAAAAAAGAATAAATCAAATTTCATGAGTTCAAATAGTTAATTATGAGATTTGGAACCAAATTATACAACTTAATCTTAACTTTAGAGCATTTTACCCGGTTAAAATTCCAATGGGTTTACTAAATAGCCGAATGAGACTTGCACGCTTTAAACTTAACAAACCATCCACAAAATGAGATTCAATCAAATTACATAAGTTCAAATAGTTAATTATAAGCTTTTGAATATGATTAAACAAATTAATCTCAAATTTAGAGCACTTTACTCGGTTTAAATTCAAATGTGATCGCTATAAAGCTCCTTTAGATATGCACACTGTAAACCTAACTAAACGGCCGTAAAATAAGAATCAATAAAAACTTCATGAGTTCAAATAAGTGTGGACTTTGGAACCAGATTATACAACTTAATCTTAATTTTATAGCGATTTATTGGTTAAAATTGCAATGGGTTTACTAAATAGCCCAATGAGACTTGCACGCTTTAATTAAACAAAACATCCACAAAATTTGATTTAATTAAATTATAAGAGTTCAAAGAGTTAATTATGAGCTTTTGAATATGATTAAACCACTTAATGTCAATTTTAGAGCACTTTACTCTGTTTAAATTCTAATTTGATCACTAAAAAGCTCGTTTAGATATGCACACTATGAATCTAACAAAAAGAACGCAGAATAAGAATAAATCAAATTTCATGAGTTCAAATAGTTAATTATGAGATTTGGAACCAAATTATACAACTTAATCTTAACTTAATCCTATGGAATTTATGGAACCGTCGTAATGACTTCGTCCATAACAACCATCTCCAACCGGTTTGGTTAACTATTTCAAATGCACAAAAACTTTTCAATGACTAGACATCAGTTAATGATGCTTCCCATCTACGTTCCCGGCTAGCTGAGCCCACTTTTGCTCAAGTTAGATGGACAAAATCAGACCCTGGTTTCGTCAAAATTAACACGGATGGCGCCTTTGACCCTGTGTTAAGGGGTGCTGCTACAAGCATCATCGCTCTGGATTCTTCTGGCTCCGTCCTTGGTGGTTGTTCTATGCTGCTCGCTTTCTGCCCAGATCCAGCTTTTGCCGAGGCTCTTACCATTTTGGAAGGATTAAAATTTGTTGTTGCTAATCCCTGGACTAATGTGATCATTGAAACTGATTCAGCCTCCATTGCCAACAAGGTTAACAATGCTCATCAACAGGATCTCTCCACGGTGGAACATTTGGTTTCTCGTATCCGCTCCATTCTTGGTACTTTGCATGATTGTAAGATTTGTTATGTACCTAAAGACGCAAACGTTGTAGCCCATGTCTTAGCTATTAGGGCTCTACGTTATTTTCTTTCCTGTTCTTTTGGATGTATCTTTCCCGATTTTATTCGGGCTTTTATAAATTCAGAGAGGTTCTCCTCTTCATCTCAATAAAACCATGGGTACTCTTTTCCCCATAGGGGCCTACTCACCTCTCGAGGTGACTGGCTATAGGGTTTTTTTAATGAGGTCATTTCTTTCAAAAAAAAAATCAATGGGTTTACTTAGCCTAATGAGACTTGCATGCTTTAAACTTAACAAACCGTCCACAAAATGAAATTCAATCAAATTACATGAGTTCAAATAGTTAATTATGAGCTTTTGAATATGATTAAACAAATTAATCTCAAATTTGTAGCACTTTACTCGGTTTAAATTCCAATGTGATCGCTATAAAGCTCCTTTAGATATGCACACTGTAAACCTAACAGAACGGCCGTAAAATAAGAATCAATAAAAACATCATGAGTTCAAATATATTAGTGTGAACTTTGGAACCTAATTATACAACTTAATCTTAATTTTAGAGCAATTTACTTGATTAAAATTGCAATGGGTTTTGACCGTGTTGAATGGCCTTTTCTTAAACAAATTCGTCTAGGATTCAACTCCAGATGGGTTTCCCTTATTATGAGGTGTGTATCCTCAGTATCCTTTCAAGTTCGTATCAACGACTCCCTTTCATGACCTTTCAAATCCCATAAAGGGTTACGGCAAGGGGACCTTCTATCCCCTTTCTTGTTTCTTTTCTGTACTCAAGGCCTTTCAGCCTTGCTCAATGTTGAGCAAACAAATGGTAACCTCCCTGGACTTTGTGCTAGCAGGAATGGGCCACGCGTCAACCACCTCCTTTTTGCTAATGACTGTGTCGTATTCATTAAGAATACAACTACGGAAGCTCAACGCCTTAAGGATGCTCTACCTACTTACGCTACTTCGTCTGGGCAGGCGGTGAATTTTGAAAAGTCTACTATTTTCTTTTATCGGGAAACTTCCACGTCGCTTCGGTCGGAAATCAATAATATCCTTCATGTAAGAGAAGTGGATGATCCAAGTATTTATCTGGGAGTCCCTTTCCTAATAGGAAAGAACAAGACAACAACCTTGGGGTTCACCAGGGATAAAATGAATGCTCGCCTGAGTAAATGGGATAAACATCTCTTCTCTTTTAGTGGTAGAGAAATTTTTATTAAATCTATCATCCAGTCTATACCACAATATGTTATGTCTTACTACCTTTTACCCCAAAACATTATTGATGATATGACCACTTCGATACGCTGTTATTGGTGGTCTGGGAAAGCTGAAAAACGAGGTTGGCATATGCTCCCTTGGGACACCGTCTGTCTGCCAAAAGCAACAGGAGGTATAGGGTTTCGCGATCTTCACCACTTCAATGTTGCTTGCCTAACAGATCTGGCGTCTGGTTTGTGAACCTGAATGTCTCCTTAGTTAGGTCTACAAATGCAAGTATTACCCATCGGGTTCTATCCTCAAATTTGATCACACTCGGAGATCTTCTTTTGCTTGGAAAGGCCTTAGCATTGCTATCGCTAAGCTTTGCAATGGCTTTTTCAAACGCCCAGGTATATCCAGCCAAGTTCAAATCCACTTTGAAAAATGGGGTGGCTCCCATCCTGTCAACCTTTATGGTGATTATGAGGTAAATGACGAAGTCCCTCTTCGGGCAGGTACTTTCATGTTGCCTAATTTACCCCGATGGGACGAATCAAAAGTTAGAGGATACTTCTCCCACGAAGACGCCAACACTATCCTTAATGTACCCATTATCAATGACACAAAAGACACCACCCTTTGGGTTTACCATGACTCTGGCATGTACACGATTCGGTCTGGTTACCAATATTTGCAGTTACAGTTAGGGCCAGTTAACAGGCCCTCTAAGCTTTGGAAAATTATATCTAAACTGCCTACTCTACCCAAGGTTCGTACATTTGGATGGTATTTATGTCATGATGCACTCCCATCTGGCCATAAAATCCTCCAGGCCAATCTTGGTACGGGGGTATGCCCGATCTGTAACATGACCATCGAAACCACCCTCCATGCTATGAGGGACTACCCTAGTGCCAAGGAGGCACTCCAGTTGGCAGGGCTTCCTACACGAATTTTCTCCAATACCTTTATCTCTCCCCACCAGTGGCTTTCCGAAGTAGCTGTTTTTCTCTCCTTACATCAATTTTCGCTTCTTATAACGATCCTTTGGAATTTATGGAATCGCCGAAATGATTTTGTCCATAATAGCCATCTCCAACCGGTTGTGTAATTGAGCTCATCAATTAAGTTGTGTAATTAGTTTCAAAATCCTATAATAAACTATTTGAACTCCTAAAAATTGATTTAATATCATTTTACGATCGTTTTGTTTGCTTTAAAGCAAGCATGTCTAATTGAGCTACATAGAGAACCCGTTCGAATTTTAACAATGTAAAAATTTAAAACTTTAAGATTAAATTTTAAAATTAGGTTAAAAATCCCACAATGAACTATTTGAACTCATAAAATTTTATTTAATATCATTTTTCGGTGATTATATTGGGTTTAAAGCGTGCATGTCTAAATGGGCTTTATAGTGAACCTGTTCGAATTTTAAACGATTAAAAATCTAAAATTTTAGGATTAAGTTGTATAATTGAGTTCAAAATCCTATAATAAACAATTTGAACTCATAAAAATTAATTTAATATCATTTTTACAATCGTTTTGTTGGGTTTAAAACATGCATATCTAATCAGGTTTCATAGACAACCCGTTCGAATTTTAACCGAGTAAAAATCTAAAAATTTTAGATTAAGTTTTATAATTAGGTTAAAAATCCCACAATTAACTATTTGAACTCATAAAATTTTATTTAATATCATTTTTGGGTGATTTTGTTGGGTTTAAAGCGTGCATGTCTAAATGGGCTTTATAGTGATCCGTTCGAATTTTAAACGAGTAAAAATATAAAATTTTAGAATTAAGTTGTATAATTAGGTTCAAAATCCTATAATAAACTATTTGAACTCATAAAAATTGATTTAATATCATTTTACCATCGTTTGGTTTGCTTTAAAGCATGCATGTCTAATTGAGCAACATAGAGAACCCGTTTGAATTTTAACAAAGTAAAAATCTAAAACTTTAAGATTAAATTTTAAAATTAGGTTAAAAATCCCACAATGAACTATTTGAACTCATAAAATTTTATCTAATATCATTTTTCGGTGATTATATTGGATTTAAAGCGTGCATGTCTAAATGGGCTTTATAATGAACCCGTTCGAATTTTAAACGAGTAAAAATTTAAAATTTTAGGATATAGTTGTATAAATAGGTTAAAAATCCTAAAATAAACTATTTGAACTCATAAAAATTGATTTATTATCATTTTACAATCATTTTGTTGAATTTAAAGCATGCATTTATAATTGGGCTTCGTAGAGAACCCGTTCGAATTTTAACAAAGTAAAAATCTAAAACTTTAAGATTAAATTTTATAATTAGCTTAAAAATCCCACAATTAACTATTTGAAATCATAAAAATTTATTTAATATCATTTTTCGGTGATTTTGTTGGGTTTAAAGCGTGCATGTCTAAATGGGCTTTATAGTGAACCCGTTCGAATTTTAAACGAGTAAAAATATAAAATTTTTGGATTAATTTGTATAATTGGGTTCAAAATCCTATAATAAACTATTTGAACTCATAAAAATTGATTTAATATCATTTTACAATCTTTTTTTGGGTTTAAAACATGCATATCTAATTAGGTTTCATAGAGAACCCGTTCGAATTTTAACCGAGTAAAAATCCAAAACATTTAGATTAAGTTTTATAATTGGGTTAAAAATATCACAATTAACTATTTGAACACATAAAATTTTATTTAATATCATTTTTGGTGATTTTGTTGGGTTTAAAGCGTGCATGTCTAAATGGGCTTTATAGTGAACCCGTTTGAATTTTAAACGAGTAAAAATATAAAATTTTAGGATTAAGTTGTATAATTAGGTTCAAAATCCTATAATAAACGATTTGAACTCATAAAAGTTGATTTAATATAGTTTTGTTTGGTTTAAAGCATGCATGTCTAATTGGGCTTCATAGAGAACCCGTTCATATTTTAACATAGTAAAAAATCTAAAACTTTAAGAATAAATTTTATAATTAGGTTAAAAATCCCACAATTAACTATTTGAACTCATAAAATTTTATTTAATATCATTTTGCGGTGATTATGTTGGGTGTAAAGCGTGCATGTCTAAATGGGTTTTATAGTGAACCCGTTCGAATTTTAAAGGAGTAAAAATATAAAATTTTAGGATTAAGTTGTATAAATAGGTTCAAATTCCTATAATAAACTATGTGAACTCATAAAAATTGATTTAATATCATTTTACGATCATTTTGTTGGGTTTAAAGCATGCATGTATAATTGGGCTTCAGAGAGAACCCGTTCGAATTTTGACAAAGTAAAAAATCTAAAAATTTTAGATTAAATTTATAATTAGGTTAAAAATCCCACAATTAACTATTTGAACTCATAAAATTTTATTTAATATCATTTTTCATTGATTTTGTTGGGTTTAAAGCGTGCATGTCTAAATGGGCTTTATTGTGAAGCCGTTCAAATTTTAAACGAGTAAAAATCTAAAATTTTAGGATTAAGTTGTACAATTGTGTTAAAAATCCTATAATAAACTATTTGAACTCATAAAAATTGATTTAATATCATTTTACAATCGTTTTGTTGGGTTTAAAACATGCATATCTAATTAGGTCTCATAGAGAACCTGTTCGAATTTTAACCGAGTAAAAATCCAAAACATTTAGATTAAGTTTTATAATTTGGTTAAAAATATCACAATTAACTATTTGAACTCATAAAATTTTATTTAATATCATTTTTGGGTGATTTTCTTCGTTTTAAAGCGTGCATGTCTAAATGCGCTTTATAGTGAACCCGTTTAAATTTTAAATGAGTAAAAATATAAAATTTTAGGATTAAGTTGTATAATTAGGTTCAAAATCCTATAATAAACTATTTGAACTCATAAAAATTTATTTGATATCATTTGACGATCGTTTTGTTTGGTTTAAAGCATGCATGTCTAATTGGGCTTCATAGAAAACCCGTTCGAATTTTAACAAAGTAAAAATCTAAAACTTTAAGATTAAATTTTATAATTAGGTTAAAAATCCCACAATTAACTTTTTGAAATCATAAAATTTTATTTAATATCATTTTGGGGTGATTATGTTGGGTTTAAAACGTGCATGTCTAAATGGGCTTTATAGTGAACCCATTTGAATTTTAAAGCAGTAAAAATAGAAAATTTTAGGATTAAGTTGTATAAATAGGTTCAAAATCCTATAATAAACTATTTGAACTCATAAAAATTGATTTAATAACATTTTACGATCGTTTTGTTGGGTTTAAAGCATGCATGTCTAATTGGGCTTCATAGAGAACCCGTTCGAATTTTAACAAAGTAAAAATCTAAATCTTTAAGATTAAATTTTATAATTAGGTTAAAAATCCCACAATTAACTATTTGAAATCATAAAATTTTATTTAATATCATTTTGGGGTGATTATGTTGGGTTTAAAACGTGCATGTCTAAATGGGCTTTATAGTGAACCCCTTCGAATTTTAAAGCAGTAAAAATATAAAATTTTAGGATTAAGTTGTATAAATAGGTTCAAAATCCTATAATAAATTATTTGAACTCATAAAAATTGATTTAATATCATTTTACGATCGTTTTGTTGGGTTTAAAGCATGCATGTCTAATTGGGCTTCATAGAGAACCCGTTCGAATTTTAACAAAGTAAAAATCTAAATCTTTAAGATTAAATTTTATAATTAGGTTAAAAATCCCACAATTAACTATTTGAAATCATAAAATTTTATTTAATATCATTTTGGGGTGATTATGTTGGGTTTAAAACGTGCATGTCTAAATGGGCTTTATAGTGAACCCCTTCGAATTTTAAAGCTGTAAAAATAGAAAATTTTAGGATTAAGTTGTATAAATAGGTTCAAAATCCTATAATAAACTATTTGAACTCATAAAAATTGATTTAATATCATTTTACGATCGTTTTGTTGGGTTTAAAGCATGCATGTATAATTGGGCTTCATAGAGAACTCGTTCGAATTTTGACAAAGTAAAAAATCTAAAAATTTTAGATTAAATTTTATAATTAGGTTAAAAATCCCACAGTTAACTATTTGAACTCATAAAATTTTATTTAATATCATTTTTCATTGATTTTGTTGGGTTTAAAGCGTGCATGTCTAAATGGGCTTTATAGTGAAGCCGTTCGAATTTTAAACGAGTAAAAATCTAAAATTTTAGGATTAAGTTGTACAATTGTGTTCAAAATCCTATAATAAACTATTTGAACTCATAAAAATTGATTTAATATCATTTTACAATCATTTTGTTGGGTTTAAAACATGCATATCTAATTAGGTTTCATAGAGAACCCGTTCGAATTTTAACCGAGTAAAAATCCAAAACATTTAGATTAAGTTTTATAATTGGGTTAAAAATCTCACAATTAACTATTTGAACTCATAAAATTTTATTTAACTCATTTTTGGGTGATTTTCTTGGGTTTAAAGCGTGCATGTCTAAATGCGCTTTATAGTGAACCCGTTTAAATTTTAAATGAGTAAAAATATAAAATTTTAGGATTAAGTTGTATAATTAGGTTCAAAATCCTATAATAAACTATTTGAACTCATAAAAATTTATTTGATATCATTTGACGATCGTTTTGTTTGGTTTAAAGCATGCATGTCTAATTGGGCTTCATAGAGAACCCGTTCGAATTTTAACAAAGTAAAAATCTAAAACTTTAAGATTAAATTTTATAATTAGCTTAAAAATCCCACAATTAACTATTTGAACTCATAAAATTTTATTTAATATCATTTTGGGGTGATTATGTTGGGTTTAAAACGTGCATGTCTAAATGGGCTTTATAGTGAACCCATTCGAATTTTAAAGCAGTAAAAATATAAAATTTTAGGATTAAGTTGTATAAATAGGTTCAAAATCCTATAATAAACTATTTGAACTCATAAAAATTGATTTAATATCATTTTACGATCGTTTTGTTGGGTTTAAAGCATGCATGTATAATTGGGCTTCATAGAGAACCCGTTCGAATTTTGACAAAGTAAAATATCTAAAAATTTTAGATTAAATTTTATAATTAGGTTAAAAATCCCACAATTAACTATTTGAACTCATAAAATTTTATTCAATATCATTTTCATTGATTTTGTTGGGTTTGAAGCGTGCATGTCTAAATGGGCTTTATAGTGAAGCCGTTCGAATTTTAAACGAGTAAAAATCTAAAATTTTAGGATTAAGTTGTACAATTGTGTTCAAAATCCTATAATAAACTATTTGAACTCATAAAAATTGATTTAACATTATTTTACAATCGTTTTATTGGGTTTAAAACATGCATATCTAATTAGGTTTCATAGAGAACCCGTTCGAATTTTAACCGAGTAAAAATCCAAAACATTTAGATTAAGTTTTATAATTGGGTTAAAAATCTCACAATTAACTATTTGAACTCATAAAATTTTATTTAATATCATTTTACAGTGATTTTATTGGGTTTAATGCGTGCATGTCTAAATGAGCTTTATTGAGAACCTGTTTGAATTTTAAACGAGTAAAAATCTAAAATTTTAGGATTAAATTGTATAATTAGGTTCAAAATCCTATTATAAACTATTTGAACTCATAAAAATTGATTTAATATCATTTTACGATCGTTTTGTTGGGTTTAAAGCATGCATGTATAATTGGGCTTCATAGAGAACTCGTTCGAATTTTGACAAAGTAAAAAATCTAAAAATTTTAGATTAAATTTTATAATTAGGTTAAAAATCCCACAGTTAACTATTTGAACTCATAAAATTTTATTTAATATCATTTTTCATTGATTTTGTTGGGTTTAAAGCGTGCATGTCTAAATGGGCTTTATAGTGAAGCCGTTCGAATTTTAAACGAGTAAAAATCTAAAATTTTAGGATTAAGTTGTACAATTGTGTTCAAAATCCTATAATAAACTATTTGAACTCATAAAAATTGATTTAATATCATTTTACAATCATTTTGTTGGGTTTAAAACATGCATATCTAATTAGGTTTCATAGAGAACCCGTTCGAATTTTAACCGAGTAAAAATCCAAAACATTTAGATTAAGTTTTATAATTGGGTTAAAAATCTCACAATTAACTATTTGAACTCATAAAATTTTATTTAACTCATTTTTGGGTGATTTTCTTGGGTTTAAAGCGTGCATGTCTAAATGCGCTTTATAGTGAACCCGTTTAAATTTTAAATGAGTAAAAATATAAAATTTTAGGATTAAGTTGTATAATTAGGTTCAAAATCCTATAATAAACTATTTGAACTCATAAAAATTTATTTGATATCATTTGACGATCGTTTTGTTTGGTTTAAAGCATGCATGTCTAATTGGGCTTCATAGAGAACCCGTTCGAATTTTAACAAAGTAAAAATCTAAAACTTTAAGATTAAATTTTATAATTAGGTTAAAAATCCCACAATTAACTATTTGAACTCATAAAATTTTATTTAATATCATTTTGGGGTGATTATGTTGGGTTTAAAACGTGCATGTCTAAATGGGCTTTATAGTGAACCCATTCGAATTTTAAAGCAGTAAAAATATAAAATTTTAGGATTAAGTTGTATAAATAGGTTCAAAATCCTATAATAAACTATTTGAACTCATAAAAATTGATTTAATATCATTTTACGATCGTTTTGTTGGGTTTAAAGCATGCATGTATAATTGGGCTTCATAGAGAACCCGTTCGAATTTTGACAAAGTAAAATATCTAAAAATTTTAGATTAAATTTTATAATTAGGTTAAAAATCCCACAATTAACTATTTGAACTCATAAAATTTTATTCAATATCATTTTCATTGATTTTGTTGGGTTTGAAGCGTGCATGTCTAAATGGGCTTTATAGTGAAGCCGTTCGAATTTTAAACGAGTAAAAATCTAAAATTTTAGGATTAAGTTGTACAATTGTGTTCAAAATCCTATAATAAACTATTTGAACTCATAAAAATTGATTTAACATTATTTTACAATCGTTTTATTGGGTTTAAAACATGCATATCTAATTAGGTTTCATAGAGAACCCGTTCGAATTTTAACCGAGTAAAAATCCAAAACATTTAGATTAAGTTTTATAATTGGGTTAAAAATCTCACAATTAACTATTTGAACTCATAAAATTTTATTTAATATCATTTTTGGGTGATTTTCTTGGGTTTAAAGCGTGCATGTCTAAATGCGCTTTATAGTGAACCCGTTTAAATTTTAAATGAGTAAAAATATAAAATTTTAGGATTAAGTTGTATAATTAGGTTCAAAATCCTATAATAAACTATTTGAACTCATAAAAATTTATTTGATATCATTTGACGATCGTTTTGTTTGGTTTAAAGCATGCATGTCTAATTGGGCTTCATAGAGAACCCGTTCGAATTTTAACAAAGTAAAAATCTAAAACTTTAAGATTAAATTTTATAATTAGGTTAAAAATCCCACAATTAACTATTTGAAATCATAAAATTTTATTTAATATCATTTTGGGGTGATTATGTTGGGTTTAAAACGTGCATGTCTAAATGGGCTTTGTAGTGAACCCATTCGAATTTTAAAGCAGTAAAAATATAAAATTTTAGGATTAAGTTGTATAATTAGGTTCAAAATCCTATAATAAACTATTTGAACTCATAAAAATTTATTTGATATCATTTGACGATCGTTTTGTTTGGTTTAAAGCATGCATGTCTAATTGGGCTTCATAGAGAACCCGTTCGAATTTTAACAAAGTAAAAATCTAAAACTTTAAGATTAAATTTTATAAATAGGTTAAAAATCCCACAATTAACTATTTGAACTCATAAAATTTTATTTAATATCATTTTGGGGTGATTATGTTGGGTTTAAAACGTGCATGTCTAAATGGGCATTATAGTGAACCCATTCGAATTTTAAAGCAGTAAAAATATAAAATTTTAGGATTAAGTTGTATAAATAGGTTCAAAATCCTATAATAAACTATTTGAACTCATAAAAATTGATTTAATATCATTTTACGATCGTTTTGTTGGGTTTAAAGCATGCATGTATAATTGGGCTTCATAGAGAACCCGTTCGAATTTTGACAAAGTAAAATATCTAAAAATTTTAGATTAAATTTTATAATTAGGTTAAAAATCCCACAATTAACTATTTGAACTCATAAAATTTTATTCAATATCATTTTCATTGATTTTGTTGGGTTTGAAGCGTGCATGTCTAAATGGGCTTTATAGTGAAGCCGTTCGAATTTTAAACGAGTAAAAATCTAAAATTTTAGGATTAAGTTGTACAATTGTGTTCAAAATCCTATAATAAACTATTTGAACTCATAAAAATTGATTTAACATTATTTTACAATCGTTTTATTGGGTTTAAAACATGCATATCTAATTAGGTTTCATAGAGAACCCGTTCGAATTTTAACCGAGTAAAAATCCAAAACATTTAGATTAAGTTTTATAATTGGGTTAAAAATCTCACAATTAACTATTTGAACTCATAAAATTTTATTTAATATCATTTTTGGGTGATTTTCTTGGGTTTAAAGCGTGCATGTCTAAATGCGCTTTATAGTGAACCCGTTTAAATTTTAAATGAGTAAAAATATAAAATTTTAGGATTAAGTTGTATAATTAGGTTCAAAATCCTATAATAAACTATTTGAACTCATAAAAATTTATTTGATATCATTTGACGATCGTTTTGTTTGGTTTAAAGCATGCATGTCTAATTGGGCTTCATAGAGAACCCGTTCGAATTTTAACAAAGTAAAAATCTAAAACTTTAAGATTAAATTTTATAATTAGGTTAAAAATCCCACAATTAACTATTTGAAATCATAAAATTTTATTTAATATCATTTTGGGGTGATTATGTTGGGTTTAAAACGTGCATGTCTAAATGGGCTTTGTAGTGAACCCATTCGAATTTTAAAGCAGTAAAAATATAAAATTTTAGGATTAAGTTGTATAAATAGGTTCAAAATCCTATGATAAATTATTTGAACTCATAAAAATTGATTTAATATCATTTTACGATCGTTTTGTTGGGTTTAAAGCATGCATGTATAATTGGGCTTCATAGGGAACCCGTTCGAATTTTAACAAAGTAAAAATCTAAAACTTTAAGATTAAATTTTATAATTAGGTTAAAAATCCCACAATTAACTATTTGAAATCATAAAATTTTATTTAATATCATTTTGGGGTGATTATGTTGGGTTTAAAACGTGCATGTCTAAATGGGCTTTATAGTGAACCCATTCGAATTTTAAAGCAGTAAAAATATAAAATTTTAGGATTAAGTTGTATAAATAGGTTCAAAATCCTATAATAAATTATTTGAGCTCATAAAAATTGATTTAATATCATTTTACGATCGTTTTGTTGGGTTTAAAGCATGCATGTCTAATTGGGCTTCATAGAGAACCCGTTCGAATTTTAACAAAGTAAAAATCTAAATCTTTAAGATTAAATTTTATAATTAGGTTAAAAATCCCACAATTAACTATTCGAAATCATAAAATTTTATTTAATATCATTTTGGGGTGATTATGTTGGGTTTAAAACGTGCATGTCTAAATGGGCTTTATAGTGAACCCCTTCGAATTTTAAAGCTGTAAAAATATAAAATTTTAGGATTAAGTTGTATAAATAGGTTCAAAATCCTATAATAAACTATTTGAACTCATAAAAATTGATTTAATATCATTTTATGATTGTTTTGTTTGGTTTAAGCATGCATGTCTAATTGGGCTTAATAGAGATCCCGTTCGAATTTGAACAGAGTAAAAATCTAAAAATTTAAGATTAAATTTTATAATTAGGTTAAAAATCCCACAATGAACTATTTGAACTCATAAAATTTATTTAATATCATATTGTGATGATTATGTTGGGATTAAAGCGTGCATGTCTAATTGGCTTTATAGTGAACCCGTTCGAATATTAAACGAGTAAAAATATAAAATTTACGGTTTAAGTTGTATAATTAGGTTCAAAATCCTATAATAAACTATTTGAATTCATAAAAATTGATTTAATATCATATTACAATCGTTTTGTTGGTTTTAAAGCATGCTTGTCTAATTGGGCTTCAAAGAGAACCCGTTCGAATTTTAACCGAGTATGTAATACCCGAATTTCGGTCGGGTACTCGAGAATAAATATGTCCACAAGTAAATATTAAATAAAAATAAGTAAATAAATAATATTATCTAAATTTTAAATAAGTAAAATAAAAGGGGAATTATTAATTAAATATTTTGAATTAAAAAAATAAAAGGAAAACGAACATGCGGTTACCGATTGAAGGTAAGTGGTCGGTTATTGGGGGTTGGTTTTTAGCCATGATTTCGGCAAGGTGAGGGAGGCAATCGACACAACAACATCCGGAGGGGAGGAGGTTGGGTGCATCCGGCAGAGAGAGAGAGAGGAAGCTCATGATTGCAGTAATCATGAGTGATGATGGGGCTCATGATGTAGCAATGATGAGTTCATAATTACAGCGATGATGAACTCATAATGGCAACAATGATGGGGGAACTCATAATGCAGCAATGATGAGTGGCATAATGGCAACAATGATAATGGTCGTGATGGCTCCATAAATTTTGCAAAGAAAAGAGGTATTCGGCAGAATTAAACCCGAGGAGCATGGAGGATCTTGGTTTTGTGTTAATATGCAATGGTGGAAAGACCACTGGCTACGTCGGGAAAGTGGAGAAGAACGTGGAAATGCCACTTCACAGTGACATGTTTTGAGTTCTAGCCGGAGTTACACACCAAATTTGACCCAACAGAGGTAATTTCGATCACTTTTCTCTGTTTTCTTGCAAAATTAAATGGATTTAAGTCAGACATCTATATTAAAAAAAAAAAAATCCATCTTCGAACCCTAGATCTAATTTTCAAAAATGAAAAATGTAGATTTAGTTGTCCGGTGAGGATTTAAGTTTTGTTGGAGTCGAAAAAGTGAGATTCGGGTAGATTTAGGGGGAAGATAGAAGGATTCAGTCGAATCCGGATAGTTTAGATCTTGGATCTATAAAATTTAGAGATTTTGGATGATTTTGGGATTTTTCGGTGGTCGAAACAGTGGTTGGAAATCTCGTTGACTACGGAGAACGGTGGTCGTTGGCCATGTGTCAAACTCTAAAATTTCTTCATTTTAATCACCTTATATGTGTAATTGGGCTTTTTGCTATGAAATGAGAATCAATTTAAACCTTGTCTTTTAATTAGTGTTGTTTTATTTAATTGTTTTATTTAAATACATATTTTAAATTCATGTAGTATAATTGCTAGGAAAATATTTAACTCACATTTAGCTAATTAAATTAGAGCCTCTTTAGGGTAGTCACTTTAATACAATAATTAATTTTATTAGGAAGATAATTGTAGTAATGATGACATTTTAATCATATACCTCGGATACACTAAGCGGTCGATGTTTTGACGTAACATGACGTTGACCAAAAGAGTGTACATTGGTATTGCATTTGACGTGTCATCGAAACCTAAAAATTGATAAATAATTTAAGATTAGAATTAAATAAAATTAATTAGGTAAACAACTAAAAACACTAATAGTATTATTAATTTTATTCGGTGTCAAGATGGTAGTGTCCGATCGTTTGGATGTTATCATAATACACTTGGTAAAATTAATAATTAAATAGGATTTTAAATATTCAATGAATGGAGCTTTATAGGTTTGAACTTAAAATGAACAAAATAATAATCGGTCATGCATTTAAAACCTTCTGGTACAGAATTTATATTTCCTTAAATATGAGTTAAGGTTTCCTATCTAGAGGACGTCTTATTCAAGCTCGTATTTAAAAGAAATATATTTTCTTATCCAAAAAGATATTCTCATTCGAACGATATTCATTTTACAATGACGAATTAAATTTATATTATTATTTGAAATGCTAAAATGCCACGTGTAATTAATAAGGTACCGATCTCGGGCGCTCGTAAGGGTCGTCCTTACGCGTAACCGACTCCCGAACACAAATGTTTTTAGAAAAGAATCTCTGGTTTGTTTTATGGTGTCTGGCCTACCTAAATGGCCGGTGACGACTCCAAGTCATTTTGAAATTAAACGTTTTTAACACGACCTAGATTTTCATAATTAATAATTAAAAGGGTAAAAAACTCGATTTTTTTTCAAAATTCAATCGCCAGGCTATTTTTCACACATTTCGGTTTTAAAATGGTCGCGACAGAGTAAAAATCGAAAAATTGTAGATTAAGTTTTATAACTAGGTTAAAAATCCCACAATTAATTAATTGAACTCATCAAATTTTATTTAATATCATTTTTGGGTGATTTTGATGGGTTTAAAGCGTGTATGTCTAAATAGGCTTTATAGTGAACTCGTTTGAATTTTAAACGAGTAAAAATCTAAAATTTTAGGATTAAGTTGTATAATTAGGTTCAAAATCCGATAATAAACTATTTGAACTCATAAAAATTGATTTAATATCATTTGACGATCGTTTTGTTTGGTTTAAAGCATGCATGTCTAATTGGGCTTCATAGAGAACCCGTTCGAATTTAAACAAAGTAAAAATCTAAAACTTTAAGATTAAATTTTATAATTAGGTTAAAAATCCAACAATTAACTATTTAAACTCATAAAAATTTTTTTAATATCATTTTCCGGTGATTATGTTGGGTGTAAAGCGTGCATGTCTAAATGGGATTTATAGTGAACCCGTACGAATTTTAAACGAGTAAAAATATAAAATTTTAGGATTAAGTTGTATAAATAGGTTCAAAATCCTATAATAAACTATTCGAACTCATAAAAATTAATTTAATATCATTTTACGATCGTTTTGTTGGGTTTAAAGCATGCATGTATAATTGGGCTTCATAGAGAACCCGTTCGAATTTTGATAAAGTAAAAATCTAAAAATTTAAGATTAAATTTTATAATTAGGTTAAAAATCCCACAATTAACTATTTGAACTCATAAAATTTTATTTTAATATCATTTTCGGTGATTTTGTTGGGTTTAAAGGGTGCATGTCTAAATGGGCTTTATAGTGAACCCGTTCGAATTTTAAACGAGTAAAAATACAAAATTTTAGGATTCAGTTGTACAATTGTGTTCAAAATCCTATAATAAACTATTTGAACTCATAAAAATTGATTTAATATAATTTTACAATCGTTTTGTTGGGTTTAAAACATGCATATCTAATTAGGTTTCATAGAGAACCCGTTCGAATTTTAACCGAGTAAATATATAAAAAATTTAGATTAAGTTTTATAATTAGGTTAAAAATCTCACAATTAACTATTTGAACTCATAAAATTTTATTTAATATCATTTTTGGGTGATTTTGTTGGGTTTAAAGCGTGCGTTTCTAAATGGGCTTTATAGTGAACCCATTTTAATTTTAAACGAGTAAAAATATAAAATTTTAGGATTAAGTTGTATAATTGGGTTCAAAATCCTATAATAAACTATTTGAGCTCATAAAAATTTATTTAATATCATTTTATGAATGTTTTGTTTGGTTTAAGCATGCATGTCTAATTGGGCATCATAGAGATCTCGTTCGAATTTGAACAGAGTAAAAATCTAAAATTTTAAGATAATTTTATAATTAGGTTAAAAATTCAACAATGAACTATTTGAACTCATAAAATTTATTTAATATCACATTGTGATGATTATGTTGGGATTAGAGCGTGCATGTCTAATTGGCTTTATAGTGAACCCATTCGAATTTTAAAAGAGTAAAAATATAAAACTTTAGGCTTAAGTTGTATAATTAGGTTCAAAATCCTATAATAAACGATTTGAACTCATAAAAATTGATTAAATATCATATTACAATCGTTTTGTTATTTTTAAAGCATGCTTTTCTAATTGGGATTCACTGAGAACCTGTTCGAATTTTAACTGAGTAAAAATCTAAAAAATTAGATTCAGATGTATAATTAGTTTCAAAATCCAAAAATTAACTATTTGAACTCATGAAATTTTATTTAATATCATTTTGTGGTGATTTTGTTAGGTTTAAAGCATACATATCAAAATGGGTTTTATAGTAAACCCGTTCAAATTTTAACCGAGTAAAAATCTAAAATTTTAGGATTAAGTTGTATAACTAGGTTCAAAATCCTATAATAAACTATTTGAACTCATAAAATTTGATTTAATATCCTTTTACGATCGTTTTGTTGGGTTTAAAGCATGCATGTCTAATTGGGCATCATAGAGAACCCGTTCGAATTTTAACAAAGTAAAAATCTAAAAAATTAAGATTAAATTTTTATAATTAGGTTTAAAATCCCACAATTAACTATTTGAACTCATAAAATTTTATTTAATATCATTTTGCGGTGATTATGTTGGGTTTAAAGCGTGCATGTCTAAATGGGCATTATTGTGAACCTATTCGAATTTTAAACGAGTAAAAATCTAAAATTTTAGGATTAAGTTGCATAGTTAGTTTCAAAATCATATAATAAACTATTTGAACTCATGAAAATTGATTTAAAATCATTTTACGATCGTTTTGTCTGGTTTAAAGCATGCGTGTCTAGTTGGGCTTCATAGAGAACCTGTTCGAATTTTAATCGAGTAAAAATCTAAAAATTTAAGATTAATTTTTATAATTAGGTTAAAAATCCCACAATTAACTATCTGAACACAAAAAAATTTATTTAATATCTTTTGCGGTGATTTTGTTGGGTTTAAAGCGTTCATGTCTAAATGGGCTTTATTGAGAACCTGTTCGAATTTTAAACGAGTAAAAATTTAAAATTTTAGGATTAAGTTTTATAATTAGGTTCAAAATCCTATAATAAACTATTTGAACTCATAAAAATAAATATAATATCATTTTACGATCGTTTTGTTGGGTTTAAATCATCCGTATCTCGTTGGGCTTCATAGAGAACCCGTTCGAATTTTAACCGAGTAAAAATCTAAAAATTTAAGATTAATTTTAATAATTATGTTAAAAATCCCACAATAAACTATCTGAACACATAAAATTTTATTTAATATCATTTTGTTGTGATTTTGATGGGTTTAAAGCGTGCATGTCTAAATGGGCTTTATTTAGAACCTGTTCGAATTTTAAACAAGTAAAAATCTAAAATTTTAGGATTAAGTTGTATAATTAGGTTCAAAATCCTATAATAAACTATTTGAACTCATAAAAATTGATTTAATATCATTTTACGATCGTTTTGTTGGGTTTAAAGCATTCGTGTCTAGTTGGGCTTCATAGAGAACCCGTTCGAATTTTAACCGAGTGAAAATCTAAAAGTTTAAGATTAATTTTAATAATTAGGTTAAAAATCCCACAATAAACAATCTAAACCCATAAAATTTTATTTAATATCATTTTGCGGTGATTTTGTTGGGTTTAAAGCGTGCATGTCTAAATAGGCTTTATTGAGAACCTATTCGAATTTTAAATGAGTAAAAATCTAAAATTTTACGATTAAGTTGTATGATTAGGTTCAAAATCCTATAATAAACTATTTGAACTCATAAAAACTGATTTGATATCATTTTACGATCGTTTTGTTGGGTTTAAAGCATGCGTGTCTAGTTGGGCTTCATAGAGAACCCGTTAAAATTTTAACCGAGTAAAAATCTGAAAATTTAATATTAGTTTTTATAATTAGGTTAAAAATCACACAATTAACTATCTGAGCCCATAAAATTTTATTTAATATCATTTTGGGATGATTTTGTTGGGTTTAAAGCATGCATGTCTAAATGGGTATTTGTGAACATGTTCGAATTTTAAACGAGTAAAAATCTAAATTTTTAAGATTAAGTTGTATAATTAGGATAAAAATCCTATTATAAACTATTTGAACTCATAAAAATTGATTTAATATCATTTTACGATCGTTTTGTTGGGTTTAAAGCATGCGAGTCTAGTTTGGCTTCATAGAGAACCGATTTAAATTTTTACCGAGTAAAAATCTAAAAATTTAAGATTAATTTTTATAATTAGGTTAAAAATCCCACAATAAACTATCTGAACCCATAAAATTTTATTTAATATCATTTTGCGATGATTTTGTTGGGTTTAACGCGTGCATGTCTAAATGGGCTTTATTGAGAACCTGTTCGAATTTTAAACGAGTAAAAATCTAAAAATTAAAGATTAAGTTGTATAATTAGGATAAAAAATACTATAATAAACTATTTGAACTCACAAAAAATTGATTTAACATCATTTTACGATCGTTTTGTTGGTTTAAAGCATGAGTGTCTAGTTTCGCTTCAAAGAGAACCCGTTCGAATTTTAACCGAGTAAAAATATAAAAATTTAAGATTAATTTTTATAATTAGGTTAAAAATCACACAATAAACTATCTAAACCCATAAAATTTTATTTAATATCATTTTGCGATGATTTTTTTGGGTTCAAAGCGTGCATGTCTAAATGGGCTTTATTGAGAACCTGTTCGAATTTTAAACGAGTAAAAATCTAAAATTTTAGGATTAAGTTGTATAATTAGGTTCAAAATCCTATGATAAACTATTTGAACTCATAAAATTGATTTAATATCATTTTACGATCGTTTTGTTGGGGTTTAAAGCTTTTGTGTCTAGTTGGGCTTCATATAGAACCCGTTCGACTTTAACCGAATAAAAATCTAAAAATTTAAGATTAATTTATATAATTAGGATAAAAATCACACAATTAAATATCTGAACCCATAAAATTTTATTTAATATCATTTTATGGTGATTTTGTTGGGTTTAAAGCGTGCATGTCTAAATGGGCTTTATTGTGAACTTGTTCGAATTTTAAACAAGTAAAAATATAAAATTTTAGGATTAAGTTGTATAATTAGTTTCAAAATCCTATAATAAACTATTTGAACTCATAAAAATTAATTTAATATCATTTTACGATCGTTTTGTTGGGTTTAAAGCTTGCGTTTCTAGTTGGGCTTCATAGAGAACCTGTTCAAATTTTAACCGAGTAAAAATCTAAAAATTTAAGATTAGTTTTTATAATTAGGTTAAAAATCCCACAATTAACTATCTGAACCCAAAAAATTTTATTTAATATCTTTTTGCGGTGATTTTGTTGGGTTTAAAGCGTTCATGTCTAAATTGGCTTTATTGAGAACCTGTTCGAATTTTAAACGAGTAAAAATCTAAAATTTTAGGATTAAGTTTTATAATTAGGTTCAAAATCCTATAATAAACTATTTGAACTCATAAAAATAAATATAATATCATTTTACGATCGTTTTGTTGGGTTTAAATCATCCGTATCTCGTTGGGCTACATAGAGAACCCGTTCGAATTTTAACCGAGTAAAAATATAAAAATTTAAGATTAATTTTTATAATTAGGTTAAAAATCACACAATAAACTATCTAAACCCATAAAATTTTATTTAATATCATTTTGCGATGATTTTTTTGGGTTCAAAGCGTGCATGTCTAAATGGGCTTTATTGAGAACCTGTTCGAATTTTAAACGAGTAAAAATCTAAAATTTTAGGATTAAGTTGTATAATTAGGTTCAAAATCCTATGATAAACTATTTGAACTCATAAAATTGATTTAATATCATTTTACGATCGTTTTGTTGGGGTTTAAAGCTTTTGTGTCTAGTTGGGCTTCATATAGAACCCGTTCGACTTTAACCGAATAAAAATCTAAAAATTTAAGATTAATTTATATAATTAGGATAAAAATCACACAATTAAATATCTGAACCCATAAAATTTTATTTAATATCATTTTATGGTGATTTTGTTGGGTTTAAAGCGTGCATGTCTAAATGGGCTTTATTGTGAACTTGTTCGAATTTTAAACAAGTAAAAATATAAAATTTTAGGATTAAGTTGTATAATTAGTTTCAAAATCCTATAATAAACTATTTGAACTCATAAAAATTAATTTAATATCATTTTACGATCGTTTTGTTGGGTTTAAAGCTTGCGTTTCTAGTTGGGCTTCATAGAGAACCTGTTCAAATTTTAACCGAGTAAAAATCTAAAAATTTAAGATTAGTTTTTATAATTAGGTTAAAAATCCCACAATTAACTATCTGAACCCAAAAAATTTTATTTAATATCTTTTTGCGGTGATTTTGTTGGGTTTAAAGCGTTCATGTCTAAATTGGCTTTATTGAGAACCTGTTCGAATTTTAAACGAGTAAAAATCTAAAATTTTAGGATTAAGTTTTATAATTAGGTTCAAAATCCTATAATAAACTATTTGAACTCATAAAAATAAATATAATATCATTTTACGATCGTTTTGTTGGGTTTAAATCATCCGTATCTCGTTGGGCTTCATAGAGAACCCGTTCGAATTTTAACCGAGTAAAAATATAAAAATTTAAGATTAATTTTTATAATTAGGTTAAAAATCACACAATAAACTATCTAAACCCATAAAATTTTATTTAATATCATTTTGCGATGATTTTGTTGGGTTCAAAGCGTGCATGTCTAAATCGGCTTTATTGTGAACCTGTTCGAATTTTAAACGAGTAAAAATCTAAGATTTTAGGATTAAGTTGTATAATTAGGTTCAAAATCCTATGATAAACTATTTGAACTCATAAAATTGATTTAATATCATTTTACGATCGTTTTGTTGGTGTTTAAAGCTTTTGTGTCTAGTTGGGCTTCATATAGAACCCGTTCGACTTTAACCGAATAAAAATCTAAAAATTTAAGATTAATTTATATAATTAGGATAAAAATCACACAATTAAATATCTGAACCCATAAAATTTTATTTAATATCATTTTATGGTGATTTTGTTGGGTTTAAAGCGTGCATGTCTAAATGGGCTTTATTGTGAACTTGTTCGAATTTTAAACGAGTAAAAATCTAAAATTTTAGGATTAAGTTGTATGATTAGGTTCAAAATCCTATAATAAACTATTTAAACTCATAAAAATTAATTTAATATCATTTTACGATCGTTTTGTTGGGTTTAAAGCTTGCGTTTCTAGTTGGGCTTCATAGAGAACCGATTCAAATTTTAACCGAGTAAAAATCTAAAAATTTAAGATTAATTTTTATAATTAGGTTAAAAATCCCACAATTAACTATCTGAACCCAAAAAATTTTATTTAATATCATTTTGCGATGATTTTGTTGGGTTTAAAGCGTTCATGTCTAAATGGGCTTTATTGAGAACCTGTTCGAATTTTAAACGAGTAAAAATCTAAAATTTTAGGATTAAGTTTTATAATTAGGTTCAAAATCCTATAATAAACTATTTGAACTCATAAAAATTAATATAATATCATTTTACGATCGTTTTGTTGGGTTTAAAGCATCCGTATCTAGTTGGGCTTCATAGAGAACCCGTTCGAATTTTAACCGAGTAAAAATCTAAAAATTCAAGATTAATTTTAATAACTATGTTCAAAATTCCAAAATAAACTATCTGAACCCATAAAGTTTTATTTAATATCATTTTGCTGTGATTTTGTTGGGTTTAAAGCGTGCATGTCTAAATGGGCTTTATTGAGAAGCTGTTCGAATTTTAAACAAGTAAAAAACTAAAATTTTAGGATTAAGTTGTATAATTAGGTTCAAAATCCTATAATAAACTATTTGAACTCATAAAAAATAGATTTAATATCATTTTACGATCGTTTTGTTGGGTTTAAAGCATTCGTGTCTAGTTGGGCTTCATAGAGAACTCGTTCGAATTTTAACCGAATAAAAATCTAAAAATTTAAGATTAATTTGTATAATTAGGTTAAAATTCCCACAATAAACTATCTGAACCCATAAAATTTTATTTAATATCATTTTGCGGTGATTTTGTTGGGTTTAAATCGTACATGTCTAAATGGGATTTATTGAGAACCTGTTCGCATTTTAAACGAGTAATAATCTAAAATTTTAGGATTAAGTTGTATAATTAGGTTCAAAATCATATAATAAACTATTTGAACTCATAAAAATTGATTTAATATCATTTTACGATCGTTTTGTTGGGTTTAAAGCATTCGTGTCTAGTTGGGCTTCATAGAGAACCCGTTCGAATTTTAACGGAGTAAAAATCTATTAAGATTAATTTTAATAATTAGGTTAAAATTCCCACAATAAACTATCTGAACCCATAAAATTTTATTTAATATCATTTTGCGGTGATTTTGTTGGGTTTAAATCGTACATGTCTAAATGGGATTTATTGAGAACCTGTTCGCATTTTAAACGAGTAAAAATCTAAAATTTTAGGATTAAGTTGTATAATTAGGTTCAAAATCATATAATAAACTATTTGAACTCATAAAAATTGATTTAATATCATTTTACGATCGTTTTGTTGGGGTTTAAAGCTTTCGTGTGTAGTTGGGCTTATAGAACCCGTTCGAATTTTAACCGAATAAAAATCTAAAAATTTAAGATTAATTTTTATAATTAGGATAAAATTCACACAAATAAATATCTGAACCCATAAAATTTTATTTAATATCATTTTATGGTGATTTTGTTGGGTTTAAAGCGTGCATGTCTAAATGGGCTTTATTGTGAACTTGTTCGAATTTTAAACGAGTAAAAATCTAAAATTTTAGGATTAAGTTGTATAATTAGGTTCAAAATCCTATAATAAACTATTTGAACTCATAAAAAATTGATACGCGCATCATCGCAGAATCGATTGTCTTGGAAGGAATTAGCTAACTAGCCTAGCTGACAAGGCATGGCATGAATGGCGGGATGCTAAATCGATTCGCCCTTGCCTCTACGGGATCAACTACTACTTATATAAATATAAAGCACCAAAGGTAAGCAGTTCCCAGTCGAAAGAGAAAAGCTATTCTTCTTAGCAGTTAAACAAGTGAATGGAATGATTTTTCCCCCGAGGGTGACTGAACCACCTGGATCCTCATCTCTTGAACTCGTTCGGGCAGCTAGTTGAATGGCACTGGTATCTCATCTAGATTTGTTGAGTTTAAAGCTTGTGAGTCTATTTGGGCTTCAAAGAGAACCTGTTAAAATTTTAACCGAGTAAAAATCTAAAATATAGGATTAATTTAATAATTATGTTAAAAATCCCACAATAAACTATCTGAACCCATAAAATTTTATTGAATATCATTTCACGGTGATTTTGTTGCGTTTAAAGCGTGCTTGTCTAAATGGGCTTTATTGAGAACCTGTTCAAATTTTAAACGAGTAAAAATCTAAAATTTTAGGATTAAGTTGTATAATTAGGTTCGAAATCCGATAAGAAGCTATTTGAACTCATAAAAATTGATTTAATATCATTCTACGATCGTTTTGTTGCGTTTAAATCTTGTGAGTCTATTTGGGCTTCATAGAGAACCTGTTCGAATTTTAACCGAGTAAAAATCTAAAAATTTAAGATAAATTTTTATAATTATGTTAAAAATTCCCCAATTAACTATCTAACCTATAAAATTTTATTTAATATCATTTTGCAGTGATTTTGTTGGGTTTAAAGCGTGCATGTCTAAATGGGCTTTATTGAGAACCTGTTCGAATTTTAAACGAGTAAAAATCTAAAATTTTAAGATTAAATTGTATAATTAGGATCAAAAATCCTATAATAAACTATTTGAACTCATAAAAATTGATTTAATATCATTTTACGATCGTTTTGTAGGGTTTAAACCATCCGTGTCTAGTTTGGCTTCATAGAGAACCCGTTCGAATTTTAACCGAGTAAAAATCTTAAAATTTAAGATTAATTTGTATAATTAGGTTAAAAATCCCACAATTAACTATCTGAACCCATAAAATTTTATTTAATATCAATTTGCGGTGATTTTGTTGGGTTTAAAGCGTGCATGTCAAAATGGGCTTTTTTGAGAACCTTTTCGAATTTTAAACGAGTAAGAATCTAAAATTTAGGATTAAGTTGAATAATTAGGTTTAAAATCCTATAATAAACTATTTGAACTCATAAAAATTAATTTAATATCATTTTACGATCGTTTTGTTGGGTTTAAAGCATGCGAGTCTAATTTGGCTTCATAGAGAACCCATTCGAATTTCAACCGAGTAAAAATCTAAAAATTTAAGATTAATTTGTATAATTAGGTTAAAATCCCACAATTATCTATCTGAACCCATAAAATTTTATTTAATATCAATTTGCGGTGATTTTGTTGGGTTTAAAGCGTGCATGTCTAAATAGGCTTTATTTTGAACTAGTTCAAATTTTAAACGAGTAAAAATCTAAAATTTTAGGATTAAGTTATATAATTAGGTTCAAAATCCTATAAGAAACTATTTGAACTCATAAAAATTGATTTAATATAATTTTACGATCGTTTTGTTGGGTTTAAAGCTTTCGTGTCTAGTTGGGCTTCATAGAGAACCCGTTCGAATTTTGACCGAGTAAAAATCTGAAAATTTAAGATTAATTTCTATAATTAGGTTAAAAATCCCACAATTAACTATCTGAAACCATAAAATTTTATTTAATATCATTTTGCGGTGATTTTGTTTGGTTTAATGCGTGCATGTCTAAATGTGCTTTATTGTGAAGCTGTTCTAATTTTAAACGAGTGAAAATCTAAAATTTTAGGATTAAGTTTTATAATTAGGTTCAAAATCCTATAATAAACTATTGGAACTCATAAAAATAAATATAATATCATTTTACGATCGTTTTGTTGGGTTTAAAGCTTCCGTGTCTAGTTGGGCTTCATAGAGAACCCGTTCGAATTTTAACAGAGTAAAAATCTAAAAATTTAAGATTAATTTTTATAATTTGGATAAAAATAACACAATTAACTATCTGAACCCATAAAATTTTATTTAATATCATTTTGCGGTGATTTTGATTGGTTTAAAGCGTGCATATCTAAATGGGCTTTATTGTGGACCTGTTCGAATTTTAAACGAGTAAAAATCTAAAATTTTAGGATTAATTTTTATAATTAGGTTCAAAATCCTATAATAAACTATTTGAACTCATAAAAATTGATTTAATATCATTTTACGATCGTTTTGTTGGGTTTAAAGCATGTATGTCTAGTTGGGCTTGATAGAGAACCCGTTCAAATTTTAACCGAGTAAAAATCTAAAAATTTAAGATTAATTTTAATAATTATGATAAAAATCCCACAAGAAACTATCTGAACCCATAAAATTTTATTTCATATCATTTTGCGGTGATTTTGTTTGGTTTAAAGCGTGCATGTCTAAATGGGCTTTTTTGAGAACGTTTTCGAATTTTAAACGAGTAAAAATCTAAAATTTTAGGATTAAGTTATATAATTAGGATCAAAAATCATATAATAAACTATTTGATCTCATAAAAATTGATTTAATATCATTTTACGATCGTTTTGTTGAGTTTAAAGCATGTATGTCTAGTTGGGCTTGATAGAGAACCCGTTCAAATTTTAACCGAGTAAAAATCTAAAAATTTAAGATTAATTTCTATAATGAGGTTAAAAATCCCACAATTAACTATCTGAAACCATAAAATTTTATTTAATATCATTTTGCGGTGATTTTGTTTGGTTTAATGCGTGCATGTCTAAATGTGCTTTATTGTGAAGCTGTTCTAATTTTAAACGAGTGAAAATCTAAAATTTTAGGAGTAAGTTTTATAATTAGGTTCAAAATCCTATAATAAACTATTTGAACTCATAAAAATAAATATAATATCATTTTACGATCGTTTTGTTGGGTTTAAAGCTTCCGTGTCTAATTGGGCTTCATAGAGAACCCGTTCGAATTTTAACAGAGTAAAAATCTAAAAATTTAAGATTAATTTTTATAATTTGGATAAAAATAACACAATTAACTATCTGAACCCATAAAATTTTATTTAATATCATTTTGCGGTGATTTTGATGGGTTTAAAGCGTGCATATCTAAATGGGCTTTATTGTGGACCTGTTCGAATTTTAAACGAGTAAAAATCTAAAATTTTAGGATTAATTTTTATAATTAGGTTCAAAATCCTATAATAAACTATTTGAACTCATAAAAATTGATTTAATATCATTTTACGATCGTTTTGTTGGGTTTAAAGCATGTATGTCTAGTTGGGCTTAATAGAGAACCCGTTCAAATTTTAACCGAGTAAAAATCTAAAAATTTAAGATTAATTTTAATAATTATGATAAAAATCCCACAAGAAACTATCTGAACCCATAAAATTTTATTTAATATCATTTTGCAGTGATTTTGTTTGGTTTAAAGCGTGCATGTCTAAATGGGCTTTTTTGAGAACGTTTTCGAATTTTAAACGAGTAAAAATCTAAAATTTTAGGATTAAGTTATATAATTAGGATCAAAAATCATATAATAAACTATTTGATCTCATAAAAATTGATTTAATATCATTTTACGATCGTTTTGTTGAGTTTAAAGCATGTATGTCTAGTTGGGCTTGATAGAGAACCCGTTCAAATTTTAACCGAGTAAAAATCTAAAAATTTAAGATTAATTTATATAATTAGGTTAAAAATCCCACAATTAACTATCTGAACCCATAAAATTTTATATCATATCATTTTTCGGTGATTTTGTTGGGTTTAAAGCGTGCATGTCAAAATGGGCTTTATAGAGAATCTGTTCGAATTTTAAACGAGTAAAAATCTAAAATTTTAGGATTAAGTTGTATAATTAGGTTCAAAATCCTATAATAAACTATTTGAACTCATAAAAATTGATTTAATATCATTTTATGATCGTTTTGTTGGGTTTAAAGCATGCGTGTCTAGTTTGGCTTCATAGAGAACCCGTTCGAATTTTAATCGAGTAAAAATCTAAAAATTTAAGATTAATTTTTATAATTAGGTTAAAAATCCCACAATTAACTATCTGAACCCATAAAATTTTATTTAATATCATTTTGCAGTGATTTTGTTGGGTTTAAAGCGTGCATGTTAAAATGGGCTTTATTGAGAATCTGTTCGAATTTTAAACGAGTAAAAATCTAAAATTTTAGGATTTAATTTTTATAATTAAGTTCAAAATCCTATAATAAACTATTTGAACTCATAAAAATTGATTAAATATCATTTTACGATCGTTTTGTTGGGTTTAAAGCATTCGTGTCTAGTTGGGCTTATAGAGAACCCATTCGAATTTTAACCGAGTAAAAATCTAAAAATTTAAGATTAATTTTAATAATTATGATAAAAATCCCACAAGAAACTATCTGAACCCATAAAATTTTATTTAATATCATTTTGCGGTGATTTTGTTGGGTTTAAAGCGTGCATGTATAAATGGGCTTTATTAAGAACCTGTTCGAATTTTAAACGAGTAAAAATCTAAAATTTTAGGATTAAGTTGTATAATTAGGTTCAAAATCCTACAATAAACTATTTGAACTCATAAAAATTGATTTAATATCATTTTACGATCGTTTTGTTGGATTTATTGCATGCATGTCTAAAAGGGCTTTATTGAGAACCTGTTCGAATTTTAAACGAGTAAAAATCTAAAATTTTAGGATTAAGTTGTATAATTAGGTTCAAAATCCTATAATAAACTATTTGAACTCATAAAAATTGATTTAATATCATTTTACGATCGTTTGGTTGGGTTTATTGCATGCGTGTCTAGTTGGGCTTCCTATAGAACCCGTTCGAATTTTAACCGAGTAAAAATCTAAAAATTTAAGATTAATTTGTATAATTAGGTTAAAATTCCCATAATTAAATATCTGAACCCTTAAAATTTTATTTAATATCATTTTACGGTGATTTTGTTGGGTTTAAAGCGTGCATGTCAAAATGGGATTTATTGAGAATCTGTTCGAATTTTAAACGAGTAAAAATCTAAAAGTTTAGGATTAAGTTGTATAATTAGGTTCAAAGTCCTATAATAAACTATTTGAACTCATAAAATTGATTTAATATCATTTTACGATCGTTTTGTTGGGTTTAAAGCATTCGTGTCTAGTTTGGCTTCATAGATAACCCGTTTGGATTTTAACCGAGTAAAAATCTAAAAATTTAAGATTAATTTTTATAATTAGGTTAAAAATTCCATAATTAAATATCTGAACCTATAAAATTTTATTTAATATCATTTTGCGGTGATTTTGTTGGGTTTAAAGCGTGCATGTCAAAATGGACTTTATTGAGAACCTGTTCGAATTTTAAACGAGTAAAAATCTAAAAATTAAAGATTAAGTTGTATAATTAGGTTCAAAATCTTATAATAAACTATTTGAACTCATAAAAATTGATTTAATATCACATTACGATCGTTTTGTTGGGTTTAAAGCGTGCGTGTCTAGTTTGGCGTCATAGAGAACCCGTTCGAATTTTAACCAAGTAAAAATCGAAAAATTTAAGATTAATTTTTATAATTAGGTTAAAAATCCCATAATTAACTATCTGAACCCATAAAATTTTATTTAATATCATTTTGCGGTGATTTTGTTGGGTCTAAAGCGTGCATGTCTAAATGGGCTTTTCTGAGAACCTATTCGAATTTTAAACGAGTAAAAATCTAAAATTTTAGGATTAAGTTGTATAATTAGGTTCAAAATCCTATAATAAACTATTTGAACTCATAAAAATTGATTTAATATCATTTTACGATCGTTTGGTTGGGTTTATTGCATGCGTGTCTAGTTGGGCTTCCTATAGAACCCGTTCGAATTTTAACCGAGTAAAAATCTAAAAATTTAAGATTAATTTGTATAATTAGGTTAAAATTCCCATAATTAAATATCTGAACCCTTAAAATTTTATTTAATATCATTTTGCGATGATTTTGTTGGGTTTAAAGCGTGCATGTAAAAATGGGCTTTATTAAGAATCTGTTCGCATTTTAAACGAGTAAAAATCTAAAATTTTAGGATTAAGTTGTATAATTAGGTTCAAAATCCTATAATAAACTATTTGAACTCATAAAAATTGATTTAATATCATTTTACGATCGTTTTGTTGGGTTTAAAGCATTCATGTCTAGTTGGCTTCATAGAGAACCCGTTCGAATTTTAACCGAATAAAAATATAAAAATTTAAGATTAATTTTTATAATTAGGATAAAAATCACAAAATTAAATATCTGAACCCATAAAATTTTATTTAATATCATTTTTTGGTGATTATGTTGGGTTTAAAGCGTGCATGTCTAAATGGGCTTTATTATGAACTTGTTCAAATTTTAAATGAGTAAAAATCTAAAATTTTAGGATTAAGTTGTATAATTAGGTTCAAAATCCTATAAGAAACTATTTGAACTCATAAAAACTGATTTAATATCATTTTATGATCGTTTTGTTGGGTTTAAAGCTTTCGTGTCTAGTTGGGCTTCATAGAGAACCCGTTCGAATTTTGACCGAGTAAAAGCTGAAAATTTAAGATTAATTTCTATAATTAGGTTAAAAATCCCACAATTAACTATCTGAAACCATAAAATTTTATTTAATATCATTTTGCGGTGATTTTATTTGGTTTAATGCGTGCATGTCTAAATGTGCTTTATTGTGAAGCTGTTCTAATTTTAAACGAGTGAAAATCAAAAATTTTAGGATTAAGTTTTATAATTAGGTTCAAAATCCTATAATAAGCTATTTGAACTCATAAAAATAAATATAATATCATTTTACAATCGTTTTGTTGGGTTTAAAGCATCCGTGTCTAGTTGGGCTTCCTATAGAACCCGTTCGAATTTTAACCGAGTAAAAATCTAAAAATTTAAGATTAATTTTTACAATTAGGATAAAAATCACACAATTAACTATCTGAACCCATAAAATTTTATTTAATATCATTTTGCGGTGATTTTGTTGGGTTTAAAGCGTGCATGTATAAATGGGCTTTATTAAGAACCTGTTCCAATTTTAAACGAGTAAAAATCTAAAATTTTAGGATTAAGTTGTATAATTAGGTTCAAAATCCTATAATAAACTATTTGAACTCATAAAAATTGATTTAATATCATTTTACGATCGTTTTGTTGGGTTTATTGCATGCGTGTCTAAATGGGCTTTATTGAGAACCTGTTCGAATTTTAAACGTGTAAAAATCTAAAATTTTAGGATTAAGTTGTATAATTAGGTTCAAAATCCTATAATAAACTATTTGAACTCATAAAAATTGATTTAATATCATTTTACGATCGTTTTGTTGGGTTTATTGCATGCGTGTCTAGTTGGGCTTCCTAGAGAACCCGTTAGAATTTTAACCGAGTAAAAATCTAAAAATTTAAGATTAATTTGTATAATCAGGTTAAAAATCCCATAATTAAATATCTGAACCCATAAAATTTTATTTAATATCATTTTGCGATGATTTTGTTGGGTTTAAAGCGTGCATGTCAAAATGGGCTTTATTGAGAATCTGTTCGCATTTTAAACCAGTAAAAATCTAAACTTTTAGGATTAAGTTGTATAATTAGGTTCAAAATCCTATAATAAACTATTTGAACTCATAAAAATAAATATAATATCATTTTACGATCCTTTTGTTGGGTTTATAGCATCCGTGTCTAGTTGGGCTTCATAAAGAACCCGTTCGAGTTTTAACCGAATAAAAATCTAAAAATTTAAGATTAACTTTTATAATTAGGATAAAAATCACAAAATTAAATATCTGAACCCATAAAATTTTATTTAATATGATTTCTTGGTGATTATGTTAGGTTTAAAGCGTGCATGTCTAAATGGGCTTTATTGTGAACTTGTTCAAATTTTAAACGAGTAAAAATCTAAAATTTTAGGATTAAGTTGTATAATTAGGTTCAAAATCCTATAAGAAACTATTTGAACTCATAAAAATTGATTTCATATCATTTTACGATCGTTTTGTTGGGTTTAAAGCTTTCGTGTCTAGTTGGGCTTCATAGAGAAACTGTTCGAATTTTAACTGAGTAAAAATCTAAAAATTTAAGATTAATTTTATAATTAGGTTAAAAATCCGACAATTAACTATCTGAAATCAAAAAATTTTATTTAATATCATTTTGTGATGATTTTGTTGGGTTTAAAGCGTGCTTGTCTAAATGGGCTTTATTGAGAACCTGTTCGAATTTTAAACGAGTAAAAATCTAAAATTTTAGGATTAATTTTTATAATTAGGTTCAAAATCCTATAATAAACTATTTGAACTCATAAAAATTGATTTAATATCATTTTACGATAGTTTTGTTGGGTTTAAAGCATGCGTGTCTAGTTGGGCTTCATAGAGAAACTGTTCGAATTTTAACCGAGTAAAAATCTAAAAATTTAAGATTAATTTTATAATTAGGTTAAAAATCCGACAATAAACTATCTGAACTCAAAAATTTTTATTTAATATCATTTTGTGATGATTTTGTTGGGTTTAAAGAGCGCTTGTCTAAATGGGCTTTATTGAGAACTTGTTCGAATTTTAAACGAGTAAAAATCTAAAATTTTAAGATTAAGTTGTATAATTAGGTTCAAAATCCTATAATAAACTTTTTGAACTCATAAAAATTGATTTAATATCATTTTACGATCGTTTTGTTGGGTTTAAAGCATGCGTGTCTAGTTTGGCTTCATAGAGAAACTGTTCGAATTTTAATCAAGTAAAAATCTAAAAATTTAAGATTTATTTTTATAATTAGGTTAAAAATCCCACAATTAACTATCTGAACCCATAAAATTTTATTAAATATCATTTTGCGGTGATTTTGTTGGGTTTATTGCATGCATGTTTAAATGGGCTTTATTGAGAACCTGTTCGAATTTTAAACGAGTAAAAATCTAAAATTGTAGTATTAAGTTGTATAATTAGGTTCAAAATCTTATATTAAACTATTTGAACTCATAAAAATAAATATAATATCATTTTACGATCGTTTTGTTGGGTTTAAAGCATCCGTGTCTTGTTGGGCTTCATAAAGAACCCGTTCGAATTTTAACCGAGTAAAAATGTAAAAATTTAAGATTAATTTCTATAATTAGGTTAAAAATCCCACAATTAACTATCTTAAACTATAAAATTTTATTTAATATCATTTTGCGGTGATTTTGTTGGGTTTAAAGCGTGCATGTCTAAATGGGCTTTATTGTGAAGCTGTTCTAATTTTAAACTAGTGAAAATCTAAAATTTTAGGATTAAGTTTTATAATTAAGTTCAAAATCCTATAATAAACTATTTGAACTCATAAAAATAAATAGAATATCATTTTACGATCGTTTTGTTGGGTTTAAAGCATCCGTGTCTAGTTGGGCTTCATAGAGAACCTGTTCGAATTTTAAACGAGTAAAAATCTAATAATTTAAGATTAATTTTTATAATTAGGATAAAAATCACCCAATTAATTATCTGAACCCATAAAATTTTATTTAATATTTTTTTGCGGTGATTTTGATGGGTTTAAAGCGTGCATG
The DNA here is from genome assembly GCA_035048815.1 of Abelmoschus esculentus. Classification (NCBI taxonomy): domain Eukaryota; kingdom Viridiplantae; phylum Streptophyta; class Magnoliopsida; order Malvales; family Malvaceae; genus Abelmoschus; species Abelmoschus esculentus. The sequence goes on from JAUCBN010000002.1 coordinate 7,255,044, forward strand.
TCTAAATGTGCTTTATTGTGAACCTGTTCGAATTTTAAACGAGTAAAAATCTAAAATTTTAGGATTAATTTTTATGATTAGGTTCAAAATCTTATAATAAACTATTTGAACTCATAAAAATTTATTTAATATCATTCTACGATCGTTTTGTTGGGTTTAAAGCATTCGTGTCTAGTTGGGCTTCAGAGAGAACCCGTTCAAATTTTAACCGAGTAAAAATCTGAAAATTTAAGATTAATTTCTACAATTAGGTTAAAAATCACACAATTAACTATCTGAAACCATAAAATTTTATTTAATATCATTTTGCATGATTTTGTTTGGTTTAAAGCGTGCATGTCTAAATGGGCTTTATTGTGAAGCTGTTCTAATTTTAAACGAGTGAAAATCTAAAATTTTAGGATTAAGTTTTATAATTAGGTTCAAAATCCTATAATAAACTATTTGAACTCATAAAAATAAATATAATATCATTTTACGATCGTTTTGTTGGGTTTATAGCATCCGTGTCTAGCTTCATAGAGAACCCGTTCGAATTTTAACCGAGTAAAAATCTAAAAATTTAAGATTAATTTTTACAATTAGGATAAAAATCTCACAATTAACTATCTGAACCCATAAAATTTTATTTAATATCATTTTGCGGTGATTTTGTTGGGTTTAAAGCGTGCATGTCTAAATGGGCTTTATTGAGAACCTGTTCGAATTTTAAACGAGTAAAAATCCAAAATTTTAGGATTAAGTTGTATAATTAGGTTTAAAATCCTACAATAAACTATTTGAACTCATAAAAATTGATTTAATATCATTTTACGATCGTTTTGTTGGGTTTAAAGCATGCGTGTCTAGTTGGGCTTCATAGAGAACCGGTTCAAATTTTAACAAAGTAAAATCTAAAAATTTAAGATTAATTTTTACAATTAGGTTAAAAATCCCACAATTAACTATCTGAACCCATAAAATTTTAGTTAATATCATTTTACGGTGATTTTGTTGGGTTTAAAGCGTGCATGTCAAAATGGGATTTATTGAGAATCTGTTCGAATTTTAAACGAGTAAAAATCTAAAAGTTTAGGATTAAGTTGTATAATTAGGTTCAAAGTCCTATAATAAACTATTTGAACTCATAAAATTGATTTAATATCATTTTACGATCGTTTTGTTGGGTTTAAAGCATTCGTGTCTAGTTTGGCTTCATAGATAACCCGTTTGGATTTTAACCGAGTAAAAATCTAAAAATTTAAGATTAATTTTTATAATTAGGTTAAAAATTCCATAATTAAATATCTGAACCTATAAAATTTTATTTAATATCATTTTGCGGTGATTTTGTTGGGTTTAAAGCGTGCATGTCAAAATGGACTTTATTGAGAACCTGTTCGAATTTTAAACGAGTAAAAATCTAAAAATTAAAGATTAAGTTGTATAATTAGGTTCAAAATCTTATAATAAACTATTTGAACTCATAAAAATTGATTTAATATCACATTACGATCGTTTTGTTGGGTTTAAAGCGTGCGTGTCTAGTTTGGCGTCATAGAGAACCCGTTCGAATTTTAACCAAGTAAAAATCGAAAAATTTAAGATTAATTTTTATAATTAGGTTAAAAATCCCATAATTAACTATCTGAACCCATAAAATTTTATTTAATATCATTTTGCGGTGATTTTGTTGGGTCTAAAGCGTGCATGTCTAAATGGGCTTTTCTGAGAACCTATTCGAATTTTAAACGAGTAAAAATCTAAAATTTTAGGATTAAGTTGTATAATTAGGTTCAAAATCCTATAATAAACTATTTGAACTCATAAAAATTGATTTAATATCATTTTACGATCGTTTTGTTGGGTTTAAAGCTTGCGTGTCTTGTTTGGCTTCATAGAGAACCCGTTCGAATTTTAACCGAGTAAAAACCTAAAAATTTAAGATTAATTTGTATAATTAGGTTAAAAATCCCACAATTAACTATCTGAACCCATAAAATTTTATTTCATATTATAGTGGCTAGATGTTAGTATAAGTAAGGGTTAAGAAGTCCATAGGACCTTCCACCAATCATTCTCGAGAAAGCTCATCAATAGAGGGATAGTATAACATATTGTTCAAACATGTTCTTGTATCCTGCATTTGTCTCCGCATTTACAAACTGCTTTCTTTGTTTACTTGTTCTCCTGCAACCACACTGCTATATTTTCCGCACACCACTTCCATACATCTACCCTGGCATCACCATACATATCATTTTGCCTTGGCATATTTTAGTTACTTACATTCTGAAATTGCCATAACATTTTACCATTACTTTTGCACCGTACATATTCATTTCCACCTGTCTTTATCTTTATTTTTCTTTTTAGTTAGTGACACCTTTTTGCCTTTACAATATTGACTTACTGGTTACCTCGATCCTCGTGGGAACGATACTCACTCACCCTTTTATTACTTGTACGACTATGTATACTTGCACATACGTGTTCGCATAATTTATAGCACTACACAGGCGACACCAAGTTTTTGGTGCCGTTGTCGGGGATCGGCAAGAGAACAGTTTGTCTTTTTTATCTTGGCATTTTTTTACATAGTTTATTTTCTTAGTTCGTTTTACTTGTTTTATTTGTTTTTCTTTTCTGGGTTATTTTCAGTGCATGTCCAGAAGGTCTACTGACGAGCCTCTCTATCCTATAGTGCCTGAAATTGAGCGTTTGTTTCATCAAAAAAGGCGTACTCAGCGTAGAGCTATGGACCCACCAGCAATGCAAGACCCAGTAGTTCCAAATATCGGGGCAAATCTAAATGTTGTTGCACCTCGACCAAGGGATATTAGGGACCATTTAAATCCTATCTTGGATGATCTTAATCCTGGCATCATGGCACCAAAAATTCAAGCTACACACTTCGAACTCAAGCCTATCATGTTCAATATGTTGAATTCTATTGGGCAATTTGGAGGGATGGCGCACGAAGATGCAAGGCAACATATTCGAACTTTCCTAGAAGTTTGTGATTATTTCCGTCAACAAGGAATGCATGAGGACGTGTTGAAGCTCAAGTTATTCCCTTATTCCCTATGTGGCCGAGCAAGGGCGTGGTTGAGTGTAGTGCCATCCGGATCGATGGAGTCATGGGCTGATCTGTGCAAGAGCTTTTTGTTGTGGTATAATCCTCCAAATCTACACACCCAGCTTAGAAATGACATAACTTCTTTTCGATAAGGTGATGACGAATCAATGTGTGAATGTTGGGATCGATACAAGGGATTGCTTCGCAAGTGTACAAATAATGAATTTCAAGATTGGACTCAAGTTGTAATGTTCTACAACGGAGTCAATGCACCGACGAGGATGATGCTAGATGCCTTGGCAAATGGAACTTTACTAGACAAATCACCCTAGGAGGCATTTGACATTCTTGATAGAATTGCCAACAATGACTATCAATTTCCTTCTAAGGCACAAGGGACATTCGAGCTTGATGCTAAAGATTCACTATCTGCCCAACTCTCAGTTATTGCCAATATGTTGAAAAGCATTCAACGTTCCAACGCGGTGAAGGAAGTGAAGATGGCCAGTTCAGCATGTCTGTTAAGCCATGGCAATCATCACGAGAGCGAGTGCCCAAGAAACAATGAGTCAGCCAATTATGTGAGCAACTTCAACAGAGGCAACAACAATCCCTACTCTAACACCTATATCCAGGATAGCGACATCATCCAAACTTTTCATGGGGAAACCAAGGATCCAGTAACCCTAATCCCCCAGCTAGAAGTCAAAATGAGCCCCAGCAGTTTCAAGCGAATATTCCCTGGCATAATCAGAACAAGGGGGCTGCATCATCATCTAATACCAGTTCTTTGGAGGCTACTATGCAAGAATTTATTCTAAGTACAAAGACTATGCTTCAAGAGCATACTACAGCCATCAAGAACCAAGGAACCCTACTACAAAGCCACAGTGCTTCATTGCGAAATCTGGAGAGTCAGGTTGGCCAAATTGCCACGGCATTACAAGAGTGTCAGCCAGGACGTCTGCCAAGTGATACTGAAGTCACTAAGCCACATGGTAAAGAGCAATGTAGCGCGATCACACTAAGGAGTGGCAAGCAGATTAATTAAGAAGATAAGTTTGGGGGGAAGAAGTCTGATGAATCCCTACCCAAACCTGTGCAAGAAGAAATGCCTGAGCAAATTCTCGAGGAAAAGGAGAAGGAGGAAGGTTTGACAAAGGAACCTGCTGATGGAGCTAGTGAAAATGCCACGACAAAAGAGTATTGCTCTGCTTTAAGTAACCTACCAATGAAGAAGAAGGATCTAGGCAGCTTCATTATCCTGTGTGCTATTGGAGATAAGTTCATTGAGAAATGCTATTGGATCGAGTGTAAATCTGATGCCCAAGTCAATCTTTATGAAGCTTGGCATGGGAGATGCGAGACCCACATCCGTCATATTACATCTAGTCGATCATTCCCATGTGAGACCTGAGGGGATGATCGAAGATGTCATAGTGAGGGTGGACAAATTCGTGTTTCTGGTCTACTTCCTCATACTTGATTGTGAGTCTGATGCAAATACACCCATTATCTTAGGGAGACCTTTCCTAGCAACCGGTCGCATTCTCATTGATTGTGAGAAGGGTGAGCTCACAATGCGTGTAGCAAATCAAAGATTGACCGTGAACATCAACAATTCTCTCAAGTACATGGATGATTCTGAAGAATGCCGGAGCATTTTGGAAGCAGATTATGAGCTATCAACGAAAGCTGATCATTTTTGCCACAACAATTTTGTGCAACTGGATAAGTATGAAGCGCTCATAGAAGAGGAAGAGGAAGCTGGTGAATTGTCATTGGAAAAACAACAATCTAGTCTGTTGATAGCTAGAAATCATTCGAGCTTTGAACCTCTTGACTTCGAGGAATTCGTTCCTCCCAAGACTTCATTACTCAATGCGCCCAAGTTGGAGCTGAAGAATTTGCCATAACATTTGAAATATGCTTGTCTGGGTGAAGACGAGACCATGGCTGTTATTATTTCTGCGAATCTTAATGCTGATCAAGAAAGAAGTCTACTTGCTGTTTTGTCACAGCATAAACGAGCGATAGGATGGACCATGGCAGATTTAAAGGGGATTAGTCACACTATCTGTATGCATAAGATACTTCTGGAAGAATGCCATGGCAAATCCATAGAGCCACAACGAAGACTCAACCATATTATGAAGCAAGTTATTATGAAGGAAGTTATCAAATGGCTCGATGTTGGAGTTATTTACCTAATATCGGATAGTTCATGGGTGAGCCCGGTTCAATGTGTGCCCAAGAAAGGAGGCACAATCATGGTAAGCAATGAAGACAATGAGCTATTGCCGATGCGCGTAGTGACCGGATGGAGGATTTGTATGGACTATCGCAAGCTCAACAAGGCTACGAAGAAGGACCACTTTCCTCTACCTTTTATTGACCAAATGTTGGATCGCTTGGCGGGCAAAGCCTTCTATTGTTTCTTGGATGGATATTCGGGGTATAACCAAATAGCCATAGCACCGGAGGACCAAGAGAAGACCACATTCACTTGTCCTTATGGCACTTATGCTTTCCGGAGGATGCCCTTTGGATTGTGTAATGCCCCGACAACTTTCCAGCACTGCATGCAAGCTATCTTTTTTGATATGGTTGAGGATTATCTAGAGATATTCATGGATGACTTCTCTGTTTCTAGAGATAGTTTCCAGAATTATCTTGGCAATTTAGCAAAGGTCCTGAAGCGATGTGAAGAAGCTGACCTTGTGCTAAATTGGGAGAAATGTCACTTTATGATGATTGAAGGTATTGTGTTAGGCCATAAGATTTCACACAAAGGCATCGAGGTGGACAAAGCTAAGATCGAGGTGATTGAGAAGTTACCACCACCTGCAAATGTCAAGGGCATAAGAAGTTTCCTCTGACACGCGGGATTCTATCGGAGATTCATCAAGGATTTCTCTAAGATCTCCAAGCCTTTGTGCATGTTGTTGCAACAAAACCAGCCTTTTGTGTTCAATCAAAAATGTCATGGCGCTTTCACAAAGCTGAAGCAAAGCCTTATCACTACACCCGTTGTTGTTCCCCCAGATTGGACCTTACCGTTCGAGCTGATGTGCAATGCAAGCGATTATGTCGTGGGAGCAGTTTTGGGACAGCGTCGAGGTAAAATTTTTCATGTTATATATTATGCTAGCTGTACTTTAAATGAAGCACAACTTAACTACAGTACCACATAGAAGGAGCTACTTGTCGTGGTATTTGCATTTGACAAGTTTAGGCCATACTTGATAGGCACTAAGGTCATTGTTCACACCGATCACTCAGCTATTAAATACTTAGTGACTAAAAAGGATGCCAAACCTAGGCTTATTAGATGGATACTATTGTTGCAAGAATTTGATTTAGAAGTGGTAGATAGGAAAGGCACAGAAAATCAAGTTGTTGGTCTTCTTTCTAGGCTAGAAGTTAACCTGGAATGTCATGACAAAATTGAAATCGATGATGAATTTCCTGATGAGAAAATTCTTTATGCCACGGAAATTCCGTGGTACGCTCACCTTGTTAATTTTCTTGTTAGTGGTATTTTGCCTTTTGACATGACTAGCCAGGGAAGGAAGAAATTTAGACATGACATGTGATTCTATTAATGGGATGAGACGTATTTGTTCAAGCGTTGTGCCGATCAAATTATCCAAAGATGTGTGCCTGAAGAGGATCAAAGAGATATTCTGTATCACTGTCACACAGGCCCGTGTGGAGGTCACTTCGGAGGTATGCAAACTGCTACAAAGGTCCTCCAATCAAGTTTTTATTGGCCTACATTATTCAAAGATGCCCAGGCATTTTACCAAGTCTGCGATCGCTGTCAGAGGACTAGGAACATCTCCAGACGTCATGAAATGCCACGACAAAATATTTTGGAGATAGAGTTGTTTGACGTGTGGGGCATAAACTTTATGGGACCATTCCCATCTTCATTTGGAGATTGGTATATCCTTTTTGCAGTGGACTATGTGTCCAAGTGGGTAGAAGCCATTGCGACGCCTAGGAACTGTTCGAAGACAATGCTGAAGTTCCTTCACAAGCACATTTTCACAAGGTTTGGCATGCCAAGGGCTGTCATCAGTGATGAAGGCACTCATTTTGACAACAAGTTAATTGCCAAGGCATTACAAAGATACGGGGTAAAACACAAAATTGCCATGACATATCATCCCTAGACCAATGGGCAAGCCGAGATTTCAAACCATGAAATCAAGCAAACTCTGGAAAAAGTGGTGAACTCGAGAAGGAAGGATTGGTCACCAAAGCTTGATGAAACGTTATGGGCATACCGAACATCATTCAACCCCCCCTAGGAATGTCTCCATTTAAGTTAGTCTATGGAAAGGCATGTCACCTCCCGGTCGAGCTAGAGCATAAAGCCTATTGGGCAATCAAGAAGCTCAACTTTGATGTAGAGCTAGCTGGTGAAAGAAGACTTCTAGAGTTGAATGAGACGGAGGAATTTAGGGCCCAAGACTACGAAAATGCCAAGCTCTATAAGGAGCGGACTAAAAGATGGCATGACCATGCAATTTTGCCACGACATTTTCAAGTTGGACAACAAGTGCTCCTATTCAACTCAAGGCTGAAGCTTTTTCCTGGGAAGCTTAAATCAAGGTGGTCTGGGCCATTTGAAATACATCATGTGTACCCCAAGGAGCTTTGGACATCAAGAACATTGATAATGGGACAATTTTCAGAGTTAATGGTCAGCGCCTAAAGATCTACACCGGAGCCCATGTGATGCGAGATAAACCTACCGCATATCTTAAAGATGCCTGACATACAAAAATGTCACGACATTTTCAGTTTACTCATGTTCATAAATAAATTGTTTTAAGTTTGTTTTTTTATGCTACGTCGTTTTCTTAATTAATTTATGTGTTTTTTTCTTGTTTTTAGGAAATACACACCCTTGGAGGCCGACGGCTGAAGGAGAAAGTAGGAGAAAAGTAAGAAACCCTACCTGAATTCATTGGGCGGCAAAAGACAAAAGGGAGAAAAGATCTTTATTATTTCCTTCTGAATTTCAAACCACCCTCTCTCTCCTCTTTAAAAGTCTGACAATACCACCCAATCAACCCCCTCCACACGTTTCTTTCCCACCTCCCCACTAAAAATTAAAGCTCTTATTTTTATTTCCCCTTTCTCTTTCATTCCCCCTATCTTCTTCTTCATCTTTACACCTCCATAACCGAAAAGCTTTCTTCCCCCACCATTATCAAAGCTCAAAACTCTCTTACTTTTTCTTCTCTTTTTCTACCCAAAAATGGTATGAACTAGACCCCCAGGATCCGCCCCACAACCTCCTCCTATTTTTGTTGATGATGCGGTGGAAGAGAGGTTTAAATCCCTCAAAAATAGAAAGTTTTCTTTGAGCTTGGTTTTGACTTCTCCGATGAGTTAGGATCTGAGGTGAAGGATGTGGTTCAGCACCACCATTGGGAGCAGTTTGCTGCCCATCCTGGCTCCGTCAATGCTACTTTGGTGCGCGAGTTTTATGCAAACATTCACAGCCCTGACCAGAAATTTGTTTATGTCCGGGGCAAGAATATCCACTTCACCAACACAACCATTAACCGCTTCTTCAAAATTCCACAAGGAGTGGATAAGCATGCAAAGAAAGAAGAGGAAGCGAACTATGAGACTTATCAAGGCGTGAAGGAAGATCTCTGTCTACCCGAGACAGAATGGAACGGCCAACAAGCATCGAGAAGGACGGCTAACCGTGAGCGCTTGCTTCCACACGCCCGATTATGGAACCATTTCATGAGATACAAGTTGATGCTCACCTCGCATCACACTACCGTGAGTCTATCTCGACTAATGCTGTTACATTCCATTCTTTTCGGTTGTCCCAAGGATATTGGCCGGATAATTGTTCAAGAGACTCATGCTTGCTTAAACCGCCCCAAGAGCCCCCTCATATTTCCCAACTTGATTACTGCCTTGTGCCGGAAGAAGGATATTCCGGAGGATGATTTTGATGAAATATTAGAAGGTATGAAAGGTTTGACTGCTGCTAAAGTGACTGCACTAATGGGTAACAGTGAAGAGCAACCAGAGGCATCACATGTTGTCGCTGCAAGAAAAGGCTCATCTCATAAAGATGATGTACTGGAGCTCTCTCAAAATGTCATGGCAAAAGTAGATGACTTGTACATAGACTTGAAGGAATTTTTTAGCTATACTAAGAAAAGAGATTAGGTCATCCAAGCCTATCTTGCAGAGCTGCTACCTCCCATAAATCAGGAGTTCCCCATGTTCCTGGCATCTATCCTGCCTACTACGCCAGTAAATGCCTCGACATTTCCAGCAGACCCACCTTCAACTAGGCAGACGCCACCTGATCTGAATGAAGCACCATCCCCAGCTGATCCAGCTGAGGAGGTAAGGCCAATGAAACCGGAACTAGAGGAACACGCTCTAGAGGAAAAAATCTAAACGTCGTCTTAAGATGTCGGCCGGGAGACAATCAACCCCACCACCAGCTGCTGAAAAATCAAGATCACGGGGAGCAAATGATGAGTCTAATCTTGAAGTCAGTCCACCCCTGTTGAAGAGAAGAGCCTCACGCCGAATTGCCACCGCAACACCACCTGCCTAGCCAAAGTACTTTGCATTTCATTTCATTACATTGCATAGCATTTAATTTAGTTTTTTTAGTTGCATTGAGGACAATGCTTGCCTCAAGTTTGGGGGATGTGTCGTCCTCTACTCCATTTTCATATGCATGATAGCAGTAGTTGTAGAATTATGCCATGACAATTATGCAAGTTTTATGATAAGTTTATAGGATTAGTTAGTGATGCCCGATGATGATATTTTTTATATGGCCAATGCTTGAATTGAATATGCATGACTTGAGATTTAGATAGAGCATGCTTTAGGACTTGGTGGTTTGTGTTTATTTTTCTGTTACACGAGTGTATGTTCTCCATGCTTAGGGAAGTTAGGAAATTTTTATAGAATGAAAACTTGAACAACCCTGCATGTTTTAATGAATTCACTTGTTAATAGAGAACCCCCATTAGTTAGTATAGAAGTTGTGAATAAATGTCTGGACATATCTGTAGAGGGATATTCTGCTATGCCATGGCATATCCATGTGCATATGAGTTACTGAAAGAGGCACAGGGTGACGCTACACTTTTAACTTGCCATGGCATTACCTGGATACTGCATTCTAATAAATGGTAGCTATGGCATGAGTAGAAGGTAGTGTGATAGGCTGTCTCCTCTCGTAGCAGTATGTCGAGCATATTTGTATAAAAAATGAAAAATGAAATATATATATATATATAATAGGTATGGGGAGTAGTAAATTGTGCTTTAATGAACAAACATGCTTGTTAGGATAGTGAACATTCCTTAGAATTTTTCTAACTTAACTAAGCATAGATTAGATACACTCACTCATGCACACACACACACACACACTCGCATTCGACCTTGTCCTAGGGTAGCGCTCTTAAAAATTCCTCGAGCCTTATATGTTTATGCCATGACATTTTCTAAGGGCTGAAACTCTGACCATTTGCTTGCCTAGTTCTTGAACATTGTCATGACATTTCTTCTCTACTAGCTGCTATCCATTGCTTGAGGACAAGCAATAGCTTAAGTTTGAGGGTGTGATAACTCCGCAAAAAGGCTATATTTTAGGCCTTTTTACTTAAGTTATTGAGTGTTCTTAGTTGCATTTAGTCTCATATCATTGCATGTAGTTTTGTAGTTATGCCTTGGCATTTTTGTGTGGCAATGGGTGCTATTTCATGAGAAAGGTAGTTCTTTTGAGTTGTGTTGTGCAGGTAAAGCAAAAATGGGAAGTTGAGGATATTTTCCATGGCATTCGAAGAAGGATAGCGATGGTAAAATGCCATGGCAAATCTGGAGGACTCCTGTGCTGAGCTAAACGACAAGAAGATATTTTGATAAGAGTGTCAGCTGGTGCCATTACGGCCAGCCAGGGCCATTATAGCCTGGCCACAACCACCTCAGTAGGGGACCACAACCAATATCGCAGGATCACTGTCACCACTGCTATCTCTGCAGAAATATCATCACGTGAAAGGGGGCAGGAATGGAATTTTCACTATCTTTTAGGGTTTTTCACCCCTTTTAAGGCATGGTGACCTACAAGAAAAAGAGAGACCTTCTGGAGGAACAAAAACACAGAAAAAGAGGCACCTTTGGAGTGGTTTGCGGCGGTGGAAAGCTTCAACCTTTATCCTCCAAACTCTTGCGAAGTGTCCTCCATTGATAGAGCTCGAAGGGAATGGTGTGCTAGGCACCCGAGAGGGGCTAGCACACCAAGGCGTCTCATGGTGGTTGACGAGCCGACGACCTGCGCAACTGAGGGTGTCTTCTAGTCCTCTTTCTTTGCTTTATTTTTCATATTTTTATGAGGATGATTGTTGAATGTTTTAAGATGTATGTGGATGATATTTCTTTAACATTTCTCACCACCATGTGTTACTTTGTTTAGGTGGTTGCACTTATGGATGATTACCTTTTGTTTTTATTAATATATTATCTTCTATGTGTTTGTATATTTGTTTTGCTCATTGTTGGTAATCATCTAGGCATTGTAAGAGGCACGAGAGTGTCCCGTGTTTAGGTGCATGCTAAAGCACTCGAGATAGGCGTAGCTATAGATCCTTAATTTGAGAGGAGCTAAGGAAGGATCTACGTGAGCAATAGGTTCTAGACAGCAAATAGAGACTAATCTAATCCTAGAGCACTCGAAAGAGGCATAGGTGAGGGTTTCAACGAATAAAAGGAGTGTGCTTCGTAGATAGCCTAGTGTCATTCGCGTTACAGGCGAAATGCCATGGAATTTTAGTTTGTCAGGTTCCTATGACTCGAGAGAGCGGGAACACTTAAGAAACCTCTGTCGATTAAATATACACCATAGTGGCTAGATGTTAGTATAAGTAAGGGTTAAGAAGTCCATAGGACCTTCCACCAATCATTCCCGAGAAAGCTCATCAATAGAGGGATAGTACAACATATTGTTCAAACATGTTCTTGTATCCTGCATTTGTCTCCGCATTTACAAACTGCTTTCTTTGTTTACTTGTTCTCTTGCAACCACACTCCTATATTTTCCGCACACCACTTCCATACATCTACCCTGGCATCACCATACATATCATTTTGCCTTGGCATATTTTAGTTACTTACATTCTGAAATTGCCATAACATTTTACCATTACTTTTGCACCGTACATATTCATTTCCACCTGTCTTTATCTTTATTTTACATTTTAGTTAGTGACACTTTTTTGCCTTGACAATATTGACTTACTAGTTACCTCAATCCTCGTGGGAACGATACTCACTCACCCTTTTATTACTTGTACGACTGTGTATACTTGCACATACGTGTTCGCATAATTTATAGCACTACACAGGCGACACCAAATTTTAACCGAGTAAAAATCTAAAAATTTAAGATTATGTTTTATAATTAGGTTAAAAATCCCACAATTAATTATTTGAACAAATAAAATTTTATTTAATATCATTTTGTGGTGATTTTATTGGGTTTAAAGCGTGCATGTTTAAATGGGCTTTATAGTGAACTCGTTAGAATTTTAAACGAGTAAAAATAAAAAAATTAGGATTAAGTTGTATAATTATGATCAAAATACTATAATAAAGTATTTTAAATGATAAAAATTGATTTCATATCTTTTTACGATCGTTTCGTTGGGTTTAAAACGTGCATGTCTAGTTGGGCTTCCTAGAGAACCCATTCAAATTTTAACTGAGTAAAAATCTAAAAATTTAAGATTATGTTTTATAATTAGGTTAAAAATCCCACAATTAATTATTTGAACTCATAAAATTTTATTTAATATCATTTTGCGGTAATTTTGTTGGGTTTAAAGCGTGCATGTTTAAATGGGCTTTATAGTGAACCCGGTCAAATTTTAAAAGAGTAAAAATATAAAATTTTAGGATTAAGTTGTATAATTAGGATCAAAATCCTATAATAAAGTATTTGAAATCATAAAAATTGATTTAATATCTTTTTACGATCGTTTTGTTGGGTTTAAAGCATGCATGTCTAGTTGGGCTTCCTAGTGAACCCGTTCGAATTTTAACGGAGTAAAAATCTAAAAATTTAAGTTTAAGTTTTATAATTAGGTTAAAAATCCCACAATTAATTATTTGAACTCATAAAATTTTATTTAATATCATTTTGTTATGATTTTATTGGGTTTAAAGCGTGCATGTATAAATGGACTTTATAGTGAACCAGTTCGAATTCTAAACGAGTAAAAATATAAAATTTTAGGATTAAGTTGTATATTTAGGTTCAAAATCCTATAATAAACTATTTAAACTCATAAAAATTGATTTAATATCATTTTATGATCGTTTTGTTGGGTTTAAAGCATGCGTGTCTAATTGGGCTTCATAGAGAACCTATTCAAATTTTAACCGAGTAAAAATCTAAAAATTTTAGATTAAGTTGTATAATTGGGTTGATAATCCCACAATTAACTATTTGAACTCATAAAATTTTATTTAGTATCATTTTGTGGAGATTTTGTTGGGTTTAAAGCATGCATGTCTAAATGGGCTTTATAGTGAACCCGTTCGAATTTTAACCGAGTAAAAATATAAAAATTTAGGATTAAGTTGTATAATTAGGTTCAAAATCTTATAAAAAACTATTTGAACTCAAAAAAAAAGGATTTAATATCATTTTACATTTGTTTCGTTGGGTTTAAATCATGCATGTCTAGTTGGGCTTCATAGAGAACCCGTTCGAAGTTTAATTGAGTAAAAATCTAAAAATTTAAAATTAATTTTTATAATTAGGTTAAAAATCCATAATTAACTATTTTAACTCATAAAATTTTATTTAACATCATTTTGCAGTGATTTTGTTGGGTTTAAAGCGTGCATGTCTAAATTGGATTTATAGTGAACCCGTTCAAATTTTAAATGAGTAAAAATCTAAAATTTCAGGATTAAGTTGTATAATTAGGATCAAAATCCTATAAAAAACTATTTGAACTCAAAAAAATGATTTAATATCGTTTTAAAATTGTTTCGTTGGGTTTAAAGCATGCATATCTAGTTGGGCTTTATAGATTACCAGTTTGAATTTTAACCGAGTAAAAATCTAAAAATTTAAAATTAATTTTTATAATTAGGTTAAAAATCCTGCAATTAACTATTTGAACTCAAAAAAATTATTTAATATCATTTTGAGGTGATTTTGTTGGGTTTAAAGCGTGCATGTCTAAATGGGCTTTATAGTCAACCCGTTCGAATTTTTTTTTGACGGAAAAAAGGGCCTCATTAAAGACCCCCTAACACTTAAATGAGTAAAAATCTAAAATTTTTGATTAATTTGTATTATTAGGTTCAAAATCCTATAGTAAACTATTTGAACTCATAAAAATTTATTTAATATCATTTTACGATCGTTTTGTTGGTTTTGAAGCATGCATGTCTAGTTGGGATTTATAGAGAACCCGTTTGAATTTTAACCGAGTAAAAATCTAAAAATTTAAGATTAAGTTTTATAATTAGGTTAAAAATCCCACAATTAATTATTTGAACTCATAAAATTTTATTTTAAATCCTTTTGCGGTGATTTTGTTGGGTTTAAAGTGTGCATGTCAAAATGGGCTTTATTGAGAACCTGTTCGAATTTTAAAAGAGTAAAAATATAAAATTTTAGGTTTAAGTTGTATATTTAGGTTAAAAGTCCTATAATAAACTATTTGAGCTCATAAAACGTGATTTAATATCATTTTACGATCGTTTTGTTGGGTTTAAAGCATGCGTGTCTAATTGGGCTTCATAGAGAACCCGTTCGAATTTTAACCAAGTAAAAATCTAAAAAACTTTAGATTAAGTTGTATAATTGTTTTCAAAATCCCACAATTAACTATTTGAACTCATAAAATTTTATTTAATATCATTTTACGATCGTTTTGTTGGGTTTAAAGCGTGGATGTCTAAATGGGATTTATAGTGAACCCGTTCGAATTTTAACCGAGTAATAATATAAAATTTTAGGATTAATTTTTATAATTAGGTTAAAAATCCCACAATTAACTATCTGAACCCATAAAATTTTATCTAATATCATTTTGCGGTGATCTTGTTGGGTTTAAAGCGTGCATGTCAAAATGGGCTTTATTGAGAACCCGTTCGAATTTTAAAGGAGTAAAAATATAAAATTTTAGGATTAAGTTGTATATTTAGGTTAAAAGTCCTATAATAAACTATTTGAGCTCATAAAAAGTGATTTAATATCATTTTACGATCGTTTTGTTGTGTTTAAAGCTTGCATGTCTAGTTGGGTTTCCTAAAAAACCCGTTTGAATTTGAACAGAGTAAAAATCTAAAAATTTTAGGATTAAGTTGTATAATTGGGTTCAAAATCCCATAATTAACTATTTGAACTCATAAAATTTTATTTATTATCAATTTGTGGTGATTTTATTGGGTTTAAAGCGTGCATGTTTAACTGGGCTTTAGAGTAAACCCATTCGAATTTTAAACGAGTAAAAATATAAAATTTTAGGATTAAGATGTATAATTAGGATCAAAATCCTATAGTAAACTATTTGAAATCATAAAAATTGATTTAATATCTTTTTACGATCGTTTTGTTGGTTTAAAGCATGCATGTCTAATTGGGCTTCATAGAGAACACCTTCGAATTTTAACTGAGTAAAAATCTAAAAATTTAAGTTTAAGTTTTATAATTAGGTTAAAAATCCCACAATTAATTATTTGAACTCATAAAATTTTATTTAATATCATTTTGTGGTGATTTTGTTGGGTTTAAAGTGTGCATGTATAAATGGGCTTTATAGTGAACCCGTTCGAATTTTAAACGAGTAAAAATATAAAATTTTAGGATTAAGTTGTATAATTAGGTTAAAAATCCTATAATAAACTATTTGAACTCATAAAAATTTATTTAATATCATTTTATGATCGTTTTGTTGGGTTTAAAACATGCATGTCTAATTGGGCTTCATAGAGATCCCATTCGAATTTTATCTGAGTAAAAATCTAAAAATTTAAGATTAAGTTTTATAATTAGGTTAAAATCCTAAAATTAACTATTTAAACTCATAAAATTTTATTTAATATTATTTTGCGGTGATTTTATTGGGTTTAAAGCGTGCATGTCTAAGTGGGCTTTATAGTGAACTCGTTCGAATTTTAAACGAGTAAAAATCTAAAATTTTAGGATTAAATTGTATAATTTGGTTCAAAATACTATAAAAATCTATTTGACCAAAAAGTCAAAGTCAAAGTAAAAAAAGAATTTCAAAATTTAAAAAAAATAGATTCGAATTTTTCAATGAAATTGAAAAACAAACTGTATTCTTATTGTTGAAATCATGATGAATGTACAAATTCTTGTAATATGTGATTCTAAGTGCTTGGAAATCAACCGAAACAAATTATTCTTGTTTGTTTGGTGATAGGAGTGTTGTAAAGCACTTCTTTGCAGTAAGAATTACATTTTTGTCGTTTCATTGTTACATTCTTCAATTTCCATCCTTTTCTTCTTTTGTTTTCATTTTCTTCGTTCAAATCTTTATTTTTCCTTAATAGTGTTTCTTGTTAATAACACATTTGTAACAGATTTGAAAGCGTTGGATTAGTCCTTTAAAGAACTGAAAATAGAGAAATTGTGAGGGAAAAAGGCACTGAGTGTTGTGAGAACAGAAGGAGAGACAAAAAGAGTCATTCAAGCATTCTCCCGAGTGAAGCACGAGCGCTGAGTGTTACATTTTGAGTGCACATTTTTCTTTGGAGTGAAAATCAAGAGGTTATTATGAGTGTGCAGTGAGGACTTTTTACTTTCGTTTTACTTAACCCGTATTTGTGTTTTTTGCGTTTTTCTTTGTTTAATTATGACAGGTTCTAGTGGAATTAATCAAGAAGGATAACAACAACCGAATTTACAAATGCAAGCCATTACTAGTGAGATTCAAAGGTTGTTAAGGGCTGAATTGGAGCCTTTACAGTCTCGAATGGATAGAATTGATGGGGGTGGTTCCCAATCTGTTCATGATGAGATTCATGATGAAAACGATGTGGATCAATCTCCTAGATTGAATCCGAGACAAGGACGTATGGTTGATGATAACTTATCTAATATTAAGGTTGCAATTCCTTCTTTTTAGGGATGAACGGATCCGGATGCTTATTTGGCATGGGAAAGCAAAGTTGAACATGTTTTTGAGTGTTACAATTACTCGGAACAAAAGAAGGTTCGTTTAGTAGCAAAGAAGTTTGTAGACTATGCCTTGATATGGTGGGATCAGTTATTGCTTAGCCGGAGACGTACAGGTGAAGGTCTAGTGAGAACGTGGGAAGAAATGAAGCGAGTTATGCAAAAACGGTTTGTTCCATCTTATTACCATCGTGATTTATTTAAAAAATTACAAAACTTGAAACAGGGTAATCGGAGGGTCGAAGATTATTTCAAGGAGATGGAAATATCCATGATGCGTGCTAACATTGAGGAAGATCGAGAAGCAACTATGGCACGTTTCCTTGCAGGGTTGAATAAGGTAACAGCCAATGTTGTTGAATTACAACATTATGTGGAGTTAAACGATATGGTGCACATGACCATTAAAGTTGAACGCCAGCAGCATCGAAAATCAACAAATCGAGGTAATACTCCATTTAAGTCTTATTCTAATCCGTTATACACTCCTAATAATTCCAGGAAGCAAGTACCGCTTCAGATTAAGGAAAAGGCGGAATCGAGTAAACCAAAGCCTTCCGTTACTGATAATGGGCGTGGCAAGCAAGTGGTACCACAAGAAAGGTCAAAGGACATCCAGTGTTTTAAGTGTCTTGGTAGAGGACATGTTGCGAGTCAATGTCCTAATAGAAGAACCATGTTGATGCGTGAGAACGGAGAAATAGAATCTGACTCTGAAGAAGACGAACAAGAGCCCCCTATTGATGACATTGAAGAGGATATGGAATTACAAGCAACCGATGAAATTCTGGTTGTTAAACGAAGTTTGAATGTACAACCATCTCAAGATGCACAACAACGAGAAAACATTTTCCATACACGATGCCACGTAAACGATAAAGTATGTGTTGTGATTATTGATAGTGGTAGTTGCACTAATGTTGCTAGTTCTGTTATGGTTGATAAATTAGGATTAAAGACGACAAAGCATCCCAACCCGTACAAGTTACAGTGGTTGAATGATGGCGGGGAGCTAAAAGTCACTAAGTAGGTTGTACTGCCATTCTCCATTGGAAAATACAAGGACGAGGTTCTTTGTGGTGTTGTTTCTATGGATGCTAGTCATCTCCTACTGGGACGTCCGTGGCAGTTCGATAAATGAGCAATTCATGATGGTTATACGAATAGGTACTCTTTTGTGCATGAAGGAAAGATCACTTTGGCATCATTGACATCGAGCCAAGTGAATGATGATGAAGTAAGCTTGAAAAAGAATATCGAAGCTGCAAAAGGGAAGAAGAAGATAAATGTTTATGCGAGCAGTAGAGAAATCAAGAAATGTCTTTCCTATTAACAATTTTTGCTTATTTTAATGTTTAAAGATCATTGTTTATTGACTGATATTCCTATTGATCTACTTGTACCTATTTTATCTATTTTGCAGGAATTTGAGGATGTGTTTCCGGAGGAAACACCAAAGGGATTGCCACCTCTTTGTGGCATTGAGCACCAAATTGACTTTATTCCAGGTGCTACTATTCCTAATCGACTAGCTTATTGAACTAACCCTGAAGAGACAAAAGAGCTTCAAAGACAAGTGACAGAATTGATGGAAAAGGGTTATATTCGAGAGAGTCTGAGTCCGTGTGTTGTTCCGGTGCTGTTAGTGCCGAAGAAAGATGGGTCTTGGAGGATGTGCGTAGATTGTAGAGTTGTGAATCAGATTACAATTAAGTATCGTCATCCTATTCCTAGACTTGATGATATGTTGGACGAGCTTTGTAGAGCCGTAATCTTCTCCAAAATTGACTTGAAGAGTGGATATCATCAGATTCGCATGCGAGAAGGCGATGAATGGAAGATAACCTTCAAAACAAAGCTAGGTTTGTATGAATGGTTAGTAATGCCTTTTGGTTTAACTAATGCACCTAGTACTTTTATGCGATTGATGAATCATGTTCGTCGATCTTTTATTGGAAAGTTTTGTGTTGTATATTTTGACGATATTTTGATTTATAGCAAGACTTTGCAGGATCATGTAAAACATTTGAGAGCTGTTTTGCAGACTTTGCGAGAAGAAAGATTGTTTGGTAACATAGAGAAATGTGTGTTTTGTACTGACAAACTTACATTTCTTGGTTACATTGTCAGTGCATAGGGTGTTGAAGTCGATCCTGAGAAGATAAAGGCAATTCAAGAGTGGCCACGACTGACATCGATTACTCATGTTAGATCTTTTCATGATTTAGCTAGTTTCTATCGTCGGTTTGTTCCTAACTTCAGTTCTATTACCGCACCCTTAACCGGGATTATTAAGAAGAATTCTAGCTTCTTATGGGGTAAAAAACAAGAAGATGCCTTTTTGAAAATTAAGGATTGTCTGACAAAGTCACCTGTGTTAGCCTTACCTAACTTTGATAAAACTTTTGAAATTGAATGTGATGCTTCTGTAGTTGGTATAGGCGTTGTGTTAATGCAGGAAAAGAGGGCCATTGCATACTTCAGTGAGAAACTTAGAGGAGCGACATTGAATTATCCAGTCAACGACAAGGAGATGTATGCACTGATTCGGTCATTGGGGACTTGGCAGCATTACTTGTTGCCTAAGGAGTTTGTGATTCACACTGATCATGAGGCTTTACGATATATCACAGGTCAGCATAAATTGAATAAACGACATGCTAAATGGGTTTAATTTTTAGAATTTTTTCCTTATGTCATTCGTTACAAAAAGGGTAAAGATAATGTCGTTGTTGATGCTTTATCACGTAGATATGTGCTTTTGAATTATCTTGATTCACATTTGATTGGATTTGCATATATTCGTGACTTGTATGTTGATGATTCTGATTTTAGAGATAAGTATAATGCTTGTGAGAAATGTGCAGATGGGAAATTTTACAGGCATGATGGTTATCTTTTCAAAGAAAGCAGGATATGCATTCCACAGGGTTCAATGCGTGATATTCTGATCCGTGAAGCACATGAAGGTGGATTAATGGGTCACTTTGGAGTCACCAAAATGTTACAGACATTGAAGGAGCATCTATTTTGGCCTAAAATGCGTAGAGATGTTGAAAGGTACTGTGAACGTTGTGTGACTTGTAAGAAAGCAAAATCAAAAGTTTCACCACATGGTATGTACTTACCTTTACCTATTCCTGATTCCCCTTGGACTGATATTTCTATAGATTTTGTTTTGGGACTGTCTAAAACTAGGACAGGTAGAGATAGTGTTTTTGTTGTGGTTGATAGGTTCTCTAAGATGGCATATTTTATTGCATGCCATAAGACTGATGATGCTGGTAATGTGGCTAACTTGTTCTTTAGAGATGTTGTATGTTTACATGGTATTCCTAGGTCAATTGTTTCTGACAGGGATGTATAATTCTTGAGTCACTTCTAGAGGACTCTTTGGAGCAAATTAGGTACGAAACTTATTTTTCTACTACTTGCCATTCCTAGAATGATGGACAAATTGAGGTTGTTAATAGAGTTTTATCTACTTTACTTCGTTCCATCATTAAAAAGAATATTAAAACTTGGGAAGATTGTTTGCCACATGTTGAATTTGCTTATAATCATGTTGTACATTCTGCTACTAAAATGTCGCCATTTGAGGTTGTTTATGGTTTTAATCCTATTACTCCTCTAGATATGTTGCCTTTGCCACGGGAAAAGGTGATGAACAAGGATGTAAAGCAAAATAAGAATATGTGAAGAAATTGCATCAACAGGTAAAGGAGAACTTAGAACAAAGGACTCAACAATATGAAAAGAAAGCAAACAAAGGAAGGAAGGAAGTCACCTTCGATGTTGGTGATTGGGTTTGGGTTCATTTAAGAAAGGAACCTTTCTAGACCAACAACGGTCAAAGTTGTTACCAAGAGGAAATGGACCTTTTCAGGTTTTGGAAAAAGTGAATGACAACGCCTACAAGATTGACTTACTGGGAGAATATAGTGTGAGTGCCACATTTAATGTTTCTGATTTAACCCCTTATGATGATTCTACAGATTTGAGGACAAATCTTTTTCAAGAAGGGGGGGATGATGTGAGCACATCATGTCACAACAAGAAATCTGATACGGAGGTCTTACCATTAGGACCTATTACTCATTCTAAGGCAAAGAAATTCAGGGAAGTCCTTTTCCTTGTGCTTCAATTCCAGATTCATTTGATAATGTCTATGCCTTAAAACATAGGCTTTATAACGTGTTGCTTGTTGATATGTGATATATTAGACTATACTATATATATATATGTTTAAGTATGTATATATGTTATTAAGTAAGTTTTAAGGATTGGTTTGATAGTGTTTATTATGTTTCTAACTTATTTATAAGTTCATGTATGTTATTGAATAAGTTTGTTAGTGTTTACACCTTATATTTATGTTTCCATTGAGTTTACAATATTTTGATGGATTCTTGTGATGTTTACATGTAGGAACATAGGATAACACCAGCTCAAGAGAGTGTATGTAGCTCAACACCAGCTCAAGAGAGTGGATGCAGCTCAACTCCAGCTCAAGCGGGGTGTATGCAGCTGAACACTAGCTCAAGCGGGTGTATGAAGCTGAACACTAGCTCAATTGAGTTCTATTCAGCTCAGAAGAAGCTCCACGACGTGCATGCAGCTCACTTTAGCTCGAGGTAGCCCAAAGGCTTAATTCTAAGCTCAAGTCAGCTCCTAACACTCTCAGCTAGCTCGTTTCAGCTCAACTCAATTTCCAGCTAGATCAACTCAAGCTGAAGTGACCTATTACAGCTGAAACCTATCCTACACGATGGAAAGGTGTCCTAAGCATGTGCCATGCATATGGGACACTCATGGCAGCCTTGTGCACATGTGTGGGCGTGTAAATGCATGAAAGCCAAACAAGGCCCTTGCTTTTGAAGGCCAAAATGTCCAAGGGATAAGAATGAGTGGTTTCTTATTCAAATTCAAACATTAAACACATGTTTAATGTGTTTTAAGTGCCAAAACATGTGGTTGAGATGCATGGTGCCTAGAAGGGAGGTTATTACCCATCTTTTAAATTCAAAATGTACTTTTAATTATAGCCATGTATTCAAAACGCCCAACTCCTCTCTCATGCCTATATATTTCCTTAATTTTATAAACACAAGGTTACACACTTTGAATAAAAATTAGATTTGAGAGTTTTCTCTTATTTGGTTCCTTTTAGAAATTTCTGACATTCAAACTTGTTTTTGAATTGTTAAACTTTTGATACTTTGGGTTCCTAGATTGCTATCTAGAGGGTCCAAGTCCTTTGACGTTAAACAGATTCGATTCGGGTTTGCTCACTATATTATACAGGTTCTTTCGAGTTTAGCGTTTTCAAACAATTCTAGCATCATAATTCACCATTGTTGAACGCTTGAATCACTACCATGGATGTTTCTTGAAGCATTCATCTTCCTTATTTTGAGTTTTCTTCAAATACCATCTTTATTTATTTATTTTTATTAATTTTCGTTTTTCCCCTTTATTCCCTAATTCCATCATGAATATAATTTTTTTCCTTGTTTTTTAATGTTATTCTTGTTGCAGGAACATGCTTTACAACATTCCTAGATCCGTAACATATGAAGAAAGTCTGTTTCGACAGGCTACCTCGTATCACAAATGCAAGTATTACCCATCGGGTTCTATCTTTGAATCTGATCACACTCGGAGATCTTCCTTCGCTTGAAAAGGTCTTAGCTAGCTATCTCTAAACTTCGCAATGGTTTCTTTAAACGGCCAGGCATATCCAATCAAATTCGGTTCCATATTGACAAATGGGGAGGCTCTCAGCCTGTCAACCTTTATGGTGATTATGAGGTAAATGACGAAGTTCCTCTTCGAGCAGGTACTTTCATGTTGCCTATCCTACTCCAAAGGGACGAATCAAAAGTTAGAGAATACTTCTCTCATGAAGATGCTAACACCATCCTTAATGTATCAATTATTAATGACATAAAAGACACCACCCTTTGGGGTTACCATGACTCTGACATATTTACGTTTCGGTCTGGTTACCAATATTTGCAGTTGCAACTAGGGCTAGTTAACATGCCCTCTAAGCTTTGAAAGATTTTATCTAAACTGTCTACTCTACCCATGGTTCGTTCCTTTGGATGGCGATTATGTCATAATGCACTCTCATCTAGTCATAAAATTTTGCAGGCCAATCTTAGTACGGGGGTTTGCTTATATGTGCTGATCTTGTTGATGATGCTGAACGACAAACTTTGATTATAGGACCTAAGAAGTAAGCAAGTCTCTCGCAAGAAGTGGCTGCAAAAATGAAGAATTAAGGATAATGGATGAAAGGAATAGGTGAAATTAATGAAGGAAATAGTTTAGGGACTGATTTGGAAGCGGAAGGATGTGTGGTGTTGATGAGGGTGAATGGATGTTTAGGACGTTTTATGATGATGATAAAGGATGGGAATGGTGAATGGAATAAGATGATATATAAGGATGGTGATAGGGTGAAAATGAATGGTGAAATGGAAATAGTATCTTAAAGATACTCAAGGAAGAAACTAGGTTATAGAAAACCTAATCCTGAACCTTATATTGATCTTTAAGGGGTGGTGATAAACGAACTTTGACCCTTTTAGTATATTAAACTAAAAGAACCCGAAGTATCAAGATGGATAGAAAGGGTTTGACTCAACAAGTACAAAAGTACTTGATAAGTCGATAAAGTTCTAAGAAGAACTAAACGAGAGAAAAATCTCACAAGTAATTTTATATAATCTGAATGGTGTGTTTACAAAATGAAATTCCAAGTCCTATTTATAATTTTCTAAGGGGTTTGGCCGAAATGGCCTTTAACTATTCGGATAACCATTCATTTGAATGGTGTCTCCCTCCAAATCTATTAGAAGAGTTGTAACTTTTTGGTCCAGCCTGCACAGTCTTCAGTAATTGGGCCATGTCTCGAGATGCTGATATCGGATTGATGCGATTCTACATGCGTTGGAAAGATAAGAGATAGAGGAAAAACTTTCATGATGACACCGAAACCCAATTCGACTTATATCCTGCTCGAAATTGGCAAACAAGTGGACCATCATGAATTTGTTCAATGAAAAGTGCTATCTTTTTGTTTTGGCGTGAAACTTATATTTCCCTCCAATGAGTGGTGCCCAAAAATGTTTCCCTCCGTGGCTGATCGGTTGTGTCCCTTGGGGAGGGAATATGTCCTTCCATGGTTGAGCTGAAGGTTATAGGGTGAGCTGAGAGTGAGCTGACTTGAGCTGAGATAGCTAGCTGACTTAGCTAGCTCAAATCTTGCTTCCAATTTGAGCTTTCTGGACATAACTTTAGTTGGCTGAGCTAGACCTTTAAGTTCACGAGTTGGAATAGTCCTCCATTTGAGCTCATTTGCATTCCTTTGCGTTTTAGTCATTCTAGAGCTGCTACGAGCTGCCATAATCCTTTCAAAGCAGAGTTGAGCTACCCTTGATGTTTTTAAGCTTCCTCGGACTATTATCTTGACTTAAAAAAGCTGAAACAATAAGTAAAAATTGTGTAAGTTGAAACAAATTGAAATAAGCTAAAATGAGCTAGGAATAATATAATTTATCTAATATTAATAATAAGCTGACCTAGAATAATTATAAAGATGTAGTTATGCAATCACGAAGCATCACTTAAATAGAAAAAGCATGCTTGTCAAATTATAGAATGCATAAATTAGATAATAGAAGATAAAGTAAGGTAGAACTCCCTTAGAACCAGTCTTAAAGATTTTCAATGATGTGATCAAACTATAGAGAAAATAGGTGCCGATTAGGATCATATCACTTGCCCTATTTGCAACATGGCCATTGAAACCACCCTCCATGCTATGAGGGACTGTCCTAGTGCCAAGGAGGCGCTCCAATTAGCAGGTCTCCCTACTCAAATTTTGTCCAATACCTTTATATCCCCCCACTAGTGGCTTTCTGAAGTTGTTGGTTTTCTTTCCTTGCATCAATTCTCGTTCCCTTTTACGATCCTATGGAATTTATGGAACCGCCGTAATGACTTTGTCCATAACAACCATCTCCAACCGATTTGGTTAACTGTTATGCACAAAAACTTTTCAATGACTATACATCAGTTAATGATGCTTCCCTCCTACATTTCCGGCTAGCTGAGCCAACATTTGCTCAAGCTAGATGGACGAAACCGAACCTTGGTTTTGTTAAGATTAATACGGATGATGCCCTTGACCCTGTGTTATGGGGTGCTGCTGCAGGCGTCATTGCTCGGGATTCTTCTGGCTCCGTCCTCGGTGGTTGCTCTATGCCTCTTGTTTGCTCAAATCCAGCTTCTGCCGAGGCTCTTGCTCTTTTGGAAGGTTTAAAGTTTGCTACTACTAATGGCTGGACTAAAGTGATCTTTAAAACTAATTCTGCTTCCATTGCTAATAAGTTCAACAACGCTCATCACCAAGATCTTTCCACAGTGCAGCATTTGGTGTCCCGCATCCGCCACACTCTTGGTACTTTGCCTGATTGTAAAATTTGTTATGTACCTAGAGACACACACGTTTTTGTCCATGTCTTAGCTGGTAAAGCTTTGCGTTCGTTTATTTATTGATCTTTTGGATATATCTTTCCCGATTATATTCGGGCTTCTGTAAATTCGGAGAGGTTCTCCTCTTCTTCTCAATAAAACCATGGGTACTCCTTTCCCCATAGGGGTCTGCTCACCTTTTAAGGTGACTGGATATAGGTTTTTTTTAATGAGGCCCTTTCCTTCAAAAAAATTTCAATGGTTTTACTAAATAGCCGAATGAGACTTGCACGCTTTAAACTTAAGAAACCGTCCACAAAAAGAGATTCAATCAAATTACATGAGTTCAAATAGTTAATTATAAGCTTTTGAATTTGATTAAACAACTTAATCTCAAATTTAGAGCACTTTACTCTGTTTAAACTCTAATGTGATCGCTATAAAGCTCCTTTAGATATGCACACTTTAAACCTAACAAAACGGACGCAAAATAAGAATAAATCAAAACTTCATAAGTTCAAATAGATAAGTATGGACTTTGGAACCAAATTATAATAATTAATCCTAATTTTATAGCAATTTACTCGGTTAAAATTGCAATGGGTTCACTAAATAGCCCAATGAGACATGGAGACTTTAAACCCAACAAACTGACCACAAAATATGATTTAATTAAATTACATGATTTCAAATATATAATTATGATCTTTTGGATATGGTTAAACCACTTAATGTCAATTTTAGATCACTTTACTCTGTTTAAATTCTAATGTGATCACTATAAAGCTCGTTTAGATATGCACAATATGAATCTAATAAAACGGACACAATAAGAATAAATCAAATTTAATGAGTTCAAATAGTTAATTAGGAGTTTTGGGTCCAAATTATACAACTTAATATTAACTTTAAGCATTTTACTCGGTTAAAATCCAATGGTTTTACTAAATAGCCCAATGAGACTTGCACGCTTTAAACTTAACAAACCGCCCACAAAATGAGATTCAATCAAATTAAATGAGTTCAAATAGTTAATTATAAGCTTTTGAATTTGATTAAACACTTTAATCTCAAATTTATAGCACTTTACTTGGTTTAAACTCCAATGTAATCGCTATAAAGCTCCTGTAGATATGCACACATTAAACCTAACAAAACGGCCGCAAAATAAGAAAAATTAAAAACTTCATGAGTTCAAATTAATAAGTATGGACTTTGGAACCAAATTATACAACTTAATCTTAATTTTAAACCAATTTACTCGTTTAAAATTGTAATGGGTTCACAAAATAGCCCAACAAGACAAGGACGCATTAAACCTAACAAACCGTCCACAAAATACGATTTAATTAAATTACATGATTTCAAATATATAATTATGATCTTTTGAATATGGTTAAACCACTTAATGTCAATTTCAGATCACTTTATTCTATTTAAATTCTAATGTGATCACTATAAAGCTCGTTTACATATGCACACTCTGAATCTAATAAAACGGACACAATAAGAATAAATCAAATTTCATAAGTTCATACAGTTAATTATGGGCTTTAGAACCAAATTATACAACTTAATATTAATGTCGAATATTAATGTCGCGTGTCAAAAGTGCGCGTTTAGAGCAAGTGGACACATCGGAAGTAATAAATGATAAGTATTTATCGGATTATTGTCTCCACAGGGATTGGTAGACTCAATATGTCTTCTTCGTCTTCTTGTTCTGTAGAAAGAAATAAAAAACACAAGTAGTTTGGGTTGTGATGGAACTAAAATAAAACAACTAAGTAAAAGTAAAGAGATTCGAATATTAGAGAGAGATGGGTTAGGATCTAGTTGCGTTCTATTGTGGATTTGATTGACTTGTCTCTGCCCAATGCAATCGCATATCTCTGCCTCGGTAGCACTGCAGATTACTGCCTCGGCAGCGATAATACTGTCCGCCGCGGCAATCCCTTGCTCGTGGGTGGACTTTACCAAAGTTCGGCAAAGTGTCCTTGGATGACTCCGCTTATCCCTAAGTCGAAGTACTGTTGATGACTAGTCCTTGATGATACCTCCCGGCGTGAACCAATTATACTCACCAACCAATCTCACACTTCTTTTAGCCGCTGAAACTCTTAACCTATCCCTAGGCCGAGTTAGTATTTCGGGATTGAAACATCGTACTTACCCCTTTTGTGAATCTAACTGTCCCGAGTCTAGATAAATGGATTACTCACAAACTTCCCTCCCGGGCTTGAATGCAAGAACAAGGAATAACAAAGGATAAGCAAACCTTGATAATTTTATTGCATTGAAACAAAGACAAAGTACAATATCCTCTCACAAATACTAACAACCTTCACCTAAACCCTAAAGAAGCTTAGAACATAATTGAGAGAAAGAAAACAAGTTTATGAATCGTCTCTCTCTCTCTCTAGGTATTCGTCTATTACATTGGATGGCTAGGTCTTTATATAGGCTAGACCTAGGGCAAACCTTTCCTAAGTAGAATACAACTTGGAGTAGGGAACAAGTCATGTATATAATTAAAATATTTCCAAGTTTAATTCAGCTAAGGGGGCTTTCCCGCGTGGCCTTGTCTTGGGCTTTTCCTCATGCTAGCCAGCTCCGATCCATGGGCTTTATGTCAGACATGTCCCTTGGATTTTTATCTTCCAATCGCCTACAGTCTTGCTTCCTGGCTCTCAACTACTGCCTCGGCATCAGGTCCTGCCTTGGCCTTGTTGCTGCCGCGGCATTGGTTCTCCTGCACAGATATAAAAATGTAGTAAAACGTGCCTTTTTTGTAAATATTATCTCTATGAGCTTAACTTCTAAATATATCACATTAAGTACAAGCATTGGTCCAAGTGGGTGTATATTTGGTGATTAATGCCCATAAAAGGTGTACAAAGTGATAGTGAGTTGAGCACTTATCACATCCCCAAACTCGAACTATTGCTTGTCCTCAAGCAATGCAAACCATCAATTTGCCGAACTCTACTCTCTCTTGGTCTTACATGTCCATCTAGTCTCCCCACCATAACTAGGCCTATTCTTAAGCCTTAACCTTTCGGCTACCCAAGGGTTTACCTAGAAACAAACTATAGAAATTGTGAGTGTGTGTGTTTTCGTGGACAATTCTTAGATAAACTCTAAGTTCAAGACAAGTAGAATTTGGTTAAGTGTTCTCTTCTTTTCTAAACAACCAATTCTTGAGCCAATTTCGAGCACCTCAAGGATTGTGTTTTTCCCTTCACTAAATTTCTTCTTTCTTTTTAATATTCCTTAGAACATACTAGAGCCAATTTCGGGCACCTCTAGCATGAAGAAGAGTACTTTCTAGAGCCGGTGATAGGCACCTCTAGTTACCTTCCCAAAAATCTAAGTCTTTATCACCTAAGTTCATTAAAAGAATTCCTCTAATCCAACAAGTCCCAAAAGTGTTTAAAGTTCTCCTATAGTAAGCCTCTAAGTTTTCATCCTTAAGTATCTTAAGGTTAAACCTTCTTAACAGGACCTATTCATGGTAAGGAGAAAGATTTCTATAGCCTTAAAGAATAAACTAAGGCAATACTGATGATGGGCAGTGCAAAAGTATATGCAATTTATTCAAGTAAGGCAGGGAGCATGAAAATAAAAAAAATCACTGGAATACTCTCTTTTTTGACAAGGCCTCAGCAATAGATTGCTGCCTTGGCAGTGAATCTGCACCCCCAAACTTAAACCAAGCATTGTCCTCAATGCTTTATATTTGAAGAAAATAGGAGGCAACAAAAAATATGAAAGGAATAAGCAGCATAGAAAGAAAAACAATAATTAATATTAAATTATATGAAAGAAAAATATTAAAGACACTCCGAGGAGCTGCTTGTAACAATTTTTCTCCTAGGTCTTGCTGCCGATTGCTTTGTTCTTGGTGAGGGCAATGGTTGAGCTTTTGCTTGTCGGGGCGGTTGGACTCTTGTGGGCGGTGTCCGTTGCATTGGGGCCTCGACTTTGTCTCTGTGCTAAGATAAACAAAAGAAAATCAACAATTAAATATTAATTGTCCTAAAATAAAAGCGAAATTGAAATTATTCCTAGAAATTGCGGGAAAGAACGAATAGAAAGTCGCAGCATTAATTCTCCATAGGGGGCGTGCGAAGGCATCTTCTAAGGTGATGGTCTCCATAGTCTTTATGTCATGTGGCCCAGAATAGTACTTCAGACGTTGGCCATTCACTTTGAATTCATGTCCGTCCTTTAGTGATTTGATCGTTACTGCTCCATGTGGGTAAGCGCGAACAACTTCAAATGGACCTGACCATCTGGATTTGAGTTTTCCTGGAAACAGTTTAAGCCTGGAGTTGAAAAGGAGAACGTGTTGCCCCGGCAGGAACTGCCTCGGCAGTAACCTACGGTCGTGCCATCTTTTCGTTTTCTCTTTGTAGATCTTGGCATTCTCGTAGGCTGCTGTTCGGAATTCTTCTATCTCATTGAGGTCTAGCAGTCTTTTCTGTCCGACTTTTTCCCAATCCATATTTAAGTTCTTTACTGCCCAATAAGCTTTATGCTCGATTTCTACAGGCAAGTGACATGCTTTCCCGAATACAAGCTTATATGGAGATGTTCCCAATGGGGGTTTGAAGGCTGTCCTGTAGGCCCATAAAGCATCATCGAGACAATGAGACCAATCCTTTCTAGATGGATTTACCACCTTTTCAAGGATCTGTTTTAGTTCCTTGTTGGATATTTCAGCTTGCCTATTTGTCTGTGGATGATATGTCGTAGCGAGCCTGTGGGTGATGCCGAGTTTCTTTAGTGCCGCGACAATGAGTCTGTTATCAAAGTGTTTACCTTCATCACTTATTATTGCTCTAGGGATTCCAAATCTTGTAAAGATATTTTTCTTGAGAAATTTTTGAACTGTCTTCGAATCATTGTGAGGTGTGGCGATTGCTTCGACCCACTTTGATACGTAATCCACTGCCACTAAGATATAAAGATTGCCTTGGGATGATGGTAAGGGTCCCATGAAATCTATGCCCCAAACATCAAACAGTTCCACTTCCAGTATGGGTTGTAATGGCATCTCATGTCGTCTTGAAATATTGCCCGTGCGTTGGCATCGGTCATAGTTCTTGTAATAGTCGTGGGCATCCTTGTAGAGTGTGGGCTAGTAGAGGCCAGATTGCAGTACCTTTGCTGCTGTTCTGTTACCTCCAAAATGCCCACCGCAAGGTGAATCATGACAGTGCTGGAGTACT
Source organism: Abelmoschus esculentus (assembly GCA_035048815.1). Taxonomy (NCBI): domain Eukaryota; kingdom Viridiplantae; phylum Streptophyta; class Magnoliopsida; order Malvales; family Malvaceae; genus Abelmoschus; species Abelmoschus esculentus. Next base: position 7,286,053 of record JAUCBN010000002.1, read on the forward strand.
ATTTTTTGTTCTTCTTCTGGAACACATCTTCTTATAACCTGATCTGCACAATGTTTAAACAGAAGAGGGTCATCCCAGAAATAATGCTTTGCATTATGCTGAAACCTCTTCTTTTCGTTATGATTAAGGTTATAAGGGATAATACCACTAACTAAATAATTAACAAGATCAACATACCAGGGGGTGGATGTTACTGTAGCAAGGTCTTCTGTTAATGCTGCAGAGATTTATTCAGACAGTGCCGCGGCAGCACGGTTGTATACTGCTATGGCCTCTGTCTCAGCAGTATCCCTTGCAGTTGTAACAATTTGCAATATTTGTTCATCTGGGAATTCATCTTGTATTTCTTCAAGTGACTGGGTATTGTCTTTGTTCTCCAGTCTAGAAAGATGGTCGGCCACTTGGTTTTCTGTACCTTTGCGATCTTTGATTTCAACATCAAATTCTTGTAAAAGAAGGATCCATCTAATCAGTCTAGGCTTGGCATCCTTCTTTGAAAAGAGGTATTTAATTGCTGAATGATCAGTGTGGACAGTAACCTTTGTTCCGATAAGATATGATCGAAACTTGTCAAAAGCATATACCACTGCTAGTAATTCTTTTTCTGTTGTGGTGTAATTGATTTGGGCATCATTAAGCGTTTTACTAGCATAGTAGATCACATGGAACAGATTGTTCTTTCTCTGCCCGAGTGCTGCCCCGACAGCATGATCACTAGCGTCACACATCAATTCAAATGGCAAGGACCAATCTGGTGGGATCACTATTGGTGTAGTGATTAGCTTCTCCTTGAGAGTTTTGAATGCTTCAGTGCATTCCCCATTGAATTCGAATTTCCTATCTTGTTCAAGCAAGTTGCAAAGAGGTTTAGAAATTTTGAAAAAATTAGAAATAAACCTTCCATAAAAACCTGCATGGCCCAAGAAGTTTCGAACTCCTTTCACAGAAATTGGTGGAGGTAAATTCTTTATCACATCAATCTTGGCTTTATCAACTTCGATTCCTTGTGATGATATTTTATGGCCCAATACGATGCCTTCATTTACCATAAAATGGCATTTTTCCCAATTTAGGACTAGATTGGATTCCTCACATCTTTGCAGCACTTTTTCTAGATTGCCGAGGCAGTGATTAAAGCTATCTTCAAAGACTGAAAAATCATCCATGAATATCTCTAGGAAGTCCTCTATCATGTCAGAGAAAATTTCCATCATGCATCTCTGGAAGGTTGCTGGGGCATTGCAAAGGCCGAACGGTATCCTTCTAAATGCATAAGTTCCATATGGGCAAGTGAAAGTGGTTTTTGCCTGGTCTTTTGGATCAATGGCAATTTGATTGTATCCTGAATAACCATCAAGAAAACAGTAATAGGGTTTACCAGCAAGTCTATCAAGCATTTCATCAATAAAGGGTAAAGGGAAGTGATCCTTCTTCGTTGCCTTATTCAACTTGCGATAATCCATACAAACCCTCCAACCAGTCACAGTCCTGGTTGGGATTAGTTTGTTGTTCTCGTTGGTTATGACAGTCATACCACCTTTCTTAGGTACACATTGTACCGGGCTTACCCATGCATTGTTAGAGATGGGATAGATAATTCCTGCATCAAGCCACTTGATTATTTCCTTACGTACTACCTCCTTCATAGCATGATTGAGTCTCCTCTGAGCTTCAATAGTGGGCTTATGATATTATTCTAAAAGAATTTTATGCATGCATACCGCTGGGCTTATTCCCTTTAAATCATCGATTGACCACCCTATTGCCTTTTTGTGCTGCCGTAGCATCGCTATTAGGGTTTGTTCCTGTTCTGGCAACAACTTAGAAGAAATGATTACAGGCATCGTGTGGTTGTCTCCCAAATAAACATATTTTAGTTTTTCTGGTAAGGGTTTTAATTCTGTGACCAGTGGTTATTTACTTACAGATTGCTTATTCTTATCTGTATAATCTAATGGTTCGAAGTACTTACCTGGAAGATGTGCTGTCTAGTTGGCTTCCTCCTTCTCTGCTGTTTCAACACTGTTCAGAGTGCTGCTGTAGCAGTCATCCGTATCACTGCCGAGGCATACCTCTGAAGTGTCATGAAGATCACTGCCGAGGCAGTTGTTGCTAAGACAAGGTATTATACGATCTTCATCTGTGTCATGCAACACCTGACATTCTTCTTCCAGCTCATCATGTCTTTTCATCAGTTGAAACACATTTAGTTTGACTTCTTGATCATTAATTCTCATTGTCAATTCTCCTTTTTCCACGTCAATTAATGTGCGTCCAGTTGCAAGGAAAGGTCTCCCCAGGATGATCGGTGCATTATCATCTGCTTCACAATCAAGGACAAGGAAGTCAGCAGGAAAAATAAATTTATCGACTCTTACCAGTATGTCCTCGATTTTGCCTTCGGGTTGCACATAGGATCGATCCGCTAGTTGGAGCATAACTGTTGTAGGCTTCACCCTTCCTATTCCAAGCTTTTGGAAGACAGATTTGGGCATTAGATTGATGCTTGCTCCAAGGTCGCATAGGGCTTTACCTTCATAATTTTTACCTATCGCACAAGGTATGATAAAGCAACCAGGATCCTTCAACTTCGGTGGCATGCGGTTGTGTAGCATTGCCATGCATCCCTCAGTAGCAGCCACTGTTTCAAACTCACCTATTCGTTTCCTCTTGGACACCATATCTTTTAAGAACTTGGCATAATTGGGCATTTGTTCAATTGCCTCTACGAATGGTATGTTAATGTGGACTTGCTTTAAGATGTCAAGGAATTTCTTGAATTGTTGGTCCTGTTTTTGCTTTTTCAACCTTTGTGGGAAAGGTGGTGGTGGTCTCATCTCATCCAGGTTTTCTTTAGTTTGAAATTTAATACCTGGCACCACTGGGTGTTTTGCTGTCTCGGCAGGCTGTTTAGGAGCTGCTGTGCTCTCTGTCGAGGCAGTATTATGAGAATCAGTTTGCTCGGCCTCTTCTTTTGCTGGATCCGCTGATTGAATTTGGCTTGCTGGGATCTTTTCCTTCAGTTGTAGACCACTCCTGGTAGTGATAGCTTTGCACTGTTCATGGCCCATTACCTTAGCAACTTCAGTATTGCTAGGTAGTCCTCCTTGTGGTCTAGTGTTTATGTTTTGAGCAAACTGCCCAACCTGGGTTTCTAGCGTTTTAATGGACGCTTCTTGATTTTACAACCTCATCTTAGTTCTATTCATAAAAGCATCTGTCCTTTTGATGAAATTACTGTTCTCTGCCATGTATGACTCTGTTTTCATCATAAAGGCTTTAAGAGTGTTCTCCAATGAACTTACTGGTTGTTGCTGCATCTGCTGCTGCGACATTGGTTGTTGGACCTGCTGCTGCGGGAGATGTTGTATCGGTTACTGAAATCCTGACGGTTGGGTGGTTGGGTTTAAGGCATTGTTAGGGTTGCTCCATGATAAATTTGGATGCCTCTTCCATGAGGGGTTGTATGTATTGGACATCATATTGTTGCGGTTGTAGTTTCCAACATACATACCGGTTTCTTGATTCATACAGTCAGCAGAACTGTGGTTACCTCCACATAAATCACAATAAGAATCAATTACCTTTACCTCACGGGTATTTTGCTGTAATTGTAAGTTTTGTACCATCTTTGTAAGAGAGGCCAATTGTGCTGCCACTGAATTTGATGTGTCTAGCTCATTCACCGTGGCTTGGTGTCTTACTCCTCCTCGCCTAGATGTAGGGAATTGAAAATCATTCTTCACGAGTTTGTTTAGTATTTCAATAGCTTCCTCAGGTGCTTTATCAAAGAGTGTTCCGTTCGCCGAGGCATCTAACATCATCCTTGTCGGGGTATTTGTGGCATTATAAAACATGGTCACTTGTTTCCATAGGGGAAATCCATGCAAAGGACACTTGTTCAGTAACTCCCTGTATCGCTCCCATGCCTCGTACATAGGTTCGTCATCTGCATGTCGAAAAGAAGTGATTTCATTACGAATTATATCATATAAATTTGTAGGGTTAAAACGTGTAATAAAATCATGGCAGAGTTCACTCCAAGATCCAATAGATCCTGCTGGAATTCTATTTAACCACGCTTTCGCCTTATCTCTAAGTGAATAGGGGAATAGCTTCAATCGCAAGACATCTTCATGGACTCCTTGGATTTTAAAAGAATTGCATATCTCCATGAAAGACTTGATGTGCTGCTTTGCATCTTCAGTTACAGACCCACCAAACTGTCCAATAGTGTGAAGCATATTGAACATGACAGGTTTCAGTTCAAAGTGGGTTGCTTCTATCTCCGTTGTAAAAACTCTTGGGTTTAATCCATTTAAGTCCGCTTCTAGGAAGTCTCTGACAGTGAGCTGCCGCGGCCCAGGTGGCGGCGGTAAACCTCCATTACCGGAAGGTAAGTTTTGTCCTGCCGGGTGATCTGCCATAGCCTCTTGGATTTGTCTCCTCAACCTTAGCCTTGTTCGTTCGATCTTTGGATCTAATTCGTATAAGGGGTTGGTTCGGTTGGCCCTGGTCATACACCAAAAGAACAAAAGTAAAATAAAAATAAAAAGGAATAAGAAAATAAAGAAAACAAAATTTAGTTGTCAATCCTCGGCAACGGCGCCAAAAACTTGTTGCGTGTCAAAAGTGCGCGTTTAGTGCAAGTGGACACATCGAAAGTAATAAGTGATAAGTATTTATCGGATTATCGTCTCCACAGGGATTGGTAGACTCAATATGTCTTCTTCGTCTTCTTGTTCTGTAGAAAGAAATAAAAAACACAAGTAGTTTGGGTTGTGATGGAGCTAAAATAAAATAACTAAGTAAAAGTAAAGAGATTCGAATATTAGAGAGAGATGGGTCAGGATCCAGTTGTGTTGTATTGTGGATTTGATTGACTTGTCTCTGCCCAATGCAATCGCATATCTCTGCCTCGACAGCACTGCAGATTACTGCCTCGGCAGCGGTAATACTGTCCGCCGCGGCAATCCCTTGCTCGTGGGTGGACTTTACCAAAGCTCGGCAAAGTGTCCTTGGATGACTCCGCTTATCCCTAAGTCGAAGTATTGTTGATGACTAGTCCTTGATGATACCTCCCGACGTGAACCAATTATACTCACCAACCAATCTCACACTTCTTTTAGCCGCTGAAACTCTTAACCTATCCCTAGGCCGAGTTAGTATTTCGGGATTGAAACATCGTACTTACCCCTTTCGTGAATCTAACTCTCCCGAGTCTAGATAAATGGATTACTCACAAACTTCCCTCCCGGGCTTGAATGCAAGAACAAGGAATAACAAAGGATAAGAAAACCTTGATAATTTTATTGTATTGAAACAAAGACAAAGTACAATATCCTCTCACAAATACTAACAACCTTCACCTAAACCCTAAAGAAGCTTAGAACATAATTGAGAGAAAGAAAACAAGTTTATGAATCGTCTCTCTCTCTCTCTAGGTATTCGTCTATTACATTGGATGGCTAGGTCTTTATATAGGCTAGACCTAGGGCAAACCTTTCCTAAGTAGAATACAACTTGGAGTAGGGAACAAGTCATGTACATAATTAAAATATTTCCAATTTTAATTCAGCTAAGGGGGCTTTCCCGCGTGGCCTTGTCTTAGGCTTTTCCTCATGCTAGCCAGCTCCGATCCATGGGCTTTATGTCCAGACATGTCCCTTGGATTTTTATCTTCCAATCGCCTACAGTCTTGCTTCCTGGCTCTCAACTGCTGCCTCGGCATCAGGTCCTGCCTCGGCCTTGTTGCTGCCGCGGAATTGGTTCTCCTACACAGATATAAAAATGCAGTAAAACGTGCCTTTTTTGTAAATATTATCTCTTTGAGCTTAACTTCTAAATATATCACATTAAGTACAAGCATTGGTCCAAGTGGGTGTATATTCGGTGATTAATGCCCAAAAAAGGTGTACAAAGTGATAGTGAGTTGAGTACTTATTAATTAACTTTAAGCATTTTACTCGGTTAAAATTCCAATGGTTTTACTAAATAGCCCAATGAGACTTGCACGCTTTAAACTTAACAAACCGTCCACAAAATGAGATTCAATCAAATTAAATGAGTTCAAATAGTTAATTATGAGGTTTTGAATATAATTAAACAAATTAATCTCAAATTTAGAGCACTTTACTCGATTTAAATTCCAACGGTATTGCTGTAAAGCTCCTTTAGATATGCACACTTTAAACCTAACAAAACGGCCGCAATATAAGAATAAATCAAAACTTCATGAGTTCAAATAGATAAGTATGGAATTTGGAACCAAATTATAAAACTTAATCTAAATTTTAGAGCAATTTACTCGATTAAAATTGCAATGGGTTCACTAAATATCCCATTGAGACATGGACGCTTTAAACTCAATAAATCTACCACAAAATACAATTTAATTATATTACAGGAGTTCAAATAGTTAATTATGAGCTTTTGAACATGATTACACCACTTAATGTCAATTTTAGAGCGCTTTACTCTATTTAAATTCTAATGTGATCACTATAAAGCTCGTTTAGATATGCACAATATGAATCTAACAAAACGGACACAAAATAAGAATAAATCTAATTTCATGAGTTCATATAGTTAATTATGGACTTTGGAACCAAATTATACAACTTAATCTTAACTTTAGAGCATTTTACTCAGTTAAAATTCCAATGGGTTTACTAAATAGCCCAATGAGACTTGCACGATTTTAACTTAACAAACCGTCCACAAAATGAGATTCAATCAAATTACATGAGTTCAAATAGTTAATTATGAGCTTTTGAATATGATGAAATAAATTAATCTAAAATTTAGAGCACTTTACCCTGTTTAAATTCCAATGTGATCGCTATAAAGCTCCTTTAGATATGCACACTTTAAACATAACAAAACGGCCGCAAAATAACAATAAATCAAAACTTCATGAGTTCAAATAGATAAGTGTGGACTTTGGAACCAAATTATACAACTTAATCTTAATTTTAGAGCAATTTACTCGGTTAAAATTGCATTGGGTTCACTAAATAGCCCAGTGAGACATGAACGCTTCAAACCCAATAAATCTACCACAAAATACGATTTAATTAAATTACAGGAGCTCAAATAGTTAATTATGAGCTTTTGAATACGATTAAACCACTTAATCACAATTTTAGAGCACTTTACTCTGTTTAAATTCTAATTAGATCACTATAAAGCTCGTTTAGATATGCACACTATGAATCTAACAAAACAGACGCAAAATAAGAATAAATCAAATTTCTTGAGTTCAAATAGTTAATTATGAGATTTGGAACCAAATTATACATCTTAATCTTAACATTAGAGCATTTTACTCGGTTAAAATTTCAATTGGTTTACTAAATAGCCCAATGAGACTTGCACGCTTTAAACTTAACAAACCATCCACAAAATGAGATTCAATCAAATTACTTGAGTTCAAATTGTTAATTATGAGCTTTTGAATATGATTAAACAAATTAATCTTAAATTTAGAGCACTTTACTAGGTTTAAAATCCATTGTGATCACTATAAAGCTCCTTTATATAATCACACTTTGAACCTAACAAAACGGACGCAAAATAAGAATAAATCTAAACTTTATGAGTTCAAATAGATAAGTATGAACTTTGGAACCAAATTGTACAACTTAATCTTAATTTTATAGCAATTTACTTGGTTAAAATTGCAATGGGTTCACTAAATAGCCCAATGAGACATAGACGCTTTAAACCCAACAAATCGACCATAAAATACGTATAATAGCTCCCTTGTTGTTTTTTTCCCCCACTGTAATACCCCAAAAATTATTCCTAATTTTAAAACCCTAATTTTGAAATCTCTAATTAAAAATCCTAATTTTTATATTCCCAATTTCTGAAACCTTAATTTATTTTAGTTTTTTTTAATTGATTTTCTAAATTTAAAGGAAAATTTTTGAGATAAGATTATAAAGTTTTAAAAATTTTAAATGTGAATTTAAAGATTAAAAGTTAAAAGTGATTTGATGACTTTTGGATAACTAATTTGCTTTTAAATTGAATTTTATTTTTACTGAGATTAATTATTATTTTTTTATTAATAGTTTATCTACAATCAATCTTTTTATTGAAAATATTATTTTATTTTAATTATTGCTTTATCAAAACTCTTTGTTTAATATTATATATATTATTTGAAGTTACTTTCGAAGAAGGAAAATCCTTTTAAGATTCTATAATCCTTTTTTTATTATTATTTTTATTAACTTTTTTATGGTTTAATAGAATTCTAATTCAAGTTGTAATCAATTATTTTTCTCTATAAATACATATTATGATCAAAGAGAAAACCCTACATTATTTTGTTCTATTAAGATTCTCTAAAGCCTTTTGTTCTCACTCTTTATTTTCGTTCGAGTTCAAAACCATGTTATTCAGTAATTTGAGTCGCTTTGGCTAAGGTGTGTTCTCTTACTGGTGCTATATTTGTTTGTTTTTTTTCAAAAAAATATATATTTTTCTGTGGCATGTTTAATATTTTATGTTATGAGAAATAATTTTATAAACTGTGTTTTGTTGTTTTTATCTACACCTTAGAGATACACTAAGTTCTTTAGGTTACTCCATCTTAGTTTCCTCTTACAAATCTTTGAACTTTAGATAATGCGGTACCTGAAGAATCTCATACTTTATCTGGTTATTTTATTATTCAATATAAAACTAACTTTTAGTTATTCAAATTATTATTACTATTTTAGAAACTTTAAATATATTTGGGAATTAAGGTTATTTTCAGTATACATAAATATTTTTTCTTACATTCGGATATTTTATTTGAATCATCAGACTATAATGTTAATTTTAATAAGTTTATGAGATAATTTATTTTAGGAATTTTAACTCTTCTTAAATTACCAATTTTTAGTTATAATTTTTAACTTTTGTTTTGATAAATTATTAAGTAATTAAATATTTTACAATTATTATGAAATAATATAAATTAAATTGGTTATGAGGGTAAAGTTTTTAACGTTAACTTCCTAGATTTAATCTATTTCTTATTGTGTTGAATGTGTATTTCTTTTTGTGTTATTGTTAAATGAATTTAAATGTGTGTTTTCTTCTTGTGTTAAATGTGTTTTCTTTTCTTGCGTTAAATGTGTGTTCCTTTCTGTGCTATTGTCAAATGAATTCAAATGTGTGTTTTCTTCTTGTGTTAAAGGTGTGCTTCTTCATGTCCTTTTGTTAAATAAATTTAAATGTGTATTCTCTTCCAATGCTAGATTTGTGATTAACTGTTTATTGTGATACTGTGATCTTGAGATTCCTTGTGATACTATGATCAGATTCTCTGAATTGTGTGTTTCGTATTCTATACGATTATATATGTTGAGACATTTGAGATCATTAACATTGATTGCATTACATGTGCATGGGGTGGATTTTACGGAGGAAGGTGGTTTTACCACAACTGTGTTTGGCGAAATAAGGGGTGAGGGGTTCTGGGGAACTACCTCCACTGTGAGCGGTTGGCTTTGCCACCACTGTGATTGGCGTTCGGAGTATGGGACTACATTCTCTGTGACCTTGCATTCAACAGATTATCGGAATTGTGTGCCTCGTATATTATATGAATATCTGTGATGAGACTTTTGTGATATTGATTGCATAATCATGTGCATGGGGATAGATTGTACGGAGGAAGGTGGTCTTACCACAACTGTGACCAGTTGGCTTTGCCACCACTGTGATTGGCGTTTGGAGTATGGGATTACATGCTTTGTGACATTGCATTCATCACTCATTGTGTTATTTACTATGAATATATATATATTATGCCTGTGATTGTGAACTGAGTGATATCGTGATGTTTGTCTGCACTTTAGAGACACACTGGGCTTTATAGCTCATTCTTTTAGTTTATTTTTTCCAAATATCTGGCCCTAGAAGTTGGTACTCGGAGATCTCACTCAGATACAGTTTATTACCATTTTTAGTACGTTTATTTACAAACTTTTTTGGGGGATTATTAGGAATTGAGATGTATTTAAACCTCATGCATATAATCAGATTTTTAAACCTATTAATTTTATATCAAAATATTTACTTTTAACTGTATTTTTATCTTTTGGTTTACAAATTTGGTTTTACAACACTTTTTATAATTACTTGACATAAAAGTTTTAAAAGCAACATTTTTAACCTGCCGTGCTCCTTAAGTTAAAAAATAAGGGGTTACACCCAAGATCCTTCTTATGCCTAATGATGGTTTTCCTTCTAATACTTTTCATTACCTTGTCAAGCAAGAACCTCGTTTTTCAAGTAGAGATACTAAACAAACCCCACTTTCTGATCAGGGTAACAAGCCTAAGCTCCCTCGACTTGTATCCAAGAGTTCTTTAGGAAAAGCTGGGATGAGCAGCGGAAAAAACTCTCCGGCGGAGGTTGACGATGATCAACCCCGCCGAGCAAAATGAAAATCTTATGCTGGAGCTGCCAGGGTCTCGGCAACACCCAGGCAGTTCTCACTCTACAACGTGTTACCTCTAAGCATGATGCCGACTTTCTTTTTCTTTATGAAACTAGGTTGAACAAACACAATATGGATCATATTCGGTTTAAGTTAGGAATGCAAGGAGGTATTCGTCGGGAGATTGTCTTTTGCAATATGATATCTTCGATTGTAAACCAAAATTTAATGAAATCCTACACGACAATGAAAAGCAAGGCGGTATTCGTCGGGCAAGATCACAAATTAATAATTTTAGAGATTTTCTTTTGCGAAATGATCTCTTCGATTATAAACCAAAATTTGGATGGTTCACTTGGACTAGATATGGACATAATACTGAAACCATTATGGAAAGAATCGATAGATTCCTTGGTAACTCCTCTTGGTTTAATGTCTTTCCTAACTTCAAAGCTACGTCATTCTTTCAAGCCCGATCTGATCATTGCCCCATCTTACTGGACACTAGTCCTTCCAGTGCAATCAGGTCGAAAGCTTCTAGGAACCTCTTCCGCTATGAGAATTGTTGGGCTGATAACCCGAAAGTCTCTTCCCGGATTAGAGAGATTTGGTCTAACCCATCCAACACGACCATTGCTAAACTTCATTAAATTAGGATTTTTCTTGGATCTTGGAAAACAAACCAACGTACCAAGTCGAATGAACGTATTAACCAATTAACTGACTTTATAAATATGTGCCTCAAGCGGCATCAGATGTTGATATTAATAATTTTATTTCTGCAAAAAATGAGCTTGATAGCTTGCTTAACACGAAAGAAATCTATTGGGCACAACGAGCCCGCACCACCTAGCTAGAACATGATGAAAAAAATACTTCATTTTCCATGCAAGAGAAAACAATCGCCGGCAAAAAAACCATATTACTGGGCTTTTCAACAATGTGAACATCTGGCAAACGCATACGGAAGACATCATGGCTACTGCCATTAATTACTTCCAGACACTTTTCTCATCCTCTTCTTCTATTATTGCATCTTCCATTTTTTAAAACATTCCAAATATTGTTTCTGAGACCATGAACAATGACCTCAATAAGGAATTCACAGCATACGAAACTACATCTGCTTTTCGTGATATTAATCCAAGGAAAGCCCCGGGGGTTGATGGATTTCCGAGTGGTTTCTTTAGGAAGCATTGGGATGTCCTTGGCCAGGACTTTATAAACCTCTGCCATAGACTCCTAAGTTGGTATGTTAGCATGAAAGAGGTCAATCGTACTATCATAGTTCTTATACCCAAAATTAGCGATCCTACAACTATGCGACATCTTAGACCTATTAGCCTAAGCACATTTATCTATAAGAATGTTGCCAAAGTGCTTGTTAATCGTTTGAAATCCATCATCCCCTTATGTATAAGTGGTAATCAAGCGGCCTTTGTTCAAGGTAGGAGCATTACCGACAATATCCTCATAGCCCATGAGCTTATCCACACGTTGAATACCGACGAGACATCCCTTGCCAAAGGTGCTAGCTTAAAGCTAGACATGGAGAAAGCTTTCGAACGTGTCGAATGGCCTTTTCTAGAACAAATTATGCTTCATCTAGGCTTTAATGCCAACTGGGTTTCTCTTATTATCAATTGTGTCTCTTCCGTGTCTTTTCAAGTACGTGTCAATGATTCTCTTTCACAGTGATGCTCCAACTTGCGGATCGATCCTATGTGCAACTCGACGGCAAAATCGAGGACATACTGGTAAGAGTTGACAAGTTTATTTTTCCTGCCGACTTCCTTGTCCTTGATTGTGAAGCAGATGACAATGCACCGATCATCCTTGGGAAACCCTTTCTAGCAACTGGACGCACATTAATTGACGTGGAAAAAGGAGAGTTGACTATGCGGGTCAATGACCAACAAGTCAAACTCAACACATTCCACAACTTAAAGAAGTATGATGATCTAGAGGAATGCAAGGCCATCCACACCGTAGATAATAAGATATCCTGCCTGGGCAGTCTGCTCGACAGAATATTCGGCAAGAAGATTAAGCCCAAGGTGGATGGACAGATAGCAAAAAGGAGTGGCCCACAATCGATACATAATTTGGGCCTAAGGGAGAGAATAATTTTGGGAGATACATTTGCATGCTCTCCACCAGTAACATAACCTCTCCCCTTTTCTTTATTATTATATTAGGATTAGTAGTTTATTTTTATATTTTTCTAATTATTTTAGCTTTCAGTATTTTTCTTTTGTGTGTTTTATTTAGGAATAAAAAACAAGAATAAGGAAAAAATAGTTCACAGCAGGAACTCTACCGAGGCAATAAAATAGTGTCAGGGCCGCAGCAGTCCCAACGGGCAGAACAGTGTAACGGCTAGTCTGCCGAGATTCCTGCCGCGGCAGAAAAAGGAAACGGCAGAAAAAGGAAACGGTTACAAACGGCTAGTGGTCTCAACGGTCACAAGGCCGAGGCCTATATAAGAAACTCCTTCCTCTTGAACTATTCACTCTTACTTTCTTGTTTTCTTTAATATTCATAACGATTTCTCTCTCAGTTACTCTCTGCCTTCTAATTCTTGTAAAATCTCCAGATTCTCTTCAAGAAAAACCTCCAAGAACTCACATCTCTCTATCTTGATGGCAACATACAAAAGAGGACTCCGTGATTCAAACCCATGATACCACAACTCCCATACTAATATGTATGTTATTGTATTATTTCATCAAGACTTGACCCAATACTCCTCAAGGCAAAACACCCGATCGGTCACAACCCTTAACCTAACCACATGTTAGACCATACAACAGAGGACTCCATGTAGTTTTTTTTCGGCTAACCATGACGATAAACATATCCCTTTTCTTTTAAAACAAATCTACACTCTTTAAGAAAACAAAACACCAAACCGTCTTACATCACACAACATGCCACAACCTTCTCACAACCCTCAAACTCTAACTGGAGAGAATTTGCAAAACTCAGCCTTCCATTTCTTAATGACCAACTCAAAACTAACCATAACTCAGGGTATCCCCCTCGGTTTCAAATATTCACAACTCTAAGCCCAAAAGACCCATTCCTCATCCAAGACTATTCCATATCCAGAAGGGTAACTTGCCCACAACACAACAAGCTCATGACCAAAAGAAAGCCTTTTCAAAAAATTTTTTTTTAACAAACCTACACCCAAAAAGAACCAACCCAGCACCACTTCCATCTTCAAAGGAGATACTCGCAAGTGTGAACAAATGTATGTATGATTCCCTATATGCCCTCATCAATGCCTGTGCAAGTGCATGTAAATGTAATTTCTAATGTCATGCTCGAGAATGCATGCATGCCCTACAATATCTATAGATATTTACATATATGTGCTCTTACACTATGCATGATTATTTGTTCACACTCACAAATAACATCCTTGATTCCAACAATTTCAACTAGTAACTTGCTAACTATTTCCAAGTCAGGTTAGCAGCAGCCACTCTTCTTCAGCAGACTGAAATACACCTGCCAAAGCCTGAATGCACGGTGCAAACTCAGTTTCTAAACTGACCTCCCCGTATAACCGGAGGCACAACTATGGAGGAAGGGGGAAGGGAAATCGCTCTTCCCTTACAGTCATTTCACCCTAAACTGACCATCACTGATTAAACTAGCACTAGCTCAAGTCTCACGTCTCTGAGGCATATTCCAAAACTTTAAACACAAATTTAAACGTATAATCAACATAATATCAAAATATATTAGACTTACATTCGGGCAAGATCCAAGGGAAACTTGAAGCATTTGAAAATGTATTGGCATTGACAATGTGTAACCGTTATCCCTTTTAACCATCATCACTCAAATACAACCATCATGCATAAATATATTCAGCAAGTTAACAACATAACAAGTTCAGTCACACACTTAGCAGACCTAACCACACACTTTAATTAACCTGGCTCTGATACCACCAAATGTAACCCCCTTAGCCCGGCCTGGACGAAACCGGCACTAATGGGTCACACGGGGAATATCGAACTAAACCCGTTAAGGTCCAATTCGATAAACAACCCTGAAAACCGATATATTTTTGTTCTTATCTAGATGCATAATTAATTATGTTCCTAAAAGTCTTGATCTCATACAAAGCATTAACGAAACAATCCGATCACATACAAGCATTCGATTAAACACTTAAGTAAATTAAGGACTAAAACGTAAAACTTCTACGTACTAATGACAAATTAAAAATTCTTTCCATCAAAGTGTAATTAAGCATACAAGTATCCTTTACGGTAAATCTCAAGTCAACCGGAGTATTCTAACATCATCAATTGCAAGTTTCATTAATCTAGGGACCAAAATGTAAATCTTACAAATTATAAGGACTTTGTCAAAATTAAGTTATCTGATAAGTGCTCAACACACTATCACTTTCTACTCCTTTTTATCGGCATTTATCACCAAATATTCACCCACTTGAACCAATGCATATGCTTAATGTGATATATTTAGAAGTTATACTTAAATATATACTATTTACAGAAAAAGGCACGTTTTACTGCGTTTTCATATCTGTGTAGGAGAACCAGTGCCGCGGCAGAGACAAGGCCTGATGCCGAGGCAGCAGCAGGAAGACAGGAAGCAAATTGATAGGCGATGGAAAGACAAAAATCCAAGGAACGTGTCTGGACTTGAAGCCCATTGATCGGAGCTGGCTAGCACAAGGAAAAGCCCAAAGGAAGACCACGCGGGAAAGCCCCTTAGCCGAATATAAACTTGGAAATATATTATTATTATGTACTTGACTTGTTCCCTACTCCAAGTTGTATTCTACTTAGGAAAGGTTTGCCCTAGGTCTAGCCTATATAAAGACCTAGCCACCCAATGTAATATACATCGAAATACCTAGGGAGAGCCGACTTCTACTCTTGTTTCTTTCCTCTCCATCATGTTCTAAAACCTTCATAGGGTTTAGGTGAAGGTTGTGGAGTATTTGTGAGAGGAGATTGTACTTTATCTTTCATTCAATGCAATAAAGATTATCAAGGTTTGCTTATCCTTTGTTATTCGTTGTTCTTGCATTCAAGCCCGGGAGGGAAGTTTGTAAGTGATCCATTTATCTAAGCTCGGGAGAGCTAGATTCACGAAAGGGGTAAGTACGGTGTTTCAATCGCGAAATACTAACTCGGCCTAGGGATAGGTTAAGAGTTTCAGCGGCTAAAAGAAGTGTGAGATTGGTTGGTGAGTATAATTGGTTCACGCCGGGAGGTATCACCAAGGACTAGTCATCAACAACACTCTTACTTAGGGATAAGCGGAGTCATTCAAGGACACTTTGCCAAACTTTGGTAACGTCTGCCCATGAGCAAGGGATTGCCGCGGCGGACAGCGTTATCGCTGCCCAGGCAGTAAACTGCAGTGCTGCCGAGGTAGAGATATGCGATTGTATTGGATAAAGACAAGTCAATCAAGTCCACAATACAATACAACTGGATCCTGGCCCATCTTTCTCTCTGATATTTCAACCCTTTTATTTTTATTCAATTATTTTAGTTTAATAAATCACACCCATTCATTTGTGTTTTTATTTTTCTACAGAGCAAGAAGATAAAGAAAGCATATTAAGTGGCACGGTCCCTGAGGAGACGATAACTCGATAAATACTTATCACTTATTACTTGCGATGTGTCCACTTTCACTAAACGCACACTTTTGACACGCGATAAGTTTTTGGCTCCATTGCCGGGGACTGGCAACTAAATTTTGTTTTCCTTATTTTCTTGTTTCTTTTTATTTTACTTTTGTTTTTCTTGGTGTATGACCAGGGCCAATCCAACCAACCCCTTATACGAGTTAGATCCTGAGATTGAAAGAACAGGGCTAAGGTTGAGGAGACAAATCCGAGGAGTCATGGCTGAGGTTCAGGCGGGACAAAACATACCTGCCGGCAATGAAGGTCTACCGCCGCCACCTACGCCGCGGCAACTGACTGTCAGAGATTTCTTGGAGGAGGACTTAAATGGACTAAACCTAGGAGTCGTTACACCCGAGATTGAAGCAGCCCATTTTGAACTTAAACCTGTTATGTTCAACATGTTAAATACAATTGGACAATTTGGTGGGTCTGCAACTGAAGACGCAAGGCAGCATCTCAAATCCTTCATGGAGATTTGCAACTCTTTCAAAATCCAAGGAGTCCATGAAGATGTCTTGCGATTAAAGCTATTCCCCTATTCACTGAGGGATAGGGCAAAAGCTTGGTTAAATAGCATTCCAGCGGGATCTATTGGATCCTGGAGTGAAATGTGTCGTGATTTCATTACTCGCTTTAATCCTACTAATCTATATGATAGAATTCGTAATGAAATTACTTCTTTTCGACAGGCTGAAGACGAACCAATGTACGAGGCATGGGAACGCTATAGAGAGCTATTGCACAAGTGTCCACTGCATGGATTTCCCTTATGGACACAAGTGACAATGTTTTACAACGCCACGAATGCCCTGACAAGGATGATGTTGGATGCCTCGGCAAACGGCACACTTCTGGACAAGGCACCCGAGGAAGCTATTGAAATTTTGAATAAACTCGCAAGGAATGACTTCTAGTTTCCTACATCTAGGCGAGGAGGAGTAAGACGCCAAGCCACGATAAACGAATAAGATTCATCAAGTTCAGTAGCTGCACAATTGGCTTCTCTTACCAAGATGGTGCAAAACCTACAATTTCAAAACAATACCCGTGAGGTCAAGGTAATTGATTTATGTTGTGAATTATGTGGAGGTAACCACAGTTCCGTTGATTGCATGAATCAAGAAACCGGTATGTATGTTGGGAACTACAACCGTAACAATGTGATGTCCAACACGTACAACCCCTCATGGAAGAGGCATCCAAACTTATCCTAGAGTAACCCAAATAATGCCTTAAACCCAATCACCCAACCACCGGGATTTCAGCATCCAATGCCGCAGTAGCAAGTCCAACAACCGATGCCGCCGCCGCAGATGCAGCAGCAACCGGTCAATTCATTGGAAAACACGCTAAAGGCCTTCATGATGAAAACCGAGTCATACATGGCGGAAAATAGTAATTTCATCAAGAGGACCGACGCCTTCATGAATAGGACTGAGATGAGGCTACAAAATCAAGAAGCGGCCATAAAAACTCTGGAGACTCAGGTTGGGCAGTTTGCTCAATGTATAAACACTAGACCACAAGGAGGCCTACCTAGCAATACTGATGTTGCTAAGGTACTAAGCCATGAACAGTGCAAAGCAATCACTACCAGGAGTGGTCTACAGTTGAAAGAGAAGATCCCAGAGAACCGAACCCAACCGTCGTATCAACCAAGAAAAGAGGCTGAGCAAACTGAAGCTGACAACACTGCCCCGGCAGAAAGCACTACAGCACCTGAGCAGTCTGCCGAGGCAGCAAAAATTCCAGTGGTGCCAGGTATACGATTCCAAACTAAGGAAACACTGGATGAGATGAGACCACCACCACCTTTCCCGCAAAAGGTTGAAGAAACAAAAACAGGATCAACAGTTCAAGAAGTTCCTCGATATTTTGAAGCAAGTCCACATCAACATACCATTCGTTGAGGCCATTGAACAAATGCCCAACTATGCCAAGTTCTTAAAGGATATGGTATCAAAGAGAAAACGAATAGGTGAGTTTGAGACAGTGGCTGCCACCGAGGGATGCATGGCAATGCTGCATAACCGCATGCCACCAAAGTTAAAAGATCCTGGTTGTTTCACTATACCTTGTGCAATAGGAAAGAGTTATGAAGGAAAGACCCTATACAACCTTGGAGCAAGTATAAACCTCATGCCTAAATCAGTCTTCCAAAAGATTGGAATTGGAAGGCCGAAGCCTACAACAATGATGCTCCAACTCGCGGATAGATTCTATGTGCAACCTGAAGGAAAAATCGAGGACATACTGGTAAGAGTTGATAAGTTTATTTTTCCTGCTGATTTCCTTGTCCTTGATTGTGAAGCAGATGACAACGCACCGATCATCCTTGGGAGACCCTTCCTAGCAACTGGACGTACATTGATTGACGTGGAAAAAGGAGAGTTGACTATGCGGGTCAATGACCAACAAGTCAAACTCAACGCATTCCACAACTTAAAGAGGTATGATGATCCAGAGGAATTCAAAGCCATCCGCACAGTAGACAATAAGATATCCTGCCTGGGCAGTCTACTCGGCAGGATATTCGGCAAAAAAATCAAGCCCAAGACGGATGGACAGACAACACCAAGGAGCGACCCATAACAGATACATAATTTGGGCCTAAGGGAGAAAATAATTTTGGGAGATGCATTCGCATGCTCTCCACCAGTAACCTAACCTCTCCCTTTTTCTTTTCTTTATTATATTAGGGTTAGTAGTTTATTTTTATTTTTCTAATTATTTTCGTTTTCAGTATTTTTTTTTGTGTGTTTACATTTTTATTTAGGAATAAAAAGATAAGGGAAAAATAGTTCACAGCAGGAACTCTGCCGAGGCAATAAAACAGTGTCAGGGCCGCAGCAGTCTCAACGGGCAGAAAAGTATAACGGCTAGTCTGCCGAGATCCCTACCGCGGCAGAAAAGGAAACGGCAGAAGAAGGAAACGGTTACAACGGCTAGTGGTCTCAACGGTTACAAGGCCGAGGCCTATATAAGAAACTCCTTCCTCTTGAACTATTCACTGTTACTTTCTTGCTTTCTTTAGTATCCTTGATAATCCCTCTCTCAATTACTCTCTGCATACTAATCCCTTCTGATTTTCCAGTTTCTCTTCAAGAAAACTTCCAAGAACTAAATTCTCTCTTTCTTGATGGCAACCTACAAAAGATTCGCCCCAGCCAACGTTGAAGAGTGATTCAATCGATCCTTCATCGTAAGGCAACTATAGGAAGAACAAGGGTTCCAGCACGCGGACGAAGAGAATTATGGTATCGAACACTACTTGTTCGACAGAATCAAGTACCAAAATTGAGAAGTATTCTGTTTGCAACCTGCCTAGGCAAACGCCACAATAGTACGGGAGTTCTACGCTCATGGGCCCAGCAAAGACTCTCTCTTTGTTCACTGCCGCGGTAGGCCAGTGCAACTCGATGCCGAAACAATCAACAGCTTCTACGGTCTCACCCCGGCCAGCGATCTCCATGCGGACTTCTTCGAAGATATCACTGTCGAGGACTATGAACTGATTAAAGACGATCTTTGTTACGCAAACACTCCATGGGAAACCGGTACCCATCGGGGTTCCGTAACAAGACAAAGTTTGAAGCCGGAGGCCAAGATGTGGAACACCTTCGTCAAACGACGCCTCATCCCAACATCACATAATAGCACGGTGGATCGCAAGAGATTGGTGCTTATCCAATCCATCATCAACAAAAGAACCATCAACGTTGGAGAAATTATCCTGCAGGAGATTCACGAGTGCGGTAAGAAAGATCGAGGACCATTGTATTTCCCTTGCTTGATTACTGGTTTATGTGTTTCTGCAGGTGTGCCTATTGAAGAAACCAATGAATACACACCCTCAAGAAGAGGATGGACCAGGGAATTCTGCCACAAAGTCATGCAGATAACACAAGCAGAACCTGTCCAGGCAACACCACAGCAGTTCACTGTCGACACTGCTGCCGGGGCCCAGTACACGGCAGATATGCCTGGTACTGCCTATACCTCTGCCGTAGCAGACCCGTATCAAGAAATCTTGCAGCGCATGACCGCGATGGATCTTCGACAACAACGGTACATGGAGTACCAACGAGACTTCAATGGAACGCTCGCCCAAATGATGATGCACGCATTCCCGGACCAAGGCGTCCAATTCCCGGAGTTCCCAAGCAATATGTTCGTTACTGCTGCACCTTACACCGAGACTACACCAGCCCCAGGAGGACCGCGACCGTTCTTCCATCCGGACCCTCAGCCCCAATACCAGGCTGCTGGACCATCTAGGCCAGCAGATTCTGCCGCGGCCTCATCTGTCAGCCGAAGGCCATCCAAGCGGAGAGCCGTTTTCAGCACTCCACCAAGATCGCCAATTATCATGGGCAGTCTATCCGCCGAGATAGATGCTTATGTACATCAAGGCTCCACTGTCGCCGGCCCAAGCACACACCACACCGGAGGAGCCACTACGATGGGAGGAGGAACGGACGTGATGATAACCGAAGAAATGGCTGATGTTGAAGAAGTAGAAGCCCCGATGCATAGGACCCCACCCACTCGAGTCCAGCCACCGAGGCAAGCAAAGGCGCAACCATCGCCCTCCCCAAGGACAAAGCACATGGCATCTCGGCAATGAAGAAAAATTGTTACGAGCAGCTCTTCGGAGTCCCTCTAAAATTCTTTGTCCTTTATTTCATTCTTCAATTGCTTTTACTATCTTTCCTTGCTGCATATAAAATTCATATTTTGTTTTGCCGCTTATTCCTTCCAAATATAAAGCATTGAGGACAATGCTTGGTTTGAGTTTGGGGGTGCAGATTCACTGCCAAGGCAGCAATCTACTGCCGCGGCCGTGCCAAAAAGGGAGTATTCCGGTGAAATTTTTTTTTATGCTCCACGCCTTACTTGAATTAACTGCCTACACTCTTGCACTACTCATCATCAGTATTGCCTTAGTTTATTCTTTAAGGCTATAGAAATCTTTCTCCTTACCATGTTTAGGTTCTGTTAAGAGGGCTTAACCTTAGGATACTAAAGGATGAAAACTTAGAAGCTTACTATAGGAAGAACTATAAACACTTTTGGGGACTTGTGGATTATAGGAATTCTTTTAATGAACTTAGGTGATAAAGACTTAGATTTTTGGAAAAGTAACTAGAGGTGCCTACCACCGGCTCTAGAAAATCTCTTCTTCATGCTAGAGGTGCCCGAAATTGGCTCTAGTATGTATTAAGGAATATCAAAAAGAAAAGACAAAAAGATTTTTAGTGAAAAGAAAAACACAAGTCTTTGAGGTGCCCGAAACCGGCTCAAGATTGGGGGTTTGGAAAAGAAGAGAAGACTTAACCAATGTCTATTTGTCTTGAACTTAGAGTTTATCTAAGAAAACCTTTAATCAACTTGTCCACAAAAATGCACACACTCACAATCCTATAGTTTGTTTCTAGGTAAATTCTTAGGTAGCCGAATGGTCAAAGCTTAAAGATAGGCCTAGCTATGGTGGGGAGAATAGATGGACATGTAAGACCAAGAGAGAGTAGAGTTCGGCAAATTGATGGTTTGCATTGCTTGAGGATAAGCAATAGTTCGAGTTTGGGGGTGTGATAAGTGCTCAACACACTATCACTTTCTACTCCTTTTTATCGGCATTTATCACCAAATATTCACCCACTTGAACCAATGCATATGCTTAATGTGATATATTTAGAAGTTATACTTAAATAGATACTATTTACAGAAAAAGGCACGTTTTACTGCGTTTTCATATCTGTGTAGGAGAACCAGTGCCGCGGCAGAGACAAGGCCGAGGCAGGACCTGATGCCGAGGCAGCAGCAGGAAGACAGGAAGCAAATTGATAGGCGATGGAAAGACAAAAATCCTAGGAACGTGTCTAGACTTGAAGCCCATTGATCGGAGCTGGCTAGCACAAGGAAAAGCCCAAAGGAAGACCACGCGGGAAAGCCCCTTAGCCGAATATAAACTTGGAAATATATTATTATTATGTACTTGACTTGTTCCCTACTCCAAGTTGTATTCTACTTAGGAAAGGTTTGCCCTAGGTCTAGCCTATATAAAGACCTAGCCACCCAATGTAATATACATCGAAATACCTAGGGAGAGCCGACTTCTACTCTTGTTTCTTTCCTCTCCATCATGTTCTAAAACCTTCATAGGGTTTAGGTGAAGGTTGTGGAGTATTTGTGAGAGGAGATTGTACTTTATCTTTCATTCAATGCAATAAAGATTATCAAGGTTTGCTTATCCTTTGTTATTCGTTGTTCTTGCATTCAAGCCCGGGAGGGAAGTTTGTAAGTGATCCATTTATCTAAGCTCGGGAGAGCTAGATTCACGAAAGGGGTAAGTACGGTGTTTCAATCGCGAAATACTAACTCGGCCTAGGGATAGGTTAAGAGTTTCAGCGGCTAAAAGAAGTGTGAGATTGGTTGGTGAGTATAATTGGTTCACGCCGGGAGGTATCATGAAGGACTAGTCATCAACAACACTCTGACTTAGGGATAAGCGGAGTCATTCAAGGATACTTTGCCGAACTTTGGTAACGTCTGCCCACGAGCAAGGGATTGCCGCGGCGGACAGCGTTATCGCTGCCTAGGCAGTAAACTGCAGTGCTGCTGAGGCAGAGATATACGATTGCATTGGATAAAGACAAGTCAATCAAGTCCACAATACAATACAACTGGATCCTGGCCCATCTTTCTGTCTGATATTTCGACCCTTTTATTTTTATTCAATTATTTTAGTTTAATAAATCACACCCATTCACTTGTGTTTTTATTTTTCTACAGAGCAAGAAGATAAAGAAAGCATATTAAGTAGACCGGTCCCTGAGGAGACGATAACTCGATAAATACTTATTACTTGCGATGTGTCCACTTGCACTAAACGCACACTTTTGACACGCGACATTATCCATCTTGAATTTTAATCAACTTTATGCATCCATGTGAAATTTCAGCTCAAAATAACATCTGTAGATACCCTAATTGAACAAAGAAGGATATTCGGGACTAAAATGCAATTTCCAGCAACTTCCATTTCCTGGCAGCCAAAGGTTTCGAAACCTTCCTCAGAGGTTTTGAAACTTTATGTAAAAGGTTTCGAAACCTTAGGTAAGGTTTCGAAACTTTTCGCGTCTAGTAAGGGTCCAGAATCAAAATTGCCCGCAAGGTTTCGAAACCTTCACTAAGGTTTCGAAACTTTGTGCCTGGAACCTAAAAATTCCGTCACACCAAGTGAATTCAACCGACTCAAGACACAACCATTAATCACCATCAATTATATGCATAATTCCTAAACATAAAGAATAATTTAAAGCACAAAATTATCAACATCAAGACTCCATACAAACTATAGGCATGCTTCCTAAAATATGATTAAAATCAAAGACGTTCATACATGTACATGCTTCAACAATCCAAACAACACCATAGTCCATCAATTAATAATCCAAAACATTATAGGTCTTATTACAACATTAACCAAAGCAAAAATCACACACTTCACATGGGTTTGATTTACACATTGCCAAGCCCAAATTATTTGCCAAAACATACCAAAAATTAAGACAACTTTTCCCCTTGGTTCCCTTGCTCCGAACGTAGCCTCGAATATCACTATTTCTCTGCAACTATGAAAAGAGAGAGCTTAGGCACAACATGCTTAGTGAGGAAGCTCTAACAAGTTTAAAATCATTTATAAAGTCATACTTGCATTCTTCAAGCTTATTTGAAATATGTAAAACCAAATCATGCTTTTCAATAATGTCAAATCATTTCATGTATCATACACAAATATATCATTCCATTTCATATATGCATATTGGCTTTCTAGTGATCACTTAATATGAACTTTTAGTTTACCGAATACACGGATTCTTTTTTCCATAATTGGAGACACTTTATCTCAACATGCATCGGTCGGACACATAGTCACCCTTGTATACATGTTACCCCCACTACGCACGGTCGGACACAAAGTCACCCTTGTTTACGCATGGGTCAACTATATGCACGGTCGGACACAAAGTCACCCTTGTTTACATATAGGCAAGCTCTACACGCACGGTCGGACACAAAGTCTCCCTTGTTTACGTGTAGGCAAACTCTACACGCACGTTCGGACACAAAGTCACCCTTGTTTACGTGTAGGCATCATCATTATTCTCATTATTTTTATAGTGCACTCAATCCTAATGACATGTCATTTGTATTCGAATCTAAAGTTAGTGTCACTAAGCCAATATCAATTCCAGTCATGCATGTTAACTTGCTGCTCATAATGCACGCATTAAATGTTCATCATGTGAACTAAAATCGTGCTCAACAGCTTTATCAACATAGGCAAATAACCTCATCATAATCCAAATTCTTTTTCATGCTTACATAAACCATGGATACCTTAATAAACCATGCATTTTCAGCAATTAACACATGCATGCATCATTTCAAAATCAAATATATGCAATGCCAAAATCATATTGAATCATTGTTCACATATTTGCCATTGCCGAAAATAACTGAAAATCGAGGTAATGCATCAACATCATTTAAACACTTACTCTTGAACTATGGAAAGTTTTCACACTATTCAATAGCCCCCAAAACAGAACCGAACCAATGCGATTCACTTTAAATCCAAAACCACTCACCGACAAGCGAAACGAGCCCTCGCCGATGCTCCGATGGCAACGCCAACGCACCAGCCACTTATGCACCTTCTTGCACTACCTCTACAACATTAAAAGCAGAGCAAATTCACATCACAACATGCTCAAAACAGCAGTCACATTTAACCCTCACAAAACTATCGAAAACCTTGCCGAAAAGACCGAAAACTAAGCCGAAACGCATCCGAAACATCATCAGCCCAAAACCTAATGAATCTAACATCTAATCCACTTCAATTATGAACCAAAAGCACTTCCAAACCATCCTTATACCTCCAGCAACATAAGAACACCTAAAACAACCGAAAACCACCTTAAAACACTACCGATTACATTATTCCGGGATTAAATTAATGTGCCATCAATTCAACACTTAATTAATCATTTAATTGACATAATATCATAATTAAATCAACCTAATTACAGCATTAATTGAGATCTAAAAAGATTTCACAAAAACCTCCATAAAATCCATAGATCTAGAATTAAAAACACAAAATTAAGTTTCCATTATTGATTAGCAAGCCAATACTTGGGAATTTCAATAAAGAACCTTAGAAAAGATTAGAAATCAGCAAAGTTACCTTAAATATTTGCTCCACCAAAAGATGAGAAATCCTCCCTTGATTTCTTGAAAATGGATGTTGATTTTGCAAAATTGATGAGTAGGCTTTGTAGAGAATGAAAGGATGAATAAAATGAAGTAAATATTGTTGAAAAATGATGAAGAAATCAGCAAGAAATTGAAGAAATTTGGAGAAGAAGATGGAGAGAAAATCTTGAGTGAAAAGATGAGAAAATAGGAAGTTACAAAAGAAAATGGAATTATCATTTAAATAAAACAATTTAAAAACAATTTTGGTGGATAAATCATTAATTAAAAATAAATTGGGTTTATGGCCCTCTAAGGATTCTAAGTATGGCTTACTTTCCAATTTAGTCACTAAAAATCCGTATTACCAAAAATTACTAATTAAATCCCCAAAACTTTCCCAAAATTACAATTTAGTCACTAGCACAAAATTAAGCCCAATTAAAAATCAAATTAAAGTTCAAATAATATTCCTTTAACTTTAAAACACCATTTTAATATTTTTAGAATCATTTCACAAAATTATTACTTATCCGATTAAAATACTATTATTTTAATTTTTCCCGGAATAACGAACCCTAGAAATTTGATTCGACCCGAATCGAATTTCCACAACTAACACTCAAACTACTAACCCCAAAACCGGGATGTTACAGAAAGACAAAAATCCAAGGAACGTGTCTGGACTTGAAGCCCATAAATCGGAACTGGCTAACACAAGGAAAAGCCCAAAGGAAGACCACGCGGGAAAGCCCCTTAGCCGAATATAAACTTGGAAATATATTTAATTATGTACTTGACTTGTTCCCTACTCCAAGTTGTATTCTACTTAGGAAAGGTTTGCCCTAGGTCTAGCCTATATAAGGACCTAGCCACCCAATGTACAATATACGAAATACCTAGGGAGAGAGTCGACTTCTACTCTTGTTTCTTTCCTCTCCATTATGTTCTAAACCTTCTTAGGGATTAGGTGAAGGTTGTCGAGTATTTGTGAGAGGAGATTGTACTTTGTCTTTGATTCAATGCAATAAAGTTATCAAGGTTTGCTTATCCTTTGTTATTCCTTGTTTTCACAATTGAGCTCGGGAGAGGATATTGTGAATCATCCATTTATCTAAGCACGGGAGAGTTAGATTCACGAAAGGGGTAAGTATGGTGTTTCAATCGCGAAATACTAACTCGGCCTAGGGATAGGTTAAGAGTTTCAGCGGCTAAAAGAAGTGTGAGATTGGTTGGTGAGTATAATTGGTTCACGCCGGGAGGTATCATCAAGGACTAGTCATCAACATCACTCTGACTTAGGGATAAGCGGAGTCATCCAAGGACACTTTGCCGAACTTTGGTAAAGTTTGCCCACGAGCAAGGGATTGTCGCGGCAGACAGTATTGCCGCTGCCCACGCAGTAAACTGTAGTGCTGCCGAGGCAGTGATATACGATTGCATTGGACAGAGACAAGTCAATCAATTCCACAATACGACGCAACTGGATCCTAGCCCATCTCTCTCTACTATTTCAATCCTTTATTTTTATTTAGTTATTTTAGTTTCGATAAATCAAATCAACTCACTTGTGTTTTTATCTTTCTACAGAACAAGAAGGTGAAGAAATCATATTAAGTATACCGGTCCCTGAGGAGACGATAACTCGATAAAATACTTATCACTTATTACTTGCGATGTGTCCACTTGCACTAAACGCGCACTTTTGACATGCGATAGTAAGGCTAACATAGGTGACTTCGTCAAACAATCCTTAATTTTCAAAAAGGCATCTTCTTGTTCTTTACCCCATAAGAAGCTAGAATTCTTCTTAATAATCCCGGTTAAGGGTGTGGTAATAGAACTGAAGTTAGGAACAAACTGTCGATAAAAACTAGCTAAACCATGAAAAGATCTAACCTGAGTAATCGATGTCGATCGTGGCCATTCTTGAATTGCTTTTATCTTTTCAGGATCTACTTCAACACCCTGTGCACTAACAATATAACCAATAAATGTAAGTTTGTCAGTACAAAACACACATTTCTCTATGTTACCAAACAATTTTTCTTCTCGCAAAGTCTGCAAAACAGCTCTCAAATGTTCAACATGATCCTATAAAGTCTTGCTATAAATCAAAATATCGTCAAAATATACAACACAAAATTTACCAATAAAGGATCGCAGAACATGGTTCATCAATCGCATAAAAGTACTAGGTGCATTAGTTAAACCAAAAGGCATTACTAACCATTAGTACAAAACTAGCTTTGTTTTGAAGGTTGTCTTCCATTCATCGCCTTCTCGCATGCGAATCTGATGATATCCACTCTTTAGATCAATTTTGGAGAAGATGACGGCTCCACAAAGCTCGTCCAACATATCATCAAGTCTAGGAATAGGATGACGATACTTAATTGTAATTTGATTCACACCTCTACAATCTATGCACATCCTCCGAGATCCATCTTTCTTTGACACTAACAACACCGGAACAACACACGGACTCAGACTCTCTCGAATATAACCCTTGTCCATCAATTCTGTCACTTGTCTTTGAAGCTCTTTTGTCTCTTCAGGGTTAGTTCGATAAGCTGGTCGATTTGGAATAGTAGCACCTGGGATAAAGTCAATCTGGTGCTCAATGCCACAAAGAGGTGGCAATCCCCTCGGTGTTTCTTCCAGAAACACATCCTTAAATTCCTGCAAAAGGGAAACAATAGATGCAGGCAAATCAGAAGGAAAGTCAGGCAATAAACAATAATCTTTAAACATTAAAATAAACAAAGATTGGTGAGAGGAAAGACATTTCCTGATTTCTCGACTGCTTGCATAAACATTCATCTTTTTCTTCTCCTTTGCAGCTTCCTTACTCTTTTTCAAGCTTGCTTGATCTTCCACCACTTGACTCGGTGTCAAAGGAGCCAAAGTAATCTTTTTACCTGCATGCATAAAAGAGTATCTATTTGTAAAACCATCATGCATAACCTTCTTGTCATACTGCCAAGGCGTCTCAAAAGAAGGTGAGTAGCATCCATCGACACAACATCACAAAGGACCTCGTCCTTGTAACTTCCAATCGAAAACGGTATAACAACTTGTTTTGTTACTTTAAGTTCTCCACCGTCATTCAACCATTGCAATTTGTAAGGATTCGGATCTTTTTTCGTCTTGAGACCTAACCTGTCAACCATCACTGAACTAGCAACATTAGTACAACTACCGCTATCAATAATCACAACACATACCTTATCTTGAACTTTACATCGCGTGTGAAAGATATTTTCGCGTTGTTGTTCATCCTGAACCTGTTGCACACTCAGACTACGTTTAACAACCATAATTTCCATTACCTTACCAGTCTCAGCAACTTCTAGGACATCTTCTTTATCATCTTCATCAAGGGTCTCATGTGGTTCTTCTTCAGAATCTGACTCGATCTCTCCATCATCTCGCATCAACATAACCCTACGATTAGGACACTGGCTAGCAACATGTCCTCGACCAAGGCACTTAAAACATTGAATATCTCTCGATCATTCTTGTACCACTACTTTTTGTTTACCACGCCCATTATCAACAACGGGAGGCTTTGGTTTGCTGGACTCGCCTTGTTCTTGAATCCGAAGTGGCGCTTGTGGTGCTTGTTTCCTAGCATGGTTAGGGGTATACAATGGATTCGTAAAAGATTTAAATGGAGTAGTATTACCTCGAGTAGAAACTTTTCTACGTTGTTGTCGCTCAATTTTCATCGCCATATGCACCATGTCATCCAATTCGACATAATGTTGCAATTCAACAACGTTAGTAATTTCAGAATTTAAACCTGCCATAAACCGAGCCATAGTTGCTTCACGATCCTCAACTATGTTCGCACGCATCATGGACATCTCCATTTCCTTGAAATAGTCCTCGACACTCTTATTGCCCTGTTTCAAAGTTTGTAATTTCTGAAATAAATCACGATGATAGTGAGAAGGAACAAACCGTTTCCGCATGATACGCTTCATTTCGTCCCATGTTCTCACTGGTCCTTCACCCGTACGTCGTCGACTAACCAATAATTGATCCCACCACAATAGTGCATAGTCAACAAACTCCAAAGTTGCTAGTCGTACTTTCTTTTGTTCCGAGTAATTGTAACACTCGAAAACGTGTTCAACCTTACTTTCCCATGTCAGATAAGCATCTGGATCTGAACGTCCCTAAAAAGAAGGTATAGCAACTTTTATGTTAGAAATATTATCATCAACTACACGTCCTGGTCGTGATTCATCCGTGGTGATTGTTCAACGTCATTTTCATCATGATTCTCATTATGGACAGATTGGGAACCACCCCCATCTATCTTGTCTAAACGAGACTGCAAAGGCTCTAATGCATTCTCTAATAGACGTTGCATAGTACGTTTAAAAGCCTGCATTTGCAAATCTGGTGGCTGGTCTCCACCATGACTACGGTCATCTGACCCTGTCATATTAAAACAAAAGAAAACACAAAGAAGCACAAATAAAGAGTTAAGTAAAACAAAAATAAAAGTCCTCACTGCACACTCACAAAACCTCTCGGTTTTCACTCCAAAGAAAAATGTGCACTCAAAATGTAACACTCAGCGCTCGTGTTTCACTCGGGAGAATGCTTGAATGGCTCTTTTTGTCTCCCCTTCTGTTCTCACAACACTCAGTGCCTTTTTCCCTCACAATTTCTCAATTTTCAGTTCTTTAAAGGACTAAACCAACGTTTTCAAACCTGTTACAAATGTGTTACTAACAAGAAACACAAATAAGGAAAAACGAAGATAAAACAAAGAAAAAAAACAAGAAACAAAAGTAAAAGGGCTGGAAATTGACAAAAAGGAAATAAAAAGATGGAAATGTAATTCTTACTACAAGGAAGTGCTTTACAACGCCCCTATCACCGAACAAACAAGAACAATTAGTTTCGGTTGATTTCCAAGCACTTCGAATCACATAGTAGAAGAACTTGTACATTCATCTTGATTTTACAATAGGAATACACTTTCTTTTTTTCAATTTCTTTGCAATATTTGAATCTGATTTTTTTTATTTTTTTATTTTCGAATTTTTTTCTATTTTTTTGACTTTGACTTTTTTAGTCAAACTTTGACTTCGACTTTTTTTTTGAATTTTTTGAAATTTATTTTTTTTTTGTATTTTTCTTTTGTACTAAATTGTAGAAAAAGTACAACAAATCCGAACCTAAGCTCTGATACCATATGATACGAGGTAGCCTGTCGAAACGGACTTTCTTCGTATGTTGCAGATCTAGGAATGTTGTAAGCAAGTTCCTGCAAAAGAAAAACATAAACAGTCAAGTGTTTACACTGATTACCTATATAGGAAATAAGTATAATAACTTGGGTGATTGAAGAGAATTTTTACATTGTTTACCTACATAGGAAAACAATGAAGTAAAATAAAACGAAAAATGAAAGAGATAAGAAAAGTTGACGTTGGAACGAGATTTTTCACTATTTACCAATATAGGAAAACAATGGAAAGAAAAATAAAAATGAGAGAAAAAAAATAAAGAACAGAAAAGTTTGAACGTTTGAATGATATTCAAACCGGAAGACGAATGCTTCAAGAAACATCCATGGCAACAACTCGAACGTTCAACAATGGTGAAGAAAGTTGCTGGATCGAATTGGACACGCTAAACTCGAAAGAACCTGCACAATATACTGAGCAAACCCTAATCGAATCTAATTAACGTCAAAAGGACTTGGACCCTCTAGATAGAGATCTAGGAACCCAAAGTATCAAGAATTTGACAATCAAAAACAAGTTTGAATGTCAAAAAAGTTCTAAAAAGAACCAAATAAGAGAAAACTCTCAAATATAATTTTTATTCAAAAAATGTGTCACCTTGTCTTTACAAAAGTTTCAGAATATATAGGAGAATGAAGGAGTTGGCCGAATTTGAATACTTGGCTAAAATTAAATTCAAATGCTTAATAACTTGTATCTAGGCTCCATTCATATCAGCCACATGTTTGGGCTCATAAAACACATTAAACCCCTCATCCTTATCCTTTGTTGCCGTCCATCATTCCAAAAGAGGGTTATGTTTGGCCTGCTCTTACACTGGCACACATCTGTTTACCTATATTGGAAAACAGTAAAAGAATCCATTTCGTAACTCACTGGTACACCTCTGTTTACCTATACTGGAAAACAGCACAAGGATCCATTTGTAAAACACAAGGTTGAAACACTTGTAAACTTATTCAAAACACATAAGAACGTATAAATAAGTTAGAAACATAATAAACACTATCAAACCAAACCTTAAAACATACTTAATAGCATATATACATACTTAAACATATATAATAAGTAGTATAGTGTAATATGTCACATATCAGCATGCAACACATTATAAAGCCTATATTCTAAGACATAAACATTATCGAATAAATCTGGAATTGAAGCACAAGTAAGGAAAAGTACTTCCCTGAATTTCTTTTCCTTAGAACGAGTAATAGGTCCTTGTGGCAAGACCTCCGGATCATATTGTGCTTGCATTGATGTGCTCACATCACAAAAACTCTTCGACAATTATACATCAGCCAATGATGCTCTCCATCTAAGGTCCCGACTAGCTGAGTCCACCCTTGCTCAAGCTAGATGGACAAAACCGGACCGCAGTTTCATTAAGGTTAACACGGATGGAACCTTTGACCCAATTGTAAAGGGAGTTGCTGCGGGTGTCATCGCTTAGGATTTTTCAGGTTTCGTCCTTGGTGGACGCTCTATGCCCCTCGCCTACTGCCCATATCCGGCTTCTGCTAAAGCTCTTGCCATTCTAGAAGGATTTAATCTTGTTGTTGATAATGGTTGGACTAATGTCATCCTTGAGACCGATTATGCATCCATTGCCAACAAAGTTAACAACACTCATCATCATCACGATCTTTCCACGGTGCAAACTTTAGTGTCTCGAATTTGTTCTAATCTTTGTACTTTGCCTGATTGTAAGATTTGTTATGTACCTAGAGAAGAAAATGTTGTAGCCCATGTCCTAGCTACTAGGGCTTTGCGTTCTTTTCTTTCTTCCGCTTTTGATTGTTACTTTCTCGATTTTATTCGGTCTTCTGTAAACTCGGAGATGTTCTCCTCTTCATCTAAATAAAACCATGGATACTCTTTTCCCCATAGGGGACTACTCACCTCTCGAGGTGACTGCTATAGGTTTTTTTCTAATTAGGGCCTTTCCTTTAAAAAACAAATTTCAATGGGTTTACTAAATAGCTCAATGAGACTTGCACGCATTAAACTTAACAAACCGTCCACAAAATGAGATTTAATCAAATTACATAATTTCAAATAGTTAATTATAAGCTTTTGAATATGATTAAACAAATTAATCTCAAATTTAGAGCACCTTACTCTGTTTAAATTCCAATGTGATCGCAATAAAGCTCCTTTAGATATATAAACTATAAACCTAACAAAACGGTCGTAAAATAAGAATAAATCAAAACTTCATGAGTTCAAATAGATAGGTGTGGACTTTGGAACCAAATTATACAACTTAATATTCATTTTATAGCAATTTACTCGATTAAAATTCAATGGGTTCACTGAATAGAATAATAAGACATGGACGCTTTAAACCCAACAAATCTACCACAAAATACGATTTAATTAAATTAAAGGAGTTCAAATAGTTAGTTATGAGCTTTTCAATATGATTAAACCACTTAATGTCAATTTTAGAGCACTTTACTCTGTTTAAATTCTAATCTAATAACTATAAAGCTCGTTTAGATATGCACACTTTGAATCTAACAAAACGGACACAATATAAGAATAAATAAAAATTTCATGAATTCAAATAGTTAATTATGAGATTTGGAACAAAATTATACAACTTAAACTTAACTTTAGTGCACTTTACTCGGTTAAAATTCCAATGGGTTTACTAAATAGCCCAATGAAACTTGCACGGCTTAAACTTAATAAACCGTCCACAAAATGAGATTCAATCAAATTACACAAGTTCAAATAGTTAATTAAGAGCTTTTGAATATGATTAAACAAATTAATCTCAAATTTAGAGCAATTTACTCAATTTAAATTCCAATGTGATCGCTATAAAGCTCCTTTAGATATGCACACTTTAAACCTAACAAAATGGCCACAAAATAAGTATCAATCAAAACTTCATGAGTTCAAGTAGATAAGTGTGGATTTTGGAACCAAATTATACAAATTAATCTTAATTTTAGAGCAATTTACTCAGTTAAAATTGCAATGGGTTCACTAAATAGCCCAATGAGACATGGACGCTTTAACCCAACAAATCGACCACAAAATACGATTTAATTAAATTACATGAGCTCAAATAGTGGATTATGAGCTTTTGAATACGATTAAACCACTTAATAACAATTTTAGAGCACTTTACTCTGCTTAAATTCTACTTTGATCACTATAAAGCTCATTTAGATATGCACACTATGAATCTAACAAAACGGATGCAAAAAAAGAATAAATCAAATTTCATGAGTTCAAATAGTTAATTATGAGATTTAGAACCAAATTATACAACTTAATCTTAACTTTAGAGCATTTTACTCAGTTAAAATTCCAATGAGTTTACTAAATAGCCGAATGAGACTTGCACGCTTTAAACTTAACAAACCGTCCACAAAATGAGATTCAATCAAATTACAGAAGTCCAAATAGTTAATTATAAGCTTTTGAATATGATTAAACAAATTAATCTCAAATTTAGAGCACTTTACTCGGTTTAAATTCAAATGTGATCGCTATAAAGCTCCTTTAGATACGCACACTATAATCCTAACAGAACGTCCGTAAAATAAGAATCAATAAAAAGTTCATGAGTTCAAATAAGTGTGGACTTTGGAACCAGATTATACAACTTAATCTTAATTTTATAGCAATTTACTTGGTTAAAATTGCAATGGGTTTACTAAATAGCCCTATGAGACTTGCACGCTTTATACTTAACAAAACGTCCACGAAATTAGATTTAATTAAATTATTAGAGTTCAAAGAGTTAATTATGAGCTTTTGAATATGATTAAACCACTTAATGTCAATTTTAGAGCACTTTACTCTGTTTAAATTCTAATTTGATCACTAGAAAGCTCGTTTAGATATGCACACTATGAATCTAACAAACCGGACGTAGAATAAGAATAAATCAAATTTCATGAGTTCAAATAGTTAATTATGAGATTTGGAACCAAATTATACAACTTAATCATAACTTAATGCTATGGAATTTATGGAACCGTCGTAATGACTTCGTCCATAACAACCATCTCCAACCGGTTTGGTTAACTATTCAATGACTAGACATCAGTTAATGATGCTTCCCATCTACGTTCCCGGCTAGCTGAGCCCACTTTTGCTCAAGCTAGATGGACAAAATCGGACCCTAGTTTCGTCAAAATTAACACGGATGGCGCCTTTGACCATGTGTTAAGGGGTGCTGCTACAAGCATCATCGCTCTAGATTCTTCTGGCTCCGTCCTTGGTGTTTGTTCTATGCTGCTCGCTTTCTGCGTAGATCCAGCTTTTGCTGAGGCTCTTACCATTTTGGAAGGATTAAAATTTGTTATTGCTAATCCCTGGACTAATGTGATCATTGAAACTGATTCAGCCTCCATTGCCAACAAGGTTAACAATGCTCTTCAGCAGGATCTCTCCACGGTGGAACATTTGGTTTCTCGTATCCGCTCTATTCTTGGTACTTTGCATGATTGTAAGATTTTGTTATGTACCTAAAGACGCAAACTTTGTATCCCATGTCTTAGCTATTAGGGCTCTACGTTATTTTCTTTCCTGTTCTGTTGGATGTATCTTTCCCGATTTTATTCGGGCTTTTATAAATTCAGAGAGGTTCTCCTCTTCATCTCAATAAAACCATGGGTACTCTTTTCCCCATAGGGGCCTACTCACCTCTCGAGGTGACTGGCTATAGTTTTTTTTTCTTTTAATGAGGCCCTTTCTTAAAAAAAAAAATTCAATTGGTTTACTTAGCCTAATGAGACTTGCATACTTTAAACTTAACAAACCGTCCACAAAATGAAATTCAATCAAATTACATGAGTTCAAATAGTTAATTATGAGCTTTTGAATATGATTAAACAAATTAATATCAAATTTATAAGCACTTTACTCGGTTTAAATTCCAATGTGATCGCTATAAAGCTCCTTTAGATATGCACACTTTAAACCTAATAAAACGGACGCAAAATAAGAATAAATCAAAACTTCATGAGTTCAAATATATTAGTGTGAACTTTGGAACCAAATTATACAACTTAGTCTTAATTTTAGAGCAATTTACTCGATTAAAATTGTAATGGGTTTTGACCGTGTTGAATGGCCTTTTCTTGAACAAATTATGATTCGTCTAGGATTCAACTCCAGATGGGTTTCCCTTAATAGGAGGTGTGTATCCTCAGTATCCTTTCAAGTTCGTATCAACGACTCCCTTTCACTACCTTTCAAATCCCATAGAGGGTTACGGCAAGGGGACCCTCTATCCCCTTTCTTGTTTCTTTTCTGTACTCAAGGCCTTTCAGCCTTGCTCAATGTTGAGCAAACAAATGGTAACCTCCCTGGACTTTGTGCTAGCAGGAATGGGCCACGCGTCAACCACCTTCTTTTTGCTGATGATTGTGTCGTATTCATTAAGAATACAACTACGGAAGCTCAACGCCTTAAGGATGCTCTACCTACTTACGCTACTTCGTCTGGGCAGGCGGTGAATTTTGAAAAGTACTATTTTCTTTTCTCGAAAAACTTCCACGTCGCTTCGGTCGGAAATCAATAATATCCTTCATGTAAGAGAAGTGGATGATCCAGGTATTTATCTGGGAGTCCCTCTCCTAATAGGAAAGAACAAGACAATAGCTTTGGGGTTCACCAAGGATAAAGTGAATGCTCGCCTGAGTAAATGGGATAAACATCACTTCTCTTTTAGTGGTAGAGAAATTTTTATTAAATCTATCATCCTGTCTATACCACAATATGTTATGTCTTGCTACCTTTTACCACAAAACATTATTGATGATATGACCACTTCGATACGCCGTTATTGGTGGTCTGGGAAAGCTGACAAACGAGGTTGGCATATGCTCCCTTGGGACACCGTTTGTCTGTCAAAAGCAGCAGGAGGTATAGGGTTTCGCAATCTTCACCACTTCAATGTTGCTTGCCTAATAGATCTGGCGTCTGGTTTGTGAACCTGATAGTCTCCTTAGTCAGATCTACAAATGCAAGTATTACCCATCGGTTTCTATCCTCGAATTTGATCACACTCGGAGATCTTCTTTAGCTTGGAAAGGCCTTAGCATTGCTATCGCTAAGCTTTGCGATGGCTTTTTCAAACGCCTAGGTATATCCAGCCAAGTTCAAATCCACTTTGACAAATGGGGTAGCTCCCATCCTGTCAACCTTTATGGTGATTATGAGGTAAATGACGAAGTCCCTCTTTGGGTAGGTACTTTCATGTTGCCTAATTTACCCCGATGGGACGAATCAAAAGTTAGAGGATACTTCTCCCACGAAGACGCCAACACTATCCTTAATGTACCCATTATCAATGACACAAAAGACACCACCCTTTGGGTTTACCATGACTTTGGCATGTACACGGTTCGGTCTGGTTACCAATATTTGCAGTTACAGTTAGGGCCAGTTAACAGGCCTTCTAAGCTTTGGAAAATTATATCTAAACTGCCTACTCTACCCAAGGTTCGTACATTTGGATGGCATTTATGTCATGATGCACTCCCATCTGGCCATAAAATCCTCCAGGTCAATCTTGGTACGGGGGTATGCCCGATCTGTAACATGAACATCGAAACCACCCTCCATGCTATGAGGGACTGCCCTAGTGCCAAGGAGGCACTCCAGTTGGCAGGGCTTCCTACACGAATTTTCTCCAATACCTTTATGTCCCCCCACCAGTGGCTTTCCGAAGTAGCTGGTTTTCTCTCCTTACATCAATTTTCGCTTCTTATAACGATCCTTTGGAATTTATGGAATCGCTGAAATGATTTTGTCCATAATAGCATTCTCCAACCGGTTTGGTTAACTGTTTCCAATGCACAAAAACTTTTTAATGACTACACATCAATTAATGATGCCTCCCATCTACGTTCCCGGCTAGCTGAGCCCACTTTTGCTCAAGCTAGATGGACAAAACCGGACCCTGGTTTAGTCAAGATTAACACGGATGGCGCCTTTGACCCTGTGTTAAGAGGTGTTGCTACTGGCATCATTGCCAGGGATTCCACCGGCGGCGACCTTGGTGGTTGTTCTATGCCGCTCATTTTGCCCGGACCCCGCTTCTGCGGAGGCTCTCGCCATTTTGGAAGGTCTAAAGTTTACAGTTGCTAATGGCTGGACTCATGTGGTTTTTGAAACTGATTCAGCTTCCATTGCCAAAAAGGTTAACAACATCCATCATCAAGATCTTTCCACCGTGCAACATTTGGAGTCTCGCATCCGCTCCACTCTTAGTACTTTGTCTGATTGTAAGATTTGTTATGTATCTAGGGACGCAAACGTTGTAGCCCATGTCTTAGCTACTAGGGCTTTGCGTTCTTTTACTTCCTGTTCTTTTGACTGTAACTTTACCGATTTTATTCGGGCTTCTGTGAATTCAGAGAGGTTCTCCTCTTCTTCTCAATAAAACCATGGGTACTCTTTTCCCCAAAGGGGCCTACTCCCCACTCGAGGTGACTGGCTGTAGGTTTTTTTTAATGAGGCCCTTTCTTTCAAAAAAAAATTGCAATGGGTTCACTAAATAGCCCAATGACACATGGACGCTTTAAACCCAACAAATTTACCACAAAATACAATTTAATTAAATTACAGGAGCTCAAATAGTTAATTATGAGCTTTTGAATACGATTAAACCACTTAATAACAATTTTAGAGCACTTTACTCTGTTTAAATTCTAATCTGATCACAATAAAGCTCGTTTACATATCCACACTATGAATCTAACAAAACGGACGCAAACAAAGAATAAATCAAATTTCTTGAGTTCAAATAGTTAATTATGAGATTTGAAACCAAATTATACAACTTAATCTTAACTTTAGAGCATTTTACTCGGTTAAAATTCCATTGGGTTTACTAAATAGCCTAATAAGACTTGCACGCTTTAAACTTAACAAACCGTCCATAAAATGAGATTCAATCAAATCACATGAGTTTAAATAGTTAATTATGAGCTTTTGAATATAATTAAACAAATTAATCTAACATTTAGAGCACTTTATTCGGTTTAAATTCCAATGTGTTCGTTATAAAGCTCCTTTAGGTATGCACACTTTAAACCTAACAAAACGGCCGCAAAATAAGAATCAATCAAAACTTCTTGAGTTCAAATTGATAAGTGTGGACATTGAAACCAAATTATACAACTTAATCTTAATTTTAGAGCAATTTATTCGGTTAAAATTGTAATAGGTTAACTAAATAGCCCAATCAGACATGGACACTTTAAATCCAACAAATTGATCACAAAATACGATTTAATTAAATTACAGGAGCTCAAATAGTTGATTATGAGCTTTTGAATACGATTAAACCACTTAACAACAATTTTAGAGCACTTTAGTCTTTTTAAATTCTAATCTGATCACTATAACGCTCGTTTAGATATGCACACTATGGATCTAACAAAACAGACGCAAAAAAAGAATAAATCAAATTTCATGAGTTCAAATAGTTAATTATGAGATTTGGAACCAAATTATACAACTTAATCTTAATTTTATAGCAATTTACTCGGT
This sequence comes from Abelmoschus esculentus, assembly GCA_035048815.1. Classification (NCBI taxonomy): domain Eukaryota; kingdom Viridiplantae; phylum Streptophyta; class Magnoliopsida; order Malvales; family Malvaceae; genus Abelmoschus; species Abelmoschus esculentus. Next base: position 7,325,252 of record JAUCBN010000002.1, read on the forward strand.
TAAAATTGCAATGGGTTCACTAAATAGCCCAATGAGACATGGACACTTTAAACCCAACAAATATACCACAACATACGATTTAATTTAATTACAGGAGTTCAAATAGTTAATTATAAGGTTTTAAATACGATTAAACCACTTAAGAACAATTTTAGAGAATTTACTCTTTTTAAATTCTAATCTAATCATTATAAAGCTCGTTTAGATATGCACACTATGAATCTAACAAAACGGACGCAAAATAAGAATAAATCAAATTTCATGAGTTCAAATAGTTAATTATGAGATTTGGAACCAAATTATACAACTTAATCTTAACTCTAGAGCATTTTACTCGGTTAAAATTCCAATGGGTTTCCTAAATAGCCCAATGAGAATTGCACGCTTTAAACTTAACAAACCGTCCACAAAATGTGATTCAGTCAAATTACATGAGTTCAAATAGTTAATTATGAGCTTTTAAATATGATTAAACAAATTAATCTCAAATTTAGAGCACTTTACTCGGTTTAAATTGAAATGTGATCGCTATAAAGGTCCTTTAGATATGCACACTTTAAACCTAACCAACGGCCGCAAAATAAGAATCAATACTTCATGAGTTCAAAAAGATAAGTGTGGACATCGGAACCAAATTATACAACTTAATCTTAATTTTATAGCGATTTATTGGTTAAAATTGCAATGGGTTTACTAAATAGCCCAATGAGACTTGCACGCTTTAATTAAACAAAACGTCCACAAAATTTGATTTAATTAAATTATACGAGTTCAAAGAGTTAATTATGAGCTTTTGAATATGAGGAAACCACTTAATGTCAATTTTAGAGTACTTTACTCTGTTTAAATTCTAATTTGATCACTAGAAAGCTCGTTTAGATATGCACACTATGAATCTAACAAAACAGACGCAAAATAAGAATAAATCAAATTTCTTGAGTTCAAATAGTTAATTATGAGATTTGGAACCAAATTATACATCTTAATCTTAACATTAGAGCATTTTACTCGGTTAAAATTCCAATTGGTTTACTAAATAGCCCAATGAGACTTGCACGCTTTAAACTTAACAAACCGTCCACAAAATGAGATTCAGTCAAATTACATGAGTTCAAATAGTTAATTATGAGCTTTTAAATATGATTAAACAAATTAATCTCAAATTTAGAGCACTTTACTCGGTTTAAATTGAAATGTGATCGCTATAAAGGTCCTTTAGATATGCACACTTTAAACCTAACCAAACGGCCGCAAAATAAGAATCAATACTTCATGAGTTCAAAAAGATAAGTGTGGACATCGGAAACAAATTATACAACTTAATCTTAATTTTATAGCAATTTATTGGTTAAAATTGCAATGGGTTTACTAAATAGCCCAATGAGACTTGCACGCTTTAATTAAACAAAACGTCCACAAAATTTGATTTAATTAAATTATTCGAGTTCAAAGAGTTAATTATGAGCATTTGAATATGATTAAACCACTTAATGTCAATTTTAGAGTACTTTACTCTGTTTAAATTCTAATTTGATCACTAGAATGCTCGTTTAGATATGCACACTATGAATCTAACAAAACAGACGCAAAATAAGAATAAATCAAATTTCTTGAGTTCAAATAGTTAATTATGAGATTTAGAACCAAATTATACTTCTTAATCTAAACATTAGAGAATTTTACTCGGTTAAAATTCCAATTGGTTTACTAAATAGCCCAATGAGACTTGCACGCTTTAAACTTAATAAACTGTTCACAAAATGTGATTCAGTCAAATTACATGAGTTCAAATAGTTAATTGCGAGATTTTAAATACAATTAAACAAATTAATCTCAAATTTAGAGCACTTTACTCGGTTTAAATTCAAATGTGATCGCTATAAAGCTCCTTTAGATATGCACACTTCAAACCTAACCAAACGGCCGCAAAATAAGAATCAATCAAAACTTCATGAGTTCAAATAGATAAGTGTGGACTTTAAAACCAAATTATACATCTTAATCTTAATTTTAGAGCAATTTACTCAGTTAAAATTGCAATGGTTTCACTAAATAGCCCAATGAGACTTGCACGCTTTAATTAAACAAAACGTCCACAAATTTTGATTTAATTAAATTATACGAGTTCAAAGAGTTAATTATGAGGTTTTGAATATGATTAAACCACTTAATGTCAATTTTAGAGTACTTTACTCGGTTTAAATTCTAATTTGATCACTAGAAAGCTCGTTTAGATATGCACACTATGAATCTAACAAAACAGACGCAAAATAAGAATAAATCAAATTTCTTGAGTTCAAATAGTTAATTATGAGATTTGGAACCAAATTATACATCTTAATCTTAACATTAGAGCATTTTACTCGGTTAAAATTCCAATTGGTCTGCTAAATAGCCCAGTGAGACTTGCACGCTTTAAACTTAACAAACCGTTCACAAAATGAGATTTAGTCAAATTACATGAGATCAAATAGTTAATTATGAGATTTTAAATATGATTAAACAAATTAATCTCAAATTTAGAGCACTTTACTCGGTTTAAATTCAAATGTGATCGCTATAAAGCTCCTTTAGATATGCACACTTTAAACCTAACCAAACGGCCGCAAAATAAGAATCAATACTTCATGAGTTCAAAAAGATAAGTGTGGACATCGGAACCAAATTATACAACTTAATCTTAATTTTATAGCAATTTATTGCTTAAAATTGCAATGGGTTTACTAAATAGCCCAATGAGACTTGCACGCTTTAATTAAATAAAACGTCCACAAAATTTGATTTAATTAAATTATACGAGTTCAAAGAGTTAATTATGAGCTTTTGAATATGATTAAACCAATTAATGTCAATTTTAGAGTACTTTACTCTGTTAAAATTCTAGTTTGATCACTAGAAAGTTCGTTTAGATATGCACACTATGAATCTAACAAAACAGACGCAAAATAAGAATAAATCAAATTTCTTGAGTTCAAATAGTTAATTATGAGATTTGAAACGAAATTATACATCTTAATCTTAACATTTGAGCATTTTACTCGGTTAAAATTCTAATTGGTTTACTAAATATCCCAATGAGACTTGCATGCTTTAAACTTAACAAACCGTCCACAAAATGAGATTCAGTCAAATTACATGAGTTCAAATAGTTAATTATGATATTTTAAATATGATTAAACAAATTAATCTCAAATTTAGAGCACTTTACTCGGTTTAAATTCAAATGTGATCGCTATAAAGCTCCTTTAGATATGTACACTTTAAACCTAACAAAACGGCCGCAAAATAGGAATAATTCAAAACTTCATGTGTTCAAATAGATAAGTATGGTCTTTGGAACCAAATTATACAACTTAATCTTAATTTTAGATCAATTTACTCTGTTAAAATTGCAATGGTTTCACTAAATAGCCCAATGAGACATGGACGCTTTAAACCCAACAAATCTACCACAAAATACGTTTTAAATAAATTACAGGAGCTCAAATAGTTAATTATGAGCTTTTGAATACGATTAGACCACTTAAAAACAATTTTAGAGCACTTTACTCTGTTTAAATTCTAATATGATCACTATAATGCTCGTTTAGATATGCACACTATGAATCTAACAAAACGGACGCAAAATAAGAATAATTCAAATTTCATGAGTTCAAATAGTTAATTATGAGATTTGGAACCAAATTATACATCTTAATCTTAACTTTAGAACATTTTACTTGGTTAAAACTCCAATGGGTTTACTAAATAGCCCAATGACACTTGCACGCTTTAAACTTAACAAACTGTCCACAAAATGAGATTCAATCAAATTACATGAGTTCAAATAGTTAATTATGAGCTTTTGAATATGATTAAACAAATTAATCTCAAATTTAGAGCACTTTACTCGGTTTAAATTCCAATGTGATCGCTATAAAGCTCCTTTAGATATGCACACTTTAAACCTAACAAAACGGCCGCAAAATAAGAATAATTCAAAACTTCATGTGTTCAAATAGATAAGTATGGTCTTTGGAACCAAATTATACAACTTAATCTTAATTTTATAACAATTTACTCGGTTAAAATTGCAATGGGTTCACTAAATAGCCCAATGAGATATGGACGCTTTAAACCCAACAAGTCTACCACAAAATACAATTTAATTAAGTTACAAGAGTTCAAATAGTTAATTATGTGCCTTTGAATATGATTAAACTTCTTAATGTCAATTTTAGAGAACTTTTCTCTGTTTAGATTCTAATCTGATCATTATAAAGCTCGTTTAGATATTCACTATGAATCTAACAAAACGGATACAGAATAAGAATAAATCAAATTTCATGAGTTCAAATAGTTAATTATGAGATTTGGAACCAAATTATACAACTTAATCTTAACTTAATGCTATGGAATTTATGGAACCGCCGTAATGACTTCGTCCATAACAGCCATCTCCAACCGGTTTGATTAACTATTTCTAATGCACAAAACCTTTTCAATGACTATACACCAATTTATGTTGCTTCCCACCTACGTTCCCGGCTAGCTAAGCCCACTTTTGCTCAAGCTAGATGGACGAAATCGGACCCTGGTTTCGTCAAAATTAACACGGATGGCGCATTTGACCCTGTGTTAAGGGGTGTTGCTGCAGGCATCATCGCTCTGAATTCTTCTGGCTCCGTCCTTGGTGGTTGTTCTATGCTACTTGCTTTCTGCCCAGATCCAGCTTTTGCCGAGGCTCTTGCCATTTTGGAAGGATTAAAATTTGCTGTTGCTAATCCCTGGACTAATGTGATCGTTGAAACTGATTCAGCCTCCATTGCCAACAAGGTTAAAAACGCTCATCAACAGGATCTCTCCACGGTGGAACATTTGGTTTCTCGTATCCGCTCCACACTTGGTACTTTTCCTGATTGTAAGATTTGTTATGTGCCTAGAGAAGCAAACGTTGTATCCCATGTCTTAGCTATTTGGGCTCTACGTTATTTTTTTCCTGTTATTTTGGATGTCTCTTTCACGATTTTATTCGGGCTTTTATAAATTCAGAGAAGTTCTCCTCTTCATCTCAATAAAACCATGGGTACTCTTTTCCCCATAGGGGCCTACTCACCTCTCGAGGTGAGTGGCTATAGGTTTTTTAATGAGGCCCTTTCTTTCAAAAAAAAAATTCAATGGGTTTACTTAGCCTAATGAGACTTGCACGCTTTAAACTTATCAAACCGCCCACATGCTTTAAACGAGTAAAAATCTAAAATTTTAAGATTAAGTTGTATAATTAGGAAAAAAAATCCTATAATAAACTATTTGAACTCATAAAAATTGATTTAATATCATTTTACGATCGTTTTGTTGGGTTTAAAGCATGCGTGTCTAGTTTGGCTTCATAGAGAACCCGTTCGAATTTTAACCGAGTAAAAATATAAGAATTTAAGATTAATTTTTATAATTAGGTTAAAAATCCCACAATTAACTATCTGAACCCATAAAATTTTATTTAATATCATTTTGCAGTGATTTTGGTTGGTTTAAAGCGTGTATGTCAAAATGGGCTTTATTGAGAACCTGTTCGAATTTTAAACGAGTAAAAATCTAAAATTTTAAGATTAAGTTGTATAATTAGGATCAAAAATCCTATAATAAACTATTTGAACTCATAAAAATTGATTTAATATCATTTTACGATCGTTTTGTTGGGTTTCAAGCATGCGTGTCTAGTTGGGCTTCATAGAGAACCCGTTCGAATTTTAACCAAGTAAAAATCTAAAAATTTAAGATTAATTTTTATAATTAGGTTAAAAATCCCACAATTAACTATCTGAACCCATAAAATTTTATTTAATATCATTTTGCGGTGATTTTGTTGGGTCTAAAGCTTGCATGTCAAAATGGGCATTATTGAGAACCTGTTCGAATTTTAAACGAGTAAAAATCTAAAATTTTAGGATTAAATTGTATAATTATGTTCAAAATCCTATAATAAACTATTTAAACTCATAAAAATTGATTTAATATCATTTTAAGATCGTTTTGTTGGTTTTCAAGCATGCGTGTCTAGTTGGGCTTCATAGAGAACCCGTTCGAATTTTAACCAAGTAAAAATCTAAAAATTTAAGATTAATTTTTATAATTAGGTTAAAAATCCCACAATTAACTAACTGAACCCATAAAATTTTATTTAATATCATTTTGCGGTGATTTTGTTGGGTTTAAAGCGTGCATGTCAAAATGGGCTTTATTGATAACCTGTTCGAATTTTAAACGAGTAAAAATCTAAAATTTTAAGATTAAGTTGTATAATTAGGATCAAAAATCCTATAATAAACTATTTGAACTCATAAAAATTGATTTAATATCATTTTACGATTGTTTTGTTGGGTTTAAAGCATGCGTGTCTAGTTTGGCTTCATAGAGAACCCGTTCGAATTTTATCCGTGTAAAAATATAAGAATTTAAGATTAATTTTTATAATTAGGTTAAAAATCCCACAATTAACTAACTGAACCCATAAAATTTTATTTAATATCATTTTGTGGTGATTTTGTTTGGTTTAAAGCGTGCATGTCAAAATGGGCTTTATTGAGAACCTGTTCTAATTTTAAACGAGTAAAAATCTAAAACTTTAGGATTAAGTTGTAGAATTAGGTTCAAAATCCTATAATAAACTATTTGAACTCATAAAAATTGATTTAATATCATTTTACGATCGTTTTGTTGGGTTTAAAGCATGCGTGTCTAGTTGGGCTTCATAGGGAACCCGTTCGTATTTTAACCAAGTAAAAATAAAAAAATTTAAGATTAATTTTTATAATTAGGTTAAAAATCTCACAATTAACTATCTGAACCCATAAAATTTTATTTAATATCATTTTGCGGTGATTTTGTTGGGTCTAAAGCTTGCATGTCAAAATGGGCTTTATTGAGAACCTGTTCGAATTTTGAACGAGTAAAAATCTAAAATTTTAGGATTAAATTGTATAATTATGTTCAAAATCCTATAATAAACTATTTAAACTCATAAAAATTGATTTAATATCATTTTACGATCGTTTTGTTGGGTTTCAAGCATGCGTGTCTAGTTGGGCTTCATAGAGAACCCGTTCGAATTTTAACCAAGTAAAAATCTAAAAATTTAAGATTAATTTTTATAATTAGGTTAAAAATCCCACAATTAACTAACTGAACCCATAAAATTTTATTTAATATCATTTTGCGGTGATTTTGTTGGGTTTAAAGCGTGCATGTTAAAATGGGCTTTATTGAGAACCTGTTCGAATTTTAAACGAGTAAAAATCTAAAATTTTAAGATTAAGTTGTATAATTAGGATAAAAAATCCTATAATAAACTATTTGAACTCATAAAAATTGATTTAATATCATTTTACGATAGTTTTGTTGGGTTTAAAGCATGCGTGTCTAGTTTGGCTTCATAGAGAACCCGTTCGAATTTTATCCGAGTAAAAATATAAGAATTTAAGATTAATTTTTATAATTAGGTTAAAAATCCCACAATTAACTAACTGAACCCATAAAATTTTATTTAATATCATTTTGTGGTGATTTTGTTTGGTTTAAAGCGTGCATGTCAAAATGGGCTTTATTGAGAACCTGTTCGAATTTTAAACGAGTAAAAATCTAAAATTTTAGGATTAAGTTGTATAATTAGGTTCAAAATCCTATAATAAACTATTTAAACTCATAAAAATTGAATTAATATCATTTTACGATCGTTTTGTTGGGTTTTAAAGCATGCGTGTCTAGTTGGGCTTCATATAGAACCCGTTCGAATTTTAACCAAGTAAAAATCTAAAAATTTAAGATTAATTTTTATAATTAGGTTAAAAATCCCACAATTAACTAACTGAACCCATAAAATTTTATTTAATATCATTTTGTGGTGATTTTGTTTGGTTTAAAGCGTGCATGTCAAAATGGGCTTTATTGAGAACCTGTTCTAATTTTAAACGAGTAAAAATCTAAAACTTTAGGATTAAGTTGTAGAATTAGGTTCAAAATCCTATAATAAACTATTTGAACTCATAAAAATTGATTTAATATCATTTTACGATCGTTTTGTTGGGTTTAAAGCATGTGTGTCTAGTTGGGCTTCATAGGGAACCCGTTCGAATTTTAACCAAGTAAAAATCAAAAAATTTAAGATTAATTTTTATAATTAGGTTAAAAATCTCACAATTAACTATCTGAACCCATAAAATTTTATTTAATATCATTTTGCTGTGATTTTGTTGGGTCTAAAGCTTGCATGTCAAAATGGGCTTTATTGAGAACCTGTTCGAATTTTAAACGAGTAAAAATCTAAAATTTTAGGATTAAATTGTATAATTATGTTCAAAATCCTATAATAAACTATTTAAACTCATAAAAATTGATTTAATATCATTTTAGGATCGTTTTGTTGGGTTTCAAGCATGCGTGTCTAGTTGGGCTTCATAGAGAACCCGTTCGAATTTTAACCGAGTAAAAATATAAGAATTTAAGATTAATTTTTATAATTAGGTTAAAAATCCCACAATTAACTATCTGAACCCATAAAATTTTATTTAATGTCATTTTGCAGTGATTTTGTTGGGTTTAAAGCGTGTATGTCAAAATGGGCTTTATTGAGAACCTGTTCGAATTTTAAACGAGTAAAAATCTAAAATTTTAAGATTAAGTTGTATAATTAGGATCAAAAATCCTATAATAAACTATTTGAACTCATAAAAATTGATTTAATATCATTTTACGATCGTTTTGTTGGGTTTCAAGCATGCGTGTCTAGTTGGGCTTCATAGAGAACCCGTTCGAATTTTAACCAAGTAAAAATCTAAAAATTTAAGATTAATTTTTATAATTAGGTTAAAAATCCCACAATTAACTATCTGAACCCATAAAATTTTATTTAATATCATTTTGCGGTGATTTTGTTGGGTCTAAAGCTTGCATGTCAAAATGGGCATTATTGAGAACCTGTTCGAATTTTAAACGAGTAAAAATCTAAAATTTTAGGATTAAATTGTATAATTATGTTCAAAATCCTATAATAAACTATTTAAACTCATAAAAATTGATTTAATATCATTTTACGATCGTTTTGTTGGGTTTCAAGCATGCGTGTCTAGTTGGGCTTCATAGAGAACCCGTTCGAATTTTAACCGAGTAAAAATATAAGAATTTAAGATTAATTTTTATAATTAGGTTAAAAATCCCACAATTAACTATCTGAACCCATAAAATTTTATTTAATGTCATTTTGCAGTGATTTTGTTGGGTTTAAAGCATGTATGTCAAAATGGGCTTTATTGAGAACCTGTTCGAATTTTAAACGAGTAAAAATCTAAAATTTTAAGATTAAGTTGTATAATTAGGATCAAAAATCCTATAATAAACTATTTGAACTCATAAAAATTGATTTAATATCATTTTACGATCGTTTTGTTGGGTTTCAAGCATGCGTGTCTAGTTGGGCTTCATGGAGAACCCGTTCGAATTTTAACCAAGTAAAAATCTAAAAATTTAAGATTAATTTTTATAATTAGGTTAAAAATCCCACAATTAACTATCTGAACCCATAAAATTTTATTTAATATCATTTTGCGGTGATTTTGTTGGGTCTAAAGCTTGCATGTCAAAATGGGCATTATTGAGAACCTGTTCGAATTTTAAACGAGTAAAAATCTAAAATTTTAGGATTAAATTGTATAATTATGTTCAAAATCCTATAATAAACTATTTAAACTCATAAAAATTGATTTAATATCATTTTACGATCGTTTTGTTGGGTTTAAAGCATCTTCAAATAACCCGATAGATCAAATAACTCGATAGAATAGATCCACCAATCTCGCAGTTCTTCGAGTGTCAATCTTAAGAAATCATTCAAAATCAAAAGCAAGAATCACACTTTCTCCAATATTTGACTCTTAGAAAGAAGGTTATTAAAAACAAAAAAAAAGAGCAATTTAGATTCGGATATCGTTATTCTGATATATAAAAGGAGTATGCTCTGGGACGGAAGGATTCGAACCTCCGGATAGCGGGACCAAAACCCGTTGCCTTACCACTTGGCCACGCCCCAAATAGATTTCTATTTGAAACTACTAAACACTAATATGGGTATTCCTTGTTCGTCAATTCCAGTTCCAAATAGTTATGGAATAGAGTATATTCTTGCTACGATTTTTGCACGTATGGATAGAGAATTAAATAGAGAATTAAACCTAATTTATTGATCATTACATAGAATTCAATTAAGATATTGTATGAAAGTATGATTTCTTCTATTCTCTTGTAAGAATTGAAGGCTTTTTGATTGGGTGAGTTCAAAGAAGTATTGTTTACTCTGCCTTATTTTTTTCCTTTCTTCATTTTTTTTCCTTATATCAAAAAACATATTAATAACTCAATCAAAATTATCTCCAAGAACAAAATTTTGTTATGCTTAATATCTTTAATTTGATCTGTATCTGTTTTAATTCTGCCCTTTTTTCGAGTAGTTTTTTATTCGTCAAATTGCCCGAGGCCTATGCTTTTTTGAATCCAATCGTAGATTTTATGCCAGTAATACCTCTTCTCTTTTTTCTCTTAGCCTTTGTTTGGCAAGCTGCTATAAGTTTTCGATGAGATCCTTAATACTGTCCTAGAAAAATTCATGATTGATTCAAGAAAAAAAATTCTAACAATTAAAAAAATCAGATGAAAAGACCAGATAAGTCTTACACTATGAACGAACCCTCAATTCAAAGATGGAAATTCTTGGATTGCCATGATAAATCTGGATCATCCCATTTCCCGATTCTGACCCATTTTCGCCGAAGAACTCTATTTAGATTAGAGTTCGCCACAATATATAATTGTTGGTATGAAAGAATTTTTTTTGTAATGAAAAACTCAACTCTTATTACAAGTTAATTTATGAAAATTCTTTTCGATTTCTAGAAATTCTAGAAATCACTTTATTTCTTGGTGTCAAAATAAAAACCAAAATAGGATATGTGGTATAAAAACGGGGAACCTATTCTCTTCTTTTCCAAAAAAAATGATCTTGGAGATTGTGTAATGCTTACTCTTAAACTCTTTGTTTACACCGTAGTGATATTCTTTGTTTCTCTCTTCATCTTCGGATTTCTATCTAATGATCCGGGACGTAATCCTGGGCGCGAAGAATAAAAATTTTTAGAAATGGTATTAGGATTTGATCTATTACACTGCCAAAAACCGAAACGGAAAGAGAGGGATTCGAACCCTCGGTACGAATAACTCGCACGACGGATTAACAATCCGACGCTTTAGTCCACTCAGCCATCTCTCCTAATTGAGAAAAGATAATTACTATGTTACAGCACGCAAAAAGAAATGCTTGAAAAAAGTCCTTTTTGACTTTGTTATATAGGTTATAGGTTATTTTTTTACTTTGTTATATAAGTTATATAGTTATATAAGTTATATAGATTATTATTTATTTATAGAGAGTATTATTAATCTATAAATAGATAGATTCTAAATTTTATTATTATTATATAGATATAGATTGATTATATAGATATATCCAACTTTTCTATAGATATATAGAAATTTTATCAGTAATTCCATTTCATTTATATTCTATATCATTTATATTCTTAAATAAAACAAGGGCTCTAAAGAAAGAAATATCTCAACTCAAATAAAAAAAAAGAAAGAATATCGCTTTGATTTCGCCCAAAAGGGACTTTTTTTATTTCCAATTTCCACGACCGGCCCGGTTAGTACCCGGCCGGGCTCATTTTTTATTTTTAACTCAAATAACTCATTTTTTCTATGATTCTGCGATCTGACTCGTTGTAACAAAAAAATCTTGTAAAAAAAACCTTGTTATTGGATTGAATCAACAATCAGAAGCAGAAGAAGTCCTATTTCCGTTCCTATGATATAGAATCCAAATATTATTTCTATTCTTTTTTTTCTTCCTATTTCTTTTTCTTTTTATTTCCATTTATTTTACTAGAATAACTAGAATAAATAACAAAAAAAACTATGGATTTTTGCACAATCCATTTTTATGTTATGACTAAGTCCTTTTGTCGAACCCTATCTATCAAAACTCCTATAACACAAGCCTTCTGACAAAATGACAAAAGGCGGCAAGGCTCTAATTTTCAGGATTTTTTATGCTCCTATCTTGTAATCCTATCTTGATTACGACCAATTCCCCTGTTCGACAAAGGGTCCCTTTATATACAATAATCGCATTGTAGCGGGTATAGTTTAGTGGTAAAAGTGTGATTC